>CM029665.1:55571969-57971969 GCA_017311315.1 Dendrocalamus latiflorus | reverse complement strand
AAGTTTTCATGTGTTTATGCTAACTGCATTGTTATCTCTATATTCTGCAGGCAGTTAGAAAGGCCATTGTTGCTGGTTCATTTGCTAATGCATGTAATCTGGAGGTATTTGCTCAATTTCTGTAACATGTTTTCATATTACATTACAGGGCAGATTTAATGTTCTCATAAATAGACAGAACTTAGCTTCCCCATAAATGCCTAATATATGATAAGAGTATTAGTGGTATTTCCTATTGTATTAGGGTTTAGTCTTGTGTTTCTTTTGTACTCTATATATATTGCCCATTAGGCCTCTTGAATACATACACGACTCAATATGGTATCAGAGCTTTAGGTTTTCTAGCCTCCAAATCCTAACCTCTGCTCTCTTCCGCTGCTGCTACCCCCGGGAGGATTAATGTCCACTCCCGGGGGCGGCCACTTCTTCGTCGGCATCAGCTCCTCTCACACCCGTGCCGCTGTCAGGCTGCCTTTGCGCTCGATCCATCCGTCTCCGACTTTCCTCCCCGGCGTCGTCCCAGTCGTCGCCTTGCCCAGATCTGGTGCATCTTCGCCTGGATCTGGTCTCCCTGAAGTCGCCGCCCTGCTCTGGCCTCCCCTTTTCAGCCTACGCCCAGATCCCGCCGCGCCCGACCTCGGGGGAGCTGCCTCCTCTGCAGCTGGATTTCGGTTTCCCTCCCATGCCGTCCTCCCCCGCAGCACCGAACCCCAAGCGGAGGAGAGGAGAGGTGGATCCAAAGATGAGGGAGGAGGCGGTGGAGCGGCTGCACGGGGTCGTGTGAGAAAGCGTCGGGAAGCACCTCTACCATCTTCCTCGCTGACAAGGTGGCCGCGGCCACGGGCGACCCCACTGATGTCTACATGTTGGCCCAGGTGCTCTTCCTCGGCGGCCACTCCCGCCGCTGCTGCTCCTCCAGCGGCGGCAGGGTCCGACGGTGGGTGGACCTCTTGATGTGGCCGTTCCTCGCCAACCTCTCCCCCATCTCCATCATCTAGCTTCCCCTTCCTTTTCATATCCCCCCTTGGCGACTCCTGCAGTAGCTTCTGGCTGGTGCTTGCAATGCTAGCAAGTCTACTGTGCTGAGGGGAATGAATTGAGATATTTTGTTTGTGTAGGCTGATCGTGGTGCTAAGGACATGTTGCTGCTGTTAGTATCTCTAGCTTTTAGAGTTCTTTTCTTTTGAGTCTTCTGTTGCGTCCATCCATATCTGTAGCTTCTCTCTGTCAGTTTGTCAAGCCGTGCGAGTCCACAAATATATTGTCAGTAATAGAAGCATAGGAATTTCCTCTTTGCCTAGTAGCAGTCGCCGCTCTTTTCTCTAAGCCGCGTGCAGATCATAGAAGTTGTTATGATGCCACTACTTCTCTCTGAGCCGCCGCCCTGAACTTTTAAGGCCACTGCGCTTCTTCTATACTGCACTTGTGCGTTACGCCGCCGCTGTCTTGGGTTTCGTTCTGCGCCGCCATGCTTGTATCTATTCCTCTTCGACTTGACATATTTTCCAAGAGCTGCACGCTACGATGACATTATCAAGACTCGAACTTCGTATTTTTCCTATTTTAGTGTCAACCTTTTTCGAATGCAATGCTATCATATACGCCTTGCATTTGAGGGGGGATGTTAAAGGTATTAGTGGTATTTTCTATTATACTAGGATTTAGTCTTATGTTCCCTTTGTACTCTATATATATTGCTTATTAGGCCTCTTGAATACATACACAATATTCATAACAATGATTACGAGCTGAAATGTTCATTGGTGTGTTGATGAACTGGTCTATAGGATCAGACCAGTCCAGACTGGCCAAATGATTGGGAATGAACTTTCCCTTTAACCAGCCTCCTAGCATTTGTTGAACTGGCCCACTGGCCAACATGCCTCACGTTCCAAAAGAGCAGTCCAGTTTTTACAATGATTAGATGATTATAAACTAGGAAGTGATAGTTTGAGTTGTAGATGAGAATTCCAACAAGTATAAATAAGCCAACTGGCCAAGGGCCTGGTACAAAAGACAAATGGTGCCCCCTAATTGGGGACTTGGGGTGTGTGCGTGTGTGTGGACTAAATTAGGGGCAAAAGCATCCACCTGAGAGGTGGGAGTGAATTCCAGCTCAGCGCTTGCCTATAGTGGCTGCCTGTAGACAGGTCTCTGGAGGTTCAACACCGAAACTGCATGTGTTGTCTCACTCCTTGCGGGTGGGCACTTCCGAGGATGAAAGACAAAACATGCAGCTTTCCCTTGGCTGTTTTGTATCTGATATCTTGGAAGTGTCATCCTTACCTGTGTAATATGTGTCAGTCCTCAAGGTGGACATATTCTTTATTCTGCCACCAAAACTAGTTAGCTATTGTCTGTGACATAGAAAAACATATGGACTATATTTGAATCCTTCTGTGGTTGATGTGCTTTGTGCTTCATTTATCCTGAAAAACAGCAACTATTCAGCTAGCATGCAACATGCAGTTCACGTTAATTTTTCTGTGATCCTGCTGAGTGCTGACTTTCTCTGCCATACAGGAATATGGCCAGAATGGTATGTATAAAACAATCAGGACATCCCAAGAAGTTTACATTCATCCATCTTCTGTGCTCTTTAGGTGAGTTTAATGACAATTTACTATATTTGATGGGTGTGTTTTTCTGTATATTTTTTCAATACACTTCATGACATGATCCTCACATTTTAGGGTTAATCCAAAGTGGGTCGTCTACCAGTCTCTTGTTTCAACTGACAAGCACTACATGCGCAATGTCATTGCCATTGAGCCATCGTGGCTTACTGAAGCTGCACCACATTTCTATCAGTTCCGAACACCCAATCCAGCTCTCCACTAACCTCATTGTGGTAATTCCTTTTGTCTATTCAATCATCTCGGGCTTCCATTGTAACAATGTTGTGAAGTTTCGTATGCATGTTGATTGCAGAAGTGCAATATGGCGTTAATTGCAAGACCTTATTGCCCTGTTGGCACTGTTGGCTAATCTATCCACCCCTTCTATCAGCTCAGATGGGTACTGATGCAGATCAGTATGGCTTGCTTTTATTGTCAAATATGGGCCGCTTTGATGATAGTCAATTGGGGCACATTGGAAGGCAAACGACGCAAGTACTTATATAGTTATATCGGACTAATTAAGCTTATTTGTGTCCTCGCCGTTGATTTGATGGAATAGGGCTGAGCTTTGGTTTGGTCTGGTTTTGTATTCTTCTCTTTGTTTTTTGAGAGAACTTTCGTTTTCTTAGGGGCACAATTTTTCCAGTGAAAAGGAACTGCCATGTTTTGTATATATAATAATTAACACTTATGGTCTTATCCCCAATAACGATGTGAGTATTGTGTGTTTGTATTATCTATGCTGATATGTGACATTGTCAGCCTTACAAGTATAGACATTTCTTGTTAGAGGCAATACTTTATAGTATATCATGGGACAACCAATTCATTGGAACATTACCTTTTCTTAACTCTGGAATGCCTCTACATTTTGTTAGGATCATATGATGCAATTTATCACACAAAAATTTGAAATATCTATCTAGTGTTGTCACAGCTTCGTTTACCTGCCACCGTCATTCCAATTTGCAATATACTCGTACTTTAGTTATTAGATGATCAAGGACCTAGATTCTCTAGCAATATTACAAGGTAAGTGAAGTATCTAGCTGTCAAGAAGTACACTTCTACATTTAGTTGACACGATAACCAACCCATTCACCTAGATTCCCGGAGACTTGCCTGTACTTACTGTTAGCTTCTTTCGGGGCTCCATGAAAATAGCTAGTAGATTGTGATTTATGTTTCAAGCTTCAGCTAGTCCATGTCGATCATTCCAATATATTCTTGTCATTTTAGCATAAGCGAAGCATCGGGAAAAGAAGTTCGAAGCCTGTAATGTTCCTCCAACAAACCAATTTGGGGGTTGCTATTTTGGGGAACCTGCTGTGCGTCCTTTTTTGACCAGTGCAGAAGCTGGCAGATTAAGAGCTTTATCTTCAGCCTAAGGTAAAGAACATTAGATGACCTCAAACCTAAAGGAGTCAGCAGTCAGCATTGTATCTAATGCTCTTCTGATTCAAATTATGACCAGTTTGCCGAAAAAGAAAGAAAAAAACAATTTTGCCCTGCCGACAAGTCATCTTATTGTCTGTTTTCTAAATTCAAATTTGAATGCTCACATGCTTCTTAACCTACGCGAACTGTATGAAGCAAGTTTAGTGCGTCTTAGTTGGGTTAGTAGGATTTCAAGAGGCTAGGACTTGAGATAGACCGGTAGAGGATAGAGCTACTATGCCTTTACAACGTGTAAATTGACAAGGGAAGTACTACGGTACGGTATACCGTCGGAAGGCATACCTCCCTTTGTGCCACACCTCTTTTCCCTCTCTTCTCTCGAAGCAACGCCGCTCCCCTCGCCTTCCCCTCTCTTCTCTTGCTTTGGTGCCGGCCATCACCCTCCTCTCCCTCTCTCGTTGTGCCGCCCTCCGCCTCCCCCCTCCACCACCGGCGACCCCATAGCCTTGCTGCGGTACCCTCTCCCCTTCCCCCGTCATCCCTACCCTGTCCAGCCTAAAATTCATCGTGTTGTCGTCTCGCTGTGCCACCCATCGCTCTCCGCCGCCATTTGACACCCATCGCCAGACCATCACTTCTTCGGCCCCCCTCTACGTCCGGAGGGCCGTGGTGAACCCATCAAGAGGGGTAGGTTGGAGTTGAAGGAGGGTGGCACCGGCGGTGGAGAAGAGAGGGGATCGATATACCGTTGAAATGGTAGCATTTCTCAATTGGCAACTGGGAAGTGGTTTAGACATATTGATTTTACCCTCGTCGGAATGGCAGGATTAATTTCAGTGTGTGTGTTGGCTAAATTTCCCCATCCTTAATTTGTTGAATCTGCAACTGTGTCTAGGTTTTATAACACTATGTACTCCATCAAGTCACAAATACATATCATTTTGGACATCGACATTGTTTTTAAAATGCAACTTTGACTGCCAATTTATATTGTAATATATTTATAAAATCCAATAAAATTATAATACTATGAAAATACTTTTGGAGATATATATATATATATATATATATATATATATATATATATATATAGTTTTATGTACACAATCGAAATACGTAAAAAAGTATTAAAATTTTTAACTACACGTCTACACGTGTTCCAAAACGAGATCGACGCAACCCAATGGCTCCCCTTTGTACCGTACTGGTGGTGTAGAGAGTGACGTGTAATAAGTGGCCGGTCAGGATTATTTCCGTGCAAGCGAGGTACAGGTTTTATCCTGTGACAGGAACTACGCTGCAGTGCAGGAAAGGAAAACAACGCGTAAGCCCTTATCCGTATTAACTAGGAGGTATACGAGGATTTGCCCGTCCTACCTAGCACAATTCGATGAATTGGCACTTGTCACTGCCGACAGTGTGAAAAAGGAAAAAGTGGGGCAAGCCAGTAGATTCTTGTTCCCGCAGCAAGGGTTAAAAATTCGTGGGAGCAGACCGTCTTATGTTCTTTCCAAACCAGGGTGATCAGATCCTCCACTTGTACGTGTTGTCGTATTCGGAATTTTGGGTGTGGCTCACTTGGGTGGTGAGGTCATCTGTCAAGAAAAAAAATCATAAACTCTGTACGTTAGATGAGTGCATGATCTACTTCATCTTTTGGCTTTTTTTTATCTTTCCGCTTATTTAGACCAGAAGCCACTTAGAATATATCAGCTTCTAATTTCTATTTTTTATTTTTTTCTGGCTTTTAGTTTTTTTCTTTGTTTCAGTTATTACTTTGTATTGTCCATAACGATTTAATGATTTTTCAATTTTTCTCATTTTTTCCTCGAAAAAAGCTAATAGCCGTTACTGTGTAATTTCAGCCAAAAACCACAGTCAGAAACTTAAACCAAAACCTAGTTGGAGCACCACCAAAACCAACTGTCCCACCCACCATGTTAAGGACTTAACGCGGAAACATTTCTTCGTCCTGCCACTGATACTTTGATGAAAATTTTAGTATCTTATAATCATTATTAGAGTATGATAAAAAGATATAAGTTGTTCATTTAAGCGGTATATGAGAAGTGGGAGTAGTACTCCCAGGTAGGGATGGCAACGAGGCTATTCCTTCCATCTCCACTCCCTATTTAGCTATCGGAGGCTATTTACCTCTCGTCCCCATCCCCACCGGAGTTTTGGCGGGGAACGAGGCCCATCAAGAACTTAATTTTTAATGATATTAAGGGTTATTTCATATTTTATCGTATGATTGTGTAGAAATAAGTAAATTTAATGATACATAAGACGGTAGAATAATATTAGATGAGTTGTGTACCATATAATATACCAAATATATTAGGCTTAAGATAAAATACATGTATTTTATACATATAGAAGTATCAATTTACGTGTGTATGAGTATATATTAGAGAATAGCGGGGATCAGGGATGGGGGGGGGCATTCCCATCCTATCCCCATATAACCTAACGGGGACAAAATCTCTACCGTACCCATCTCCTAATAGAGGAATTCCCTACGGGTTATCAGGTGTTAGGCCCCATTACTATCTCTACTCTCAGGAGCACGGAATCATACATGCATATACACACACACACATACATACACATATACATACACACACATACACGCACGAACGCAACGCAACGCGCGCGCGCGCGCACACACACACACACACACATATATATATATATATATATATATATATATATATATATATACATATGTACGTACGCACGTACTATATATGAAGCCTTTTTCGTACTTTTGGGAGTACATACTCTCACTTCTAATATACTACTTAAACGGAAATCTTATATCTCTTTACCACTTTCGGTATACTTAATTACTAATTTTAAGATACTTTAATACGACTTGTTGAAATTTTTTTTATCAGATCTAATTATTTTTACTATATACACTTTTCTATGTGTAAAAGGAGTGCATACATAAATTATGCTATAAAAAGTGGACTTTGATAAAATTTTTCATGGAACTCACTTTAGAGCATCCTATAATCATTATTAGAGTATGTCCAATAGATAAAGAGATATAACAACACCATTAAAGGGTATATTAGAAGTGAAACCAGGAGTATAAAACTATTTTCCTATACACACACACACACACACACACACACACACACACACACACACACACACACACACACACACACATATATATATATATATATATATATATAGGACGCTGAAATGGGACACCATGGTGTCTGAGCACCAAACCTCTCTGTATCTGGATTGCTTTTAGATGTGTGCAAGTGCAATGATATATAATATATCAGGCAAACCCGTTAACATTCATTAATTCGAAAAAGCATCGATTTGGAAAGAAAGCCATTGATTTAGCATGCTGAATCAATCACGGATGGAAAATCTTAATCATGGATGGAAAGTCTTAACCATGGATGGAAAGTCTCAATCATGGAGTTTGAGCATCATGATGCCCTTGTTATTCCTTTTCAGTGTTAAGGTGCTAAAGCTCACCAGAGCCATCCGATCCGTCCCGTGCGGCTCAGATCTGAAGGGTGGAAGACCCAATCCCACTTATGCGATCTTTCAGAAAACCCCTGGACGTCCAGATTTTTTCAGTGATTCACCCCTCATTCACCCCCTCAGCCCGTTCGCCCTCTTTTCTCAGTCCACTGTCACCTTCCTCCCCGACGTTGCCCTCCTTGGCCTCCCACGGCTCCCTCCCAGGGCCCTAGCGTCTCCTTCCCTGGCCCCTGGCAACATCGCCGCCCTCCACCGCTGCCTCCACTCCCACACTGCCATCGCCCTCCTTGGCCATGTTCTAGGGTTAGGCAACGCCACCCTCTCCGTCTGCAGCGTCGCCGCCTCCCTTCATCCACAATGTCGCTGCCTCCCTCCATGTTCTAGGGTTCAGTGCCTCCGTCCGTTTGCAGCGCCGCCGCCTCCCTCCCCTACTGCACACCAGGTCGTTGCTCCCCTGCCGAGTGCCGCCGCCCCCTGCACCAGTGGGAGCGTCGCCGCTCCCCGCCCTTGCTGTCCTGCACTCGGATTCCTCCATGGCCACCGCCCTTCTCCCGGATTCAGCCACGGCCTCGCCTCGGCCGTCGCCCTAATGCACCTGGAGTCCCTAACGCCAATGCCGTCGCCTCAGCCTGATGCCCTCAATGCTTCTTGTTTAATTTTTTTCTTGTTTGCAGTGGATGTAAAGTTTTGATGACAATGGAATCGAATCTTGAAATTGTATTTGTTGTGCTTGATTGGTGATTTGTGTTTGTAAGCTTGAAATTTGTCGGTGTTGAAGCTTGAGGTTGTGTGTTACTTCATGTGAAACTTGTACATGTGAATGGCAATTGCTGGTGAAAAACTGAATTGAATTGTCAGTGTCGAAGCTTGTACATGTGAACGGTAATTGCTCCAGGGTGAAGATCTGTGTAGTTGAAACTTGTACATGTGAACGACAATTGCTCCAAGGTGACATCCATAAAGTTGAAGCTAGAACCATATAGTTGAAGATTGAATTATTAATGTCAAAACTTGAATTGGATTCGCACATCCATGTAGTTGAAGCCAGAACCATGGATGCTGCAGGGTGAAGATCAGTGTGTTTGTGTGTGTCTATATATGTACAAGCCAAAATTAGAATAAAAAATTCTTAAGAATCTTACAAAGCAAAATCTAGTACTGTTTGCAAACCATAAACTTCAGAAATTTACAAACCATAAATTTCCAACTCCCTAGTCTACATTAAACAAAAAATTTATTAAGAGAAATACAATTTGAAGTCAAATATTGATGGCATTGTCAAACTTAATCAGGATGTAACACGATTTGTCATATCTTTCTCATATCATTTGGCTACCCAGTCCACCTTCCTGACAAGGATTAAGTTGTAGTTTTGCCCAACAGGAAAGAAGGTAGAAAAGAAAACTTTCACAGACCATTTAATTACAACAAACCTACTTATAAAAGGCCAACACAAACAGGAGATACTATGGCACAAGTTTGAACTTTCTTCAATATGAAAGCATTTACTCATGATAAACAAAAGTTCCAACTGAGAATAGTGACTTCTCCACGGCTGCCTTGCATTCCAACTCCAACATCTCTAGTTGCTTCCTCCTCTCACAGGCAAAATTCTGATGGATCCTCTCATAGACAAACTGCATGGTTAGAAAATGTAAATCATAAAAGTATAGCTTAAATATTTTTTTAAAGATCATGTACAACCTTAAAAATGTGACAAATCGTGGTCAATGTGTTGTCATCCTCAAAGGGCAATTGTGGCTGTCATGGTACACAGTCTCCTTGCATGACCTACACAAGCGTGGCACCCTTGTTTTGTTCTCAACATTGTCATTTTTCTTCTGCCCTTGCTTTATTCTCTTGCATCTACCCTTGGAGTTAATATCGTTTGGTGGATTTATGTTGACTTCCTTAGGGATGGGACAACCTGCAAATGCTTTAATCTCTTCAGCCCTACTTACCACATTCTCAGGAATCAGAGGAGTCACTTCTTCTCTAAATTTGACAAACCGATCCCTAAGAAATTTCAAGCCCTCATCTATTCCTCTAGCACGATGAATTAATTCCTCCATGTTCATAAATAATGACAAAATGAGACAAGATTCATAAGAAGAACACTTTTGGGAATAAGCGATCAGATCAAAATTCAGGGCTTATGGAATCCATAGGACATGGCGCCCAAACATAGAACTCCAGGAAGTAAACATATCACCAAAATAAAAAAGATTTGCCTATTTAGACAATTCAGACCGAGTTCATGGGACTGTGAAGTTATTGTGGATGGGTTGGGTGTGGGATCATGAATTTAGAAGCATAACTCATATATATTTTCAAAAGGAAAATTTTCAATTGAAAACTCATCCAGATCTCAGCGACTACTAGCTGAAAACCTGAAATTAGTCGGACACAATGAATAGATATAATCATATAGTCAAGGTTAATATCAGGAAGTGACACTATAACAACCACCAACTGAACTATCATTCGGGTAAATATTATAGGGAGCAGTAGTTAGTACAATGCGATCCAACTGCTGGATGGGGGCAGCGGTGTGAGGCTGATCCGTGACTCCTCGACGCAGGTGGTGGCCGCCAGTCGGGGCCCCGAACCCTACGAACAGTGAGAGGAAGCCGATGGGGGCGGCGGCGTGAGGCTGATCCGTGACTCCTCGACGCAGTTGGTGGCCGCCAGTCGGGGCCCCGAACCCTACGAACAGTGAGAGGAAGCCGATGGGGGGGCGGCGTGAGGCTGATCCGTGACTCCTCGATGCAGGTGGCAACCACCGGTCAGGGCCCCAAACCCTACGAATGGTGAGAGGAAGCCGATGGGGGCGGCGGCATGAGGCTGATCTACGACTCCTCGATGCAGGTGGCGGTCGCCAGCCGATGCCCCGAACCCTACAAACAGTGAGAGGAAGATGATGAGTCATGGATTGGCGACGTCAGAAGAAGGAGCATGTGGGGAACGGTGAGAGGAAGGCGATGAGTCGTGGATTGGCGACGTGAGCATGTAGGGGGTTGGGATCGAGTTCGGCAGAAGGGCGGAGAGGGGAGGCATGAGGTTTTCGCAAAATTGCATAAGTGGATTGGGTGCTCCCACCATCAAGGATCCAGGCCGTTCAGTCCAAATCGGACTCTTCACGTTTACATTAGCATGTTAGTACCCAAATGGGCATTAGCACTAGATACGTTCCCATATATATATATATATATATATATATATATATATATATATATATATATATATATATATATATATATATATATATGAAGTATTTTTCAACTATTTTATATCTCTTTATCACTTTCGGTATACTTAAATACTAATTCTAAGATACTTCAATACGACTTGGTTGAAAAATTTTCATCAGAATCCTTTATTTTTAATATATACACTTTTACATGCATAAAAGGAGTACATATACAAATTATGCTATTAAAAGTGGACTTTCATAAAATTTTTCGTGAAACTCATTTTGGAGTATCTTATAATCATTATTAGAGTATGCTCAAATAGATAAAGAGGTATAACAACACCATTAAAAGGGTATATTAGAAGTGGTAGTACGTACTCCCAAAAGTATAGAACCATTTTCATATATATATATATATATATATATATATATATATATATATATATATATATATATATATATATATATATATATATATATATATTACTAATCAGGGCCTACGCGTAGAATAAGCGCGCACCCCTAACTGACCCAACCAACCAACTGCTCCACTATCCTATCCTATGCTCAGTTAATAGCATTTTGTTAATTATGGTAAGGTCTTATGTACACTAAATTATCATCCGTAATTCATGAAGTTACTGCTATGTTGTAAAGTTATTATCATCCCCATGTGAATTTTCGGTTACGCATGAAGTTATCATCCATATAGAATGACGTTATCTTCCCCATGTAAAGTTATCATCCCCATGGTGAAATTACTATCGAATGCATATCAAGTTATCACTTGTAATGCATAAAGTCACTGTCAGGTCTCACGCAGCAGGAGAGAGAAAGATATATGCAGTAGTACAGTTGACGTGGGAACTTTTTATCTTGTTTACAAGCTAAAAATACAATAATTCTTTCACGAAATATCCGATCTGCGATCTATTTGGGTCATTGTGTTCAAAATTACGAGCTTAATAAAACAAGATTCATGTTGAATATATTTCGACGCTACGAAATTCATGTTTTTTATACCAATCGCAAGCAAGTAACTGGTGATAACTTCACGTGTAATAGACCATAACTTTTCTATTGCAAGAGTGATAACTTTTGGCCTAACTAGTGACAATAACTTCACGTGTAATAGACCATATCTAGTTGGGATAGTAACTAATGTTTGGTCTAACTGGTGACAATAACTTCATGTTTGTCTGATGGTAACTTTCATATTACAATACAACATAAAGTTACTATCGAATCATCACTCACGCACTAGGAAGCCAGGTAGCAGGATCTACGCGTAGCATGCGTGCAGGCGCTGAATAGATATATAGGGAACATATCTACTGCAAATGACCATTTGGGTGGTAAAGTGCAAATGGCCACTAGGGACGTTGGATCTTCCACGTGCGGCCTAGATCACGTTGGGTGGAAATACCTTTCCACTTGAGCTATTTTGCAATTAACCCTTGCCCATGCCTCTCAATTTTTGCCACAACTCCACACCTTTTCCCCGGCCCGACGTCGCGCCTCCCCTTAGCCCCTCGCCTCCATTCCCCTTCTCACCTCCATCTCCCGGTCACTCGCATCCCTCCCAGGCGCCACCTTCCCCGTCTTCCCCCGGCGCCGCCCCCCGCCTCAGTCTCTAGCAAGATCCTCGCGCGTCTAGGGTTTGCAAGCCGCCTCCCTACTCGCCTCACTGGCCTCCTCAGCCTCCAACCTCACCTCACGCGTCTATGGTTTGCAAGCCGCCACCCCCACTTGCCTCCCACCAGCCCCCGGCGTCACCCTCTCGCTCCTGCACCGCTGCCACTCTCTTTAGGGTATGACTACAAAGTAAAATCCCTAAATAACTAAAATTCAAAATGAATTAAATAAAAATTAGCAATTTGATTTGTGTATGACCTCCAATGAACAAAAATGAAATTTTCAAAAAAAAAAGTTATAACAAGGATAGCATTAATAGTATCGGATGAGACCACGAAAGAGTGAATAGTGTCAATTTGTCTAATAAGAAGACATTGACCCACCAGGAAGTGAAGAGCTAAGGAGATGGCAGGAGAGATGAGGACAATGTCATACTGCCCACCTTACCTGTTCAACAAGAGCAATGTCGTGCTACTCGCTGAAGTCATTGAAGAGAAAGGTTAGAGTCAAAGAAACCAAGGGCCACAATGACGAGTGGTCAGCATTAGCACTGTTGAAGAAGTCAGTGTCTAAATAAGCTCGATAATAGAGAAACTTCGGTAGAGAGGATATGAAGTTTTGCATTAAAGATGAGCTATAATGATATAGGGCCATCAGTTAGCTAGAATCTTGCCATCACTGGTGAGGGGGGTGACGTCACTGATGATAGGAGAAGATTCTCTATATCGTTTAGACAATGACTAAAACAGACATCCTGGCATCAGTAAAGATGCAAAGTTACTGCAGTTAGTGAGGAAACCATAATTTGAGGTGGCCAATGTCAAAGAAGAGGAGCGGTTGACACGGGAGAAGAATGACATTGGGAACATATAACATCATGCATACATCTATATAAATAAAAGCATGGACATACAAAAACAGAAATGGAGCAGTCATAGGAAATAGGCTTAGCGCCACCTGAGAGAGCATGACAGGCGTCCTTGGCAAGGATCAACAACGATTGCACGTATATGAATGTTTGATGTTGCAACGGTTAGCATTAAGTAACAATTGTAAAAAAATTAGAAGATAATTATGCGGTGGAGTATTGTGTTGGAATGGGTAATAACGAAGAGACTGTATTGGAATGGATAACAGCTAAGTGGGATCGATCAAGAATTGGGCATACTGTTGGAGGTTGAAATAGAAAAATTATAATAACGAGAAGTGATAGAGGACTCACATTTCGGTGGGATAGCTAGCGTGTGAGAGATTATAAGTTCAAGGTAAGTCGCCCATGGTGCATCGGTGTATGCGTAAGCAATATACTCTAATACCATATGAACTAATGGGATAATTTGCTGTACATATAATCAATGTATTACTTTGAGATTAAATAGAGGTATATGTATATGCATACATTTTTGAAAAAAAAAGTAACTAATAGAGGAAAAAATAGGGGCATGCAGTTACATGATCCATGCATAATAGTGCTTACATTTTTAAGAATCTTAATAGCTTAGTATGCTCAATGATTTTATTTCATCAAACTCATACTTCAATTACATAGCTCATGTTATATTTTCTTTCAAGTTTCTATTGTTATTTTCAACGTTTATGATGTCTTAAACTTCTAAATAACCTATGAGATACGTAAATATATTATTAAATATTTAAATTATATTATTTGATATTAAAGATTTTAAAATAAATTTAGTCGCGCAAATACGCTCACACCTGGCTATTTCCGATAAAGGCAAGAAACAAAAATAAAATATCTCATATCGCAGCATATAAAGGTACGCGCACCCGCCCTTCCCACCAAAAAGAAAGGACACCACTACCCCGCCGCACCTCACCTCCGTCGCAATGGCGACTACTCGCCGGCAGCGCCTCCCCTTCCCGCTCGTCCCCCTCCTCCTCTCCCTCCTGGTCGCCGCCGCCTACGGCCGCCTCATATCCGACGGCTCGCCCTCTGCCCCGGGCTCCTTTCTCTCCTCCCCCGCGTCCTCGGCCGTGATCCGTCTCTCCTCGCCGACGCCGACCAAAGCGGAAGAGAAGTGCGAGCAGTCGTACGGCTTCCTTCCCTGCACCACCACCGTGCTCGGCAACCTCTTCCTGGTGCTCGCCTACGGGTTCCTGATGTTCAAGGCGGCCACGTACCTGTCGGCCGGCAGCGAGCTGCTGCTGGAGATCATGGGCCCCGGCCTCATCGGCGGCCTCCTCCTCCCCATCCTTGGCGCGCTCCCCGACGCGCTCCTCGTGCTCGGTACGCTCGTCTTTGCTGCTTCTTTCTCACTTCAGGAGTGAAAAGTTTGCTGCCTTATGCAAACTCCGAGTTGTTGCTGGAATTAGAAGTGGCAAGAGTTTTAACGGAGATCCTTTTCCCATTTATTTTGCGAGGATATTTTGTTCTTTTCGGTTCTTGGTTTGTTTCAGATCTGAAGTCTCTAACTTGGCCTGTGATTGGATCAGAGCATAAACTTCAGTAAAGTATGCTTTTTGATGAAGCCTCCTGTTTGTTCCAGAATGCTCTACTGAGTTCTGCTTTCTCTGAGACGTGCAGTTTGTTAGCTTGCTGAAGTTCCACTAGTGCTTGTTGTCGCTGGCATTTTGACCCTTTGCCTTTCTCTTTTTAGTTTTTCTTGTTATTTTCTTGCACAATTGACCTTTCTGCTCTTTATGAGTTTCATAGAATCGATTGGTTGGTGGGTTCGACTTGCTTTGCTATCTACTTTTGTATGGTATTATGCTATTAGCATGGTATTTTGAGGATATTAGTAATCCCTATCTTTGTTATTTTGCCCTTCTCAGTTTTTGAGTTATACAGTATTTTTGGGACATTATGATTTCTTGTTTTTCCCTTTGTTTCCGTGGACTGTACTTTCTGAGGGGATCATTAGTTTGAAGTTAGAATTCAGATTTGGAGAATTTAGGCTGTCTTGGTGCACTGTCTTCCTTTCGAGATAGTTGCAAATCGTCTTGTTTGAAAGTAGCATGGGAGCACACCATCGAGATAGTTGCAGATCATCTTATCTGAGCATGGGAGCACACCACTTCCTTCTTTTTTTTTTTTTGAACTATGGTTGTCAACGTTCATAACGCATTACCAGGTCCTTGTGTAATATCCTGGTTACTTACATGCATCACGATGGATCTGAATTCTCTAGAGATCATAGGCAAGGTTCCTCGGTGAAAAATCTGTAGTCAAGTTTATGTACTGACCAATTAAAAAAACTGAGTTCCTAATTTTCTATACGTTTAGTACAATGACAGATTTTGATGTTGTACAGGCATTCAATATGCTTAATTTTATAACACAATTGCCAAATTTGCTAAGTCGATATCAATGAGATCCGCGTACCACAGTGTACTGATGTTGTGCTGGCCCACCGAGACTTAAATATAGATTCTGACAGAGCACCCTTTTATATGATACGACTATATTTGATCAACTCAATCTTATGATTTGAACACCATTTTATTACCACTTTAGCCTCATTGTCTTTTTTTTTTCCTTCTACCCTCTCTTAATAAAATGGTGCAATTCTCCTGTGGCCACTTCAAAAGGTCAACTCAGTACAAGAACTTGTTTGTAAATTCCATTTTCTTGGTTTTTAAGGGCTAGGCCGCGTATTTATGTGATAGTATATTAGTATGGTGTAAACATTGATTATATTAGTATGGTGTAAACTTTGATTTTTGTCCGTCACACACTGCTTAGAACATATTTCTCATGGTTCATATGGTACAATCATGAAGCTATTTTCATTTAGTGCTGTATGAGTATTCATCTCCATGCAGACTGTGCTTCATGTACACGTCCAACTAGAATTATGATCTTCTTGTTCCGTCACATTAACAGTATCTGGTCTCTCCGGGAGTAGAGAGACTGCACAAAGTCAGGTCCTGATCGGAATGGGGCTGCTTGCTGGTTCAACCGTCTTTCTTCTCACCCTGCTTTGGGGAACCTGTGTCGTTGTTGGCAAGTATGACATTAGACCAAACGGCGATTCACAGGGCCCTAAGGGCTTCAGCTTGACTGGTAAGTTTGCCTTCTCTTATGTATGTTGTAGTTCCTGTAGAGTTTTCTGATACTTGGTTATTTCGTAACTTCTGAAGTAGAACAGTGAAATGTCAGTTTTCATCTCATCTCAAAAAGGGTAAAATGTAATAGTTTCACTGCTGATTTCGTAGTAATGTTTGGTATGATTACATCGATTTAACAACTCTGTAGAATGATTCAAACACTGAAACATCCAGTAATGGATGCTCCTATTTAAGGATCTACCATAGCGTGACAATTATGGGTTACATGTCAAAAACTGCCAAACTAAAGCTGCTAATCCTGAACAGTGTGTTAGGCTTGCCCTCCTTTTGACTCCGATAATTAGTGAATTCTAAGATGCTCATACTTTCTTTGTTCAGACTCCGGTATTTCAACGGATGTGCAAACCAGCTACGCAGCACGAATCATGGGAATATCTGTTCTTCCGTTTGTCATTGTTCAGTTCCCAAAAATGTTGAAGACTCACCATGGGCAGCGACTAGCCGTCTTGCTGGCCCTTATCGTATCGTTCTTGCTTGTACTCTCCTACTGCCTGTATCAGGTAAAAATTTCAGGGACATTTCTGAAAACATTTTTGCTATTGCACAGGCGACTGAAATTTTTTTATCTTTCAGTCACCTGAAGTTGCACTTTCAATCAACTGAAATTGCAGCCACCCTCCAAAAACACAGCTGCAATTTTAGGTGATTCAGAGTGCAACTTCAGGTGACCTAAAATTGCACTCTCAATCAACTGAAATTGCAGTCCTCTCCAAAAAAAAACAACTGCAACTTTAGGTGATTCAGAGTGCAACTTCCGGTGACTGAAAGATAAAAAAATTTCAGTCGCCTGTGCAATAGTTACTCCCTTCTGAAAATGATGACAAGATTGACAAATCTATGTCACAAGAATCAATTCTGACAGTGTTAGATTCTACATTTTGTATCAGGTTTTCCAGCCTTGGATTCAGAGGAGGAAGCTCGCATACGCGAAGCGCAAGCATGTGATCTCTGGGATCCTAAGGCGTGCCCAAATGGTAGCACTGGATCGGCTGTTTAACGAGGACGGCACACCTAATGAAGAAGTCATAAAAAAGTGCGATGCTTAAACATCTTATTGGCCTTGATTTGCAGCTAACAGAACGTTCATGAACATGACAGGAACCTTATCTATGCTCACGCGCAGGTTGTTTGACAAGATTGACTTGGATCAGAACCACACCCTGTCCCAAGCTGAGCTGCATGCTTTTATTGTCGGGATCAACTTTGAGAAGATTGACTTCGACGAGATTGACTTCGACAAGGATGACGCTGTCAAGAAAATCATGGATGAGTTCGACACGTCAGGCAATGAGACTGTAGAGGAGGCAGAGTTCATCGACGGAATGAAGAAGTGGCTTAACGAGGCCAAAGGCAGCATGCCGGCTAGCGGTGCCATCTCCAAGAAGTTCATCAATGACTATCACGCGGTAATTTGGTTCCTCTTGAGCCTTATGAAGGGAAATGTGCACAACAAACAATGCAAACACTTAGCAAAGGATATAACTTACACTGTGGATACACAAACAACTCAGATAGAAGCGTAGCTTGGATATGAAGAGATAAACTCTTAGCATATTGTCTGAATTCTGCAGAGAGCAAGGCAGGAGTACGACCTGTTGATGGACAGATTCGACGAGGCAGTGGAGAGCGTCGAGAACCCCGGCTGGTGCATCGCCAAAGCCGTGGGTCTCCTGCTTCTGGGCACTACCATTGCTGCTGCATTCGCAGACCCACTCGTGGATGCCGTCCACGACTTCTCCAACGCCACGCACATCCCGTCCTTCTTCATCTCGTTCGTCGCCCTCCCGCTGGCAACCAACTCCAGCGAGTCTGTCTCCGCCGTCATCTTTGCCAGCAGGAAGAAGCAAAGGACATGTTCCCTCACTTTCTCCGAGGTACATCAGACAGTTACTCTCTTTAGCATCCAAAACCTTCTGTAATTCTACTTAGGCTTTGACAACAAACGTTTGATGCTTCGTTTGCAGGTATATGGTGGTGTGACAATGAACAACACGTTGTGCTTGGGTGTGTTCTTAGCGCTCATCTACATCAGGAACCTGACGTGGGACTTCTCATCGGAAGTGCTCATCATTCTGCTCGTCTGCGTCATCATGGCCCTCTTCACAAGCTTCCGGACCACGTTCCCTCTCTGGACATGCATAGTGGCGTACATGCTCTATCCGCTGTCACTCCTCGTCGTCTACATCCTGGACTTCGTCTTCCGCTGGTCATAAGCTGATGCTTCTGAACCCCTGATTTTTGGCTGGCACTAGTATTTCAGTTTCTCGTCTTGTAATTTTTCGACTTTGAGTTGTTTATGTTTGTGTGGTAACCACGCTGTGCATTGTGTATCTTTGTATCTATCTTAAAGTGTCTTTTTTTTTTTGGGAAAGTATCTATCTTAAGGTGTCATCTGGATGAAGCATTTCTGTGTGTTCATTCAACACTGATGTTCAGCAGGGATGAACATAATATAAATTGAGAGCTACATGCTAGAAATGACCATAAAATGCCACATATCTCCTTTAATCTGGAATTTGCATCCTAGACAGTGAAGTTCTGCCTAAACCTCGTCCTCTTTGTGAAGAATATCGAATTGTAATGTCATTGTTTTTTTAGATAAAGGATATAAAATCCGGCCTCTATATCCACGAGGGATATATACAGCCATTGTCATTGTGCATTGCATCTACATCTACATACACCTTTTGCATTTCTAAGCACACCTATGTCTGAAAAAATTCAGTGTCACTGTGCCGCTTGCTGGATCTGCACAGAAATAGACCCCACATATTAGCTGCAATGCCCATCCTTCACGTGCTCTCCTTTCCTTATTGGAAGTTTGAAACCCTTGGCCGTTCAACACTACATCATCTATTCGTCTGACATTTTTCTGTTGAGTTTCTACTACATTTGGCACGATCTTATCTGGACCATATATAAATGCTTCTTGCTTCCATCATGCACACACTTTGCATTGCTAGAAATGAACAGGATGGCTAAACAACCATCACCAGAGGTTTATTGGAAGTGAAAAACATCTTCTAAAAGCAACTCTTGATACATCTGAGCATACTAATTAAACACATCTCTACCTTTTTCCCCAGCTAACTAATGTTCATTGCAGATTTAGTTCCATGTTTATCAGAGAGCAACAATGGCAGCGCAGTGATCAGACCTTCCATAGCTTCAGCTCCAAGTCGACGCCATCAGACACGTCGGTCTTGCACTCGGCCAAGGCCCTCTCGCAGCGAACTGGACCGACTGGCAGGAAGCTGTAGAACGGCTGCGACGGCGCTGAAATGCTCCCCTGCTGTTCAAGTTCATCAAGTTAGACCACCACACTTCGACAGCTAAGTCACACACACATTACAGGTTTCAGAAGATAGCAGAGCGTTTTTACTTGCCTGAGATGGCATGGCGCTGAAGTCGTTGTACCCCGGGATGTGTATTGGTGGCACCACATGAGGCTGCTTGATGAGGTGTGGAGGCTGTGAGCTCAAGGTGAGAAAGGCAGCGTCTCTGGCACGGCCGCCCTCCTTGGTGCTCTTGCAGTGAGCAAAGTCACATGACCAGTCTGAATAATTTGCATACGCACTTGCACAGCACAGATGAAGGTGAAAATCAGATAATCCGTGAAATATACTAGGCTGATATCAGAAAAACGCACCCGGAATTGCTACTTTTCTTCAGGGGAAATATGGCACGCAAGTTATTCATTTATTTCTTCTTAACTTTTCTTACTAGTATGTTTCTGGGAGTTGGGACAAAACTCTTGTTTAAAAAAGGCAGAGGAAACCTAGTAAAACTTCAATAGAAAACACGTCATAAATTTTTGCGATGTTGGGATAAAGCATATGAATAAATGGGTACCTACTGGACACAAGAACAGTAACTATTCTGAAAATAATGCAATGGAATAGTCCAGAACATGAAGTGCAAACCGAACCAAGAATCAGTGGCCATAATTTTGCTTGATGCAGAATTTTAACTCGGATGAAACAACAAATCAATTGAAACCATTGAATTAACACGGGAAATTTACCCGAAATAATTCGTTGCTCTGAACTCGTACCTACTCAGGTCAGGACCGACATCGGTCAACCCGGACTCGCTCGTCGTCATGCCGGCGAAAGGCGCCACCAGAGGAGGGGCTTTGCTCGTCGTCCTGAAGGCGGCCGCCGTCATGCTGTCGAACATGAAGGGCCAGGACCTACCCACGCCGGCCGCCTCCTGCACTCTTAACCAATCCACATTTAGCGACCATCACAATTCGCAAGCACAATTAGTCAACGAAATATACATGATGCATACCCTCTCCTCCTCGGTCGGGGCCGGCGCCGCCGCGCTGCTCCTGCTAATGTCACTGCTGTACATTTGGTTTGAAGGGGGCTCCGTTGGGTGGCTCGACGACGCCGTCAGCGACAATCCCGTGCTCACCTGATCAGTGAAAGATTTGCATGGGTTTGAGACCTCAAGCACATACGCCGGGCCGCGGTGCTCAGTGACATGAAGAGGGCAGGCACGTACCATTGGGAGTGGAGGCTGCGGGCACAGGCTTCTCTTGTACGGGTGTTTCATGGGATCCACCGGGTTCCAGAGCACCGGCGGGAAGCCGCAGTGCACGCCGCCGTCCGCGGCTGGCCTCGACAGCGCGCTCAGTGGGTGCGATGTCGTCGGCGGATGGTGCAGAGGGGGGAGGTAGCCGAAGACACCGCCGCCTCTGCTGTTGAGCTCGTGCGACGACATTGTGGCCGCCGACGGCACGGAGGCTCCTCCCTCCATCTTCTTCTGCTCTTCGATGCGGAGCTTCTCGAGCTGCGCCACGCCGAGGCCGCGCTGCGGGATCTTCTTGGGCTTGTTCTTCCTCGACGCCCGCGCCACGCCAGTGGCCGCTCCGCCGTACTTACCCAGCTGCTGCTGCTGGTACTGGTGGTGATTGCTGCTCTGTTCTTGCACCATCTCTTCGCACCAAATCAGCCGGACATGAGAGATCGAGTTTGGTGGTTGGTTCTTGACGACGGCGCGCCTCACAGAACGCGAGAGGGAATCAACGGACGGGCACGCGCTAAGAGACGCGTGATTCTTGACGCTTCCCGCATCACCAACCCATGAGCGGAAGAGATCACACAACCACAAAAGCAACGAAACGATCGATGCGTGGCTGGCTCTTGGTCGAAGGATAAAGGAGATCGATGCGAGCGTAGGTTGGGGGGGGGGGGGGGTTGATTGATCGATTGATTCACACTGGTGTCTCCACAAGGAGGAAGAAGCTGACGCGTGCAGCGCAGCACGGTCCTTGCAGCCTACCAGATCAGGAACCTGCGGCTCTCTGTGGGATCGAGGCGCGTGAGGTGGGATTTATATAGTTGCGCGGGAGCCGAGAAGAGTGTGCGAGCGAGTGGTGATTGGTGCCAGGCCCGGGAGACTCGGGAGCGAGAGATCTAGAGAAGAAGGAAGAGAGAGAGAGAGGGAGAAAGAGATGGATCGAATCTTGTTTCTTTTGTTCGGCTAATTTGCCGCCCAAATCCTCGCTCCACTTTGCTCCCTATTCTCTCGAGCCTCGAATCACACACGCCCACACACTCTCTCTCCAAACCTCCGAGGTTGTAGGAGAAAAGGAGCCGCAAGCCCGCAATACTAGGAGCAACAAGCCCTCTCAGCGAGGGTGTGTGTGTGTGAGAGTTTAGAGTGAACGGCTGCAGCCACATAAACATCCGAGAAAATTGGACTGAAAATTTCGTTAGGAACTGTCAATTTGCCATGATGAGCATGTACACACCACACCAATCAATAAACATGATGGGTCGCACAGCATACGGTATTTTTGAATCTTGATTAAACTTGTTTGGAACATGGGAGTTGAAACACCCCAAAACTTCAAATGCTTTTGAATTTCCCTTGAATTTGGTTTGAATTTGAAACTTTCCCAATCAGGAAATTTCCAACCAATTTGCGCTTTCCTTAATTGACCTTACACCTCTCCAGGCCATTGGCACCTCCCCAAGACCACCTCCACCCATGTTCCCCATCTCCACCCGACCTCACCCCATTCGCCACCGTCGTGACTTCATCATTGCCACTACCAAGGCCGTACTCTTGTCTATTGTGCCCTGACAGTGTCATTTACTAAGCCCTGATAGGACACCAGAGCGGCCAGACTAAACTCGCTATCGACACCCTCCCTTCTCACGACCGACATGCCGCACTCTACGTTTTCTACCGCTACAACTCGTCGGTCGAGGAGGCATTAAGGCTGAGACGCCACCTTACTTGCCGACCTCCCCACCACCTCTATTGAACCCTGCCAAAAGCTTCCGCGCTCTCTCCTCAGCCATGTGCCACCTCCCGAGTAGAGCTCCCCACTGTACCCAACTTCCATTCCATTGCTATAAAGCCAGCCCCACAACGCCAATAGCCTCCAAAGCCACACCACTGCTCGTCCATAATTCTCCACCACGACAACGGTGGCCACAAGAGCCCTTCCCCTCTCCCTCTCTCCGAGACCTGAGCAGCGACGGCCGCAAGGGGGATGATGGCAGCCGCAAGCCTACCACCACGATGACAACTGTATGGTTGTCCCCTTCCCTATCCCAAATTCAAGCAAAGCCAAGCGCTGTGGATTTGGGGTGGAGAGTCAGCGACAGGCCACAGCAGCGGCCTTCCTCCCCTCTCCTCGACGTCCACGATGACATCGGCGAAATGCAACGGGTTGAATCGGGAATTTCAAGCCGTGTCGCCCTGAGCACGACCCATTGGAGAGTACCATGCCGTGCCACCCGATGTACCCGATTCTCAGGCTCAGTCTAGCCTAGCCCGATAGTTCAAGCCGTGACAGTCTAGCCCGCACCGTATCATGCCTAGGCTGGGCCTTGAGTCAGTCCGAAAAAGCATAGCCCAACTCCTATGACTAGGCCTGACAAGGTTTCCGTAGAGAGAGCACAATTATATGTGTGCATAAGGGAGTCTTAACCCTAGAACTAAAACATGAACACCTAGGATTAAGGGGTTAGGGTTCGACTTACGGTCGCCGATGAACGCCATGAGAGCGAAGACCTCGTGCCTGCGTGATGCAGGCGTGGGGACGAGTCGGTGAAGGTCGTCCGGAGAGTCGCCGGCGATGTCCTGTAGCAGAGGCGGCGACGGTCTTCCCGTTGCTTAACAGCGCGTATTAGATCGGGTCACGTTAGGGTTTGTACGGGATTTGTGACTCTCACGGGAACGTCTTCCAGAGAGAGACCGGAACTCCTTTTTATCTTGCGCTGTTGCAACGGGGAACCGTAACCACAAGTTAGTTAGGCACCCCCGATCAGGGCGCTGAAAAACCGGACGTGGGTTTACCCACGTCTCCCTCATCTTGGCCGTTTGGCCTTAGATCAAAACCTAACATTCTCCCCCTTGATCGTAAGGCTAAACATCATAAGCCCTCTCTCAATAAAAATTCACACCAAAGTAATGTGTCACAACAGTCAATTAAGTACCGCTGGACATCAGTACTTATAGTGCTCAATTCTATATCGATCGGATAACATAATACTTCATGGGAGTTGGTTACTTTATATGGTCCTCTTATTCCAGGATCACAGGCTTTCCAACAAACCCATGCCGGCAACATAATCACGAAAAATATTGGGTGGTAAGCCTTTTGTGAGCGGATCCGCAAGCATAAATTTAGTTCCAATATGCTCAACCTTAATTGTTTGATCCTGGACTCTATCTTTCACAACATGATACTTTATGTCAATGTGCTTGGCAGCTGCACTCGACTTGTTGTTACTCGAATAGAAAACTGCGGGTTGATTGTCGCAGTACAAAATGAGTGGTCTAGAAATGCTGTCTACCACTCTTAATCCCGGGATAAAGTTCTTAAGCCATACAGCCTGCCCGGTAGCCTCATAACATGCCACAAATTCAGCCTGCATTGTCGACGATGCAGTAAGTGTTTGCTTTACACTTTTCCATGAAATTGCTGCTCTTGCGAGGGTGAAAATATAACTTGATGTGGACTTCTTAGTGTCTTTACACCCCGCAAAATCAGCATCAGAATAACCGACAACCTCAAGGTTATCACATCTTCTATATGTGAGCATGTGACATTTAGTGCCTTGCATATAGCGCAGGACTTTCTTAACGGCTTTCCAGTGGTCCGGTCCTGGATTTGACTGATATCTGCCAAGCATCCCGGTAACAAAAGCTAAATCAGGGCGTGTACATATTTGAGCATACATAATACTTCCGACAGCAGAAGCGTAAGGTATAGCCTTCATCTGATCAGATTCATAGTCATTCTTTGGGCATTGAAATTTCCCAAACTTATCGCCCTTAACAATAGGAGCAGGCGAGGCAGAGCATTTATGCATATTGTATCTCTTTAGTACTCTGTCAATGTATGCCTTTTGTGATAAACCTAATATTCCTTTGGACCTATCTCGGTGAATTTCAATACCAAGAACATAAGATGCTTCACCGAGATCTTTCATGTCAAAATTGGACGAGAGAAAACTTTTAGTTTCCCGCAGCATGTCCACACTGCTGCTAGCCAATAATATATCGTCCACATAAAGAATTAAGAAGGTGTAATTACTCCCCCTAAACTTAACATAAGTACAATTATCAACATCATTCTCCTTAAATCCAAATTTCCTTATGACTTCATCAAACTTAAGGTACCATTGCCCAGAAGCTTGCTTTAGGCCATATATGGATTTCTTTAGTTTGCATCCCAAATGTTCCTCTCCTTCCACAACAAAACCTTCCGGTTGTGTCATGTAAACGTCCTCATACAAGTCTCCATTCAGGAATGCAGTCTTAACATCTATTTGGTGCAACTCTAAATCGAAATGTGCTGTGATCGCCATTATGATTCTAAATGAATCTTTAGTTGAGACAGGAGAAAAGGTTTCATTATAGTCAATGTCTTTTCTTTGCGTAAACCCTTTTGCTACAAGTCTCGCCTTAAACCTTTCGATATTCCCTTTGGAGTCACGCTTGGTCTTGTAGACTCATTTGCAGCCTACTGTTTTGGCTCCATTAGGAATTTCCACTAAGTCCCATACGTCATTAGCGCCCATAGACTCAATCTCATCTTTCATGGCATCTAGCCATTTAGATGAATCCTTATTCTTTATTGCTTCCTTATAAGAGCTAGGATCATCTGCCTTCCCAAGATCATCCTCATTCAAGTAAACCTCATAATCACTTGGGATAGCAGATCTCCTCACTCGTTGTGATCTCCTGACAGGTTCATTAGTAGGCTCATCAGGTTGTTCATTAATTGTCACAAAGGGCTGTGAAGGCTCAGCATTAGGTATTGCACTTGTATTTTCAGAGCCCTCAACAGAAGGAGTAGCCACAGAATTAACTGGAGATGCAACAGGAGTTGCAACTACAGGATCAACTATGGGCACAACTACTTGGGGCACAAGAAAATCAGTCTGTCGGATTAGCGGTGAAGCAACATAAATCCGTTTCTCCTCAAGATCAATTTTCCTGGGCTCCAAGTCCCCACTGATGCCATCATTTTCCAAGAACACAGCGTGTCTTGTTTCTACAAATTTTGTGGTACGATCTGGACAATAGAATCGGTACCCTTTAGACCTGTCAGGGTAGCCAATAAAATGGCAACTCACAGTCTTGGGATCTAATTTCCCAATATGTGGGTTAAATATTTTAGCTTCAGCTGCACATCCCCACACATGGAGGTAGTTCAAACTAGGTTTTCTCCCAGTCCATAATTCATAAGGTGTTTTAGGCACCGATTTACTAGGAACCCGATTGAGTATATGTGCAGCGGTCTTTAATACTTCCATCCATAACTTTATAGGCAAAGTGGAGTAGCTCAACATACTTCGAACCATGTCCATAAGTGTGCGGTTTCTTCTTTCCGCAACTCCATTTTGCTGGGGATCACCAGGCATTGAATACTGGACGACTATACCATTTTCTTGTAGAAACCTGGCAAAAGGACCAGGAATCTGCCCATAAGTTGCGTGTCGCCCATAATACTCTCCCCCACGATCCGAGCGCACTACTTTAATCTTTAGATTGTGCTGATTTTCAACTTCAGCCTTAAATATCTTAAATTTATCAAGTGCCTCCGATCTCTCTTTAATAGGATAGATATACCCATAACGTGAGTAATCATCAGTGAACATAAAAGAATCATAACCGTCTACTGATGTCACAGGGAAAGGACCACATATATCATTATAAATTAATTCTAAAATCCCTGTGCTTCGAGTAGCACCCTTCTTCTTTATTTGCTTTACATACTTGCCTTTGATACAATCAAGGCAATGATCATCCGAATCATTAAAGTCTAAAGGGTGGAGAATTTCATCTTTAATGAGACGTTCAATTCTCCCCCTCGAAATGTGGCCCAAGCGACAGTGCCACAATTTCGACGAAGTCTCATCAATTAGCTTGCGCTTTTTATTCACATCACATACATTCATGGACATACATTCGCTTGCGCTTTTTATTCAACATATGGAAACCCTTTCTTGGCGAGCCATTTCAGCCAGGGGAGTAGGCTTGCTCCTTATTTCCCTTTCCTTTATAGCCTCCTCTATTTCTAGAGGGACCAGCTTTATTTGAGGAGCCGACTTGATTCACAAAATCAGTAGTCCCCTCAGCCTTGAGCCTCTCTTCCTCTTGTGAAACATTAGCGATCAACTCGCTCATGGTCCACTTGTCCTTAATGGTGTTGTAGTTCACCTTGAAAGCTTCAAATTGCTTGGGAAGAGACATCATAATGTAATGGACAACAAAACCATCAGAAATAGCCATGTCCATCGTCTTAAGTCTGGCAGCAATATTGATTATTGTCATAATGTGCTCACGAACATTTCCAGTACCATTGTACTTAGTGTTCATGAGCCTGTGTATCAGTGTGGTAGCATAAACTTTAGAGGACCCCTTAAAATGATCCTCGATGGAGGACAAATAGTCCTTTACCCTTTCTTTTCAGGGATTGCTCCCCTTATGGCCTCACTGATGGAGTTTTTCATCACAGCAAGTGAAACACGGTTAGACCGCTCCCACTTCTCAGCATTAGCTTTATATTCCTTCAGTTTGTCATCATAATTGTCCTCCCCTTCAGTAGGAGCGACAGGCTCATCGAATCTGAACGCGTAGTCCAGATCCAAGAGCTGAAAAGTCGTCATAAGTGTAAACTTCCATTTCTGGAAGTTACTACCATTGAGTGGCTCAATTACATTAACATGAGCGGAAACGGAAGCAGCTGAAAAATTATAAAATTTACATTAGCAAAGCGCATAATTAATTTGCATGAAAAGTTAACCTCACGTTGGTGTGGTTAACAACATGCTCATAAGAATTTTTCGCATCACCGTTGGGCAGAAGCGAAAAATTTAACATAATTTATCGCATGCAACTACAATTAACGTTGGTCAAAGAGTAATAGCATGGCGGAAAAATAAACATAATTGATTACATGCAATTACAATTAACGTTGGTCAAATCGTAATAGCATGTAAAACTAAATACAGCCCTCCAATTGAATTTCCCGTTGGTTCCATTCAATTAGGGGCAGAACATTACGCAGCGGAAAAGGCATAATAATTTTCAGCAGCTTAGCAACATTATCCGTAAATAATTTCATGAGAGACATCAAATAATCATTAATTAAACATCATAAAACATATGAAATATACACTCAACAGCGTGAAGTATATACCATAAAACAATTTCAGGTATATATACATGAAGTTTATTAATGAAACATATGCTTAAAAAAACATAAGATATACATAAAATATACACTGAAATAAAAATATTAAGACATTATACGCTGCTGGGCCAAAAACTTCATGCGCTCATGCCTGCACGGGAGAAAAATCCCGCACGGGCCGAAAACCCCGGCGTGGCCCGGTTAACCCCGCGCTCGGGTCACCTCACGCGCGCGCGCGGCAGCCGGCCGAAACGGCCCAGCAGCGCCCAGGCCAGCCAGTGGCTTCACTGGCCCAACAGCGGCCCCTTTCACTCCGCCTTTCATCACGCCCGTTCAAAACGATCGCACGGCCAGGAGGATATTTCGGCCGAACAAAAAAAACGAGCGCCGGCGGAGGCACCCCCACAAAAATCCTAACATCATTTCCACCAGCCCAACCCCGGAAAAACCGGATCTGAGCGGCGCGGCGGCTTCCGCGGGGCGAGGGCGACCAGCGGCGGCGCGCTCGGGGTCGGAACGGCGGCGGCCCACACACGCTCGGCCGGGCTGCGGTGGCGCCCTCGCGCACGGGCTGCAGGGCGGAGCCCACGAGGCGGCAGCAGCCGCACACGCGCGGGGCGCAGAGCAGCGGCGACGGCCCCATGGGAGCTCGGCGGCGGCGCACGCGGCAACGGGAGAGGCGGAGCGGTCGCGGGCGGCGCTCAAGGCGCAACTGAGCGGCGCGGGGCGGCAGCACGAGGTGATGCGGCGGCGGACCGGCGCGTCGCGAGTCGGCCCGAGCGGCGCAGCGCGGCAAGCCAGCGACGGCAGCGACGGCGGCGCCCGTAAGCCCTCCCCGCCCCCCCCCCCCCCCCGTTTTTTTTTGTTTGCCGATCTGAGGGTTTGCATGTATTGAGGGGCTGCAGTGTTCGGATTTTGGGATTCCATTAGGGGTTTTCATCATGATTTCCGGTTCTAGGGTTCGGGATACAACGATATTTTGGGGATTGTCATCAGAGTTTCCATTAGGGTTTCGAATCCCCTCCTTCTAATTTCTACCCGAGCCCAAGAACTCTAGATCCGAGACATAAACATGCTGCTAGGGTTCAAGAAAAGTTCTAGGTGGCTCTGATACCAAATGTGTGCATAAGGGAGTCTTAACCCTAGAACTAAAACATGAACACCTAGGCTTAAGGGGTTAGGGTTCGACTTACGGTCGCCGATGAACGCCATGAGAGCGAAGACCTCGTGCCTGCGTGATGCAGGCGTGGGGACGAGTCGGTGAAGGTCGTCCGGAGAGTCGCCGGCGATGTCCTGTAGCAGAGGCGGCGACGGTCTTCCCGTTGCTTAACAGCGCGTATTAGATCGGGTCACGTTAGGGTTTGTACGGGATTTGTGACTCTCACGGGAACGTCTTCCAGAGAGAGACCGGAACTCCTTTTTATCTTGCGCTGTTGCAACGGGGAACCGTAACCACAAGTTAGTTAGGCACCCCCGATCAGGGCGCTGAAAAACCGGACGTGGGTTTACCCACGTCTCCCTCATCTTGGCCGTTTGGCCTTAGATCAAAACCTAACATTATAGACCCAAATGGTCTAATTCCGACATTTGCTGAGTGAGATGGGGGCCCTCAAAAACATTTCGATGAGTCAAGACAAAGGGCAGCTCATCCTGTGGCCCCACCACCAGAGCTTTCACAGTTCTTCCATCCAACCCAACCCCTCTGCAATCTCCTCTGATTCGGACGCCCTCCCAACACGATCTCATTCTGATCTCCCAACGCTTTCAGTGCCTCGTTTCAGGCATCCGGCTCGGATCGGCAACGGGCTCAGCTCCTTTCTGCCCCCTCTTTTAGGTTAGCCCCTGCCTATCTCGCCCTCTCTTCCTCTCTCCAACCACCTGCAAATTGCAGTGTTCAGTTCAGAGGATCGTCCTTGGACTCACCTCATTCACTGCATGAGGTGTATGTGAGTGACCTAACCTTAATTACCAAGGTATTTGCAACTTGCAGGGGGATCATGTAGAATTGATTGGTCGATGTGATGCTTCTCACCTTAAAGCAGCTTTGCACGAGACTCGTATGCATGCATGTTTGCAAGCATGGTATATGCATCTTCTTTCCATTACGTACGTGTGTTAGTTTCTGGCTGGCTTCGTTCTCTGAATCCAAGCTAAGCTAGTGGTGATCGTACATGTTGAAACATGTATTGTCGTGTTGGAGGATTGTTCAGCAGCAGTAACTTGCAAGTTGGGACTCTGGCTATTTGTGTGTGTGGATTGCGCATCAGTAGTGTGTAATTTCCCATCACAAGAGAAGTTTCAAATGTCTAACATCCTTCATGTCCTCCCTTCGCTTCAGCCATCCAGTTTCAATTGGACAACTCACATGCATGCATGCCCCACATATATTTTTCCATAGAACACATTTGGAGATGTTTGAACCAGTTATGCATGCTTTATTACTAAGACTATAATAATAAGTTCAAAAGAAGGACCATGCACGAGCCTATAGGAGAAGTCATTTTCACGAGAAACCGTATCAGTCAAGATATTGTCGGATTCTCAACATAAATAAATGCTTGCTCTTTCAGCATCTCAGTGGATGCGATGTCGTTATCCATACGTCTCATGCAAATCACTGAGATTAGCACACACCCTACATTTGGTCAGAGAGGCTCCAAAACAGGAGCAATAATGGCTGACCGGACGCTGATCCGCTGCAGTGCAAGCGTTACTACACGGTGCAACACCGCAACAGTACCATGCACCCGTTGGGCAAGATTGCTGTGCTGGCTAGCGTGGATGTATCACTGCACTACATAGCACTAGTATAGTGCCCGTGCTAACGCTACGGTAAAATACAAAATAAGATAAAAATTATTGATCTGCAATATATAATATTTGACGACGACGAGCGTGTTGTAAAGGCCTTACGAGTTCAAGATCCACAAGTAATCACTACAAAATAAAAAAGGAAGTTTTAAGTTATAAACAAATTTCATTACCTGGCACTCAATCAAAGTACCACCAGACTGCACCAAGTCATCCACTATAACAACATGGCAGCCTCTAGGATCTCCCTCTTTTATACGTACAATTCTCTGTTCCCCTTCCCTAACTTTGTTGCATACAATCTACCGAAAGACATTTTATAGAAAGAAAGTCATTAACTCATCATACAAGGGAATAGATAGGAATGCCTTTTTTTGGTTGATATTTAGAAGTACTCAGACAAAAAAAAAACCATAGGAAAATGTTGAAGTTGCTTATAGAAGCGCTTCCATGCACCATCATCTGGAAAAGCTATGGTTATATGATAATGATATTGAGAAACATATCAGACTGTATATCACATCAACACTGAAAATAAAAACTTTTTTCCATTTAGTAAGGCGTACTCACATTATCGGAATCAGGTAGCTCCTGAAGCCTACTTTTCAGCAAGGGGATGCCACTCTCAAAACATGGTAAGACTGAGTCTCCAAAGTAGAATCTCTCCTGTTGTGTTGTTAAGCACAGGTTTGTTTCATGTTGAATTAAAAAAAGTTACAGGACAAGAAGTTAATTGGATAATATGGAAGAAATTCACTTACCTGCAAAGCATGAATATCATAAATCACTAAACTTGAAGGTCCACCTCTTGATATTGATATAATATTGTTAAGCAGCTGCCTCAGGCCCAATTTACATTGATGTGCTGCACTATGCTGGGAACCTATATAGTTAAGAGAACCTTTACCAATTCTAGTAAAATATTTGTGTTGTATCTCTAGAAAAGGGGGTTGTGATTAATTAACATATATCAAATAAATAGTAAAATAAAACTGTAGAGTAAAAGCATATAACACATTTTACTGGCAAATGAGGGAACTGATGTATGTATGATTTGGGATACACCTACTTTTCCACAGACTTGGTAAAAGTTTAACATAGATAGTAAATAATTGGTCAGTATAACATGCCAGTGGTATCACCAAGGAAAACATTCGTGCCAACCCCAAGCCACATGTAAAATGCAAAAATCATTAGAGCCTCAGTTGAACAATCATGATTTTTAGTTGATATTTTTTATTGTTAAACTAATAATTGGGTAGGCAATACATGCATTACCCTAATGCTAACATTGTGCCAAAGCACATAAGGATAGCAGCTGCCTCAGGCCCAATTTACATTGATGTGCTGCACTATGCTGGGAACCTATATAGTTAAGAGAACCTTTACCAATTCTAGTAAAATATTTGTGTTGTATCTCTAGAAAAGGGGGTTGTGATTAATTAACATATATCAACTGTAGAGTAAAAGCATATAACACATTTTATTCATGCCTGTCTGCATGTAGCATCAATTCTACATGCAGACAGGCATGAATAAACAGTTTAGCTAGTATTAAACAAAACAAATTAAGTTACACAGAGAATGATTAATACACCAGAAAAAATGCATTTTCATAATTCTATACAAAAGAATTTTTGTTTTCACAAAAAAAGATAAATAAAGCATAATATATAAAAAGACAAAAATAGTCTCATTACCATAACATGCTGGAGGGCATTTAAAGAATAAACTTGACTTCACTAAAATGTAACCACTAACCACTTTGATATATTGGGGACAAAACCACAGTAACCAAACGGATATTTTAGCATCTAGAGAGCCTTTTATAAAACTCCTTATTGACTTATTGAACAGAAATGTTGACGGAATGCAGAAGCATCGGAGTGAAAACAAAATATACAAAGACAAGGAAATGTTAGTTGAAATTAGGCTGGCAGATTCAACAAGAGAATGCACCTCAAAACCAGCAGTATCATACTGTCTCCGTTTCTCAGGATCTGACAAGATACTATATGAATATGCAACTTCTTTGAAGAGCTCTGATGCTTCTGGATTGCTAACATTCTTGTCTGGGTGATACCTGTCAAACACAATAGGAACTATGAATAAGATCATTCTACAATAGGACTTCATCAACACTGCTTCCAAAAACATCATGCAAATAACAGACTGGGATAACAGTATTTAAAATGACACATTTAAGGTTGTGTTCATGGATAGCTCATAATTTGGAGAAGAATTCATGTGGCCATTACAGAATAGTGGAATTGAAAATCTTGTAAGAAATGCACAAAGATCATTACTTCCATGGAATTAGCTCATAAAGAGCATGTTTTTCTAACCTAATTTGAACAGCCCATTACCATGCCCACATATAACTAATTGTCATAGTAGAAACCATCTTAACATTTTCTTCTGTCGACCGATTAGTGATTTCATAACTCCAAACACAACAGAGCAAAGGCAATGCTTGAAGCAAGACAAAAAGGCAGAAGTACCGTGAAATAGATCAGTATTATGGAATGTTATTGCCCTAGTTATTAAAATAAAAGAGAACAGAACCTATTATGTTTTCATGATTGAAGCAAAATTTGATCCTTTTCAACAGATAAAGTATGTAACAGACAAATTTACCCTCATTTGTTTCATGCTCTTGACCTCCTCAGATCCATATTGTTGACAGTCAGCCTGTGCAAGTTTACAAAGAGAAAAATAAGAATATTTTTTAAATAAGATTGCTACAGAGAATATAATAGCTGAGTCCACTTCCTACTGTATTAGCAGATCTATATAAAAGAAGCAGATTAGGAGGAGAAACAATTCTCGTGTTTTAGGTATAGAGCAAAGAAATTAATCTCCCTCTAAACAAATAAAAGCAACCTTACCTTTCTTTGTTCAATACTGTGCTTGCCACAATATGCTTTATGCCGCAACATACTACCAAAATTTTTGGTATTCATGTAAAGACTAGCATCTCTAGCACATGCAGGATGGAAAGTAAGTTGACAGTCTACAGTGCTGCACTGCATAATTGAACGAAAAAACTTGTAAGATTGTATTGGTTTGTCTTTCAGTTATAGATTAGAAGGTACAAAGGATAATATAGAAGTTCAAACCTTCAAGCATGTGCCAACATTGTGGTGGCAGATAGAGCATGTGTCTTTATCCTTAAGAAGGCTCTCCTTGGATAGATTGAATAGTCAGAATATTATAATAAGAATAATCACGTGAAATTATAATGAAGATGGCTTCTGGTGGTATCATCATATAAACAATGAAATAAAATTATGGAATACGACCTATTTATTTCTAAATATGAAAATGTGAAAATTCTTAGCATGTGCGATGCTGGTAAGAGATTAGTACCAGTCCATCTACTGCATTATATTGTCCAAAAAATATATGGAATTTGGCTAAAAAATGATCCAATCCAAGGTCAAGCACAGCCAGCCTGTCAATATAATGCTACAAAAATAACTAAATCAGCACATACACTATTCCCTTCAGTAATTCCCAAACTTTAATTCACACCACTGAATCTTAAACCCCCTAATACCTAAAGAAGAGTTCCTACCTAAAGAAGAGTTGAATACACAACATGATCAAGCTGTTGGTTACTTGACGGGCAGGTAAATTTAGTTACCTAAGCCTAGATCGACAAGAAAGAGTTTCTTTTCTTTAGGAGTTCCAGGAGGCCCTAGCAAGAAATTCTCTGGTTTGACATCGCCGTGAACATATCTGCAATTGCAAAACCTTTTTGTTACAAATTTGTCAGCACAGGTAACAAATATATCAAACAAAAGGTATTGTGAGGAGGGGGAAGGGTGGAAGGACAAAGATGGTAATTGTAGCTTGATTGACTTCAAGGCCATAGTGCTCAAGAACTACTTCTGCCAGTGTGTGCCAACCTGACTCTGAATGGTACCTGTAAAATAGTAATTGGGATAGGATGACATGGCCAATAGTAGCATCGCAATGCAGAGTTCCATGACTCATGCAGTTCATATAGGGCATTCTTCTGCGCAGACTAACTTGCTTCGAAATGAAAGAAGACATACTAACATTCAAGTTCAGTTTTTTTTCTAGCTAGATCGTAAATAACAAGGTTATGTGATATGCAAGGTGCTACCATGCAACAGGTCAGCTTTGTTTAATTAAGGAAAGCCTTTTCTTTCGGAGTAAATACCTATAGATTAGAAATTTGGTTATATGTTGATACATGCACAAGATGTGGTAGGCACATGCATCTTAATTGAACTATTAGCTCTTCCATAACACTTTTGCTAAATATCCAGCATAAAAAATAACATAAAAGCCAATATCCTTGTTTTTCAACAAATTATACCAGTACAACCAAAAGGACATGTTATGTAAGGAAACAAAAGAACTTTACTTACCCCCAAAGAGATATCTGCAAGCATAATGATAAGAAAGGCCTTCCCAGCATCTGAAATATTACTCAATAACTTGTATCCTGTGAACTTGAGCAATGCAACCTGACCATACAGAAAGCATTGAGATTAAGATGCATATCATCATAATTAAATTCTACAGAAAGCAATAGAACCTGATCATAACTAAAACATAAGATGATTGACAAGTATGAAGATATCATATTACTTTTCTATTGAGCAAAGAAAACATGGCTGTCTGCTGAAGATAATAGACATCAACATAAACCAATATCAAGATATCATAAACTTTTTGAGTCCAGCAAAGGGCAATAATGGCGGCACATTAGGCGTTTTTCCCAGTCAACAATTTCTTCCCATTCTGGACAATTAAAACAATAGAAGGTTCATTACACTCAACAAAATAGCTGTGGAGAACCATTCCATAAAACAGCTTATACCAGGAAATGGGTAGCTTACCCTGTATCTTTCAACAAAATTTTTATCCTTGGAGGATGGGGCATTATTTTATTCTTCCTCCTCTTTCTTCAACATTTTTGTGGTGAACTTCTTCCCTGCATCTCTTCCCCTCCGCTTCTTTGCAGGCTCCAAAACCTCATCCTTGCTTAAGTCCTTGTCCCTTATTGTCCCTGCATCATCCTGTCAGGGAAAGAAAATGCTAAGCCCGTCAAAATTCTGATTTCAAAATCTAAGAGCAGGGGACAGATTTCACTTGCTAATACATGCAGTATATGATATATCCCCTAAAATTAGATTATTCTAACTAAAGTAAACACCTTTCAGGGATGTCGCATAAAACTAACATCCTCCTAAAGGTTTACAGGCAACTTTATAACTGGGAAATATGCACACTGCTTAATAATAAATTGTGCACCAATCATGTTCAAATGACAAATACAGAATTTGTTAGGCAAGATTGAAAAATTGGGTCACTAATCTTTCCACTTGAAAGTTTTGATTGATATCAGACCCCACTGTCAAGGTAAGAAAATGGTGCTCCAGTTTCTGTGCTGCGTTGCCCCTAGCTTCTTGAAGGCTATTCTACAACCACAAATTGGAACAAACTTGTTCAACCAATTATCTCTATCATTCTAGACGTGGAGATTAAGGAGAACCTGATAACCCCTTTTATCCTAGAATAGAACACGATAAGGAGTAATTGCTCCCTGTTTATCCAAATTTCAATCCCTTACGCTACCTTAGGCATCCCAAACGTCAATTGACCAACGGAACTAAACTTCAGTGCAACAGTTGCCACTACCAACATTCGCATCCTACTGGGTCGACAGGGTCGATCTCTTGCCACACCCAAAGGCTGAAGGCCACAACTATCAGGACGCCGGATTAGAAACACTGGGCGCTGCAACACTGAGTGTGATTCAGACCCATGTACCACATGAAAAAATCTACAGTGATTGCAGAGGGGGAGGGGGAGATGGAGACGCCTCACCTTGTCACCGACGTACGGCGCCTTGGGCCCCTCGGGCGCGTGGAGGTCGAGGTCGGCGTCGCCGCAGCACGCGTGGTAGTAGTCGCCGCCCATCGAGAGCTCCACCGACACGGAGTCCGAGCAGCAGCCGCCGATGCTCGGGTTAGGGTTCACCTCCTCCCCTCCACCGACGTGCGGCGCGGGGGCCGAGGGGGCGTCGCCCATGACCGCCTCCTCGGGGACGGGCGCTGCGGCGTCCGCATTGGCGGCGGCGCCGGCCTCCCCGCCATCCGCCGCCTTGCGCTTGCGGGAGCTCGCGTCGGCCGCCTCCCGCGCCAGCTTCGCATCTGGGTGTGGGCTCCGGAGTTCGAGACGGCGGCTTCGATCCGGGTGGAGTCTCGCCTCTGCGGTGTGTGTGTGTCTTCTCCTTCCTTCCGGGTGGGGTGGGGAGGAGGAGGAGGCGGCGGCGGCGCAGCGTGGGGGGAGGAGGCGGCGACGGCGCAGCATGGGGGGAGGAGGAGGCGGCGGCGGCGCGGGGTGGGGAGGAGGAGCGGCGGCGGTGCGGAGTGGGGAGGAGGAGGTGAGGGGAGCGGCGGCGCGGGGGAGGACGGGGGGAGCGGAGGGAGTGGAGGCACGGGGGAGAGGTGGAGATGGGGAGCGGCGGCGCGGTGGAGGACGGGGGAGGCGGAGGGAGGGGAGGCGCGGTGGAGGATGGGGGGAGGCAGAGGGAGGGGAGGCACGGGGGAGGAGGGGGAGGCGTGGGGGAGGCGGAGAGAGCGGAGGAGGCGCGGGGGAGGAGGGGGAGGCGCTGGGGAGGCGAAGGGAGCGGAGGAGGAGGGGGAGGCGCGGGGGAGGAGGCGAACCCTGCGGCGAAGGCGGCTGCGAGGAGGGGGAAGGGAGGGAAGCGGGAGAGGGAGAGAGCGGCGACGGGGAGGAGGAGCGGGAGCAGGGCAGGGGATTGTGGGAGTTGGAGAGGGAGGGCGAAGGGTACTGCAGATCCATTGAAGGATGACCGTCGGATATGGTTGAGTAAGGAGAGTTAATATGGTGCGCACGTTTTTAGGATGGTGTAATTCTGGGTGCATATTGTGGTGTGGACGTAGTTAAGGTTATGACTGTGGAGCAGGTAATTGTTGGGTAGATGTAGGATAATTTTAACTGGTTGATTATTAGTTTAGATAAGTAATGTACATGGGTCATATATAGTGACATCAGGATCAGGTATTATTTAGGCACTACAGCAAGCACTGCACTTGCTTCACATTTATAATGGCCAAGCTAGCCAAGGTGGCAAAGATGATAAACCCAATGGGAGCCAAAGTTATCTACGTAAACCCCAACTTGAATATTTTCAGTAGTAAGTACGGTGCAAGCAAGATTAATTCAGCCGAGAGGGAAAGAGTAGCTCCATCTTTTGGACACGGCATCCCAATCTCCCATGTCACCGTATATCTAACAGCCATATCTTTCTCGTGTCCACCTCAGGAGTGACCAAAAAGAAGAGAGAGGAAATTTCTTCCCAGCTAGCTTAGCCAGGGTACGTCCAATGGACCACAATGCCAAACTAACCTTCTCCCGGACCGTCCTGTCGCAACCGATCCGATGGTCCGGAGACGACGTTTCTCTCAGCGCCCATGCCGGTGATGTCGAAGGTTTGCCGAAAACGTTGGGCCTAAACGTCCTTCTCCGGCGGCTGGTTGGACGATTTAGCCGGTGGATATATAGAGTTAGGGGGACGTCGGGTTAGGGTCTATTCTTTTGAGCTTTTGAAATCGATTTTTGGCTTCTACTACAGTATCTAACTTTTAAACGGAATATTTTTTAAAGACGAGGTCTACAAGTTAAACGATCTACACGTTAAAAATCCAACATCTGTACCAGCCAAAATCGCAAGTGAGTATCTATCTCTCCATAATCTGTACCGTAAACAGCTAAAATTTAAAAATTTTAGGCAAAAGTCAAAAACCGCAGCCGAAAAAACAGGCCCTTAGACATACCTACATAGGACCATTCGAAAAGATGGCCTTGGGGATTGGAGCTTCGAGAGAGATTCACCGAGATCGGATGACTCCATCACGATCCACAGCTAGCTACTAGCTCGATCGCGCACACATGCGTGCATGGATGCGCACATGAAGTCCAGCAGTTTTGTGGTCACGCGGGGCTCCATCTTTCGCGCATGTCGGGTGTCACCTTCCCCATCCTGAATTCCTCATCAGCCGATCGATCCTACCGAACCCTTCCTCTTTCAAGCTGCATGCATGCCCTGATCATGGATATCGCGTCGTTGGCACACGGATACACGACTCATGATTTGCTACTAGTTATTTGACTAACTCTACCTAACTCAAGGGCATACATGCACAACTGCGCATGCATACAGACCAGATGTATAGACTGCATGCGCTCTGCAAAATTGTAGCTGCGATGGTTCATGACCATAGTTGAAAGCAAATTGTGAAACTTGGCAGTGCCAATTAACCTCTATATATAGCACATAATTTCAAGAAACATGGCACGGTTCATTCTGTGGTGAGTAATTCTGTCAGAGGTGTTACCTGCTAGCTCATGGCTCCCTTATTCTGTGGTCCTTTTTTTCCCTGTAAGGCAACTGCTTCTTTTAGGCTAGAACCAGGGGCGGACCCAGAGGGTATGCCGGGTGGGCCACGGCATACCCTGGGGCCCAGCCGGCAGCCGAACTCGGCGCGCGCCTGCTGACGGTTCGCTGCCGCACGCGCCGCCTCAATCCAGCTACGCCTTCCAGTCGCGGCAGACAAGTCCGCTGCGGGCCGGCTCCGGGAGAAGGCGGCGGAGGCAGACCGCGAGGCGCGGCGCGGCGCCGAGCTGGAGGAGCGGCTCGCAGGCCTCCGCAGCGAGGCGGCGGCGTGGCAGGCAAAGGCCCTCTCGGAGCAGGCAGCCGCGGCTCCGGCTACCTCGACCTCCTCGACTCCTCCGCCTCCGTGTCCGCCGCCGCCACCGCCAGAGCCTCGCCCGCCAACCCCACCTCCTCCAGCGCCGCCGCCGACGTCCTCGCCTTCGCCCGCACCCTCGCCTCGCTCCTCGCGCTCAACCCCTTCGCCCGCCTCTCCGCCGCCGACCTCGCCGCGCCTACCCCCTCCAGGTCCCACGCCTTCCTCGGGCCCCCCGGCGCCGCCTCCTACTCCTGGCCCCCGACCCCCAAGCAGGCCCGACTCCGCGTCCAGGAGAACGTCCGCCGTACGCCCGCAACTACGCCGCGCTCTCCATCCTCGTCTTCGCGTGCTGCTTGTATGCCATCTGCGTGCCTTCCTGCCTACATTTGTTATTAACTCTCTCTCTCTCTCTATCTCCTCTCTGCGCGCGCGCGTGCGTGTGTGTTGGACAAATAAAGCAGCTGCTGCTGTTGGTGGTGTGTGCAGGTATCGGATGCCGATGGCGCTGCCAGGGATGTTGGCCAGCCTCGCCGTCTGGGAGGGCGTGCGGTACTACCGGGAGCGGTGGGGGCTCGCCACACGGGCGCCCGGGGTTGGGCAGGCTATCCTGCACTGCGCGCAGATTGGTGAGTTTTTGATTGCAAATGCTGTTTCTGCATAAACACGCGGCTTGATTTTATGTTTTTGAGGGGTAATTTGGTTTGCGCAAGCAAGGTCGAATAGGTGATGAGAGAAGCTACATTATGTTTCAAGTGGAATGGGGAAATGGACAGCTCGTGGATTTCAATCGCAGCAGCCTTGCCGACAGTGTAGATACTTTGGTCCTTCGTTTTTGAAATAAGTGAACATATAAGGAATCCATTTCTTAAGATTCTTCTGGTCTAGAATGGTATCTTTCACAAAGCAATGTGATGTTGTGGAAGCATTAACAGCTTCAAATGTTAAAAGAGGCTTGTCCACAAAATTGGTAGACATAGAGCAAAGGGAAAGGTAGATGCAAATTTAAGGTCTGAAGACAATACTTGCCTCTTTTTTTTGTTTTTCATAGAGCAAAGGGAAAGGTGGAATAATACCTTTATTTAGTGTCTGTATACTGAATTTTGATGTAAATTTTACAATTATTTATCGAATTGGCAAATGGTTTTATCGAATTGCATATGAAAATTTTGGTGCGGCATACCTTTTGGTGAAATCCTGGGTCCGCCACTGGCTAGAACGGTGCGAAGCTTGCACCCATCCTGTCATTGTCTGTGCCATCGTACGAAGTGATGGAGACCTTCGGTGATGGTCCACACTTGTCAGTGTGGGATTCACGTCATTGCACGTCCTTCTTACCAACCCCATGGGTCATGGGCTCATGGCTCTCGAGATTAGTGTTTTACTTCAGCTTAGGTTGGCTTACTTTCCGGGTTGGCTATGGCCTATGGTGTTTCAGTACTAGTGCATATATAGTTATATACTCCAGTTGGTGGTTACTACGATGATCTAGACGCTGGATTTTAATGGAATAATTCGAAGCGTATTGTTTTTTTAGAACATTCGAAGTGTATTGTTTTGCATTGCCTTTTCCTAGAAGAAAACTATCGTGCATCATTTTTACCTAATTGAATTTTTTAGAACACCTAATTGATTGATCTCCACGAACTCATTGTTTCTTGGACAAAAATGCAAACCGATCTGCAGGCCTGACCGGAAGGAATTGCAACACATCTAAGCCCAACAGGGACTCGGTAACCAAACAGAAGGCATAACAAGGGCCCTGGCCTAGCTTTGAGGCCCAACCCAATTTCATCACGTCAAACTATTTTGAGGCCCACAACTACAGATCTGTCTGTCGACCTCGACCTCGAGCATCGGCTCATCGTCAGCCAACGGCAACGCAACGCCCGACGGTGCACGCGGTACAGGTCCGGAGTTTGATATGGTGGATGTTTCTCCTCCTCTGTACGAAAAAGAAATCGATGGTTAGTTCGTGGCAAGGCTACATATGGATCGGCTAGGTCTATTGAAAAATCTTGTTGGACCCTCTTACTATATATTCCAATGTCTTCTTCTCACTACTAGTCCTATGTCCGCATTGCAACGGAGACAGATGCTCTAATTTCCGTGCAATACAAACCAATCATATCATAATTATACTATTCATTTGAATATGCAATCATCGAATATTCAAATTATTTCATCGAGACATTCACTGTTCCTTATTGTGAGAGGTTCATTTGTCAAATAAGGTTTCAGAACATTGGAAGAAAATAATATCACAAATAGCTCCTTTATCCATTGTTCAATATGCAACCACAACATTAGAAATTGTAGTTTGACCCCGTACATTCGACCTAACCCTCGTCTTTGTGAAATTTCGATTTACATCCATGATAATCCAGTACGTTGCAGGAGAACTATATAAAAACCCTATTACGCCAGGAAGGAAGCGCGAGCGGAGAGAGCGCCCACGTCACCGTTTTTCCCTCCGTGCGATCGCTCCGTCCGCCGCGTGGCTGAAGAATCTTCGTACTGTCGGGGGAGCGGTTTTGCAAAAAAGTCCCTCCGTTTTTCGAAATTACGTAAAGGTCCTTTTTCCTCGCAAATAGATCCCTGGCAGGTTTTTTTAAAACGTTTTTTTTGCAAAAGCAGCCCTCCACTTCACCGAAATTTTTTGTATTTTGCAGGATAGCGCCCCGCGTTTTCTAAATTACGTATGGGTCCTCGTTTAGTTACGTATAGGCCCTCGCTTTTTTACGGAAAAAACCTTTTGCTTTTTCGAAAATACATATGCGCCCTCGATTTTTTTAAAAAACTCCTCACGAATTTTCGCCTCTTTTGCTTCGGTACACACGGTGGCTGGCGCGGCGTTGCGCCGCGCCTATGTGGCTAGTAATCTATGCTCTGAGTCCAATAGTCAGTTACTCAATCCGATTCATGGCCACTGAGGAAAACTCTGAAATACCTAATAGCCTCTAGTGGACTCGGCTTGCTTCAACGTCTATGGTCCCTCGTTGCCTCCAGCATACTTGGGGAAGCTGTTCCACTGTGCTGGACGTTGATTCCTGATTAAGTAAACTTTTCATATTCTATGTAACTGAACATAGATGACGCGTCATAGATATTGGCCACAATTGCAAACCATTTATGCTAGTGAGGTTGCTTCATATGCCTAACAGATTTTCTCACAATTCATATTGTCTGTCATGAAGCCCTTTGCGCCATAGATTGTCGTAACCAATTAAATGAACTTAGTGAGAAAAAAAACATGTAAATTACTGTTAGTTACTCAATCAGCAATTTACTGACATGACTCGTCGCCTCTATGTCCGTTCCAGCCGCTGGCCATATAAAAGAAGATTCCAATTTGCAATGATAATCACCAGGGTTTGCACAATTATATAGGGACATATGCTTTTACCGGCTTATCCTTCTCCTTTTGATTTGACAAGGATATAAAATTACTTATCTAACATTCCACCTAATGTTCATGTTAATGTCTGATCCACACTTTAAGTACCGTTGCTTAAGTACATTTAATTGTGGATTATTGGATTGCAACTAATAAATGGCTCATGTACCTTCCAAGCATGAGAGAAAGTCTCCCCACGGTGACATGTTTCGTCCAGCCTGTCTCTCTTAACAGAAAAAAAAAAATCATGTTTGGTCATTGGGTCTAACCTACAGTTTAATTTGATTTCAAATAGGGTTTTGCTAATAACATGTGAATTTATTCCTAACCTCCCATTTTGCATTCTATTCATATATAGAACAATAGTATACAATATTTATTTTTGTAACTAGCAAGGTGGCCCACGCATTGGCATCATCTTTAAAACATATTTAAATGACTTGACAATACATATATAATTTTCTATAGTTGTAGAGATTTATCAGCGCTAAGTTTAAGATTTGTTTAAGTTAAAATCTATAAGCTACAGGTCATTACTATAATAAAAAGGCAAGTTTATGATTTGTTTCTTAATAAGGATTACATTCTCTTCTAAATTAAGGAGAAACATATCTTTAAGTAATAACATCTTAATAAGGATTATCATCTCTTTTAAATTAAAAAATATCTTTAAACAATAATATCTAACGGCTATTGGTTGGATCTAAGCCTAAACATGAACTATAGCATTAACCCTAGGCTCAAACAAGAACACAAAACACAAACTTTAGTGCGGAAGCGTGCCCGAACTAGGAGATGCCATGGAGAGGTGGTCGGCGACGTCGGTGATGCTGTGGACGGGGATGAAGAGGCATTCGGTCTTCGTCCACCTTAGCGCTCATGATAGATCGGGTCTGTGCGGGATTTTCGTGGACTTGAACAAAACCGTGAACACAAGCCCTGTCGAATCCCCTCTGGTTTTTATAGCGCTAGGTGACCGGAACCGGAACCAAAAGAAAATTAGTTGCGCCTCCAATCAAGGCGCGAGTGGAGGCGTGGCCTCCCTGGAATCTCGGGATTCCGTTAACCGAGATCAACCCAACAACGGTTACTATAGTTTTGCTTAATTAGGATCTATTTGATTAAGAGTTAGATGTATTTTTTGTGAGAATTTCTAACTTTTTATGTTTTATTTCTTAGCGACTCTAAAATACCAAACCAAGAGTTCATGATAATTAATTGCTGTACATCAGAGGAGCCCCACTTGAGCCCCACTTGGGCCATAATTAAATAGAATCAGTCGACCTGATCTAACAATAAATAAATGCAACAGTGGAGAGAGATAGGAGATACAATATTCCGACCCCACACATGTCCTTTTCTAGCCACCTGTAACGTCTGATCGATCGCCAGCTTCGGCACAGGAGGATACCACATTTCTCCGAGCCGGTCGCTGCATGCCTTGTTTTGCTGCTGCCACGCAGACATGCTGCGTGGCGGTTTGCTCTCGTCGACCACAACTTCCAACGGGACTTCGACGCCACGTGGTGGAAGGGCAATGCGCGGTTCCGCGACGGCTGGTGCAGCTGTCGCTGGACGAGCAGACGGGATCGCGGCTGCAGTCGAGGACCGGTACCTGTTCGGGAGGTTGGATCTGGTGATCAAGCTCGTCCGGGGCGAGTCCGTCTTCCCCTCCTGCGCGAGTAGAAATCGAAGGAATAGGAACAGTGCCTGCCGTCTTGGCCTCTCGCTCCCCTCTCGCAACCTTCAATCATCTTTTTTAAATTAAAAAATATATATCTTTAAACAATAATATTTAACGGCTGCTATAATTTTACTTAATTATAATCTACTTGATTACAAATTAGATGTTTTGCTTTCTTAAGAATTTTTAGTTTTTATCTTTTTTAACGATTCTAAAATATCTGTCATCGATTTTTAGTAATAAATAGATTATGCTAGTTCATCATTCTGTGGGTTGAATGAATCCATAGATCATCTATTTTTTCACTGTCCTCTTGCGAAGTTTCTATGGAATGTGATTGCTTGTACCTTTAATTGCCGGAACATTCCGAATAGTGTTTCTCATTTGTTTGATAATTGGATAGGCAGCTTTGGAACTAAGCATAAAAAATTGGTGCTAGTTGGTGTTGCGGCAGGGTTGTCGGCTATTTGGAAGGCACGCAACAGAGCTTGTTTTCAGCATAAATGGCCTACTGAACCGACTTCGCTAGTGTTCTCTGTGTGGTATTGGCTGGATTCCTGGTCTATTTTTCAGGAGGACGACGCACAGGAGGGATTGCGTTGGGGAGCAGAGCTGTTGGGCCAAGTGGCATCGGCAAAACGTCCTGTTTTTGGCTGTGTTTTGTATGATAAACTGTCTATTCTGCTCGATGATTAGGGGTAGAGTTTAGGGCGTCTGAACAAACAGTATGAGGGGCGTCTTGCTGTGGAGATGTGAGCGTTGTTCTCCATCCCTTGCTCTATTTTCTGTTCCTTCTTTTGCAGAACCTCTGTACTTTGGTTTCTATTAATGGAAATCGAAGTATTTCTTTGTGTCTAAAAAAATAGTATGCATTATGCAAAAAACTAGTTTGCATTATGCAATGTGAAATTGTAAATCCTCTTTTCCTAAAAAAAACTCTGAATCCTCTGCAGATATGTCATGGATTGAGATGACCAGATTGCAGATGGAATGCAAGAAAATAGCTGATAGGCTCATAGGGAAGGCCCAAGGAAGTTCCATCTCTTCGAGGAAGAAAAAATGGAAAAGAATCAGCCACTTATCCAGACTGAAAAAGAGTGTGTATAAACGACAAACCGGCGAATAGGAAACTGGCAAGTGGAGTTGTCTACTGTAGCAAGCAATGCAAAGCAAAGCGCTTTGAAGTTTGTGAGCGTAAGCTGCGACCACCACCTCTGAGGAAACAATCTCTCAATTCCACAACACATTTCGTAGTCTGCACATTCCTCAAACCATATCCCCAATTTATCCGTTTTCTTTTTGTTTTTCTTTTTGCGAGGAATATCCTACGTTCTTCAAGTCAATATGTATATTTTTTTTATGCTTCAGACACCAGTGAGTCAGAACTTCCGATTTGTGTCCATCAGGATTGGAGCTTAATTACCGTTTCCAGTTGCTTACATATTCTTGCTTGCTCTGATCCACTAATATAGCAGTAGTAAACAAGTACTCTTGCATGCTCTGATCCAAAGAGAGGCTCATTCCAGGATGACAAAGCTTATTATGTATTGTTTACGTATCTGTAGAATGCTGCTACTAATTCCATACCCGATTAATTAATTGCACTTAACCATGCATCTGATGGTTAAGAAAATGATACATAAAACTATAAAAACTTGCTCATTTGCTTTACTGGACCTCAATTTTCCATGTTACAATTTCAGACAAATGGCAAACGACTTTTCATATATACCATGCACGTTAAGCAGATGCATACGTAAGTTGCGTATGGGCGCAACCCATACGCCATGAAGAGTGTCTCTAATACTACTACCTATACAAGATAGCAACAATGTCCTGTTCAGGGGTCACGTATGTATGTGATTGAAGATAGGATCTCAATCCTACGATGTATAAATCCGTAGCTGCATAGAGCTCAGTTAAAGTTGGGTATTCCAAGATCCTACCAAAATCATCCCCAAGCATATTCAAGATAAGAGTAGGAAACTAGCTACTGCTACAGCTATAAGATCCATCAACAGTAAGTGTAATTGTGGCAACAATATAGGGGCATTCGTATTAGCTCCGACTGATGTATTTTGGCTGAAAATAAATAGTGGTAGCTAAAAGAAGTGGCTTTTAGATAAGAAAAACCATTTAATTCTTAGGTGTTGATAAACATCATCCAGATGTTTTCTTCCTAACGATCATCTAGATTTGTGACCGTTAGATCTAATCCAATGGCCATGAATTCCCCCTCCTTCAAAAAAAATCTTCCGCCTCCAAAAAAGGGGCCGTTAGATCTCTAATCCAAAGTGTTGGGATCTATTTTGCACTTGGGGTCTAGATCTGAGAGGGAAGGGAGAGAGGGAGAGGGTACCGACCGTCTGATTGCGTGGAGGAGGAGCTAGCCATCGCGGGTTCGGCGGTGAGGTCTGCGCACGGGCAGCGACGGTCGGAGAAGAGGACGATGGCGTCGGCGGCGGCGTAGATCCGGTGGCGGAGGTGGCGGCGGCGCGGCTCCGGTGAAGCTTCCCGTCGCTGACTGCGCCCCCTCTAGATCGGTCTAGGGTTTGTGTGTCGGTGGGGATGTACGGCTCAGGACAACCTCGTAACTAGAGCCGCCGGCCCCCACCCCTTTATATATTGCGCAGTGCGACGGGGGCCCACCAGCCTATTGGGCTGGGCGCCCCCGATCAGGGCGCGAACAAGGGGAGGGGCATTTGGCCGTTGGGCCAAATGCCCTAAGATCATTCTAACATTCTCCCCCTTGATCTCCTCTATACTTTAACTTTAATTACTTTTGACTTTACTCATTCCATCACAGATTAGTGCATAGAGCATGTCTCATCGTCACGGTCAATCGCCGATAGATTTAACAGCTACAATACACCTCTCTGTTTTGAAATAGTTACTTTAATCTTTTGGGCCATCTTTTAGTCCAGGAATCATAGGCTCTTCCTTAAACCCATGCCGGCTACATGTTCTCTGAACACGTTGGGTGGTAAGCCTTTAGTAAGCGGATCCGCTAGCATCTTTGCGGTACTTATATGCTCAAGACTTATAATTTGATCCCGAACTTTATCTTTCACAACATAGTACTTTATGTCAATGTGTTTGGCAGCACCACTTGACTTATTGTTGTGGGCATACATTACTGCGGGTTCATTATCGCAGTACAACTTAAGTGGTCTATTGATGTCGTCAACCACTTTTAAACCGGGTATGAACTTCTTTAGCCAGTTCACCTGCCCCGTAGCCTCATAACATGCTACAAACTCGGCATACATTGTGGACGATGTAGTGACGGTTTGCTTTGAGCTTTTCCACGATATAGCTCCTCCAGCGAGAGTGAATACATATCCGGATGTAGACTTTCTATCATCTCCCGCAAAATCAGAATCTGTATACCCCACTATATGGAGTGAATCTGATCTTCTGTATGTCATCATGAGGCCTTTTGTTCCTTGCAAATAACGCAAGACTTTCTTTATCAATTTCCAATGTTCTATTCCAGGATTGCTCTGGAATCTGCCAAGTAACCCGGTAACAAATGCTAAGTCAGGGCGTGTGCATACTTGAGCATACTGTAAGCTTCCGACAGCTGAAGCATATGGAACCGATTTCATTTGATCGAGCTCGTATTGGTTCCTGGGGCATTGAAAATCCCCATATCTGTCGCCCTTGACTATAGGTGCAGGTGAAGGACTATTTTTATGCATACCAAATTTCTTTAAGACTTTCTCTATGTATGCCTTTTGTGACAGTCCCAATATCCCCTTGTTTCTATCCCGGTGAATTTCAATCCCTAGAACGAACGAAGCTTCACCAAGATCTTTCATATCAAAGTTTGAGGACAAAAACTTCTTTGTCTCCAGTAGCAGACTGACATCACTACTAGCTAGTAGGATATCATCCACATACAGGATTAGGAAGATAAACTTCCCATCTTTAAACTTTGCATAAACACAGTTGTCCTCTACATTCTCTTTAAACCCAAATTTTCTTATTGTACTGTCAAACTTCAAGTACCACTGTCTTGAAGCTTGCTTTAACCCATATATTGATTTCTTTAGGCGGTATCCCATTCTTTCATTTCCTTCCACGACAAAACCTTTCGGTTGTGCCATGTAAACATTTTCCTCCAAATCCCCATTAAGAAATGTCGTCTTTACATCCATCTGATGTAACTCTAAATCATAATGTGCTACTAATGCCATTATGATTCTGAAGGAATCTTTACATGAGACTGGAGAAAATATCTCATTGTAATCAATCCCTTCTCTTTGCGTAAATTCTTTTGCCACAAGTCGCGCTTTGTATCTTTCTACATTCCCTTGGGAGTCATGCTTTGTCTTGTAGACCCATTTACAGCCTACTGTTTTGGCTCCTTTAGGAATAATTTTCAAGTCCCAGACTTTATTAGTCTTCATGAACCTCATTTCCTCTTCCATGGCCTCAAGTCATTTTGAGGAATTTTCGCTTCTCATGGCTTCTTCAAATGAGGTGGGATCCTCCTCCATTTGAAATTCCTCTGTATGATAAATCTGATAATCATCAGAAATAGCTGATCTTCTTACTCTTTGAGACCTCCTCGGGGCCTCCTCATTTGGTACATCTTCTGTTTGAGGCTGCTGTTGCTCCCCCTCATCTGTGGCAATAGGTTTTATAGGATCCTGAAGAACAGATTCCTCATTATCATTCATTGTTGCCACAGGAGGAACAATAACAGGTGCTGGAACCACAGTGTCTTGTACCGTCGGTGCAGCGACAGCAGGTAGTGTGAAGAATGGCTCTTGAATCATCGGAGTGGGCGCATACACCCGCTTCTCTTCAAGACCAATCTCACGAGCTACCATACTTCCTTTCATCATTTCATCCTCTAAGAAGACAGCGTGTCTCGTTTCTACAAACTTTGTATATCTATCTGGACAGTAGAAACGAAACCCTTTTGACTTTTCAGGGTAGCCAATGAAATGACAACTTACTGTTTTGGGATCAAGCTTCCCAAGGTTTGGGTTAAATACTTTAGCCTCAGCAGGACTCCCCCACACACGTAAGTGGTTTAGTGAGGGAACTCTTCCTGTCCACATCTCGTACGGTGTTTTGGGCACCGACTTACTAGGCACTCTGTTGAGAATATGAATGACGGTTTTCAACGCCTCCATCCATAAACTCAATGGCAGTGTGGAGCAGCTCATCATGCTTCGCACCATATCCATCAGGGTACGGTTGCGTCTTTCAGCTACTCCATTTTGCTGAGATTCGCCCGGTGTAGAATACTGGGCCACTATTCCATTTTCCTGTAAAAACCTTGCAAAAGGTCCAGGAACTTGTCCATATGGGGTATGTCGACCGTAGTACTCCCCCCACGATCAGATCGGACTATCTTAATCTTTAAATCGTGTTGGTTTTCAATTTCAGCCTTAAATATCTTGAATTTATCCAAGGCTTCTTTCTTTGATTGGATAAATATATCCATAACGGGAGTAATCATCCGTGAATGTTATAAACGAGTCATATTCATCCATACTTTTCACAGGAAAAGGACCACAAATATCTGTGTGAATAATTTGTAGAACTCCTGTGCCTCTTTTAGCGTCTTTTTTAATTTTCTTTACATATTTTCCTTTAATGCATTCTCTGCATTGTTCTAAGTCTGAGAACTCTATAGGAGGAAGAATATCATTCTTAACTAGTCTTTCTATTCCCCCCCTCGAAATATGGCCTAAACGACAGTGCCATAATTTCGACGACTCATCTAGAGTTCTCTTTCATTTTCTGTTTACATTCGTAGACGAGGATTCAATCACTTTCTCGCACGCGACGTTCCCATTATCGCATACGACATTCACATCATCACATAATGATAACAAATAAAGCTCATTCTGTAAGATGGCAAGATCAACACATTCTTTATTAAACATTATTTCACACTTGCCATTTCCAAAATTACAATCATAACCATCTTTGTCCAAATTTGAAACACTAATCAAATTCCTCTGTAAAGAGGGAACAAAAAGGACATCTCTAAGTAAAAGATTGGAGCCATTAGCTAACTCTAATGAAAGATCGCCAACGGCTTCAACTTCAGTTTGGACTCCATTTGCAACTTTAATGCATCTTTCGTTTCTTTTCGTAGTCCTCGTCGAACGGAATCCCTGTAAGGAATTAGCAACATGAACAGTTGCTCCTGAGTCAATCCACCAAGTGGATTTCGAATATTGCACATACAGGCATTCATTTATAAAGGTAATAATGTTCTCACCTTTCTTTGCCATTATCATCTTTAAGTAATCAGGACAGTTCTTCTTGTAGTGTCCCGTCTTCTTGCAGTGAAGACACTGATCTTTGTCTACAGCAAATTTATTCTGTTCAGCCTGATGGACAGAGGCTTTCCCTTGTTCTTTGAGAAGGAGGTACTGTTGAAGTTATTTTTCTTGTTATCCTTCACATAGTTGATGGATCCACCATGTGAGGATTTAATTCTTTCCTCCTCTTGCACACACATAGCTATGCACTTTTCCAAGTCCCATTTCTCGGGCTGCATATTGTAGTTGACAACAAATGTGTCAAACTCTTTGGGCAAGGAAGCAAAAACCAAATGAATAAGGAACTCATCCTTGAGAGCCAAATCCATTGGTTTAAGCTTGGATGCCAAGTTGCTCATCCTCAGTATGTGCTCTCTTATGCCACTGCCACCACTAGAGTACCTTTCTGTCACAAGCTGTTTAATCAGCTGTGTAGCATAAGTCTTTGAAGAGCCAGTAAACTGACTCTTTATTCTCTCAAGGTACTCTGTGACAGTGTCACACTCTGCGATTGAGCCCACAATAGCAGGCTCAATCGTGTTCTTTATCACAGCCATACATTTCTTGTTGGCTGTGGTCCATTTCTTATGATCAAGATCATAAGACATCTGTAAGGGAGCATGATCCCTCTGTCTTTTCTGCCAAGCAGTATCATCCTCATTTTGATCCCTCACCGGTGCCATAGGCTCAGTGGGACGTGCTGTAGTGAGGACCCAGTCCACCTTAGCCAAGATAAACGCTAAATCTATCTTTTTCTTCCACTCTCCATAATTATCTCCTTTGAGAGTGGGGATCTCTCTGATACAAATCATCAAGTTGTATCCGCCTGAAAAATACAATTCATATACAGTGAGAACATAACAGCAAAATTATATGCCTTATTTCCAACGTTGGTCAAAAATACGACATACAATTAAATCAATTTTATCTATACATTAAATCTACATCACCGTTGGGCAGAAATAGAAATAATGCATAAAATCATCAATTAAAAAATTATAATACTGTTATTATCAACGTTGGTCAGAAAATAACAATATCATAAATCTCTGGAAATTATATCTATTTTTCCAAAATTAAATTCTCCCGTTGGTTCGAATTTAATAATGAAAAATCAATCAACATTATCTTTTGCAGCGGAAACTGTAATTATTCTAAAATAATTCATTATACAGAAGCATTTTACTGTACACATTTAATCTCTGAAAAATTAACACGTTGGTGCAAAAAATTACAGAGATTTTTGATCAAAATTCAATGAAATTCATTCATAAATGCTTCTGAAAATAATAAAACTCAATTCATGGAATTACTGTTCAAAATTGGCCATTTGGCCCACGGCGGCCCAACCGGCCACCGCGCCCTCTTTCTCCCACGCAGGCCCAAAAATCCCGCAGGCTAAACAGCCGGCCCAAGTTGCCTCGCCCGATCTCGGCCGTCCAAATGAATCAACGGATGAGAGTGTTTTCCGCGGGAACAAACACAACGCCCCCAACCCAAACCCTAACCCTAGGGGCACAAGCGCCGGCTTGACCCGGAAAAAACGGATCGGGAGTAAGGGGAAGGGAGCGGCGGCGCATGGGCTCCCGCGCGGGGCAGAGCGGCGGCTCCACAAGGCGGCGGCGACCCACGCGGCACCCGGAGCAGCAAGGCGACGGCGGGCGGAGCTGCGGCGGCGGCGGGCTCCCGCGCGGCGAGGGCGGCGGCCCCGAGCGGGAAGCGGTGGCGGCCATTGTTGGGCGGCGGCCCGGGATGGCGACGGCGCCATGGGAGGCACGCTGCAGCGGCAACCGGAGCGCGGCGCGGCGCACGGCGGCGGCAGCCGGGCGGCGCAACCGGTAAGGCTCTGATACCATTGTTGGGATCTATTTTGCACTTGGGGTCTAGATCTGAGAGGGAAGGGAGAGAGGGAGAGGGTACCGACCGTCTGATTGCGTGGAGGAGGAGCTAGCCATCGCGGGTTCGACGGTGAGGTCTGCGCACGGGCAGCGACGGTCGGAGAAGAGGACGATGGCATCGGCGGCGGCGTAGATCCGGTGGCGGAGGTGGCGGCGGCGCGGCTCCGGTGAAGCTTCCCGTCGCTGACTGCGCCCCCTCTAGATCGGTCTAGGGTTTGTGTGTCGGTGGGGATGTACGGCTCAGGACAACCTCGTAACTAGAGCCGCCGGCCCCCACCCCTTTATATATTGCGCAGTGCGACGGGGGCCCACCAGCCTATTGGGCTGGGCGCCCCCGATCAGGGCGCGAACAAGGGGAGGGGCATTTGGCCGTTGGGCCAAATGCCCTGAGATCATTCTAACACAAAGGTTCTAAATTTAGATAATTGTTAGAAAGATAACATCTAGATGATACCTAGACACACCCTTAGGGCCTGTTTGGAACAGAGGAATTTCACAGGAATTTTACAGGAATTTTACAGGAAACAGTTCAATTCCCGCAGGAATCGGGAAAAATTCCCGCATTCCAAACAGGGCCTTAATTCTTTGTAATAAAATGGGATAGTTTCTTTGAAACATTGACCTTGAATTCGTATTCTGTCTTGAAAGAAAGGACACGTACATGAAGCCTCTGAGCAACTACAGGCCAGAAATAGAATGTCAAAACTATAAAGGCAAACGAAACCGACAATTTGTTTCTCGCAAGGAGGCCTTCCCTACTCCTCCATGAACGATCGTGAAACAGTATGCGTAGAACCGCAGGATACTCGTGTAGCCGGTTTTCTGTGTACGTCAGGCCAAAACAATAGTTGAAATTCAGTTTCCGTAGAAAACAAATCGCACTGTCGGAACTCGGAAGTCGGAACTACTAGCTAGCTACAGAGGATACGAATCCGCTGCCACAGGAAGTTAGGAACTGGCCATACCGCCTCTCGCTCAAGTTGCAAAATGCAATTTTTTTTTTCTGTTCCCAAAAGCTAGCCATTGCGCTCACCTTCCAAAAGTCCCGTGCACCTCAAGGCTCAAACAGAGAGGCCATAGGCGAGGGCCCCGCGCAAGCATTGTGTATGTCTTCTCGGCCAGATCAGTGTTCCTAGAGAACCAGAACAAAGCAAAGAGGCATTCGATTTCCCAACCCTTTTGTACGTCCAACAGAAGCAGCTCATGATCGAGCACAACTCGGTTCCAGTTGTCCGCGCTCACCTCATGCAATGCATGACATCCAACCAATCTACGGTTGGGAGCATGCACGCATAGCTTAGGTTTGCTGCGGCAAGCATGAGCCGTGTAGTTATTGCATTTGCACTCATCCTGGCGAATCAAGGATCCGGCCGGCCGGAACAGACGGCTCCAGTTCGATCAGACGGCACATATGCAAATTCGACCGATCCGTGCAAGCTTCAGATATGTTCACACCGTCTTAGCAGAAAGAGACAGTGATCTATCATCTATCTAGCTCGAACAAGTCTCTACATACTTGATGAATTGCGTACGACTCCGATCTACCTATCTGCTACCACCTTCTCGTCCAAGTACTCCATATGAAGTACAGACCAATTGATGGAGAGCCCAGTAGCATAGCATCAGCTCGAGATAATCATAAATATACACACAGCTTCCTCACAGCGGACAATACGCACAGCTGGAGATGCTAAAGCCACGGGCAACAATACAAAATGAAACCGACGATGGAGGAGAGGAGAGCCTCAATCGCTTTGCGAAAGATGGAAATAAAGGGGTCAGTGTGTCTCGTATAGGCACCGTTCTTTTTCAGTTTTTGATTTTTCTATAGTAACTAGCTTTTAAACGAAGTGTTTTTTAAAATAGAATCTATTAGTAATTATAGTATATATTGTACCAACTTTATTTATATTAGCAAAAACCGTATGTATACTATACCAACTTTATTTATATTAGCAAAAATCGTACGTCAGTTTCTGTTACTCTATAATCTCTCGTATAAACAACCTAAAAGTCACAAATCATAACTAAAAGTCATAAGTTTGAGCAAAAAGAAAGGCCCATAATTCCACCACGCTCATACCACTTTTCTCCCAGAACAGCACTCCCAGACAAATGCCAAAGTATTCGCAGGAAATGAAACGACTGGAAAAGAAAAGGTGATCGCTGTAAACCGACAGTTGACAGATTTACGGGCAAATACATGTAAAGACGCACCAAACGAACGGATACTCGATCGATTCCGTTTTGCCTCTCGGGAGCAAGAAAAGAATCGGGGAGATTTCACAGCGGACTAGAGGTCTAGAAGCGGATTCGCTTGCCAACGGAAGGGAACGCCGAGTCGGCTCGGCGCGCATATGCTGGTATGCGCAAATGCGGAGACCGAGGACTGACGAATTGTTTCCTTTTGTCGCCCTCCGGCGCCTTTTTTTTTTTCTTCTTTTTGGCAAATATAGCGCCTTCGATACTGTTTTTTTTTCAGATTTAACCCCTTCCGAGTGTAGATGAACCAGTGGTTGATATGTGACACCTCATATGCTCCCCGGTTGCATGAAGTATGGTACTTTATGCGCTCTCCGGGTGCATGATGTACCACGTGTTAACCACCTGTTCATCCGCGTTAAGAAGGGGCTAAATCCATAAAAGAAATGATAAAAGGTCATATTTGCACAAAAAAAAAAGGACGTCGGAGCCTCAATAGAAAAAATTCAGGATTGATGGGGAACTAAACCCCATAGAAATGTTCGTTCCCAACCGTGGAAGTGGCTAGAATGGGACGGCGGGACAAAAGGAAACCAGAGGCTCGTGACAGCTTGTGTTGTAAACTTGTGGTTGTACCGTACATGAAAATACTATTCCAGAGGCTATACCTTTGGTTTTTAAAATGGTATATTTTGGTACCGGTCTATACTTACGTACCATTTCAGATTTAATATATTTATTTATAAGTATATATATATATAATTATATACGTATGTAATTTAACTTAAAATCTCACTTTAAATATATAACCATAGTATAAAAATGAGGTGCCACTTCAATTATGCCTGGTACCGGAATAGATGGAACGATAAATTCTATAAATTCCTAAAATTAAAATATCAAATACAAAATCATAGCCGGTATCGAAATGGCCGGAACGGAATAGATCGGTATTGACCGGTATCAAGACCGATATAGGATAAAGGATCAGATGTACCGTTTTATATATTGGTATAGAATGAACCGGAATGGTATTTACAACATTAGGTAGCACACTTGCTAGATTCATTCAATCAAAATTCGAAACAGCTCAGCTGGGAAGCAGCAGCAGCACAAGTTGACGTCACTTATCGCTGTACATGTACGCACGAACCAATAAATCCCCTTAATTAGGCCTCTATATCCTAGGTTACACCCTAGTCAATATACTAGCTATTCTCCAGTCATGTGTTCACGCTTCCGAAGGCGGCGATCCAGCCACACGACGCTACACAGGTGGCAGTGCCTCCGCCGCCGGGGTCGTGCCGGTGCCGGTGCCAGCGCTTGCCTTCTCTGCTGGGGCGGGGGCGGCGGGGCCGACTGCGGCGCGGCATATGGGACACGTGGAGTGCACGCGAAGCCATTCGTCGACGCACTCGGCGTGGAACAAATGCGCGCACTTGGGCAGCCGCCGCACCTCCTCGCCGGCCTCCGCCTGCCCGAGGCACACCGCACAGTCCAACGCCGGCACCCCCGCCTCCGCCAGCGAGGAGGGGCCCTCGTACGCGAACGTCGGGAGCGCGGCGATCGCGGCGGCGCTCATGCCGTGGTCGGCCGACTTGGACGCCGGCGCGCCGGCCTCTTCCGCCCCCACGCTGCGCTGTTGCTGACGGCGGCGGCGGCTGCAGGCGTACCAGATGGCGAGGTAGAGGAGGAAGGTGAGGATGCCGATGGTGAAGGAGAGCCCCATGAACAGCAGCCGCGCGCGGGTGCTGTACCTGGAGTTGTCCGCCAAGAGCGACGAGTTGGGCGCGCCCATGTTAAAAACCCCTGGCCTCTCGGCGCCGGAAGAAGCAGCAGCCGCGGCCGCACCAGTTGCTGTATGCTACTCCCTAGCAGGCTACTTTGGATGGAATTCCGGGTGCAGTGCACGCGAAGCTGCGGGCTTAGCGGCCGGAGCACGCGGAGAGGTCTCTTTTTTCTTTAGGTCGCGTTTGCTGGGGCAAAGCGGCGCCGAGGCCTATATATAAAGGAGCAGGTGGTCGAGCTGAGGCTTCAACTACACGGCGCGCAAAGGTGAGGTGAGCCGTGAGCCCGCGCGGGTCCCGCGGCGTCTATGTTTCTTGACCCTGGCGGGGCGTGAGCCAGAGGACCGAGAACGCGAGATACTTTTCTGCGAGATATTTTTTTACTGTATCTCATAATTTATAATTTATAATTTTCAATTCTGATCATTCGCAAGAGATAATATACAAAGAATAATATTTGCATATAATTTTAACCGATACAGCTGAACTCAGTACACTTTTTACTACAATTTTTCTGTTGACCCATCTTAAAAAACGCACTGTTTGAAAGCTAGTTACTATAGCATAAACTATAAGAGCAGGTACAATAAGGATTAGTCAGCATGCTATAGCAAATATAATATCAACTAAATCTTACGTGGCAGAGAGAGAAAGGAAGAGAGAGAAGGAAGCTGGCTACTAAATTACAGCTAGCTATAGCACGCAAAAATATGCATTTCACTCTCTTACACGTGGGGTCAAATAGTTATTGTAATAGCTACCTTATTGTATGAACTATTTTTTTGAAGACTATAGATGAAATGGACAAGTGTTATAGCCACTAATTGGCTATACTATTGTACTTGCTCTAAGCCATAAGCCATAAGTAGAAAAGAAGGGAGCTTTACTTTTGGACTCGGCTTATGACTTTTGGTTACGGTATATGGTTTTTAGGCTATTTATGAGATAGTACGAAGTAACAGAAACCCATGTATGATTTTGGCCGATATAAATAAAGTTGCTATAATATGTATTACAATCAACTTGTAAACTCCGTCTTAAAAAGACACTCCATTTTAAAGCTAGTTACTATAAAAAAGCCAAAAAGTAACTTTTAGAATCCGAAAATAAGAGGCCTGATATTGGCTTCTGTTACTAGTTTATAATTAGAAAAGCCAAAAATCAATATAAAAATCTGATTTTTTTTCGAAACAGCTTCTCCACTCCTCTTACTACTATCTCGTTCTAGAGATAAGGTAGGGGTTTACGGGTGCATGACGCACCCTACTCCTCTCGCCCCCATCACATTCACATATCTCTCACATATTTTCTCTACCGTTCATCCCCTACTTCTAAAAGTCACTTCTTTTAGACATTACTATGTATTTTCAACCAAAAGCCATAAATCATAGCCAAAAGCCAATACGAACGTGCCCTGGGGCCGCGCAACACGATTGCTGTTGGTGCAACGGTGCTAGCCTCTGGCAATTGGGATTTTGGTTGGTTTGTTTTCGGCTGTATGAGATTGACAAAGGAAGGGGTAATAAACAAACCACTCGATAGAGCAGAGGTTATAGTAGTAATTGCCGGCCATAGAAAAGGTATTCTTTGTGCTTTCAAATATTTGCTGAAAGTTGCTTTTTATTGTTGGAAAAATCAATTTATGTCTACTTTGCGGTCTAAATGTGACACGGGATCATGTCATGGAGCCTGATCCTGAGGAACCCAACCGGAAGCTGCAGAAGCCTGATGTTGGAGAACATGATGCTGACAGATTACAAGTGAAGATGGAGCCTGAGCAGTCTGCTAGCTGAAGGAGTTGGCAGGAGCAAAGACCCAACAAATGACTTATGGGAGCTGACTGGGCTAGGTAAAATCAGCCAAGGCCTAGCCCAGTTGCTAGCAGTGTCTAAGTCCATTCCTGAGTAGTAAGGGTTTTAGAGTGTTGTGTTGTGTGGATGGAGTGCATTGAAGAAATATACTGTAAAACTATTTTGATATTCCCCAACCTGTTCTTCCCCTTTCCTTGTCTCCTCTTCCTTCCTTTTGATTCCCTCCCCAATTCTCCGGTATGGGTTCCTGATCTACCCGAGCACATAACAAATTCGTATTAGAGCTGGTTCCCACCCTGGATCGAGCTCGCTATTTCACCAGAGCGCAGCAGAAGCATCACGACATGGAGCAGAAACTGGAGAGGTTGACCAAGGCTATCCTAGAGAAAGGAGAGGCGATCAAACAGATGTAGACACAGAGCACCACCACCCAAGCTACAGTGGAGGAGATGAAGCCGATTGTGATGGATCTGTAGAAGTAGAGGTCGGATGCAGAGTCGGTGGTGGAGGATCTGCGGGTGGAGATGGGCAACCTGCGTACCCAAGTCACCCAGATCACATGGAATCCTGTCCTCACCGTTCGACCGGTGGATCTTTCGGGCATCTTCCCTAAGCCAAAGGTCCAGAAGGAGAACAAGGCCGCTGCTAAAACCGTTCGCGGAGCCCCAACCGACGTGGGGGAACTGGTGTCGGCGTTGGGTGACCTGCGTCACGGGCCTAATGGCTGCGCGAAGCAACACTATACTGAGGGAATGCAAACAAAGGGAATCGTTCTCCTTTGCCACCTCTGGTCAAGGGTACGTACTCCTCTTCTAGTCGTTTCCAATTGGCTGAGAAGCAGATGGAGGCGGAGTGGAGGTTGACGGGTTCTCATTATCATCTACCCCACCCACCCAAACTATATTTTCCCATGTTCGATGGTGAGAACCTGAAGGCATGGCAGTTGAAGTGTGAGGCTTATTTCAAAGTGCTCAGTGCATCCTGATCTTTGCGTCAGTGTTGCAGCGATGTACTTTGGGTGCAATGTCGTAGGGTGGTTGCAATCATCCCAGGCACACCTACATTGTGCTCGATGGGATGAGTTTGCCGCGGTGGTAAGTTTGGTTGTGAGAAATTCTAGAACCAAATTCGCCAATTTAATTGTTTGCGTCAAGCCAATTCCGTGGCAGAATATGCAGATCGTTTTATGGAATTGATGCATAACCTGATGACACATCATACTTCTTGGAACTTCATTTTCTTTGTGTCCCAATTTGTCGATGGCTTTCATAATGACATTAGAGCTGCAGTGGTGTTACATCGCCCTTAGGACTTGGATACTACTATTGCATTGGCGTGTTTGCAGGAAGAGGTCATGGACACTAGAAGACGCGATAACCACAAGCTGGAATTCATGCCAGCGGCGCGCTCAGGGTCACGAGGAGCGCAGCCCCTGCTGCCACCCCCTAAACCAGTATCGATGCTGGGCGGTAGAGCAGATGATAGGCGAGGAATGGAGGCAGCGCGTGCATCGACACCTAATGAAAAGATAGCTACACTGCATGCATATCGACACGCGCGTGGCTTATGCCACTACTGTGGAGAGTGGTGAGCATGTGACCATAAATGTGCGCCAATCATTTTCTGGGACTTGTTCCAAGACAAAGAGAAACCACAAGCCGCATCTGATACCGTGAGCTCTCATGGTGGTGAGGAGTTGATGTCCATCTCAAAAGAAGCGGTCAGCGGCACTCCAACAGTGAGAATAGTATGACTGCTTGGCAATATACAAGGTCACGAGGTGGTTATACTGGTGGATTCAGGAAGCTCACATTGCTTTGTCAGCGAGCGTCTTGCACAAACCTTAGAAGGAAGACGATACTCATTGCAGCCTATGCATGTAAAGATAAGTGATGGGGGATACTGACTTGTTTTAGTGAGTTGTTGGATTGCAAATGGAGTGTTCAAGGGTGGAATTTCTATAACATGTTTAAGGTGCTACCGCTTGGTGGGTACAACATCATACTGGGTATGGACTGGCTGGAGCAGCATAGCCCGATGAATGTGCATTGTTCAAGAAATATTTGTCACTTCAATACAAGGGGCAGAACAGTGTGTCTTCAAGGCATTAAACAGACACAATGCCACAGTGTGTCTTCTTGATTCTTGACCAGCCTGGATAGTCGGAGATCCAATCTGAAACTTCGGAGATAATGTGTGCAGAGGAAGGATCAGAGCTCAAGGTGGCAATCCTGAGTGCAGTTTAGCAGTTAGTAGCAGAGTTTGCTCATTTATTTGAGGAGCCAAAGGGCCTTCCGTCGAGCCTAGCATTCTATCATACCATTCCACTTATACCCGGGGTTAAACCAGTCAACCTCCGACCATATCGATACAATTCACCTTAGAAAGATGAGATCGAGAGACAAGTGGTGAAGATGTTGGCTCAAGGGGTCATTTAACCCAATTCTAGTCCATTCGCGTCACCGGTGTTTTTGGTCCAGAAAAAGGATGGAACTTGGCGGTTTTGCTTTGATTATTATCACCTCAACGCATTAACAGTCAAGAACCATTATCCCTTGCCCATCATCGACGAGTTGCTTGACGAGTTAGCTGGCACCCATTGGTTTACAAGTATAGACCTTCGGGCGGGCTACCATCATATTCGAATGAAGCAAGTAGATGAGTGCAAGACAGCTTTTAAAATACACCACAGGCATTTTGAATTCAAAGTGATGTCATACGAGCTAACTAGCGCCCCGATGACATTTCATGGGCTCATGAATACAATCCTTACGTCCTTGGTCTTTATCGATGATATCTTGGTGTATAGCAATACTTTGGAGGAGCATGTAGCCAACATGTGGGAGGTATTCCAGATCTTGTCTCAACACCAATTGAAAGTTAAGAAATCCAAGTGTGCGTTTGCGCAACAGGAATTGACGTACTTAGGACACATTGTCAGTGGGCAAGGTGTTTCGACTGATGGAAAGAACATTGCAGCCATAAAAAATTGGGCGACACCTTCTAATGTCAAGGAGGTGCATGGATTCATGGGCATAGCAGGCTACTACCAAAAATTTGTGTGCAATTTCAGCTTGTTGAGCTGCCCTTTGACTGATCTGTTAAAGAAAGGTGTGGTGTTTGTGTGGACTCATGACAAGGAGATGGTATTTCAAGCATTGAAGCTAGCTTTTATCATAGCGCCAGTTTTAGGCTTGCCCGACTTACAAAAGATGTTGGAAGTGGAAATAGATGCCTCTGACAAAGGGATCGGGGCCGTATTGATGCAAGAAGGTCATCATATTGCATATCTTAGCAAATCATTAGGTCCATGCACCCAAAATCTCTCAACATATGAGAAGGAAAGCTTTGCTATTCTTATGGCGATTGACCACTGGCGGCCATATCTTCAGCATGCTAAATTCGTGATTTGCACTCATCAACATAGCCTAATTCATTTGAGAGATTAGAAGTTATCTACTCCGTGGCAGCAAAAGCTATGTCCAAGCTACTGGGACTGCAGTACCAATTGGTATAACAAAAGGGCGCAGACAACCGAGCAACGGATGCTCTGTCCCAGAAGCTTCTGAATTCAATGGGGGAGCTGTCAGCAGTAGCTATCGCAGTCCTGGCTTGGTTGGAAGAGGTGGTGCAAGGGTACAAATCAGATCCAAGAACTAGCACGTTGCTAGAAGAGCTCACAGCCAATGAAAGGGAGCATCCTAAATTCCAGCTCTGCAATGGGATAATCAGATATCAAGGATGCATTTGGGTGGGTGCCAATACACCGGTGCAACACAAGATAATGGAGGCGATGCACAAAAGCCCGGTGGGGGGGGCATTCAGGTTTCCAAGTGTCATATTGTCGCACTCGAAAACTATTTGCTTGGCTGAGTTTGAAGAAGGATGTGCGGGCATTTGTGGCAACCTATGCAGTTTGTAAACAGGCAAAGGCTGAACATGTCAAATACCCATGGCTCCTATAGCCATTACCAGTGCCAGAGCATGCACGACAGATGGTTTCAATGGATTTTATTGAAGGTTTACCCAGATCATCCGGCTACAATAGTATTATGGTGGTGATGGATAAATTTTCCCGGTATGCTCATTTTATGGTTCTTGCACATCCTTTTACTGCCTTCCAAGTGGCCCAATTATTTCTGAACAATGTGTTTAAATTGCATGGTCTGGCCTAATCCATTATTTCGGATCACGACCATATCTTCACGAGCCTGTTGTGGAGAGAGCACTTTCGATTGGTGGGTACTCAACTCAAAATGTGCTCTACTTATCATCCACAAAACAATGGGCAAACTGAGAGGGTCAACCAATGCCTTGAAGCATATTTGCGTTGTTTTGTGCATGCATGTCCAAGAAAATGGCATGAATGGTTATCATTGGTGGAGTTTTGGTACAATACCTCATTGCGCTCAACACTGGGTAAATTGCCATTTGAGGTCCTCTATGGTCACAGTCCACGGCATTTTGGGATAACGAATATTGCGGTCTATGCAGTCCCAGATTTGGAGAAGTGGTTGCGGGAAAAAAATTGATGAACTCTCTGTTGCATCAACATTTGAACTGAGCAAACCAACAAATGAAAATGCGAGCTGATTTGAAGCGCCCAGAGAGATCTTTTGCAGTTGGTGATTGGGTATATCTCAAAGTTCAACCATATGTGTAGACTTCAGTGGCCCATAGATCGAATCATAAACTTTGCTTTCGATATTTTGGGCCTTTTCAGATACAGAAGCAAATTGGAAGGTGGCTTATAAGCTGAAATTACCTCCTGATTGTCTAATTCATCCAGTAATACATGTATCGCAACTAAAGGCGGCTCTACAACCTGATGAGTCGGTGTTACCTGAAGGGCCACACATTGATGAAGTGTCGCAAGTTCCTCTCAAGATATTGGCTCATCGCCTGCACCAACAAGGAGCAGTGACAACTTCTCAAGTCCTGATACAATGGTCTAGTGAGTCTTCTAGGATGGCAACCTGGGAAAATTATACCGAACTCAGAAGTCGGTTTCCACATGCGCCGGCTTGGGCACAAGCCGGTACTGAAGAAGGGGGTGTCATGGAGCCTGATGCTGAGGAACCCAACCAGAAGCTGCAGAAGCCTGATGCTGACAAATTACAAGTGAAGATGAAGGAGTCTGAGCAGTTTGCTAGCCGAAGGAGTCGCGGGAGCGAAGACCCAATCAACGACTTATGGGAGCTGACTGGGCCAGGTAAAATCGGCCAAGGCCCAGCCCAGTTGCTAGCGGTGTCTGAGTCTATTCCTAAGTAGTTAGGGTGTTAGAGTGTTGCGTTGTGTGGATGGAGGGCATCAAAGAAATACACTGTAAAACTATTATGATATTCCCCAACCTGTTCTTCCCTTTTCCAGTCTCCTCTTCCTTCCTTCTAATTCCCTCCCCAATTCTCTGGTCTGGGTTCCTGATCTACCCGGGCACATAACAGATTAGGGGTAGTGCAACCGAAGTATAGTAGTAGTATTTCAGTGAGTGCTCTCCATGTGATCCTTGGATATTGATGTTGAGGTAACAGTATAGATCGAGAAGTTGAAAAGTTAACCCATGTCGATAGCTCACCTCACTGCGAAGATCGCACTTTCTACTTAGGGCAGAGTGAGGGTGTATGTGTTAGAAATTGGCCCATTTGAGCATGGCACATTTCCTTAATTCCAAAGCATGCATGGTTTAGTACCATATTGCTAAGGCAAGGTGAGGAAGATCAAATTATAAGGTGGAGTTCTCACCACTCCTTAAATATGGATAGAGATAGTATGAGGAGGGTTCTGGCTAGTCACACATGCGTGCATGCATGCACGTGCGCATATTCGAGTGAAAATCGTGTGGCTTGTGACTTGCGACGCGCGACCGTGCCGTGACGTGGCGCACCACTTGGCAGACCAAGTCTATCTTTATTTTTGCTGAACTCTACACCACACTCTCTCTGTGTGTGTGTGTGTGTGTGTGTGTGTGTGTTTGAATGAGATTCAAACGTTTGAATTTGAGGCTTTATTGGAGTTTTGATGACAGGCAGTTACTAGTGGATAAATGGCTAGTTGAATGTGTCAGTTACCAGTGGGTAAATTGCTGTTTTAATCATGTCAGTTGTCAATCTGTCTATTTATATGCCTGGAGACGTCCAGAGTATGTGTGAGAATCTCACTGTCTCTATTTTCTTCTTCTCTGTGATCTTGTGCTCTTGTACTGTGCTGTTTGAACTTCGCCAACCTTTCTTCCCGGCGTGCACGTGGAAGGAGGGAGAGCGGCTATCTCCGAACCATTGCCGCAGAGAGTACCTGCACGAGGCGGCAATAAGGTTTCTCGGCAGCGCACATCTGCGTGACTGCTCACTACACTGTGTCATCTACATTCTGCACTACATCAAGTCTGCACTGCTTCCTATTCTTTATCAGGCTCAAAAATAAGTCGTTCACGTGTTCGTTCGACTTTGTTACTATATTTTTTGCGTATATTCTAAAGTATGATGAGTAGTCTGCTGTTAGTAATAAGTTTTGTATCACTGATTTATTGTATTTGTCTCTTAGTAAAATTTAAAATTAAAATATTATCCACGTTTCCAACAGTATGCAGCGTGTAGCTGTTTACAGTTTACTCCATGATTTGCATCTGATCTAAAATCACATATGTATGCAGCGTGTAGCTGTTTACAGTTTACTCCATGATTTGCATCTGATCTAAAATCACATATTCTTACCCCCGCAGCCCATCTGACTGCAGCAGAACAGCTTACTTGCTTTTCCCCCCTCTTTTTCTTTTTTAAATCCTGGAGGATCTGACCTGTCAATTGTCACCATGCCTCATTTGGAGTATTCCCGGTACTTCAATTACACCGTAGGTTCAATTATTTGTGTATAACACAAACGGAGATTTATGCCTGACGACGAGGCGGTGAGCGTTCATTTCGTCTTAATTCCTTACATGGTCCGACCTCTTGGCTGTGTAATGCGTACTGATTAGACTTCTCTCGGTTAGTGTTTCGTCACGATGTTTAACTTGACCGTTTTGTTAGCTTGAGGTGATTTGAAGGTTTGCATGTTGGAATTGGACACTGCACGCCAGTATGATTATATCAACAAGCCATCTGCTAATAATTTAGGACCCGGTGGTCATAAACTAACTAATAATTAGGCGCATTATGCATGTCCTGATGGGAAAGTTCATTGCATCGCTAAGCTGCAGGTGGAGCTGGACGGTTGCAATATTTGAGTGCGCAAAGCTACATTCGCTTTTTAGGCTTTTAGCACACAGATTAGTGAATGGTAACGGACGGTAGGAGATTTATGCCGATTTAAGCTAAAATCCCAATCAAATCCTTCTCGTCCAATCCAAATAGCTTGGTAGAACAGCGTGCAGCACCTTTTACATCCTGATCCTAGGGTGTTAGTGGTGTGTCAACTTCTAATGATCATGTCGTTGATCGATACTGCAAGAATGGAGAGTGATTGTAGCAGAGGCTGGCTGTCAGGTGCGGCACCTGATGACCTGACGACACATAGTTTTCTGTGAAACAAAAAGGGGGAAGTGCAGACTATTCTTCGGCTGTGGTTATTATTATTTGTACTTCTCTTCGACTATGGTTTATAGTTGTGATTTTTAACTATAATATGAGTACTTATGCGAATGAACCGAAAGCCGATAAACCGTTTCGAACTAACAGCGAAAAAATTATCTTATTTATTTATTTAAAAAATCATAAGTTATAAACTATAAATTGAAAACAACGGCACATATAACTTCAGTCTTGTTTTTGCACCTATGAGAAAGTGCGCACGCAGGCTAGACAGGTTGCGGATGGAGTGCGGACGAGCAAAACTGACAGCTAGTGTCCGCATGGTTCATGATAGCCGCATGCTTCATGCTTGTTGATTATTAAGCATGGTACAATGATGAACAGATCCGTGCCATGCGTTTACACGTTTTCAGATGTTTGTGTGCTAATGTCGATTTTACATGTGTCTGAAAATTTCTTGTGATTTTAATCCAAAGGTCAGATTAGATGCAACAATCCACCTGACAGAAAAACCACATATATAGCCCCCAAAAACTTCAAAATTGTGGGTAGTTAGACGAAGAGCTAGCATTCAATCTACATAAATAAAAACAATCAGTGATATTTAAGACATCTCTTTCATTTTGAGAATAAAAATTTTCACAATAATTCTAAAAAGAAAAAATTCTAGAAATTCTCATATTAATCAAAAAAAAAAGAGAAGGATATCTACTACTTATTTTAGTGGAGCCAGATTATAACGGTGCAGATTAATCATATATAAATATTAGAGTTATATAACAAATATAATTGTAGTTCAATTATAGAAAGTAAAGTTCTATATCAAAGACAATTATATCATAATATTTAGCCGGGCAATAAATCTACTAGTTTACCCTAAAAAATGGAGCCAAATGAAATGGTTTGCTGGGTGCTTGTAAGGAAAATTTGACATGCAAATACGTACTAGTACAATATTCTTTCTGCTGGTTCTCAAAGATTCAGATGCTGCACTAACATCTCTGCCCACAGGAAGATCTGTACTATTTCTCTTCCAGCTGGTTGGTATGACATGCACTAGAAAAGGCCATCCTTTCGACTAGTCTTTTTGCAAGCTGCAATGATTTGACATGAAAGGTATGAGTTAGGATCCCCTCCAAACAAGTCCCCAATGTTTTTACCTTTTCTAAGTCAAAAGGCTTTCTTCCCCAGAGAAACAATGGATTTCGCACCTATCGGCCCTCGGTTTTCTGGTGGATTCGTTGGAGGGTTGCGCAAAAGCAAGCGGGTTATGTCACGTTCGTAGTGGCATACAACATACTGCAATTGGCGACGCAGGCTAAAATTGTACGAGCACAGTATTTGTTGTCCATGCTAAAAGCAGTTCGGAATTTCTATCGCAGGGAAAAATGTCTGTACATTAGTGGGCTTCTGCTAAGTGCGCGTTGGGCCATGAATCCATGACCATAAGCCAGGAATGACCAATTGCAGGTAGAGGTTGCGGATCAGTGCCTATTCGTCGCAGTCGGCCTTCAGAGCTTATTTCTATGGATCAATCTCTTTTCCTTGCCATAGGCCTCTGTGGGGGCACCGCTCAAGCACAAGTTGTTTGCGTGGCTTGCCTTCAGGGCCAGCTCTGGGCCTAGGCAACAAGGGCGATCGTCTAGGGCCTACGAAAATTTGGGGTCCCTAGCCTATATATGTTAGTATGTATATATGCATTTTGTCGACAATGAGTACTTTGCATTTTGTATTTTGTGACGTACTGTCTAATGGTTATTGTATTGAACTTTACCTTTTACAACTGATATAAAATGTATTGTTACATATTTATATTAGAATGAAGGGTCTTATTTTTATCATGTCCTAGGACCTCTAAGATGACAGGAACGGCCCTGCTTGCCTTACAGGGTTGCTGCTGGACGGCGGATAGATAGAGGTCTTCCGATTAATCAACGGTGCGTCCTTTGCAGCAAGAGCAGACAGTAGAAACACTTGCTGATCCAATGTAGCGTCGCCTGACAAATTTGGTTCCTCGTGCTGCTTTGGCTCAGGAGCCACACGCACTCGCCTGCTGCGACAGCTACCATTGGTTGCTGCGGCTAGGCCTGTTTATATTGGCATATGCTTCTAACTTATGTTTGGTTATGTTTAAAAAAGTCAGAAATTAATACGAACATCCGATTTTTTAAAATGACTTTCTTATTCATCTTTGTTGGATCGACTTTGGCGACAGAGGGGGGGTGAATGTCGTCTTTTTAAAATTCGTCCCCCAAGGTATCCGAGATCTCTCCAATAGCTAAGGAGCTATGAAGAAGATTTAAGTGCTCGCTAGAAATACAGAGTATCAACACAAACCAGAGAGTGAGTTACTGCAGAGAAAAGGACATCAAAAAACTGAGAAATAATCTGCTGGCCTGGAGAGACTAATCAAGTAATGGACTGAACAAAAACAGATTAAAGTACCGCAAAAAGAAGGGCTAAGTCTGCTTCAGAACCGAAAGCAAAAAAATCCAAATGAAGCAAGCTGGTCGGACTGCAATAAAACTAACAAAAATGATGTGACAACTTGATGTTTATTGCTGCCCGTAAGAGTCTTGGATGCCATCCAAAAGTAAGTTGTTGGATCATTAATTGCAGCTCCTTGACTTAAATAATTAGGACTTCAACAAGGAGCATTCGGATGGCACAAAAAGGAATCAGAAACTGCAGCAAGTGATGGCAGCTGTGAATACATCCGAAAACTGTACACAGTAACTGCAATTAATTCGGCACAGGACTAACAAACTCAAAACAGGAAACAGATCAAAGATACATCATCCGAAATGCTAAAGTACAAGTTGATATGCTGCCCAAAGAAGCAGCCGAAAGGAAAACTGAATGCAAAAATAGTTGCTCCCGAGTGAAACACTGCAAGCTGGCCGAAAATCTGCACACACTCTTGGAAACTGAGAGTTTCTTCTATTCTATCCAAGCTAAGGGATCAAAACCATATTCTAAAAATCAGGAGGCCCCAAACAACACAAGAAATCAACACCAACTCCTGAATTTCAGAAATGACCCAAGAACTGAAAAGATACAAAGAGAGGCACAAAAACTCAAATTACTCCCCAACCATTGATCCTTTGGCTATGAAACTTTGAGGATAGCTACTTAATAGCCTTAGGATTAAACTTGCCAAGTTTCATGCCATCTCGCGAAGGGAAACGAGATTTGATCAAAACCCTAGAAACTGAAAACTAAGAACAGAGGAGCCAAAACGGGAAAATTCGTGATTAAACTTGGTTTGCTCTTTGGATCAACTAGCCAAATGGCTTTTGAGCATCTCCCATGTCATAGCAACCCATTTTGGCACTCCCAAGCAACAAACAACAAGAAAACGAAAATATCACAAATCCACCAAAAAGAACATCGAAGGAACAGAGGCAAGAACAGAGAGAAACTTCAGATTTCCATTCAATAGATCAAAAGGAATATAGAGGAGTCCCCATACGCCTGGACATTAGAACAAGGAAGTGATTACAAGACTCTCTACACAATCCTCTCCCTCTCCCTCTCAAGAACACAACCCATACATGCTTAGGAGGGATGAACACACTCTGACTCTGGAAACTATCGAAGGGGACAAGCAGGGAGCACCCTCTGCCTCCACCAACAAACCTCACCCACTAAAGCCTAAAGCCAAAACAACCACTAAAGCCTATTTTGACTAAAGGAAACCCTAATTCCCTCTCAAGTGCTCAAGTGGGCATGCAGCCCCCCAATCCTATTTATAGCCTTGGCTAACGGGTCTCCGCCCCGTTACGCCTGCTAAATCCAACGGCGCCCGCTCCCGCTTGTGCAGCCTCGCGAATTTCCCGATTCGCCCCTCCTGCACCTTCCGGGAAGCTTCCGCGCTCCTTGCCTCGCACACCTCGCAACCACCTCGAGTCCACGTCGTCTTCGACACATCCCGACCGTTCTGACCTCAGCGCCACCTGCGCCTAGTCCGGTCCACGTGTCTCGCCACGACTCCACCCGATGTCCTGCAGCCACACAGACAAAGAACACATCAAATAGCACCGCTCGATATATGAAAGCATAAACAACATCATACTTACCATGTCGAAGACCAAACCTGTCAAATCAAAGAATCAGCGTCCTAATCCCATATGACCAAGTTTGACCACAGTCCGACCGAGCCCGTTGCACCACGCAACGACTAGGTCCGAACCACCCAAACCAAACTCGACTTACCCAAACTAATGTCAATTACTCATCACGCACATGTGGTCATCTCCACATGGTTCATCAATCTCCCCCTTGATGAGTATATTGACAAACCCCGAAAAAGCACAATGTTGAGTTTGATTTTGAAGAATCCAACATGGTCCAAAGAAAAGAATGAAGCTAATGACCATGTCGACAGAAGGAACACTAGAGCAACAACTGAAAGAGCAAATTGATCTCCAAAGCTCTAAAAGGCTCCCAAATGACTTTTTCTTCTCTATTCTCCCCCTTTTGGCAATAAACACATCAAGATGCAAACGAGAGAATATGACACGACAAAGGATAAAAATGACTGAAGTTTGTTTATTTTAAGCATTTAGAGCCATGAGAATTATCCATATTGACCATAATGAGATGCACCAAGCCATAACTCTATAAAAAGCTATCTAGATCATGACATGACATGTATAAGCTAGCTAGAACACATAGATGACAATCTGAAATATAGTGCATTAAGTGAGAATGTCAAGTCATCAAGAGGTAAAGTCTAACTAGAGATACCCAAGGATGATGCCGGCCATGTCAAGTAAGCTAAGCGGAACCAAGAAGCTAATATTGAGACCAACTAGAGTGCTATGCTCAAGAATGAAACATTGGCGCAAGTACTTGGTTCTTTTTGTAGCTTAAGCAAATTGAGCACATAAGACATTGTCTTTTTAAAGCTCAAGGTCGTTTCTAACCCAAATTTTATTTATGTGCTAGATCTCAAGCCTCATGCGACTACTCCAAGCAATAAGCTTAAGAAGATAGTCTAGGTCATCCAAAACTCCCCTGAGTTCATGCCTAGTGCAATGGCAAGCCGTCTCATGAGAAAGAATTGGTGAAATCAGTTTTTTCGCACAAAAGAGATTTTTTTTGTGCTAGATCTCAAGCCTTATGCGACTACTCCAAGCGAGAAGCTTAAGAAGATAGTCTAGGTCATCCAAAACTCCCACTGAGTTCATGCCTAGTGCAATGGCAAGCCGTCTCATGAGAGAGAATTGGTGAAATCAGTTTTTTCGCACAAGAGAGATCCTTTTCTTTTTTTTTAAACATATTGTACTACCTCATGCTACATCAAGAGACTAAAATAGCTCAATCTAAGGCTCAATAAAAGATTCAACGCTCAGCTAAGCCTAGTTGACATGGCATGAATCATAAAGAGACAACTCCAGAAAGACTAAACTCAAATGCTAGCATGACAAGTTTTACTTCAAGTTGGGCAATTTTAATTAACTTATCATGGTAAAAACTAGTCTACACATATGAAGTCATGATCAATCTAGCATATAAAGCACAAATCATGGCAAGGTGTAAAGCATTGTAAACATGTCATAACAGGATAATAATCAAGGCTCAATGTAGTTATATTACAATGCGAAATGCTAAAATGCAGAAAAATTCAGCTCCCCCTCAACATGACATGCAACTTTTAGTTCAAGTTGAGTTAAGTCACAATTAAGCTCCAGAAGCTCCCAAATGAACTCTCCCTGAACCAAAGCAATAAATCGAGAAGCTGGCAAATAAAACCAAAACAGGCAGTCCTTAAAGCATAGATAAGATATAGAGACAACTATGGCTCAGACTGACTCTCATCTACCCCATATGACTCCAGGACAATCGGCTAACAGTAAATCACACACTAGAGAGCAAACACGTACCCTGTCTACCCGAGGGTGGCCCAACCCTCGCTAGAACCTACAAGAAGTGAGTGAGCTCGACCTAGTGAGATAAGAAGCAGCTAATCCTGGAAGCACAAGATAAGAGTTAGAAGTCTAAGCATCTCGGCAAGAGAAGTACTCTAACCTATGCTGGAAGGACTAAACCCAAATGCACCCCGAGTGCAATGCAACAGAAATGAGACAGAAGTATAATCAATAGTAAAGCAGTAAAGCCCAAAACTCCCCCTCACTACAATCCGTAAGGACACACCACCCCAAGCTCTCCCCGCAGAGCTGAAAAACTCGAACTATCCAAAGGCTTGGTGAAGATGTCAGCCAACTGGTGGTCACTCTCCACAAACTGGAGCACTATATCACCCTTCTCTACATGGTCTCTAAGGAAGTGGTATCGGATATCAATGTGCTTGGTCCGAGAGTGCTGCACTGGGTTTTTAGCAATGTTAATCGCAGAAGTGTTATCACAGAAGAGTGGAACACTATCTATGACCAACCCAAAGTCCCGCAGGGTCGAAGCCATCCAAAGTACTTGGCTACAGCAGCTGGCTGCAGCAACATATTCGGCCTCTGCGGTGGACTGTGCAACTCCGGACTGCTTCCTCGAAGACCAGGAAACAAGAGAAGTGCCAATGAATTGGCAGGTGCCAGAGGTGCTCTTCCTATCTATCCTACAGCCGGCAAAGTCTGCATCCGAGAAGGCTCTCAAGGAAAGACAGGATGAGGAAGAGTACCAGATACCATAGTCAATGCTAGCTCGAAGGTACCGAAAGATGCGCTTCACCGCCTGGCGGTGAGATACGCGAGGAGAAGCCTGAAACCGAGCACACAGACACACTGAGAAGTGTATGTCTGGTCTCGAGGCAGTGAGGTAAAGAAGGGAGCCGATCATACTTCTGAACTCTTTTTGATCAACTGGCTCGCCATCCTCATTTGGGTCAAGATAGGCTGTAGAAGCCATGGGAGTCGACACAGGCTTACCATCACTCATGTCGAAGCGTCTCAGGAGGTCACGAGTGTATTTTCCCTGATGAAGAAATGTACCCTCCCGAGTCTGCTTGATTTGGAAGCCAAGGAAGAAGGTCAACTCGCCCATCATACTCATCTCAAACTCGGTGCTCATGACATCCGAGAACTGTGAAACCAGAGTATGGGAAGAGCCGCCAAAAATGATGTCATCGACATAGATCTGGACGAGCAGAAGGTCATTTCTATGACGGCGGATGAACAAGGTCTTGTCTACTCTACCCATTTCAAACCCATGACTCAACAAGTAGGACTTAAGCCTCTCATACCAAGCTCTGGGGGCCTGCTTAAGTCCATACAACGCTTTGGAAAGCTTGAAGACATGGTGTGGGTATTTGGGGTTCTCGAAACCTGGAGGCTGTCTGACGTAAACTTCTTCCTCAATGACTCCATTAAGAAAGGCACTCTTGACGTCCATCTGGTAGAGCTTGAAACCCTTAGAAGCTGCAAAGGCAAGCAGGATTCTAATGGCCTCAAGTCGAGCTACAGGGGCAAAGGTCTCCTCGAAGTCTAGACTCTCAACCTGGGAAAACCCCTGAGCTACCAGTCTAGCCTTGTTTCGAATAACCACTCCATCCTCGCTCTGCTTGTTCTTGAACACCCACTTAGTCCCAATAATATTGTGACCTCGCGGGGGCTCGACAAGCGACCAGACCTTGTTCCTCTCGAAATTTTCTAACTCCTCATGCATGGCATTGACCCAAGACTCATCGGAAAGAGCATGAGAAATATCCTTGGGCTCAAAGGAGGCAATGAAAGCAGAGTGGAGACAGAATTGAGATAAACCAGATTTTGAGCGGGTAACACGCTCGAACAGGTCTCCAATCATTTGCTCAGAAGGATGCCTTTTCTGGATATGTCGGGGAGGTCCAGGATGAGATGAAGAAGTGGCCTCTACCTCGTGAGCTGACGAGGTAGGAACAGAGCCACTAGCTCCAGAGGAAGCAGTAGGCATGGGCTGATCACCTAGAGGTGCGGTGGAAGACGGCACCTCAAGGGGTGGATAAGGGACTGGATCGGGTAGACAACCCTCATCTCCATCGTCCTCGTCATCTACGAAGATGGTCTCGGACTGCTCTAAAGAACCTGAGATATCAGGCCTAGTCCCCGGACTGGCCTCGTCAAAGGTCACCTCACAGGTCTCTACCATTTTGCTAGACTCGCAGTTCCAGACCCTATAAGCCCGCGAAGAAGGCGAGTAACCTAGAAAGATCCCATCACAAGAACGTGACTCGAACTTATCTAGGTTCCCGGACTTCAGAATAAAGCACTTGCAACCAAACACACGAAAATGAGAGACGCTGGGCTTTCGCCCGTATCTCAACTCATAAGAAGTGCGGTGCAAGTGTGCCCGAAGAAAAACTCGATTTGAGACATGGCACGCGGTGGCTATAGCCTCAGCCCAAAACTTCCGCGGTGTAGAGTACTCATCAAGCATCGTCCTGGCCATCTCGACCAAGGTACGGTTCTTCCTCTCCACAACGCCATTTTGTTGTGGGACGTGCGGAGAAGAGAACTGGTGCTCTACACCTGTCTCACCACAGAAACTCTCGAAGTAGGAATTCTTGAACTCCATGCCATTGTCACTGCGGATCGCTCGTAAGGCACCCGGGAGCTCAACAGAAAGCCTACCGAAAAGACCTCGGAAATGTGAAAATGTCTCATCCTTCGAGGCTAAGAAAAACACCCAAGAATACCTCGAGAAGTCATCGACCACAACAAGAACATACCACTTCCCTCCTGCTGACTGCACTCGAGCTGGTCCAACTGTGTCCATGTGGAGCAGCTGTCCCGGTGCATCGGTCATAGTAACTGTGACCGGAGGGTGAGAAGCGGCAACCATCTTGCCGTGCCGGCATGGAGAGCAAACAAGATCTTTGACCATCTTGAGTTTAGGCAGACCACGAATGAGATCGTGGCCGCTAACTCGGGTCAAATGGTCAAATCCAATATGACCAAGTCTCCTATGCCAGAAAGAGAGGTCGCGGGACTCAGAAGCAACTAAACACCTGAGAGGATCACCAGAAGACTCAGAAAAATCAGCACGAAAGATCCTCCCATAACGAGAAATCCCACAAACCAGACTACCCGAAGAATCAAGAATTTTACAAGCATTTTTCTTAAAGCTCACCTCGAAACCGTCATCGGTAAGCTGAGAAACTGAAAGCAAATTGTACTGCAGCTTACTAACCAAGACTACATCTTTCAAAATGAAAGAATCATTAATGCGCACAGTACCTTTGGCGATGACGCGCCCAGATGAAGCATCTCCGAAGGTGATCGTCTCATCACCTGCAGCACGGGCAAGGGAAGAAAACCAACGGGAGTCTCCGGTCATGTGTCGTGAACACCCGGAGTCTACAAGCCAAACCTTTCCCTTCCCTGCCCGGCGAACCTGATTCAAACAGAGAGTAAAGTCTCAGTACTGGGGTAAATCAAGAGTGATTTTGGCACCCAATACTGAACAACACGTCGAGCAGATGAAGTAGTCAAGCACGACTGACCTCTATCTACCCTACGCTCTCTGTCACTCACAGCAGAAGGTCTGTGAGCAGACCTGAAGCTGTTGCGGGGTCCGACTGCTACGGGAGAGCGAGTCGGAACACTGGCAACACGCTGAACACGCCGCGGGTTACTGTCTCGACGGGGGAAACGAGATGTACCCTCAGGACGGCGGAAGTCATGACCAGGAGCAGCATGAGGACGAAAAACAGAAGACTCAGAAAAACCAAGTCCTCGATGCTGCCCAAACCCATCAACAGCAGTAAACCTAGACCTCGTGCTGGTCCTAGGTGCACTCAGGATCTGGGGCTGACCCTGAATACGCCTAGGAGACTCAACACGGTCTCTACGCGCGATCTTGGCGCGCCTGAAGCATCGATCAACCGTGTGTCCATCCTTCTGACAGAAGGTGCAGTGATACTTCATCCTCTGAGAGGTAGAAGTAGCACGGTTAGGCTTCGCCTTCTGAGAGGCCGAAGCAGCAGGTGCAATCACCTTGCTGTCAGAAATCCCCTGGACATAGCCCCCTGACTTAAATTGGACTTTCTCGGTCCTGGGCTCGGTCTCGATCACACCTGGTGCTATGGGTCTGAGCACAGCAGGTGGATGCTTCCTCATATCCTCATAATAGTCATATCCTAGACCCTGATTAAATCTGCAAATCTTGGACTGGTCTAGAATAAGATTAAGCTTTTTCTTGCCACCTACAAATCTCTCGAGAGTGTTCATAAGGTACTGACACTCCCGAAAGAGAGAGGTGCAAGAAGAGCAGGGAGAAGAGGGAACAGCAGGAGGTAAGGGAGCAGAAGAAGAACCAACAGTAGAGGAAAGAATGGCTTGTGCATGCACAGCCGACTCTGAGGGGACAATCCTACTACTAGCAGGTTGGTTCGCGTCTCTAGGCGTCTCACCCTTACCTTGGGGCTTCTCCCCCACACCATCAATCACATCACAACCAGATTGTGGCTTCTCTAGTAAGTCCTTAGTTAGCTTCACACATTTGTCATTCAAAGCAACGAGTTCAAGTTTTAGTTTATCACAACTAATGCATGGTGAGCTAACAGGATCCTTAGTCGCATACTGAGCCATTTTCTTGTTGTTGTCAATCAGTTCTTGAAACTGTTTTGAGACAGCTTCAAGTTCAGCAGTTAACTTGGGACAGTTCAAACATGAATCAATAGGCTCAAGTAAAGAAGCATGCAACTCAGCAATTTTGTGATTTGCCCGTTTTAGGTTCATCTTTAAATTATTGCAATTTTCACAAGAATCGGGCAGATCAAGGAGCATGGCATAAGGTCCTCTAGCAGCAATGTCCTTAACCTCACATGAGGTGGGAGAAGTAGTCTCATCAGTAGTAAGTAGGGTAACAGCCATCCTACTCAACTCTAACTCAGCAAGCAGACTAACATTCTCCACCTTAAGCACATCAAGCTCAGAAGACAAACTATCATGAGAGGTCCTTAGTTTCTCCATGTCTCCAAGCAAAGCAGGGCATGTATCACAATCGTCACGGGAGGGAGCAGATCTAAGTGAAGTAATCTCCCGTGATAGTCTATCTACTTCCTTCTCTAACTCGGTACACCTAGACCTAGCTCTAGCATGAAATCCACCTAGCTTAAGAAAAACATCATTTAGCTGGTCATAAGAAGGGAGTACCTCATCCGAGTCGGAGTACAGCTCGCTGTCGCTGAGTTCGCCCTCGAGGGCCATGAAACACATGCCGGAGAAGTCGTCACCGCCATTCTTGGGCTCTTGGTCACCCGTCCCGTCGTCGTCGCTCCATCCCTCCACCTCGCTGAGGTCGAGGTCGTCGAAGGCGGTGAGGACGCGGTGGAAGAGCTTCTTGGCCTTCCCGAAGTTGCGGAACTTCTTCTTTCCTTGAGCAGGTGCTGAGGGCTTCGTGTTGCGGTTCTTGTCGGTGTAGTCGTGCTTGCCCGAACCGCCGTAGTCACCTTTGCCCTTACCAAGCTTGGGGCAGTTTGCTCGGATGTGGTTGGGGCCACCACACTCGAAGCAAATCACGGGTCCTCCTCTCTTTCTGTCCCTCCTCCCTTTGTAAGCATGGGAGAATCTTCGAGCAAGGAGGGCAAGCTGCTCATCCGCAAGCTGCTCTAACTGATCATCAGTTATATCACAGAGAGCAGCAAGGGAGAAACCGCAAGAGGACTCAGAAGAGAGACCAGAAGCTGAACTGGGATCAGTGACCAAAGCCATCGACTGTGACTTCGACCTACGAGAGACAACGTCAATCTCGTGAGTCTTGAGGCGCGAGTACAGCGCGTCAAGAGTCAAGGTCGAGAGGTCTGTCGTGTCTTTGATGGTGGTCACTTTCATCTCCCACACACGCAGATCGAGTGCCGCAAGCATCTGACGAGCGTTGTCCGAGTCGGGGTATGTGAGACCGACCGCTCGGAGGTTGCTCAAGATCTTGTGGAAACGAGCGAAACACTCATCTAGGGACTCACCAGCAAGCATCTCGAATTTGTTGTATTCGCGCTTGAACTGGTCCTGTCGAACCGTCTTGATCTGGGTGGTGCCCTCATGGTATGCGTCGAGGGTCACCCAGATATCGTAGGCGGACGACAGGTGGGAGATACGATCGAACTCGCTACGACTCAGGCCCTGGATAATGATGTTCCTTGCCTTAGCGTTTGCCTCAACATCATGCATATTCCCAGCATTGATGTTCTCATCGGCAGGAACAACAAACCGGACCTTGACTTTGCGCCAGATAGCGTACCCCTGAGCCTGGATGTATGTCTCCATTCGGCTCTTCCAGAAGGGGTAATCGATGCCATCGAAAATGGGCGGCTTGGTCGAGTACTTGTCCGTCGCCATGGCTCTTGAGACCGGTTAAGATCTATGAACTAGAGCTAACCGGCTCTGATACCAATTGTTGGATCGACTTTGGCGACAGAGGGGGGGTGAATGTCGTCTTTTTAAAATTCGTCCCCCAAGGTATCCGAGATCTCTCCAATAGCTAAGGAGCTATGAAGAAGATTTAAGTGCTCGCTAGAAATACAGAGTATCAACACAAACCAGAGAGTGAGTTACTGCAGAGAAAAGGACATAAAAAAACTGAGAAATAATCTGCTGGCCTGGAGAGACTAATCAAGTAATGGAGTGAACAAAAACAGATTAAAGTACCGCAAAAAGAAGGGCTAAGTCTGCTTCAGAACCGAAAGCAAAAAAATCCAAATGAAGCAAGCTGGTCGGACTGCAATAAAACTAACAAAAATGATGTGACAACTTGATGTTTATTGCTGCCCGTAAGAGTCTTGGATGCCATCCAAAAGTAAGTTGTTGGATCATTAATTGCAGCTCCTTGACTTAAATAATTAGGACTTCAACAAGGAGCATTCGGATGGCACAAAAAGGAATCAGAAACTGCAGCAAGTGATGGCAGCTGTGAATACATCCGAAAACTGTACACAGTAACTGCAATTAATTCGGCACAGGACTAACAAACTCAAAACAGGAAACAGATCAAAGATACATCAACCGAAATGCTAAAGTACAAGTTGATATGCTGCCCAAAGAAGCAGCCGAAAGGAAATCTGAATGCAAAAATAGTTGCTCCCGAGTGAAACACTGCAAGCTGGCCGAAAATCTGCACACACTCTTGGAAACTGAGAGTTTCTTCTATTCTATCCAAGCTAAGGGATCAAAACCATATTCTAAAAATCAGGAGGCCCCAAACAACACAAGAAATCAACACCAACTCCTGAATTTCAGAAATGACCCAAGAACTGAAAAGATACAAAGAGAGGCACAAAAACTCAAATTACTCCCCAACCATTGATCCTTTGGCTATGAAACTTTGAGGATAGCTACTTAATAGCCTTAGGATTAAACTTGCCAAGTTTCATGCCATCTCGCGAAGGGAAACGAGATTTGATCAAAACCCTAGAAACTGAAAACTAAGAACAGAGGAGCCAAAACGGGAAAATTCGTGATTAAACTTGGTTTGCTCTTTGGATCAACTAGCCAAATGGCTTTTGAGCATCTCCCATGTCATAGCAACCCATTTTGGCACTCCCAAGCAACAAACAACAAGAAAACGAAAATATCACAAATCCACCAAAAAGAACATCGAAGGAACAGAGGCAAGAACAGAGAGAAACTTCAGATTTCCATTCAATAGATCAAAAGGAATATAGAGGAGTCCCCATACGCCTGGACATTAGAACAAGGAAGTGATTACAAGACTCTCTACACAATCCTCTCCCTCTCCCTCTCAAGAACACAACCCATACATGCTTAGGAGGGATGAACACACTCTGACTCTGGAAACTATCGAAGGGGACAAGCAGGGAGCACCCTCTGCCTCCACCAACAAACCTCACCCACTAAAGCCTAAAGCCAAAACAACCACTAAAGCCTATTTTGACTAAAGGAAACCCTAATTCCCTCTCAAGTGCTCAAGTGGGCATGCAGCCCCCCAATCCTATTTATAGCCTTGGCTAACGGGTCTCCGCCCCGTTACGCCTGCTAAATCCAACGGCGCCCGCTCCCGCTTGTGCAGCCTCGCGAATTTCCCGATTCGCCCCTCCTGCACCTTCCGGGAAGCTTCCGCGCTCCTTGCCTCGCACACCTCGCAACCACCTCGAGTCCACGTCGTCTTCGACACATCCCGACCGTTCTGACCTCAGCGCCACCTGCGCCTAGTCCGGTCCACGTGTCTCGCCACGACTCCACCCGATGTCCTGCAGCTACACAGACAAAGAACACATCAAATAGCACCGCTCGATATATGAAAGCATAAACAACATCATACTTACCATGTCGAAGACCAAACCTGTCAAATCAAAGAATCAGCGTCCTAATCCCATATGACCAAGTTTGACCACAGTCCGACCGAGCCCGTTGCACCACGCAACGACTAGGTCCGAACCACCCAAACCAAACTCGACTTACCCAAACTAATGTCAATTACTCATCACGCACATGTGGTCATCTCCACATGGTTCATCAATCTTGCTTATATCTTATTTTGAGGACAAGACAGAGTTACGGGCGTATCACATACTCCATTCCTCTGGCTCCCATTTTGCACACACATCTTTCCCTACGGCTCAGTCTTCTTTTTCTAAAAGCTACTTCTTCCAACTACTATTATTTATTTTCAATCAATAATCATCAGCCGCATCCAATATGAACAGACCTATAACAACATACCGTGCGCGCGGATCAAGTCAAAGGTATCATCAACTCGGTAATCATATTGACCTTGCGGGCAAGCAGATGGAGAGAAATTCTGGAGTCTTCCGCAATGTAAGCAATACAATGCCGAGATTGGTAGAGGGCATCAAACAGGGGGGTGTCTTTGGCGGGAGGCAGGGGCAGCGGGGTATAGCTGCCTTGCTTCAGTAGACGCTTGGTTGAATGGTTGGGCAGTGGTAATGGTCGTGTATTGTCGGCAATTTAGCTTCCTGATCTTGGTGGATTGTGGTGCGGTCGCCCATTTGTATTTTCTGTAATTTGTGGATGTTTTCTTTCTTAATCCAAAAGGCACGCAATTGCGTGTTCTCGAAAAAAATAACCATGGATCGAGCCCACTCAACAGCTTCGCCATTTTTTTTTTGGTACCAACTCTGATTAGGATCTACATAGGTGCAATGATGTGATGCGACCTGCAGCTCCTTGACTCGATCGATACCAGCGAGAAAACGCTGATCGGTACATCAGATTCGATTCGTTACGATGAAAAAGAAAATACAGAGAAGAAACCAGTGGTCAAAATGAGTGAAATTAAGGACCCAGAACTAAACGAACACATTCTCACCCGAACAACGACTCACTTGAGGTCTTGAGCTGAAATACTCTACTTCGCCCCGTGCCCGTCGGTGTCACCGGCACGTCCCCCGGCACACGGGGCACGTCGGCCGCAGGCGCAGCCAGGCGTCGACGCACCGCGCGTGGAAGGCGTGCCGGCAACAGGGGAGCGCCCGCACCGTCTCCCCTTCCTCGACGGCACCCAGACACACCGCGCAGTAATCCGCCGTGGCGTCGCCGTCGTCTCCGCCCCCGCGGCGCACGAGCACGAAGCATGGCAGCCTCGCAATGGCGGCGCCGTCGAGGCCCGGGGAGCTGCCGTGGCCCACGACTGCCGCGTGAAGGCCGCTCAGGCTGGCGACCAGGTGGCTCGCGTAGAGCACCACGGCGTACCGGAGGAGGAAGACGGCGAGGGAGAGGACGACGAGCTCGATGGCCAAGCCGTCGTACTCTCTGCCCAAGAAGACCCTTGCCAAACCGACGCCATCGACGGCCGTCGGCATCGCCGAGACGACGTCTGCGCTACGCACCGGCAGCCTAGCGAAGGGTGCAAAACAAACGTTGTTGACACGTCTCGCTCTCGCGCGGTGGTTGTTCGCGGCTTGTGATGGAGCACTGAGCCAACGGGAGATGTTTGCGGTTCGTGATGGAGCACTGAGCTAACGGGAGATTCTTGGCGTTTGGCTATTGGGGGAGATACCATCATCGCACACGAGTCGGGCGCAGCTGTTTCATTTGGCTCGCAGGGCGCGCACTAGCTGCAGCGGCGGTTTTGGCCCCTGCTTTCTAGGTGACGAGGAATAAAGTAGTAGTTTGGTAAACTCCGGTGGAACGTAGTTCGCACTTCAGTTTCAGACGTACAGATGATAGGCTCGCAGTCTAGTCGTCAACTGCTGCCCGTTGGCACGGTACTTCCGGGGCCATCCATCATGCGATCGGTGGGCAGCGTGCAAATTGGTGCGCGGCAGTGGTGGCCAATGGAATGGGATTCGGGGAGAAGGCTAGGCGGGCGCTACGACGCTATCAGCTAACGGCCGAGTTATTGTCGCCGTTTAGTTAGTGCGCAGAGCCACGGGCTAAACGGCTGAAACAGTGTCTGGTACTTAGGGTGCTTTTGATTGAACTTTTAGGAGCTACTTTTGCTTTCAAAAAGTCAAAAGCCAACCAAAGAGGTGGAACCAGAAGCTGTTTTTTCAGAAGCAGCTACTTTTTGGTAGTACAGTTTTGAAAGCACCTTGGACCCTACTTTTGGCTTTCTGTTTTTTGAAATGGTGAAAATAGAGAGCTGTTTCACAGTTGTTTCAAGAAAAATAGAGATAGGAGGTAAGTTTTATACTTGTTTGAACCAAACAGCTTACAGCTTTTCCACAGCCCACAACCTACAGCAGCTTTTCCACAGCCCACAGCTCACAACAGTTTTTTCAGAAGCTACAGCTCAACCAAACACACCCTTAATACAAGTGGTGCTTGCGGCGCGGCCGTGGAAATCCAGTGCCGCCGACAGCTAATGGTTGTGCTACTAGCTGCTCTCACTCCTCTTTCTTCCCTTTGTTTTTTTTTGTGATTGTTCTTTTAGAAAAAACCATCTGATTTATAATGATAACTTAGACAAAGTACATAACTATCTAATTTTTACGTTGAAGATTTTTTATGAACAATATGTTGCCATCAAGTCGTTGAGTCGACAAATATACTGAATTTCTTTATCTTCCTTGTCATAGTATCCATGTCTTTGCAACGGTGAGTTAGGTTAATAAAATCCATCGTAGCTAAAAAATATCCGGTAAGAACACACTAGAGAAGGACAAAACTAGAACATTCAACGCTTCATAGTGAGTTAGTCTGATAAAATCTATTATAACAAAAAACTATGAGTAAGAACTTATCAGAGAAGAATAAACTAGAACATTCAATCCCCCACCCCTTGACTCCGGCGAGAACGCTAGAGAAGAGAAGAGGAGCCGACACTCGATTGACAGTTGTGACCGGCCGCCGGAAGTTTTGTGCTGCCGTAACTCGTGTTACCGGATGAATTATTCAGTGTTTTTTTCGATAATTGTGCTACTAGCTTAGGCGGGTGCATCTTGGCCCAACAAAAATTAGCACAACCGGGAAAGTGGCAGCGTCAGCCCGAGTTCCCTTTGGGCTGGCTAGACAAGGTTCGACCCAATCTCAGGCCATACTTCGCCCAGCTTGTGTGTCCCCAAAATTGCAGAATTTTGGACGCATCTAGACCTCTAAACACCGGAAATTCTATTTTTGACTCCCAAACCAAAAAAATTCCAGATTTGGACCCCTCCCGACCGCGCGTTCGCGAGCTGTTGCCACGTCGCCCCGGTCGTGTGGTGTGGTACCGCACGACCGCACTGTTCACGGGTCGTGCGGTACCACACCGCACGACCCACCTCCCCACCGCACCACTCCGGCTCCGACCGCACGACGCCTCGCCCGACCGCACGATGCTCAGTCCCGACCGCGCGACCGAGTATCCAGCGCGCGTCTCGTTGCCTCCGACCGCACGATTGATTCCCGAGCACGCGATTCCTCTGCTGACCGCGCGAATCCTTCCGCCGAAAGCGCATCACGGGCTGGCCTCTTTTGCATGCAGCTCATACACGCGTCAGTAGTATGTGATATGGCCCCCCAAATTTTGCTGAATGGGTGAGGAGTGTTCGCAATAAAATGGCTTTGGAGCTCGCTTGGTGAGCAGATGCATGCGGTGAAGTCTTCTGGTTTGCAGTGGAAGCAAAGACAGAGCGAGAGAGGGAGTGAAGGGAGGAAAAGAAAGAGTGGAAACTCAGATTTTTGAGTTGCTTTTGTTTGGAGTCAGCAGATTTTGCAAATACGAAAGTTGTAGATCGTCTTCTGAGCTTCAAGAAGAGGTAATTTTTGGCCCCGTGCAAGTATTTTTTTGTGAATGTCATTAGCCCATAATTGGGGGAACCGTGTTTCGTTAATGTTCTTATAAGCCAATACGGTGTGTATGTTGTAGGTAAACATGATGCATGATGTATTGTAGTGTAGAAAATGTCGTATTTATTTGAAGTTACGTAGTGTAATGTAGTTATTTTTGATGAACATACGTGCTTACATGTGTACGTGTTGAAAAAGTAAATATTTATGTTGGAGCATTTGTGGGTGATAGCAACAGTAGATAGATTACAGACAATTTGTATAATTGGTAGGCTTATACAATTTTTGGTGAAGAAAAGTGAGGAGCGAAAGCCGGAAGAGTTGAGTTGTTTTCATTTGGAATCAGCGGATTCGGCAAGTACAAAAGTTGTAGATCGTCTCGTGAGCATCAACAAGAGGTAAGTTTTGTGCCCGTGCAACTATAATTTTATGTATGTCATTAGGCTTTAATTAAGGAAATCATCTTGTGTTACTGTTATTTTATGTCAATCTTTTATACGCTATGCATGTATAGCAAATCTTGCATATGTTAGGCATGATGTATTGTAGTGTATATAGTGTTTTCCTTTTTTTTTGTGAACATACGTACTGTAAAGTAGTTTCAGTTAGGTGGAAAATATGAAGTTGTAGTGTGTAGACGTTGAGAAAATACATATTTATGTTAGAGCAATTGTAGGTGATAACAATAGTATTAGGATTAGAAGCATATGATTAGTACGCTTAGGGAAGAACTACATACAGTGCAGTAGGTGGTAAAAATAAATTAGAAATAAATTTGGTAGATTAGAATTAAAATATAATAGCAGTCATAGAAAGTTATAGTAGAGCTACGTAAAGACTATATTAATTTAAAGTTAGAAAAGATTGTAGTGTAAATAATGTGTAGGTGTTGAAAAAGTAAATACTTATGTTGGAGCATTTGTAGCTGGTAAATTTATAGTAGTTAGATTAGAGATAATTTGTATAATTAGTATGCTTAGTGAATGACCATAGTATGAAGGTCATTTGATGGAAATAAAAATGATATGAATATTTAATTTGATGTATGGTACAATTTGAAAGTAAAATAGTTATAAATAAATCATAGATTTAGAAATACAATACATATACTAATAGAAACTGTTAATTAGATGGTACGATTGTTACATGCTGTGTATTAAAATGGTTGATTATGCACTTATGTTAGGTACGCAATGGCTGGCATTCAACAATTGTTCATGTTTTATGGGAGTGGTCTCGTACGCGATGGGGCGAACCTGTCAAATTACGACCGGACCGTGATCCGGGCACCCGGTCTGAACGCCATGAGCTTGTCTAAGCTACGGAGGTGTGTCCGTTCGGCGTTCGATCGGCACACCGCAAGGAAGAAGTTACGGATCGAGGCAGTGTATGCCTCAATGGTGGGTGATGGAAGGGAGAGCATATGGCAACTTCTGAAGGTGACCAATGACGCCTCATGGGCGAACTACATGGAGGTCGTGTGCAACCCTGATGCTGCGATATATGCCAGGCCAATGGTGTATGTCGAGTTCGTGGAGAGGGCAGAATCATCCGCCATGGTTGGTTCTAATGCCGCTGGTGGAGATGTAGAGCCTGGGTTCATCTCCGACGGTCATGAAGACGCTTCTGCGGGAGAACATGTGGGCGAGGAAGTGGGTGATGAAGACTTCAGGAGGCGTGCGGAGAATTTCCAGGCCAACGAAGGTGTGAACTAGAGGTGGTGGGCCGCCCGTATTAACTGTCATGAGTATCTTGGGGACCAGGTGGAAGAAGAGGGCAGCGAGGAGGATGAGGAGGTGGAAACAGAGAGTTCTGGAGATGACGATGATGGCGAAGGTGCAACTGGAGGGGTGGTAGGTCGTGTTGTGACCACAGACGGTGCGTACGTGTCGTCCAGACTGGACGACAACGCAGCGGCAGCCCTAGTTCTGCCACAGGCGGAGGGGGGAGAATGGGGGTTCAGCGAGGGCGCACTCTTTTTGGGGCAGTGCTTCCGTAATAAGAGTGCTGTCCAGCAGGCTATTGCTAGACATGCCGTCAACATAAGCCGGACATATCGGGTCCACAAGTCAAAGCCGGACACGTACGTTGTGAAGTGTGTCGATGGGTCCTGTCCTGGCAAAGTTCGTGCACAACGGTACAAGGGCGTTGGCACGGAGTTCCAGATAACGGTGCTGCAAGATCACAATTGCGAGCTTGCGGGGCGAGTACATAGACATCGCAACATGACATCATCGTATGTTGCGGAGCTGGTCACGCACCTCATCCAGGCGGATGTGTCCATTGCCCCGAAGGTTCTAATGGCAGAAGTAGCAAACATCACGGGCTTCAAAGTGAGCTACAAGAAGGTATGACGGGCGAAGCGAAAGGTGCTGCACCGTATGTATGGGACGTACGAGGAGGCGTACGACTTGGTCCCAAAAATGCTGCACCAAATTGCACAATCAAACCCAGGCACGTACATAAACAAGCAGGAGAGGGTTCATCCTACGGAGGGCCCGAATTGTTTCATTCTTGACAGAGTGATCTGGGCCTTCCATCAGGCGATACAAGGTTTCAGGTGGTGCCGTCCAGTGCTAACCATAGATGCGACGTTCCTATTCGGCAAGTACAAGGGTACTATTCTCACCGCAGTTGCAGCCGATGCAAATGACCAGTTACTCCCAGTGGCATTTGCAATTGTGGAGAACGAGAATATGGATAGCTGGCTTTGGTTCCTTTGCAATTTGAAGCATGTCGTAGTGCAAGAATGCTCTGAAGTGTGCCTTATCTCCGACCGCAATGCAGGCTTGCTGTCTGTGTTGCGAACGTTGCAGAATGGGACGCAGCCCCCCTTCCAGTGGAATGATGTGAAGAACCGTTGGTGCATGAGGCATATTGCAGCGAACTTCCACAGAAGGTTCCGTAGCAAGGAACTAATGAAGATGTTCAAGAAGCCATGCATGCAGAATCAGAAGCGGAAGTTCGACACCTTGTGGAGGCAGCTCGATCAGGAGGCTACCAAGCATGTGCATACAGAAGCAGGGGCCGTGGAGGGGGGCTCCACAAGAGTCGGGGTATTCACACAATGGGTTCAGTCCAATGCACCTGACTTGAAAATATGGTCTTTGTTGCACGACACCGGTGGGGCAAGGCATGGGATCATGACGACCAACATGTCCGAGGTTTACAATGGTGTGTTGAAGGGGGTCAGATCCCTGCCGATCACGGCAATCGTGGGCGAGACTTGGAACCGTACCGTCGGGTACTTTGTGAATAGAGCCATGATGGCGAAGAAGCACCTGGATGAAAACAAGCAATACTCTAAGGTCATGCAGGCCTTCATGGACAGGAAGATGGAGAAGGGTCGATCCCACATTGCTCAGCCCATTGATGGCTTAAGGAGGAAGTTTGAGGTCCGCCTCAGGCAGAAGTATGTCATGGGTCATATTAGAGGGGAGTGCAAGCAGGTATGCACGATTGATGAGAAAGCATCTTGCACCTGCAACAAGCCCCAGCTTCTCCACAAGCCATGCTCCCATGTGTACGCGGCCTGCGCTGTATGGCACCAGGCGTCGGCACAGTACATCTCCAGGTACTACGACATGCAGCACTTGTATGCAACCTGGAGTGCAGAGTTCTATTCGTACGGGGTAGACATGCACTACAGGGAATTATGGCCAGGGGAGATAAAGTGGGTGCCCAACGATGCACTGAAGCATGTCGGTCGTGAAAGACGACAAAGCCATCGCATCCGCAATGACATGGATGACAGCCAGCGAGGGGATCGTGTTCGGCGCCCGAAGTGTAGGCTATGCAAGACGACAGGTCCGTCTAGGTCACCGGTTTGGTCATCCGATCCCAAACAACGCAGCCGGTGTGCCACATGGATGGCTTCGTCGGTACATGACCTGTCCTGCACACGCAGATGAGGAGGAGGTGCGGACGTACTTCGTTGCGTACCTGCTATATCTGTTCGGGTGGGTCTTGTTCCCTAGCACCACTGGAGACTCCGTGCAGCCTAGCTACATACACCTAGCGGAGTCATTGGCGGATGGCTGGCCTGGTCAGGTGCCACAGTATAGCTGGGGATCAGCAGTTCTTAGCGCCACATACCGAGGTTTGTGTGACGCCTCGCAGCGTACCGCGGCCAGCGAGCCGGTCCTAGCCGTCTGCTACCTTCTCCTTCAGTTGTGGTCGTGGGAACACTTCCCCGTTGGCAGGCCTTCCTTTGGTCGTGTTGTGCACCCTTATGACCTTAGCCCGCAGTTCTACGGCCTCGGTGGTGGCGACGACCCCGTAGATGGGCCCACAATGGGTACCCGTTGGACACATGGTCAGTTGAGGTGGGCCAGGCAGACGGGGGCCCACTCCAGAGAGCGACCCTGACTCGCCCCATCAACCAGAGGGGGGGATAACATCGTTCATCGCCCCATCAACCCGTAGCGTGTAGTCCAACCTAGAAGACCGGGACAGGTGGTTTGGGCAGACCTATCAAGGCTTCACATCGCAGGAGTACATGCGCGACTACCCGTTGACATCGTCATTTCGACAGCCACATACCCCGGTATGCAGTAACGTACTAAGCTAAACATGTCTATTTCAAAGCCATCTAATCTCACTCGCAAAAAAAATACAGGTTTACTCGGAGCAACAGGGCCATGACGTTCACGGTGGGTCATCCGCTTTTCAGAGTACCTAGGTAAATACCTTGTGATATTAAGATTCATTACAAACATCGCTGCCCATGTCCTAATTCACCTGTACCATCTCAGCAGCCCATGGACCCCTCGTCGACCGAATGGCTCAGCGCTATTTTCGGGACGCCAACGCAAGAGCCCACGCAGCCGTACGCAGGACCACCTCGGACGCAGGCCTCCTAGTATGACCTTCGAGATGCACCGCACTCGCCTAACCGGTTCACCTTCTCGGAGGATCACATACGGCGACCGACGAGACGACGACGAGATTCATAATGAGTTCATTGTAATGAGGCGTGATCGTCAGACTGGTGATGTTTTTGAAGTGCTTGATGGTTTGATGTTCAAAGATGGTTTCCTGTATAAAAAGGGTTGCTCTTAGTTCTTTGATTTACTAGGGCATACAACCAACAGAGAGATGACAACACGGGACAACCCACATAATAAGAAGGCATCAGGCAATGACAACACGAAACAACACATACATTGCACGTACATGAAATGTAGCAAGTAGTACAACCATCAACACACCAACGAACACAACAACTAAAATACAACACAACCGTACACCTCGTTGCCTATATGCCAAACGATTAAGCCTTATGTTTTCGTACTGTACTGTGCTTATGAAATTATTTGAACTACGATTAAGGCTTCATTCCACTATGAAAAGTATGCACGCATGTGGGCACTGTACCTCACAGCATGCATTACACATACATACATTAACTCTCCAGCGGGAGAAGACACGATAACAACAAACACAAGAAACACAAGAAAGAAAATAGCTTTACGACAACGTAGCATAAATCATTACCAACATACACGAGGAGAACCTCCAGCACTACAACTTGAGGATAACAATAAACACAAGAAAGAAAATAGCACACAACATTAAATTTATCTTCCACTCCAGTCTGTCGAAACGATGCCGCATCCCGACGGGGTCGCAACCCCCCACGACAACTCTCTCCTGGCGAACAATGTCTGTCCTAGTGCCCATTTCATCCTCCCACACCCAGAATCGGCAACCACCGGGGGCTTCCAGCGATTAAATGAGAAGAAGATTTTTAAACATGCCACCACGATTTGAATGAACCCGAAACAATCTTACTCACCGAGTGATAGGGGCACTTGTAGTAGTGCCACCCAGGATTCGAGGCCGTCTGTGAGGTCTTACGTCTAACAACCGTGTTGCATTTCGGGCAAATCATCGTGGGTGTATGCGAAGAGCTGCTGAGCTGACTCATTGCCTAGTCGGGGGGAGTTAGCACAGACTAGGTGAGTGATTACAATGCAAGGGACTATGTGAGGAATGGCTCCTTTTTATAGGCTGTGGGGGGCAGGCTCAGTCACACAGACCTCAGAATAAGACGACGTCACGCAATGACATGACAAAACGGGGCCAGCTTTGCGCTGAGATGTGATAAAACATGGCAGCTTTGCACAGAGACGTGACAAATGAGGGCAGTTTTGCTCACTGACATGACAATAGAGTGCAGCTTTGCGCAGGGACATGACAAAACGGGCCAGCTTTGCTCAGTGAGATGACAACAGATGCCAGCTTTGCCCAATGCCATGACAAAACCGGGCAGCTTTGCTCAGTGACATGACAAAAGAGGTTAGCTTTGCTCAGTGACACGATAAAATAGGGCAGCTTTGCTCATTGACATGACAAAACGGGGCAGCTTTGCTCATTGACATGATAAAACGGGGTAGCTTTGCTTAGTGGGATGACAAAAGATGCCAGCTTTGGGCAGTGACATTACTCAAGAGGGCAGCTGTGCTCAGTTACATGACAACAAGAGGTCAGCTTTGCTAAGTGAAATGACAAAACGGGGCAGCTTTGCTCAATGACATGACAAAACGGGCCCTTTTTGCAGTGATATCGCAGCACTCCCATCTTTACTCACTGCTACGACCAGGCGGACCAGCTTTACACGTAGGAGTAGAGATAAAATGGACCCTATAAATTGGTGTGCATTCCATTTCCCAGCTAACATTGCACATCCAAACCACATACTACACCGCGCTTCCCTCACCCAACCGGGATGGACAAAGGCAAGAAGAAGCAATGGGACAAGATGGTGAAGGATTGGGAGGAGACCCGTGACATAGCACGGTTAGCTGCCGCCCGCGATGAGAAAATAAGGGCTATACAGGCCCGGGTAGAACAAGCCCATCGTGCTACGATGAAAGGTCCCCCCAAAGAGCACCCGTGTAGCAACAACCCCATCCCGGACGTCCCCACCGAGCGTTCGTCACAACTACCACCTGAGGGGGAGACACCTCCCCTTTGTTGGTGCGGGGACGTGTGCAAGTTCTTCAAGTCTAAGGACCGCATCAGCCTAGGTATGCGTTACTGGGGTTGCGCAAACTACTCCAGTGACTACCCCAACTGCCGTTTTGACACCGCAACCTATCGACAGCCGGTAACGACCACATGCACCTTTTTTCCCTACCTTTGCTCCTTCACAGCACGCACTAACAATATCTCCCATGTATTTACAGTCTCCGGAGCCCCTGTGTGCCTACCGCAAATGGATCGATCTTGAGATCCACCCTGCGGACCAATGGACCCTCGACTTCGAGGAGTGGAATGTCACACGGGACAAGGAGTTGCTGGAGGAGGAGCGCCACAAGCACGAACACACCCTGCGTATACAGCGCGAGACGCAAGCTCATCTTGAAGCGTGCACGCGTAGGGAGCGGGAGGCTCGCGAGAGGGAGCGCGAGAGAAAGAGGGAAATTGCGGCTAAGGCAAAAGAGGCCGCGGAGGAGTTCAACGCCGAGCGGGCAAGGAAGGGAAAGTGGCCCCGGTCCACACAGTAGGTCGTTCGCGCAGTTGGGTAGGTTAGTAGCATGCATTTGGGTAGGTTAGTCGCATATCATGCTATATGTTATGCATGTAATAAAAATGTACGCGGCATGTTACTCCCAGCTGTATTATGAAGTGTATTTCTATTGACATATGCTTATTACTCGTCTTTTCATATTGAACGATTCACATAGCAATTCATTTCACAATATTAACATACCGGTTCTCACCCTACACGAATTCTCTGTAACATCAAAATATCACTTACCACTTTATGTATCGACCGTTCTATGGTCAATCGTTTCTAAAAAAATTTACCACAACTTACAATGAACATAAACTATCATTACAACTTCATCAGATTTATTTACCATTTCACAACTACAAAAACAACAAAACTTACAAACTCACGGGGATTGCAAACCCTAAAAACAGACCAAACCCTAAAACTCACTTACCACTTTATGTATTGACCGTTCTACGCTCAATCATTCCTGAAAAAATTTAGCAAAATTTTTTATGCATCTACAACTTACATTGAACATAAACTTTAATTACAACTTCATCAGATTTTTTTCCCATCTTACAACTACAAAATTGACAAAACATACACAAATCACGGACATTGCAAACCCTAAAAACAAACCAAACCCTAAAAGTCACTTACCACTTTATATATCGATCGTTCTACGCTCAATCGTTCCTAAAAAAATTTATCAAATTTTTTTATGCATCTACAACTTATACTCAACATAAACTTTTTTTACAATTTTATCAGATTTTTTTCTGATTTACAACTACAAATATTACAAAACTTATAAACATTATGGTTCCTGCACTCATTCCCACGTGTTCAATATCACTTTACTTCCTTTCGTCCAATCGTTCATATCACAGTTGCGCTAAAAAAAATTCATTAAAATGCTTCCAGTAAAACAACATAACATGATCGAAAACTATTATTGCCAGTTCAACATATTTTTCACGGTCAGCAATGTATGAAAATCACAAATACACTAATCATTACTTTACACAAATTTCGTTCGTACTCTACCAACCAAATTTCTTAATTTTAATAGTTGCAAAAAAATTACACAAGCACTAACCTGGACTCCACCTGAAATTTATATTTTTTTCAAACATCTTTTCATACATACACATAAATTATTTCTATTATAAAAATAACTTTAAAAATACATAAATACATATACACCTAAATACTCACAGCAAACCCTAACACTTGAACCCTACCACAGTTGAATCATGCGCTCGGATAGCAATCGTGCGGTCAAAAACCGAGACGTGCGCTGTGGGACGCGGTCGTGCGGTCGGAGCGGAGGACGTGCGGTCGGGGCGGGAGGACGTGTGGTCGAGCGGAGAACGTGCGGTCGGAGCGGAGAACGCGCGGTCGGAGCGGAGCCAGGCCGGTCATGCGGTCTGGTACCGCACGACCGGGTGAACAGTGCGGTCGTGCGGTACCAGACCGCACGACCGGGACACGTGGCGACAACTCGCGAACGCGCGGTCGGGAGGGGTCCAAATCCGGAATTTTTTTGGTTTGAGGGCCAAAAATGAAATTTCCGGTGTTTAGGGGTCTAGATGCGTCCAAAATTCAAAATTGCATGCCAAACTGCGCCTCCAGATGAACCTCAGTAGTTGGTTCAAAAGCAAGTGCTGCAGATCTGTTGGTAAAGCAACTTTGTAAATAGCGTTTTTACTACACAAAATTTCGCTAATGTACCTTACCTACCGTGTTTTTACCTTGGCAAAATTGTAAAAGCCCAAGTAGAAGTACGTCGGAGTTTGATTTCTTCCATATAAATAACTAGCGAGGTGGTCCGCATAATTGCGCCGCTAGTATCCACTAGAAGTCTAGAATGACTGTACATTGCTACGGATTGAAAGAGAGAATCATTTACAGGTTATATAGCTGGGTGTCAACTGAAATGGTCTCATAAGATTTTCTTTTACTTCAAAATACTATGGTATGACCATACGGTGCTTGGTCCTTAGGCAAGCATCCCATTAGTAAAGCACTTGGTTCAAAACCTACATACAAGTATACAACTTACAAAGCAAGTCAATTCAATGATAATTAGTTTTCCTTCAGCAACAAAAAGGACATTTAAAAAATATTGCTAATCAATATCAAGGAGTTCATTCCCCGTTGTGTGACACATACAAGAACTAATTCACTAATTTTGTAATTTTACTCATCAGAAAAAGCCGAACAAAAGTGGAGAAAATCTCTTCCAGCAACCACAGCACTACTGGGATAATGCGCACTCACCCCATGCGCACAGCACAATTACCATTAGTTGCACCCTAAGTTATCATCTGTACTTTCCATAAAATTACCACCTTAAGTTATGAATATACCATCATTTTGTGATTTGGGTTAAAAAAAATTTACCATTTATTGCACTCTAAGTTATCACATATACTTTTCATACAATTACCACCTTAAGTTAAGAATTTACCATCATTTTGTGGTTTGGTGTAAAAAAAACAAAATTTACCATTTGTTGCACCCTAAGTTATCGGCTGGACTCACATCTATTTATGAAGTTACCATTAGTTACACTTTTAACTTACCATATGCACTGTTAATAAATTACCATTCAAAGTTCAGAATTTACAATATTTTGCGAGTTTGTGTAAATAAAGCTCAAATTTACCATTAGTTATTATCTACACTTTTCATAAATTGCCACCTAATTTATGAATTTAACAGTATTTTTGTGCTTTAGTCTACACGTATCAAAATTTACCATAAGTTACACCATAAGTTATTATCTAGACTTTTTCATAAAGGACTACTTAAGTTATAAATTTACCACCATATTGTGATTTGGTGTAAAAAGGTTAAAGTTTACCACCGTTTGCACCCTGAAATCATCATATGTACTTTTTACAATTTTATCACCATTTTGTCACTTCGTATATCTAGAACTACTCCATTGCAATCGAATCACCTCTTGGTAGAGTGGTGGAGTTGTGGGTGTACGACTCCATCCAACAATGTTCAAATCCTATTACCCACTTTTTTTGCAAGTGTGAATGTGCTTTTAGTAGGAATTTTGTGAAGTCACAGATTTATCCCAGCCTCCATCTTTCTAGGCTTGTGCTATGGAGGGAATGTGTGCATTTGCGTCTTCCTTGTAATTGAAAAAAACTACTCTATTAGATAATGTAGAAGATGGGAGAGAGAACCTACCATAGCATCTACAAAAAGCAGAGAGCCTCTTTAAGGTATATATACAATAGTTAGAGACAATCTTATCTCTAACATGTGCCACATCATTTTTAGAGACAATATCTCCAATATATTGTCTATAGCACACTCCACAACATCATCTTTCCATAATTTTTATTTAAAATGGGACCCATGTGTCCCTTCCCATGCCATCTTCCTCCCTCCCATCACAATCTCCATCCTTCCTATCGGACCGGTTGCCGCCCAGTCCTCTCGCCACTGACTCTCTCTTGTCGCCACCCTCTCCCTCTTCTCCGGCCGCCTCCCTCCCCTTCCCATTACCTTTTCCTCCCACCCCTGCCACCACTCTACCTCTACTCCAGTCGCACCCTTTCCTTCCCCCCTGGCTAGCACCTTCTCCTCCCACCCCACCGCCACCTGCATCATCCTCCATCACTATTGTGGGCTCCAAGCCCACCGCAGTTGAACTGGTTAGATCCAGTCCCTGGCATCTGGAGTCAACTGGACCTAGCCAGGTCCAAACACCGACAAGCTAAATCCAGTCAGATCAAGCCTCTTCGATCGTCGTCGGGCTGGTCGCTGCCGAATCCATGCCGTGGTCATCATGGTCTTTGCCACGCCCTGGTCGTACCATTGTCACCATCATCGAGCTCATTGCTTCACGTGTTGGTTCACGCATCATGATCATTGTGTGAGGAAGCGTTGACTTCTCTTCTTTCTCCTCATTCTCCCTTCCCTAGGTAGGATTTTACCAATGTGGCATATCTTAGAGACAGTTGAGGTGTAACTATTGGAGATCCCCTTGAGTGCTCCACTACTACACGGTTCATGAAAATTCATTTGCATTATCTTACCCTATGATCGATCCCAATGTGACTAATCAATGGGCCTCCCACGTGATTGACCATTCAAATAAGTTGAATCTTACAAAAAAGAAAAATATGTGCGTGCGGAATTGTGTATACACAATCAACCATTTTGAACTCACCAATCTCACATGCATGTATGCCCTGTGCGTCTACAAATTGGGCCCACATTATTTGGCCCCACTTATCATGACATGGGTATTCATTTCTGTGTGCACCACGCGCACGGATGGCTCCAAAAAAGACTCCACCTTGATTCAAGAAAATGAGTTTGTCGTGTCTGTTTTATTTGCACCGTCTGTCCCCCATGTGACCAATCTAACAAGAACGAAGCTGGGTACTCGGTAAGACTAGCGCGCCTACCATTGACTTTACATCTTGTTCTACAGCGCTGTGAATTATGGCTTTCGGTTGAAGTGACACTGTAGTGGTTGTCAGCTTTTTTAGGATATTCAATTAAAAATAAAAAATAGAGAAAAGCACCGTTATATCTCTACGGATAATACAACGATAAAAGGGAAAAAGAGAGAAAGAAAAAAGGGAAAAAAAGAAGAAGAAAAATGTTGTATTAAGAAGTCAATATATTCTAAACAATTTTTGGCTTCTAAAAGTTAAAAACCATCGCTATTTAGAACGGAGCCTTAATGTACTTGACGGGATGCATACAACGGTACAAAGAGTATGCCAAGGAAGGGGTTTTTTTGGTTCTAAGAAACTTGCTAATGTTTTTGTACTGGTTCTTTTCCTTGGAGGAAGAGTTGACTGGTGCCTTGGGTTATATATTAGATGGAAATGAGCAGCTATTTATATATTGATGTGGAATTGCAATCACGATAGATGAAAACCATTTTTGAAGTTGCGGTTGACCTTTCTGAGAAAGTAAGTGTGTATTTGAATGTTGTGAAAACTATTATCTTCATGTTAACTTAACTTCATAGCACTAGAAAAAAAAATCGGATTCTAACACAACCATATCATAAATGAAAATTTGTAAATAAATTGTTGTTCAAATAGCTTTACACAGAAACATGTACTTAATTTCTTCCATGATATGAATATAATGATTATACCAAACAGATGTTTCGATTCTCTCATTTCTACCAAGGGATGGCCTTTTTCATTTTTAAATCGTCATATGTTCCATCACCTCACTTGCATCTCGCTTTGAATCTCTTAGAAAATATATAAAGCCAAATCCATATCAAAACGTATTCATCGCTTCTGACCGGGGGTCAAGTGCATGGGCTCGGGCAAATAGAAGAAGGCCCAAATAATTGGGCTTTGTGCCCTGGCCAGGACCGGCTTCATCAAAATTTATCTGCGCTATTGTAAGGTAGGAACAGATCAAACCCCAACCATGTTTTATTTAGCAGAACTATCAGCTCAATTGAGGGGTTGCATTGCATCTGTAACGATTTTTTTCATCTTGAGAAGAATTTTCCAGCACGGATCCAGTTAACTCCGGTGAGGAATCTAACTCGTTTCAAAAGTAAACAGCAAACAAGTGTATTCTTATCATTACTATTATAAAAGAGCGAGTTGATGGTTGCATGTCTATTCTCCTTCAACCGCTCTATTTCCTCAACTTCTCACTATTCTCCACTTTCCAACTGATCATAGCAACTCTCTTCTATAGCACAATTCTCTATATATTCAATAAGTTCCGTTGCAACACACGAGTACGTAACTAGTATCTAATAAGTTGAGGAATAGTACAGCGTACACTCGGGGCTGTGCCTAAGAAATTAAGGGCCCCGTGCTAAACAATAAATTAGGCCATATACCTAAGAAAATCCAATTACGAAAAAAATCATTGAATATTATAATCGTAATACAATTTTCGCTGAGAATTAATATTGCAATATATGGGAAGTAAACAAGAAACCAATAGTATTTTGATATCCTCGATATTGCTCAAATTTCCTCATAAATGAAGCGATAGCTTGATCAACAATAGGCATAAACTAGTGAACCCTAAATGACTCCTGTGCAAATTGTGAAGCAATCGACACATCATCTGGTTTCTCATCGACATGTTTCTTTCTTCGAATTTCACGCTTTCTACGAAATGTTGGATCAATATCCATCTCAAGTGCAATCTCGTTTGCTATTTCCAGTGCATTAAAAAAACCAGTCTCTACACCCATTGAAAAAGGAAATCAGCCCCTACATTTTTTCAATAGCAACATCAATAAACATATCATTTGATTGTAAGTTCTTGCTAACCAAATTTACTGCCGATAGTATTTCATACAAAAAGACTATTGCTACTAAAAAAATTCAAGATCACCAAGTTCATTATTTGCTGAAGACTTTGTTTCACTGTTCATTTTTGGATCATTATCACTATCGATCAGTATTTGGAGTGAAGTTTCGTATTTACAGGAAGGAAAAATAAGAGGCTTCCCTAGCTTACTACCACCCAGATTGACTAATGATTAATACTAGTAATTAAGCGAGAGTTAAAATTTAGGAGCCCGAGCAGCACTGCTTGAGGTACGGGCCTGCGTACACTGTGAACACAATTGTAGTTACATGTATGTTTATTGATTTCCTAGTGCTGGCTAGCCATTGCAAAGAATCAGAGTCACATTTCTCAATCTACCTTTCAGCCTCTCAATTTCGGTATACCTGTACCCTTCCCCTTCACTTGATAGGAATCCTAGCAATGGTTTCCCTGCAGCGCCTGGAACTAGCTAGCACGCTCCCGGTTGACCAGACCCCGACGACGTTGACCCGCGCGCGTCTCTGCCTTGTATGGTCACGACCAAGGTTCCCCCGGCGCCGAACAACGCCGGGGGAGGTGGCGCCATGGCCGACGACGACTGCGCCTCCTCCGCCTTGCCCTTCCCTTTCATCTTGGGTTCCGCCTCGGCCCGGCAGAGAGGACACGTCTTCCTCGAGCGCAGCCACGCGTCGACGCACTCCACGTGGAACACGTGCCCGCAGTTCGGGAGCTCCCGCACCTTCTCGCCGTCCTCGAGCTCCGACAGGCACACGGCGCAGTCAGCCCCCGCGGTGCCGCGGGTGGAGTCGTCGCCCTTCCGGTACGAGGTGACCGGCAGCGCGGAGAGCGCTGACGCATCCAGCCCGTGCCGGCCGCTTCTGCTGAACGAGTTGATGGACCTGAGGATGCCGGCGGCGAGGCTTCGATGGCCGCTGCCCGGCCGCACCACGAGCTGGTACAGCAGGATTCGGATGAGGACGAAGACGACGGTGAGCACGAGGAGGATGACGACGGCCGTGAGCAGGACGTGCCCGCTGAAGTTGTTCTGCTGCCGCGTGAACGGATCCACGGCATCGTCCGACGCCGGCGCGTCCGCCCCGGAGCTCCCTGACATGGCTACCCACTACGGACTATGAATTCCTCGTCTATGTTTCTAGTCTGTACTAGTAATCAAGAACCTGAGGTGTAAGAAGATAGGAAAGTAATGGTCGATCCGTTTAGTGTGTATGATACGTTAGATCAAGTCAAGTCTTAATGGGATAGTTGAGAACTTAGCTTGGGCAAGACGGCGATCTGGTCGACGGGTGGTGTCACTGTGGATTGATACGGGACTGACATGTGGGTTCTCTAGAATTTCATGTCGACCAGCAGGTTCGGGAGATGACTTTCATGTCATTGGTGTGAATCTGGGAAGGCACGAGGAAGCTTCGAGGATCAGGACTCAGCTGATTTGCCTGTTAAAGATGCTGACTTTGCGAGCCAAATGGCTAGAACTTACGGCACATGAATTTGACAGCAAGTTATACTAGATGCATGTGCAGTTCCCACGGTGCAGCCGGAGCATTGGAAGTCTGCATGGAACCCGGTGCCACGCGAAACAAGTCAAGAACTACCAGGGCGCCGGAGACTGGCCGTTAAGAGCAGGCCGTTGCGTTCAGGCTCCTGCCGTGTGCAGCCGTGGACGGCTAGCATCCGAGCGTGCAGCAGCTGGGTGCGCCGTCACAGGGATTTATGGTTTTTGGTTGAAAATTTTGAATTTTAACTGTTTGTGACAGAGATTATGAATAGAGATACTCGCTTACGATTTTGGTTGATACAGATATTAGGTTTTTAACATATATTACAATTAATTTGTAGACCCTGTCTTAAGAAAATACCCTGTTTGAAAGTTAAGTATTGTAGTAAAAACTAAAAGCTGTTAGTTTCGGTCAAAAAAACATGTCTACAGTTGGCGACGTGGCACCGCGCCCGCGGTAGCAAAACTGCCGCCCGTGCGTGCGCCACACACCCCGCGGTTGTATTTGCGGAAGGCACGACCCAACCCGCCGAAGTCACCACACACGCCGCGGACGGAGGCGGAGCCCGTGGGTTCGCACGGCCGACCGGGCGCGTGGAAGGAGGCCTGGACGGCGCGGTCCTTCCGGGCTGTGCGGGCCGGCATAGCCGCGTGGGCGGGCCGAGGGGATCGGGACCTGGAGGGCGGAAGGGACGCGGGGCGGGTGTCCAGTTTCGGCGGACCGCTCTACTTACCAATCCGACGCGAAACGAAAACGCGCGCCTTGGTCTATGCCGGGTAGGGCCGTAGGTCAGGAGGGCAGGACGCCCACGAAATTTGGTCCAACATTAGTGGGCTGGCCCGTGCGCAACGCAGTATATCTTGCAGACTCGCCGTAACCGGGCCAGGCCAGCCCAACATGCTATCGCGCCCATCAAGCGTAAAATTTGCTCCTTTCGAGAAGGAACAGGGTGCAGGTGATTCCACGGGTTAAAGGCCGCCGTTCGGAGCGCGGGAATTTTCCAGATTTCGTGCTGGAATTGAATTGGTTCTAGTGAAAATCCTGTCAAATTCTTACGAAATTCTTGTGTTATTCCTGTGTTCCGAACGGAGCCTACGTGGTAGGCAAGAGTAGTATCAGTGTGGCAGTGTACCACCAGACACCAATGACCTAATGGTAAATTTTGGTGAGATCTAAAATCTGTACAGTTGACTGTCGATATCCAGTTATAGTTCACCCGGCCCATGCGTGCATTGCTATGATTGAATCCCGATACTTGTAATCTCTATCATTGATTGGATGGCTAATAGATGTCAAGAAAGCAAAGTGGCTGGATATAGTCGCTCCGCATTTGAGATTACAAACATTTTTTTAGAACGTTCTTATCTAGATGGAAGCTAGCCTGGTAACTAAAGAACTTCATATGTAGTTCATCGTCATATTCGCGCTTCTGTGATTCCAGTATCAGCACCCGCGTCCAGATGCTAATCATCACAACAAGTGACGGAGCCAAAATTTAGTTACACATCGGACTCAATGGTGAAATGATCAAGTCTATCTAGGTTGGATCACGAAAATGTTACCCAGGCTAGATTGAATTTACCCGAACTGTACACTAGATATTTTTCCACACCTCAGGCTGAAGCCTAACCTGTCCGGGGTGTGGCTCCGCCCCTGATCGCAACGTATATACAATCGATTTATCTCAAAATCCGCGCGTAAATACTCCGTTGTCGTTTTTTTTACTTCGATCGATCCGTGTTTATATCCAGCGATCGATGTCGTCCTGGCTCGTGTTGGTATCGTGTTTTTTGTTTTTTGTCGTCGCGGGAGTGAAGGAGCTAGCTAGCGTCCCCTAGCTTGCTCCCCTGTGACATGCATGACATGACAGCGAGGTCCCCAGCCACAGTTATTATGCATCTTGCTGTCAACCGATCAAGCCATGCTAAACTGTACCGGGTGGGAGGGAACCATGTTCTTGAGCCATAACTTGGCACTATACAAGATAGCAGATGGTCCTGCATGTCAACCAGATGCAAACATGGATGCCAAAAGAAAGTTTGGGCCCCATTGCCCTATGCAACCTTGTGGGAAGCTTGTGCCCTTCCTTTTGCCTGTAGATCTGAGGAAGCGGTTTAATCTAACCTCCGTACGTCAATGTATTGTGTGTGGTGTTCCAGTGTGCTACCAAGATTCCGTCTGTATTTCTTTAATTTGTGGGACATGGAGCACATCTCAGCAATGCAGATTCTTCAAATGGAGCAACACTTTGTTACCTTTGTAGTTATATATTATATATATAAAAGTCAAAACTTGTTTCATACAAGTGATCGACTGGGTGGATAATAACGTTTTAAAGCGAAAGAATAGCATCATACATCTTTTGCAACAAAAGGGCAGGCCGGGGGTGGAAAAGCGGCAACGGAGAACTCAAACGCTGCTAGCCAGATGCCAAGATGCTAATCACTTTTGTGCTCTAGTGGCGAGACTAGCATGCCGACACAGTTTGTACTGCTGAATGGATCACGACATAATTCCGACCCAATAATAATTAGGACTGTGAAAAGGAAACACTCGAGGTAAATATCCAGTGAAAGTGAATGTGTCTTCTGGGTTATGCCTTAAATTTTTTAATTTTGTCTGTTTGCAAATGGCAGTACGTTGAGGAAAATAGTCGTACGTGATTTTAGTCGATACAGTTGAACTTAGTGTACTTTTTACTACAATTCTTCTATCGATGCTATCTTAAAAAACATATCATTTAAAAATTAATCACCATGACCATGGTATAAACCATAATCCACGGCCCGTAAGCGCTTGTGGTGTCATACTGTCATGCATGTATGTGAGACGGCAGTTCTCAGCCTAGCTAGCTAGTGTAGCTGCATATGGACTGCGAGTAACACAGCGATGACCTACTGGCCGATTGGGACAGTAGCCCATGGAGCCCCCCTTGTGCTGCACAGTGGAGAGTAGACTCAGGTACACCAATGCCCTCTCGCTATCGTCAGTGATCCATCACCAGCTCGTCACTGCGCTTTCAGCGCTGTCCATCTTGTCCGTCTCCGTCTCCGTGGACACGACAGCGATGTTTCTCAGCAATGTTGCACCCGCCCGCGTAGCTAGGTAACACCCCACACGGTCGGGCGGATTCTTGTTTTGATTACAGAAAATGACTCCCCCAACATGATATACGCCACCATCTGTTCCTGTTGTTCGTGTTCCGGGGATCACTAGTACTTGATCAGGTTTTCAGTCCGTCTCGCGCCGCTGGCCAGTCGGCCGGTCGATCGGAGGGTGCGCATGAATGCAACCGAGCTATCTATCATCCGTATCGCCGCTATATATCAGCAATGATGCATGCATGCGCGCGCATGAGGCTGCACCCGCATGGCATCTCATTTATCGTCTCCAGCACGTAGTACGGTCGAGCGCCGGCGGGGCCAGCCCTTAAAGCTAGCCAACGAGCTTTCAAAGGTACGTTGCTGATCAATCGACACTACTACAGAAAAGATCATCACAGACGATTTTGTGAACCGTCTGAGTTTATGGGTCAGTGATAATACGAGGTCATCACAGACGGTTTTCGAACCGTCTGTGATGCAAATATCACAGACGGTTTTTAACAGACGGTTTTTAACTAAAAACCGTCTATGATATTCCCTTCTATTCCTAAACCTATTTCTGTTTATTGGCTAGCCTCAGGAAATGCTAGCCATGCCCTATGAAACAAGCAGATCAACATGTACATGTATACATCCAATTCACATCTCAATTCATTTCACAAACATAAAACATCAATTTTTATTAAGATTAGAGTCTACCATTACAATATCTCAAAACAACGAGCAGGTTACACAACAAGAACAACGAGCAGGTTACACAACAAGAACAACGAACAGGTTATACAACAAGAACAACGAGCAGATTACACAACAAGAACAACGAGCAGGTTACACAACAAGCAAAGATTCTCTATGCCTTCTCGCCCCTGATGCAACGCATGAGCTGAATGTCTTTGACGACCACCATCGTCGGCGTTGATTGAGCGTCTGCCCGGTTGGCACGAGCTAGATGCTTCTGCGTTGTCTGCAAGGAGGAGGACAGCAAGGAGGAGGAGAACAACAAGGAAGAGGACAGCAAGGAGGAGGACAGCAAGGAAGAGGAGACCAGCAAAGAGGCTGGATTTTGGTTATATTTATAGGGGAGGGAGAGGGAGGGAGAGGCGGGAATTCTAAATTTTTGGCGCGGGAACGGAAAGGCGGAGCTACGATTCGTGGGGCTGAGGATCGACGGGCCTAGCGGTCAGATTATCACAGACGGTTCTATATATAGAACCGTCTGTGATGAATGAATATCACAGACGGTTCTATATATAGAACCGTCTGTGAATTGGAGCACAAATTTTATATACCGATGCAATATAAACAACTAGTCTGCAAAGATAAAATAGCAAAGGTTTATATAGTTTATATATACTCATTTGAAAGGTTTCGACGAGATCTACAACTTTGCAGTTGAAGAAAAATGCAAATTCTAAAAATAAAACCAAGAAAAAGGGCAAAAACAGAAACCAAAAACTTGCAACGCAGGTTTAGGTCCAAAGATGGCCGATTTTCGGAGTCTTGGAGGGTGACTGGCGCAAGCGGGTCATTTTTTGGATCGAGCTTGTCGTTAGCTTTCCAACGAGTACAAGAACATCGAAAACGGATACCGTATGCAAAAGCTATACCCGTTTTACTGAAGGTGTCTCAAAACTGAACCATACTCGGACTTAAGCGGGAAAATATGAAATTTTGAGGGATTGCAAGGCGGGAAACGTATCACAGACAGTTTTTATTATAAAACCGTCTGTGATACTAGAATATCACAGAAGGTTTATAATAAAAGCCGTCTGTGATAATCTGGAATATCACAGACGGTTTTTATTATAAAACCGTCCGTGATATTCTAGTATCACAGACGGTTCAGCGGTAAGAACCGTCTGTGATACTCCTTTTTCCCGCCACAAATACCACAGAAGGCCTCCAAATTAAAACCGTCTGTAATAGTGTAAATCACAGATGGTTTCACAAAACCGTCTGTGATTTGGCGTCTACTATTAGACTTTCTGTAGTAGTGCGATCAGTTAATCCACTGCACCGGCTGCAATTTTCTCCAACAGAAAATACTGACAGTAATATCGATCGCCCTTGTTGTACTAGTATAGTGCCCGTGCTAACGCCACGGCGGTATTTCGGAGATGCACATGAAAACAACCAAATGATGATATTTTTTTTCATAGTTTAAGTTTCACGCAATTGTATATCACCATGTATATAATCTGGAAAACACTCATGTATATAATCATAGAGCTTACGTTGGCAGTGTGCATTACGGGGTTAATACCAAAATTTAATAATAACTTGGAACCTAATACCTACTTCACAGAAATGAAATGCAGACCATGAGCCCAGAGCCACAGACCCACAATTACCGAACTTACTACAGTTTACACCGATTAGAAACAAAAGTAATGGTAAAATTGTTGAAACTAACTTGGTTGACAACTATTGAACAGAACCATGAGAATATGAGATTTAGGCCAATACCTGAGGATACACGAGACGACAAAGTATCAACCTGCCAGTCCTTTTGATCCACTATCTCATCTTCCTCTTCACTAACTTTAGGCAATCTCATTGTTACTATAGAGGGGTAGAGATAAGATCAATCTTATTGTTACTATGTAAAGTTGCCCACCTATGTTGCTTTTAGAAATATGACTGAATATAGTTGAGCATCGGTCCACATTATTTGGCTACAGAATATGAGAATAAACACACAGATTATGAAATGAATTGTCATGTTATAATTCCCACTATAGAACTGAATGGAAAAAGTAGTGTGCTCCTCAAAGATACAGAAAATAGATGCTGACTGATTAAGCCATGGCTTACGCTAAAGAGTCAATAAACTTCTCTTCTGGAACAACTAATTTATAAAACAAGCTTTTCTCCATAGGAGGTTAGAAATACTCAACAAAGGAAAATTACTTTCAGGTTACAATGAATGGGCTGAAACTTTTTAGCTGAATCAAGATAATTTATTCTTTTGCATTTTACCTCATTAAAAGAGGACAAAAACTAAAAGATCACCAAAAGAAAACTGATCTGCACAAGCACTTAAATGACCTTAGAAAAAGAAGGCAGGAAAGTAATAACTATAATTTGTTGAACAAACCAAAAGGAAAATGTGCATATATTAATCTGCACTGTCACAGTTGTCCATGGGGCTCAATATGTTGGCAATACGAAGCTGCAGTCTTGTGCGTTGATGGTGAAACATATGGACATAAGTATAACCACGTCACATGAATGACTAATGGTCACAGAGCACATCCTAGGCCACAAATTGATCTCATTTTCAATTTAGCCCACAATTGATCTAGTTTTGAATATGTGAATCTACAAGTGCTTAGCTTCATATTAGTACAGTCCCACATCACTGCCTTAATATGTGAATCTAAAAATACGATATTCTCCGGATATACTGCCTTAACATGGAACACCTCAAGAATAATCTCCATAATATTTGATGAGCGCTTCTCACATGATTAGTCAAACATTTAAACTCCATAATATTGGTGCTTAAAAAGATAATAAAGGAGCTTATTATTTCCATAAAATGACCTTATTATTTAACCAAACTTTTCTGTGAAATGAATCGCAGTATTTCTTACAATGGGTATCTAAAATGCCAGATAGCTAGATCGAAGCAGACAGAACAAACATGAAAGAAGCACCGGTCATAGGAAAGTTCCACATTGCTAATTCGTTCAAATTATAAGAAACTTAGCATTACAGACATAAGCATACATGACTGCTTATTTTTGTATAGAAAATCCAAAGAACATTACTGAACAGCACAAAATTTGATGATATTGATATAAAAGGGTTATTTGAATAAGATCAGTGTACAGAGTTTCAGGTGCAGTGGTAAAAAAGAAAAAAGAGACCTGTGGCTCATAAATATCGGCAATGATCACAGGATCAAGTATCCATTCATCCTCTGACAGATATTTGACACTGTAACAAGTTGACAACAATATTATTTCTTGATCATAATCAATTCCCTCCTAATGCTGAGGAAATCTTTTAAGTCCTACCAAATACTAAGGAAAACTATTGAGAATAAGACCCCCCCCCCTGATTGGCAAACATGATCAATAGTACACTTGGAAGATTTTTATGTAAGCTCAAGAAAAATATCTTCCTCACGTAGCAAGACCAAAATAGAGAGGCATGCAGATTGCAGAATGTATGATCAAGTATTGTGAATGCTCGTACATGCCAGCACAATACAAAGTACCACCTACTAATTGTTTGGTGGTAGCATCACTTAGCAATACATTGCAACACATTACTGCAAGGCAATCGCAATTCCACAGACCGAACCCCCTACATCCCAGTTGGCTATAAAGCATACCAGGAGCAGGAAGTAATAAAAGAGAACTAGAGGTATAAGCCTACAACTAACCTTGTGCAGATCAATGGTTCATCCAGATTTTGTAGTATTGCTTGAACAAACAAAGTAAGCTAATTATTCCTGATTCTATGCAAAAGGAAGCTAATAATCCCCTCGGATTATATTTTAGACTGCACAGAAGAAGGTCCAGGTTGACCATGTGACACATCCACCGGTACGAGTAAAAGTTTATCCCTCTTACCGCAGCAATGGAAGGTCTATCAGATTGTCCAGGTTGACCATGTGACACATCCATGCCCAAGATGATAGTAGGTACCTTTGACACAAAAGGTATTGCAGGGGATGCTTCAATTTGCAGCAATGAGTTCATCCCACCAAGCTGGTTAACAACAGAGGAAAGAGCACAGACATAAGCATACATAAGTGAATAATACAGTCAAAGAATACAGGATTACGTCACAAACCTTATCATTTATCTTCATCAGCAGATTAAGTAGGTATGGATCATTAACTCTTGTTGGAGCAAGACATTGTGTGACAATACCAAATTCAGAAAGACACTTCCTCTTCCAAGGACCTGGTTCAAACAAATTAATATAACTCAGCAAAGGGTTGAAAGTTTATACAGAAGGGTGACAATGAAAACAAAAAATATGAACCAACCATAAACTTCACAGTTTTTCCTCTCAGGAAGAAGGCACAAAAGGAACTTCGGTGCTCCAAGAAGTTTTGATTTTATCTGATCAAACATATCATCTACTCTTCTTGAGACAGGCGCTCGTCTCATTGAGGGGCTCTCTTCAAACACATCAAAGGGTTGATCCATTTGCTGCAAACAAACAAAGTTGAGCAACAGAAAAATGTTGCGAGTACAAGATGATGTGAAAAGCTAAAACATACAATCCCCTTTGCAGTTGCATTCCTGATGAGGTCACGGAGAAGACCTCGGACATCACAGCGTGCAGAGAAATTAACAACTGCCCACTTGTCAACAGAACAGGTCTGAATCAACTTCTGAAAAATAAAGGTTCAGCAAAATCATCAGAAAGTTCCTTTGTAATCAAGAGGTAATAAAGATATGATGCAAAGAGATACATGCTGACCTTATTGGTGAAGTTCCACCGTCCATTACGTGGGAGTTGAGTTATAAATCATATCTCCATTCTACTAAAATTGCATATCCATTAATCTGCAACAGTGGACCAAGGTAAGAAACACATCCTCAAGGCAACCAATTACAGCAAAGCCACGCAACATTACACATTTACCAATTTTTGTCGTCAAGGGGATCATTCATTCCACACCAAATATACAACAAGAGTTACAAATGCTCGCGCAGCAGCAGGTTCCTGAAAAAAGAGAGAGAGAAACATTTGCATTTATATTTATCGATTAAACACTAACCAATATCGGCAATAACAAAACTCAATTAGTCAGCATTGATTCTTAGTATTATAACGGTATTTCAGCATGTAATGGTTTAAGCACAATTTCATTTACATAATACAATTTGTAGGGTCTTCTACATCCATAAAATCACTACTTTGTACCAAAAGAACGTCTTTTTTTTGTTCTCTGTGCATAGCCTGTGATCTTTAGTCTATAGATATGATCCTCCCTAGATATTTTGCAAGAACAATTTCAAAACAAGAATTAAGGTAAGTTTGCTTACATAAATCACTCTTAGGTAAGTTTGCTTACGTCAATCACTCTCAATCTCAGTGCCTTCGCTTCCTCCGTCGATCCGATGGAGACCGTCGAGCGCAGCAGCGAGTGTTGGGTCAATGGACGCGGCGGTCTTGAAGGCGTCCCGGGCCTCGGCGACGAGGCCCTTCCTCTCGAAGCACTCGTCGAGCAGAGCGTGGGCGCGGGCGTTCTCGGGGCTAAGGCGGACGACCTCGGCGAGATCTGCGGTGGCCTGGTCGACGCGACGGTGGCCGTGGAGGGCGAGCGCGATCTCGGCGCGCTTGGCTAGCGCGTCCCCGCGCTCGCGCGGCTCGAGGGAGCGCGCGAGCGACGGGGCGAGGGCGGCGTCGAGGGCGCGCAGCGTGGGGAGGCGGAGGCCCCGGAGGTCGAGGGCTAGGGCCTTGAGGATGAGCGGCGCGGCGTCGCTAGGCGCGCGCGGCGGCGGCGGCGGCACCTCCAGGAACCCTAGAAGCCCCGGCGGCCCACCTAGCTTGGCGCGCGTCGGCGGCGTGGGGTGGGGTGGGGAGGACGAAGAGGAGGCGGCGGCGCGGGGTGGGGGGAGGAGAAGGCGGCGGCGGAGCGGAGGCGTGGGGGAGGAGGAGGCGGCGGCGCGGGGTGGTGTGGGGAGGAGAAGACGGCGGCGCGGGGTGGGGTGGGGAGGAGGAGGAGGCGGTGGCGCAGGGGGTGTGGGGAGGAGGCGGCGAGCAGGGGAGGCGGCGGTGGAGGGAGGAGCGAGGGCGGAGCGGGAGGAGTGGGAGACGCGGCGCCCGGGGGGGAGCACCTCTCGGAAATTTCTGAGGGGCGGAGGGAGGCGCACGGGCGTGAGAGGGGAAGGCGGCGGGCGCGAGAGGGGAAGGGCAGAGGAGAGGAGGAGATGGGGGCGTGGGAGATGGGGGCGTCGGGGGGGGGGGGGGAGTTGCGCTCGCACGGGGTGAGGGCGTCGGGGGGAGTCGCGCCTCGCGCGGGGTGCGTGACGAGGTATGATCCAAACAATCTGGGCCATTGGATTTGAGTGAGTAAGATAAAGGATAGGCTACAGTGGATATCGTCCCTTCGTTTTAAAGGTTCGCTGGTTCTGGGAACATTTGGTTTGGTGCATCTAGGAGAGGTCTTGACTGCGGGGGATATTTGTTGGGGTAGCTATAGAAAAGTTTACAACTGGTGGTTTTATAGTGGTAGAGATGATTAACCAACAGCTCTATCAGGTTTCTTCACATGATGCCATACTAGATTCGCTCATTTTATCCCAATGCTGGCAGTTAGCGTATTGGTGATTTTACTATTACAGAATTTTGTTACATGTATGATAGCCTTGTTAGCGATTCTATGCATAACAAATCAAATCCTAAATTTATGCGCCGACTTATTTCGCAAACCAAATATATGATAGTCTTGTCATAGATATGTACATATTGTAATGCTCTCTCACGTGAAGAAGGAACAATTTCACTCCATTTCTCTCTAAAAATTTTCCCTCCCTTGTACAAATCTAAAGGAGGAGGAAGTGGGATATTTCCCTCCTTTTTCTCTCTCTGAGTTGCTTACGTAAGAAGAACAGCTTTGAGGGAGAAAAACCACACAATTCATCATGGACAACATAGAACTCAAAGCCTATGTGGAGGGGAATATTGATATGAAGGCGAACGTACAAAGTTTCGATAGAGGACTACAAGTGCAGAAGGAAGTTGAGTGTGATTTCGACTTGAATCAGACCTACGTCGTTCAAGGAACACTTCAGTTCAGTCACAAGTTGTTGAAGATGAACTAGATTTGAATAAGCCATACATCGAGGAAGGGGATCTTCAGAAGAAAGTTGAGCATGATTTCGATTTGAACAAGTTCTATGTTGAGGAAGGAGAACTTCATCCTGACAAAGAGTTCCAAAAAGTGATTTTGGATATCCCGAGGATTATGCTTCCAGATTTTTGTTGGTATTTCAACTGGACGTCGTCATTATTAAGCAAGTCATGTCGTTGCGCACTTTTATCTTCTTATTTAATTTTTTCTTGTTTGTTACCAGTGGCGGAGCTAGAGCAAAACGGAGGGGGTGCAACGGGCCACACGTGAGAGCATAGGACGGTGGGAGAATGGGCTGGACAGGGGCGAGTGAGAGTGTTTGTTGGGCTAGGGGTACACCATATTGGGCCAAAGGGGATGCACAAAAGGTAAATGTTTACTAGTAATAACTAAAAATTTTTTGGACCCGGGTTCCTGGGAACCCCTTCAAGCCCATGCAGCTCCGCCCCTGTTTGTTACCATGCATGCGGTGTATGTCCTCATTTTGCCTTCTTATGGAATGAAATATTAATTTGGCAAGTACGGTTTATTAGCGATGTACAATGCGACCACTTGTAGGGACAATTGATTGAATTTTTTTTACGGATAACCTATTTTTTATTCGAAAATACAGAAATATACCCGCGACAAATTTTTTTACACAAATAGGCTCGAATCGCCCAACCACTGGGCGACTAAAGCTTGTCGCCCAACCAAAAAGCGACTAATGAAGAATCTGGTAACCGTTGGGCGATTAAATGCAATCGCCTCCCCGTTGGGCGATTAAATGAAATCGCCCCCCCGGTTGGGCGACAGAGATCGAGTTGCCCAATGGAAGGGTGAATGCATGTGAATCGAGTCACACAAGAACTGGTATTTAATATTTGTCACATTACTTGATATAGAAATAATTTTCTATACGAAAAGAAGAGATAATAGCATTGTTTGAATTTAAATGAACTTTATAATATAATACAGTAATATGCCGCGTATTTATCCATTACATGCATGACATACACCCCTCACTCCCCACCCTAAGGTGCTCCGTCACCGCGCCCGCGTCCTCCCATACGGCCCCGCTTGGCCGTCCTCCGGTGCAACGGATTACGAGGCGGGTGACGAGGGTCCGAAAAAGTAAAACGATCAGGTGGGTTTCGCACCCGCGGCTGCGCCGGTGGAGTCAGCTGCACCTCTGGCTGTGTCCGAATTTTACAATTATTTACCGAATTGCATATGAAAATTTTGGTACGGCATACCCTTTGGTAAAATCCAGGGTCCGCCAAGCCGGGGATGTACGTAGGAGGTGTACGAGGCCGTGACCAAGCAGAACTCCCTGGCTGATCCGGGGGAGGTGGACGTGTCCACGTACTACCTCCGGAGTAGTGCCACGCTGGTCGGGGTGGCACTGGTGGTCGGGGTGCACTGGGCGTAGGTGTGGAGACCGCCGGTAGCCTCGTGCAGGACAGTAGGCTGACGATACGTCTACACCCGGCCTCCATCCGTCGTGCAAAGCTGACGGCCTCCTCGCAGGTCAACTCCCCACCTCTGCACTAGTGCGGAGGACTCCGACCACATCGCAACACCGACGTCAGCCTGGACAAAAAGACATAGAATGGTCCATCATCGAAACGATATTGCCATTTGATAATTTTTGAAATTACAAGTTACGTACCGCGACGTGAGCGTCGCGTGCGAAGTGCGCAGGGTACGCGTCTGTCGGTGTGGCGACGTGTGGGGCAGGTGGGTCAACGACATGTACCAGCCTGGTACGAGTCCGCCCCTGGTACCAGATGAGGTATTCCGCGTAGTCAGCTATGTCGTATGGCCGGCCCTCCTCCACGCGGTCATCCAGCGCACCCTCCCACTGCGCAATTCAGGGCTGCATCCTCCTGGACCAGTCCGTGCCTTTTTTGACGCCCTTCGTGTTGTGCCTGTTTATGGAACCATTACGTAATGTAAGTACTTGCGATCACAATAGTAAGTACGTACAAAAATATCAGAAGCGATCACTCACGCGTGCACGCGCGGCGGAATCGGCGGCCCGACTGGTACAGGAAGTGCCTGCCGCAGCCCAAACTGCCGAATGACTCGCTGCGGTGCGTAGTCCTCCACGTAGATGCCGTACACGAGCCTCCAGCGGGTTAGCCAGAAAGCCTGGTCACGCCAGCACAGTGCAGACAACCCGTCAGGAGCACGGGCCTGCACTGCCTCCTCTGCGTAAGGCTCCCAGCGCACATCGGAGTCTGCGAGGCGGTCGAACTGCTCCACGAAGGGGTGGTACGCCCACGTGACCTGCACGTGCGCGAACTGTACCTGCAAGAAAGGCAAATTGTTTAGTACGACGATCGTTAATAAGTTGACTACGATAAAATAAAACTCACTCGTCGACGACACCAAATAGAACCCATTGTCGGCCGGTCGATGTCTCCCCCCGGGTACATCTCGGCCCCGTAGGGACCCATGTCGTCTAGTACAGGTCGTCCGAGACTAAAGCGCTCGAACGACCACAACTGCAGCAGCAGGGGACATCCTGTGAGGATCGAGTTCGCCTTAATCCTCGTGCACGCATCGCACAGGCCGCGGTACGTCGCGGCAAGTGTGGCCGATCCCCAGCTGATCCGGGCGGCCTCGCCGTCGGCAATCGCCCTTGCATAAGCGATAAGGCGCGCGTCAACGGTGTTGCCGTGGCTGGTGGTGAAGAGCACCCAACCAAACAGCCACAGCACGTAAGCCTCCAGGTGGCGCGCGACCTGGTAATCGTCAGCATCTGCAACCATGCGCTCAACCTGAATGCGAACAAGTTCTTATTAGTATGTAATTGCACAAATAAGAGTTTCGAAGACGCGATCGACTTGAAACACCACGTACCCGGTACTGTGCCAGCCACCTCAGCGTCGGTCCATGCTTCTGCCTCTCGTCGAAGATGTGGTGGTGACCGGCCGGTGGAAGGACCCCTTGGAATCTGCAGAGCAGGTCATCGCGCCACTCGGCGGGAGCCTCCGGTAGGAAGGCAGCGTCTCCCGCGACCGGAAGGCCAAGGAGTAGGGACACGTCCTGCAGGGTCGGCGCCATCTCCCCGACTGGTAGGTGGAAAGTGTGCGTCTCGGGCCACCAACGGTCCACCAAAGCCGTCAGCAGGGAACGGTCGAACGGGAAGCGTCGTGATCGCTCCACGCCCGCCTCGTCCCCCTCCCCGGCCAAGGCACCTCCGTCCTCATCCGTGGCCTGCACCATCCGGGCAAGAGGGAGAAGTCCGGCATCCCGCAGCCTGCAAATAAAGTGAAGGTCAGCATGAAATGTTCTTATGGTAATACTAAAACGTTGGCGTAGTGCAAACCTGGCAGTCCAACGGGGGTCGAGTCCCTATGCCACACGAGGTGTGCGTGTCCGGACCACTCCCAGCTCAGTCGACTCGTCCGTGCTCCCCGGTGGCGGCGCACGACGGGAAGCGCGGTGCACGCGGTCCAAGTGCTCGTCCAACAGCGGGTACCGCCAGTCACCCGTCATAACTACAAAATTATCTAAATGTAAATTTGTACACTACATTTTTACAATAATACATGAAAAATAGTATACAAAATTTCGACACAACAATTTTCTACATTTAAATTTTCTTCATTTAAATTTTGTAAACTGCATCTACATTTGTACATTGAATGATCTACAATAAATTTCTAAATTTTGTAAACTGCATCTACATTTGTACATTGAATGATCTACATTTGTAAATTGCATCTACATTTGTACATTGAATGATCTACAATAATGCATTACAAATATTATACAAAAAACTATATTTTTGTACATTTAAATTTGTACATCTAAATTTGTAAACTGCATCTACATTTCTAAATTTAATGTTCTAAACTAAATTTTCTAAACTAAATATCTAAACTAATTTTCTAAACTAAATTTTCTAAACTAAATATCTAAACTAAATATCTAAACTAAATTTTCTAAACTAAATATCTCAACTAAATATCTAAACTAACTTTGTAAACTAAATATCTACACTAAATTTTCTAAACTAAATTTATCTAAACAAATTTTCTAAAATAAATTTTCTAAAATTAGAAAAATACCTGCAAATCCCGCGGCTTCTTCTCCTCCCCCTCTCCTTCTCTTCTTCCCTCTCCTCCCCCTCTCCTTCTCTTCTTCCCCTCTCCTCCTCCTCTTCCTTCCTCTCTTCTGCTTCTCTCTTCCTCGCGCGGCCGAGAGTAGATTGGCGAGCAGGCGTGGGGAAGAAAAGAGGGCTTGGCCGACGGGCTGTATTCACATGCAGTCGCCCCCCCCCCCCCCCCCCGTTGGGCGACTCGCTTTATGTCGCCCAACGGGGGGCGATTTCATTTAATCGCCCAACGGGGAGGCGATTGCATTTAATCGCCCAACGGTTACCAGATTCTTCATCAGTCGCTTTTTGGTTGGGCGACAAGCTTTAGTCGCCCAATGGTTGGGCGACTCGAGCCTATTTGTGTAAAAAAATTTGTCGCTGGTATATTTCTGTATTTTCAAATAAAAAATGTGTTATCCGTACAAAAAATTCCAATTGATTCCACTTATAATGACAATTGATTTTGAGCAATTAATCTTCTCTTGAAAGATTTAGATCCACTTTGTGAGCACCAATGAAGATACCACATGGATAAATAATGTACCACTTGTATATCTCAATTGCAAACCACTTGATACCACTACAAATATTCAAGAATCATCATTTGAGAATAGACACTACTGTAGAAAAAGTTATCACAGATGGTTCAAAAACATCATCACAGACAATTTCGTGAGCCATCTGAGTTTATGGGTTAGTAATAACATAAGGTCATCTTATGGGTTAGTAATAACATAAGGTCATCACGATGATTTTTGAACCGTCTGTGATGTAGACTATCACAGATGGTTATTAATTCAGAACCGCCTGTGATATTTGACTATCACAGATGATTTACAGTTGAAATCGTCTGCGATAGCTGATGTATCATAGATGGTTTGTAGATAAAACCGTTCGTGATATTCTTTTGTATTACTAAATCTATATCTATTTGTTGGCTAGTTACAGGAAATGCTAGCCACACCTTCTAAAATAAGCAGGAACATAACAAGTACATGTATACATCCAATTTATATTCATTTAAAAAATAAGAGCATCCATTTCACAAATCAATTAACTCAAATAAAATAAATTAACAATTCATGAACAAATATACACACGTACCATTAAGTTCAATCTATATTGTGGAACTCCTCAGCTTGGTTTATGACCTGAGACAACAAGAAGTACGTAAATTGTCCTTGAATTTTTTGGAGCTCGACCTATTCTAACGCAATTGTAGCGATGGTTGCAACCTATCGCTAGGAAGATCAAAGTTGTGCATATAGATAAATTGATAAGTATGAAATAATTATTGCAAGATTGACAAACCTGAGCATCATTGGTCACCAAGAAACCGAGTAGTGCCATATTATAGCAAAAATAGTATCCATAGGTGTTGTCCAGCGGCTGCAGGTGGCACTGCAAAAATAGAATTGGTTAGTTCGAGAGGCATTACTACGAAGTGTTATATAGGATTAATGTGTACTAGTGAATACAAGGAAATTTAGATAGTGTCACAGGGCGTTGATCCCTCCCCCGGATCTCTGTGCAGTAGCAACGTAAGTGGCGAATGACATACGTGATTCCAAAAAGTTAGCCTTAACTATTGCAAAGGAAAGAAAGATCACAATAGAGTTATCTATGGAATAAATATGTTTAACTATCGATTAATTGTGGGACAACTATGAAGTCTTGTTTGGCCCTCTTTAGGGAATTAAGATATATTACCATGTTCCATTTTGGTATAATTACAATTAGAATCCAGTGGAACCTACACAGGTATGTCGCCATAGTCATTAAACCTAGGTTCATATTGCTTATAAAGTATATATCAATAAATATAGCCACTAGTGCACACTTACCCCTGGTTGTAGGGCAAAATACTAATTACTTATTGCGGTGAGCCAGCAATAACGTCGTCATGTAAGCCTCAATGAAGGATGCATCCTCCTAGATGGTTTGCATGGGAACTAAGTGTGGGTTGAAAAAACCTACTGGTGATTTCTTTGATATGGCATTAGAAACTATCTACACACACAAAAGCAAGGAGTTATATATGGCATTTATCGATATTACATGAATGTAGAATGTGATTGTACACACACAGTGTCTAGCATCGAATAAGTAAGGCATCGAGGGCGTCGAGGTTGAAGAAAAAGAACAAGTCCTCAAAGGTGTTGGACTCTGAGGGCAATTGAGTAATTTCCCAATTTGTAAAAGAAAAGAAAGAAAGAAAGAAAGAAAGAAAGAAAAAAGACGAGAGAGGTCCCACCTGTTAGTAGGACGGGTAAAGCGATAAGGCTGTAGGCCATCTCTTCCTCGCATGCGCAGTTGGGGAAGGTGCTCGGCTGTCCGGTTCTCCCGACCGATCGGGTCTAGCGGAGGCGGGGGTGGCAATGAAGGCGCCACCCACCCGGGCGCTTTGGCATCGGGTGTGGCAGTAGCCCGCCGACCCCCTTCCCGCTTCCCTTTAAGAGGCGGTCTCCTTCTCCTCTCTTGAGCATTGAATGAAGTGAGTCCTCTTTCTCCCCTCCAATCTCCTAGACTTTCTCAGCTTTGTCTTGATTTGGGATTTGGAGCAGCCGATTTGTCGTGGTCTTGTCTGGCGCCGACAGCTGTGTAAGGCTGAATCGCCTCCTTTGGGCTTTTCCCGTGTGGTTTCTTATGCCATTTCTTTGAGATTTGACACAGAGGAACTTTGGGAATTTCCCATTGAGGGATGGATTCGATTTTGCTGAGTTGAAAAGGGAGAATCCAAGGCTTGATCGTTGTGTTCTCGGGTGCTCTTGGCTGGAGTACTTTGTTAACTTTGCTAATGCCAAGCAATTTTGGGACAAACTAGATGAGAAATATTCTGAAGGGGATAATAGGAATGAGTCATTCATAACTGCTAATCACTTGAACTATAAGATGGTTGAGAGACGGTCAGTGATGGAGTAGCTCCATGAGCTACAACTCCATGTACGTGACTTAAGTTAGTACGACTACATCCTACCAGAGAAGCTCCAAGTAAATATTATCCTGGCTAAGTTACCACCCTCGTGGCATGACTTTGTGACTGCTCGCCGAATATAAAGGAGCGTTTGACTCTTAATGAGTTGTCAGCAGCCATTAATGTCAAAGAGCATGCAAGAGCTAGTGATGGTGTAGGAAAGGCTCAAGTCCAAGCTCATCAAGTAAAACTCAAGAATGTTGCTGGTAGTGGAAAACAAAAGTTCAAGATCTAGTCCCAGAAGATGATGAAGAAGAAAGAGATTATCTGTTTTTTTGTGGCATGACGGGCTATAAGGCCAACCATTACCGCAATAGTAAAGGTAGTGGTTTTTCTCCTAGTCAGCACAAAAGCTGTAAGGCTAAAGTAAATGTCACACTGTCTAGCCCTAGTTTAGAAGAGTATGTACCTTAGGCCTTTATGGCAAATTCATCAAATTATTGATGGATTGATATAGGTTCTACTAGACATATATGTGCTGATCAATCTTGTTTATCTTCATTTCTAGGAGAAGGGTTCATTGCAATAAAATTCATGACATTTGGCATTCACATTTATGTCATGTTAACTTTGAAGCCATTGTGCTATTGAGCAAAATGAGTTTAATTTCAAGCTATAATTATGAGAAGGGTTCAAACTATGAAGCATGTCTGCAACCAAACCAACCTCGAAAACCTTTTCATAGCATCAAAGGGCGAAGCACTTCAGCACTTGAGCTAATTCGTTCTGATCTTTGTGAAGTGAATGGAATATTAACTATGGGTGGCAAACATTACTTTCTGACTCTCATAGATGATGCAACTAAGTATTGCTACATTTATTTACTTAAGTCGAAAGATGAAGCACTAGAACACTTTAAAGTCTATAGAACCAAAGTTGATAATCAGTTAGAAAAGAAAATCAAATGGTTAAGGTTGGACCAAGGTAGTGAATACGTCTCAAATGAATTCTCTCAATTATGTGAAGAAATTGGAATAATTCATGAAATTACTCTACCATACTCACTCCAATCAAATGGAATAGCCAAAAGAAAGAACCAAAATCTTTGTGATTTGTTTAACACCATGTTACAAAGTTCAGGTATGTCGGACTATTGGTGGGGTGAAACAATTCTTACAGCTAATTATGTTTTGAATAGGGTTTCGCCTCGCAATCAGGAAGAAACATCTTATGAAGGATGGAAGAGGAGAAAACCTAACTTATCATTTCTTCGGACGCGGGGATGCCTTGCAAAAGTGCATGTGCCATTACCGAAGAAAAGAAAGCTAGTCCTAAGACCGTTGATTGTGTCTTTCTAGGGTATGTGATAAATAGCATGGCTTATAGATTTCTAGTGGTCAAATCTAAGGCGAGTGCCATCACTACAAATATAGTAATAGAATATCGTGATGCGACATTCTTTGAATATGTGTTTCCTATGAGACCAAATGAAGTCATTAACCATATTGATTCAGATAAACACTCTATTCTTTGTAGTGTGGATAACACTGCTCCAGAGTTAGAGTTGAGGAGTAAGAGGTAAAGGACTGAAAAGTCACTTGGCGATGACTATGTCACTTATGTCGTGGATGATGAACCATGAACCCTTTCATAGGCATACACATTCTTGGATGTAGATTACTGGAAGGAGGCAGTCCGTAGCGAGACAGATTCCATCATAGCTAATGGAACATGAGAGATTACAGATCTTCCACCTGGATGTAAGCCAGTGGGCTACAAATGGATCTTTAAAAGGAAGCGTAGACCTGATGTTACTAAAGAAAAGTACAAGGCTGAGAGACTATGTGGAGGTGACCCCATGTTTGTGATGAGTAATTCACACTTATTTTAAAAAGTTTTAGTTTGATTTGTGCTTATTCTGCATAGTCGTAGCCCTGAGTGAGTGGTCGGAAGACCTTTACGACCACGTTGGCCGTGGTCGGAAGCCCCAAGAAGGAATTACGACCACATTGGCCGTGGTCGGATAGCAGTAGGAGAGTTTACGACCTCTTTGTCGAAAGTCGGAAGCTTGTTGGTCGAGTTACGACCTCTGCAGTGAAATTTGAACGTGGTCGGAAGGGTCTACGACCACGTTATCCCAGGTAGAAAGCAGTTACGACCACGTTGACTGCGGTCGAACACTGCTATGACCACGTTGGCCATGGTCGAACAATGCTACGACCATGTTGGCCGTGGTCGAACAGCGTTGGCCATGGTCGGAAGCTGGTACGACCACATTGGCCGTGGTCGGAAGGGCTTACGACCACGTTGGCCGTGGTCGGAAGCCAACAAACTGATTTACAACTATGTTATCGCAGACTGCGGTCGGAAGTCGAAGCCACGACCGCTGCGGTCGGAAGTCGGCGCTGGGGCTTACGACCACGTTGAGGAGTCGATGGACTACGACCACGTTATCGCGGGTTGCGGTCGGAAGTCGGCGCTCAGGCTTATGACCATGTTGTGAAGTCGATGGACTTCGACCACGTTGTGACGCAGTCAGACGTGGTCGTAGCGCAGTCTGGCGCGGTCGGACGTAGTCGGAGCGTGGTCGGAAGTGGTTAAATGCGATCGAACGTGTTTGGGGCAAGGTCGGACGCAGTTGGTTGTGGTCGAACGCGGTCGAATGTGCTCGGGACGTGGTCTGACGCGGTCGAACGCGATCGGGGCAAGGTTGAAAACGCTCGGATGGAGTCGTAGCGTGGTCAGACATGGTCGAAAGTCCTTTCGACCACGTTGTAACCCTTGGCCGTGGTTGTAGCTTCTGTTTAACTAGTCAAATGGGCTCCTGAAGCGGTCGTAACATCTAGAAATCGGTCGTATGGACCTCTGGGGGTGGTCGTAATGATGTTCAATGCGGTCATAGGCTATGTGCATGGCTAATCTTGTGATTTCGACCGGTCGTAATGGGTATACGATTTTGTAGGAGTATGTTTTGAGTACTTTCTTTTGATGCAAATTGATGTTATCTTTGTTTCGAGTGGTGCTATGTGATGTTTTCTTGTCTGTGATGGTTGCAGGACTTTGAGGCTAATCGTGGCAAGGCATGGGATGGCCGGGACTAGGCACAAGCGATGCTGAGGTCGAGAGCGGTCGGGAGATACCGAAGACGATGAGGCTTGCGAGGTGGTTGCAAGACTTGGACAGCAAGACAGAAGGAAGCTTCCAGGAAGGTGCGTGAGGGGCAATTCGGTAAAATTGACTCAGGCCTGAGGAAGCAGATTCTGTTGGAGATAACGGGTAAAATGCTGAGTTTGTTGGAGATAACAGGCAAAGCACTGAGTTTGTTGGTGCTAATGGGCAAAGCAACGTGTAATACCCGGTGTTAGTTGGGGGTATAATGGGTTCCCCCAGTAACTAGAGGCTATAAATAGGGATGGAGAGCTCGGGTGCTCGAAGAGGTTGTTCCCGAGTCGCTCTGGGTTTTTCATTTCTATTTTGCGTGAATTGTATCTGGGTAGAGCACGGTTGCTCGTGTACCTCCGGATGGAGTGGCTGTAGAAACCTCCATTAATGCAATCATTCATCTCTTTGCATCTATATCTTTGTTTTGTTTATGTGATTTTTTGGATGATTTGATTGCATTCTCTTCGATCTATCTTATCCTCACCTCTCTTCTGTTTAAGATTGTTTTGCTTCTGGTTGTTTCGGATCTGGTTAGCTCTGAATTGGGAATCATTCTTAAAGCCATCTTGGCTAAGTTCAATCCTGAGAGCATGGTCTGGTCGAAAGCTCTTTGAGTTCTCGGCCTGGTAGTCGTGCGCCTCTTTGTTCCTCTATTTCATCTTCGACTACCTTGTTCTTGTCGATCTCGGCGAAAAGTTTTCTACCACTTGGATTTTTCTAAAGCAGAGAAAGTGTTCTTTCTGTGGTTAAAATCTCACGACCAACCAATCCAAGAATCACAAGTTATTCGGAAATTGGATCTTGCGGTCGTGCGCTTTTGGTCTTTTCTGTTTTCACTTCGACCACGTTTAAAGTATTGTTTGCTCTGTTGTTGGTTGCGGCTATTTCTTTGTTGCAGGCTGTTCCTGACCGAGTGGCTCGATCGATCATATGTTGGCGTTCGAACACTTGATTTCAGACAGACTAGTTCTTGGTTAGTTCGCTTGCTTTCAGTTCGACCGCAGCAGATCTGTTCGGCAGCTCTGGTTTGCTCTCAGCTAGCTACTGGTCTTTTCTGTTTTCAGTCAATTTGTTCCTCGGTTTCCAGTGAGCATTCATCCTCTTGCTTCCTAGTTTCTATAGCTATCGGAGAAGAAGATTGTGTGAATACTTGGGGAGGTTTGAAGGCACCATTCACCTCCTCTGTTGCCAGTTCGGTCCTATAAGTGGTATCAGAGCTGGTTAGCTCTTCTCTGTAGATCTTAACCAATCTGTTGAGCCATGGCGATAGACAAGTATTCCTCCAAGCCCCTATCTTTGATGGGATTGACTATCCCTTCTGGAAGAGTAGGATGGAGTCGTATATACAGGCTCAGGGCTATGCCATTTTAAGGAAGGTTGAAACTTGCTATGTTGTTCTTGCCAATGAGAACATCACAGTGTCAAATATGCCAGATGTTGAGGCGAATGCTAAGGCAAGGAACATCATAATTCAAGGTCTTAGCAGAAGCGAATTCGATCGCATTTCTCATCTTTCGTCGGCCTACGATATTTGGGTGACCCTCGATGCATACCATGAGGGCACTACCCAAATCAAGACCGTACGACAGGACCAATACAAGTGAGATTACAACAAGTTTGAGATGCTCGCTGGTGAGTCCTTAGATGAGTGTTTTGCAAGGTTTTATAAAATCTTAAGCAACCTCCGAGCAGTCGGTCTCACATACTCTGACTCGGACAACGCTCGTCAGATGTTATCTGCTTTAGACTTGTGAGTTTGGGAGATGAAGGTGACCACAATCAAGGACACGACCGATCTTTCGACTCTGACTCTTGATGCGTTGTATTCACATCTCAAGACTCACGAGATTGACATTGTCTCTTGCAAGTCGAAGTCACAGTCGATGGCATTGGTCACCGGTCCCAGTCCTGCTCCTGGAGCTTTCTCTGATGGTGCTACTGGTTTTTCCCTAGCTGCTCTTTGTGAAATAAGCGATGATCAAATTGAGCAGCTATATGAGAGTGAACTAGCCCTCTTGGCCAGAAAATTCTCCCATGCATACAAGAGGATGAGGGACAGAAAGAGGAGTGGGCTGGTGATTTGCTTTGAGTGGGGTGGCCCTAACCACATTCGAGCAAATTTTCCAAGCTGGAGAAGGGCAAGAACGACTATGGCGGTGTAAGCAAGAATGACTACATCAATAAGAACCTCAACAAGAAGCCCCCAGCTCATGTCCAAGAGAAAGAGAAGAAGTACCGCAACCTTGGCAAAACCAAGAAGCTCTTTCACCGCGTCCTCACTGCCTTCGACGACATCAACTTCAGCGACATGGAAGGGTGGAGTGACGACGACGACAAGGATGATCAAGACCCCAAGGATGGCGACGACTTCATCGGCATGTGCTTCATGGCCAACGAGACCGACGTCAGCGACGACGATCTCTACACCAACTCCGATGAGGTAGGTCCCTCCTATGACCAGCTCAATGATGCTTTTCTCAAGCTAGGAAAATTTTATGCTAGATCTAGAGCTAGGGTTGGTGATCTAGAGAAGGAGGTAGAGAGCCTATCACGGAAGCTTACTTCACTTAAATCTGCTCAGTCCCGTGACGGTTGTGATGTGTGTACTTCTTTGTTGAATATATGGAGAAACTAAGGACCTCTCATGATAATGTGACTTTTGAGCTGGACATGCTTAAGGTGGAGAATGTTAGTTTGCTTGCTGAACTACAGATGACTAGGGTAGCTTCTCTTTCATCTACTACTGTTGAGACTACATCTTGCACCTCATGTAAGGATAAGGACAATGCCTTTAGAGGTCTTTACACTATGCTTCTTGATCTACTAGAGACATGTGAAAGCTTTAATAATTTGAAAATTAACCTAAAAAAGGTAGACCATAAAATTGCTGAAATGAGAGCTGCTTTGCTTGTGCCAATTGCCTCTTGTGTCAACTGTCCCAAATTGACTGCTGAACTTGAATCTGTCTCAAAACAGTTTTAAGAAATGATTGACCACAACAACAAAATGGCTCAATATGCGTCTAAGGATCCTGTTAGCTCACCATCCAATAACTATGAAAAACTAAAATCTGAACTCGTTGCATTGAATGACAAGTGTGTGAAGCTAACTAAGGACCTACTAGCAAAGCCACAATCTAGTTGCTCTATGTGTGCTAAAGTGGGGGAGAAAAATAAGGACATGGGAGAGACTGTTAGGAAAAATGACGAGAACCAAATGGCTAGAATTAGGACTGCCCCCTGTTCATTATGCGAAGCCCTTAAGGTTGAGGCAGATATTCGTTCTTCTGCTGTTGGTTCTTCTTCCTCTCCTTCTGCTGTCTCTTTTCCCCCTACTCTTCTTGCACCTCTCTCTTTCAGGAGTGTCTGTATCTTATGAACACTCTTGAGAGATTTGTTGGAGTCTAGAAGAAGCTAAATCTTATTCTAGACAAATCCAATATTTGCAAGTTTAATCAAGGTCTATGACTTAAACGAGTTCTTATCCAATTCTAACAAATAAGCAATCCAAAACCCTTACGTAACATGAGTTTTTCAACTTTTGTCACACTACCCCATTTTGGACACTCCAAGATTGTCATGTGTCATAGACTCTAGAGTGTACCTCTATAGCTCCAACACGTATCATCCATCTTTGATCTCCACGCACCCAACTCAAGCACAACCGTCTCCTCCAGCATACTTGACCCTCTGGACCATGACTTTGCAACAAGCCATCTCCCTGTCCTCGTCGTAGATCACGATCACCTCCGAGTTACCCTGCATATGCAAAAACCAAAGTAACATATTTTCTCGGCACAAGTTCTTTCCAACTTGACCAACATGAGTCCACACATGCCTCAAATAACATCAATAAATAATATTATCAATTATTAATCATCACAAATATTCTAGACCTAGCCATATGATCTAACATCAGCTATACTCAGACTGCCAAAACCAATAACTCACTGAAAATCACTAGAGCCTGGTTAGACCGCCAACGATCAGATTGCTAGCAAACTGACCTACTCCTCTCGGCAATCAAGCCAATCAGACCACCCTACTCTACCGGTTAGACCTCCACGTTGGCCGGTCAAACTGCCTTTGTAGGCCGATCTAACCACCGTTGCATAGCAGTCAGACCGCCTCTGCAGGTTGGTCTAATGGTTGTCTCCCAGACAATAGAACCCGAGAGCAAATGACACAAAAATCAAACTCAAGCTTGGACACCGAAGCTCAAGTATAGTCAAATACTCATCAGAAATATGGGTGACTTCCACATGGCCTCACGCTGTACGTGTTCTATCTTGGTTCTTAGTTAGAAGTTAGCCGTGTATATACTCATCGAAAAGTTTTGAATAAAGGTAGCACACTGGATAGTGAATCCACAACTCTTTTAGGTAATAATTTTGATGTCCTAACAAAAGAAAAGGAAGTTTTTATGCATTTTACTTTGAATTGGTCAAATTTTTCACGCAACTGCATGGCTAAACACTACTATGCATATGTTTATATTTAAACTAAGTTTTGTACTTATTATACAACTCTAATGCTATGATATAAATACAATTGTATTCTTTATACAATTGTAATCTGCACCATTAAGGTAGACTCACTAAAATTCAAGGTGTATATCTTTCTATTTCCTTTAACTAACATGGTAATTCCTAACCCTTGAGATGGTGGCTTGGAAAATTGTAAATACTCTTCTGGAAGTCAGACGTTAGAGTTTGATGTACCCCTACAAGTACTTTTGTGTGACATCCCCCCTACAAGTTTATGGCTGTTTAACATCCCCCTCCCAACCCCCCCCCCCCCCCCCCCCCCACCCCTATCATGTTGTCTCATTTTTTTCGATGTGGACACCATGGTATGGCATGTCATCCAAGGCATTCCTGTGTAGCCCTTAGGGTTAAGTTGTGTAGGTTAGATTGAAATGGGTCCTGTAGGGTTAAGTTGTGTAGGTTAGATTGAGATGGATGGGCAGATGAAATGTTCATGTTCATTTCCCTCCTTGAGATGAGTCAAACCAAGACTAGGGAAGATGGTAGGTGAAGGCCAAACCATATATGGCGTGGGTCCAATTAAACACGTTGTATCTAGTACATATATAGCTGAGGTGGCATGCTACCGAGTCCATATCAACCAAAAAAAAAACAACCAAGCCAACGGTAAGTGGCCGTTAGAGGGCATGTTAAACAACTATGCACTTATGAGGGCAAATTAAACTCTGACTAACTCTGGGAGTATTTGCAATTTTTCTTAATATAATAGATGATCATGTCCAACATTATAATCTAGCTCTCATGCTTGCTGTGATAAATCATCTACTAAAAAATCTCCCAATATTTCCTTATGGGATATTGGTCAATTATGAGTTCCACAAGTGGCCCAGGTATACGCGAGGTGTAAGTTGTAAGTTCGACCCCATCCTGAGAGTATAAAGTCAAGAATGTGTGTGATTTATGTAATCTTAATATAACCTTTTTATGTAAAGTTAGGATTAAACCAGTGGCGGAACTGGGCCTCGGGCTGGGTAGGCTATAGCCCGAGGCCCAGCAAAACTTCTAATACTACCCCCACTAATATATACTCAAAAAAATATCTACCCTACAGCTCAGCCCGAGGCCCATGGTAGCCCACAGCCCCACACAACAAATCAGCCCACAGCCCCACACAACAAATCAGCATTTCAGCCCACAATTCAGCCCACAACAGTCAGCATTAGAGACATCCACCAGCAAAAGTGCAAAACCCTAATCCCCATTCGGCCATTCCCAACCCGGCAACCCAGCCCTAGCCGCCCATCGCCCCATCAGGCATCAGATCTAACTCCTGCGCGCGCCGCCGCGCCCCCACTGCCGGCTGCCGCCTTGCCTGCGCCGCGCGCGCCTCCACCGAGTCAGCGACCCCTCTCCTGCGCCGCTGCGAGGCTGTGCGGGGAGCACGGCGAGCGGGGACGTCGGGGAGGCGGGGAGGAGGACTGGAGGAGGCGAGGAGTGAAGGAGCCGAGAGGGAGGAGGACTGGAGATCAGGAGGAGTGGAGGACGGCGAGCGCCGCGCGGTGAGCCGAGGGGCGAGGGGTCGACTGCCGAGGGCTCTGAACCGAGGAAATAAGGACGGCGGGACTGGGACGGGGCTGAACACCTGAAAAGCAGACGGGGCGGACGCTGCGTCGGATTTATGCTGAATTGCTGAGCACAGTAGCACACAGTGAGCGAGCTGAGCCCGTGAGGTCTGAGCCTGATTAGTGACCGAAGAGAGCACTGGAGCAGTGACCGCAAGGCAGCGAGCCAGCGAGGTAATTAGCGGATTTTTTTATGTTTTAAAATATGTATGAATGATCAAATGTTATATATTTAATGTTTTACATTTGTAAAATTTTCATATCAATGAAACATTCATGGCATATTTTTCCTTATATCATAATATAGTTCTAGACTTGTAGTATACTAGACTATTACTTGGTTCAAATTTAGCCCGTAGCGTGCTCCAATCCTGGATCCGCCACTGGATTAAACCCAAGCAAGTTGAGTTCTTGCGTGGCATGGCGTTATCCATTGGACTTCGAGAATTGAGATGTCCTACAAATTTGAATGTACCATTTGAATTTTACTTGACTATTTGGTGAATATCAACAAAAGAAGCTTCGTACGTTAGAGCTCACAACAGCTGCCCCTAACACCAGCTAGCTCTATATATGTCGAGATCATGCATTCAAGCTAGATCCGTGAAGATCAACATATGATATGTGTGCTCTCCAGTAAAACCAACTTATTGTTTGGTGCTTTGGCACTCATCTATGAATACCCAAAAAAAAACGAATAGGAATGTCCACACAAATTATCGAATAGTATCATTTTTTTTTCTCCGAAGATGTATCGAATAACCATCATGATGGACCAATGTATCCTATGATAAACCATTCCTCAAAATTCAAATCAAACATGCCCGTAAATATACAACAGTCACCAAGTACTTTACCTTGTGGAGACTTGATGAACCGTACTAGATGTCTGTTGCTTCATCAACAACCTGAGTCATTCATTGTTTGGAGCAACTCATACTGGACCAACATATTCTTGGTCACCTACTGGAAAGGATATTCTAAAGTGGCCATATATAGGAGAGTGCACTAGACGAGGTAAATCCAGACAAGGTTTCTACAAGGAAAACACACACACAAACACGCAAATAGCACAAATCATACTACATTTTATGCAGAGGAAGATAAACTGACAACATCTAAGAGCACAAATCAGAATTATAATTTTATTCATAAAAAAAGAATTGTAACTTCATAATGCAGCATCAGCGTGAACAAGAGATGGGTGGCACTTTAATAGCTTACTAGTTGCATGCCCGTGCGTTGCAACGGAAAATAAGTACCATGCAGATATCACATCTTTGATAACCATAATCTAATCATTAGCGTTGCAAGAGAAAGTAAAATCAGTTTCAGTCATATTGCTTTTAGCATGTTTGGCTAATGCACCAAATTTCCTTGATTGATGAGAACTTTGCAATGGGCTTATGTCAAACTTGCTTTTCCAATTACCAAATGGTTCATAAGATTATAGCTCTCGAATTGACAGGAGTGAAATGTGAACATGAGGACATAAGGTAGTTGATTCACAATGTGAATTTTGAAATGCACAGAATAACTCGTCGTAGAAGCTCAAATTAAATGCTTAGAAAAATCAACAGCTGAAGCAAAATTCTTACAGATCCGTCGACCATCATGCATGATCATAGGTCAGGAGCGGGCGGCCATCGCTAGTCGTCGTAAGTATTCAACAGTCGACCATCGCTTGTGGTCGTACGTTGGCAGTGGTCGACCATTGATCGTGGTCCAAAATTGGGAGCCTTCGACCAGGGCTCATGGTCATCAGTCGAAAGACATCGAGGACCTCACGGTCGTAAGTCGGAAGACATTGACCACACCTCGTGGTCGTAAGTCGAAGACGTCGACCATCGCGCGTGATCGTAAATCGGGAGTCATCGACCATCACGAGTGATCGTAGATCGAGAGCCGTCGACCATAACCGCTATGACCACGGCCATGGGCGTTACGACTATGACCATAACCGCTACGACTATGACCATGACCGCTACGACCATGGGCACGTATCAAGTGACACCTATACTGACTTTTACACACATATGCTTACAGACTCTTACACACTCTCATAAGATTGAGTCTTTCTTTAGGATACATAGATAATTATACACACATATGCTTACAGACTTACATACTCTGACTCGTAAGATCGATTCTTTATTTTGGATACATAGATACACACATAATTATACAAGATACACATATACTTACTAACTCTTACATATTCTAACTTGTAAGAGTCAGATACTACTTATGTACACTACATCGTGGAGTGATAGTAAAGGGACTGCCACGGGTGCTACTACTACGACCATGACTTCTACGACCACGTCTACTCCTGTTCTTAACGACTACACACAAACTGCGGTTGCTCCGACAACACACATCGGTCTTAACGACTTAACACACACTGGTCGTAGCAACCGCACACACAAACTGGTCGTAACAACCATGGCTCATCAACTCGAAGCTTCGACCATAGCGCATCTAATCAACTCAAAGCTTCGACCATAGCGCATCTAATCAACTCGAAGTTTCGATCACGACTCATCATCTTGATGCTTCGACCACGCCTTCGAGTGTAGCTTTGACCGCTTACAAATCATCAAGATTAACAAAAACCTCACCTTGCAAACACACACAGAGCACAAAGGAATCATCAACACCATCGCAGCAAAGTCGCAAGGCATATGCACTGAGTAGCTAGCTGATCAAGAGAAGGAAAAAAAATCTGCGGGTCTCTCCAAGCAGAGCGATGACTAGCTTGGGAGACCAAAATCGCCAAACAGCGTGACGGGCTCCGAGCGAAGAGCAGGAGGTAGAGAGGCTCATCGGGCGAGCAACCGCTGGGCGGTGGTGGTAGAGGGAGAGCCACGTGGGCGGGTGCAGGAAGAGGAAGTTATCGCCGCCACGCGGCACCGAGCAACGGCAGCAGCAAGGGCGGGTGCGGCAAGGGGAGAACCATGGCGACGCGGTGCCATCAGATCCAATAGCCGCTGTCTACGAGGGCCCGTCTCTCGGATCCATCGGCCGCCATCGATCGCTGCCTTCCAAATCCACCGGCTGCTATCACCGAGTATGCCTCTCGGATTCACTGGCCGCCATCGCCGAGCGCCCTTCTCTCAATCCACCGGCTGCTGTCACCGAGCGTCGTACCGCCAAATCGCTTAGCCGCACTGTTCGTGTAGCCAAAAATCTTGGTTGAAGGGGCGATGGGAGACGAGACAGTGGCACTGGGGAGAGGCCCGGTGGCTAGTGAGGAGGGAGAGGGGAGATGGGGTGGTGACGGTGGGGAGATGCCCGATGGGAGGCGAGGAGGGAGAAGGGAGATGAGGTGACAAGTCTGCGAGGGAGAGAGCGTGGGAGAGAGATCTGTAGAGAATGAGAGAACAGAATAACCGAATGTGGACGTGAAGAGGAGGGAAGTTAGCGAGAAAGAGAGGGGATATATATAGTCAAGATTCCTGTGTTTAGATCGGACGGCTGAGAAAAGAGGAGGGAGAATGCACCGACAATCATCAACTCTTTTTTATATAATAGTAGAGATACGTACGGACTATCCAATTTTTTAGCAACAATGCGCTTCATTTCTAGTAATAACCGTGGTAAATGAAGCAGTAGCACATGAGTTGCTACGTTCTATTGATGGAATTATTACAGCAATTAAATTGTAGCAACTAGCAGCACGATATCTTTATACAAACTACTCTTATCATATTCTAGCAACTCATGCATTCTTTTTTTAATGACCATGCATTCTAAATTGGGAACATTTTTTGCATGCCACTACAAATTGTACAAATCTAAATTGCTTGCATGCAAGCAATCAGCATTGGTACATACCACCCACAATAAGCACAAAAGGAGTGGCCGAGAGGAGCTCATTGGACAGAATTCTACTGGCATACCAGCTTCATATCACATACAAATGCCTTAGACAATCAATCTACATTAAAGAGTATGAGAAATTGGTATGTTCGAAACTTCCCTTCAAGCACTCACCTATCTTGCAGATCTAAACCACACAGATTTCATCGAACGATCCAAGTAAGGTGCAAGAATTTCACAAAAAAAACATTCAATTCTCGTGAGAATCTGAAAAAATTCCCGTGTTCCAAACGGGTACTAGAACACAACCCAGAGGCAGGATTTGATTCCCATGCTACCACAAATCCTCGAGCATGCTTTATACTTGCTGTCACAGACTTACAGCATAGTTGGGCACTAAGGGCAGTCCCAGTGCTCCACATAGGATAGTGTCTATGGCATTAATTAGATTGTCATGTAGGAGTTTTAGATGATATGGCGCTATATTAAATAAGAGAGAGAAGAAAAAGAGGAAGAAACTGGGTCTCATGCAAGACCTAGTTTCTATGAGAAAACCAATGCAATAGACACTACCAAATTTTGCATTGGAGAGATGGTGGTATCTTCATGATAGATGGAGAAAAATTATGATTGGTGGAGAGGAGAGAGAGATTTTGATGCTTAATTAATTGCTTGGGTTATAAATAGACATGGTGCATTGGAGACAATAGTGTCTAAAGTAGTGTCTATATGACATGGCATAGATAAAAACTACTTAAGTGGTTTCTGCACTGGGACTGCCCTAACAAAGTTGTACACTCATAATCACAGCAAAAAAAAAATCTGCAATCCCATAACCAACACAAATACTCACTGTCGACCCAGGCAGCCAAGCCTGTAAAGCAAGCTTGTGGTAACCACTTGTAGAATAGTGCTGTAGTATGTGTGTATACAGTGTACTATAATTGCTTATTCCATCTCCCCAGCAAAGCACTCATTTATGGTGGTGAGGTGAAGGGTGCTGCATGCATCATGACATGCCTCTCATCTCATCTCTCCCCCAACAACTAATTACCAGCCTTAAAGTTACAGTACAGACAAGCGGAGTCCATGTGGAAGCCAATCAGAGAGTGGAGGAGAAATGAACAATCATGGCCCCCCATCCCCCTCCTTTCTCTCTTCTGGCATCTGCCACAAAGTGCTGCTGCATCAGTGAGCGCAAGCTAGACGTTCGTATTGTATGTCTTTTGCTCATATCTCTTTAACTGTGATGGATGATTTTTAACTAAAAATAAACAGTAGTTGTTAAAAGAAGTTACTTTAAGAAGAAAACCGTAATTGATGAGAAAAATAAAGGAGAGATAAGTGCGTGTGACAAATATGAAAGGAATAGAGTGTATGATATATCCGTAATCTCTATCTTATTCTCAAAACGATGATAACAAGAGACATAAAAAAAAGCTGTTCCGAGAAGACTAAGCAAAAGCTAATATCAACTGATCTAATGGCACGAGGTAAATTGCTTAAAAGACTTGTACTGTGCCACTGGTGGCGCACGTAAGACAGACAGATTAGTAACGAGTAATGACACACACACAAAACCTCTTCCTCGTGGCATTCTTGCCTTGCCCGGTGATTGATGTCACGGAACAGGCAGAGCCCGGAAAGCTGCGCGCGGCTGCTGCTGCCGCCTCCTCCTGCCCTGGTGCTGCAGCAGTGCAGCGGCAGGGAAAGAGGCGCAACCAATCACATGGATAGGGTAGGGGAAAATACTAGTGTGAGGCCATGGGAGTTTGCATTTTTTTAAAGCTTAAAGTGTGCATTGAATCCAGACCTTTTGGTTGGTTTTGAGGAAGGTCGGAGGGCCAGCGGCATTGTCATGCAGCTCTCTCAGTTCCAAACAAGACTTTAAAAATGAACAAAATGCCAAGATAAAAATAAGGAGGCTGGAGTTGGATGCATGGGCGACATACAAAGGAACTCAGGGGAAGATATGTGACAGGCACCACCTGTTTCCAATCACAGTAAAGAAAGAGAGAAGGATGGAAAGACCTAAGATAGGCTCCTCTCCCCATCACCCATCATCCACTTATCAGTTCAAGAACAACATCAATCTACTAGCAGCACTGCTCCTGAACCCACAGGGGGAAGCAAAGTATTCATGCATCACCAACAAGAACAAGTAAAAGAAAGCAAGCCAAGCAAAGCTCGACCTACAACAACTACAACATCAACTACGCCTACTGCAATGCAATGCAACGAAGAGGCTCGCTAGACAGCCAAGGTGGGCTGAATTCTCACAAGCCTAATTCGAATTAAGAAGCTCCCAGTGATCAAATTCATGAAGCAAAAACATACATACACAGCAGATGAGATGGAAAACCAACCAACCAACCAAAAGTAGTTCAGCTCCAAAACTTTGCTCCTCCTGGTTGTAACCACCAATTTCTATTAAGCAGCAGCAGGAAATCGAGTACCTAACAGGAGGATAAAAATCACATCAGAAATTCAGTTCAGGAAAGGAACAGCAATGCAGCATTGGAAAATACAGTAGAATTGTAGTACATGTCAATCAGGGGCCATGAGAATTCACAGTGATGCAGGTGGAGGAGCTGATGGCCGGTGTTACTGGTACATGCATGATGTAGTCCTCATGGTGGTTGGTGGTGAAGTCATCTGTCCACTGCTGCTGTCAGTGGTGAGAAGCCGAGGGCACGGACGGCGGCGGCTTATCGCCATTGCCGCTGCCGCCGTTGTGCTCCTCCTCGCCCTGTATCCTCGCGGGGATGCGGAACCCGGAGAAGTTGATGCCAGGGTGGAACCCAATGGCCGACACGGAGGGGCTCAGCCCCCCGTGGTGGTGGTGCATCGGGTTGTCGGCTTCGACGGTCTCCGGCCATCCTCGGTCGGAGGGCTGGTTACTGGACTGAAGGGGTCCCCTCTGGAAGAAGAACTGGCTCTGGCCACCTAGCGCCGCCTGCATATGCGCCGCCTGCTGCGACGCGTTGAACAGGTAGCCGCCAGTGCTCCCGCCGGTGCCGCCTGGGTCGGGCACGTTCCACGGCACCATGCGCTGGTTCTGCGCCTGCTCGGCCCATATGGCGCTGCCGCCGAATGAGTAACTGGCGGCGCCGGGGAAGAGCTCCTGCTGCGCGGTGCCAGTGCCGCCGTGGCCGTGCGACCGGTGCTGCTGCTGGTGAAATATGGGGTCTTGTAAAGTCTGCAGCGACAGCCGGAGCTCTTGACTCTGCTGGCTGCCGGTGCGCGATAAGAGGTCCGGTGTGTAGCTCTGGAAACCCATGGCCGACGACTGCGCCGCCGCAGTGGACGACGACGCCTCTCTGCCTGCGGTGCCGCCTATGGGGAAGAACGACTTGATCGTGTCCGCGATGGCGTCCGAGTCGAGCGAGGGCGGGAGAAAGCTGGTGCCGCCGGTGGCCCCGCCGGCGCCGGCGAACTCGAACGCCGCCTGCGCGACGGTGATGGCCTGCGCCTGGTCGTCGGAGTTCTCGGCAGAGTCAGGGTGGGTCGAGGAGGACGGCGGCGCTGCGGCATTGCTGGAGGCGGGGGCGGCGGCTGTGGGCTCCCACGCGGGCAGCACGTCGAGCTTGTCGATGGCGTCCTTAGCGTTCTTGATGAGCCAGTCCACGGCCTTGCTTGGCCGGTCGTAGCCCAGGCGGTCTTGCACGTCGTAGAACTGGATGGCCGTGTGGGCCGACAGCCGCACGCGCCGGTCGCGCGGCCCGCGCGCCGTGCAGACCTTGCTGTGCCGGTCCTTGCGCCCTGTCGACCGCACAATGTGCCCTCCCTGCACCGCCACGATCTCCCCGCCTCCGCCGCCCCTCACCCGCGAGTGCGACGCGGGCGTCGCCGACACAATCTCGCCGCCGGCACCTCCCCGCGCCCGCGTGTGGGACTCCGCGGGTGGCTGTGGCTGCGCCGCCTGTGCCGTGAACTGATGAAGGTGGTGATGCCCGACGCCCCCGAAGGACAAGAGCTGCGGCTGGAACCCGTGGTGATGGGACTGGCCGGCGTCGCCCATGGGCGCGAGAAGGGCATACTCGGCGGACGAACCCGGCTGCCTCACTGACGCCGCCTGCAGGTGCTGGAGCTGGAAAACGGGGACCGGCGCCGGTTGTTGGTCCTGCACTTCTTGGTGGAGCTGCAGCAGCCGGAGGTGGTGGTGGTGCTCATCTGCTTCCTGCTGCCCACCGCCGCCGCCTCCTCCGCCTCCTGCGCCGTCGCCTCCGTGCGGAACCCGGTGGTGGTGCCTCGGATCCAGATCCCCCGCCTGCTTCGCCTCCGCTACTGCCGCTACAGCTCCTCCAATGCGCGCCCATCCACCTCGCCGGATCCCATAACTAGGACGACAAGAAACACAAAAACCATCAAAAGAATCAAGAAGAAGGCGGATGCATGCATGCGAGGGAGAGGTGGTGGCCAGGGACTGACCCAGGAGAGGAGTGGGGGACTAAACTAGAAGCAATCTGATGGATTGGACATCACATTTTAGCAGTGGGGGACAACCGGGGGGAGGCAAGCTTTTCCTTCTCTCTCTCTTGGGAGTGGGAACTTGGAGAGCAGGAGGCAGAAGGGAGGCAAGAAGACAGGATGACAAGAGTAGGATTTGGGCTATAGCGAGGAGAGAGTCTGTTTCAGTGCCTGCTGCCACTGTGAATGTGTGTGTATGTGTATGAGGAGAGAGTCTGCTTGCTTGCTTGGGGACTTGACAGCTGAGTGAAAGCAGAAGGCTGAAGCCCAAGGGCTGATGGGGAAGCCAATTTGGGAGGTGCTGCTTGACAGCTTGTGTGTGTAGGTTTGCATCGATGGCTGATTTGTTTTGGCATTTGGTAGCTTGTGGACAAGCTAAGATTTTGGCTATGAGGTGAATATTTATGTTGTGTGTGTTTGCTATAAGGTCACACTGTAATTTTTACAATTCTTGCAATAAATGCTCAAATTGCATGGCCAGATAAAATGAGAATTGAAAATTTTGAAAGGGAGTATGTATGCTCGTGGATTTTCTTCTTTTTGAAAAGTCGGTAGTTGCAGCATGGTGCCATGGTATGAAATGCTTGTGTTCTTGTAGATTGATGGTGTCTTGCTTGTAGCCCCACCTTGCTAAAAGAGGAGTAAGCAAAATCTGTCCAACTTATCCAAATTTGGCCCAACTTTGTTCCACAGCCCAATTTTTGGCATGACAACAAGATTTGCTAACTTCTAGTTCAAATCAATGCCAGAAACATAACCAGCTAAGAGCCAAATATGATGGCCATAGTTTTCGGTCATGAAATTACGTTTAAATTCAGTCTAGGTGGAGTCCACAATCCACATCTCATGCTTGGCTGATCGAAGTCCCAAGTAGAAGTAGCCATATTCACTGTTCGATTGTTCTATGATGACAGCACAATTTCATTTGGCAGAATGAGCTAATGAAACGAAGGTATTTAATTAAGCCATGTAAATAACACAACTGGTCATGAAATGCGTGGGCGCATCCTTTCAGAAAAGAAAAGAAAAGAAAAAGAAAGAAATGCGCGGCTGCCGCAACCGACTGGAGAAGGATGGCTGTGTTTTCGCCGATTTCCAATCAGCAGGGGCGCCGGTTCCGACAGCCGCAAGTGCAACAAACGGAGGCGAGCGTTCCCCCGTTCCCCGTTCTCCATTTCCTTGCTTGGAGATCTGAATCCGTAGAACACCAACTGTGTGCCATGCAAATATGCAATCAATATCGATCCATCTCTGATCTCTCTCTCTCTCTGCATGTGTGCCGTGCTGTGCTTGTGGACAGTGTGATTTTTACAACTTTTGGATTCCTCCGGGCTGCCTTTAATTGCTTTGCCAATAGAGACATGGCCTTTTATCCCACACATGGTGATGCACTCAGGTGTGCTCGTTTCAACTTAAATTTATGGTTTTTGATTTTTTTTTTACTATTTAAGGTTTTTTAATGTAAATGCTGATATTTTTTAGCGTAACTAAATTTTTAAAAAATAAAAAAAGTTATCTCATTCGGATAATATAAAGAAATAGCAAAAAAAGAAAACACAAAAAACACAAAAAAAAATAAAAACAAAAAAAATACGAAATTAAAAAACTAGATACCTAAAATCTAAAAATAAAAAGCTGAAGCTCAAATAAGCGAAGCCTTAAAAAAAGGCTTAAGAATTCGATGGGGAATTGCTAAACAGTACACTTGCTGCTTCAGTTCTCCTCTCGAGCCAGACAGGTACATTCCAGTAAAGAATAAAAAGAACTTGCTTTAAAACCCCAATGCCTTGCCTGTTCACTCCTGTTCCTGAATGTTTACGGGTCGGACGCACATGATCGTCGACGCTTATGTTACAGTTTGATTATGTAATCTTGGTACATTGAGCACACAGTACTTTTGTAGAAAGCAATGAACCTCTCGTATAGAGGTAATATATACTACGGAATTTCTATACAGAAAACAGTAGTAATGTAGTCTCAAATCTATTATATTATTAAAGTAAAGGTAGAAAGAGACACTACATTCGCTCTTAACGGATAGAAATTTTCACATTAACTAAAAAAAGAGAAAGATCCACACCGTTGATTATGTTAGATTCAGATTATAACAGTCCATATTAAAAGAAAGAGTCCACGATGCCAAGTACAATACAACAATAACTGAAATTCAGAACAAAAAGTAAATAAAATTAGCAATTTAATTTCCACATGAATTCTCAAGTAAAATCCTTAAATAAAATAATTCAAAGTAAAAATAAATAAAAATTAAAAATTGGATTTTTATATGAATTCTAACAAAAAACTAAAACTCAAAAAAAAAGTAATTTGATTTTGATATGAATTCAAAAGTAAAATCTCTAAATAAATGTACATCAGAATAAAAATTAAAAAATGCAATTGGATTTGCATATGAATTTTAACCAACAAAACTAATATTTGAAATAGAAAAAATTTGCAATTTCATTTTCGTACAATTTTTAAGTGAAACCCTTAAATAACTAAAATTTAGAATAAATTGAATAAAATTAGCAATTAGATTTCCACATGAATTTCAAATAAAAAATTGAAATTTGAAATAGAAAAAGGAAATTTGCAATATAATTTCCATACATTTTTAAGTAAAATCATTACATAAATAAATTCAAAATAAATTTAATAAAAATAGCAATTTGGTTAAAAATTAGCAATTAAATTTCCATACGAATTTCGACCAAAAAACTAAAATTTGAAATAGAAAAAGGTAATTTGCAATATAAGTTCCATACATTGTTGAAATAAAATCCTTAAAGAACTAAAATTCAGAATAAATTAAATAAAATTAGCAACTTGGTTTCCATATGATTTTATAAGTAAAATCCTTAAATAAATATAATTTAGAATAAAAAGTAAACAAATATTCAAAAAACAACTAAAATTCAGAAGAAAAAATAGCAATTTGATTTCATACAAATTCCAAAGTAAAATCACTAATGTTGTAGGGGTGGCCCCCACCTAAGCCCAGCAGGCCTGTTAGGAGGTTATAAGAACCAGAGTAACACGAGTAATGACTCAAATGCCCCTAAGGGGGATGTACGGATGTAAGGGCATAATTGTAAAAGTATACTCCATATGAATATATATATCAGGATGAGGGGGAGGGTGAGAAAGGACACTCCCACCTCTCCACTACCATCTCTCTCTCTATTTGGTCAGTAACCACAACAGTTGGCGCCGTCTGTGGGGAGGACAGGGACAAGCCTGAAGACCGAAGAAGAAGGATGGCACCGAAAAAAGCTTCATCGGCGGCGGCGGCGGGAAGAAAGACGGCTGGGTCGGAGCGGCGCGTGAATACCGGGGCTTCGGCATCGGCCGTCGAAGGAGCTGGCGACGGCGAAGGCGTAACGGTCGCGGGCGTCGACGCCCGCGCTACAACGACTGACCCCGCCAGCGCCGCTACAACGACATCCAACCCCGTCGCTGGCGCTGCAACGACAGTCCCCGCCACCCTCGCCGGCAGCGCGGATCAGGCAGCCGGGGGTAGCCGCAATGAAGCATCTGGCGGATCTGGAGATCGTGAGGTGATGGTCCCTGCACCGACCCATCCGCTGGGTATTCCGGCGGCCCCGACAGCACCTGCGGTGGAAAGCGCCCTACTAGCAGCCCTCAACGCGTTCCAGCGGGAACTAGGGGACCTTCGTGGAGCCGTCCGAGATATGCCAGAGGCTCGGGGCCAGCAGGCCGCGCCAGTAATCGCGCCCGAGCCCACTCCGGAGAGGGCGGACAGTCGCGAAGCCCCCACGTCTAGCCACGTGCCGCGGCGGCGCCTAGATCCGGAGTCCCCGCTTTCGGTGGGGCTGCAGCAGGCGGCATGGCCCGAAGACTTCAAGTTTCCTAGCGTCATCGACCCGTACAAAGGCGACACGGACCCCCGCGAGTTCGTGTGCGTGTACGAAACCGCGGTCGAGGCTGTGGGCGGAGACGACACCACGAAGGCGAAGGGACTCCCCCTCGCGCTGCAAGGAGTGACGCTCTCTTGGTTCTTTACCATAGAGCCGGGCTCCATCCACGCGTGGGAGTAGCTCCGTAACCGCCTTCACAACAACTTCCAAGGAAACTATGTCGAGCGAGTCGACGCGGACCAACTCTTCGCTGTGAAGCAAAGACCCTCGGAGAAGCTCCGGGATTACTTCAAGCGCTTCGCCAAGATTCGATTCAAAGTAAAAGACGTTAATGAAACCACCATCGTTAATGCAGCCATACAGGGCCTTCGTCCGGGCCCAATGGCCGAGTACCACGCGCGGAGGTCAATCAAGACAGTTGCCAAGCTCTTCGACAAAATGGACGAGTATGCGCGGGCGGAGGAGGATGCGCGAAGACGCAGCATTGCCGCCCTCGACCTCGCCCATGAGGAGCGCCCCCGCGCGAGGTGGGGGCGGGTGGTCCCTCCTCGCAGCAGGGCCGCAGCCGAGAGCCCCGAGGAGGCCCTCCCCGAGGCAGCGATACCGGGGTACAAGAGGGCTCTTCAGGGAGCAGGCATAAACCTCGGCGCCACCAGCGCAGGTCACAGGCGGCCCATCATGTCCTCGACATCGGGAGCGCCCGCCAAGGACCCGACCCCGCCTCATGGAGGGGAGACCGGGGATCGGAAGGCGGACTTGGTTGCCGCGGCCAACCCCACGCAGAATAGCATGCATAGTATCGGATGAGACCACGAAAGAGTGCAATAGTGTCGATTTGTCCAACAAGAAGATATTGACCCACCAGGAAGCGAAGAGCCAAGGAGATGGCAGGAGAGATCAGGACAATGTCGTACTACCCACCTTACTTGTTCGCAAGAACAATGTCGTGCTACTCGCTGAAGTCGTTGCAGTGAAAGGTCAAAGACAAAGATGCCACGGGCAGCCAAGGGTCATGACGACAAGTGGTTAGCGTTAACATTGTTGAAGAAATCAGTGTCTATATAAGCTCGATAATGAAGAAGCTTCGATATAGAGGAGATGAAGCTTTGTATTAAAGATGAACTATAACGATATGGGGCTATCACATAGCTAGAAGCGTTGAGGGGGACGACGTCATTGATGATGACGAGAAGATTCTCCATATTGTTATGCAATGACTAAAGCAGACATCCTAGCATCAGTGAAGATGTGAAGGCACTGTAGTTAGTAAGAAAACTATAACGTTAAGGTGACCAATGTCGAAAAAGAGGGGCAGTCGATCGACATGAGAGAAGAATGTCATTGAGAACATATAACATAATGCATGCATCTATATAAATAAAAGCATGGACATACAATAGGGAATAGGTTTAGGGCCACCTAAGAAAGCATGATTGGTGTCCTCGGTAAGAATCAATGGTGGTTGCACGTGTATGAATGTTTGATGTTGTAACAGTTAACATTAAGCAACAATCGGAGAAAAGCAGAAGATAACTATGTGGTGGAGTATTATGTTAAAATAGGTGTTGTGGTTACAGACCAAACAGAGAGAGAGTGTGTAGTAGTGGAGAGTTGAGTAAATGAATGGCTTCCTCCTTCTCCCCGTGGCCTATGCCACATATATATATTCACATGGGGAGTGCTTGTACAGTTATACCCTTACACATGAGCATTCCCCTCGGGGGCTCTTATGTCATTACACATGTCCTATTTCGGACCTAACAGGCCTACTGGGCTTAGGTGGGGGCCACCCCTACAACAATAGGTAACGGTAAAGAGATTGTATTGGAATGGATAAGCTAAGTAGAATCGATTAAGAATTGAACATACTATTGGAGGTTAAGTAGAAAAAAATTCTAGTGGCGAAAAGAGGTAGAAGACACACGGTTCGATAGGATAACTAGCGTGTGAGAGATTATAAGTTCAAGGTAGGTCGCCCATGGTGCATCGGTGTAAGCGTGAGCAATATATTCTAATACCATGTGAATTAATGAGATAATTTTCTGCACATATAATCAATGTATTACTTTGAGATTAAATAGAGCTACATGTGCATGCATATATTTTCAGAAAAGAGTAACTAATGGATGAGAAATAGAGGTATGAAGCTACATGATTCATACATAATGGAGAGTGCTTATATTTTTAAAAACCTCAACAACTTAGTATGCTCAATGAATTTATTTTATCAAACTCATACTTCAATTACATTCCTTAAATTATATTTTCTTTCAAGTTTCTATTGTTATTTTCAATGTTTATGATGTCTTAAAATTCTAAATAACCTACGAGATACATAAACAAATTCTTAAATATTTAGGTTATATCATTTGATATTAAAAACTTTGAAATAAATCTAGCTGCGCAAATACACAGGTCATCCTGCTAGTTGCTCCATTTAGAATAAAAGAATTTTGTAGGAATTTCGCGCATCAATTTTGATAGGGTTTGAAAAAAATCCCACATTCCAAATATAGCGTATATATCTTGTGTTGTATATCCATGTCAAAGATGATGTTTGTCGTGTGCTTGTAGCAAAAAAACACTACGACCGCACAGAAAAACGAGTGGAGGCCGACATTCGAAAAGCCTGTGATATTTTATATTCTGACGCATATTAAACAAAGGAAGCTTTCAACTCCATGCAAATCGGCCATATGAACAGTAGCATGCTAGTTTTAAGCTTCGCTCGTTTCACCTTGAACTTCTGGCTTATTTTACACTATTTATAAAATTTATTTATTTTATACTTTTGGCTTTTTTGAGCTTTTTTACCGGTTCTTTTTTCTCATACTTGTTTGCATTACACGTGATGGTCTAATATATTTTTTCTATTTTTAAATTTTTTAAATTATAATTATGCTAAATAAGCATCTGTCAGCTACAGTGTTTTTTCAGCTAGCTACAGTGCTTTTCAGTCATAAGCCACTCAAAAAAGCTCTTTTAGTCGTTGACTGGCCCTGCTAGCTAGAAAGATATAGAGGATGGTCTAATTAGCTTTTTACTGGTATCTTTTGATTATAGTTTATAAATTTTAATTGAAAATAAATATTAGTGATTGAAAGAAATAGTTTTTATAAGAAGAGAACGAGCAGTGAAAAAGTGATAAAGATGTATACGTGTGATGAGGGTGAGAAAAGTGAAGTGCGTGATATATTCATAACCCTGCCCTTATCCTGAAAACGAAACAGTAGCAAGAGAAATAAAGAAACTGTTTAAAAAAAACTATATGTTTATAATAGAATTTTGTTGTTTTAAGCAGAAACTACAACATGGCCACATGGTCTTCGCGAACCGTGGTCGCTACTGGGGATAGAATATAAAGCGTGAGATTTGAGGTTGACTGGAAACTTTTGTTTATGTGTAGATCCATTTGCTTCCATGCATGAAGTGATTATCAATTGAGTATTGTTGGTTTACTTGTTTCTTTTCTGGTCAGAAATAAATCGTACGTCATCTTGGGACTTGTATCGTATCTACTATTTATTTGTATCGAATTTTGTGCAGAGTGATAATCTATAATGTCTTAGTTTTCTATGCCTATTTTAAGTTTTTAAGATAAAAATAAAGTAAATATTAGTTAAATAAAAAATCTGTTTTATTCGAGTTCCTTGTATTGCAAGGAATTTTTTAATTTTTCTGGATTTATTTGCTATTTTTTGGAGCTCAAATTGATTTAATCCCTTTTCTAAAATTCCAAAATCCCTTGAAATTCCGCAAAAAAATATTTAGGTCGAATTTCTTCTCTTGGCCCATTTCCTTGCTCCAGCCTAACCCATCTCTGCCGTAGCTCAACCCAGCAGCTGCTTCGCCTCAACCCACTTTCTTTCCCTTTTCCTGCAGCCAACCATCACCTGCTCGACCCAGCCTGTAGCTCTGCCTGGTCACCACACGGTGCATGCTCAACGCTCGCCCAACTCTCTCACTGCCTGGTGGATCCCGCTTGTCAGCCCGTGTCATTATCTTCAGCCGAGTCTCTTCTCCTCGCCATCTCCGTTCCAAACTTCCTCGCCGTAGCCATGTCGGACTCCCCCTTACCTCAGTCTCCTTGGCATGTGTGCCACAGCCGTCCTACTTTAAATAGTGAGTCGAGCCCCCAAAACTCACCCTGAGCCGCCCCCTTCCTCTCCCTTGCGAGTCATCACCGAATTGAGTTTGCACCACTGCCTCCATGATCGCTTCCAGCGACCAATTCTTTGTGCCTTGGAGCTCTTCCGCTGACGCCAACTGGTGCGCCAGCTTCACCCCCACGCTCCATCTCATCCACAGCTCGCTTTTGCCAAGGGATCACCAGATCGAGTCCTCACCGTGAAGCACATCTACACCGCCATCCAAAGCTCACTATTGGTAAGAGGCGTCGACCATTGGTCCTTGCGCCAAGTGAGAGAGCATCGCCACCATCCCAAGAACCCTTTGCACACCACACCAAACCACGCCGAGCCTCCCCTCACCAGAACCACTGCCGCCTGAGCGTCGCCATCATCTTTTCGTCGACGACCACCTCGCCGTGCCCCTCTGCCAAATCCAACCTGTTAGATAAATTCCTCATAGCGCACATGCTAGAACCACATACGCCAAAGTTCGATGAGCCATCTTGGCCGTCGCCATATACGCTTGTCGTCGGCCATTGATCCATCCTGGTCAGCATTCGTCATGTCCGTCACCTCACCATCCTCGTCATTGGCCACCTGAGTGCACGGTGCCACGTAGCAGCTACACAAGATCAATCTACCACATTGCACCAATGCAATGCACTATCACGTTAGTGCGTTAAGTCAGCAACCACATCATCATACATGCACACATGTTTGCCACCTCACCGCCATGTTAGCCCTAGCCCCACCGGTGCACTATTCCGTGGACATGGTCTATGGACCAGTGGCCCACCTGTCACACACCAGAAGTTTTTTTCTAGAATTTTCTTTATTCCAAAAATGTTCGAGTACCTCACCAACTACTCGATCAGGGTTAGCAAGCCCTGAAATCTATCATTCTAGGAATCCATCAACATCTAGTGGTCATGACCCTTCAATTATCCCCACAGAGAATGTGAGTAGGCTCCCTGCAAGTTTGTCCATACTCTCACAGTGTTCAACTCTGGTCGAAGGTAGTTATAACCTATAATTCTCCATTCTGGAGAGGCGTATTCCGTGCTGTGAGGCTCTATCATTTGATGACTCCTCAAGCCAGGAGGTGTCTGATGCATGTGTAGATCGTGTTCGGGAGGTCTTCACCCTCCCCTCAGATACTAATCACTCTCTCGGTGGAAGGCCTGGTAGCGCTCTCCACCGCTCACACACCCCTCATAGTGATGGTGAGGAGAGCTCTAGTGATGAATCAGGTTAATACTCTGATGAGCACGAGAGAAATCCTTGCTCTTCTTTAAGGTGGCCTCAACCAGTCTCATGCATTGAGAATCCTGAGACCATACGAAGGAGAAGATTGGCTACCTAGAGATTTTTGCCTGTGCGCATCCAGTACCAATATGAGGAAGCTCAAGAGCTTCAATGCATAAATGACTTGCTTGAAAATCCAAATCAAGAGCTTGATCGAGCACTGAGCTATGACCACTTTGCTGAAAGGATCATGCAAAGATTCCGAAGCATGATGGTCAGACTCGAGCAACCTCACTATCACAATTTTGGGAGTCGTGCAGGCATGACTGCATCAATTCATTCGCAAAACTCACCTCATGAAAATTGACATGATTATAGGTCACATCGTTCTCCAAATCATAACCTCGATCAGAGGAGCATATTTCGAGCATCCTTAGATCAGAAATCTTTCGGAGTTGATGATCAATCACCACTCCGAGCAAGAAATCTACAGCGGCAGATGGAATACAAGGAGTATTACCTTCATATGGACAAGATCTCTTACAGGTCCGGTCTATCGACTACTGGCATCATCAAGTATGGTTGCCTGGAGACACCAATCATCTTTTCCCATAAAGGAGGCATCATGACCTTGTTATCGGATGTCGGGCGTTCATGCCAGAACTCCGAGCAGTATGTTGGCCACCGCGGTTTCGACTGGTAAACATGGAGAAGTTTGATGGGTCTCAAAATCCCATCGAATTCCTTCAAATTTACACAACCGTAGTTCGAGCAATAGGAGGAGGAGAGCACTTCACAGCAAACTACCTTTCGACTGTGTTTGAGGGATCTACTCTATCATGGTTGAATCAGCTACTAGAGTCGGTCCATTCATGGTAGCATCTCTGTGACCTTTTTCTAACCAATTTCCAAGGACGTACAATTGCCCTGGGAAAGAAGATGACCATCACTAGATGAAGCAGAACAACAATGAGACCCTATAGTAATTCATTAGATATTTTAGTCAGGTTCAAATGAAAACTCAATGACTACTACTCAGGTAAAGGATCACTCCCCACACTCAGAGTTGGGACAAATGAGTGGTCCGAAGCAGTTGGATGATGACAAGGAGATGATGTTTCAGAATCCGAAGCACACCATCGAGCACATCTACAAAGGATCTTCGACATATGAGTCAAAGCGACAATACAAGGCTATCAAATGCGAGGTAAACTCTATTGACCCTCCCCTTGTCAATTATCTTCCTAAATGGTCAGAAGCCACAATCTCCTTTGAGAAAAGTGACCGTTTGATTCCTTCAATTTGACCAAGTCGGTTTTCAATCATGGTCGAGCCCACCATCAACAACTATCGAGTGAATCGAGTGTTGATCGATGGTGGTAATTCTTTAAATATTTTATTTGTAAGTGCTCTAGACGACATGGAAGTTCCTCAGACAAGAATAAAGCATGCCGATACTCATTCCATGGGATCGTACCATGGTCTTCGGCTAAGCCAATTGGCCAAGTTTCTCTTCTTGTAACATTTGGTTGTCTAGGAAATTTTCGAATTGAGAAAATCTCCTTTGATGTGCTCAATTTTGACACGATGTATAATGCCATACTCGGACGACCAACTCTAGCAGCTTCTTGATAGTTGCTCATTATTGTTGCTTCTCCAAGTCAAGTTGATCCTTGTTATCCTTTCTAGCTACCTTCAAGTGACTTTCTTGATTCCAAATGCCATCTTGATCATACAAGTGGTATTCTTACAGGAGGTAGTACATCGGGATCACCTTGACCTCGGCATTTCTTACCTTATATCATTTCTTGTTGAACAAATTCTCTTGACCAAGCTCCTCTCATTTCTCTCTCCTAAGTTGCTTGATTTCAAATGATGATTGTTGAATATTTCTCAAGTCAAGCGCATCTCACCCTCAACTTTTAAGTAATTCAAGTCAAATTTCAAAGTCTTCAAGTGGTGCTTCTTACAAGTGATTTCAAGTGAGTCATTCCAAGTGGAATACACCCCCTAAGGTTTTGGATGTTTGATGACAAATGGGGAGAAATTGGGATTGCAAATTAGAGTTTGCATAAGATTTAGAGGTGAGCAGAAGAAGTCTTTGTGTGTCAAAAGAGAAAGACCTTTGTGTAAGGGAGAGTTTTATTCTAAAAGGTTTTTTTATAATATTCTAAAATAGCCCTCTTGAGGACTTGTGTGTAACTAACAAAAAGAAAATATGTGAAAATAGGATGATTGGATTTTTAGAGGAAAAATTAGTTTCTTGAAACAAGTCATACGTTGAAGCTAGAGTTTGAGTCAAACTTACGTCATAATAAAAGAGATTAAGGCCCGCTCGGTTGGGTTGAAAAGCTGTGGCTTATGGCTGAAATTGCACAGTAGCAGCTGAAATTTTACTGTAGCTGAAGGTGACTTATTAAGCGTAATTAAATTTAAAAAATTTCAAAAATATGTTAGCTCATTACGGACAACGCGAACGAATACGGGAAAAAAAAAGAACCGGTAAACAAGTTTAAAAAAAAAGACAAAAGTTCAGAAATAGAAGTCAGAAGTCAGAAACTGAAACTGAAATAAAGCGGGGCCTAAGAGAGAGGACAGTTCAAACTTTAGCCACCTAGCTTTACTTTTTTTCCTGGCGTCAAACGCACGCTGCCACCACACGCTGATAAGCCAGCTCGTCCTTCCATCGCCCATCGCTAACGCGTAGCCTTCGCTTCATTTGCCATGTGCCTTTGTGTGTTGCATCGCTAGCCGTCCATCGCTCCTGCCATCGCCGCAGGTAGAGTCGTGCGCCACACGCCACGTCGCTAACCTTGATGTGTCACTACCACCCTTGTCCACGTGCTAGTAGCTCTTGCTACATGCAAGTGTCCATGCGCCAACCGGAGCCAGCAACGCTTGCGTCAGCGCAAGTCATCACACGCGACCAGCACAGTACGACCATCACTTTTGCAAGCCAGTTCCCACGCTGTCGTGCCTTCATTCGCTAGCACATGCGCATGTACTGTGCTGTGGGTGGCCGCATGGCCGGCCGACAATTGGCGCAAGCGCCGCACAGTGCCAGCCGAGGGGAAGAAATCGGAAAGAAAAAAAGCGCAGCGGCAGGAAAAAGATTAGAAGGGGGAAGGGAAGAAAAAAATAAGAGATTATGATGGAGGCTTTCGTTACTTAAGTAATGATTTGGATCTTTTCTCTCTATTTGATAATTTTAGTAGAGAATAGAATCCGAATTAGAGAGGAAGTAGTAAGTGTTCATCAGGGAAGTGATTAGTAGATCGGTTTATTCTATGGTAATTTTCTATTGCTGCTTCAGGTACTATATGGACATAATTTAGGATGCCATCTACTAGATAGAGGGCCTGTTCTTTTCGGCTGCGGCTTATGGCTTTTGGCTGAAATTTTTGAATTTTGGCTGTTTACGGTACAGATTACGGAGAGACAGATACCCACTTGCGATTTTGGCTGGTATAGATGTTGGGCTTTTAACGTGTAGATCATTTAACTTGTAGACCCCGTCTTAAAAAAATACTCCGTTTAAAAGTTAGGTACTGTAGCAAAAGCCAAAAGCCGCCAGCTTGTGAGGTAAGAACATGCCCAGAAGTAGAGAATTTTTGCTAACTTTCTATAGAGAATTTAATCATGTTGAGTAGATGCTTAAATGTAGAGTTATGATTTTTGTAAGTCGGTTGTCTAGTTAGTTGTCGTTCAATGGCAGCACTTTGGAAATCAATAGATTAAAAATAGTAAATGGAGTAATTTGGTTATTTGCTATACATTATAAGTGTAGATAATCTCTTCATAGTTCCATAGAGTCCAAGAAAATGAATTTTAGATGGGTAGAATAGAAACTACGAATTTTAGAAGACTTTTGTCTAGAACTGATTGTTGTTGGATCCAGTTGTGAGAAATTATTAATTTGACTGGTTAAATGACAGAATTAAATTTTTTGGCATAACTAAAAAGTGGTAGATAACTTTAGACAATTTCTGAAAATATCATGATTTGCTATAGTTGCATCAGTAGATATTCCTGTGACTAATCTATCTTCGATCGACTTGTCTAATGATGTCTTGCTACATCGCAGGGTCATCTGACAAGGCGGTTAGAATGTGCATTTATCCCTGATAATTGCACATGATCTCTTTTTGACAATAACTGCTGCATGATAAATAAGCCACTATGTCTCTCTAACAATAGCTACCATCGGATGCTTATCGCCTGAAGCGTTGAGGTGTCTTTTTGCATGAGAAAATGGCCGCCAATTTGCCAATAATATAAAAGCTAACATTGGAGAGAGAGGCAGGAGATGGCATCAGAACCAAATCAAGTTAGAGATAGCGCAAGACATTTTCGCGTATTCTCAGTTGTAATCATTTATTTGAGCAATAGCCATACAAAACTTAGGGTTATTATTCTCCCAAGAGACTTAGGTAATTTTCTCGTCAGCAAGTTCTCTTTCTTCTGATATCCTCATGGAAGAGGAGTGGAACGAGGAGAGCTGGTTCGACTTGGATAACTACACGAATATCGACATGGATGCCTGCTATGACTTTGAGCAGACGGAGACTGCATCGCCGAAAAGGCTGAGGAGGGATCCTTATCCCCCACATTAGTATGTCGACAGGAGGAACCAGTTTTCCCAGATTGCAAGGGTCAATCCGACCACGAATAGGACTCGCAACATGACAATGGGCCTGCTCCCAAATGTTCGAGTCCTCCGACACCACTCGAGCAGTTTTAGCGAGCCCTAGAATCTGTAATTTTGGAAATTCGTGGTCAACTGGTGGTTCTAACTCTCCGGTGAAACATACAAAGAGAGTGGGTGGGCTCCCGGCGAGTTTGCCCGTCCCTTCGTAGAGTAATGATCCAACCAGAGATAGTTATAACCCAGAATCCCTCTTCCTGGGATACGAGAAGTTCACGCCTAAACTCCGAGCAGTGTGCTGGCCACCACGGTTTCGACCAGTAAACTTGGAAAATTTTGTTGAGTCCCAAATGTCATTGAGTTCCTTCAGATTTACACGACTACGATTCGAGCAGCAAGAGATGGAGAGTACATTATGGCGAACTACCTACCGACTATGCTTGAGGGATCTGCTCGATTATGGTTTCTCAATCAGCCATCCAAGTCAATCCACTCGTTGCATCATCTCTGCGACCTTCCGTTGGCCAACTTCTAGAGCACATACTATCACCCTAGAAAAGAGGACAACCTGCACCAGATGTGATAGAACAGTGACGAGACCCTGCGACAATTCATCAAATGCTTTAGTTAGGTCTGTAATTCAATTCCAGAGGTCTCTGACGCTTCTATCATTAGAGCATTCAAGCATAGTGTCCACAATAGGAGGTTCACATAGGATATCGCCTTGCATCCTCTGACCATCATCGTCAACATCTTTGACATGGCCAACCATTACGCAACTACTGCTGAAGTGGTCAAATGGACTAAAACATTGGTCAGATCAATCGAAGTTTCAAAAAAGAAGGTGAAGGCAGTAAGAGGAGAAAGAAGGCCAGAAAATCCAAGAACAAGGCCAAAGCTTAGAATCCTCACACCGAAAGTTCAAAGGAAGTCTTGGCTGTAGGCGATCAAGAGCCACAGAATCCCAAGAAATACTCCGATCAGAGCAAAGGCAAAACACTCATATGGAAAGACAACAAGCTTAGGTGGTGCCCTTTCCACAAGAGGGAAGGGAACAACCTTCGCAATTGTTGAGTTTTACATCAAAAACTCGAGGATTACTACTCTGGCCAAGGGTCGTTCCCTACACTCGAAGAGTCAGGGCAAACAAGTGTCCAGAAGCAATAGGAAGATGACGAGGAAATGTTGTTTCAGGATACGAAGCACACCGTCGAGCACATCTATAGAGTATATTCGACATACGAGTCAAAAACAACAATATAAAGTTGTCGAGCATGTGGTAAACTAAATCGACCCTTCCCTTGTTAATTATCTTCCGAAGAGGTCAAAAATTACTATCTCTTTTGAGAAAATTGATTGTTCGACCCCTTCAACTCGACCTGGACAATTTTAGATCGTGGTCGAGCCCACCATCAACAACTATTGAGTAAATCAAGTGTTGATCAATGGTGGAAGTTCTTTAGATATCTTACTTGCAGGTGCTATAGAGAAGATGCAAGTTCCTTGTGCCAGAATAAAGCTTGTATGATACTCTTTTCATAGGATCGTACCAGGCTCTTCGGCCAAGCCAATTTGACATCCTCAGAAAGCACCTCTTGAAACTCAACCCCGAGAAGTGTGTGTTCAGAGTTGCTTCAGGAAAGTTGCTTGGGCTCATTATTTTGGCAAGAGGAATCGAGACAAATCCTAAAAAGATCAAGGCCATCGAACAGATGTGCCCTCCAACTACAAAGAAAGATATTCAAAAACTAATCGGGTGCATGGCAGCTCTAAGTCATTTTATCGCTCGTCTGGGAGATAAAGGACTTCCTTTCTTCAAGCTTCTAAGGAAATATAAGGGTTTCAAGTGGTCGAAGGAGGCTAACGATGCTTTGAGGATGTCAAGAGATATCTTACTAGTGCTCACGTTCTGGTTTCTCCGAAACCATGGGAGACACTCTTAGTATATCCATTCACCACGCCACAGGGTTCAGAATGAATGATGTCATCATGTGTCAATGACCATCAAGTTTAGATCCCAAAGAGGAGATCATCATGACTTGGTCATCACATCAAGAGAAGACCCATTATATGTTGATGGAAGAGCAAGCAGAGGATGCATCATGGGTTGATACACATTAAGATAAGGACCTGGAGTTGAAGTGAAGATATTTGTCATCAAATTTTAAGAGGTACTCAAGGCAAAGGTATAACTAGCATAGGTAAGGAGGTGTTCATAATCTTTTACCGATCTTGGTGTTTGGTTAGAAGTCCAGATTGCTAGTATATATTGCCGTACTATTAAGAGGGCTCGTGTCTAGTATCTTAAGTTTCGTCATGTGTTGATAGCTCAATATCGTTTGCTCTAACTCTCCGTGACATGATACTAGTATTTACGAATGTGTTTTGTAAATAGTTATGGCTCGTGCATAATCCTTGTAGCATGTGACTAGGATTTACAAATGATTGAAGCTCATGCACAATACTTGTAGCATGTGACTTAGGATTGTGAATATGTTTTGCAAACATGTCGAGTCCATGTACCCAATGCTTGTGGCATGATTCTAAAGTGTGCAAATGTATTTTGTAACTTGTTGTGAATTATGCTTTGACTTTAGTTTGCATGGTATTACGTTTTGCAAATATGTTTTGCAAAAGTGTTGATGTATATACAATCTGTCTCTGTTGGAAATTGTAAGGCAACATGACCGTTGCGCCCAGACAGGCTCTGTGTGAGCGATCATACTGGCCAGCGGTATGACCACTCTCAATGTGGTGGTATGACCAGGGCAGTTTGACTGGTCCTATGTGGGCGGTCTAACCGACATGGGAAGCGGTCAAACCGGTGAGGTGTGATCGACCTTGTAGTACTACCAGGCATGTGTTGCCGATAGGTGTTTTCTAGAGAGCACCATTTCTAGTTCGAAGTCATGCGGTACGACTAGCCTATGTGGTGATACAACCAGCATGTGTGGTAATACTAGACCCTGTGTGGGTGGTAGTACCATCAGCGACTTGTAACGGGCTAACAGCTAGTTTTCTAGCCATTGTGAAGGTCGCGGTAGCACTGACCCTTGCATGGCGGTACTACCAGACTTTTGCTGATTTCGTCTTAACGACCAATTTTTAAGGTAGGGGTTATAAATACCCCCCCCCCCCTTAGTCGGTTGGGAGGAGGTTGTTGATGCTCTATTCTCCATTCTTGAGCTAGTGTAAGGCGCTTACCTCAATTGTGCATATGTTGCACCTTGTGACTAAGGAGAGATATCTTTAATTGCATGTGTTGTATCTAGATGATACCACATTGAGCTTTTGCATTTGTTACACGTGATGAGAGTCAAGCAAGTAGCTTAAGTTATTACTTTTATATATTACCGACTCATAGACGAACTCGGAGGCGTCACACCCGACCATTTTCTCAAGACATGTACGAATCAGGTCAACACACGAGGTCCTTCCATCCATTACAATTTGATGGAACCAAGATATGAATAACACACATTCTGTTCTACTATATATCCTTTGTTTTTTTTTAAGAAAATAAACTCATTATGCGATTGCAACCAGACGAGAAGATGACGGTGATCATCATCCCCTTCCCGCAGTTGGATTCAGCAAGCGCCTTCTCCTGGGCTAGCTATATTTGTGGCCTGCAAGAGAATGATGGCAAACACTGGCAGAGAAGCTAGCTAGGCTAGGCATGCATGCATGCACCTAACCTGCCGGGCAGGCTGCCGCATGCATGCTGAGAAAGCCATGCCGCAGGACTGCCACTGCGCAGCGAGTATGTACACCAGCCGCGCGCCCAGCTAGTGATCATCGATGATCAGAAGCTCTGACCCATCTGTGCATGCTCCGGCCAGCTAGCTAGTATAGTACGATCGATCTCCACACATGCGACGCATTCGCGGCCTGTCTCACTGGCCTCGCGCGCCGGCCGGCCGGCCGGCCGGCCGTGTCTACTTGTGCCTGCGCGCCTCGCTTTTCCTCGCCTCTGCATGCCGTCTTTTCCAGTCCTTTACAGTTGGGCGTACGTACGCGCCTGCGCTTGGGCGGGCCGGTTCCCGTAGGTCTGCGCGGTAATAATCGGCGATAGCGTAGCCGTAGCACCATCCCCACCCACCGGCCGGGCGCGCGTGCATGAGCTCCAGAGTCCCCTGCGGGCGGGCACGGCACCTCTCACTCTGGCTTTGCTGATTATTGCCGGGGGGACTCGATCGCATGATCGACCGTGCGTGCGGCCCTATCATGCTGGTGAAAACCGGGTTGAATCTACAACGAAACGATCGCAGGGCTTCTCTGGTCATACGGTTGTGTACGAGGGATCCAATGCAACGTGCGGAGGCGGAGGGAGGGGTGCTAGTAGGGTCAGGCCCCCCATGTTGAATAACTGTATACTATAGTTTTTTATGTTTTAAGAAATTGTATTGTCGTTAGTGCTATTTGAGGTGTGTTTGGTTGAGCTGTGGCTTCTGAAAAAGCTGCTGTGAGCTGTGGGCTATGGAAAAACTGCTGTAGGTTGTGGGCTGTGGAAAAACTGTAAGCTGTTTGATTCAAACAAGTATAAAACTTACCTCCTATCTCTATTTTCCTTGAAACAACTGTGAAACAGCTCTCTATTTTCACCATTTCAAAAAGCAGAAAGCCAAAAGTAGGGTCCAAAGTGCTTTCAAAACTGTACTACCCAAAAGTAGCTGCTTCTGAAAAAGCAGCTTCTGGTTTCCACCCCTTTGGTTGGCTTTTGGCTTTTTAGAAGCAAAAGCAGCTCCCAAAAGCTCAACCAAAGGCACCCTTGATCTCACTCATTAAATATAACAGAAATCCATGTTTCCATGCGTGTGCACGTTGGTTTAATGGCACGCACGCCTCGGAGTGCCGTCAGATCCCATTAGCGAAAAAGCAAGCGCTGAATGCGCATGCGATTGTCTTATCGTCCGCACACCGCTGGCAGTTGTTGGACGAGATCCATCTGTGTGGGAAGGAGATTCTCTCGACTGTGAATGAGACCACAAGACAAACAAATTGTCTAGCCTGTGGGCCCTACTCCCAATCACCTTTCCCCTTTCCCCAACTCGTCTCCCTCCCGAGTTCATCTCACTCCCCTCCACCAAGCATGCAGGATTGCAGGGCAGATCAAGATAGCCCTTCATGGGTGGATGCAACCCCATAGAGGTTGCCTTGGAGCAATGCCAGAGGTGAAGCGAAGGCAGCGAAACAATGAGAGACGCTTGGCGCGGTAGCACGGAGCCACATAGCATGGCATGGTGGCAAAGCCACAACCTGCTTCCAAATTTGTACTCATTTGCCTATAGAAGCACCTTGAATTGCTCTCAAATTTTTGATGATGTGCTCACAAATTTATCCCAACTTGCTTTTTAATTTTATCCTGGCTTGCTTTGAAATTTAACCTGACTTGCTTGTGAAATTTGTGCTTACTACTTTCAAATTTACCCCGATTTTCTTAGAAATAACCCTGGTTTGTTTTCCAAAATATCCTATATTGCCTTCACTTATTGATCCCAAATTTGTCTTAATTTGCATTTGAATTTGTTGTACTTTGCTCTCAAATTCATTTTGACTTACTTCCAAACATTGTCCTAGTTTGATTAATTTTGATTTGCTTAAAAATTTGTGATGTTTGCCTTTCATCTCTGGTGAGGAGAGGGACAATACAATTGAATTTGCTCAACTCTTCATATGCGATTGTGAGGTCAGGAAAAAAAATGCACAATACATGTATAGGACTAAAAAGGGAAAGCATGTGAAAAGTGGCATGCCAAGTAGCCCAGAAATAGCAAGAGAAGGGTGTGTGCGGAAGTGCGAATATGTAACCATAAATAGTTAGTTGCAGGGTGTGCGTGCAGATCAACTATTGCACACACACGGTTTGTAGTCGTACCCTAAATATAATTACATTGTATACATAGGTTGTTTGGCCTCTTATTTCTAAATCCTAGCTTTGTCCCTGGCAATGTGTACCTCAAGATTAACGTAAGGTCACCAATGACTTCGGCCCGGTGGATAACCTTAATTCGTCCGGACTCAAAACATTTATAGAAACTCAGGGAATTAAAACCCTATTCGATGCACCTCTCATGCAATTGGGGTTGCGATAGCGTTGGTACGTACACGATGAATGCACAGGATGTGCGCTTACTAATAAAGTCTATCAATAGCGCGACGTTCGATTATAATTAATCATGGCCGGTTACTTAGACCCTGTTCTAAAGTGTTACGCTTTATAATTGTGCCTTTTAGCTAAAATAACATTGCAGCGGATGTTAGTTTGTTCTAAAATATTTAATTAAAGAAAATAGAAAAAAAAATAAAAAACATTGTTATATCTTCAAAGATAATGCAAAGAAAAAAGGAAACATTGTATTAAAAAACCAACGCGTTTTAAGCAGAAGCCATCACCATTTGAAACGAATCTTAATAGTGACAATCTGGCCATCTTACTCCATCTCATCCCTTGTATGTCAAGGTTTGGCCCTGGTCAGTTCGGATTATATAAGCTGGTTTATGTTTTTTTTACATTGTAGCTAGTTTATTTTGCACTGTAGCTGTTGGTGGCTTTAGCGTAATTAATTTTAAAAAATAAAAAATAAAAAATATGTTAGCCTATTACAGACAATGCAAAAGAATACTAGAAAAAAACTAAAAAGTCAAAAAAAACTAAAACTATAAAAAAGATAAAATTAAGAAAATAGTGAACTAGAAATTAAAAATTAGAAATTGAAACTGAAATGAGTAAGCTAAACATACGCGGCTTTATGTACCAGATCAAAAGGAGAAAAGAACGTACTCAGTACTCGTTTAACGCCACAGATCGAGCGAATCAGGGTATCAGGCAGCACGCCGCAGCAGTACAGCAGCCAACAGTAGTCTCACCCCGCGGTCTTGGAAAAGCAGGCAGTACTGTCCGCTCGTCTCGCTTTCCAGTTTTCCCACGAGCCGTTGTACTCATGATGATTAAACTGGGTCCTACTAACTAAGCTAGAATAATCTGACCACTATTTCCTTTTAGATTAGCAGGGCCCGATCTTTTGTTTTCTTTCAGATTAGGTAAATCGAGACTTTTGTTTGTACTTGTAAGGTCATCATATCTAATGCAATCTTTTTTAAAAAATAATATTTGTACTTGTAAGGTCTTCATATCTAGTGCAATCTTTTTTAAAAAATAATACCTAATGCAATGACATGAGAGGTGCCTATCAAAGGAAAACTGATCTATCGTGTCACGTACAGAAGAGGTACTAGTAGCATCGCAGCTTGAGTTACGGTGTTTATGCCGTTATGCATGTAACTCCTCCAATTAAAAGACAGTGAAATCGTTGCAGAACTTGAACCCACATAAACGATACATGCATTACAGAAGAGGGCTTTTTAATCCATGATGTGGCTACATTCTTTCTTTAGATACTTATGTAAGAGCTAGAGCTTACAATAACCATCAGCATATGTAGGATTCCGGCCGGTGAGATTGCAACCGTCTATGCCATGGGCGATCGTCCGTAACACAAATTCCAACTTCGAGAAGCGAACATAGCTCGGGTGGCTAGCGCCGCCGCTGAGCACACAACCCACCCGGGTTCAACCATGGGATCGATTCCGGTGTGCCCCGTCTACATAAATCACAGTACACATATATTATACTAGAACATTAGGCGCCTTTGGGCGCCCTGCCATGATCATTTGGCAAAACCTATAACTATTAAACTATATGGCCAAAATTATAACAAAGATTTTCTTGTTTGATAGAATGATGAAACTATTTTTTTATTTCTAAGTGTATATAAGCACTAAGATTCTTGCACAATCTACAACAGGTTAAAGCCAGATAATACAAACTTCATATAGTTGAAGATAGAAGACAGAAAACCGAAAAAAAGAAGCTATATATGAAGATAGTATATACAATATAGGGGGCCAGCAGCAACATGCCAAGCAGCCATTCTGTGGCTGTTTTCAGCTGCAGTTGCACCAGTGCACCACCACAAAAACTGTCGGGAACAAACCCTTGACATAGTAAATGGCAGGAATAAATTGTCAACAGCATTATGGTCTTTGAATTTGCAAAATACAAAATCTGTATAATAATCTGGTCCCATTACTGTTTAGGTTCACAGAAAAATGATCCATTAGCAACAACATACAAGAATCAGATGGCACATCCCATTAATACTGCTTGCTACGATGGTTCAAAACATTAAACATCCATAGGATTACAGGAAGACATGCTCTTAGGAGAAGGGACACATCTATTGGGTTACAGAATGTTGTTAGTCCAGGAGAGCAATGGATAAGCCGTTGATGTCAACATTATCTTCAGCTGCCTGCAAATGCAGTATGGGGAGTTATTATTCTGCCTGCAAGTAATGGAGAGATTATCTAGTTGGGAACTCTTCATTTTATATCATAGATTCATCTTTTTGGCATAGTAGTGATGTATTATACCTAATTAGTAAACGAAACCCAAAAGGTTAGTATGTCAGATGGAACACTGTTTTGTGCTTCAACCAACAAATTATAAAAAGATCAATGGCTGAACAATACCAGATTGCAAAACCTATAAAAAAGCATCAGTTCAGTACATAGATCCACAAGAGCAACAACATACTTGAACCCCATGATGTTACATGCCTTCAAGCAAAAACAATGTACTGAACAAGTAGCTCAATTACTTTCAGATAGGCAGATACCTACAGTTCATAGTTGTGTTTCAATCTGACATTATATTAATTAGAATATATGTAAGTTCTGCACAAAAAAATATCATATACTATGAAAGGGAGTTTCACATACTTGACACCCCATGATGCCTCCATTACTTCAGCTCTGCCTTCAATACTAACCACATCCCATATCCTGTTTTGCCCAGTTGGTGTTCTCTGGATCCTTGTTTCAAAGCTGCAAAACTACCACAATGCATAGTACATAATCGAAAATATGTATCAACCAATGTAGTAGTTATTTAGCAATGCAAATAGAAAAACATGCAATGTAATTTAGACGGGGCTAGACAACAAGGAGTGAGCGGAGGTGCGGTGTCGCTGCCTCGCCTCCGCTCGACGTCAGGGAAGCAGCCGCCACAGATTACAAAGATGACGGCGTCGCAAGAGGCCCATGCTATATTTGCATCAATTGTGACCAGATAGAGCAAAAGTGAAAGAAACTAATCTAAAAGGAAAATTTTAGATATCCAACAGAGAGACCACAGCTGTTCGCTAGCCAAGTATGCTCCTACCTAAACTGATTTATGTTCCTATCTGTATGATAAATATAGTTAGAACAGGATCAGGTGTCATTAGAACACAAAATAGAGCGTATCTGGTGTGTTCAACATCTGAAAGAGGCTTATAAATGACCAAATGAACATAGATGCATGGGCCTACATGAAGCGTCGACATAAAACTGGCTACGCAGAGAGTAGACAGTAACCCCAACTACTATAGGTAAATGATGAAACCTGAGTGCAAATTGGTACATAACATAAACATATCATAGGTGTTACATAACATAAACAGATCATAGGTGTTATAAACCAGGATGGACTTGTGCTTGGCAACCAAATCATGAGCACACAGGTGCAACCTATAATCTTATCTTGAACACAATATACTCCCATGCAGCTATTTGAAAGGAGCAGCACTCAAATAAACAGACCAAGACTTAAGCTCTAGGTTCCTGGGCAGGAAAAGAGCACACTGTTAGTAAGTTGCACAAACACAGCTTTATGCAGTGTTCTGATTAATAAAACGACATTCAATACTATTTATATACACCTTCTTATTTCTCAAGATTGTACAGCCAGAGCTGCAGTCTCGACACATGCCTTTTTGCCGGCAGCAGTTACCCATGTGTCCACTTGAACCACATCACCATTGAAATTATGGCAAGTTTTTAAGAAAAATATTCTATCAATTTTTCAGCACATAAAAAAATGTCTATGATTATATCTGAACCCTAAAAACAAGTTATTCTTTCTTTTCTCCAACAAGGGAAACTTGGACAACTGGTTACACGGACAAACGAATTTCATAGCAGCTACTGATTTTATGAGCACTCAAGTTATTTGCTCATAGAGACTACTGTTGCATACACGTGACAATACAAGACACAAGCGTAGACAATTTGGGAGGGATTTCAACAGAGGCATCACAATTTCATCCACAGTATCATACTGAATATGCTCCACAGCCTGTTATACATCTTCATTTAGAATGGCCATACATTAATGCAAACAGATAAATAATGAGAGCAAGATGACCACACAAGATGACAAGAAATTCAGAGAGGATATGTCTACCAAACCAAGAGTACACTAAGACATTTTTAGAACTAAAGCAAATGACATCAGTTCAAAGACAATGCTGAATGAATGCAGCCTTATATACAAACATGCATGCCTCATCGCATAATGGCAACTGAATGCATACGAACATATAGTCAAACAAATTTAGAGAAAGTTCAAACCTATTAAGAACAATAAAATGACATTTTGAGCAGTAGAAGAAATTCTTCCTCCCTCCAATTCTGTAAACACAGTTAAAACTGAAGTATTATTTTTCCATATTTCAGAATTTAACTGCATCCATACCATGTCCACTTGGAGAATTATCATATAAATATCTACATATTCGGTATTCCACATCCATTGCAGTGATACTGCTGTTTGGAGACCTTAAATCACAAACAGAAGCTTTAGCGAGCATACTCGAAAGTCTATATAAAGCAAACAGAAGAGAGTCAGTCAAATACACTAACATGATTTCTCTCATACTAACATCATTGTCAAAGAGGTTGCCCAATCCACAGAATGGTTTCCCACCTCTAACTGCAGTACGAGCAGCACAATTTGTCTCAAACCAAAAGCAAGAAATTATAGGAAAAACACAATACACTCTAGATCTTACCATCAATGCTACAGAAGCCTGTGAGGTTGTATCTGTGCCACTCGCTGTTGGATCTCGAGCTTGCGCCGCTATGCTGGACCTCGCACTTGCGCGATACGCTAGCGTTGCCGCAAGATTGCGCAGGCCGCCGCGGTTCCCCAAACTCGCAGGCGCGCACTTTGACCTGCCAGCGAGCAGATCCAGCCACGTCCGCACAAATCCGATCCTCAGGTGAGCGGATCTGGCAGCGCCAGCATGGGTCCTCCAATCTCCCGGCGGTGCCAGGCGGGAGCAGAACGTCCCAGTGGCGCGGTGAGCCCTGACTTCGTCGTAGAGCCACGAGCGGGAGCAGAGGCGACCGCGGCGCAACACCAGCGGGAAGAGGCAGGGCCGCACGCCGTTTCTCCCTAGATTCGGGGTGCGCTCGTGCGACACAACGAGGCAGAGAGCGGAGGAGGGAGGAGGCAACGGCGGCTAGGGTAGGGGAGGAGGCGACGGCGGCTAGGGTTTCGATTGCCACCCAAGCCGCTCGTTCGGGAGCGACCGAGCGAGGCTATCGGTGCTGGAGGAGCGAGACTGTTGGAATGTCTCTGGACCGCGGGTTAGTTTTTGGAAAGACAGAGGGTTTTTTTGCAAAACATGTAGCGACACATGTCAACATGCCAATGAGCCACCGATGCTCCAAATTCTGTGGTGGTAGCAGACCCAAGTGGGTTTTAATAAACCTGATATGCATGTTAAATGGGACAACGTCTACTCATGCTTCAGAAGGCGTAGAGCCTTCGATTAATTCCCTAATGAGTGTAGGGGATATGCACCCTTGTATGTGTTGTAATAACCACAGTTTCAGTAAATATTGGAATAAATTTCTAGAATTATAAATAAGTAATACAACATATTTTCAATATAGATTAAACGACAAGAGCAAAAATAAAATAATTGCAAGATTATAAATCTGTTCTAAATCATTTAAATATGAAATCATGCTTAACAAGGCAGCTGAAAATAAATAAACAATTAGCATAATACTCAAATTGTTATTTATTATTTGTGCTCTCAGATGTCAAGCCGCTCTTGTTTTAAACAAGGCCTCCTCGCCACGGTGATTTAAATCTAATCAATGATTAATATGACAATCTCTAGATACTTTGCTAGTTTTGAGCTAATTAACTTACTGCAATAATCAATTGAAATTCAATATAGTTAAACAAGTAATGAATTGTACTTCCAGATGCTTTGTTATGATAAATCAACAACAAAATAGCAAGCATATAAATAATAGTGGCTTAACTGAAGGTAACAGGTCACTAACATTAAGCAAGTATTGTTGGACAAAATGATTAAGGCTATGGCAAGTACGAAACAACACCAACAGTTGCTACCAAATACTCAGTTTATTAGCAGAATATCCTAAAAGGCCATCTTAATCTCATATAGACTGTTGACCCTCATCGAGCAATGAATTATCCCACAAATTATCATACAATTGTCTCCCATAACTAGTGAATAGTATTGCCAAATACCACAATATACTAGAACGGCTCACAATTATACAATAACAACAAGTACCAAAGGTAACTCACGAGGAGACGACACTCTAAGCCGTCCAGAAGGCAGGAAGGCTAGGCACGCCAAAGTCAACGTTAACCAGAAAACCTCTCGCCATTGTTTGCACCGTGGTGTGGTTCTCGAAGATACAAAGCCACTCACACGAGCTGGCTAACACCAAGGTCATGAGGTCGAAGGTCAAATAATGCCACACAAGACAAAGAAACTAACACCAACCAAGTGCTAGACAAGCCAGACACCACACAACCGAAACAACAAAGGTCACGACCAAACCACAAGCACCACCGCATGGGAGTGCCTACTAACCACAGACGGTTCTTGATAGTTCTTACCGAGAACTGTCTGTAATAATATTTCAACTTACCCTCTTTCACCGAATTTGAATTTTCCACTCATCTCGCTGGATTTGCTCTTTAAAATAGAAAGCTCGGTTGTTCTTCTCCTCATCTCCTCTTCTCTCTTCTCACTTCTCCTCTACCCCTCATCTCCTCTTCTCACTTCTCCTCATCAAATTTTCCCTTAAAAATAGAAGACTCGGCCGACTACCTAACCGAGCTCCTTCGCCTCCGGCTGTGACGCTACGGTTCACTGCATAGGCACTCTTGTCGTAAGAGTGTCTTGTGCAGTGTCACAACGACGCTACCGCTACCAGCCTCTCCTTCATCACCAGTGATATATCCCCCACCCCTCCCCTCTCTTTCTTGATGATTAGTTCTTGTGATGATTGATAGATGGCTAGGGTTTTGGCCCTTGTTGAAATTCACGTTTTATTGCAGAATTCGCTAATGTGGTGCACATGGCTACTAACAGACTAGGCGCTTATGACTGTGTGCTTACGACCACACGCCTATGACCACGGCTTACGACCACGCACCTACAACCACAACATACCAAAGCAACAAAATAATAGCACCTACAACCTAAACAACGAGCCACTAAAGACATGGCGCCAATCATAAATAGGCCTACTTTGGTTTATCTGTATTTTTTTTATTATGTTGTTTTATAGCGCAATTACAGAATGTTAACGAACTGAAGGATGCCTATTTATGATATCGTGAGAACACAATCACAGACGGTTCTTAACTAGAACCGTTTATGATAATAGACTATCACAGATGGTTCATAGTAAGAACCATCTGTGATAACTATTATCATAGACGATTCTAGTTAAGAGCGTCTATGATAAGAGTTATTACAGATGGTTCAAAATCGTCTTTAATGACCTTAGGATATTACTGACCCACAAATACAGATGGTTCAGAAAACCGTTTGTGATGACATTTTCGAACTATCTATGATGAGTTTTCTGTAGTAGTAGTAGTAGTGTTTCTTTAAAAACCAAAAAACAAATTAGGAACCCCAAAAATGGCCTCACAGACAACAATTCCCATGAATCCTTCAATTTGATGCCATAGCTCAAACGTCTTGTTTGATATGCAATTGTTTGACAATGAGTACCTTGCGGGTTTGAACTTGATGTCTAGAAATAAGAACGATGACTCTACATAGACAAAGGACGACTACGCCTTGATCCAATGCCTTGATATGAGTGTTTTCACCCAAGTTGCACTCTATACAGCACAGCTTGCCCTTTCTCTCTCTGGTTAGGACGTTACAATCATATCTCTGTATATCTCTCATGAGTACTTAAGAAAGTATACCTAAACATTCTTTGATCGTGACCTCACGATCATACTCACATAGGTAAATTCTCTAGGGAACTCTATAAGATAGTTCCCGACCACCATGTCAGGCATTGAATTTGTTAAGAAGCTTAGTCTGCCATACAGTTAGAGTACTACAGCCAGTGGGACCGTTTAGGTGTACTTTCTGTTTTTTCACAGTTTGTTGCCCTAGAGCCTAGTTCATGAGATTTTCATTCTTCTAGGATAGATTACTAACATTAAAAACCATCAAATGTGTATGAGCTCCATTCTCTTTGATGCTGCAAGAATAATCTTTCTCGCCATTCCTTTAGTGAAAGGATCCATTATTTTCCTTTCAAACTAGATATATTTCATAGTGATTACACCTGTCTCTGTAGCATGCCGAACCGACTTAAGTTGCCTCTTTATGTGTTTTGAGGATTTCATATTATCTTTTCTACTCTTTACCTTAACTGGAACGATTTGGTTATTGAAGTAGTTCAAAATAACTGGAATTGGTTTTCCCAATATGGTGGATTGGAAAGAGGCTTTTAAAGCCATTCCGCCTCTACTACTGCTGAGTCAAATGCTACTAGCTCAGCCTCCATGTTATACCATATCGGTTTAGAAGACTTCCATGCAATAACCCCACCTACTAGAGTGAATATACAAGCACTCATAGCCTTCATATCATCCGAATCATTGATCCAATTAGAGTCACTGAATCCTTCTAAGACTGTCGGATGGCCAGAATAATATATCCCAAATTCTTGGTCCCTCTTAGGTACCTAAGCACCTTTTCTAGTGCTATCCAATGATCATCTCCTAGATTAGTCATATATCGGCTCACTCTGCTTACAACATATGCATATCAAGCCTCGTTGCAATAGTCAAATGCATTAAGGATCTAATTATTTGTGAATATTTACGATGATATTTTTCATGCCTAGTGTTTTTAGCAGTTTAGCATTTGGATCATATGGTGTGGTTACTGATTTACAGCCCACAAACCCAAAATGATTTAGGATTTTATCCACATAATAGGATTGCAATAACGTAATCCCAAATCATCGCCGCAGCCAAAAACCCGGTCCATTGGCTCTACCCTCACCGAAGCATGGCCTCAGGTTGCTAGAGTAAGGTACTGAACTAGGTCGCCGCCGTTGGAGCTCAAAACCCCAAGGGTTAGTCTCGGTGGAAGAGGATAAAGGAGAGGGGAAAACTCAATTAGATCTGCAAGAGTTCAGAGAGAAGAGCCCTAAACCGATGTATAAAGAGGTGACAAGAGACGGCGCCACCATCCACCACCCGAGATCGCTGGAAAAATAGGGATCAAGATTATCCCCATGATTCTGCCTCGAGCGTTACGAGAGACCCAGCCAAAGGCCACCTCCCTCTCTCTCATCTTTCTTATGCCAATGATTAGGACTGTTCGTTCGGTTTTTTCGGTTTATACGGTTCGATAAATACGGTTTGATCGGTAAATACAGTTTTTGTATTTCGGGAAATACGGTATTTTTTAGAATACGGTGTGGTATCAGTAAATACCATCTTATTTCGATTCGGTATCGGTTAATACCAATTTTACCAAAGTTTACGCGAATTGCTAAACTCCAATTCTCTATTCTAGAATCAGAAATTCAGAAATAATCAGAATAGCAAACTAGCAGTGGCAGTAGGACAACAATGCATCACAGGCTCATAGCATCCTACACACTGTACACAGCAGACAGCAATACAGCAACAGCAATACTGCAATACAGCATCAGACCATCAGTACATCACAGATTCACAGAAGTCACAGAGACACAGACTCACAAGTCACAGCACAGGCGCACAACCGACAGCATCACAGGCTGTGCATTGCTTTGCTGCATGACAAAATGAAAGCAACAACATTACAAGTTTACAACTTACAAGTTCAGTAGCTCACAAATCACAACAGAGAACAGACTAGGCAGGCAAAGGCAACTAGCAATCTGGCAAGTATGCAACTAGCAATGCGGCGTCCGGGCCTGGGAGGCTGGGTGATGGTCTCGGTCTCGCCGTTTCGAACTGGAGTGGAGTTGGGGAGAGCACCGGCGGAGGCGGAACATCGGAGCCCGAGCGGGGAGCGGCCGCCAGCAGAGCCTAGGAGTGGGGGAGCCCAGAGGAGGTCGGATACTCAGATTACTCTAGACTAGATCTAGTGAATGGTGGTGGAGGCGCGGAGCACCAGAGGTGGCGAAGGCGCGGAGAACCGAAGGAGGCGAAGGCGCGGACTACGGAGCATCGAAGGAGGCGGAGACTGGGGGGCACCGGCAGCGCCGCAGCGGATCTGGCGAGCCGAGCGGCGAGGCGGCGAGCGCTAGGGTTACGAGAGTCGAGCGGATCTGGCGACTGGCGAGGCGAGGGTGCGCTGATGCGCTCTGAGGTAGTGCGGCTAGGGTAGCCCGGCCGTAGCCGTCTGCCGCGTGCGTGGGCTCGTCGGTGCGCGAGCGCGACTGCTGGTGGGCCAAGAGCCCGAGACCGAGACCGGCAGAACGCACCGCAGAGGTGTTCGGTTTTCTCGGCTTTCCCTCGGTTTATACCCAAAAAAACAGACGCTTTTCTACATACCGAATCGAATACCGAAAACCGATCAAACCGAGTTGACCGGTTCGGTTTGGTTTAAAACTGCACAATCCTACCAATGATAGATGGGCCGCACTCTCATCTGATTTCTTTAAAACCAAAAAGTAAATTAAAAAAATCCTCAAAATGCCCTCATAGTATGCGCGTGTGATGTTTGTGGGTCGTGTGCGTATCCCAGCTTCAAATCCACCGCCTCTCCTCTCGTTCTCTCTCGTTATCTTGATCCCTCCCTGACGGGGACGCTTCACCACCATCCTCCCTGTGGCCACGCATGGTCTCCATCGATCGCCGTCTGAATACGCGCCTATGACAAACCAAACTTAGTACTGGCTGCTAACCAGTGATAGACACATACACCACAACACGGTGATAGACTGATAGCGAGAGATGGATCGATCCGATGTGTTATAGAGAGAGAGACATCTAGAAAAGCAGCTGAACTTGAAAGATGGACACGGCGACCTTAACGTGGCTGTCTCTGCTCATCTGGATTTTTTTTTAGATTATAGCTTTTTTACTGTTTAAAATTTATTTTATATTGTATCCTATGATAGCTTATTTGATGTAATTAAATTTTAAAAAATTTAAAATAGAAAAACAGGTTATTCTATCATGAATAATAGAAAGGAACAAAAAACCCAAAAAACCAAAAAATAGATAAAAAATAAATTTAAGAAAATAGAACTAGAAGTTAAAAGCTAGCGCCAGGAATTAACTCGCCCTTTGAATGATTGGACACTTCGCATTGCGACCACTGGACGCAGAAGATGAAGATGCTTGAGGTGGCATCTCTGTCCAATGATTTGAGACGCGCCAGTTAAGGAGATGGCTACAGCTGCGCTTCTGTAACACAGTACGGCCGGAATGCTAGAGAACAGTAGCTAGCGACACTACCAGTACACGAATACACTGTAGCTTGGCACGCCTGCAACCAGTTTTCCTCTTGGAACAGCAAGCTTTAATTTTTCCATTGAAACTTCTCCAAGACATTTCACAATTGCGCATGTTGATATTCTATGCATATAGTCCATGGAATGGTCATTGGATGCCTTAAGAAAGGTGTCAGTTGCAGCAATCCAAGATTTTTCCCCCCTGTACTGGAATGCATTTGGAATGGAGAGAGAGAGAGAAAAAACATACTCCTACTAACACTACCATCACCATGCATGCAATTGTACCAGTAAATGGTACTAGTGCCCAATGATGAACGAAAACTGTCCTGCCCTATCCTACCTTGGTTCCGGCTACCAATGTCGCTCAGTGGCCCTAAAATGCTCGTCTCAGCCCTGCGCTGCCGCTGATCTCTGCAGTGCAAACTAGGGCTGTGCACTTGTGCCGTGCAGTGCAGTGAAGTGCAGCTGCTGCAAAAATATGATCACTCACACTAGTGCCCCTGTTTGGTACTAGTAGCAACAAGGGAAACAGCAAAGCAAGGAGTAAACAAATGCGTGCGTGCGTGCGTGCGTGCCTGCTGGGCTCGCTGCTTCTCCCCAGATGTGCAGCATATCAGATGCTGGGGATAAGTCCCCGCTTTCCTCGACACGCACAGGGAGGCGCCAAAGGATCAGTAAAAAAAAAGAAAGAGGGAAACAGAGCAGCACGCACGTCGCCGTCCTAACCCTAAACATGCTGCTCAAAGTTAACAAGGTTATTATAATTAGGAGGAGTAGTACTCCATGATCCCTTCTTCCCTAGGTGTCGCACGCACAGGCTGAGCAACAGAAACAGAGGGACGATCGGGCACAGGGGGCCACTGGTCCCACGTGTCAGCGAGCGGTGCTCCGGTGATGGTGGTGGTCGCGCTGCTCGATCCGCGGCATGGCTGCTCTTCCCGAGGCGCGCTCGCCACATCCTGAGGTGATCTTTGCCGTACGCATAGGCAGCTTGTTTTACTGCAATCGAAGCTAATCCTACCAGCACTGGCTTGTTTTATCGTTAAGTTAATCAACCTAGGCCGTAGGGATCGGTAGCCCATACGGGCGAGGAGACTTTTTCGTCGTGGGGTAGGCTGTTGTTTACGCTGCTGCCTCCGCGCATGGATCCAGCGAGGCATGCAGGCAGGCAGCTGAAAGTTGCCGCTGCATACGAGTTCTGCGAAACGGTCAGTTTTTTGTTTGGGAAGCGAGGCCTGTTTTGTAGTTTCTGAGCTAGGGTAGAATCCGTGCGTGCTCATGCCCGTCTCACCGTCTAGCTGGATCCTTCTGTCCCTGGGGTCCTAAATTTAATTTAATTTGTTTCTTGCTAGAGCCATGGAAGGGAGAAGGTATTGTGGATGTGAATTTTTTTTATCTAGCTCTGTTATGCCACTTTAATTTTAAAACTAACTCTATATGATACAAAATTGTAAATGTAGCCCTCTTGCCGAGCGTGAAAGAATCAACCACCGATGTGTGGCTCTTACTACGTCACTTGACCATGGCGGCAATCAGCCACTGCAGCACTACCAGTGAACGCGGCATAGGCTAGCCCGTGCGGCAAGAGAGGAGACCTACAAAGGTGTCGCACAACCCGACCGTGGCAAGGTTCAGGCTAGCTCCCAGGCTCCAACTCTAACACGCGACAAGACGGGATGGCTACTGCCTAGCTAGCTATTTTGTAGTTTGAGATGTGCTTTTTCGAAAGAAAATTGAATTTATCTTGAAGTCAATGGTAGTATGAGTTTGCTATTAGCTGGTATTACTGTAGCATTTTCCTTGATGTATTAGTGCTGTATGAATTGGCTACTAGGCTAATACTCAACAGTGGTCATTCGCAGTAGATGGCACACGCGTGTTGTGGAGTCGGAGCGCAGGAGCTAGCCTACTCCCTGCCACAATTAGGTGGTAAGACACCTACTTGGGTCCTGCCGCTTGTTGTACCAGGCCAACCTATGTCATGCTTGCCGGCAGTGTCGTGTGACCAGTTGATGCCGGGGTTAAGGGAAAATTTAAATCATTTGACACTCTTATGAGTCCAGTGGTAACAGATTTGCCACCCTGATCCATTGTCAGTGACTCAAGTGATCCCACATATAAGTGACAGAGTGAATTGGTCAATCTTAAGAGTGGCAAAAAATTGAATCTCCCAGGGTTGAGTGGCGTGGTAGAAGCCATACGTCGGCCGCTTATTCTTTCGTGTGTTGGTAAGGATGTTAAATTTGCAAATTTTATATTGCATATGACTAATTTTAAAATTAAGGTAGCATAGAGGGTCAAGTAAAAAATTCCTATGCTTTTTCTCTCTTTTTTAATTACAACAAAGAATACACTCAGACACAATACACTCACGCTACACGTGCACATGCGTGTGCTTCTATAGTAACAGTAACGCATGCTAGATCGGTTACCTGCAATACGTTTTTTTTTTTTTTTGGAATGCACACGCATGTGCGAGGTGAGATGCATTCGGTTGATCCAAGGGATTGAAGCGCGCACCACTGAGACAACTCTCCTTTCTCGACAGGTGATGAGCTGGTGATTCTGATCGGGAACTGAACTGCAGCCCAATTGGGCCGAATCCATCTAGGAGAAAGGGACCCAAACGGGGATGAGGGCCTACAGCGTCTCAAATTGGCCTTAAGTTGTGTTGGGCCTGTAACATGATGGGCCTCCACTCAGAGAGCCAGAGCGATGCGTCCCCTTCTTTTTCTTTTTCTATCTTGCTAATTAACCCTATGCTTTTCCATGGCCATGTTTTGATTTCACTCTGTTTTTGGTGAATATATTCATGCTCGTTTTCGTTGGATCTTGGAACTATTCGCAACATTCCTACGCTATCAACAACAGCAATAGTATCATGAACTATTTTGCAGAACCCAGGACGGAACAAGTAAAAAACGTGACGCAACATCACATCGAAATTGTGCATGGCTGTTTACTGCTGAGTAGAAGCTGACCGATTTGCTGATCTGACCTCCAAGTCAAACGCGAACAATGGAGCAGAATCAGAGCTTCACTGCACATTACGAAATGTACTAAAAAAACAGCAGAAAAATGGCCATTTATTACTCAATGTTTTTTCGCTTGTTGAGTACCATGGAATGACATGATCATTTCTTATGCGATACATGCAACGTAAGCCATCTTCAAAACAAGTCGCGCACATACTGGCATACAACATTGCCAAAAGGAGTCCCGATTATCACGACTACACATTACTGGTCAAATCATGCAGAGACCTTCAAATTTCAAAGGATTTTAATGTGTCCTTGGGGTCAAATTCATGGAAGAGAGGAAGATCCGACAGCAGACTCTCCTCGTTGAAACCAAAACTTTTCAGTGTCTACAGCACCTCGTTGAACAAAAATTTGTTTCCGAGCGGGGCGAAATGCAGCCCGTCACTGCATGAGATGAAAAGGTTATCTACTTCTTGTGGTCAGAAAATACACCGTAGGAGTAATTCACTAGTACTGCTGTTTGACAACCAGACCATGATATAGTGTTAGCAAAATATAATCACAAGTATGCATTACAAAACAACGGGGCATGAAAACTGAAGAGTGAAGAATTAAAAAAATTCTACTAACGTACTAGCCCATTGATGATCAATAATCAAATTACTGGATACAGAATAAAACTTTGAGCGATCTATATTTTGAAAGTTTCTCTTCAATTTTTTTCAGTCTATCTTAAGCGCATAGCCTAATGGTCATTAACAACAGAGCATTCAAACATGTACATACGCCCCTTGCTGCTAATAGTATATGAGAACATATAGTGCAGAATCTTCTTTTTTGGAGAGGGGAAAATCTTCACCAGTGTCCATTAGAGAAACAAAAGAGGTAGTACGTGTGCTACTGTGCCCTATTAGTTTGTACGTGCATGTTTTTATCTGACATTGCGGAAGTTAGAAACAAAGTCATGATGTGATGTGCAGAATCTCAAGTTCATTTTATGTGGTTCAACAAATATTGTTTTTACAGTGAGATATGTGAAACGAGATTTTTGTGCTTTAGTTTCTCTCATGGGATGCAAATTATCAACTGATTCTCATCTTGGATTGTCAGCTTTGTTTCATTATCAACATAAGAATGCCAAACATAACAAATAACAATATTGTGAGACCATGTGGAGATCACCCCGTGTATATGATAAGTATTTGATTGTGCTTGTGCTTCATTGTCGAAGTTAGAGTTTGATTTTAAATATTTGTAGTTTGTCATGTTGTTGACAATTTCATGTAGTAGTACCAACCTAGTAACGACGGTAGTACCAGCCGTACATCACTACCAGCCTAACATCAGAGGTAATACCGGAGGTGAGCGGTGGTACCACCATAGGTGCGGTATGACCAGCTTTTAGATGGCGCTAGCTATTTTCTAGAGATGGTCATTTTGGAGGATTTGGGTTGTGACCAAGTCCGGTCGTACTAGAGTTGGAACCATGGTACTATCAGAGAATGGTATGACCGAGCTTTGTATGGTGGTACTACCGGGGTAGTAGTACCGGCCTTGTGCGAGTGGTTATACTACTCCCTTGTTACTAAGAAAGAGTTAAGTTGGTTTGTGGCGGTCCGATCGGCCTTTGGTTAGCGGTTAGATCGGCCTATACTGAGTTGAGTGAGTTGGGTTGGTTTTCGGTAGTGTTAATCATAGCAGAAGTCTATGCAAATGTTAATCATAGCGGGGGTCCATACATTGTGTTAATCATGTTTGGGAGTGCCATATAATGTTGTTGATGATAGTCAAATTCATGTTATTTATGCTCAAGATGATGGCTTGTTCTTTAATGTGCCGGGCGCTTAGTGAATGTTATGGTCAACAGCAAGACCGAGACTATGGAAGGTGTCTTGAGGCCATGGCGTGTCATGTAAGTCTGGGTAGAGCATCATCTCAAGTGGAGAAACACAGAAGAGAGACAAGAATCGTGATAAGGAAAGTGTATACATATGGTGTGCCATTGGACTTAAGCGTTTCAAGTGGTAATGGTCCTCGAAGCAGGTGTACAACCTTGCATGGAGAGTCATTGGGCATCACATACTTCATGTGGAGATTGCTTCAAGGAGAAGCACCGTGAAGATCGGTGGGTGGCAATTGAGGAAATTATCTGATATCGGGTGGAGAGGCGGTTTGCGAAACTGCGACAGTGGCCTAAAGTGATTTAGATCACGTCTTGAAGAATAGAGTGTCTTATCGGGCTATTAGAGCCATATGAAAGTTATGTTTTGAAAAGCGTGCAAGTGTGTGAATGAAAAACCCAGTGTGGGTTACTGGATTTTCCTATTTGTAAGTAGTTGTATACACTAAGTGTGTGTTGGTTAGGGTTTAGTGAAAGGTGAGGAACCCGGTTACTAGGTTTTTCTATTTGTAAGTGGTTCTATCCACTAAGTGTGTGCTGGTTAAGGTTTAGTGGGAGATGAGGAACCACCACCATGTAAGCCCTTGTGTGTATTGAGAGGGATAGTATCTTTAGCACTTTAGGAAAGAGATGTTAGGGTTTTCTTGTATTGAAAACCTTATGTGTGTGTTCTCTAGGGTTAGAGCTCTGTCCTCTATAAGAGAGTGGTAGTATCTTTAGCACTTTAGGAAAGAGATGTTAGGGTTTCCTTATATTGAAAACTTTGTGTGTGTGTTCTCTAGGGTTAGAGCTCTATCCTCTATAAGAGAGTGGCTATAAAATATTTATCTCCAAGTGAAATAAACATCCAAACTTCATCCAAATGAGTTGTGTCATGGATTTCTCCTTATGCTTTTGATTTGCTTGATTGGATTTTATCTCCTCTTGATCTCTTTTGTTGCCAAAAACGTGTAAAAGGTAGAGATATCTTTTGGAGATCAGATCCCATCCATCTAGTCACTTTCTATGGAAAGATCGTATGATTGCCCGGTTTAGCTTAAGAGCAGGGTGATTTAGGGTTTTGATCTTGTGAGTGTTTTGGCTTAAGTTTGTGCTATGATCTAGATTGGTATGATATGTGAGAATCCATCTAAGATTATGTAGATCATCAAGGACACAAAAGCAAGAGTAGATCATGTTTCTCTCTTTTGCCTGATTTTAGTGCAACCTTCCTTATTTTAGATAAAAGTTAGAAATTTGTCATTGATTTTCATGATCCATAATTGGAATAGGCTTCTAACATCCTAGGGAGGACTTATGCCAAGTTTCATCCTATTTGAATTATTGGTTTAGGAGTTAGCTTTTTTTCTTGGTCTTATGTCGTGCTGACTTTCAACCTCTGTCTGACGAGCAGTAGTACCGCATGACCCGAGCGGTATGACCGCCCTGACCGGTACGACTGGTGTCACACTTGTGGTACTACTGCTCGAGCGGTACAACCGCCCCTAGCCTGCCGTAGTACCGGTGATAGATAATTGTTTCGAGTGATCTCTTTGATATTTGACTCTTGGCTTTGAGATAGCTTGTAGGTTTGAGTTTTTCGCTGCACTTTGTTGCTAATACTTAGGGCATGTTTGTTTCGGATTCTAGGCAAGCTAGCTACTTCTAGTAGCCAAAAGCTCTCCCAAACAGTCCAGCTTTTGGGCCAGCTACTGAGAATCTAAAAAATCTGGGGAAGGCACAATTGTACTGGGACCGAGTAGCTGCAATAGCCCAGCTTCTCACAGATTCTGCGGACTAGTGCCATTAAAATTCAAGTTATTTACCTGCAAATGCCACTGAATAAAATACCCCCCTCCCCTCCCCAGATCCCTTCGCGCCCCCCCGCCCCTCCTCCCCCACGCCTCTCTCCTCCCCCCTCCCCGCCGCCGCCCACCCCGGCCCCCTCCCCAGATCCCCCGTCGCTGCCCCCTCCTACCCCGCGCCTCTCTCCTCCCCCCTCCCCGTCGCAGCCCACCCCGGCCCCCTCCCCCCGGCGCCCCCTCCGCAGATCCCTCGCCGCCGCCCCCCTCCTACCCATCCTCCCCCACGCTTCTCTCCTCCCCCTCCCCGCCGCCGCCCCCTCCTACCCCTCCTCCCCCACGCCTCTCTCCTCCCCCCTCCCCGCCGCCGCCCACCCCGGCCCCCTCCCCCCCGGCGCCCCCTCCGCAGATCCCCCGCCGCCGCCCACCCCGGCCCCCTCCCCCCCGGCACCACCTTATCCCCCACCTGCTGCACCACTGCAGCACCTCATCCATCCATCACCTTCCCCTCTGCTGTGAGGTACTCCCTTCATCCTCCAGATCTGAGTGCATAAGGATGCATGTTACTAGAACTAGTGCTTGGTGCCTTGATGTGTACATTTCTATCTTTGCTGTCAGGTTATTTGTAGCAGTTTGTGGGTGGAGAAGCAAAGGATATTAATTTGGGTTGTACAAACAGTGCATTCTGTTTTTCATAGTGTTTACAGCGGTCTTGTGGTAGGATTTCATATGCACAATATTACTAGAACTACCGGGTTGTTATCTTTTCTTACTAGTGACCATTGACCGTAACGGTGCAAAAGGGGTGCATTGGTTTGGACCGTTGAAACTCTGATAAATTAAGGCATGTTGTGTTACATGACACTGATGATAAACGAACAATGTACATATAATTTTCAATCTGTGACAGAAATCAAACATTACATTTGTTCTTCTCACAGTGTATGTTGTTTGGCAAACCAAGCTGATTTCCTTGCAAAGACAAAGGGAGGTTTGCTTGGTATGCTCTGATAGTCATGTGAAAAAGTTGAGGGATGTATATACAATAGGTTGGGTGATGAATGAAAATTCTCTATGGGTATCTCTTGTTAAGTTACTACTACTTTTTGCCCATCATTTTTTGTTATAATGTCCTAAACTTCTTGCCCATCATTTTTGTGTTATAATGTTATGTTGTGATTCAAACAGTCCTAAACTTCTTGCCCATCATTTTTTAGGGCATGTTTGGTTCCCTTGATAAATAGTGGTGTCAGTAATAGGTTTGTGTGGTAGCCAGATGATGTGGCCAAATTGATTTTCTAGTTATCTGAGATGGGATAAAGAACCCAACCACCGATATATGTATTTACTATTGGTAGGCAACAAAATTTTCAATTTATCAGTTTTATATGTAGTTTCATTGACACAAAACTGAAGCATATTTTGTGAAACATCATGTATGTATGTATGAAACTAGATGGAGAAAGGGAAGACACCAAAAGCAAGTTGGGATGCCTGGGCAACCAAAATATTTTGTGAAATATGCAGGGATGAAGTACTAGCTGGAAATAGGCCAACTGCAGCCTTGAATGCCACTGGTTACAAAAATCTACAAGAAAAATTCAATGCAAAGACAAATAGAAACTATGACCGGACCAAGCTAAAGAACCATTGGGATGCTTTGAAGAGGGAATACAGCTTATGGATTGAGCTAAAAAAGAATGCAACCGGTCTTGGTTGGGATGTCCAAAATGGAACAATTGTTGCAGATGACGAATGGTGGACAGAAAAAATAGCGGTATTCCATTGACATTTGTAAAATTATTTTCCATTCAATGCTTTGTGGCACCATTTTGTAAATAATTCTGCATATCTTTTTTGTAGGCCAACAAAGATTATGCCAAGTTCCGGTACACACCAATGGAGAATCTAGATGAGCTGGAAGTTATGTTCCAGAACATCCATGTGTCTGGTTCATCTTCTATTATTCCTGGTAGTCGTGAAAGCACAACTCCAATTAATGTTGAGGATGATATCGTCGATATTGGGGATGATGACAGCTCTCATGATAAGAAGACCAAGGTTGGAAAGCGTAAGGGAGGTAGCATTGCGCCTAGCCTAAATAAAAAGAAGAGTCCTATGATCAAGGAAGTGAAATGTCTAGTTGACGTGATTGCTACTAGCAATTCTGTGACATCTGACCGGAATGAGAAATTGGACAATGAGATCATAGAGCACTTGCGCATGGCTGTGAGATGTGGAGCCAAACAAGGAAGTGATGAACACTACATTGCAACCAAACTTTTTATTAAACAAGAGTATCGTGCAATGTTTCATTCATTTGAAACCGATGAAGGAAGAGTTGCATGGCTTAAGAGGATGTATGAAGATAGGAAGAAGTAGAACATGTTTGTAATCTTGTTTAAGAGTATCTGTCGGCTTGTTTCAGACTATGCTTTTTATGTAATCTTGTTGTGTTTGATACTCTATTTATACGTATGTGTTTTATGTGTTTCAGACCTATGTATGAGATTAATTGTTATCCATTTTTTCTGATTCATGTGATTATTTTACTGGATGTTTCTGTATAGTTTCAGACCTATTTTTGTTATGTTGATGTACATTTCTCATGTTATCAATTTTCTCATGAACTGTAGATGAGCACATCCAGTGAGAGTGATGACTCAAATGACAGTGATGGATCATCAGTTGAGGTTAAGCGTCATAAATTAATTCTACAAGTTGTTGTAACAGTTGCGCTCATAGGTATGCACCATGCTGAAACTTATCTCCAAAAAAAGGAAAAGAGTTACTCCACGACAATCTGGGAATCAGTGGGTTATGGATCAACTTAGGGTAACAAAAGATTGTTATTGTATGTTTCGGATGACTCCTGCAGTTTTTTACAAGTTGCATGACACACTAGTAGAAAGTTATGGTCTGAAATCAACTAGAGATTGTAATTCCATTGAAGCTCTTGGTATGTTCTTGTGGATGTGTGGTGGATCTCAATCATTTAGCCAAGTTGAGAACCGATTTAAACGGTCAACCGAAACAATTAGTACAAAATTCAGAGAAGTCCTTAAGTGTGTTAATGAGCTAGCCAAGCACAACATAAAACCAAAGGAGTCGCAATCTACTATGCACCCAAAGCTTCAAGATTCTCGGTTCTCACCCTATTTCAACAATTGCATTAGAGCAATAGATGGCACACATATCCCAGTTGTAGTGCCATCCAAAGATCAAATTGCACACATTGGTCGTCATGGGTATCCTACTCAAAATGTTATGGCGATTTGCGACTTTGATATGAGGTTCATTTTTGTTGTTGCTGGATGGCCTGGATCTGCCCATAACTCTCGTATATTCAATGACATTCTATCTTGGTACTCGGAATATTTCCCACGCCCTGAAGATGGTAATACAATTATCTATTTCTATCTCTCATTTTATACATTGTCATTAATCCGATTTGATTCTTGTAGGGAAATTTTATCTAGTTGATGCCGGTTATCCTAATAGAAAGGGATACCTCGCTTCGTACAAAGGGCAAAAGTATCACTTGCTGGAGTTTCAATGGGGAGGGCGCCCCAGTGGCCAAAAGGAGGTCTTCAATCATGCTCACTTCTCTCTTCGTAATGTGATTGAACGTGCGTTTGACGTGCTAAAGATGAAGTGGTGAATTCTATTGCATATGCCAAGCTATAAGGTTGAGAAGCAAAAGAAGATCATCATTGCTTGTATGGCGCTTCATAATTTCATTCGAGACAGTGCTTTGAGTGACAATCTCTTTGAGAGGTGTGATGATGATGAATAGTACACGCCACATGTTGATTCAAACACAGGAGGTGGTTACATTGGCACGGCACAAGATGATGGTGATATGTGTGCCTTTCGTGATTTCATAGCTAACGGCTTGATGGCTTCAAGAATATAGATAGTACCATAAAAGTTCCTTTTGATGGTGATATGTGCGCCTTATATACCTATGAACACCTTTTGTACATTCCTTTTGTATGGAGACATGGTAGTTATCCATATTAATATTTAAAATTATGATTTGGAGTCAAATTTATTGCCATGAAATTTTAATATTAGTTTTTCAATGTTTGAACTAAGTACTACAAATTTACAGCATAGATATCTTTTCTATCAATACATAATCAGGACATCAACTCACCTAAGGGCATTTCAGTCAATACATCTATCAGGATACCAGCTGCACAGCTAGAATCCAGGATGCCAAACAGGCTAGCTACTCAGACCAGCTGCTACTCAGACTAGCCAGCTACTCAGCCTAGCCAGCTAGCTACTCAGATCAGCTAGCTACTCAGAATCTCCAGCTCCCCTAAACAAGCCCTTAGAAAAAGATTGTAAGAAATCATTCGCCCTCTCTGACTCGTCTTACGAGATCCTCTCATCTCAAAAGCACTATAGGTTGGCTCCATTGAATTCGGAAAAATAAGATTCGTTCATATCAATGTTCATAATGTCACCTGATTTTACTACCAGATTTTCTTTTGATAGTTTGAACTATAGTGTTAGTTCTACAGTTAGTCATAAAAGAAAAGAGAAACGTCCCATCTCATAAATCTGTATCCAGCCTTTTCTTTGTGTCTCGAGGATGGTTTTGGAAACCAGAACCGGCCCTAAAACTGGACCCAGGACGCTTCCACTTTTCTGGGTGGTTTACGGCCGGTTTCTGGGAAAACAACAGCTAGTTTTTGTGTGGTTTAAAAATCAATCCGAGGGCCAGATTTCTGAACCCTGGTCTCAGGTGCACATGACCAAAATTTAACAAGACCTTCACTTGATTTTAGTATTTGACAATTAGAATTTCTGGACAGCAAATGTGACATAATTTCTGAGTAATAATGTGCCCATGAATCTACACATGCTGAAAAACTTTTACGTTCAACAAAACCATTTCATCTGATCAGACCATTCACATAACCTGAGAAGTGGGCAGCTGGTAGGGCGAGCGATCGCTTACCGCTTAAGCCTCCCCAGATTCAATGTTAGGTATGGCTCAGTTAAATAGATTCATACCTTAATGCAGATGTTTGCCAATCAGGAAATTGCTGCATCTTTGTCCATATGTCTATAACTGGGTGATCCAAGTTTTTAGCAACAGCAATGCATGCCTGTGCATAAGTGCCAGCAGCTTCATTGGTTCTTTTCTGGCTGTCTTAAAGGGTCATTATCTCCATAGATGTCTCTGCATGGAAAGACGGACAATCAGTGTGGTTTGCTTGTGAATCTGCTTTACCATAAGGTACAATTTTAAATTTTTGCTAGAAAAAAGTCTTCAGACGAGACAAAGGCCACCAAAAGGATAACTGGATAAACCGAGAAACGGAAGGATGTAGCCGGGTTCTTTTGATCTTAAAATTGACTTATGTATGTACTATTTATAGTAAATAGTTTTTAAACTGTGTGTTTTTAAAACAGGGTTAATAAAAAAATTGTAGTAAAAAGTGTACTGAGTTCAGCTGTATCAATTAAAATTGCATACGACTATTTCTCTCTGCGTACTGCCTCTCACGAATAACTAGAATTTAAATATTTAAATCATAAATCATCAGTTCAAAAGAATCCACCCCACACTTAGAGGAATAAAGCTTCCCTATCCTCTTCTCCCTATTCCCTCAATCTAAATCACTCATATCTCATCCAATGGCTAGGATTTTTTTATATATTTTCACCATTTGTCCATCCATCAAAAATAATAAAAAATACAGAAAAAAATAAAATTTATTTTTTTATTATAATTTTTTTACAGAAAAAATAAAATTATAATTTCTGTAAAAAAATTGTAATAAAAAATAAATTTTATTTTTTCCTGTATTTTTTTATTATTTTTGATGGATGGGCAAATGGTGAAAATATAAAAAAAATCCAAGCCATTGGATGAGATATGAGTGGTTTAGATTGAGGGAATAGGGAGAAGGGGATAGGGAAGCTTTATTCCACTTAGAGCGCAGAAATGTGCATGCTTTTGCAAGAAAAATACAGACAACATTTAAAGAATTGTACCTCATGTCCTTATGGAAAAATGCCTATAGGTCAAACATAAGCATGGCCTGGATACATTTAATGAATTCGGGCCAGTTTTTGAACTTGTTGGTTGAGATTAGCAGTTTCGATTCACATAATTAATTGTATAAAACACAATCGATTTCCTGGTTGTTTCCCCTGTTATGTTCATTACAATTAGAAGGAATACAAGAAATGAAAAAAGGATGGTGAATATACTGTTATAAGACATACCAAATGTCAATAAGAAATGCAACCATAAAGCGAAAGGAAACCACAATGGGGATCAGCACAAAGACATGTAATAGTTTTTCTTTGGCCCTGTTTGGATCCCTCCATCTAAAGTTTAGTTACTAAAGTTTAGGTCTAAAGTCTCCAAACAGGTGATCTAAAGTTAGATCTAAACTTTAGCTAACCCATAAAAAACATTTTAGACCATTAGTCCACCAAAGTGAACTAAAATGGTCTAAAGTTTTGGGTTCTTAGGCACAAAGACGTGTTTACCCATGCATGTTGGACTCTCACCTCCCATTTAATGGCTGACGCACGAAACGAGGAGAGGTAGTATGGTCTTTTTAAAACTTTAGTCCTATCCATTAGTACAGGATCCAAACAGGACCTTCGACTAAAGTTTAGTGGCTAAAATTTAGCCAACTAAAGTTTAGTCCAAAACTTTAGACAACTAAACTTTAGACCATGAGATCCAAACAGGGCCTTTAACTGGCCACTAGCATCCCCTAGAAAGCGAATCAAAGTAGAGATCTGCAAGGTAGGTGTTATTCTTCACCGCCCCCTCCATTGCCCTCGTCGGCACCTTGAGCACCCACCGCGTGTTGTAGCCGCTGAACCCTCGCAGCACCACGTCCACCTAAAACAGCAAGGCCACACCTACACACAGCATCTAGCGACGGCGACCGGAGAGGCGGTACGCACCTGGCGGGCGAAGTGGTCGGCGAGGGCGGCTCGGTGATGGAGTCGCCGAGTCCCCGAGGGCTCACACACCGAACTGACTGGCTTACTACCTCGGAGATCACGAGTACTTCACTTCTGGTGCAGTTTTTATAAATGATCGTGGTATTATCTGTTGAAAATATAAGCACATGTAGGTTCAATTTATTCCATAAATAAATCATGACATCATGCACGCAAAATAACAGAACCATCACAGGCATAACAGATCTAGACATGTAAACCAGGAAACTGTACATGAACAGATCTAATACGGAGAACATGACTGTTACGTACCGATGATTCTGTTCTGATCGGTTTGCCGATGTTGACGCTACAGGCACGGTGTGGATGACACGAAGTCGGTGACGATTCGCCGAAGCCGAACGACGAGGAAGACGAGCCAGAGCTACAGCAAGCAGTCGCGCAGAGCGCTTCCCAAAAACCTTATTCGCCCTCTCCCGGTGCAGGACTTCGAAGGCGACGGTTCCGGAGACCTGCTCTCCCGAACGGCAGTGCACGCCAGCGGACGGGACGGAGTAGACTACGTGGGACGGCACAGTACAATGGAGGAGGCTCAAACCCTAGATTGATTCGCTTGTTTTTGTATGGAGGCGGCGACTTAGTATTTATAGAAGAATCAGGACGTGTGATCAAGACGCCTGCACGTTCTCCATAACTCGTAACCGAAACGGATTAGTCACGCGTAACCGATCCGGATTCACCGCCACTCAAAACAGCAAAAATAAAACTGCAAAAGGAAGCCGCGTCTGCACAAGCATCTGGAGCCGATTTTGGCGGACCATTCACGCAGGTGCCGTGCGCCCGCGCCCCCCGCCCGGCCCGGCCCGGCGAGGCGAGGCGAGCGAGCGCGTGTGATCCTCTAGTTCTCTCCCACACATGCTTCAAGTGGCTAGGAGTGCACCATCCCTTTTAAGGTGGTCTTCCTCTCCTAGAACTAGCAATATGGTACTAAAGTTCACATGCAACCCTCCTTTGCATGAGTGGGCCTTTGAGATTTAGGAATTATTCTTATGGGCTTGGCCCACATAATTCAACAATCCCCCACCAGATCTCAAAGTCCCACAGAGATTTGCCTGAATTCCAATGTACTGTTTATATATCAGTGTTTCGATGGAGACCGATTAAGGTTGAACATCCACCTAGAACTCCAAGTTACACTTACTCACAACTTGAACAATGGACTACGCCTTGAATTGCAAGTTTGGTGCAAGCAAGCTTCACTTAAAGACTTAACTGATACTAGGCCGCCAGTAGGCTACCCCTCGGTTGGAGCGTATAAGTCATACTCCTTGGTCTCTTCATGAGCTTAGTAGGAGATTTTCCCAAGATCTCCATAGACTGCGACTAACAGTCGGGCTCATATAGGTGTGTTCTTTCAAGAACGTTCTGCAGGATAACGTCTTCGCTTCTGAAAGCCAATGGAACACATTAAGGCCTTAACCAACCTGCCTTGCAGTTTCTGAGAGTATTGCATCTTCACATAGAGAGGGTTGAAATTACTCTCCTCCAGTTAACTAATGGCTTGTTTTTCCCAGATCCTAATTCACGGGATCTCCGATCACATAGGTTGGGTTACTACCATAGATAACTCACATGGGTCTCATACCCATCTCCTTCGATGCACTATCTATCACATTCCGTGATAATCCCTTTGTAAAGGGATCTGCCAAGTTTTTATCTGTTTGGATGTAATCCAAGGTTATAACTCCGGAGTTTCTCAATTTCCTGACAGACTTCAATCGTCTCTTGACATGCCTAGACGACTTCATATTATCCTTAGAACTGTTCACTTTAGCGATAACGGTTTGATTATCACAGTTCATAAGGATAGCTGGCACTGGCTTTTCCACCGTAGGTAGATCCATCAATAGATCTCGTAGCCATTCTGCCTCAAAAGTAGCAGTGTCTAGTGCCGCAAGCTCTGCTTCCATGGTTGACCTCGTCAAAATGGTCTGTTTGCAAGACCTCCATGAAACAGCACCACCACCAATAGTGAAAACATATCCACTAGTGGCTTTGATCTCATCAGCATCAGAGATCCAGTTGGAATCACTATAACCCTCCAGCACCGACGGGTACCCAGTATAGTGAAGTCCAAAGTTCGAGGTACCTTTCAGATAGCGTAACACTCGCTCAAGCGCCTTCCAGTGATCATCTCCTGGGTTAGATGTAAACCGGCTCAACTTGCTCACAGCAAAGGAGATGTCTGGCCTTGTTGCACTAGCTAGGTACATAAGTGAGCCAATTATCTGAGAATATTCCAGCTGATTCCTAGCAATTTTCTTATTCTTACGAAGTAACACGCTAGGATCATAAGGTGTTGGAGAAGGCTTGCTTTCAGAAAAGCCAAAACGGCTCAAGACCTTTTCCACATAATGAGATTGCAAAAGTGTAATCCCATCCTCACCTCTAACCAATTTAATGTTTAGAATAACATCAGCCACTCCCAGATCTTTCATATCAAAGTTTTGAGACAAGAATGATTTGACCTCATTTATCATATTGATGTTTGTCCCAAAAATCAGGATGTCATCCACATACAAGCATAGAATAACTCCCTCACCCCCACCATAGCGATAGTATACACATTTATCTGCCTCATTGACAATAAAGCCTGCAGATGTCAGTGTTCTATCGAACTTCTCATGCCACTGCTTAGGGGCTTGTTTCAGACCATACAAAGATTTCAACAGTTTTAACACCTTGCCTTCTTGACCTTCTACTACAAATCCATCAGGTTGTTCCATGTAAATTTTCTCATCCAGCTCTCCGTTAAGAAAAGTTGTCTTAACGTCCATTTGATGAACGAGAAGACCATGTGAGGCAGCCAAAGCAAGTAGTACTCGAATTGTGGTCAGTCTAGCAACAGGTGAGTAAGTGTCAAAGAAATCTTCGCCTTCTTTCTGAGTATAGCCCTTGGCAACAAGCCGAGCCTTGTACTTTTCAATGGTACCATCAGGCCTAAGCTTCTTTTTGAACACCCACTTGCATCCTACAGGTTTGCACCCATAAGGTCTATCTGTCAGCTCCCAGGTGCCATTAGCGATAATGGAATCCATTTCACTACGGACAGCCTCCTTCCAATAGTTTGCATCAGTAGATGCATACGCTTTTGAAATAGACTTGGGAGTGTCGTCCACAAGGTACACAGTGAAATCATCACCAAAGGATTTGGATATCCTTTGTCTCTTGCTCCTTTTAGGAGCTCCACTGTCATCCTCCTCATGGACAAGTTCATGTGTATGTTCAAAAGGTTCAGGTGGTGTGATTGAACTAGGAATTATTTCAGAAGGTTGACTAGTAGTGTTATGTGTATCATTCATTGGAAAAATATTCTCAAAGAATGTTGCATCTCGAGACTCCATAATTGTACCAACATGCATGTCAGGTACCTCAGTTTTAACTATCAAAAATCTATAGGCAATGCTATGATTAGCATATCCCAGAAAGACACAGTCCACAGTTTTAGGTCCAAGCTTGCGTTTCTTAGTTATTGGCACATTAACTTTCGCCAAGCACCCCCATGTACGCAAGTAAGAAAGTGATGGTTTTCTCCCAATCCATACCTCGTATGGTGTTTTGTCCTTATTTCTGTTAGGAACTCTATTTAATACATGATTAGATGTTAGCAAAGCCTCCCCCCACCATGCCTTAGGTAAGCCCGCAGTGTCTAACATGGCATTCACCAAGTCAGTCAACGTGCGGTTTTTCCTTTCGGCAATCCCATTTGACTCGGGGGAATAAGGAGGCGTCCTCTCATGTATAATGCCATGTTCCTCACAAAATAAGTCAAATTCGTTTGAGAAATACTCTCCACCACGATCTGACCTAAGTCTTTTTATCTTTCTATTTAACTGGTTTTCAACTTCTGCCTTATAGATTTTAAAATAGTCTAAAGCCTCATCTTTCGTTTTCAATAAATACACATAACAGAACCTAGTTGCATCATCAATCAATGTCATGAAATATCGTTTTCTACCCTTTGTCAACACGCCATTCATCTCAGAAAGATCTGAATGCAGGAGTTCTAGTGGTGCCAAGTTTCTCTCCTCGGCAGCCTTGTGAGGCTTACGAGGTTGCTTTGATTGCACACAGCTATGGCATTTAGAACCTTTGGTGATGGAAACGTTTGGAATTAAATTCATACTGGAAAGCCGAGACATCAAACCAAAATTAATATGATATAGACGTGAGTGCCAAACATTAGCCTCATCATCCACACTGCCACAAATATGGTTCACAGTCTTATTGCAGAAATCTGAAAGGGAAAAGCGGAACAAGCCTCCGCACTCATAGCCTTTACCAATAAAATATCCATGTTTAGACACGACTACTTTATTAGACTCAAATACCAACTTAAGCCCGTCTCTACATAAACGGGAGCCACTAACGAGATTCTTGTCTATAGAAGGGACATGCTGCACGTTCTTCAGCTGCACGATCTTTCCCGAAGTAAACTTCAGATCTACCGTGCCAACACCATGAACAGTAGCATGTGACCCATTTCCCATTAGGACGGAGGAATCCCGGGCGACCTAATAAGAAGAAAACAACGAAATATCAGCACACACATGTACATTAGCTCCTGTATCAATCCACCAATTGGTAGATTGATTAACTGAAAGAACAGTAGGTAAATTACCATACCCAATCCCATCTCCAGTCTTGCCAATGGTCACGTTGACAGACTTAGAAGTCTGTCCTACAGGTGCCTTCTTTCCTTTGCGTTGTGGGCACTTCTTGGCCATGTGACCAGACTCACCGCACACAAAGCAAGTTCTATCATCCTGATTGTTGTTGTTGTTCTTCTTCTTGAAGTTGGTTGTCTGTTGGGCTTTGACAAATTTCCCTTTGTTCTTGTTTGAGGGTTTCTGTACCACATTGGCACTAGACTGCCCTCCATCACCCTTAGACACAGCGTCCTTTTCCCGAACTTTCTCCTCAATTTCAAGAGACCCAATCAGATTCTCAACAGAGTACTCTTGTCTCTTGTGTTTGAGTGCTGTTCCGAAATTCCTCCATGAAGAAGGTAATTTCGCAATAATACATCCAGCCACAAACTTGTCGGGTAAGGCACACTTCAGGAGTTCGAGTTCCTTGGCAATGGCCTGTATCTCATGAGCCTGATCTACTACAGAACGGTTATCAACCATCTTATAGTCATGAAATTGCTCCATGACATACATGTCATTGCTGGCATCAGTAGCACCGTATTTGGAATTCAGTGCATCTCATAACTCCTTTGCGTCTGTCATGTGCATATACACCTCGCACAGACGATCAACAAGAACACTAAGAATGCATCCAACAAAGAGAGTAGTGGCAGTCTCGAATTCTTTCTGCTTTTCAGCATCAAGAACACCTTCAGGCTTGCCATTACTAACCCAGAATACATTCATAGCAGTAAGCCACAGAGTGACCTTGATCTGTCATCTCTTAAAATGCACACCGGAGAATTTATCCGGCCTCAGTGCATCGGCAAATCCAGCCATAGTAAAACCACAGTGCCTACAATAAGGTTTTTGGATTGTTGAAAATATAAGCACATGTAGGTTCAATTTATTCCATAAATAAATCATGACATCATGCACGCAAAATAATAGAACCATCACAGGCATAACAGATCTAGACATGTAAACCAGGAAACTGTACATGAACAGATCTAATACGGAGAACATGACTGTTACGTACCGATGATTCTGTTCTGATCAATTTGCCGATGTTGACGCTACAGGCACGGTGTGGATGACACGAAGTCGGTGACGATTCGCCGAAGCCGAACGACGAGGAAGACGAGCCAGAGCTACAGCAAGCAGTCGCGCAGAGCGCTTCCCAAAAACCTTATTCGCCCTCTCCCGGTGCAGGACTTCGAAGGCGACGGTTCCGGAGACCTGCTCTCCCGAACGGCAGTGCACGCCAGCGGACGGGACGGAGTAGACTACGTGGGACGGCGCAGTACAATGGAGGAGGCTCAAACCCTAGATTGATTCGCTTGTTTTTGTATGGAGGCGGCGACTTAGTATTTATAGAAGAATCAGGACGTGTGATCAAGACGCCTGCACGTTCTCCATAACTCGTAACCGAAACGGATTAGTCACGCGTAACCGATCCGGATTCACCGCCACTCAAAACAGCAAAAATAAAACTGCAAAAGGAAGCCGCGTCTGCGCAAGCATCTGGAGCCGATTTTGGCGGACCATTCACGCAGGTGCCGTGCGCCCGCGCCCCCCGCCCCGCCCGGCCCAGCCCGGCGAGGCGAGGCGAGCGAGCGCGCGCGTGTGATCCTCTAGTTCTCTCCCACACATGCCTCAAGTGGCTAGGAGTGCACCATCCCTTTTAAGGTGGTCTTCCTCTTCTAGAACTAGCAATATGGTACTAAAGTTCACATGCAACCCTCCTTTACATGAGTGGGCCTTTGAGATTTAGGAATTATTCTTATGGGCTTGGCCCACATAATTCAACATTATCTGGCTAGTTGATTTGTCGTCGTGCTGGTTAGGCGGCCGTCTGGATGAGGGGGAATCCTCGGCGGGCTCGTCGCGAATTTGACTCGACCAGCGGCGAATCGTCAATACCGACCAGCATATTCCGGCCGGCCGCCGTTCGCGATCTCTCGACGGGTGTCGTTGTAGCGTGATTCGGCGACTGGGCTGGTCTCAACTCTCAAGTCTCAAGAATGTGACAAGTTGGGCGACAAGGCCCAGAGACTTCAGGTCATGCCGCGTGCATCGCGCAAGCTTAGGTTGAACGAATATCACTGGATTTCCGAAGGGCAAATGTCGAATTGTACTCGCTAGAACCATTTTTTGAAGACTTGGATAGAGTTTGGAGTCAAACAAAATTAGGGTCTGTTTGCAGCACAGTAGCCAAAAACTACGTGATTCTGTGAAGATAGCAGAAAGTAGCAGGAATGCAATGACATAACATAGGAATAGAACGACAACATAGCCTTTTGTCCAAATAAGTTATGATAAGTTAGGAATAAAATCTTCTCAAGATCAAAAAAAATAAAAACCTATAATGCTAAAACCCTAAGCCGTACATTCTGCTATCTGAGCCGAGAGCGTAAAACACTGAATCTAACTTTCTTATGGTTCCGTTACGTGGATCACTAACTTTTATGTGCTCATATCCAAAGCTAATTCTTTAGATACATTCTAATCTCTCAAGTCTCTTTTAACTGCTTCCTCCTACGTCAGTCTTGGTCGACCTCTGCTCTTCTTACGTTAAAATTTCACTACATACCGGTGCCTCAGGAGGCCTTCGTTGGAGATGTCCAAACCATCTCAAGCGATGTTAAACAAACTTCTCTTCAATTGGTGCTACCCCCACTCTCTCACGTATATCATCATTGCAGATACGATCCCGCCTTGTGTGACCACAAATCTACCGCAGTATCATCATCTCTGCTACACCCATTTTCTGTATATGTTGTCTTTTAGTTGCCCAACATTCTACTCCATATAGTATCGCGGGTCTGATCGCCGTCCTATAGAACTTACTCTTTAACTTTTGAGGGACTTTTTTGTCACACAGGACACTAGATGCTTGGCGCCATTTCATTCACCCCGCTCTTATCCTGTGGCTCACGTCTTCATCAATCTTACTATCCCACTGTAGCATCGATCCCAAATAATGAAACGTGTCCTTCTTAGGCACCACTTGTCCGTCCAATCTAACATCTCCATCATCTGCCCTAGCACCATTGAAATCACACCTCATATACTCAGTTTTAGTCTTACTAAGTCTAAAGCCCTTTAATTCTAATATTCTTCTCAACAACTCGAGCTTCCTATCAACACCTATCCTACTCTCATCAACCAGCACCACATCATCAAACGAAAAGTATACACCAAGGGATATCTCCTTGTATGTCCTGTGTGACCTCGTCCATCACTAGGGCAAAAATGTATGAACTCAACGTTGACCCTTGGTGTAACCCTATCTTAATAGAAAAATTCATTAGTAACACTACCACATGTTCTGACATTAGTCACAACATTTTCATACATGTCCTTAATTAGGGTAATATATTTTGTTGGGATTTTTTTCTTTTGGAGCGTCCACCACATAATCTTTCTTGGCACTTTATCATAGGCTTTCTCCAAGTTAATAAACAACATGTGAAGATCCTTCTTTTGCTCTTTATACCTTTCCATCAACTAACGTAGCAAGAAAATCGCCTCTGTGATCGACCTCCCAGGCACAAAACCAAATTAATTTGTCGTCACGCTAGTCACTTTTCTTAAACAGTGCTCAATCGCCCATTCTCAAAGATTCGTTGTGTGGCACATGAGCTTAATTGCTCTATAATTAGTACAACTTTGAATGTCTCCTTATTTTTGAAAATTGGTACTAATGTGCTCCTCCGCCACTCATTTAGCATCTTGTTCAATTTAAAAATGCTATTGAACAAATTAGTTAGCCAAACAATCGCCACTTCTCCTAGATATTTCTACACCTCAATAGAGATATTATCAGGCCCCAACGCCTTACCCACTTTCATCCTTTTTAAGGTCTCTCTTACTTCCAACTACTGGATTCTTCGAACAAATTGCCTATCAGTGTCGTCAAAAGTATCATCCAGTTCAATCATACTATCATCATTATCGTGGTTGAACAACTTATCGAAGTAATCCCTTCAACTATCCTTGATCTCCTCGTCTTTTACCAAAAGTCAATTAGTGTCGTCTTTGGTGCATTTAACTTGATTGAAATATCTCGTCTTTCTTTCTTGAAGTTTAGCCATCTTGTAGACATCCTTCTCTCCCTAACATAGGAATAGAAATAGAGGAAAAAATCATTGAAAAAAGTGTTTGGATAAGAGGGAGGGAAATACACAAAAGGACACTGGTCATCAATACATCATCAGCAGCATATCCTGTTCTTTTGAGCTATGCCTGATAGCTTTTGTCTACACTTTACGAGATGTCTGATGGCTTTTGTCTACGCTTTTCGAGATGCCTGATAGCTTTTGTCTAGGCTTTTTGAGACGGCGACGGACAATAAAGACGTCAACGCAGATAACACACACGATTTTTGGCTCGAAAAGTCGTTTGGAGAAACAGCTTCAAGAAATCACTTAGAAAATCCAACTTGTTTGTTTTGGCGGAAGTTATAAGCATCGAACACCTTAGACAGAGATAACCCATTTACAACCTTGCGTTATCTGTTCCAAACAAGTTTCCTAAAGTGCTTTTAAACCTTTTTTTTGGTACATTTGTATCAGATACGACGCATCAGGTTCATGTGTATATAAAACAGCGATCTGTTGTAAATAATGAGCACTTTAGGCAAGGGTAACCCTTTACATCCACACGCCAACTCTTCCAAACAAGTTCCCAAAGCACTTTAAATTTTTTTAGATACATTCATTACAGATGTGACATGCCAGGTTAGTGCTTACGTAAAACAACATTCTTTGTCTTAAATACTAAGCACTTTGTGTAGGGATAACCCTTAAAACCACATGAACCCTTAAAACCACACGATAGCTCTTCGAAACAGGTTACTAAAAGTACTTCTAAACTTATGGGATACATCTTTAGGCGCTTGCATACAACGTAGCTGGTTGTATACATATATACATACATACATACATACATACATACACACATAATGAATAACAGATAAAATATGTTTTAAAGTGACAAATTCTTCTCGTTATAAGTATGCTTAACAAATCTCACAATAATTGTTAACTAACAATGAGAATAATCATATTTATATCGTTATTTCTATCAATTATGAACTCTCATAATAATAAATGCTATTAACACAATATCACAGAACAGTCATCACTAAATAGAATCCAACGGCTCTTTTAGTTAACCGTTATATGATCAATCCCAGCACTACTTAATTGCACCGTACTATGTTACATGATAAAACCAAAAGTAGGTCATCAATCTTCCGAGAAGGAGCATACTTATTCTACTCGACGGTACCCTAATTCCCCTGCTCCACAGTCCAAAAACGCAGTGGAACCAAACAGTAGGTAAACAGAATCCTTACCAGCAATGGAAAGGAGACAAACGAAAAGAAGAGGCTAAAAAAAGAAGTTTTGGAGTGACACTGGGGATTGGGGGAAAACCCGGCCCTCCCCTGCACAGTGGCAGCTGCCCCACCACCTCCGGCCTCCCCTCTCCCACCGAGCCCTCACCGAACCCCTTCCCTTTCTTCCCACCTCGCCCCGTCCCTCCGCGAAATCCCCAAATCGCCCCCTCCGATCCGCCGACGTCTTCGATTCGCCGCCGCCGTTGACCCGCGCACATGGCCTCCGGGCCGCCGTCGCCGTCCGGCAAGGTGTACTCGCGCAAATCTCACGGCCCCGGCCCCAACTCCTCCAAGGCCCCCGGTGCCGTCTCCTTCGATGCTCAGAACGGCCAGCACATCCCCACCGTGACCTTCTCGCTCCCCTCGTCGCCGGCCACCCGCCGAGAACTCCGCCGCCGCCTCGCCGCAGAGCTCGCCCAGGTGCGCGCCGCCTCCAAGCGCCTAAACTCCCTCCCCGCGCCAGCCCCCTCCTCCGCCCTCTCCGCCACTGACCCCTCCACCCCGCTTCCCCCACACCCGCCCGCCTCCAAGCACAAGTCCAAGAAGGGCCCCCCGAACCCGTCCGGCTCGGCGGAGGCGCGGCGCAAGCTCTACGCGCCCGTGTTCAAGAGCTGCAGCACGCTGCTCGCCAGGCTGATGAAGCACAAGCACAGCTGGGTGTTCAACACGCCGGTCGACGCAAGCGCGCTCGGCCTGCACGACTACCTCACCATCATCACCAAGCCCATGGACCTCGGCACTGTCAAGTCGCGTCTGGCCGCAGGGCACTACAAGTCCCCGCAGGAGTTCGCCGCTGATGTGCGTCTGACTTTTCAAAACGCCATGAAGTACAACCCCAAGGGGCAAGATGTGCACTTCATGGCCGAGCAGCTGCTGAATATGTTTGAGGAGAAGTGGTCAGAGATTGAAGCTGAGGTAGCACAGCTGTCACCGCAGCCACCGGCACCATCGTTGGCCGCACCCAGGAAGCCGAGGGAGATAGACAATGCTAGGGTGTTAGAGAGGTCTGACTCGACAGTGCATGCTGCCGGGATGGAGGCTACACCAAAGCCGCACAATGGCAGACCCCCAGTTTTAAAGAAGCCCAAGGCAAGGGAGCCTAATAAGAGGGAGATGACCTTCTGGGAGAAGCAGCGGCTTAGCAATAACCTCCAGGAGTTGCCACCGGAGAAGCTTGACAATGTTGTGCAGATCATAAAGAAGAGGAACTTGTCACTCAGCCAGCATGATGATGAGATTGAGGTTGATATAGATAGCTTTGATGTTGAGACATTATGGGAGCTTGATAGGTTTGTGACAAACTACAAGAAAAGTATAACCAAGAATAAGCGGAAGGCTGAGCTTTCTGTGGTAAGGCAGGATGAGGCCGAGCATGATCCGGAGTTGGAGAAGATAGAGCATGCAAGGCAGGATGAGGCAGAGCAGGATCAGATACCCACGGTACAAGAGCCGGTATGTTGTTTATTGATGGAGTAATGGTGTGGGTTTATTTGTTAGGTGATATTGTCCATAGTACTTACTATTATCCTGCAGTTACAGATTCCAGAACCAGAAGCAGTTGAAGTTGAACCACATAAGGAAATTGCCGCAGGTATGCTGAATATGTGCCTTTAGAGCATGTTTGTAAGTGTTATTGTTGTCTTTTAGAAAAGAACAAATGTATCAGTTATTACTCTAAATATGATGGTTACTTGTGTTTGTAACTTACCTTTATTGTCAGTGTAAGTGTAACAGCTTACGTTTCTCAACTACAGATGACAATGAGAGATATGTGGGTTCATCATCACCGGTTCATTTGGAAGACCCGAAGGGAGAGAATGCCGGTAGATCAAGTAGTTCTGGAAGCTCTAGCAGCGATTCAGGGTCTTCCTCCAGTGGTAAACATCCTCTTCCATTGCAGAAATTTATAACAAGTAGAATACCTTTTGTAATAAGCTTTACAAAGGTTTTGTTCGGAGGTATCTGCAATACACATGGAATTTACCTTGGGAAGAATGTGCAGATACGGACACCGATAGTTCATCAGCAGATGGCTCTGATGCTGCACAGTCACCCAGAACATAACATCTATAGGCCAGGTATATTTCATATTGCTTTAGCGAGCAATCATTCTGTCGCATTTGAATTCTTTAAATTCAAGAAAAACTTATCCAAGCCACAAAACACTAGTAGGTATGGTGAGAAAATCCATGTTGTTTGTGCAAGGTGCCTAATTGTTTTTGTTGAAAGCTTTATTGACTTAGGTCTCTTACCCAACATACAGAGGATGCTAATTTTACTGATAAATCAGCAGCTAACTTGTGCAAGGCAGAATATGTCTACCTGTGTGATTGTATTTTACTACACTTAACTACGAATAATATAATATTTTATTTCTCTAAGTGTGTGTGTGTGTGTGTGTGTGTGTGGCTGCCTGCATATTTCAAAAAAGTAAGAAGAATCAAAAGTGTGATTATCTGGTCTTGGATAGTTGGATGTTCTATTTTATATTAGCACAAATCGTAGGTAAGAAATAAGTTGCATATTCTAGTAGACGACCTTCTTCTTGATTGTTTGACTAGGACCACATGAAGCAGCAACTTACCTTACAGGCTGGTAGAAGATAGAAGTAGGACCACAAGTATTACCGATAATCTGTTGTTGAAGTGTTGATCTACCGAATAAGGATAACTATGGATTGAGTTATATATGGTGGGGTTGTCATTCAATGATGCAAATTATTTAAAGCGGAGATGGCTTCTAGTACTGTGATCTTAAAAGTATCCACGATAATGATTTGACAGTATATGGTAAAAGAAGGAAGCTTGCACAGTAATAGAGGCCCTTCCTAGATAATTATGTAAAAGGTTGACAAAGTTTCCCTCTCCTTTCTTTGCATGTAGTCCAAAAAAGTGGATACTGGGTGTGAAGTGCTTGTCTTCTTGCATGCTGAGTGTCATATGTCAATCCCATGTCGTGTCTTTTAAATATAAATATAAATTTATATTTATAATTAATTTGTCATGTATTTGGCTTAACCTACTGATATGGAAGTTCTGTCTGCTATTTCAACTCAAAATGTTTTAGATCTTCTTCAGAAAAATTTTACATTGCATTTTTTTATAGTATGTATTTGTTTAATTTGGAATTTAGTGCTTCTATGCTTATTTGGAATGGGCTTGTCCAAATTATTTATATATTGCAATAGTCTTATGGCCAATAAACTGAACCATATTTCAGGCAATACAACTGTTCTTTTGAACTATGTTAGCATCTTCTGTACAATTTGTTCCCTCTTCTTAAGACTTCCTTTTCTGTTATCTGCTCTAAGTACTTACTCAGACTCCATCTAAAGATTAGTGCGAATTCAAGGCTCTAGCCCTCCACATTGTCTTCAGCTGATACAATTATTAACCCTACGATCCAAAATGATTTGACCTTGTTTCCTTTTTCTTGTTTAGTTTTTCTTCTCGGGGACCAGTTTATTGATGTTGATTTGTCTGTCTACCAACTAGTACAAAATGTTCTTACTGGAAATTGATGAACGGTTCTTCTATAAATTGAAATTACAGAGAGATTACTTGTATGGCTGTTGCTCCATGGAGTATGCCAGTCTGTTTGTTTGTTATTCCAGTACTACTATAGTTGATAAACCAGGAGGGATTCACATTGAAGCTCATTTAAGTTTACCTGCTTTGCTTATTGTGGATTTCAACTTTTCAAGTAATATAGAGATAGCAAGGTAGTTTTTCCTATTCTCATGAGCTCCCTATCATGGTTCAAAATCCCGGCGGTTATCGGCCGGTAACCGCCGGTTACCGGTGGAGACCGGTAACCGAAAAACCGGCCGGTATGATTTTTTGTTTTTTCGAATTTTGGCCGGTTTTTTCCCGGTTTTCCGGTTACCGGCCGGTTTTTCCGGTTACCGGCCGGGTTTTTCCGGTTACCGGTTTCAAAATATCTCAAAATTCAAATTTTGATTTTCAAATTTTGACCAGTTTTTTACCAGGTTTTCCGGTAACCGGCCGGTAACCGCCCGGTTACCGTTACCGGCCGCCGACCGGGATTTCTTCCGGTTCCGGTTTTTGGAACCTTGCTCCCTATAGATGGCCATGTTGGTTCAGCCCATCGAGAGTCGCTAGTATCTTTTCCAGGGGCAGATAGTATTGCAATTTAGGTAGGACCGTTCTGCAGTTTTATTGTGGATCGTTCGTGTGACTTACTTTAGGAATCTGAGAAGACTATGACTCCAATAGTGGAGATGCCAATATATAGATAACCACATGGGCCTCATGGGTCTATAGTATATGGGCCTTGATATACTTAACACCCCCCTTCAAACTCAAGGTGGAAACGGAGGTTTTGAAGCATTGAGTTTGAGCAAGTGAAGCCGATGTTGCTCTCGAGTTTGTGCTTTAGTGAAAAAATCTGCCACTTGCAGTTCTGAGGGCACATACTGAAGAGCAATTGTTTTCTGCTGACAATGAGACCGAGTAAAGAAAGCATCAATGTAGAGAGGTAGATTGGGAAAACGCCTCACGCACCAAAGGGGTGGGGGCGGCTGTTGTATATATATAGCCAAGATACAGTGGTTACAATAGATCCTCAAAAGGAGGAGATATAGAAACAGAATATGGCTATACAATCTACACAATCCTTTATTTTCCTCTAATACCCGCCCGCAGTTGCAGCGGGAGATTCACGAACGCAAAGACTGGACCGAAAATCAGTAAACAATTGAACGGGCAGGCCTTTGGTCATGATGTCCGCGAATTGGTGAGATGATGGAACATGGAGAACCCGGACCTGTCCCAAGGCAACCTTCTCGCGAACAAAGTGAATATCAAGCTCAATATGCTTCGTGCGACGATGATGGACTGGGTTGGCTGTCATATAGATAGCACTGACATTGTCGCAGTAGACGACGGTGGCCGAAGAAATCGGTACATGGAGTTCCTGAAGTAGCTGTCGCAACCAGCAGCATTCAGCAACGGCGTGGGCGACGGCACGGTACTCTGCCTCGGCACTGGAGCGAGAGACAGTAGTCTGACGCTTGGAGGACCAAGAGACCAAATTGTCACCAAGGAATACACAGTAGCCTGATGTGGATCGGCGGGAGTCGGGACAACCAGCCCAGTCTGCATCTGAATAGGCCGTCAAGGTCTGAATGGAGCCGGTGCCAATGTGAAGGCCAATGGAGAGTGTGCCCTTGACGTAGCGGAGGATCCGCTTGATCAACGCGAGATGAGGCTCGCGAGGATCATGCATGTAGAGACACACCTGCTGAACTGCGTATGTCAATTCAGGACGAGTCAATGTGAGGTACTGCAGAGCGCCGGCGAGACTCCTGTACTCGGTGGGGTTGTCAACTGGGGCACCATCTGAGGCAGATAACTTAGCACGAGTATCCACAGGTGTCGCAGTAGGGTGGCACTCAGCCATGCCGGCCCGTTGAAGTAGATCCAGGGCATACTGTCGCTGGGACAGAAAAAGGCCGTCAGAAGACCGAGTGACGGAGATGCCTAGGAAGAAGTGGAGGTCTCCCAGATCTGTCATTGCGAACTCAGAGTGCAGACGTGAAGTAATGTGCTGAAGCATTGTTGAGGATGAAGCAGTGAGGATGATGTCGTCGACGTACAGGAGAAGGTAGGCGACATGGTCTCGATCTTTGTAAACAAAAAGAGACGTGTCGGACGTCGATGGCAGAAATCCGAAATGGCGAATATAGGTGGCAAACCGCTGGTACCACGCCCGAGGAGCCTGCTTCAAACCATACAATGACTTCTGCAATAGACAAACTGCGTCAGGGGCTGCCGGGTCAACGAATCCTGAAGGTTGCTGACAGTACACAGTCTCCTCCAAGTTGCCGTGAAGAAAGGCATTCTTGACGTCGAGTTGATGAATCGGCCAAGCACGTGAAGCGACAATGCTGAGAACGACCCGGATGGTGGCTGGTTTGACAACCGGGCTGAATGTCTCGTCATAGTCGATGCCGTGCTGCTGGGAAAAGCCGCGGACGACCCATCGTGCCTTGTGGCGAGCAAGAGTCCCATCAGAGTGGAACTTGTGCTTGAAGATCCATTTGCCTGTCACAATGTTGGCACCGGGAGGTCGAGGAACCAACCGCCATGTGCCGTTATCAACCAGAGCCTTGTATTCGTCGGCCATGGCAGCACGCCAGTTGGGGTCGGCCAATGCGCTGCGATAGTTGGCCGGAATGGGCGAAGCGGCGATGTGCGTAGCCGAGAAGGACAAACGCTGGACCGGTGCCAGGGAGCCAGTCTGGGATCGTGTCACCATGGGATGCTGGCGCGAACCTCCGGGTGGCACATCCCTGGCTCGAGGAGCCGCGAAGGCTGTGGAGGAGCGGACTGGCGCATGTAGATGTGCTGGTCGAGGCCGCCTGACGTAGGTGTGCTGGTACGGGCTCACCACAGTGGTCGCCCGGGTAGACGGGACAATGATGGGGCCGGCCCGGTCTACCAGAGCAGGAGGGGCGAACGTTGCAGCGGTGTCGGCCGAGTTGATGACGCCGGCTGTAGATGGCGAGGACCCGCCCGTCGTGCGCGCGACCGGCTGAATGCGCCAGCCGAAGAGAGGCAAGTCGACGCTTGCGCATGGCTGAGCGGCCATGGTAGAGGAGCACGGTTGCTCAACCTCCATGGAGGGAGCGTCCGTGGAAGGGCACGGTGGCTCGACGCCCAAAGAGGACGGAGCGACCGCACGAGAAGGTGAAGTATCCTGCAGAAGAAAATCAAACGAGGAAGCAACAGGGGGAGTTGCCGCAAACGGGAAGCAAGTTTCGTTGAAGACAACGTGTCTCGAAATAATGATGCGGCGTGTGGCAAGATCCATGCATCGATATCCCTTGTGGGAAGCTGGATACCCAAGGAAGACACAAGCGGTAGAACGGGGAGCAAGCTTGTGTGGTGTCGTGGCACTAAGGTTTGGGTAGCAAAGACAGCCAAAAACCCGTAGATGGGAGTAGTCGGGAACAGTGCGATGTAGAAGTTGGAAGGGTAGTGAATTATGGATAGAGGAAGATGGGCTCCGGTTGAGAAGATATGTGGCAGTGGCGAGAGCTTCGGCCCAATAGGACGGAGGTAAAGAGGCCTGAATAAGCAGGATGCGAATGCAGTTGTTGGTAGTACGAATCATCCGTTCGGCCTTGCCATTTTGTGGCGATGTGTATGGGCAAGAAAGTCGTAGTTGCGTGCCGCGACTAGCAAGAAAGGTAGTGGTGGCATTGTTGACGAACTCAGTGCCGTTATCAGCCTGAAGACACTTAAGAGGGAGGCCGAACTGGGTGGAGACATACTCAGCGAACTGGACAATATGCTGGTGAACATCAGATTTGCGTTGCAAAGGGAAGGTCCAACAGAAGTGACTAAAATCACCAAGCACCACTAAGTAATATTTATTGCCGGAAATACTCAAAACCGGAGAGGTCCACACATCACAATGAAGAAGCTCAAAAGGAAAAGAGGTTCTCGACGATGAACGCGGAAAAGGTAGACGTGTATGTTTGCCTAACTGACATGCATGACAAAGGGTGCTGTCAGGTTTATTACATGAAATGATGGACCTATTCCTGAGGGTGTTAATGGCAGCAGGACCAGGGTGACCAAGGCGACGATGCCACAGCGTGGATGATATGGCGAGGGAGCAATGAGCAGCAAATGAAGGAGTGGCGGCTGGAAGAGTGTAGAGCTCCCCGCGACTATTTCAGCGAAGAATCACGTGCCGGGTCCGAAGGTCCTTAACAGAAAAACCAAACTCATCAAACTCAATGGAACATTTATTGTCGCGGGTAAATTGGCGAACAGAAAGTAAGTTGCGAACTAAAGACGGGGCGACAAGTATGTTTGTGAGAGCAAATTTGGTGGATCCAATGGGAATGAAAGAAGTGCCACGACAAACGACAGGAATAGTCTGGCCATTGCCAACAGTGATAAAAGTATGTGAGTTAGGCAAGCGAGTAACGAGGATACCGTCAGAAGAGGACATATGGGAGGTAGCTCCGGTGTCCATGATCCATGGTGAGGGATCGTGGACCGCCATCTGGTTGAGTGCAGAAATCAGGCCAGCCTGGTCCCAATTTGGCTGGCCACTGTAGACGCCGGAAGGTGGCGACATGGAAGGACCGGCAAAAGCAGTGTTTGCCTGTGGCATCGGTCCAAGAATCCCTGGGGATCGCCAGCCCGTTTGCTGCGCAGCCCATGGATTGAAACAGATCCAAGGGCCGGCCGGATGTAGGCCACTGGAATTCCCAGTCCCGTGCTGCGCGTAGCCGCCGCCGCCGCTTGGGATAGAAGCTTGACGGCCGCCGCCACCAGTGTTGCCGCCGCCGCCAGTGTTGCCGCCGCCGCCGTACCGGCCGCCGCCGCCTTTGCGATTCCGCTTGCTGTTGTTGCCACTCCGAGCATGGCCGCTCGAGGAGGAAGCGGAGGAGTTGGCGGCGCAGGCACCAGAGGAACAGGAGGAGCCGTGTGAGACGCCGGCCACGAGCGCCGTCTCGGAGGTCACCTTGGCGGAATTGGCCAGGCGGAGCTCTTTGAGCACCAGGGTATGACGCGCCGCGGCAAAGGTGGGGAGAACAGGGGCGCTGGCGATGCTGTCGGCGGTAGTAGAGAAGCGATCGTTGAGTCCTCGGAGGAGATTAAGCACCAGCTATGACTCGGAGACGGGGTGTCCAACGTCGCGAAGGGCGTCGGCGGCCGTCTTGACTCTTTGGCAGTAGTCGGCGACCGGCAAATCGCCCTGAGTTAGCGAATGAAATTCGTGGCTCAGGAAGATTGCACGCGGTTCCTTGTTCGCCTGGAAGAGGCCATCAATGGCGACCCAGAGGTCGCGGGCGGTTTGCTCGGGCTCCATGGCAAGGTCGAGGATGTCGTCGGAGACCGATCCGAACAACCAACTGCGGATGCAGCAGTCGGCCTGCTCCCAAGCAGGATCATCGGGACGGGGAGGAGCGGAACCATCGACGTGATGGAGAAGCCCAAACTTGCCGCACATGGAGGTGAAGAACGCCTTCCACTTGTTGAAATTTGGTCGCTTGATCTCTAGCGTGATTGGAACATGGGATTTGACGGCGATTGTGGCGTAGGGGTTGATGAAGACGACGCCGGCAGACTCGCTGGAGTTGGGAGAGGAGGTAGTCCCCATCGCGCCGGAGACGGTGGAGGCCTGGGTGGACTCGGTAGTCATGGCGGCGTGCGGTTTTAGGGTTTAGCGGCGAGCGCAGGAACCGGGAGGCAAGAGCGCAAGGTTAGGGCAGCGGAAAGGAGAAGAACTCGGAATCTGATACCATGTAGAGAGGTAGATTGGGAAAACGCCTCACGCACCAAAGGGGTGGGGGCGGCTGTTGTATATATATAGCCAAGATACAATGGTTACAATAGATCCTCAAAAGGAGGAGATATAGAAACAGAATATGGCTATACAATCTACACAATCCTTTATTTTCCTCTAATAATCAACGCCAATATGCTTTGTAAGTTCATGTTTCACAGGATCATTGGCAATTTGTATGGCTCCAGTATTATCACATAGAAGAGGTGTAGGAGCATCACAAGAAATACCAAAATCTGCTAACAACCATCGAAGCCATACAATCTCTGAAGTGGTAGTGGCAAGTGCTCGAAGTTCTGCCTCTGTACTAGAACGAGATACAGCCGCCTGCTTCTTAGACTTCCATGCGAGAGGAGAAGAACCAAGAAGAATGCAATAACCTGTGATAGAACGACGATCTGTTGGATCACTCGCCCAGGTGGAGTCCGAGTAAGCATGAAGATGAAGCGGACTTTCACGAGCATAGAACAAACACTGAGAAGATGTCCCCCTTAAGTACCGTAGTACACGAAGCAAATGTCCAAAATGAATGGAAGTAGGAGCACTGACAAACTGACTCAGAATATGAACCGCATGAGCAATATCAGGTCTAGTAACAGTGAGATAAACAAGGCTGCCCACAGTATGCCGATATCGAGAGGGATCCTCAAGAGGTGTACCATCGGTAGGACGAAGTTGTAAATGAAGATCCATAGGTGTCGCAGCCGTTCGACTATCTGTAATGCCAGAGCGAGCAATAAGATCTTGTATGTATTTGGACTGAGAGAGATAGTATCCCTTTGCAGAATGCAACACCTCAGTTCCTAAGAAATAACTGAGAGGTCCCAAATCAGACATCTGAAATTGCTCACCAAGTTGCTTCTTCACATGAGAAATGTGTTCCACATCATCTCCCGTAATCAACATATCATCAACATATAGAAGAAGCAAAGTACGTCCACGTGGAGAGAGATGAATAAATAGAGCAGGGTCATGATCACTAGGTAAAAACCCAGCATCCCGTATCACCGAAACAAAACGCTCAAACCAAGCACGAGGAGCCTGTTTAAGACCATATAGAGCACGACGAAGGCGACAAACATGACCAGGAGGAGCATCAACACCTGGAGGTGGTTGCATATAAACTTCTTCATGCAAATCACCATGAAGAAAATCATTTTTAACATCCATTTGAGAGATGGTCCAAGAAGAAGTAGCAGCCACTGCAATGAGAGTACGAACAATAGTCATATGAGCAACTGGTGCAAAGGTCTCATCATAATCTCGACCCTGAGTTTGCTGAAAACCTCTAGCAACAAGACGGGCTTTATATCTCTCGATAGAACCATCAGACTTGGTCTTAATTTTGAATACCCATTTAGATGTAATAGGCACTGCATGTGACGGTAATGGAACAAGATCCCAAGTTCCTGTACGATCAAGGGCAGCAAGCTCCTCAGACATAGCAAGCTGCCATTCCGGAATATGAGAGGCTTCCTGGTAAGTAGATGGCTCATCAACAATGGCATTCACACGTGGAAAACCATACTTGTCAGCCGGACCAATAGCAGTACGATCTCGTAGATTATATCTTGGACCAACCTGTAACTCATCAGGAATAGTATGAGACTCATCAATATTATTAGAAGCATCAACAGCGGTCGTATCAGGACTGGCCGTGGTGGTAGAACTGGGTGGAGGCGCTGTGGGGTTTGTAGGACGACGATGGAAAACACGTGTGATAGGTGGTTTAGAATGAAAAGGAGGTGGTGCAGGAGGTGATGTAGTCTCTTGTGAAGGTGGCATGATGGAAATAGAAGGAGCAGGAATGGGCGTAATATATGGAGAAGGTGTAGTGACATCAGTATTGAGTGAAATAGGAGGAAGACACAGGAACGATGTGGGTTCTGTGGAAGAATATGAGGGCTGAGTAGAGGGGTTATAAAAGAAAGGACGGTCCTCAGCAAAGGTCACATCACGAGAGATACGTATGCGACGAGACGAAGGATCATAACACCGATATCCTTTATGCTCAGGACTATACCCCAGAAAAACACACTCAACAGATTGTGCAGTCAACTTAGTTCGCTCACGAGGTGCAAGCAAAACATAGCAAGTACATCCAAAAACTCGGAGATCATAGCTGGGAGAAGTACCAAAAAGAACTTCACCAGGACATTTTCCAGACAGTTTGGATGAGGGTTGTCTATTGATGAGATAGACAGCAGTAGAAACAGCTTCACCCCAAAAATGAGAAGGAACAAAAGATGAAATCAAAAGTGTGCGAGCAGTCTCTATAAGATGGCGATGTTTGCGTTCAGCAACACCATTCTGAGCATGAGCGCCAGGACAAGAGAGCTGAGCAAGAGTGCCCTCGGAGGACAAAAACTGGCGAAAAGCATCAGACAAATACTCACCACCAGAGTCAGAGCGAAAAACTCTAATAGGAGTAGAAAACTGTGTGTGAATCATGCGAACAAAAGACTGGTAAATGGAACACAACTGAGAGCGATGTTTCATGAAATAAATCCATGTATATCGAGAATGATCATCAATAAAAATGACATAATACTTGTGACCACCCTTTGTAGCAAAAGGTGCAGGACCCCATACATCTGAATGAACAAGATCAAAAGATCTAGCAGAATGAGAAACACTAGACGAATATGGTAGTTGTATCTGTTTTCCAAGCTTGCAACCCTTACAATGAAAACTATACTCAATAGGTGTATGACCTAAACAACCTTTATTTATTAATGTGGACAACCGGGACCCACAAAGATGACCAAGACGATGATGCCACTGGGCGAAGGAAGGGGCAGACAACGATGCAGCGAATGACACACGAGCTGGAGACTCAATGGAAGAAGGAAGACGCAAGGTGTCAAGAATGTAGAGGCTAGGAGCACCTTTACGGCGATGGCCAGTCCCAATCACTTTCCCGCTTCGACGGTCCTGAATAAAACAAGATGAGTCATCAAATCCAACAAAACAATTTTGGTCGGTAACTTGACCAACCGAAAGTAGATTCATGGACAACTGAGGTACAAAAGAAACATTGGGTACAGAAAAAGAAGAATTGCAAAGTGAACCCTGGTGAGTGATATGACAAGATGTACCATCAGCTGTCTGAACAGAAGCTCCATCAGTGACCGGCTTACAAGCAACCAACTGGGACTGATCAGATGTCACATGAAAAGAAGCTCCTGAATCAAGCACCCAAGACGACGAAGAAGCATTAACAGGCGAAGCAGCAGCAATAGACACCGAACCTCTAGGAGTGGAACCAGTACCACGACCACGAGCAGCACGACGTGCACGATAGTCAGCCAACTTCTCTGGATAACGAGAAAAACAATTCTCTGGAAGATGACCAGACTTGCCACAATGCTTACAGAGCTCTGAAGAGGAACCTTTTGGTGCACTGAATCTCTGAGAAGCTGCCAACACACTATGAGGAACAGATGCAGAAGAAGACATAGACTTGAGACGTGTTTCTTCTGCAAGTAAATCAGATAATGCCTGTGCCATAGTGAGAGCAGAAGAATTGTGAAGCAATCGTGTACGAATGGAATCATACTCAGCCCGGACTCCCATGACAAATCTGTAAGTAAAAAACTTTTCAATAAACTTATGTGCTGGACAGGGAACAGCTGTATACTCAGGTATCATGGAAGTCAATGATCCCATCAGACGATCAAAAGCAGAGTAGTACTCATCAATAGACATATCATTCTGCTCAATTTCATGAGTTTGCTGCATGAGAGTATGCAAAAGAGCACCACTATCCTGAACATAACGTTTCTTCAAGTTGTCCCATATGCCCTTAGCTGTTTTGAACTTAGAAAGACTCATGATCATGGATTGCTTAGTACTATTCACCATGGCAGCCATTACGTTCCCATCATTAATATGCCATTCTTTTACTGTAGTAGCATTACTACCATCATCCTTAAGCACAGGTGGAGTTTCAGTTAAGTGAAAAAGTAAACCATAGCCCCTCAATGCAGTCTCTACACAAAAAGCCCACTCTGGATAATTCTGACCATCTAGGGTGAGATTGATAACTATTGCATTTATCTGAGACATGTTGACCAACAGCAGGCAAAGATAGCAGTTACCACGACTGTGATGTCACGGGCAGAGGACAGCAGCAGCAGATGGGCGAAGAAAACCCACCAAGAAGCCACGGGCTGAGGACAGATCGGAGCAGAGTGGATCTGTCGAGGTGAGCCTTCCCCAGGCAGGCGACGTCGGCCGGATCTGACGAGGTGAGAAGGCGACGCCGAATCTGACGAGGTGAGCAGCGGCAGAGGCGCGCGCTCCCCCAGGCGGCCGACGCCGGATCTGAGACGAGGCAAGGCGGGGCGGCGGCTGCAGGGGCGACGGGCGATTGCAGGGGCGAGGAGCGGACGGGCGGTGGCAGAGGATCCACGGGCGGAGCAGCCGTCGGCGCCGGATCTGACGAGGACGAGGCGGCGGAAGACCCCGGCAGTGGCGGCAGCCTGGACGAATACGAACGGCTGCAGAGGCCGCGACGGGAAGAGGCCGCGACGGGCGGGACAGGTGACGGCGGCGGGGACGAGCGACAGTCGACGGCGGCAGGGACGGGCGATGACTTCGGCCGAAGGGCCGACTGGCCAACGAGGCCGATCGGCCAACTGGCCAGTTAAAATTTTGGATCGTGGGAGAGGAGGACTAAAATAATCATAACCTAACCCTAATCCATAGCTCTGATACCATGTGACTTACTTTAGGGATTTGAGAAGACTATGACTCCAATAGTGGAGATGCCAATATATAGATAACCTCATGGGCCTATAGTATATGGGCCTTGATATACTTAACAGTTCGAAAACATAAACATAAATTTACATCAAACTTCAATTAAACTAAAATGCGTGCAATTCAGTTATAGTAAAGCAGCTGAGAGAAACATGCCATGATATTCAAACTGCAGGCTCACTAATCACTATATCATAATATGCAATGTAAATTGTAATATACCTTATTTGCACCATTCAAAATTTCTCATTTTGTGAGGAAGTTTTTGAGAAGATAATCAAATTATCATAAAGCATTGATGATATTTTCTTATTATCATTCTTATTATCATAACCTTTTCTTGAGCTTACAGGGATACTTCATTGTTTTGTTCTTTTCTTTTTTACATTGTACCAGCTTGGGAGCCTTGATGCATTAGAATAACCTTTTATCCAAATGTCACATGTCTGATACATCTATTGAACACATAATACCCATTCAGAACTAAGGGCAACAATTTTTGTCTCTGGCTATTTTGTTTGATGGAAAGCATGTGCCATGGGACACTGTACTCAAGCCATGTATAATGCAGATGGATTGATTTGTTGGACTTCTGCACTTCTGCAGGCTGTGCTATGTTTTATTGGCTGGAAATTATGGTATTGCTATTTACTAAGCTTATGTCTTGATTGCACTTTTTGTCATTTTAAGGTAGCTATTTTCTCATTATCCTATATAAAGCTATCACGTGAGTACTCCAAACATACTGGGTTCTAACTGAACAACCTGTACTATATCGCAAAGTGGCAAAATACAGTATTACATAAATTTAATATTTTATAAGTTGCTATTTGAAAACTGAGCTTTTGAAATTGTGGCACTCACATACTTGTGCTGTTAAAAAGGGCCCCTGAAGCTCTGCCTCTGAGAATTTTGCTTTTAAAAATTATGATATGATTGTCCATGGATTCATCTCAATTCCCACCAGAAATATGCTTGGCAATTGGCATTTACTTCTCCATTTCTACTCCAGATTCCAGCCACTAGTGGTGATTAATGTCCAAAATACATATGAGCAGAGCATTTCAAATTTTGGTAATTTATGTTCTAACGACATAAACATATTATGGTCCCCACCAGAAATATGCATGGCAATTGGCATTTACTTCTCCATTTCTACTCCAGATTCCAGCCACTTGTGGGGATTAATGTCCAAAATACATATGAGCGGAGCATTTAAAAAATTTGGTAATTTATGTTCTAACAACACACACATATTATGGTAGGACAAACATGGCTGCTATCCCATTAGTTGCTTTTGAAATGCATCTAGCTTTGAGTAGCAGTCTAGCAGATGAATTGTTATCGCAAACTACGAGCCACAGAAAATAAATTGACTAAACTGTAACTAATAATCTTATGATCCAAAATGATGAACCTAACATCTCCAATTTCCTTTTCTCTGCAGATCTTGACGTCAGACTGGAAAGATCATAACTCATAAGTTCACCAAAAGATTCTGGCATGATACTGTCGACAAGATTCAATGTTGTCGTCCTGTAAATTTTGGTTATGTAGGAGCCCTAACCAATGCTGCTGTCCGTGTCGCTGTTTGTTCTTTTAGTCTCCTAGTGGATGCCGGAGACTGCACATGCATTTCATGCATCTGTACCATTATTTGCAGTTATGTACTTATTGTAGAGTGCTGCGTTTACCTAATCATTGAGCTAAGTTATCTAACCGTTTACCTAATCATTGAGCTAAGTTATCTAACCGTTTACCTAATCATTGAGCTAAGTTATCTAACATTGGAATCTGGATAGAAGAAACCTGCAAATTGGGGAAGTAAAACAACCGGTGAAGACCAGGAACCTGGAGGCCTCATTCTGTTGTAAGATTGTACAATTGTTGTAGTTGGGTAATTTCTATTATGGTGGATTAGCATGGATAATTCGCCTTTCCCATTGCTCTGCATATTCTAAGATTTCTTCCCATGTGTGACGTGTTTGAGCTGGAACTTCATCTGAATGATTGACAGCAGCTGTCGTTGCGATTCTGGCCTTGTTCTGAACAGGTTTTGGCTTTAGAAGTCAAAAGCTGTTTAGAATACATTTAGCTTCTTAATGTGACTTTTTTCATATTTTTTTTGGTATGATGTTTTTTATTTTGTCATTTATTTATTTATTTTTATTTAATTGAATATCTTAGAAACAATTAACATACATTGCAGTGCTATTTTAGTTAAAATACATCATACTTTTACTTTTGAGCATGGCCAGTCTTTGGTTTCGTGTGTTGGAAACATCGTGGATGGATTCAGGTAAAAGGATAAGAAGCCAATAACCGAGATGGATAGTGAGACGAACTGCAGCTCTCGTTTCTTTGGCAATTCCCACCAAGCACCGTGCCGAGGTGTTGCTGCTATCTCTGTTTCATGTGGATTTCGACGCAGTGACGGATCGAGGATTTTTAGGACTGTAGCTCTCTTGTTTCTTTGGCAATTCCCACCAAGCACCATGTCGTGGTGTTTCTGCTGTCTCTGTTTCAGGTGGATTCTGATGTAGTTGTGGATCTAAGATTTTTAGGATGGATATTTGGACTTTAAAGCTAGGTTGTTTGAATACGTTAATACCGATACTGTGACACATCACTTTTCTCAAAACACCGATATAACGATATATATACATAGATATAATAAAAATATAAATAATATAGAAATTAATGATTTCTTATGAGAAAATGGATGACATGAGACGAGCATAATAGCGTGAATTAAACAACAAATTATAGAGATTAATGACAATTACATATCTTACTGGTCATAACATTTTTTGCTCTTTTCCCTATCAACAAGAACCCCTTATGTAAGAAAAAGTTGTATGTTCCTTCCATAAAGCAAAAGATAATAAAAATTAATATGTAAACATATATAACAAGGGTTCAACTAACTGCCCATTGCCCAAGGCAAAGAATGTATTTTTGTACAACATCCATTAGAAATAATGAAGAAAGCAGAGGCTAGACTCCAGAAAGAACCAAAGCCGAATCAGAGCAGAGTAGAGATGAGTGGAGCAAGAAAGAAAAATAAGTGGAGTGGGCAGAATACACCTAGATCTGGAGAGAAGACGATGGCGATGAGTTGAAGGTGCTGCTCCCTTCTTGATGCCGCACTCCCTCTCGCCCGCCGAGTTGCTCCTTTCCCGCCACTGCTCTCTTCCTCCCTATTCGTGGTGTCACCTATTTGCTTACCTGTGCTGCTGCACACTCACCTTGTGCCCGCGCTGTCTCATGCATGCTTGCCGTCACATCGCGACGCCGAGTCTATTGGCTATCACTTGCCTCCGCAGCCTATGCCCACCAGTCGTCACTCGCCTCCGCAGCCCACACCTGTAAGTTCAAGCTTCATTAAATTGGTTTTGGTGATAATGACAAATACAATTGTGAGACCAATATGTTTATTGATTATGATATTATTAGTCTAATTTAGATTAAAAGGTGAAAGATATAAGAAGTATGCATTTAATATCACATTCTTGCTCAATGAGATACTACATGCAAGTGTATTGCATTTACATTATTATGATACTAACTAGCTGAATGTCTATGTGTTGCTATGAGTTTTTAAAATTTATCATGCTACATGTTCTGAAATTCACATATGGTAAAAAAAGATCAGAACATACATACAAATATATTCTAAACATTTTTAAAAACCATAGTAATGAACAAACATTAAGCTAGTTACTATTAAAAAATCAAAATTCAAAAGCCACTCAAAAGAACGGCCCTGTGATGTGAGGGAAATAGAAATATAGAAGGAAAAATTGATCATATACCCTCCATTTAGATGGAAATTGAGGATTTACCCTTGTAACATCCCAAAATTTTGAAATTTGAAAATGTGAAACTTTTGAATTATTTTTGCAATATGTTTTATTTGAATTTGGAGTTACGGTATTTTTCTGAGAATTTGGGTGAAAGTTCCAGAGAACAAAAGGATCAAGAAGAAAACAAACATGTTTATATAATAGAGAAGAAAATTTTAAAATAAGAATCTCAAAAGATGATCCATAAAATATAAGGAGAGTGTTTCTATTAAGCATAAAATCTTACCCAGGAAAATAATGGAATGAATAGCAAAAGAAATTGATAATCACAAGCAAAAACAAAAGACAAGGAAAAAGAAAATAAAAAAAATACAAAGGAGCCGGGCCGGCCATCACCCCGGCCCAGCACCCGTGCGCGCCCGACAGCCCAGCCGGCCCCCACGCTTCCTCTCTCTGGCCCCGCGGGCCCGCACCCCCGCACGCGCCTCTCTCCCTCTGCCGCGCGGGACCGCTCCCTCCCTCTCTTTCCTCTCTTCCTTCTCCCCCGGTGCGCCTGCGCCACTTCTCTCCTTCCTCTCTGCCGTGTGCAGCTCCTTTTCGCCACGTGGCCTCCATGCAATCTCGCCGCCCACGGTTTGTTCCCCGTCGCCCACGGTTTCTCCGCAGCCCCCTGTGACCATAAGGAGCTCCCGCTCCACCCTTTTCCTTCCCTGCCTCTTCTCCCACCTCTACTCATGCGCCGGCCGCAGCATCTCCGTGTCGTTCCCGGCCTTCCGGCGACGTCCAACCACCCCAAGCGCGGCAAAGCGTGTCCCTGCTCCAGGTGTACCTCCCCACCGCGTTAATCGGACTCCGGTGCGCCGGAGCTCACGCACGACCCCTTTTCCCCAACGCCGGCCGCCGCCGCCATTTTCCCCGCCGCCGCCTCCTCGGTTGACCATCCATCGATTAGCCGCGAAGGGAGCACCCTCTCGACATCCTGAACAACTTCCGACGGCCCGCCGGAGCTATTGCCGTCGGTGCGCCGTCAGCGCCATGCGCCACCGCCGCCCGACCCCGGCCTCCGCCGCCAGCTCCCCTCGGCACACCTCCCGCCCGGCTAACCCTTTGGTAAGTTCTCCCCTACCCTCCTCTAGCTCCTGCGCCTGCCAAATCCTCCTCCCTCCACGCCGGTGCCACCGCCCCTTTCCACCCCGTTGCCGGCCGCTTAGCTCTGCCACCCGCCCGCCTCGCCTTTGCTCCGCCCAGCCCGTCGCTTCCGGTGGCTTTACCACCTCCCCCTCACCCCATTTTTCTGGTAGCCGGCGCCCCTCCGGCCACCGTTCGCCGACGGCGCCATTGTCTACCCCTGCTCCCGTTGCTCCTCTGTTTCGGCTGACTCCTGAATGGAGCTCTGCTGTTATACTCACCTTTTCTATTTTGAACTCACCTTCCTTCACCGATAGAGCCAGCGCCCACTTGGCCAGCAGCGCGCGTTTATAGCGGAGCTGCCCGCGTTCGATTCCCCCGGCCGCAGGCTTAGTTAGGATTTTTAGTCTTTTTCTTTTTGCTGTTGCATTGCCAAGCCATGTGTACATAAGTAGCTAATGTAATTGGAACATTTAACAAAAGACTAAGTTTTAATTAAAGGTATTAATAAAGGATGACTTTGGTTAATTATCTGAAATGTCATAAAGAAAATTTGCATTGGTTAAATGTTCCAAATTCAGTAAACATACCCTTAGTCATAAATAAAATACATGATTCAATATCTAGCACATTGTCATTCAATAAATCTTGGAGATAGAATTCTGTTAAGCAACAAATATTAAGAGTATGAGACTAATCCGCAGATAATACTAAAGTTTCTCAAGCTAGAGACGAGTTTAGTAAATGTTTAATCCTAGATCGAACAACGTATGCCAGTAACTAAGGTGCTCCGAATATTTGTTTTAAAGATTAACTATTAATCGAAAGCGTACTAGTAAATTGAGTACAATCTTGTTAGGTTATGCTCTCATGGAATAATGATTTAGCAAATGGAAGCTTTCTAAGGAGCAAATCATACACTCATGTATTGTGGTAAAATAGATAGAACTAGCCACTGCATAGCCAAACATAAAATAATAACCCTGTACCCTAGCATCTAACGTACTGCCGTTAAACAAAATCTCCATAGTAGGTTTAATTAAGTAGCTATATTAATGTATAACCCCATATGACAAGTTTTGCTAGGTAAATAAATTTTAATTAAAGCCAAGCCAAATGACAACTAAAATGTATATATATATATATATATATATATATATAGGAAAAAACCTTTTTACTCCCGGGTGTAGTTACACCCGGGTCTTCCACGTCCAGGTCAAAGCGTTTGTTCAATCCTCCTTTCCCCAGTCCAGTAAAATCCCGGAGATCGCGCATACTAACAAAACAGATCGGCGGTTATTCCTCCTTGGCGATACCAGATGACAAGTTCAGAGGACAATCATATGGACAGCATTCCTTCAGATCGCGCATACTACTTTTTCACTAGTAGTGTGCCCGTGCTAACGCTACGGTAAAATACAAAACAAGATAAAATTTGTTGATCTGCAATATATAATATTTGACGACGACGAGCGTGTTGTAAAGGCCTTACGACCTTCCAGGACTTTTTTACGACCGGTTCCAATCAATTACGACTGGTTCCGACCACTTCTGTTGCTTGGGAGAAATGCAGCCACATCACTATCTGATATAGCTACCCTGGCACGCTCCAGTTCCTCCTCAGCCTGCACATGTGACAAGGAAGTACAAGTGGCAAAATGAGAACACTTCCACAGCAGATAAGAGTATAGAAGAAAACATAGTAGCAAAAAAAAAAAGTGCTGAAGGAAAAAAGAAAAGTCTGAAAAATAAGAAGTGCGATATATTGGGAACTGCAGATGGTGACTCTAATTGTTCATCTCCATTATAACATCAAGTGATACGTCTTCTGGTTTGTACCCAGCTTATTAATACGAAATTTCTAGATCAAAGAACACAATAGTGACTCTAATTTGCATGGGTTCTAACGTAGCATTGTTGGTATTACATCCAGTTTTAGAAACAACAAAAGCACTACGCACTTATCTTCTTTCAAATTGCTTTATATCTAAAATAAAGTTGTATTTGTTATAAAATTGTAATATCGAACTCTAGCTCTTGTAAATAATTAATTGACACCATTATAATCTTGATCTATCAAATAAACAGTATAGATCTTTCTCTTTTACTTCTGATTAATACGATAATTCTTTTGCCTCCCAAAGTGAACGTGGCTGCTCCTATAAACATAATTTTTAGTAAATAATAGATGATTGAGCGTAGGGCCTTACACGCATGATCCAATTGAATGTAGCTTATATATAACCGAATGAACGTAGCTTTGGGGTAATTTGTGATTTTCTTACAGCTGCTAAGAAGTATATGTGATTGCTTTTTTTAAAAAAATACTATAAGAACTGCTGAGTATTTATCAAGATCAAATAAACATCGATGACTGTAGCAACAGAAAAGTCATGCATGTACCTGAAGATGGAGGCAATAGAATGTTCTGTTCTCAAAGGTGGAAAAAGTCGATGAACTGATCAGGTGAAGGCCTTCGTTCTCCAATACTTTTATAGTCTTGGACAGAGGAAGAGTTGTACCAGCAATATTGCTCAACAAACTGACCTGAACCATGATTTCTTTGTCATTGAGTCTAAAGAAAAAACCAAGTACGCCACATGTATAAACACGAGAGGGCGTGAGTCAAGTCAAGACGAGCACGACATGGCAAGAAGCTAGACGGAGAACGCCGCGCAGCGCGTTGCTTGCCGCCACCTCTCCACACTCGATCTCCTCCGCCAGCCGTTCCCCATCTGAACCCGAACTCGATCCATCAGTCAACTCGCGCACGCGCCCATAACAGCTGCACTGCACTCTGCTCTGCCCCCATCGACGTTTCCCTCGCGGCGCCGACGCGTATCGTATTAACGATGCCGGTCCTGCGTACCCGCATTGTCCTTCAGTGAAGCACAGCTGTTAACTTACTCATTTGTCGTCGTTCTGCGTACACGATAACTTCCCTGCGCCAGCGTATACAGGAACATACAGTTTCTACTTAATTTTTATCTGCCCTACATCCATGGGTACGAAATCAGGTGTTCATGAGACCTGTTTGACGAAAGGGAGTAAGCAAAAATGCAAAAGCATACTTTTTTTCTTCTGAAAGCCAGAAATGAGATCAGTCAGCCTCCATTATCGTCTTAAGAAAAACTAAACAGTGGTATACCATTTTCTTCTCACCGACGAAATAGATTCCCGTTCCTCCTCCTCCGCTAGTGCCGCTACCTCCCCTTCCTCCGCCGTTGAAGAGGCCATACCTTTGCAAGGTCTGATAAAAAGGAACTATACTGTGCAATCCTCTTTCCAAATGCGGTCCTACTTAAGGCCCTGTTGCAGTAGGAATTGCTAAACATATCATTTCTCAACTACATAATAGCCCTTGACGAGAGAATAGCTTGAAATTAAAGAGCGAGAGGAGAGGTAGTAACCACTTGTGGTTCTGTCATTGCAAATCCCGAACGAATTTCCCCTGCCAATAAGGGAACAAGCCATTGCTTCTGTTGCTCCTTAGTCCCATATCTCAGCAGGACCTATAATGAGATTTTTGTATCATAAATTGCCAAACACCAAATTATTCACACCAACCGTAATCAAGCATTCAAGGTTGAGACATGTTCTAAGACCCTTCTACAAATGATTAGCATACTAAAAATAGCATGGCTTGTTTCCAAGGAATAACATAAAAACGCCATCTCTTGTTGCTACATACAGCTAGAAAATAGAATAAGAAAAACTTGTAGTCTGATTTTTTTATACAAAAAACTGCAGGATCAAGAGGATAATTGCTAGTGTCATGGTTTAAGAACCATTAAGAATTCTCAAGTTACATATACACGGAGATTTTCAGAAAATAGTTGTTTCTCACAATATGCTTGACTAATGGAACAAGATACAGTGACTGCCTTTGAAAATCTTCCCTTTTAAAATAACATAGATAATTTTGTCTTACCTCCATATTACCCGTATCAGGTGCACCGCAGTTAAATATTTGTGGAGCCCAAACTGAACGGCCCATAATCTCGCACAAATATCCATACTCAAGATTTGTGAGACCTCCACCTAGCAAAAGATCATCCGAGCTTCCAGGAGAAACATGAGACCTGTCCTCAAATAGTACCAATATGATGGCCATCTATAAACAGGAATTATGCCAGCATCTTCCTCTGCTATAGTGGTATTTTAAAACGTATAATCTAGCCCATCACGCTATGACCTCGGCAAATCAACGTTGAACATTTTACCCAATATCGCTCAACATTGCAATATCCAATTAAGCCAACAGGACAGCTAAAATTGCCAAAGACCACATCCATGAAACAGGATATACAAAACACTTGGTCTCATAATAGTTTAACCACTATTCTCAGTTTAACAATTTTTAGTCTAGATGCACTTTGTCTGCATCCAATCAGGACCAGCGACAAGCCAAGAAGCTCACCACGCATAACTGATGCTCCGGGAAGCAGATGCATTCGCCGCAGACCGGAACCTGGTGGACGAAGCAATAAACCCTCGTCGCCTGAAACACCAAAATAAGCAAGTACACACCGCAATCAGAACAAAATTCAGCTAGCACTAACAACATCAACCCACCCCAAATCTCAAAACGCAACTCGGTAAACAGAACAGCTCCCCGCAGCGCATCAAATTGAACAAGCCCTAGACTCCTGTGCAAGCAAGCTCAGAAGGTATTAGACGAAATGCTCACGCGTCGAATCAGCCTTTACCAACGGCGAACAAATCCAAGAATCCGCGCACCACCCCAAACCAAAATCCCGAACTCGTGCCATTGGCGGCACCCGGTCGGATCCAGGCGACGCCGCCACCGAATCCGCCACCCCAGATCCCGTATCCGCCAACACCCAACCGAAAGAACCGCGGGATCCAAGGCAGGGATCGCCGGATCGGTGGAGAAACCAGGGAGTACCTTGCGGCATTTGCAGACGACCATCGCCGAGGAGCCGGAGGCCGCGGTCGCGGGGTGGATTGAGAGTTCGGGACGGGGCGTGAGGGGGAGAGCACCACAGATCTCGCTGGGCCGTGGCTATCAAAATGCAGATTTGTGGAGGAGGCGGGCGCGCGAGGGTTTGGGGCGGAGGAGGCGGGCGAGGGGATGGGGAGAGGCGGCGGGCGCGCGAGGGAGGAGGCGGAGCTTTGCTTGCGGGGGAGAGACGTGTGGAGGCAGCGTCGGGGGCGTGTGCGGGGGCGCGGGGTGGGTACCGGTTCAATGATGATGATGCATGAACTAAATAATTTTGACCTTAGGATCTTCAATGAGTAAGAGAATAAGGCTTGAGGAGAGATCTAGACCATCCATTTGAATGAAGTTGGAACCTTTTGGTACACAAATCTGGGTGGACTTAGATTAGGCATGACTGTGGGGGTGGTTGAGGGGGTGGATTTAGTAAAGATAATTTTGGTGTATTATAGAGTAGGGTAGATACATTCGTATGAATACATACTACAGAACATATTGGTTAATACATATTCCATTTTCTTACTTCTACATACTACTTTTTTGAAACTAACACATTCTCATCTTACATACGTATACACACTCTATTCACTAAGAAATTCCCGAACAGTACATATCATATGTTTTTTCACGTTAGATTACATACTCCTTATGCAACTGTTGGTACATACACATACTCCTCTACCATTCACATACTACAAAATACATATTCTCTTTTCTTAAATCCACATTCTACTTTTTCAAACGTACACATACTCTTTTTTTCATAAGTCTCCATACTCCATTACTGGGAAATGATCATCAGTACATACTCTCTTTTTCTTATACATACTCCTTTTTCGACTATTCGTACTAACAGATACTTCATTACATATTGGACAATACATACTCCTTTTTCAACTATTCGTACTTACACAATTGAAATTGGACTATTCTTTCGTATACATACTCATTTTTTATGTCGCAGATACGAAAATAAGTACACCACTTGAGTATTACACGATGTGTTTCACAATTTTTTCTAAAGGTTTTTTAATCACTATCAGTGCTAACATGTAGAAGTATTTTATGTTCACGGGCCTCAAATATGGTAAAAAAAAGTAGTATGTCCGACACTTTGGAGAGCAAAAAGTATGATGCATAAATGAGTAGAGAGATGCGGAGGGCATGTGTGCAAATCACTAGTAAAAATAACCAAACAACTTTGTGGTCACCGTAGAGCCTACTAATATATATGTATATATGTTATCGTTAATATACCGCCAGTCATGAAATCTTAAATAGTAACATTAGTTAGTAATAATAATAAGATGAACTCCTGTATAGCAGGCTCAACTTGTAAAAGGATAAAATATCGAGTATCAGTAGTTTTCAGAGAGCACTTAAATTAAAAGGTCAAAACGATATCCACATATTATAATACCTTCGACTAAAAGATTTATAGAATAAGTACAGATCTCATCCATCAGTCCAGTTTGCCTTTACCTAACTTGCAAGGAATGCATACCCTAAATATAAAATTTGTACACTAAACTCCTGCACCAGTCTATAGGTCTAACCCGACTCATGGAATTTCCTTGATAAATACAAAATAATAAAAAGAGGTTATAATAGTAAAAAGATCAAGTTATCGTATGCTATTACCAACCTTGCCTCAAATCACCGAATCACCCATTAACTCGTAACAAAACTAAATTGAGTTTATTCGGATTTATTTGGATCTTTTTGAGTTATTTGCTTTATTTGGATTCAGTCGTTTGTCACGTAATTAGAAATCGGGAGTCGTGAAGATTCAATGGATCAAGCGAGATCAAGCTCGAAGTGAAGATAGAGACCAAAAGCTCAAGAGAAAGCATTGCGTGAGCTCAAGACAGCGGTAAACCGCGCTAGGCGAGTCAATACTTTGATCATGTTGAACCTACATTTTTGCAAATTATTTTGGTTTGAATTATCAAATTGCATGCTGTTATTCTATATGCAAATACATGTTTAATTTAAGACTTTAGTTATATGCCCATTGTTTGCTTGATTAATATTACACCTTCTTTGGAATACTTGAATATGTGAACCTTGTCGCCCTAGCAAAATTATAATGGTAACTTTTGAAAATAAGTCCCTAATTATATGCCATGCTTAGTTTTGCTTAGGTACTCATGGGCGCGAGAGCGCCCAAGCATCATTTTAATCCTGAGAAAAATTGGTTGGGCAGTCATGGTGGTAATGACTGGTGTATGTTGGATATGGTTATTTTATATTCCCAAAAACCTCAAATTGCTTATTTATATGAGCGGATGGTTTGGAGGCTGGTATGTGGTGCGGTGGGAGCACAAATTATGGAGTATGGTAGAACCGCTCAGATAATGCTAAGGACTGAATCTTGTGATGACCTCCTGATGTAAAACAGTACAACCACAAGTCTATAATGGGTACGACCTAGCTGAATAACTTGCAAGGATTTAGTTCAGATATCACCGAGGAAAGTGGGTGCCAGGGTGTACTGGTTTACTCACAGTGAGGCACAGGGTGTACTGTACTCGCACGGCGCAAGAGGGGGCTTCTGACTGTGGTGGTGTAACCCTTCAGCGGTGAAACCTCAGCATGGGTGGTGTCTAGCTAGATCGGAGTAAGGTAAAGGCTCTGTGATAAATTATCTGGGTCTCATGTCTAAGGAAGCATGTTGGCAACAAAGATAATTCATCTCTTGTGGTGAAAGTGTACAAACTCTGCAGAGTCAAAACTATTCGAATAGCCGTGCCCACGGTCATGGGCGGACATGGGAACTTAACTGGATATAGTTATGTTTTAAAAACATTGGAAACTGGGAATGGGAAACTTGAAGGGCGAAGGACTGCCCTGGTTTGGAATTGTCCTGGGCGTCGTCCCAGTGGTAAGTTAAGCGGCTATAACGCTGAAGAAATTGCTATATGGTGCAGATGCCATGTAACGGTGGATGGAATCTGAATCGATATTAATAATGCATTTCCTTGTACATTATGATTTGGTTCAAACTGCTAAGTCATAGGACTTTTTAATTAATTAAATTCAAAAGCACTCTACGCAAAATAAAATAGCCCGAGCCTCTCCTTTGTTAAGCCATGCATACTATTTATTTGCATTCTGTGTATTGGCTCGCGGAGCACGGGGTCGGAGTGCTCATGCTCGCTTTTGCGACAAAAATTCAGAATCAGGAAATCAAATCACCTCGCCTCAGCAACAAGATTGGACAAGCTGGCCAAGAAGATGAAGATGTCAAGGGCTAGGTCGCGAACCTCCAGTTGGCTGCCTGTGAGCATGTCCTGAAGGTCCCACCTGTGTGCTTCGTTCTTCCGCTGCTGCAATTTATTGATTTCGGCATAATCGGCCCATGAGTAAGTCTACTATTATATTTACGTTTCCGCATAATATGAACTTTGATATTCAGAACTGTAATCTGTGAGCACTATCTACTGATCCAGGGAATAGTGCGGTGGAATCACAGAGGATTCGGATTGAAAAATCCGGGTCTGACAACCCTCCTGTCCCATGTGTCAGTGACTTATGATGACCCCACGTGTCATTGAGATGTGGAGGGTAAATCCTCAATTTCCCAACTAAAGAGAGGGTATAGGATCCAATCTCCCAATATAGAATCCCATTATCTCAGCCCTGACCTTCCACCCCACACCTCAGCTCAAACTGCTCCTCCGGCCAAATGCTCCCGCTCCGCCGCCTACCCCCTCTCCCGCTGCCGCATGGGCCTACGCCCTGCCGCCTCCTCGCTACTGCCGCCTCCGCCTCAGCCGCCTCGCCGCTCCCATGGCCGGGTCTACACTCTTGGCGCCGGGCCCCGCTCAGCAACCTCCGCTCGTGGGGCCCGCACGGCCCCTGCGCCCCGGACGCCGACGAGGCGGGCCCGCCCGAAGCCATCACCGGCGCCGGAAACGGCTCGTCCCTGGCCGAGATGGGCGCCCTCGTGCTGTCCACCGCCGAACCCCTCGCCAAGGCGCGGGTCACCCATGCCGCCTTCTCCCTGTGGGTCGGTGGGCTCCCCGTGGGCCGGGCACGAGCCCCCGACTACCCTGCCAGGCCCGACAAGCCCATCGTGGTATATGCTCATTCACCTCATCGCTTACCTTAGTCTCTCTCTCTCTCTCTTCTTCGTTGAGGCATTTCATCGAGCATGTTGTGTGGGTGGGGTTGCTGCTCTTGCTCCTGCAGGTGACGCAGAAGGAGATCACCACGCACAAGGAGATGGGGGTGCCGCTCAACGCGTACATGCTCCACAACCTGGCACACGTCGAGCTCAATGCGATCGACCTTGCTTGGGACACGGTCGTGCGGTTCTCGCCGCTCCGGGACACCCTGGGAGATGGCTTCTTTGCGGATTTTGCGCGCGTGGCTGATGATGAGAGCCGGCATTTCCGGTGGTACTCGCAGCGGCTGGCTGAGCTTGGGTTCAGGTAAGCGGCATGAAGAATGAGGCACAGGTTATTTATTCAGTTTTATTGAATGAATACTGAATAGTTGTGTCATGGTCAGAGGGTTGTGTCATGATCAGAGGGTGAAATCACTATCCACTGACGATACTTCTGCCTCACTGCCTGGGGTTATACATGCATAGTGATAGTTTTTTTTTAATGATCTATGTCACATTGTTGTAATTGCAATAGTTTTTGTGGACAGCTATGGTGATATGCCTGTTCACAATCTTCTCTGGAGGGAGTGTGCAAAATCCTCGAGTGATGTTTCTGCACGGCTGGCAGTGATTCCTCTAGTTCAGGTGCCAGATCGCTATAACTTTCTTCTGTCCGATGCCTGTCCAAAATACACACCTTATTTTTATTATTGATTATGATGTGTGCAGCTTGAGCTAGTAGGCTTCAGGCCTTTAGATGAGAGTATTTTTTGAAGAACTTTGCTTTATTACAATTGACCAATGTGTTGATTATTAGAACCTTAATAGGAAGCTAGAGGCCTTGATGCTGGACCAAGACTGGTCCAAAAGTTACTTGGCTTTGGGGATCATAGATCTGCAGACATTGTGGCGAAAGTAGCAGAGGAAGAGCTTGCACATGTTTCTGTAGGTTTATATTGGTTCCTGAAAGTATGCCAAATGATGGGTCGTCGTCCTGATGATACTTTTAGAGGTTAGGTTGTCTCCTTAATCCATTAAATTTAAATATAATTATACAAAACTATGCTGATTAATGGACTGTTTGCTGTAACATTACAGACTTAATAAAGGAGTATGATGTTGTATTGAAAGGTCCATTTAACTATCCGGCTCGTGATGAAGCTGGTATACCCCGAGAATGGTAAGTTCGGACTCAGCTGTGACTGTGAGTCTGAAAGTATTGTAGAGCTATATGAATAAAATGTTAATATTGATATTATTCAGGTATGACGAGAAGTTTAAGCATGAAGCTGCAAGTAAACTTTCAGAGGCGAGAGACTGATTTGCTGTTTATCCTAATGTTTTTTAATGGATCAAAACTTATGATATGTACTTCGCAGGTGCATGATAGGTTAGCTTGTATTGTTGAGATGGAGAAAGAGAACGCAAATTTGAATGGCTAAGTCTCACTTGATGAATAGATGAGAGACTTGGTAGGTACTACAGTGATAATTTAGCACATTAAAACTTCTTTCTTAGTTTATTTTTCATGGCAACATTGATGCGAACAATCATCAATTGCCAACATCCACTGACTAAACTTAGTTAGATACTTTGATTTGTCACCTTTGTCTTTTTGAGCAACACATTTATTGCTTTTATAATTTACTACATATTGTATCTTTTCAATTTGAGATACATAAATACATCTATCATGTTGTATCGTTATAAAAAGATTAGAAACATTTTTGGTAATGATAGTGTGCATTACCAGATTCAGCTCATTTGCTTGCTTCATGGATTTGGAATGATTGTAGAAAACACATGGGAAAAAATGCTCCTCACACAGGGCCCAAAATAAATCTTTTTTTTTGGTGACGAATCCCCACAAGTGTTCTAGTCATTGACAGTGTGGTCCCACCTGGCCTCCAAAGTTTTTTTGATGGGCTACGACCCATAATGGGGCCCTTGAAAAATCTGGAGTCTAAAATGTACCTGCCTGAATTTGAAGGACAAAAAGGACTTTTACCTTATTTTCTATGTACATACACCCACTGGACAACATGCCACAAGCTAATTTAATACATCATCCTTTTCTCTCTTTTTTTTCAATAACACGCTCAATATAGTAGAGTCTTAACCAAGTCTGTTTTTATTTGGCTCGAGTTTCATTTGTTGGCTTCATGCTGAAATGGGACATTTGTCCATGGGACATGCGTCTGGTGTCCTTTGTTCTTTTAAAGTAAGCTTCTGGTGTCAGGATGAACACAAACCCAATTTGTATTTTCCATCTGCTTGCTAGTAAATTGACACAACACACAGTACAACTCATAATTGGAGGCTTGCAAGTTGCACAGATTTCTGCTGTTGAACAACAATTTCCGTTTTCAGTTCATATAGTACTTTTTTCTTCATTGTTTAGGCTGGTGGCATGGTGCTTGACTGCTTGCCAAGTTGCGGCCCGTGAGGCAACAGATACAGAGGTGACAAAAGACTACGACCTGCACACTAACCACCAGAATATCAGCTCTGAAGGCTAATTATTCGCTGCTTGGAACCAGACATTGTTGGCGTTACTGTGAGAGCCGAAGAATACTGGACGACAAGGTAGAACATTCGTGGTGGAAAGTATTCAGCTCTTCAGTCTAGTTCTAGTTCAGTGAAATGGCAAATATTTCACCTTCTGTAATGTGTTTGCGGATGAGCATTACTCTTGGCCGCGACGGTCATCAATACAGCCGTTTGTTTTCTTCTTAGAGAGAAATCAGTATAGATGGTTGATCCCGTATCACCGTGAAAGCTCAATCATTGCGATCCTGGTCACTGTAGTTCGGTACATCTCCCGCAGGACAAGTGCCACATGAATTGACAATTGTTGAGTCTGCCTCAAAATAAAGAGCAACTAGTATTGAGTTAGGATGATCTGGGCGGTGTGGGTACCGGCCGTGGATTTCAACGGGTACGTGGGACGGTGGGAGCCGGTGGCGCAACCGCCGCGGCCGATCTTTAGCCCCCTCCTCCAACCGCCCTCCACATGGTGTCAGTCGTCACGTTCCGTGGGCGGTTAACTGAACCCGGAGCCGCCAAACGCCTCCGGACGCCGCGTCACCACGTGTCCCGTCAGCGATCAAACACTGGCGTCGCACTACTGATCTATGTCCGTGCGTTACGACGAGTGTTAAAATAGGGTGATATATATATATATATATATATATATATATATATATATATATATATATATATATATATATATATATATATATATATATATATAATGATATAAAACCATACGATATATGTTTTTATAATATATATCGTATAAAATATATAATCATATTTAAAATTTAGAAACAATAGACCTAGCGAGGAGATGATCAGATTGGCCGGTCCTAATCTTAGACTAGAATGAGTCTGCGTAACCGGCGAACGTTCCACGGGCAACTTCTCTCGTCATCGCGGCCGTCCGCTGGTCCATGGACGGCTCAGATCTGACCAAAACCGGCACTGCCGTATTTGCTCGCTGCCGTCTGCCCGCGGCATTGCATTATTGCCAAACTTTCTACAGACTCGGATGAGTCCAAGTCGGATGAGAAAAGCGTGTTTGCCTTTCTCGCTTGCATTTGCACCGGAAAGCGACCGCGAAACTGCACGTCTTCAAGCCTTCATATACGATCTCCCCTGTACTTTGTTTTCCATGCCGCATTGATCAGAGCCTTGTTTGTTCGTCTGCCGCGCACGTCGGAGAGAGGAGAGAGAGCGCGCGCGCGCGCGAGAGAGATAGAAGATGTGCTGCGGCGGCGACGGCGACTGCCGGCCGATTGGGTGGCTGCTCGGCCTGCCCTTCGCGCTCCTCGCCGTCCTCGTCTCCTTCGTCGGCGCCATCATCTGGATCGTCGGGTACCCTTCATTCTTTCCTGAACCCCCCCACCTCCTCGATTTGAAGTTACTAAGTGTTAGGCAATATTAGTAGTAACATGCATCTTGATGGCGTGTTATGAGATTAATTTGGTGGCAAACATATCAATTTGTGTAGGCTGCCGATCTCGTGCATCTGCCCGTGCTGCCTGTGCGTGACGGTGCTGCTGGAGGTGGCGGTGGAGCTCGTCAAGGCGCCGCTCCATGTCATGACGTGGTTCACCTCCAAGATACCTTGTTGATCCCGTTGATTAGGCTCGCCCGCTCATGTCTTAGTTGGTGGTGCATGTCCACACATCGGTTGGTGTATATTCGTGTGATGGGCTGATGATTCCTCTTATTTCCCCCCCTTTTGGTTCGTTTCTGTGATTGCTTCTGGATATTTGATGGTTGTCAGTTGTGACTTTTGCGAATACTTTGGTAGAGTAGAGCTGCTTGGAGTCGTGCGTCCGTCAGTTTCGGCAACTGTTCTTTACGTCCGATCGCTGACAACTAGTGGTTCTGGAATGTGGATGCCTACTGTCCGCTGTGTCCGATGTTGATTGAGATTCTGACGTGCGTGCTAGTTACGTACTCCGTTTCATTCGAATCGTGTTTTCACTGGCAATGCGCCATGATCAACATGCATTTGGGCAGAGACTATGTGTAGCATGCTTAGGTAAAATTTCCAAAAGTTCCGTTAGATTTACACTACGGGGGTGTTTGGTTGCCAGCCACACTTTGCCACAGGTTGCCATGCCTAAGCTTAGGCAAGTTTGACCAACTTGGAAGCTGTTTGGTTGCAGCCACAGTTGTGGCAAGATTCCTTTCTAGCAAACTAGACCCCACACGTCAATGACTCAAAAAAGTGTGGCAAGATTCCCTTAGGCTTGCTAAGGTGTGACAAAGAATTTGAGCACCTCAACTTAGGCAAGTGTGGTAATTTTTGTTGGCAAATGGTGGCAAAGTGTGGCTAGCAACCAAACAGCCCCTACATATGGAGATGGGGTGGAGTGGTCAATTACTCGATAGGCAGCAGAAATTCTGAGAGAGAGAGAGAGAGAGGAGGGCCCAAAGCCTGCCTAAGCGTGCATCCCGTGGGCCCATTCCAGCCCATCACATTAGGCCCACTAACTAAAGTGGCAAAAATATCTCCTCCCGCTCGGCCGCTCTTCTCCTTCCCCGACGCAGCTCCCGCACCCATCCCACCCTCGCCTCTTGGCCTCTCCGCCTCTCCGAACCCTAGCCCTCGCCGTCGCGCGGCTCGCCGAAGCCACCGCCGCCTCCACTTGGCCGCACTTCCCTTCCCCTCCACCTCCATCCTCATCGCCGGCGGCGGCAGATAGATCCGAGGCGAATGGGCCGAGAGGTTGGCCACCACAGCCTCCGCCTCCACTTGGCCGCCCTTTCCCTTTCCGCTCCACCTCCACCCTCATCTACGGCGGTGCGGCGGCGGATGGACCGAGAGGTTGGCTCCGAAGCCCGTAGTAGACGATGTCCTGGGACGGAATGGTGCGGCGGAGGCGGAGTGTACGAGGTGGGCGATGGTTGGTAAGGCGTGAGGGCCGGTCTAAGGTTTGTGGTGCGCGGCGGTGTGGAAGCCGGAGCGGCGGTTTGGTGGGCACGGCGTGCGGCCTTGCGCGAGCTAGGGTTTCGAACGTGGGCAGCGGGGACGGCCCGAGTCGATGGATCTGAAGCAATGGTTGCTGGGCGCGAAGCATGGATCAGATCTAGGGTTTCTGGTTGAAGTGGAGCCGATGGGAGAGGTGGAATTGCCGTCGCAGGAATGAGGTGTACGCGTCGGAGGTAGGGATCCGGGCAACAAGGACGGTGGGGGTATGCACCAACCCGAGGCAGTGGCGGAGCCACAGGGTATGCCGGGTGGGCTACGGCATACCCTGGGCCCGGCGCCTCCAGCCTAACCTGCGCCAACCTGATTCGGTGATTCCCCAAGCCCTAGTTGCCCCTCAAGCCAGCGCGAGAGCTAGAGCGGCGGCGATTGGGCGAGAGACGAGACGAGGCAGACGGTGAGCTAGGGCTGCGGCCTTTGGGCGATTCTGGTATGTCACCATCCCACATGGCGTGAGACCCCCTCCCTTGATTCTTCCTGCTTCTGCTTACGCGAAAAAATTCCCCAATCTTTCGTTCGTGTCGGTTTCGGCGGACACGATGAATGCTGAAAAATGTTGGGGTTTGGTTTTGGGGGAGGTTGGTTGCGATAGCGATGTGTTGCAACTTGTGAGTTTCTCGCTTACCAGATCTGTATCTAACCTAATTTCTGGATAGAGGCGCGTATTTGTTAAGCTTTTTTCATAGCACTCACAATTGTGCTGTATAATGCTTCCGTAACTAGGAGACTTGCATTTGGATGATACTCTTGAAGACGCACTCAGCAGCTTAAGTGATTTTGATGAAGGTGTATGGTGCGAACTCAGTGAAAAACTTGCTTCAAGGTTGTCTCGCTTGCTTCATTTGATGGTGATTATACTGTTATATGCATATTAGTTTTCCATGTTTGTATTTAAGCATCAGTAGTTAATGACTGAAATTATAATCTTGTGTAGGAAACAAAATGCATTTTGCGTGCACGGGCATAGTTATCAAAAGCATTCGAAATTCTTCAAATTTTTTGACTTCAGCAGATTTGATTAGATCTCGTGATGGTGAAGGAGGAGGATTCCTAAGATCGTGGTTCGTGCTGCCAATTATTTTTCACTTCTTTGCTTGCTTATTTAAGATCGGTAATCATTCTGGATACCTGTTGTCTTGCTTTATTATTACAGATGAAAGTGTGCCTTCCAAATAAGCAAGTTGTCAAAGGGCGGTTGAAATATTATGATTCACATTACAATATCATTGTTGTCACCACCAAGCACTTCCCTAATCTTCGTGCAGCACTTCTCGATCATCACATGCAAGCTTATTCGATTACTGAGTTATTTGCTCTAAGGCGTTGCTACCACTCGGACAAATTAATGGCCACATGTGGGGTGCTGGTTGACAGTCCAAGTGGAGATCATAGTGAAGAGCTTATGTTGTCGAGCACATAAAGAGTTCCAACTCATTTGCTTCTTTTGATACACAGAAGGTACGTAGACTGTATACCGAATTACGGTACAAATTTTACAATTATTTACTGAATTGGCAAATGATTTTACCGAATTGCATATAAAAATTTTTGGTGCGGCATACCCTTTGGTAAAATCCTGGGTCCGCCACTGACCCGAGGTGAAGAATCTGGCGACTGCACCTGTAACTGGCTTGAAACTATGAGTTTTTTTTAAGGCTGTTTATTTGGATTTAAGCTTTCAATTGAGATCATCGAAGATCACCAAACAACGAGAAATAGAAATGTACCTGCAAAAGAAGACATTTTTTCTTTTTTCCCTTTCTTTTTTATTTCATTTCTTTTTTTACTCTGTCGATTCGGTAAAAACCGACCAAGCCCCCACAAATCGTCACAAGCCAAGCTTACAACTTGTCGGTCGGGACCTCCGGCGGCCAGGGGTGGCGAAGCCGACAGCGACTGCTGGGCAGGCGTGGACCCGAGCAGCGGCTGCTCGGATGGAGATCGGTTGCGGCCGGACGTGCGTGGGTCTGAGCGGCGACAACCCAGATCGACGGGGATCGAGTGATGGCGGCCCGTATGGGGATCGACTGCGTACATCGGAGCAGGCCAGCGGACTCGACCTTCGTCAAGCGTGCGATGATCAAGCTTCCTCACAGGACCCGAGCGTCGGCGTTGGTGAAATCCCGAGCTACGTCAACCACTGGCGATCGGCAGCTGCAAGCTAACCAAGTGACAAGCAGCTACGGCCGGGCGGAAGTCGAAACAAGGCGGCGGCTTCGACGGAAAAAGCCCGGATCCAATCGATCCGGATTGAGCGGCGACGGTGGCGGCGAAAGAAGCCCAGGTGGTGAGGAGCCCCAGGCAGCAGCGGCGCTGGAGATGACAAGCGGCAGAGGAAGAACAACGGCGGCCAGGCAAAACCGTTGGTACAACGAAACCTTAAGTATAGCTTTGATACTATATTATGAATAACGCTTGTATTCATTAGAGCAACTCCAGCAGTAGCCCTCAAATCAGGGCCCCTACTTTTGATTTGAGAGCACCCCTATTTTTGAGAGCCCTGTTTTCTGGGCTGCACTCCAGCAGAGGCTCTCAAAACAGGGCTCCTATTTCTCAATTTCCACTATTTCTCAATTTCCACTATTTCTTCACCATCTATGCATATGTATGGGACAAAAGCACAATACACAATAAAATATTTATGATTTCACAATGAGGGACAATATTTAAATTTATGAATTCAAATACGAATATTCAAATTTAAATTCAAATTTGTTCCGAATTTAAATTGAAAGCGCAAAGTTCATCACATAACATCAAATAAACTGATACAATCCATCATAACATGTAAAATGAAGTCTACGAAAATAATTAAACAACTAGCTAGCGTTATGTATCGCCCACAAATGTTCCACAAGATCGTCGCGGAGTTTCTCATGTCCCTGTCTATCTTCAATCTCCCTGTGTATCTTGAGAAAATCCGACAACACAAGTGGATTGCGGCGTTGGTATTCCTCCTCCCTCAGCTCCTCACCCCCATCTTGATCATAGTCATAGCCCCCAATATCATCTGCATCTTGCTCATTCTCAATTATCATATTATGCATGATCACACACGCTATCATTATATACCATAGTGTCTCCTTATTCCAAAATCTTGCAGGACCTCTAATCATGGCAAAGCGTGATTGCAACACACCAAATGCTCTCTCAACATCATTCCTTACCGCTTCTTGAGCTTTTGTGAAATGACATTTCTTGTTACCTTGTGGGTTTCTGTAGCTCTTCACAAATGTGATAGAAAGGGAAACCCTTCTTGTTTGGCTCCTTGTCTGCATATATAGTTTGTGTTTCCAACACCTGAAAGCAAAGACATGTGTGAATCAGCATTTTTGGTATAGTAATGAATTGATTCATGCTAATGTTCAATATGAAAGGATTTCTTACATGTTCCTGGAAAGGCACACCACTAGGATGGCGACGCTCAACTTCTTCAAAATAGCCCTGAAACTTCTGCAACTCCTTGTAAATTATGCCCCACCGATGCTCAAGAGAGTTGGCAGTCCTACTAGAATTAAATTTCTTGTTGGCATGGTAGTTATCATGAATTCGCTTCCAATATGCTGAACCAGGTTGCTCATTTGCAGTGATATGATCCATGCTAATGTTCTCCCATGACTCACATAGCTGGAAATCCTCTTACGGAGAGTAGTTGGCAGCACGGCTTGGCTTCTTTTTGGATGCACTAGGTTCACTAGCAATTGGTTGAGACACAATTGGTTGAGTACCAATTGGTGAAATATCAATACCATCAATCTCAGTCTCCTCGGACATCATCCTTGACCACTAACCTTCTTGCGACATATCTCAAGCTGTGGAAACCACAATCAAGTTAGAATAACAATTAGGTAAAGTTTTGGATTCCTAAAAAAGAAAAGAAACTACACATAATCTTTTATAAGTAACAACTATGTTTGGAACGCAGTAACTACACATACATGAACGAAATGTAACTAATCAATAAATATATATCCATCATGCAAGCATTACAACAAATGAAGCTATTTGAAGGAAACATCAAATCTCGATCTACAAGTTAAATCATGCAAGAACTCTACTGTCACAGTAACCTCAAGCATAGATATATCATCTGACGCTAAACTGTAAGCTGTGTGTAACAAGCAGAAAAACCTCTCAACAAATCACCACCCCGGATCAACACAAAGCAGGGAAGGGATCGATAAACCACTGCGCCCAGATATCACCCCTAGTAAACTGACCAAGTAAACATATGCAAGAAACCACCTGCAAGAGCAGATACGCGCACATATGCAACAAATATGTGTGTATGTGTGGATACAGAAACAAGAAGTGGAGTGAGAGATCTGGATCTAGGGATTTATATGCCACATTGGAACACAACACGAGAACTAGGGAATCAGAAATTTAGAAGAAAAACTACCCAGATTAAACAACAATCGAGTGCCTAGACGAACCAAATCAACAATAATCAAGGATCTACCACAGATCATAGAACGCGAACAGGAGGAGAAGACGAAGTCGAGAGGAATCGATCGATCGATCGTAAACTCGCGTACCTTGAGAGGAGGATTGGAAGGACCTTCGCTTCGATCGCTAGAAGATTTTTTTTGGGGGGTTCGGCTTGTGGGGATTGGAGATGTGGGAAGGCGGCGGGGGATTTTGGCCGAGCGCGGGGAGAAGTTTCACGGTGCGGGAAAAAAACAGAAAAATGAGAGCTAGGGGAGGGCCCCTGGGAATGAGGGCTTGGAGGCCTCATTTGAGAAGTCTCCTATTTTTTAGAGCCAAGTAGGGCCCTGTTGGAGCTGAGTTTTTTTGCTCTGGCTCTCAAATTTGAGTTTGAGGGCTCAAGTAGGGGCCCTGCTGGAGTTACTCTTATGAGACCAGTGGATCAATATATATACACATACAGATATGACATATATGCAGTAAACCCCTCATACAATATGGTAAATACATAAATATATAATACATATCTAACACAGTGAACTAGGCTGTTTATCGTGTAATGCTAACTGGTTGGTTGACTATTGTTATCCAACTCTTCTTAAAAGAAAGTCTTTCCTGGATCCAGAAAAAATGTTTAGACAACTCTATCATCCAAAAGAAGAAATAAGTTGTTTTTTTGTTTGAACATATGTTTCATGTGTCTTTTCTAAACTTCTTTCTTACTACATAATCATCACTAATTTACCTGGTGCTAAATAATATCCAAACTTTCTAACTTAAGAAATCGACCCCTCATATTATTTCCTTACACTAACGTATTTCTATCCAGCTACTATTATTTAAGATCACCCTCTTTGGTTCTCTTTGATATTCCTACTATGAATTGCAGCCTTCAACTTGCAAAACATACTTGTGGTCTGCCCTGTATTGATTTATTGTTGTGTATATGTTGCTTCCGTAACCAACACTTTATTGTTGAAGCTGGATTGAGCTTCTTTTTTATTTTACTTAGCTTTTTATACCTTTTATTTTACTAGTTGGCACAGGCATGTCTTGCTTGCTTAACATCTCGTAGGCATCTTAGTTTGTATAATGGATATCTTTACACTAATTACATTTAGCTTCTTTTTATTTTACCAGCTCCTTTTGGAGATTTTTGAAAAGTATTGCCGTGCTGTAATGTAAGAATTTATGCCAAATTCACTTGCAAATATTGGTTGTTCTGCATAGTTGCAAAAGTTTTTGTTAGAAACTATCAACAGTGTTACTGAGAAGTGTTCCTATCCTGCTTCTCTTCATTAAAACCATGGCCAGCCAGGTCACTGTGAAGTGCTAACACAACATCTACTTTCTGATGTCCTTTTACTTAGCTGACACTGATTGACTGATATTTACTGACTGACAATATTGGTTAACATTTGGATGAAGGTCTCTTAACTGAAGGCCTTTGGAGGGAAGGATCCGATACAACCGTGGTTTCTATCCTGGGTGAAAGATTGCTGGGCCAGGAGAATTTTCTTATGCCAAATGTACATTATTTGTGTTTTCAGCGAATTGTAAACTGGACTGTGGACTGGACTTTCAGTAATCTATGGACTGTGAGCTGGGCTTATCAGTAATGCATGGACTATTACATGGAATTATCGTAGTATATGGACTGTAAACAGGACTTACAGTAATCTGTGGATTGTGTAAGGTGGACTGACTTTCAGTAATCTATGGACTGAGCTGGGCTTATCAGTAACGCATGGACTATAGCACGGAAATTCCTGTAATATATGGACTGTAAGCAGGACTGTCAGTAATCTGTGGATTGTATAAGCTATCTTCAGTAATCTATCTGATTTTATTCTGAGCAGTTAGTCAATTCTAGGCCGAAAATAGAAGTCTGTAGCCGATGTTTGATCGATTGGGCCGGTAATTTTCTTTAATTTAATGGGCCAATATTTTCGTAAATGGACCACAACTAGGAGGAATACAAAAGTCGTGGACCTAGATGGGTCTATGGTGGCCTAATATGGCAATTTATGGACCGCAAGCCATTCATGGACTGTTGGGTTTGTAATTTTCCTTAACTGGGATATTGGGTAGGCTGCACATGGAAAACTTGGGCCTGCATATGCATGGAAAACTTCGGCCGTTTATGGCCTTACGGCTTCGTTGATGGACCTTACGGGCTACAATTTGAACATAGGCCGTAAATTGGCTTTAATAGGATTGAAGTGGGCCAAGATGGGCCCTAAATGGCAAATTATAGGCCGCTAAGGTTAACCCTTGTGAATTTTGGCGGCTAATGAGCTTTAACTGGGAAAGTGGGATATTTGGGCTGCGGCCGTTAATGGTCTGCGATATTTGAACTTGGGCTTATAACAGACCTTAACTGCAGTAGATTAAAAACTTGAACCCGGCTGTAAATGGGCCACAAGCCATACATGGAGCAGATGGGCCTTAATTGCATATATGAAAAGTTTAGCAATTGATGGGCCTTACTGGGTTCATTTGTATATAGGCCGCTAATGGCCTAACTGGCATGCGCGGTTGGCCAGATGGGCAAACATCGGAAAAATATGGAAAAAACTATGGACCCGCAACAAGACAAGCCAGTAATGGGCTTTACTGGATATTTGAATTGTTAATGGACTGGGATATTAATAGTCCAAAATGTGTACACTTGACAAATTTGGGCCTCTTACTTCGCCAACTACACGCGTTAATTCATATGGGCCTTGTCTGGTTTTTGCTTATGAGCCTTATATGGACTGCTATTTGGGACAACGTTTTGAGTTTTCGGTCGACTTTGTTTCTCATTATATTAGCAAGAATAGCACATATCGTACAAAATTTATGAAAATATCATCTTCACCGTATGATCACCGCGTGGGATGAACCAAGGAGTGACACGAGGCCTGTGTCACATGACCACTGTGTAGTGCGTTCGGTTCATGTCTCTTAATTTGTGTTAATTTATTCCTAATTAGCGAATTCATTTAGGTGTACCACATATAAAAAATTTTAACATAGCAAATGACGTCAAAAACTTATGAAATTGTGTGTGGAGCCTCCCGACATAGTGTATTTAATTGTGTAATTTTTTCATAATTTTATTCGTTTTGAATTTTACTCAAAAATTCATTTAAGTAGATTGTTTGTAGAAAATTTTTAATATTGAAAATGGGCTCTGGAAATTATGAATTTTTTAAAGGATTCTTGCACAGTGGACTTGATTGTGTATGGTTTATATGAGGAACTACAGATGTAAGAAATCAACCAAGTTGTGAATCTGATAAATATCCAATATGAGGTACACACAGTCCAGATGAAACTTCAAATATGGACATACTACAAACTAATCCACATTTCAGAATTCAGATGAGATACACGGACAGCATAAACTAAAAAAATGCGGTAGCCAAACAAACAAAATAGCACAGTAATGTCATGTCACATGTGTTTCAACGCATGCACCTCAAAAGTCAAGACCAAACCAAAACGGCACGGTTTGGTCTTGGCCGAGGTGGCTCTTCCTCGCGCGCATGGGACTAGCAGGTGGCCCGCGCTGCCGCGTATTTGCGTGGTTATGTTTATTTCAAAACTTTTAGTATCAAATGATATAACTTAGACACTTGAGAATATGTTTATGTATCTTGTAGACTATTTAATATTTTAATATATCATAAACATTGAAAATAATGATACAAGTTTGAAGAAAAATATAACTTGTTGAATGTAATTAAAGTATGAGCTTGATGGATTGAGGTTCTTAAAAATATAAACACTCTCCATCATACATGGATCGTGTAGCTGTATGTCCATATTCTTCCTCCATTAGTTACTCTTTTTCAAAATATATACATGCACATGCACCTCTATTTAATTTCAAAGCTATACATTGATTATATGTGCAACAATCTTATTAGTTACCCATTCTAATATAATCTCTTAGTTACCACCCATTCCAATACAATACTCTACCACTTAGTTATCTTCTACGTCTCTCAATTATTGCTTAATGCTGACCATGCAACATCAAATATATATACACAAGCAGCCATCACTGATCCCTGCTGGGGGACACCTCACGCCCGTCATGCTCTCTCGGGTGGTCATAAGCATATTCCTTATGCCTATGTCATCTCTACTTTGAGCTCCTTCACTTCTGTACATCTGTATTTCTATTTATACAGATGCATGATGTTACACATACTCGATATCCATCTTCTCCCATGTCGATAGCTCCTCTTCTTCAACATTGGCACCTTAATGCTATGACTTCCTCAGTAACCACGATGATTTCGCATCTTCACTGAAGTTGATATGTCTACTTTAGTTAATGTCTAACGATCTTAAGTGACGTTGTACCCCTTACCAACGATGGTATGCTTCAAGCTACGTGATGACCCTATATCGTTATAGCTTATCTTCAATGCAACGCTTCATCTCCTTTCTGCAAAATCGTTCTATTATCGAGCTTATTTGGGCATTGCCTTCCTTAACAATGTTGACACTTATCACTCATTGTTGTGATCCTTGGCTCCTGGCTCTAGTCTTTCTCTTCAACAACTTTGATGAATAGCGCAACATTGTCCTTATTGAACAGCTAAGGTGAGCAGCACGATATTATCCTCATCTCGCCTACCATCGCCTCAGCTCTTCGCTTCACGTTGGGGTCAATGATTTCTTGTTAGACAAATCGACACCATTGCACTCTTTTGTGGTCTCCTCCAACACCATTCGTGCTATCCTTGTTATAACTTTTATTTTTATTTAAAATTTTAGTTACTTTTATTGGAGTTTGTATACAAATAAAATTACTAATTTTATTTAATTTATATTGAATTTAAGTTATTTATGGATTTTACTATGCAATTGTCCGGAAATCAAATTGCTAATTTTATTTTGTTTTTACTTCAAATATTTTTTATTGAAATTTGTCCACAAATTCAATTTCTAATTTTTGTTTAATTTTTATTTGGATCTACAGTTATTTAAGGATTTCACTTTGGAATTCGTATTGATATTAAATTGCTAATTTTTTTTATATATTTATTCAAATTTCAAGAATTTTTTGGATGGAATTCGTGTACAAATCCAATTAATAATATTTGTTTAATTTTTCTTCTAAATTATATTTTTTACAGACTCTACTTAGGAATTCATATAGAAACCAAATTGCTAATTTTGTTTAATTTATTCTAAATTTTAGTTATTTAAGGATTTTACTTTGGAATTGTATGAAAATTAAATTGCAAATTTTCTTTTATTTTCTATTTCAAATTTCAATTTTATTGGTTGGAATTCATGTGCAAATCAAGTTGCAAATTTTCTTTAATTTCTACTATGATTTAAAGTTATTTAGATATTTTAATTTGGAATTTGTATCATAATCAAATTGCTTATTTTATTTTATTTTTTGTTATAAATGTTATTTATTTTTGTTGGAATTCATATATAAATGTAATTGTTAATTTTTGTTTAATTTTTATTTTGAATTATTTTTTATTTAATTTTACTTAGTAATTTGTATGAAAATCATGTTGCTAATGTTATTATATTTTCTATTCTAAAATTCAGTTTTGTTTGGATTGTACTTGACATGGATTATTTTTTAAAAAATCTGGACCGTTATTATTTGGACCTACCATAATTAACAATGTGCATCTTTCTCTTTTTTGTGCGATTAACATAGAAATTTCAACATCTTGAGAGTGAACATGGTGTCTCCTTTAGCCTTTGCTTTAATAATATAACTAGCAAGGTGGCTCGCGTATTTGTGCGGCTAGATTTGTTTCAAAGTTTTTGGTATTAAATGATATAACTTAAATGTTTAAGAATATTTTTTACGTATCTCGTATGTTATTTAGAATTTTAAGACATGGAATAACAATAGAAACTTAAAAGAAAATATAACTTGAGAAATATAATTGAAGTATGAGCTTGATAAAAGAAAATCATTGAGCATACTAAGTTGATGAGATTCTTAAAAATGTAAGCACTCTCCATTATGTATACCATATTCTTTCTCCATTAGTTACTCTTTTTCGAAAAGGTATGCATGCATATGTACTCTATTTAATCTCAAAGCAAATATATTGATTATATATGCAACAAATTATCTCATTAGTTCACATAGTATTAGAGTATATTGCTCACGCATACGCCGATACACTATGGACGACCTATCTTGCACTTATAATCTCTCACACGCTGGCTATCCTACCGAACTGTGTGTCTTTTATCACCTCTCGACACTACAATTTTTATACTTCAACCTTCAATAGTATGTCCAATTCTTGATCGATTCTACTTAGCTGTTACTCATTCCAATATAATCTCTTCGCTGTTACCCATTCCAACACAATAATCCACCACATAGTTATCTTCTATTTTTCTTTAATTGTTGCTTAATGTTAACTGTTGTAACATCAAATATTCATACACGTGCAACTGTCATTGATCTCTACTAAGGACATCTATCACGCTCTCGTAGGTGACGCTAAGCTTATTCTCTATGACAACTCCATCTCTGTTTTTGTACGTTTATGCTTTTATTTGTACAGATGCATGCATGATGTTATGGGCCTGTTTGGGACTGCTCTGCTCCAGTTTTTCCAGCTCTGCTCCACCAACTCCACCATGGAGCAGCTCCACTGTGGAGTTCCTGGAGCATGTGATCCTGTTTGGCACGCAGCCTAGCTCCAGCTCCAGGAATGTGAGGTTTCCCTGAGAAAGGTCCAATGTGCCCCTGAATGATGTTTGGTGCATGTTTTGATGTCTGTAGAGCATATGTAACTGAATATTTTTGTTGCCAATTTAAATATGATGTAAAATATTATAATCGCAATTAATTTATTTGAGAAAACCAAAAAACAAAATGGAAGGAATTTTATTATCACCATGTCCTTTCCATTGGTCGGTGCCAGAACACCACATGCTTGAGATCAAAATGGAGGCGAATATTGACCTCCTTTGATCCAACCAAAATGGAAGAGAACAACATGACATAATATTCTAACATGATCGCCCAGTGTTCAGATCCCAGGAAGCCCATGCACAAGAACTCCACTGCCTCCTGCTAAAATGGACGGCATCATCTCATCTAAAATCCCTCTCCTGCTCAAGGCCTCGTCGCCAAAACAAGTGATGAAACTTTGATAAGGATTTCAACAAACACGCACTACAAAGAATAAAGGATCAATAATATGATACATTAAGATTAAAATTCTAAAGATGCCTATTCTTTACAATAAAAGACCATTCCTTTGCGTCAAACTTTTACAGGCCAGTCCAATAGACCAGGAAATGCATGTCCAAGTAGCTAAAGTGTTTCTATACACAAAAAAAAATCATCTCCAGGTTCTCAATGGGCTCCACATGATCCCATTAAAAAAAGGCTCCACAAGAACCAAACAATGTAGCTCATGCTTAGAGCTTACGTTGGCAGTGTGCATTACGGTGTTAATACCAAAATTTAATAATAACTTGGAACCTAATACCTACTTCACAGAAATGAAATGCAGACCATGAGCCCAGAGCCACAGACACACAATGGCCGAACTTACTACAGGTTACACCGATTAGAAACAAAAGTAATGGTAAAATTGTTGAAACTAACTTGGTTGACAACTATTGAACATAACCATGGATTTTGGCACATCAAGATCATACTTTTATCCTATGCAAAAAGACAACCATACCATGAAAGTTAAAATCCAGATCCTGAATGCTGATGAATAAAACTGCATTCGCAAACAAGATAGCAGTTCATCCATTTGACAATTTTCAAGAGGAAAACTTCATAACCTCAACTTCACCACTCAGTACCTGGGCTCCCACCCTCCACTTTTCTGATGTTAAAAAAGGATTACAAGTAAATAGAGGTTACTGCTAAATTAACATCCACAGTTCCAAGATTTTTTCACAATGATTCCAAAGTGATCTTACCGGCAATACCAACAACCTAGCCAAAATTCTGAATTTACTTAACACCTAGTGCTGATTTAGTAATTCAAAAATGCAGAAGAATGCAATAATTTTAACACAAGGACCTGCTTAATACATTAAACATACGTTTTGACCTCAATTACTCACACATCGAAAATGAGCAGGTCAACGAAATGTTATTAAACAAAAATATTCAATTTCCAATCAAGATCTTCACTACCATACAAAGTTTGGACTAATTTTTAAAAGAAATGCACTGGATTGAATTGAATATATTAATGAGAGTTGAATCGATCTAAACATTTTATTCCAAACACCTAGTACTCCATTGTGAACACTAAAATCGACATCCCTAGTAATTAACCCAAAATGCTCTTTTGGACTTTCACTCTCAACAATTCAGAGCCATTCAAATTATAAACCTAAAACACGATCTCAATAGCATCAACTTCGAGTTCAAGCTCCTCAAACATCAACATCGATCATGACACTAAATCCTCATCCTAACAATTATGATAAATTGAGAACCAAAACTCAGTGCACATTCTCAACGCAACAGGATCCAAGTTTTAGCCTCAAGCACCATTCAACCAAAGCACACTCGATGTGTTCGGAAAACGCGGTGACCCTATAGCCTCACACCACCACACATCAAGACGAAAACTTGACAAGAATTTCATTTCCACAGCACCACATAAGACCAAAATTTTCGCATCAAACTACAACCAAATCCAACGACAAGGTACAGAAATCCACATTCTAAATTATCTACATATTAGCAAATCACCAAAACAACGCAGACATTTCGGCACCTATCGCTGTCGACACTGAATCAAACACTAAGACCAAATTTTGACGCCAAATTCCCCAGCAAATCAGCAAGAACCCAATCAATTCCCCACAATCGTGCAACTTTGACGCCTAATAACCAACAATCCAATCTCACGAACGGACCTACCCAGAGCAGATAACCACATAACCAGACCGAGACCACTCGGCGCGCATCAAGGTTCAAGAGGAGGGGGCAAGCGAGCGACGTTACGTACATAGGTGTTGAGCTGGCGGATGAAGCTGGAGAAGTTGATGTGCTTGAAGTACATGGGCAGCAGCCGCCCGGCGAACTCCGCCCCATCGCCGACCTCATGCAAAGCATCGGCACGCTCGCCATCCGCCCCCCGCCCACCGCTGCGAGAGCCGCCTCCTACCTCCCCGCCAGCCCAGCGTCGCCGCCGGCGGCCCTCCCGCTCCACGACGTTCCGTACTACGCCGGCCCGCTGCCGTAGCAGCAGGTCATCACGCACGTCGACGCGGATGCGCCCTCCGCGGCGGCGTCGCCGGACCACCACCAGCTCAAGTGTAGCGACTTCCTAGCCGACGATGCCGCGGGTGGGGGAGAAGTTGCGCGGGTCGGGCGGAAAAGAAAAGTGAATCGGTACGGAGGAATTGTGTGTAATCAGTGGCAGTGGTGGGTAATTTTTCACCAACTCCATGAGGAGGTACATAAGCCTTGTTTCTGGAGTACCTCTTGAGGAGCTCCACCAAAAACGTGGAGTTGGCCCTTAGCTCCACTTTTTTTCATGGAGTGGAGTTTGTGGAGTTGACGTGTTTGGCTAGCAAAGTTGGGAGCGGAGCTGAAAAAACTGGAGCGGAGTAGTCCCAAACAGGCCCTATATGTTCTCAATGTCCTTCTTCTCCCATGTCGATTGCTTCTCTTCTTCGAATTATTTTAATTAGGGATTTTACTTAGATATTCGTGTGAAAAATCAAATTGCTAATTTTATTTATTTTTATTCCAAATTCCAGTTATTGTTGGATTGTACTTGACATTATGGACTCTCTCTTTTAATGTAAACAGTTATAATCTAGACTTATCATAATCAACGATGTGAATCTTTATCTTTTTTTCTTCAATTAATGTGATTTATTTTGCCTTTGCTTTAATAATATAATAGATACATAGTAACATTTTATAGAGAAGCTTATAGAGAAAAATACTCATGTGCGATTTTAGTTAATATAAATAAAGTTACTGTAGTCTGTCTTAAAAAAATATTTCATTTAAAAGTTATTACTATAAAAATAATCATGTATTGTTGAAAACACCTTTTAGAAGCAAATACGAAAAGGGCTGCTTCACCTCTTCCTTCTACCAGCTCCGCCGTCTCCGATCCAATGGCCGGCAAGGCAATGGCGCCTTTTCTCCTCCGCTCCGTGGCCTGGCCTACGCGGCGGCGCCCGCCGACCGGCAGGTGGCCGCCCACGCAAGTACGCCGTCGCGTCGCGCCCACTCAATCCCTTCGAGGCATTTTCTACATTGGAGTAGGTTTGGACTTTGGAGACGAGCAAGTGAGCAACAGAGCGAGCAAAACTTGTATGCTGATGCCGATAAGGTGTTCGACGAAAACCCTTAATAGACACACGATGAAGCAAGGCCTTGGGCAACAAAGAAGCACGTAATTGGTGCCTTCCCGGTTGAGTGTGATGATGGTGAAATGCTCTAGACCCTAGCAAATGAAAGCTTTAATCGTTTGAAGTTCTTAGTTCCACTGCTGATATACTACTAGCTGATTGGTAGTGCATCATGTTCTTTAATCGATTTGTGAAATTTGCATTGCATGCTATACGGAGTTTTGATGTTAGAATTGCCAAGTTGCGGTCGCGGTACTGGTACGGTATTTCGACAGAACAATTCGGCCACAAACCTACAACTATGTTTCGCTTTAGGCTGGCTGCTTTGAAGTGGATACAGGCTTACAACACCGTTTTGTAGGATAAGATCGTTTCAGGCATAGCAGCTGACATTGCCATGAACCTGCTGTGTCAAAAGGACTCCAAATAATACCATGATACAACCAATGAGCATTAATCTATGGCGCATAAATACTAGATTTCTGTTATGGTTAAATGCCCATGGCCAATCCACCTCTTTTAACTTTTAATATTTTTCAAATGAAGTATGTAGGTTGATGAAAATCACTAGTTCACTAGCATCTGGAAAGTGCAAACAATGGAACAATAAAGCATGCTTGATGCAACCTTGCAATGACTCTTGTTCCAGGTTTGGACACTAAAGAGTTTACTTTTCTTGTTTATTAGTAATTTCTGTTGCATTGCAAAAACTACCAGCCGCCTCTCCATTATCAACCCACAAGCACCACCATTCACATTTCACCATCACCTGCGGCCATGCACCACCACCGCCATCAAAGCACCAGTCCTTGCTCCGTTCTTGTGCTGCTGATAACTTCCCTGCTGCGTGTCATTCCCATTATCGTCTTCTCTTCTGGCTAACATTTTTAATTCCTTGTTGGGTTGTCATTGCTTAAAACACTAACCGTCATGCTCCTACATTGCGAGTAATCAGGATTGCATATACTAGGTTCACTAAATTGCAGTTGCAACCTTTTCTATAAGCTTTATATGCCTTTATCGTGCTTTGGGCATCCAGGAATGAAAAGGCGGTTTTGCTATTGCACAATCGGCTGAAATTTTTTTTTTATCTCTCAGTCACCTAAAGTTGTAGTGTACTAATTCTCATCTGTTAAAGTTGCACTCTCGGTCACTTAAAGTTGCAGTGTAAAAAGTGACTAAAGATAAAGAGAAAAAACAGTCGCCTGTGCAATAGTCACTCCTTAAGATTGTTGTTTGGTTCTATTTGCCGAGTGATAATGGCCGTCGTTTTCTTTTCAGGAGCTATTTTTCACTGTTTCGGCTCCACAGGCAGACCATGAGGTCAACTAATTTAAGAGTTCTTTCTCAATGTCCGGTCTAGGTCGTTATGCCAGCTGGTTTTCCAATCAGGTTGGTGTCAAACTTTAGTTTGAGACGTGCCATGCAAATAATATGCATATCAGTCATATTATACAACTTAATACCTTTGTTTCCTGATACTGCATTTTCTTATCTACAAGTGAACATGTCCAACAGCAGTCAGGATAACTGGATAAGGAAAATTCTTATCGATCTAAGCAGAATCATTGTGTTTTGCAGGTAAACCTGTGGAAGATGTACCTGAATTAGGACTGCTCTAATAATTTGAACTAGTAGATAAAGAATTTGAGGGCAAGAAAAAAGAACACGGTTGAAAAGTTCCATATCCTCTCCAGACATATTTTCGGGAGGTGGAAGCTGAAATGAATTGAACGGCCCACTGATGCGACTGGTCTCTGGGGGTTGATCATGGTAGGTGGTGAGTTCCTTCTCCTGTTTATTCTGATTTGGGTGCTCCTGTTGTCGCTATGCAAGAAGAAGAGAATTCCGTGGTTGGCCACAGTTTGCTCAGTTCGACTAGTTTGGCAACCCCATGATCAGGCGTGTTCTTCACTCCCAGGTGATTTTGCGCCTTGCTCACTACTTCTCACTATTCAGTCACAAAGGAAACCGCATTCTTTGTACCACTACGATGATGGCAGTGTCAAAGTTGTCTTGGTGAGTTTTCTCAGTCGTGCATGACCCCTGGGAAAGTAGGAGTTGCTTTTGGAGTAACATCGGTCATGGAATGCCATAGCCTTTTTTTTTTAATCATTTACTGTCAACCAGTTGCCCTGGCATCATTCGTTCCCAACAGAACGAATGAGTTTTGAACAAATTCGTTGATCCAAAAAGGCATCTGAGTAAAGCTCTCCAAATACGCAGAATAAACTCATGTAAAATCTCGTGGGAGTGGGGCGAGAGGGAGGGAGAGGGCGCGCAACCCAAGGAAAAGAAATGGAGCAAGGTCCCGTTTGGACCACGGTTCTTTTTCCTTCTTTTTTTGAAATCGAGACCGCAGGATTTTCCCTTTTTCATATTCCTCCCCCAAACAGAGCATAAAGAGGACAGAAGAACGAGTTTTTGGCTTCTTTATATTTAGTTTTCAAATAAAATATCCTTTTAATACAGAGTCTATAAATTAATTGTAGTATAAACTATAGCGACTTTATGTATATAAACCAAAACCACATACAATTTATTTGTATTTTTGTACTCTCCTACGAACAGTTAAAAATTATAAATCACTATCATAAGCCAAAGCAAAAAAAAAAAGCTCAATATCTCCCATGCCACCTAACGGCAGAGCAACGAACAGCTAGCTACCAACCATGAGCAACTCAAAAACGTCCATTAACCTCGTAGGCTAAAAACCGCAGGGAAAACGAAGTGTGTGCCCCACTCCCACGAGAAGTACAGGCCAAGCCAGTAGTGCCTTGCTCGATCACTGGCTGCTATACTAGTATTTTTTACACAGTTATCTTATCGTTATACGTGGTCACTTTGATCTCTTTTCGCTTGCCTAACCAATTCGATTGGACCCTGCTAGCTTGACAAGAACATATAAAGGCGTTAATTTAATTGCAGCACCAAGGATGCTTCATGACTGATTGATGCTTATACTACTACGTGTTTGCTAATCGCTGTAACGTCGGTAACCTATCCATTCAATAACATGCAATTAATGGGCAGTGCACCGCTATGTCAGGCACTAGTTCTAACACGAGCCAAGTGTAAGTTTTTCAGAGAGAGAAAAGAAACAATATGATCTGAAAGTTGCAACTGATGACAATGAATCACAAGTGTCCAAGACATCGAGGTCGTGCAGCAATGCGAAATTGCAGATGCCCCTGTATGATTATGGCCACATGGACGTGTGTACGTAGGCAAATTAATAGTCTCACCTAGGACATGATTATGCTTTGGCAATCATGTTAATTGGTTCCATGCGCAGCTAAAATGAGAGTGACATGAACCGTATATTTCCACTTGTGCTTTTAAATTTGTACAGTGGCGAGGCGTAGTATGACTGGGCCTGATTGATTCGATGATACTAAAAACACACGAATAAAATAGGAATACATGTGCAAAACAGAGAATTAGAAAACATAGAATGTAGAACCGAAGATGGCAATAGAAGGAGTGAATAGTGCCTTAAAATTTTCCCTAAGTATTCACCAATTCTTCACTCCAAAAATTATAAAGCTGAGAAGATTATGATGACAAGTCAACACACAACCTAGCAAATCGAAATACTAAAAATCAAATCAATGAACAGTAACTGCGGTGGTACAGCTACAATACCATGGTATTACTGCTTGCTACAGTAAAAATGGTACTACCGCAATGCTACCGCTACGGTATTGCGGTACTACCGATGTTACAGTAAAATTAAGATGAACAGTTGATAAGAATATAACCAATTCTCAAATTATTATTTATCTGTTAATGCTATGGTTACGTCATTATGCTCCTCGAGTATACCCGTTATTTATAAGGGAGAGATTTCACAAGGTAGTTGTAAACTCTTCTATGATAACTCATTAGTCGTCAACTCTTCTACAACTATCCTTTAGTCGTAAGCTCTTCTACGACAACTCCTTAGTCATAACCTCTTCTATAACTACCCTTTAGTTGTAATCTATTCAACGATAACCTCATAGTCATAGATTTTCCTATGACCATGGCATAGTTGTTAGTTATCATGTGACCACCTTGTGATTGTAGATCCCCTAACGACTAAGCCAAACTCCGACTAACTTGTCTACGATAACTCATTGCATCGTGAGCCTATCTGACAAGGTGGTTAGCATGAGCATTTATTCTCTGGAATAAGTGCGCATAACTTCACCTTGGCAGAAACCGTCGCGCGATGAGTGAGATACCACGTCTCTAAACCCCATTGGACGGTTATCATTTGAAGCGTTAAGGCATCCTGTGGCAAGGAGAAACTGTCACCACCATGCAAGTTATATAAAGATGGGCGTCAGGGAGAAGAGAGGAGAGGATCTGGGACAGACTCAAGGGAGAATAGCAGTAGAGCTAGTTTTTTGTATTATTTTCTCTATTGTAATAAGTTTATTGAGATATATCTACATAGTAAGTAGGGTTGTTATTCTCATTGCAGAAGGTCCGAACCTGTATAAAAATCTCTATGTCTTCTCTCTGCATATTCGTAGCCAGGTCTTCAAGAGTTCCCTAGAACCCAAACAAATCATACGTAACAATAATATTAGAACATTAACAGTTAGCATCGTTCGTGGGGAACATCTTCGCCAAAACTCCGGTAATTCCTTGTTAGCAAGTTCTCTTCTTTTTGATGTCCTCATGGTAGGAGAATGGAATGAGGAGAACTGATTCGACCTGACCGACTATACAGATCTTGACATGGATGCCTACTACGACAATGAGCAGACCATGCTTTCATCCAATAGTGAGGCTGTATCTAGAGATCCATCATAAGATCCCGGAGATTACACCATAGATAAGGTTGAGGATAGATCCCTGTCTCCCACAACATTACGCTCAATGGAGGAACCAGTTTTCCCAGAAGGTAGGGGTCAATCCGACCACAAACAGGATTGCACCAAGATGGGTCCACAACATAAGGAGGGATTCACCTCCAAGTGTTCAAGTACCTCACCGACCATTCGCTATGGGTCAACAAGCCCTAGAATACGTCATTCTAGGAATTTATCAGCATCTAGTGGTCGTGACTCTTCAGTTATCTCCGTAGTGAATGTGGGTGGGCTCCCTATGAGTCCGTCCTTACTCTCGCAAGGTTCAACTTTGATCGGAGATGGTTATAACCCAGAATTTTCCTTTCTAGATAGGCTTATTCCGGGGCGTGAGGCTTTGTTGTTTGACGACACCTCAAGCCAGGAGGCGTCTGACTCAAGTGGAGATCATGTTCGGGAGGTTTTCGCCCTTCCCTCAGATACTAATCACTCTCTCGGAGGAAGGCCTGACAGCGTTTCTTGCTGATCATGTACTGCGACCCCTCGTGGAGATGGCGAGGAGGCCTCTAGTGATGAGATAGGTGAGTACTCTGGTGAACGTGGGAGAAATCCTCAAAATAATCACTTTCCATTAAGACGGCCTCAACCAGCCTCAGATATTGATGATCCCGAAACTATTCGAAGAAGGAGATTGGCTATCCAGATGTCTTTGCCTGGGCGCGTCCAATACTAGTCTGAAGAGGCTCAGGAGCTTCAACACATAAATGATCTGCTTGAAAATCCAACTAAAGAGCTTGCTCGAGCATCAGGCTACGACCACTTTGCTGAAGGGATTGCATGGACTCCGAGGCATAATGGCCAGGCTCGAGCAATCTCGCTGACATGACTTCATGAGTCGAACAAGTACAACTATGTCTAATCATTCTCATAATCACAACTCTAGTTGGAGAAGAGATCCTCGAATGTCCCCGGATTAGTGAGCTTTCAGAGGAGGTGATCGTTCACCACTTCGAGCAAGAAATCTGCAACAACAGATGGAATACGAGGAGTATTACCCTCGAATGGACGAGATCTATTACAGGTCAGGTCCACCGACTGCTGGGCATCATTGAGAACGGTCGTCCGGAGACGCCAATCATCCTTTCATGCAAAGGAGATGTCATGATCTTATTACCTGATGTTGGGCATTCATGTTTGAACTCTGAGCAGTACGCTGGCCACAGCGGTTTCAATTGGTAAACATGGAGAACTTTGATGGGTCTCAAAATCCCATCAAGTTCCTTCAAATTTACACAACTGCGGTTTGAGCAACAGGAGGAGGAGAGCATGTCATGGCGAACTACCTTTTGACTGTGCTCAAAGGATCTACTCGATCGTGGTTATTGAATCAACCACTAGAGTTGATCTATTCATGGCAACATCTATGCGATCTTCTTCTGGCCAACTTCTAGGGCACATACAATTGCCCTGGGAAGGAGGATGACCTGCACTGAATGAGATAGAACACCAATAAGACCCTATGACAATTCACTAGGCATTTTAGTCAGGTTTATAATTCCATTCCAAAAGTTTCTGATGCTCTATTATTAGAGTATTTAAGCAGGGAGTCCACAATATTATGTTCACAGAATATATCACTTTGAATCTTTCAACTACTGTCGCCGAGCTTTTCGAGATGGCTAATCGTTATGTGACTGCTGCTGAAACAGTCGAGTGGAGCAAGACCATCAACCACGTTAAACGAAGTACCAAAGAGGCAGGCGAAGGTAGCAATGGAAAGGGGAAGGTCAAGAAATCCAAGAATATGGCCAAAGTCAAGAAGCCTCAAGCTGGAAATTCTAAGGAAGTCTTGGCTGTGGGCGATAAGGAGCCACGAAATCCAAGGCAGTACTTTGATCGGGCAAGGGCAAAATCCTCACTCGGAAAAACAACAAGCCTAGGTGGTGTTCCTTTCATAAAAGAGAAGGGCACGCCCTTCGCAACTACTGAGTTTTCCAGTGAAAACTCAAGGACTACTACTCAGGCAAAGGACCACTCCCTACACTCGAAGAGTTAGGACAAATAAGTTGTCGGAAGCAGTCGAATGATGATAAGGAGATGACGTTTCAGGATCCACAAACGTACCATCAAGCACATCTGTAGAGGATCTTCGGCATACGAGTCAAAATGACAGGTAACATCACTTAATCAAAGTCTCTCCTCTCTGTACGTAGTCCTACCCGCTAAACGGAGTTTCCTCGTATCGACTCATTCCTAACTTTTGCTACCAAAACATGACAATCAAAGTCGACAACGATCGTCGGATAAACTACTCTAATCTCCACATACCCTTTTTTGAGTGTTTATCCTATTTTTGTTTATTCCTTTGATTTGATTAACCTGGTCGAAGAAAGATAACATCACCTAGTTGAAGTTTCTCCTCTCTACATGTGGTTCTGCCCACTAGAAGGATCTTCCTGCCATCAACTCGTTCCTAACTTTTGCTACCAGAACATAGTAATCGAAGTTGACAATGATAGTCAGATGAATTACTCTAATCTTTAAATACCCTATTTTGTACTATTTGCTTAGCTTATTCGTATAAACTAAGTAAATAGTCGGGGGCTAGGATAGAGTTGTCTATATAACTTTAATTCTTAGTCGTACTTTCATTTTCTCTCATTTCTTTTTTTTGTCTTACAAGTATTAACTACTCAACAAGATGAATTGCAGGAAAAGTAAGATGAATTTCATTCACAAAAGGTTTGTTTTCTACAAAGTTCCCTGTTACAAACTACTCTGACGAAGGAGATCTGACTCGCATCCCCTTCGTGACTTTCCTACTAGCTAGTTCTATCTCTTCAATCAGATAGGCTGCTTCTGCTTCAGAGCAGTCAAAGTCATAGTCGATTAGTCGAAGATTGAGGCTTGGGTCGCATGCCTTGAGTTTTCCCAAGGCTTAGTTTACTGCACCCTTAACCGCCTCTCGTAGTGAATTAGCCTGGTTGGTCTTTAGAGTCGATATGAGCTTCTCTAAGGCTTTGACTTGTCTCCTAATCGTATTTGCTTGAGCGATTGTGGTGTCCTCAGAAGGATTAATCTTCTTAGTACCAAGCCCTCCGAGTAGATCATTTAGGAGAGAAATATTGTCTTAAAGAACCATCTTCATTGATTGCATCTCATGGCTACGAGTTGAAGCCTCTACGAGTTACTTTATTTTGACTACAGCCTCTGCAAAGCAGAGTGAAACTTAGTCAGAAAAAGATTTCATAAAAAGACTAGTCAGTAAGAACTAGTCAAAGGTAAAGATTTTCCTTACCTACTAGTTGACACTAGAGTCTGTCGACTTCATCCTTACACTAGTCTGCCAGTAGCCTGATCCTCTGGCTTTTCTCTTTCTTGATACGAGTAAGCTCATTGATCACTTTGGTCTTTTCATCAACCTCAGTGTGAAACTTACCCATTTCGACCTCTTTGCCTGTAAAAAGAAAAGTGTCGTAGGGGTGGCCCCCACCTAAACCCAGCAGGCCTGGTAGGAGATTATAAGGCCCAGAATAGGCCATGTGTAATGACATAACTGCCCCAGAGGGGATAACCAGATGTAAGGGTATAGCTGTAAAAGCACTCCTCATGTGTATATATATATGAGTAAGCCTTGGGGAGGACCCAGGCCATTACACTTATCTTCATCACTCTCCACTACCATCTCTCTCTCTGTTTGGTCTGTAGCCACAACAGTTGGCGCCGTCCGTGGGGAGGACGAAGACAAGCCTGAAGACCGAAGAAAAAGATGGCACTGAAAAAAGCTTCCTCAGCGGCGGCGAAGGGAAAGAAAACGGCCGGGCCGGAGCGTCGTATGAGTACCAGAGCTTCGGCATCGGCAGCGGCGGACGCGGGTGGCGATGCAGGCGCGGTGGCCGAAGACGTCGACGTTCGCGCGGTGACGACCAACCCCGTCACCGGCACAGCGACGACCAACCCCGCCACCGACGTTGCGAGGACGGACCCGGCGGTCGAAGATGTCGGCACGGGTGCGGCGACAACCGACCCCGCCGACGCGACGACAGCCGACCTCGCCGCCCCCACTGCAACCCTCGCCGGCGGTGCGGACCGGGCGGTCCGAGGTAGCCACGACGGAGCGACCGGCAGTTCGGGACCCCGCGACGCGGCCGTCCCCGCGCCGATCCGCCCGTCGGAAGCACCGGCGACCCCGCCCGCACTGGCGATGGAAAGCGCCCTGCTGGCGGCTCTCAACGCGTTCCAGCGAGAACTAGGGGACCTTCGCGGAGCCGTCCAAGATATACAAGAGGCTCGGAGCCAGCAGGTCGTGCCAGTAGTCGCGCCCGAGCCCACGACAGAGAAGGTGGACAGCCGCGAAGCCCCCACGGCTAGCCGTGTCCCGCTGAGGTGCGTAGATCCGGAATCCCCGCTTTCGGCGGGGCTGCAGCAGGCCGCGTGGCCCGAAGACTTCAAGTTCCCTCGCATCACCGACCCGTACGAAGGCGACACGGATCCTCGCGAGTTCGTGCGCGTGTACGAAACCGCGATCGAGGCCGCGGGCGGAGACGACACCACGAAGGCGAAGGGACTCCCCCTCGCACTGCACGGAGTGGCGCTCTCTTGGTTTTTTACCATAGAGCCGGGCTCCATCTATGCGTGGGAGCAGCTTCGCGACCGGCTTCGTACCAACTTTCAAGGATATCATGTCGAGCGAATCGATGCGGACCAACTCTTCGCTGTGAAGCAAGGACCCTCGGAGACGCTCCGGGACTACTTCAAGCGCTTCGGCAAAATTCGAGGTCAGGTACACGATGTTAATGAAACCACAGTCGTTAATGCAGCCATACAGGGCCTTCGCCCGGGCCCGATGGCCGAATACAACGCGCGGAGGCCAATTACGACAGTGGCCAAGCTCTTCGACAAAATGGACGAGTATGCGCGGGCGGAGGAGGATGCGCGAAGACGCAACATCACCGCCCTCGGCCTCGCCCATGAGGAGCGGCCCCCGCGCGAGGTCGGGGCGGGTGACCCCTCCTCGAAGCCGGGCCGTAGCCGAAAGCCCCGAGGAGGCCCTTCCCGAGGCAGTGAGGACGAAGTACAGGAAGGCTCGTCACGGTGTAGGCCCAAGCCTCGGCGCCGCCAACGCCGGTCGCAGGCGGCCCATCACGTCCTCGCCACCGAGAGCACCCGCCAAGGACCCGACCCCGCCTCACGGAGGGGAGTCCGGGGATCGGAGGGCGGATTTGACTACGGCAGCCAACCCCGCGTAGAGCAGGAGCTTCTGCGCTGTGGCAAGTGGTGCGAGGTACACGGCTACGGCGATCATTACACAAGGGCATGCATCGCGGTGATGGAGCTGCGGAGGGTGACGGCCGGATCTCGGACTCCGCCTCCTCGGCCCCCCGCCGAAGCCCATGTGGGGCACCCAAGGGATAGCCCCATGCGGGCCACCGCAACGGAGGGCGCGCAGCATCACACCGTCAACGTCATCACCGGAGGCTCTTCCTCAAAAGCCCCCGGGGAGCAGCCGCAGCTGTGGATGCTGCCCCGCAACATCACCTTCGACTTGAACGACGCCAGGGGCGTGGAGTACCCTCACCAAGACCCTCTAGTCATCCAGGCCCACATAGCGTGCTGCGAAGTCAAGCGCGTCCTTGTCGACGGGGGAAGCTCCGCGAACATATTATTCGCAGACGCCTTCGACCGCATGGCAATCCCCCGAAGCCGGCTGGAGCAGCCAGGAGCTCCGCTTCAAGGCTTCGGGGGTCAATCGCTGCAGGCCCTGGGGCACGTTTCCCTTCCTGTCACCTTCCGTCAGGAGGGCAACAAAGGTAACATCCGGACCGAGCATGTCACCTTTGATGTCGTAGGTATCCCGCACCCCTACAACGCCATACTGGGGCGACCCGCCATCAACTCTTTCGAGGCAATCCCGCACCACGCCTTCTTGTGTGTAAAGCTTCCAGGCCCGGAGGGTGTCATCACCATCTTCGGCAACCAGGACCTGGCAAGACGTGCCGAAGGCGGCAGCCGCGTCTCGCATCGCCCGGTGCATGCCCTCTCTGGCGCGCCCGGTGCTGGGCCCTCCGCCCCCGGGTGGACGCCCAAGCCTCGGCCCGAAGGCGGCGTCAAGAAGGTGCCGCTCCAGGCGGAGGGGCAGTTTGTCTCCATTGGCGAGGGGCTCCCACCGGGGGTCGAACGGGAGCTGCTCCGAGTGCTTCAGAACAACGTGGACATCTTCGCATGGTCCCCGGAGGACATCAAGGGCGTGGATCGCGCGGTAATCCAGCATCGTTTGGCGGTCCGCCCCGATGCCAAGCCTGTCAAGCAAAGGCTCCGGCGTATGTCGATGGATCGGCAGCAGGCGGCCAAAGCGGAGGTGGCGAAGCTTCTTCGCGCCGGGGTTATCCGCGAGGTCCACCATCCAGAATGGCTCGCTAACCCGGTGCTAGTCAAAAAGGCCAGCGGGGCCTGGCGCATGTGCATCGACTTCACGGCACTCAACAAGGCGTGCCCGAAGGACAACTACCCCTTGCCGCGCATCGATCAGCTGGTTGACGCCACTGCTGGGTGCGAACTCATGAGTTTCCTGGACGCCTATTCCGGCTATCACCAGGTATACATGGCCGAAGACGACGAGGAGAAGACTAGTTTCATCACACCACTTGGGACGTTCTGCTTCGTCAGAATGCCCTTTGGCTTGAAGAACGCAGGCGCTACCTTCACCCGCCTCGTCGCCATTGCCCTGGCCACCCAGCTCGGGCGGAACGTCGAAGCCTATGTCGATGACGTGGTGGTCAAAACTCGACAACTTGCTCTGCACGGCCGGGACCTCCAGGAGACCTTCGACAACCTCCGGAAGGCGGGCATCAAGCTCAACCCCGACAAATGTGTCTTCGGGGTACAGGCGGGCAAACTCCTCGGTTTCCTCGTGTCCGGGCGGGGCATCCAGGCGAACCCCGACAAAGTAGACGCTATCCTGGGTATGGAGCCGCCCAAGACAACGAGGGAGGTCCAGAGGCTGGCGGGCCGCATGGCAGCATTAAGCCGCTTCCTATCCAGGGCGGCGGAGCGGGGCCTGCCGTTTTTCAAGACACTCCGCGGGTGCGATGGGTTTCGTTGGGACGAAGACTGTGCGAAGGCCTTCAACGAGCTCAAGCAGCACCTGGCAAGCCTCCCCACTCTGGTCGCCCCAGCACCAGAGGCTCCCCTCCTGCTCTATCTGGCCGCGTCAGCTACCGCGGTCAGTGCCGTCCTCGTCTTAGAGGAAGGCGCTATGCAGCGGCCTGTCTACTTTGTCTCCGAAGCCCTTCAAGGCGCCAAGACAAGATACACGGAGCTTGAGAAGCTCGCCTACGCGCTGGTCATGGCCTCCAGGAAGCTTCGGCATTATTTTCTGGCTCACCCGATCAAGTGCCTTCCTCATTCCCCCTGGCAGAGATGCTACACAACAAGGAGTCCACAGGGCGTATCGGTAAATGGGCCGCCGAGCTCGCTCCCTTCTCCTTGACGTATGCTTCGCGAACGGCAATTAAATCCCAAGTCCTGGTGGATTTCCTCGCCGAATGGACACCGCCGGCCCAACCCGGCCAGACGCACGAGGACCCCGTCTGGACGCTTACAATCGACGGAGCTTACAGTGTCGCCGGCGCGGGCGTAGGGGCGGTGATCGTCACGCCCGAGGGACAGCGTTTGCTGTACTCGGCGCGCCTTGCCTTCCCCGCCACCAACAACACGGCCGAATACGAGGCGCTGCTCTTTGGCCTGGCGAAGCTCAAGGCAGCCGGCGCGAGACGGGTGCTGGTCCGCACCGACTCGCGCTTGGTGGCCGGCCATGTGGACAAGTCATATCAAGCCAAGGACCCTGAGTTGGCCAAGTACCTCGCGGCGGTACAGGCGAGGGAAAGGCACTTTTTGGGTGTCACCGTCAAGGCCATCCCCCGGGCGGAGAATGAGCAAGCAGACGCCCTCGCCAAGGCGGCCAGCCAGCAACTGCCCCCCCGAGGGGGCATTCTACGAGGTGTTAGCAAAGGCGGCCATCGCGCAGGACAACCGGGACGCGGCACTCGTCCACCGCATCGATCGGCCAGGAGATTGGCGGGAGCCCATTTTCAAATTCTTACAAGGCCTCGCCGAGCCGGAGGATCCTGCCGAGCTGCGACGATTGCAGCACCGCGCACGGTCCTTCCAGGTGTTTGAAGGGACACTCCACAAGAAGGGGGTTTGCGCGCCGCTCTTGCGCTGCCTCTCGACTGAGGAAGGAAAGGAACTCTTGGCGGAAATCCACGCGGGCGTATGCGGATCCCACCTGGCGCCGAGGTCATTAGTCGGCAAGGCGTTCAGACAGGGCTTCTACTGGCCGACTGCCGTCACCGACGCCCAGGACCTTGTCCGTCGATGCCAAGGGTGCCAATGGATGGCGCGCATCATCCGCAGGCCCCCGACAAGCCTCAACCCAATCCCCCCGGTGTGGCCACTGGCGCGCTGGGGTCTCGATATAGTAGGACCACTTGCCCGAGCTCCAGGGGACCTCCGGTTCGTGGTGGTCGCGCTGGAGTATTTCTCTAGGTGGCCGGAAGCGATCGCTCTGGCTAAAGTAACTTCTGCGGCCATACAGCGCTTTCTATGGCAAAACATCATATGTCGCTTCGGGGTACCTCGGGAGCTCACGGTCGACAATGGCCTGCAGTTCGACGCCGCCCTCTTCAAAGATTATTGTGACAGCATGGGCGTCACCCTCCGATTCGCCTCGATAGGGCATCCCCAGTCCAACGGGGCGGTCGAACGGGCGAATGGCGCCATTTCCGCTGCCATCAAAAAGCGCCTGGTTGGATTGCCGAAGGGCAAGTGGCCAGACGAGCTTCACAGCGTTCTATGGTCGCTTCGCACAACGGTAACGCGCCCAACGGGATTCACGCCGTTCAAGCTCCTCTTCGGCGACGAAGCAGTGACGCCCGAGGAAATCAAGGCCGGCTCGCGAAGGGTCCTCGTCCAAGCACCCGAAGAGGAGCGCCGTGTGTCTTTGGACCTCCTCGACGGGATACGGGCAGACGCAGCCCACCACGTCGAGAAGTACGCGCGGCAGACAATGCGTACTCGGGACCGCTCTATATGCCCGCGGGGGTTCAAGCCTGGGGATCTCGTCCTCAGAGTGGCGTTTCAGGCGGAAACCGTTGGCAAGCTGGAATCCAAGTGGGAAGGCCCGTACATCGTAACGGAGGCATTGCCAAAGGGGGCGTACCGCCTCGCCACGCTTGAAGGACAAGCCTTCCGGCACACATGGAACGCGGACAGGTTGCGGCGGTACTACGCCTAGAAGCAGCACAGTAGGCGTAGAGCCACCGGCCCGTTGTTAGGCGATGCTCGCCCGTGCAAACGGGAGTTCAATAAAGGTTGCTGTTCCAAGAGCATCCCCTGTCCGCGCTAAGCAGCGCAGTAGTCCATGGACTCTAAATAAGACGTAGCGTCGAGCCTAGCTCCGCACGCGCGAGTCTCCGGACTATAAATAAGACGTAGCGTCGAGCCTAGCTCCGCACGCGCGAGTCTCCGGACTATAAAGAAGACGTAGCGTCGAGCCTAGCTCCGCACGCAATAGTCCACGGACTCTAAATAAGACGTAGCGTCGAGCCTAGCTCCGCACGCGCGAGTCTCCGGACTATAAAGAAGACGTAGCGTCGAGCCTAGCTCCGCACGCAATAGTCCACGGACTCTAAATAAGACGTAGCGTCGAGCCTAGCTCCGCACGCGCGAGTCTCCGGACTATAAAGAAGACGTAGCGTCGAGCTTAGCTCCGCACGCAATAGTCCACGGACTCTAAATAAGACGTAGCGTCGAGCCTAGCTCCGCACGCACTCTACGGAGTATAAATAAGACGCAGCGGGGGGACGCCTTCGCGCGCACTCTACGGAGTATAAAGAAGATGTAGCGTCGAGCCTAGCTCCGCACGCAATAGTCCACGGACTCTAAATAAGACGTAGCGTCGAGCCTAGCTCCGCACGCGCGAGTCTCCGGACTATAAAGAAGACGTAGCGTCGAGCCTAGCTCCGCACGCAATAGTCCACGGGCTCTAAATAAGACGTAGCGTCGAGCCTAGCTCCGCACGCGCGAGTCTCCGGACTATAAAGAAGACGTAGCGTCGAGCCTAGCTCCGCACGCAATAGTCCACGAACTCTAAATAAGACGTAGCGTCGAGCCTAGCTCCGCACGCGCGAGTCTCCGGACTATAAAGAAGACGTAGCGTCGAGCCTAGCTCCGCACGCAATAGTCCACGGACTCTAAATAAGACGTAGCGTCGAGCCTAGCTCCGCACGCGCGAGTCTCCGGACTATAAAGAAGACGTAGCGTCGAGATTTGCCTCCGCACGCGCCACTCCACGGAGCATAAACGAGATGCGTACACCTGTCCTCCGCGTCCGGCGGCAGGTGACACCAAGCATAAAGTACTACTTGGTTCCATTGCAAAAATCAAAGGGGTTACATGGTCACACGCGTAAGAACCAGTACATCATCCCCCTGCACCACCCGACCAACCGCTCAGCCTTGGCGCGGTGCGGACGAGCCCGCGCCGTCGTCGCCGCGGCGCTAAAGGACCCCTTCAAGCCACTGGAGGAGGTCCCCCTCCCCATGCAACGTCTGCTGCACGGCGACTCTCGCTGCACCTTCCCCGAAGCGGCCCCAGATCCGTTGGTGGAAGTTCTGCAGGCTAGCCCCAATGGAGCGGATGGCGTCCGACATAACCTCTGGTCGGTCGGGAAGATCCAGTTGAGGATTCGCTAGCTCGTGGGTATGCCTACACCCACGAGTATGAAGCAGGGCGAGGGCGAAGCACGCACCAACATAGCCGCAGTGCTCGCCAAAGGTCCTGGCGCCACGAAGAGCAACGCCGGCCCCTTCCTCGATCAGCCTGAGCGTCTCCGACAGGGCCTCCGGCCTGTGCGTAGTATCCGGCACTCGGACGCACAGATCTCGAAGGGCCTGGTTCAGAGACTCCATGGCCTGCCACGCCGACACAGACGCATTTTCCAAGGCAAGGCGGTTCTCGGCAGCAGCCTCCGCCAGCTGGGTGTTCTCCCCTTGTAGGACGGAGATCTGCTGCACGAAGGCGGCGCGTTCCCCAGCCGCGGCGTCCCGCGCTTCCGTGGCCGCAACTTGTGCGGCCACCAGGGCGTCCTCCAGCGCGCGAAGTTCTTCATCCTTCGCGGCGATAGCAGTGTTTGCTTCGCGGAGGTTGGCTTCCAGAGCCCTCTGCTCCCGAACGCGGGCCTCGTCAAAGGACCGGCTGAGGGCAAGCGTCTGACAGGAACAACAAATCAGCAGGCGTCTAGCAGTACCGTACAAGCTGAAGCGCACGTACTTACCCTCATTTCGGAGGCCTGCAACGCGAGCGCCAGGAGGTCCCCCGCGCATGACGACAGCACCTCTCGATTGAGGCCGTTGTCGGCACGCTCGGCGGCGGCGGTGAGGTCGCAAAATATCTCCGGGCGAGGGAGGAAGTTTGAGCGAGCGAGTCCCGGCCCCAACACGCCAGGATTTACCGTGGTCACGGCCACGTCAGCAGCAATGGACACCGGCGGGGCATCCTGCACGCGGCTCCCGACTTCGCGCATACCTCCGCTGCTCGATCCTTCGCCACGTACGGGAGACGTCGTCTCGCCTGATGTCGGCAGAATGAGCGAGCAGATCGGAGAAAGTCTCGCGAAGTCAGGGGAAGAAAGGGACTCACACCTACCTCCTGCGCCCCTCGTCACGGTAGGAAGTGGCACCGGGTCGACCACCCAGGGGGACGCGGGCGCCTCGACGGTTGGGGAGAAGGTCTTCTCGGCCGCGCCAGCCGCCGTAATCCCACGGCAAGGCCGCGCAACAGCGTATCGACCCCCCGTTGGCGGGGGGGACTGCGTCCGAGGGCGTTTCGCCTGCGGTGACGCAGGCGATTCTTCCACGGCAGAACCAGCTCCGGTCATTGCCGCCTCCGCGGTTTCCTCCGCGGGGGGCACGCCCTCGTCGGCCGCTTCGGTTGATAGCGCACCATCCCCCGTGGTTTGCTCGCCGGGGACGACGCCACCCCCCGGGTTGACGGGTGCCAACCCAGCGGTGGCCGCGAGCCCGAGCACGGGCTCGTGGGCATCGGCAGAAAATGACGGGGGATCCGCAGCGGCGCGCCCCTCCGAAGCAGTGTGGCCAGGCCCACCGCCGGTCGCACGCTCCGCCTCAGCTGAGCTAGCCGCCGGGGGGGCTGCAGGGTCGCATATGGCAGCCGGGGAACGGGCCCAGCGTCGCGAAGACAGCCCCCCCGCGGGGCTATCACCGTCATGAGCGCCGAGAGTCCCGGCGGGGAGCTCTTCCGGCACCATGCGCTCGGGCACGGCAATGCCTACAGCCTCGCAGGTGCGGTTTATCCGCCCCTACTTAGCCGCCTTCACCGCGGCCTCGCGAGCCCGGTGCTCCTTAAGCGTATACGGGCCGAGGAGCGCCACAACCACGCGCTCCGCATCTTCTAGCCGAGTCACTGCGCAGGAGATCACGTCAGTTAGGCGGAAGCCAAACAGATACAATGACACGATGGGCGACTTACAAGGGGCGGAGGGCGGAAGCACCCGAGACACACATGGTTCGAACCCGTCCTCGCGGGGGCCATTCGGCACAACATATTTCCCCCGGGAGGAGAGTGGCGCCGCCCCATGCATCGTGAACTCCTCGGCTAGGTCGCGCACGCTCATTCGACGGGCGATACCGACGACGCTCTGTAGCTTTCGCGTGTCGTCAATCTCCGCCTTCAGACTCGGCGTGCTGTTAAACGAGATCGGCCCGCCTCGGCATTGCAGTCTGCTCTTGTCGGTCACGGTGTAATAGAACCACCACCGCGTCCAGCCGGACGCCCACTGCCCTGGCGAGGCAGACACAGGAAACAACGTCGCGCAGGACGCCCGGAGCACGAAGTCCACACCGCCAAAGTTGGACACCGCCCCGCCAACCTTTCTGGTCGACAGTGTGCATCGTGCAGGGTGGCGAATAAGCTGGCGCTGGGGCGCCACCCCTCTGTCCGCATCGCCCACGCGAAGACAGCGAGGCGGAGTAGCGCGTGGGGTGTCAGCTGGGCTAGCTCCAACTGGTAGGCCCGCAGGACTTCGCCCACAAACAACGTGCAGGGCATCCGAAGGCCGGCATCGAAGAACGCGACGAAAACAATTGCCTCCAGGGCCCCGGGCTTCGGCTCCGTCTCGTCCCAGCGGGGTAAGCGAGCCCCATCGCGGTCCGCGATCTTCCCCTCATCCACGAGCCGTTGTAGCGTCCCTTCCGTCATGCGGCTCTTCCCCAGCACACGGGAGCAGGAGCCTCCCGAGTGCTCCATCGCGTTCCACAGCTTGTTGGCGCGCGAGCTCCCCCGCGGCACCAGTTTGTACTCTTGGGAAGGATGGTTCACCTCGCCCTGGCTAGGCAAGGAACCGCTGTGGGGGTGGTACGTGGCGTCGTCGTGGCTGGCCATCGCTCTCCGCAACAAGGGAAGAAGAAGAAGCAGGCAAGGGAGCAACTTGCGTGACAATTAGCACGGGCGCAAGCGAAGCGGCAGGTCAAAAAGCAAAACCAGAAAGGGTGCCTCCACCTCAACACTAACACCTTATAAAGGCCGCTCGCCTTCCCTGGCGCTCAATGCACAGATGGATCAAATTCCCGGCGATTCGGCTGTCCAAGATTTGGAAAGAAGAACCGCTCGGACCTAGAAGGCCGCGCCTGGTAGGTGGCCAAGCAGCGCACAACCCCCTACCTCTTCAACACGCGTCCAACTTCTCGGGGGACGAGGCGAACGGCCGCGGTCACGCAACCGCTCACATCCCACGACGCACCAGTCGTGAGTCGCCACGTGCCCCACCTGCAGCATGGCAGATTGCACGACGCGACAGTCTGGCTTCTGCCAGGCCAGGCGTCGGCGTAATTCCAGCCGCCATTAAAAGCGCACTAGGCGCCAGCTTCGCCGCCACCCGTTCGAAGGGTAGGGGACGGAGCGCGCGCGTCTACTTCGACTAGGCGCCAGCTTCGCTGCCACCCGTTCGAAGGGTAGGGGACGGAGCGCGCGCGTCTACTTCGACTAGGCGCCAGCTTCGCCGCCACCCGTTCGAAGGGTAGGGGACGGAGCGCGCGCGTCTACTTCGACTAGGCGCCAGCTTCGCTGTCACCCGTTCGAAGGGTAGGGGACGGAGCGCGCGCGTCTACTTCGACTTAGGCGCCAGCTTCGCTGCCACCCGTTCGAAGGGTAGGGGACGGAGCGCGCGCGTCTACTTCGACTAGGCGCCAGCTTCGCTGCCACCAGTTCGAAGGGTAGGGGACGGAGCGCGCGCGTCTACTTCTACTAGGCGCCAGCTTCGCTGCCACCCGTTCGAAGGGTAGGGGACGGAGCGCGCGCGTCTACTTCGACTAGGCGCCAGCTTCGCCGCCACCCGTTCGAAGGGTAGGGGACGGAGCGCGCGCGTCTACTTCGACTAGGCGCCAGCTTCGCTGCCACCCGTTCGAAGGGTAGGGGACGGAGCGCGCGCGTCTACTTCGACTTAGGCGCCAGCTTCGCTGCCACCCGTTCGAAGGGTAGGGGACGGAGCGCGCGCGTCTACTTCGACTAGGCGCCAGCTTCGCCGCCACCCGTTCGAAGGGTAGGGGACAGAGCGCGCGCGTCTACTTCGACTAGGCGCCAGCTTCGCTGCCACCCGTTCGAAGGGTAGGGGACGGAGCGCGTGCGTCTACTTCGACTTAGGCGCCAGCCTCGCTGCCACCCGTTCGAAGGGTAGGGGACGGAGCGCGCGCGCCCACTTCGACTTGGCGCCACCTTCCGCTACCACCATCCCAGATTTCAGCCTCCCCAACCACAAGCTTGGAGGAATTCACAGGCCGCAGGGGACGGAGGGGGCCAAAGGACTCGACGACATGGCTTCGGCCCTGTGAAGCCCTTCACCATGAGAGGCTCCTGTCGTAGGGGTGGCCCCCACCTAAACCCAGCAGGCCTGGTAGGAGATTATAAGGCCCAGAATAGGCCATGTGTAATGACATAACTGCCCCCAGAGGGGATAACCAAATGTAAGGGTATAGCTGTAAAAGCACTCCTCATGTGTATATATATATGAGTAAGCCTTGGGGAGGACCCAGGCCATTACACTTATCTTCATCACTCTCCACTACCATCTCTCTCTCTGTTTGGTCTGTAGCCACAACAAAAAGAGTTAGAGAAAAGACAAGAAAGATATCCAAATAAATAGCTGTAAATTCAGAACTTACTGTTTATTTTATCTTGCAACTTGTCAGTTGCAGATTTTGCCTTCGAAAGCTCAACCATCAAATGATCGTCATATCAATGTTCTTTGTCCTTAACTACTGCGTCTCATGGTCGAGTGTGTCAAATAAGGTCTTTTCGTCACTTTTAGACCTGTAAAGGTTGAAGATGGACATGAAGAACTGGACTAGTAGTCAAAATAGTAAAAGGTTGCATATGCCATCAGCTTACCATCTCTTTGCCTGTTCTCGAACTTCAGCATTTCCTCCCTTAAGAGCATGAGTTATCTGTGGTATTCAGCCATAGTTGCAATGTCTCCCAAAGCTCTCTGGATAAAGGAAGACAATGAGAAGCAAGAAAAGCCAATTATAAAAACTAAGCGCTAGATACTCATGTTCATACTCGTATGAGCAAAGTTGGCAAGTTCTCACTGGGAATCCTCTAGTCGATCGAGCCCTTTGACCTTGTTTCACCATACCTTCTCAAAGCGCTCGTCATCTAAGACATTCCCCTTATTGGGAATATATTTGGGATGAGGAACTTGATCGTAAGATCAACATGAAGAAGATCCTACTACAAAACAGGATGAAAAAACGAAGAGAAGAACTTGGGTTCTTCTTCTTCTTCAGTTATACCTCCTTGAGATGAAGAATTGCATTTGCTTCTGTTTTGACCACCTCGGTGGTCATAGCCGCTCCTGCTTCAGTAGCGGTCTTCACCGTCGCCATAGTGGTCAATTCTTTGATCATCTTCTCTGTTGTTTCTTCAACCGTGAGGAGAATGGCAAGGGGCTTCTCGATAGAAGCATCTCTAGACAATGGATGAACCAGGCTGAAGACACAAAATAGAAGTGACTTGGCATTTTAGAAGACAAAAGATAAAATACTAATTTTATACTTTTATTTACATACCTTGCTTTCCTAGCCCTGATGTTGAATTTGGAAGAAAGGAAGGTTTCTCCGACTTCTTTTCAACGACTATGTCTGGTCGTTGAATGGCGGGGTCACCTCCAACCATGTTTGGTCGTAGACCTTGAGCAAGAGTTATTACTCCTTCCGCTTGCCCTTCTTGATGGACAAGACCGGTTTCAACCACCTGAAGAGCAGTCTCCTTTTTGATCACAGGTTCTGTTGCCACAGTAGCCTCATTCATAAAAGATACAAAACTCTTTCAGTTTTTCTTTTTGAGTCGCTTAATAAAGCTTTGAGAAGCACCAACTGAGACAACTTTATTATCATAATAGAAGGGTATCTTGATCTTAGAAGCTAGTTGCTCTAGTACAGTCGCCCCAATGTCCTCTGCAGCATTTATGTCTGCAAGGAACTATTCGATGGGGGCATACGGAGGAAGAAAAGAAGGATTAGCGCTCGAACTTTCATCTTGCTAGTCGACAGCCTTAGTTAGTCGATGTTTCTTGGTTGAAGGAGCTTTCGTGTCGCGTGCCCATTCGGCGATAGGCTCCAGTAGTCCGACAATTGGACGACTGGAGCTTATTTCTATAAAAAATATTCGCGCAGGTATTTTTCTATTATTTTGAATAAAAATAAATTATTTACACAAAAAAATTCCGCAGCACACAATCAGTAGCAATTCAGTGTTTCCCGAGACGTTGACCTCTTGCATATACAACCCCAAGCCGGGTGCCACAATTAGCAACTTCACGTAGCTTTCTCCACTGCAAACTTTATTTTACTTTCCCCTTGTCGTAGATAAAGAAGATTTAGACTCTTGGATAAAGAATTTTGTGTTTGCCATGCATGTGTGCGTTTGTCAGGACCAGGAGCGAAGCCAGTGGGGAGGCTTGGTAAGGCTCGAGCCTCACCTCCCCCGGCGGTGGCAACATCCCCCCCCCCCCCCCCCGCTGACGAGCGCCCAGGTGGCCGGCGGCATCGGCAATCACAAGCCCAAATGACAAACAACAAAAATCAGCCAATCCCCCCACCCCGCCGAGAGCCCACGGCGGCCGGCAATGTCAACAGTCAGAGACCCAACAAACAAACAAAAAGCGGAGACACCGCCGCCGACGAGTCTGGGCAGCAGCACGGCGCCGTGGAGGAGCACCGAGCGGCGGGCCGGCGCGGAGGAGCACCGAGCGAGGAGCGGCGGACCGGAGTAGCAGAGTCGCGGAGACGGCAGAGTGACTGGAGTCCGAGCGAGGAGTGATGGGGCGGAGCGAGCGAAGTAAGGTCTGAGCGAGTGAGTTGAGTCTCAGAGATAGAGTGAGATAAGTAATTAACTGAGACGAGCGGCGAGAGGCGGAGGACAGAAGATCATATCAACAGAGGAAATAGGGTCGACCTAATCTACAGACTGCAGAGCAAGTAATTTTTCTCCAGTTGTTTTCTTATTAATTTAGTATTTTAGAGTTTAGATTTTATACTTTCACATTTAGTTTATATAGATAGTTTAGTTCTTATAATTAATTTATATATTTATACCTTTGTATTGACAGCAATTAATAATTTATTTATAGATTTTGCTATAATGGAGAAACGAACTTTGTGTAACTAATTCACAATTAATTCAAGCAGTACTCCTCCAACCGATGAGAGCGCAACTCAACCAAAGAAGCCTCGTCATTTAATTTTGCGTGATAAGGATATGTTATATTTTTTCTCAAATGCTCTCGATCATTTACAATTAGATATCGTATCATTAATTTTGGTATTTTTAATATGCAGATGACTAGAACCATATTTATATATTTTCAGAATGCGCTTTCTATTACTGAGGTACTTCAATTGTATTTATGTCTTTTCAACTATGTTTCTCTTCTATTCATGAATGAATTTGAATTGAACAAGAGTAAATAACTGTGTTTGTGACAATCAAGCTTAGTGTCTTAGCCCACCCTCCATTTTATTTCTGGCTTCGCCACTAGTCAGGACCCAAATATTTTGGGCTAATTACTTCTTATCATCTTATTTGTCAATCTGAACTCTGCCAGACTGCCACCACGTGCTAAGGAAGAAGAAGAATGGTTACATTACTGATTTGCTACAGTAATCAACGAAGAATCTGGCAAAATTCAAGGCAAGATCGAACCACAGACGAACGGTGACACGTACACTTGCATCTATTTCAGCTTATGCTTGATCCATGGACCATCATTTTGGCAAAGTTGTCAACAGGACGGGGAAAAGAACAGAGCAAGAGTGGAAAGTTTCTTTCGCTGTATCTTAAAGATATGAGAAGAGGGGAGAATAATCTCCAAGCACATCATGGGACATGAGCAAACCTCCAAAACCGAATGCTTAGCCATAACCAATGGGCAAATTAGTGACGTACTACCAGTACCAGGCCTATAAATCCTTGCAAGGTTTGTCGTAACCGAGCCATCTTTAGCTCCAAGCCATAGGAAAAGAGGCACAGCTACAAACTTTCCGGGCATCTCTGTCACGCAGCTTAGCAATGCTGATCGCAATGCTGATCAAGGCAGTGGTCTCCATCCTCTTCCTCCTCGCCGTCGCCCGGCACGGGGCTTCGCAGAGCTACAATGCGATATACAACTTCGGTGACTCCATCTCCGACACCGGCAACCTCTGCACGAGCGGCTGCCCGTCGTGGCTCACCACCGGCCAGCCGCCCTACGGCAATACCTATTTCGGCCGCCCCACCGGCCGCTGCACCGATGGGCGCGTCTTCGTCGACTTCCTAGGTACCTTCAGTTGTGCATGTTCACTATTCATTTCACTTCAAATACTTACTTCTATGGGTTATGATGTTCTATTGTACGTGTGCAGCTGAGTACTTTGGTTTGCCGTTTCTCCCGCCGTCCAAGGCGAGCGGCAGCGACTTCAAGAAAGGCGCGAACATGGCCATCATCGGCGCCACCACCATGGACTTCGACTTCTTCCAGTCTCTCGGCTTGGGCAACAGCATCTGGAACAACGGCCCACTGGACACCCAAATCCAGTGGTTCCAGCAGCTCCTGCCGTCCATCTGCGGCAGCGGTGAGCGTTTCACCTTAATTTAACTAAGCTCGCATGGAGTACTGCTGGTGCAAAAGTGTAAACTCTGTGAAGAACGTACTGAAATTTAGTACTACTTCACTAGCTACATATGAACATGTCATGTAGATTGCAAGAGCTACCTGAACAATTCCCTGTTCATCGCCGGCGAGTTCGGGGGGAACGACTACAACGCCCCGCTCTTCGGCGGCAAGGGCATCGCCGAGGTCAAAGGCTACGTGCCTCAGATCATCAACAAGATCACAAGCGGCGTAGAGGTACGTACGTACGCACAGCACCGCGCCGCAAAGGAAAGGCGCACGTACTCTTCTAAGAAAGAAAACTATACAGATTGTAAAAGCGACCGATATGATAATCTTGCGAACATATACATGCAGACGCTGATCGGGCTGGGCGCGGTGGACATCGTGGTGCCCGGGGTGCTGCCGATCGGGTGCTTCCCGCTGTACCTGACGCTGTACGAGAGCTCCAACAAGGACGACTACGACGGGATCGGCTGCCTCAAGAGCTTCAATGGCCTGTCCAGCTACCACAATGGGCTTCTCAAGCAGGGGCTGTCCAGCCTCCAGAGCAAGTACCCGGGCGTCAGGCTCATGTACGGCGACTTCTACGCCCAGGTCACGCAGATGGTTCAGTCTCCGGGGAGCTTCGGTACGTGCTCAAGCCGTCACTTCTCTGCCTTTACCATTTTCAGTTATGAACTTCGGGTCGTTCGTATTGAATTTTTGTTTTAGCGTATGAATAGTAACAGCTTGAAGAGAGGAATACTCATATAGGGTTTTGATCGATATAAATAAAGTTGCTATAGTGTGTACTATAATTGACTAGTAGACATTATCTTAAAAAATATTCCGTTTAAAAGATAAATACGATAGAAAAGTTATTTATTATAGAAAATCAGCTTTGAATATGAGCTTAATCGTAATCAATCCAGGTCGGAATGAAGTGGTGAACCGTAAAAGAAAGGCGACTGATTGATTAATTAGAATCTGTGATTTCGCTTTTAGCAAGCATCTGAAATGCAGGAAGCGTTGATGGCGAAACGATGATCAAAAGCGTGCGTTTCGTGATTATTGGGCATGTCATTTTCAGCTTTCTAATTTTGAACGGAGTTTTTTTTAGATAGAGTCTTAATTATAGTACACTGTAACGATTTTATTTATATCGATGAAAATTATATGTAAATTTTAGTTACTCTATACTCTCTCTCATAAACAGTTTAAAATTAATAAATCGAAGTAAAAATTTATAAGCCCAACAAAAAAAACATACCCGTATAGTGGGGTTGGTACGACCGTGCAGTGCAAGGACATTCGTCAATGTAGGTAGTCAGGTGTCCGGTTTTTCTGCTATTTTCACTTTTGATTTTGGTTTCTTCAAAAACCAAAATAAACATATCAGTATTTTAATACGGATTCTCTTAACAATCTTTTGAACCTAAAATTATATATGCTATCCATATCGTCGTCTCCATCATTTGCCGTTATCTCAAAGAGTACAGCTAAAAGTTATAAGCTCGTAGCCCAAAAGATCAGAAAGGAACTAGTGCTCAGTTTGACAATAGCTTATGGTTTTTCACTACAACTAATGATGATTTATTTGATGTAATTAACTTTTAAAAAATTTAAAAATAAAAAAGGTTGGCTCACACGGACAATGCGGAGGAATACAGAAAAAAGACAAAAAATCAAAAATAAAATAAAATAAAATAAAATTAATAAATTAAAAATAGAAAGACTGAAATTAAAATGGACGGGTCCTAGCGGCTCTTTAAGCACCGCTCCTGCATCATACCAGTAGATGACTAGATGGACATGCATTACGTGGGTCCAGCTTGCCAGATTGCTCACGTAGTAACAGATATAGCAGTACGTGTGTGCAGCTTGTCCGGTTGCACACCTCCAGATATAAAGCAAGACGAAAATATCCTAAGAGGCAAGAGCATCTCCAATGGGTCTATAGCAGCTATCTACAAGAGAGTCCATGTCATCAACTGTCCTACGTGGAAGATATTAAATGAAGAAAGAGAACGCAGCTCTCTACAACTCTAGAGATAGTCTATAGCGCCAAACGAGGCAGCCTCCATAAATTCTGTGTGTGCATGTAAGCATCAAATAGCTATCCTTATAGATAGTTCTTTAGAATGCTAACTTTAGTGTGTACTATATAGATGATGTGGAAGTCTTATAGTTAGTTGCTAGCTATAACTATTGGAGATGCCCTTATTCGCTCTTCCCAGAAATGCACACGGGATATCATTTGTCCCAACGCCGCAAACGAGGCAGTCAGTGAGACGTACGTCGTCTCATCTCTTGCAGCTGTAGGGTAGGGCATTCCCTCTCTGCGCTCAGCAAAACTGCAAGCGGTCGGCTGCCATGACGTGCCCCAATTCCTTAGAGCAAGTGCAATAGTATAGCCAACTAATGACTATAACACTTGTCTATTTTATCTATAGCTTTCAAAAAAATAGTTCATACAATAAGGTAGCTATTACAATAACTATTTGGCCCCACATGTAAGAGAGTGAAATGCATATTTTTACGTGCTATAGCTAGCTGTAATTTAGTAGCCAGCTTCTTTCTCTCTCTCTTACTTTCTCTCTCTGCCACATAAGATTTGGTTGATATTATATTTGCTATAGCCTGCTGACTAAGCCTTATTGTACCTGCTCTTAGGTGATTAAGGTTTAGTTTGGCCCTGCCAGGCCCATCTTGGCTCCAATGGAAGGTTCCATTCTCTCATCGGATCAAACCTTGCCTGCCCCACTGCAATTACTAGGTGTCTTCTTCCCAATTTGGGGATAAAGTTAACAAAAAAAACTTGGCAAAGAAAAAAAACTACCTCCAGATTCCACAATATGTATATATGTATGTATGTATATGTACATATGTGTGCGTACGTGCGCATGAATGTATGTATATATATGTATGTATGTATTTGCATATGTATCTGTATCTGTATGTATATATATGTATATGTATGTATACATATATATATATATATATATATATATATGTGTGTGTGTGTGTGTGTGTGTGTGTGTGTGTGTGTGTGTGTACTATATATATATAGGACACTGAAATGGGGCACCGTGATTTCAAATGCACGAATTCAACTCAAATTCGGGTGTATTTTTTGAAAATATTAGTTTTAGGGTATATACCCATCTATAATAATTCAAATGAAATATACTTTGAAAAATATACTCGATTTCAATGTTTCGAACGAATTTAGATCATATGCTTTGTTGATTTATATATATAATCAGTATATACCTACAATCAAACTATCATCAAAAAGGGCAAATATAATTCGAATTTCAGTTCAAACTTGTTTGAACTAGTTAATAAACTAGTTAAACTCGATATCCAAAAAATTCTAAAATTTTTCACAAATGATACATATGAGAAATATCTATTTTAAATCATGGTACTCGGGCATGATGGTGTCTGGGCACCAAGCCTCCCTGCTTTCGGATTGCTTTTAGATGCGTGCAAGTGCAATGATATATATTATATCAGGATGGAAAGTCTTAATTATGGATGAAAAGTCTCAATCATAGATGGCAAGTCTTAATCATGGATGTAAAGTCTTAATCATAGAGTCTGGGCACATAATGCCCCCGTTATTTATACTACTAGCTGCATAAGCGCGGCGCACGCCGCGCTAGCTACCGTGTGGATCAAAGTAAAAGAGACGATAATTCGCAGGGGTTTCATAAAAAAAATCTAGGGCATATGCGTAATTTCGGAAAAACCAAAGGTCTTTTCTGTAAAAAACCGAGGACCTGTAAGGACTTGTACGTAAGTAAATAAGGGCCTATACGTAATTTTGGAAACCCGCGGGGCGCTATCAAAAATTTTTCAAAAAAAATTGCAGGGACTTTTTTGCGAGGAAAAAGGACCTTTACGTAATTTTCGAAAAATACAGGGAATTTGCCTCCCCCGGCCGTACGAAAAAACCCCCGCCACACGCCGGCCGGAGGGCGCGGGCGGGGCGACATGGGCAAGCGCCCGCGGGGCAATCCCCCGAGCTTTGTTTGGGGGATTATGTATGTATATATGCATGTATGTATGTAGAGAGAAAAATAGTTCCATACTCATATGAATACGTACTTCCACTTCTCATATACTATTTTAATATTGTTGTTATACCTCTTTATCTATTTAGACATACTCTAATAATGATTATAATATACTCTAAAGTGGATTCAATGAAAAGTTTCATAAAAATACACTTTTTATAGAATAATTTGCATATATATTTCTTTTATGTATGGAAAATGATATATAGTAAAAATAAAGGGTTCCGATGAAAAATTCTTAACCAAGTCGCATAGAGTCTTTTAGAATTAGTATTTAAGTATACCGAAAGTGATAAAAAGATATAAAATATTTGTTTTAGTGGTATATCGAAAATAGGAGTACGTACTCCCAAGGATACAGAATAAGATATATATACATACAGTTCAAGAGTCGTCACATTCTTGCTCACTGATGCTATACATGATTCGCAATGCAATGTTTGCCAGGACTGAAATATGGCCATAAAGTTTGCTGCGGCGCCAGCGGGCAAGGCTCCTACAACTACAACAACCACGCAAGGTGTGGCATGTCCGGGTCAGGCGCCTGCGGAGACCCAGAGAACTACCTGGTCTGGGACGGCATTCACTTGACCGAGGCTGCCTACCGTTCGATCGCGAATGGATGGCTCAAGGGGCCCTACTGTAGCCCTGCCATTCTGCATTGAGCTGCTAGCTGCCTGATTGCTACATATGTATACTGGTCAAGAGTAATGCATACTGTCATCGCAAAAAAAAAAACTATACTGTAATAATGCCAGGGAATGATCTGGGAAAATGTAATAATAGGGAATGGTAATTGCGATGGCAATGGAGCTGCATGTGCATGCTTTGAATCGTTACATGGGTAGTCACTGATTGTAACAGCTTCCGTGGAATGTAGAAACTACAGTACGCTTCAAATTGAGTGCTCCACCGTGATTCTAAATTGTTGGGTATTGCTCTGATGTTGTTTAGGTTTTTATTTCTTGCCTCCGTTTGGCATTGCGTTGGATTTTCAAAAGCAGTTATTCTTTTTATTTTTGGATATATTTGTTAGTTGAAGCATATTTTTTAAACTATAAAAGCAAAATCTTACTAAAATTAGTATGAACTCTGTAACTGTCTAGATTCCACAGGCAAGCGTCGCAACAACCACAAATTTTGCAAGTAAAGGCGTATTTAGTTCAACCTTTTTCATATTTAATTTCAATACATTCAAGTTAATTTGCATCTTTCAAAGCATATACTAACAACCTCTCTCGTCTACCTATAATCACGGGAACCGCTATGTGGCTACTGCAAGTGAATCGACCAAGAGATCCACCCACATGACTAGTGAACTCTCGACTACGTGGAGTGGCATGCGAAAAGGGTTTGTAAGATTCGGGAGGAGGAATGCCTCAACGATGAGAAAACCGAGCATATACGTCGGGAGATGAAAACTCATCTCGAGGCGTGCATGTGTAGAGAGCGTGAGGCTCACAATAGGGAGCGTGAGCAAAAGAGGAAAATGACGGCCAAGGCCAAAAAGGCCGCCGAGGAGTTCAATGCCGAACTCGTAAGGAAGGGAAAATGACACTGGTCCATGCAGTAGATCGGGTCGTTCCGAACTAGTCTCCCAAAGGTCAAATTTATTTTCATTCAAAAAAGGCGCATATGTATCGTAGGAGTACTTCGGTTTGCTGTATCGTGCATGATGTTGTTTGTTATGCACATAACGAAGCCTTGTTCGCCCTGTTATTCCCAACTTTATTACAGAGCCTATTTTAATTCCCACTTCATAGTTTATAGTAATTATTATTTTACTGTGTACTTTCTACCCGCGCTTCCCGACCATAGGAAGTGGGTGGCCCTCACTCGCTTCACCGGCCAGTGCATGAAATGATGACCACACGTATGGAATGACGTGAAGATACATTCTTGGGCCTGCTGCCTGGCAAATGCGAAATTACACCAACCAGACGGAGCAGCTTTGTACAGTGACAATACCAAATAAAACATCCTTATGCAGTGACAAGACTAAGGGGGACAGCAAAACTAGCTAAGTAGGTACCGGACAAAATTAGTCAAATGGAACTCCCAAATGAAAATGTAAACCCACAATTTTTTTAATCACGCGTAATGATTAATTAACAAGGAAAATTAACTCGTGAACATAAAAACCCATGCAGTTGGGGGACGCATGTTAACACAATGATTTACGCTTTTTCAAGAGACTTGCTGTGGGCAATCTGAGCAAACAGAGTAAATAAACAATCAAGTCTCAATCTTATTGATTTAGGGGACGACAGAGAACACGTCAGGATGAAGAGGACGTGAGGAAAAATGGCAACTACGGCGGCGGTCGTATGCAAGTTGCCCCTGCCATGCCAAGTTTTGTGACGTGATAATCTCAACCTGTCACACCAAGTATGACGGCGTGACAAGGTTTTGTCATGCTAGAAGTTATGGCATGAAATATGCCATGCAAGTCTCCATGCTGGCACGACGCGCAGTCGAGGGCTTGCGTGGCAGTTTTGCCCATACCTCTATAGGTGGCGCGACAGAACGTTTTGGCCACGCCACGGGACTTGGCATGGCCAAAAGAGTCAGAATTGAAAATAAAGTTGCAGAGGAATTGACTTTAAAATATTAATAAAATGATTAAATAAAAAATTCAAAAAAAGAAAGAAGGTGCCAAGCTATAACTTGGGCCTCACTAGTTTTTTATGCAGCCCAAGTGAGCCTAAGCAACACATGGCATTTCTAAAGGCACATAAATCTATGGCGCAATGACTTTCAGCCTTCATGGCCACCTTGGCATATCAAAGCAAGGGTATAAATAGAGCAGATAATTTTTATCCGATCGACCTACAGAAGGCTCGAGGAGCGAATACAGAAGAGGTAAATAGGTATCTAGCACTATCTGTGTCCGATTCTGATTTCGAAAAAAATATGAAATAGGATATGAGATGAGAGATATCCGTCCATATATATTCGTATATCAAGTAATACGAGAAAGTCTGTTGTAACTTTACTTAAGAATAAAATAAAATATAGTCAGATTATCACATCTAAATAGGCCGGGAATACTAAGCGCTCTTCCTTCGATATCTCGACGATTAGTCTATCCGTGTTCACTCTAATTGCATCCTAATATCCAATGTGCTATGTAAAGAAGTGGATAATTTTCGTCCGACCTACCATTCGAAGGTTTATGGAATGAATACAGAATAGGGAAATGGGTATTCGATATTATCTGTGTCTGATTTCAAGAAAAAAATATAGAATAAGATACAGGATGCGCGATATTCATTCGTACCCGCTTCGATTGCGCCCTTTATCAAACGAGTTTTCTTTTCTTTTTGTTAGGCTGAGTGTGATGCAACACATGTTATTAGTTGATGAACAACTGAACAAGCAATTGACGGCAGTTTCTATACTTCAATAATCCAATTCACAATATTTGCTCTGTTCGTTTCAGCTTCAGCTTTTGGCTTTTAATTCACTGTTCTTTAATTTCGTCCTTTTTTGGTTTTTTTGGGTTTCTTTTTCCCGTATTCTTTCGCATTGTCTGTGATGAGCTAACATGTTTTTTTTTCATTTTTATTTTTTTAAAAAATTCGTTACGTCAAATAAACCATCACAACTATAGTGAAAAATAAACTAGCTATAGTGAAAAAGCTATAAGCCATCTCCAGACTGAGCACCACCTAAAGAAGGACAATGAGCCAGGGAATCGATTAATTAGACGAGGAGGCTTGCTTTCCAAGCTAAACTAGGCTGTTTGTTAGTTGTGTTCTTTTCGCTTTTTGCATGGCTTTTGGGTTTTAATTTCTCTCAGCAATTACTATTTATTAGACTAATAAATTATACCTAAAATTCATAAATCATAGATAAAGAACAGTCCCGTTGCATGTAGAGATGCATCGCCACCTCCCGAATGAAGCGGCGGAAACCCGGCCATCACATGGAAGCAGGGATGGCCGGACATACATAAACACGGGTCAAAGTTTGGGGATTCTATTGCAAACCTGCCTCGTTCAGTTCTATGCATTTCAAGCCACCTGCTACGTTTGGATCAATGTACTCTTATCCTCGCAAACGACTTCATCTTGAATCATTTGAAGGGTTGGTAAGAAATATTGAGGCCGTCTTTGGATTTTCCATGAGAAGTCGTCAGTCTAAATGACAACAGTTGTATCCATACTGAATCTGTCACTGTATTGGTAATTAGTCTACGAACGTTCGTGCAAATTAGGCTGGCCTATCGATGTTCGGTACAACAGTACAACACCAACATTGTTTATTGGAAAGGAAGTCGATTCATGACATTGGGGAGATTAATAATATCGGTGGTGCAGCGAATAGCATCACAGCTAACGAGTGACGACAATCCGAGTAAAACTTGCAGCATATTTCTTCTTCTACGAAAGAAAAAGGGGAGCTACGTACTGTATACCTTGAAGGCAGTGAAGTACATGCTCTCAAACAGGAAGTGAGTATGAAAATATCACTCTAGCCATTTTTTTTTAAAATTTAGTAAAACATCTTTTTCCAAAAATAGTCTTTTTCATGGATCTATTATGTACGGTAGGCACCTACCAAGTTGAAACATAGGAGAGTATTTTAAAATAAACGAGTGTTTGGTTTGAAAAAAATGGCTAAGCATGAACGTTTATGTGCTTCATTCCTCAAACAGGATGAACAATGAGAGCACAAACTTCCATTTCAGTATGGCACAAGTTCTTTCGCAAAACAATCAATACTTGAAGTAATAGGGCCCGAGAACGTAACTATATATAGTGACAAAATTGATGCCAGTCGTTGGAGTTGCGGCCATCGAAGCCTTCGATTGTTCTGACAGCGACAAAGGAAGCACATCGTGAAACCAACTACAATTCCTTTGGTGGTCTAGTGGCCGATGGAACGAACAGTTGCTGCCAAAATTTTGTTGCTGGTCCCTTGCGCTGTTGCAGTCACGGTCAGTCGCCGTTGCAGAGCTGAAAGTTCATTGCACGGAGCTGTGATTCCGAGAAGTCGTTTGGCTTAAGCTCTTGTTTTCTCGCTTTTAGTTTATTAATTACGTCTTTTTCTGAATTATTAGGTTTTTCTGTATTCCTTTATATTGTTTATATTGAGATAACTTATTTTTTATTTTTAAAAATTTTAAATTTAATTACACTAAAAAGTTACCAACAGTTGCAGTGCAAAAAGAACCTCAAAACAGTGTTGCACAGTGAAAATAAGCCAAAATGAGCATAGTAGCAAACAAACTATTGCCTCAAACGAATGATTTTTTTGTGAGGAAAATAGATGATTTACTAGCTGGCTGGTGATTAAGGTTCTGTTCGTATTGGTTTTTTCTTCTAACTTCTATTTAGAAAAGTCAAAAACTAATACGAATACCTGCTTTTTTAAAGTGGTTTCTTCACTCCTTTTGTTACCATCTCGCTTTGGAGATATGTCAGAGGATCACGGATGCATCACGCACTCCACTTCTCTCGCTCCCGTCACGCGCACCTATCTCTTTCTCACTTTTCACATCACTCGCACACTTTTTTTAAAGTTTTTTTTCTGTCAATACTATTCATTTTCAACTAAAAGTCATAAGTCACAGCTAAAAGTCATCAGTAAAAGTTAATATGAACGTCCTTAAGCTAACTAATAAGCTATATCTTTACTTCAGTACACGTTTTTTAAGAAAAATTTATGACTATTATAATAAATTAGTTAATATCAGGTGATGGCAAGTCTATCTATACCAATAAATCAAATAGAAGATTGTGTACAAGTAAATCAAATCAAAGATTTACCATCGCTGATATTAACTGTTTTGTTTTAAAATTCGTATTTTTTTCAAAAGAGATGTACCAAATCATACCCTTTCTTTCCTTCTTTTTTTCCCCTCACATGCAGTTTAACCTAACCGCAATTTGTATATCCAACTTAGCAGCCACCATCTAGGACTCTCTAGTCTGTATATACACAAGCAATGGCACACGCAATCGTCAATAAATTTATGAATTTGATTCCTCAACCACGCACATATTATGCCATTGCAATCGTCAATAAATTTATGAATTTGATTCCTCAACCACGCACATATTATGCCATTGCAATCGTCAATAAATTTATGAATTTGATTCCTCATCCACGCACATATTATGCCATTGCAATCGTCAATAAATTTATGAATTTGATTCCTCAACCACGCACATATTATGCCATTGCAAATTGGAATAATCCCGCTAAAAAAAGTTTGTAAAACGGAATCATCACTAGTACTCACTATTCGGTACCGAGCTAGTGCAATCATGCAAGTTAATTTAGGGGCCGGGCCAAATGCAAAGCGCGACGAGGTCACTGAATCCTGATCACTTGTGTCTACCTGTACGCTACATATACATATCCATTGTTGATGTCATTCGATCTCCGTTATATAAACGCCAACTACCTACCAAGGGCAGGTCGATCGATACTTCGCAACCACCCCCACTAATTGAACGAGGTAAATTAATACCTTATTAGCTATATGAGTAGTACGTTGAATTGATGCAAGGAAGAAAAGTTTTTTATACTAGTAGCTGAGAGACTTCTTCAGCTGGCATGCTTGCATCCAAGGAACTTGCGGTGGCTTATGGCTGGAAAGCACTTTAGCTGACTGAAAAAATATTGTAGCTGACAGAGACTTATTTAGCATAATTAAATTTAAAAAAATTAAAAATATAAAAATATGTTAGCCCATTACGTATAATACAAACAAGTACCAGAAAAAAGAACCGGCGAAAAAGCTCAACAAAAAGTTAAAAGTTAAAAAAAAGATGAAATTTATGAATAGTAAAAAATAAACCAAAAATTAAAAACTAAAGCTAAAACCATCATAGCCTAACCGCTGGTTGAATTCTTCGAGATGAGTTGTAGTACATGCAAGGTAGGGGTGTGTGTGTCTTCTGTTCAGGCACGGGACTGCTGGATTCACAAATTAATTACAGGCATGCCGATTCTAGAATCTCGCAGTCCTGCAAATATGACATCGATCTCGCGGCTGGTACCAGTATTTCAATCTGTTGTAAATTACTTGATTATCAGGCTATCAACCTACGGCTTCGTGTCATTTAGGTCCTCGGTAGCAATTTTTATCTGAATTTACTTTAGGGTGGCCACTTAAATTCATCTATGATAACACAAGTCAAGAATATTTAACACTCCTTTGCATCATCACTAGCTCTAGCACCATCTTTTTGTTTGACTGCGACTTATGGCTTTTGGGTTGTTTATACGAGAGATTACAAAGTAACAGAAAGTCACGTGCAGTTTTGCCAATATAAATGAAGTCGGTATATTATGTACTACAATTAACTAATAGACCCCATCTTAAAAAAACACTTTGTTTAAAAACTAGTTACTGTAGAAAAGCCAAAAGCTGAAGCTAACAACTGAAAAAGAACAGGCCCATAGCTTCTAGTCCACATGGCACGTCCTTCCTTTCCTGATGAGTGGTCATTTTTTACCTCCTATGTTACAAAAATTTCACCTTTAGTCTCCCCTCCTGCGAAATTCTACCTTTGCCTCCCTCGTGCGGCCGCCAACTACACAAAACACGTGGCACGGCCTTCGAGTGCGCCACCCCTTGCTAACGCTGTCCCCTACCATATGAGCGCCTAGCGCGACACCGGCCGTGCGAGGTGCTAGTTGCAGTCGAAGCGCCGTAGTTGAAGTGCCATGGTCGACTAAGTCAAAGTGCTATGGTCGAAGTGCCGTGGTTGAAACATCATGATCCAAACCGTGGTTGAAGCAGTCGAAGCCATGGTCGACCTAGCGCGGCTGAGTGCCGCGCTAGACGCTCACATGGTACGGAATCGAGCTAGAGTGGGTGGCGCGCTCGTGAGCTGTGCCGTATGAAGCGAGCGTGCCACCCGCTTTTTACAGTCGGCGGCTGCGCGAGAAGGCTAAGAGGGGAATTTTAGGGGGGAGGGGCAAAGAAAAAATTTCTTGGGAGCTAAAAATGTCCAGGCTTCTCCTTTCCCAACTGTGCACTGCGCAGACAGGAAGAATGTTCAGAGCTAGCCAGCGAGTAATGGAAGTGCAGAGATACAGAGGGAGGGAGGTACATGTATAAGCCAAACAAGTGATGGGAGCTCAAGGTTAAAGCATCAAGTTGATGGGTGGAGTTCGCGTTCATCATGCCTTGATGTTTTTAACTTATGATTTATAGGTTATTACTTGTGATTTTTTTCAACTAAATAAATATGACAACTTTTCTATTATTATTTTAAAACAACTTATCAAAATAATTTTTTTAAAATAGTTTATTAATTTATTAACATTCGATTTATATGTACAAATGTTCACATTAGCGCTGGACCACCACTCCGTCAGCCGCAGCCAATGGCCAGCTCAAACGGGACGTCACAATCCGTGACAAGAATGGCGCAACCACCGATGAAATCGTCTTCTGAAACGTGGGAGTGCAGACTTCCACGTTCCTTCCATTGGCTGGCGAGCGTGCCTTGTGATGCAGAATTCCTCTGTTTGTTCGCTAGTTTACTAGCCTCCTAGCTACAGGGAGTCGCGAGCTCGCAACTTGCAGAGTGCGCGCGTTCGGGTCCGGGTCAGCTGCTGCTGCTGCTGCTGATGTGCACTAGTACTTTGAGCGATATCCACTAGGAAGAATCTTTCGGTTCCAATGGATAATCTCATGGTGTGCCCCTGTTTCAATCAACATACTTCAGAGCAGTGTTGGAATCCCATATAAATTTTACATGATACAAAATTGAAGATTGCTATGTGTCTGACGGTCCGGAGGAACGGCTTTGCATCGGACGCTCCACTCCACTACATCATCCTCATGCTGATTAAAAATAAATGAGTGTATGTTTTACCTCTCCTCTCTCCCCGTTGCTTCTCCTCTGTTCTCTTTCCCAAACTCTTCACTCTAACCCTATTACTTCCTCAAATACACCAATCAAATACCAAAATCAACTCTTGTATATATGGTTACTGGATTTCGCATCCTTCAATCTACCTAAACATTCACTCAATTTAAGGAGTTTTGAATTAGGAAAGAGGAGAAAATAGAGTGGCTAGGGACCTGTGCTTATTCCCCGTACTCTGCCGAATAATAAGGCTCTTCGGTGACTGACTCGATGGTAGTGAACAGTGCATAGGCTACTGTCACGGCAAGAGAAGCCAAGGCCACCAGCCATCTGCACCATCTCCTCTTTCTCTTCTCCAGCGGCTACAAAGAGAGGGCGTCGGTGTGGTTGGTGGTTTGAAGGGTATTGGGTCAGCCTTACTCCATGCCCAATCTGAGCCCTCTCGCTTGCATCAAGAGCACAAGAACGGTCACCGTTGCTTTCTCTAAGGTCGGCTCATTGCCACCGCCCGCGACCATTCTTCATACGGTTGGTTTTAAGTGTTCTACCAATTTGTTGTCTATTGTCTTAATTGTTGCATAAAGTATTTAGCTTTATTATAGTGTGTTCTCCTGAAATGTTGTCATAAGTTATTTTATTTTGCAATTGAGTTGACGATTTGTTGTGCTTGAGCTATATTTTTTTGTCGCAACAGGTGTTATATTTTGTTGCAACGCGTTGTTGCATGGACTGTTGCAGTATATTCTCTCGAAATATTGTAATAGGTTGTTTTATGTTATAAGCATGTTGATGATCTATTGCACTTAAGCATTTCTTTTGTTACAACATGAGCTATATTTTATTACAATATATTGTTTGTCATGGGTTTTTGTTGCACACTTTAGTAATCAACCATGGCAAGGGCACATGGAGTAGGCGTCTCATGAGTCCATGGTGACGACGTCTGAGATCTATGACCATCGTCAGCCAGCTCCTCTTATTTCTTCTTTCTCCAATGGCCACGAGGAGTGGGCATTATGACGGTAGCGGTCGAAACGGGGCATTGGGCTAGCCTTTCTCTGGCAGATATATCCATTCTACCTTCCACCAACGCCTATACACTAGGATCAGCTACCGTTGTCTCTGTCTCCAGTTCTAAGCTTATGTTGCTGTCACTAGCTACGCCCATGCCTCACGAGCCAACATGAGGAATAAACAGGGGATACAGTGTCGATGTGTTTGTTACGGGTTGCAATATTACTCTTGTAGGATTCACGACAAATTTATGTGTCCGAAAACAGGCCTAACAATAGAGAACTGAAGCGAACCAACCCAGGGCGCCTCTGCTATTTGAACCATCGTTGCGATTGATTTGTCGTATCATCAATTGCGAGACATCTATCATCTCGACTCACAAGGTCAACCCTACAAGATAATTCTCTGCATGTTTTTCTTCTCCAGAGAATAGGGCATGTTCTTTACCTTACAAGCTGACGACTTTTGGCTTTTGTTACAGTACCTAACTTTCAAATGGAGTATTTTCTTAAGACGGGGTCTACAAGTTAAACGATCTACACGTTAAAAGCCCAACATCTGTACCAGCCAAAATCGCAAGTGGGTATCTGTCTCTCCGTAATCTATACCGTAAACAGCCAAAATTCAAAATTTTCAGCCAAAAGCCATAAGCCGCAGCCGAAAAGAACAGGCCGGTAGATTCTTACATGTATGTGCACTACATGATACATCCGTACGTACATCGGGTCCGGCTAATCCCCACAAAGCACGGGAACGAACAACCCGAACCCGTTAAGAACGTCTCTGAGCTATTGACTTGGGCTTAACTATTCTAATCATTTAGCCCCACTCCCTCCCCAGAATCAAAGACTTGATCAAACCATCGAGCCAATACTCTTGCACGTTTATCAAGATAAGAAATCCCCCATTAGTTTAAGCACACCGTTTACCCGAAGATCAACTCCACGTAAGAATTTAAACGAGGCGAGCAAGCAAACTCGGACAAGTCTCACAGCGCCCACACATGACACCAGCCTCGCGGGGCACGAGAGCGACGACCGTGCGCGCGCGTGCCAGTGCCAGTGCCACCATGAGGCGCCAGTTCTCGGTTTGCTTCCTTCTCCTCGTGCTCGCGGGGCTCCGGCCGCCGCAGGCGGCGGCGCAGAAGTACGCGGCCATCTTCAACTTCGGGGACTCCCTCGTGGACGCCGGCAACCTCTGCGTGGATGGCATCCCGGACTACCTCGCCACGGCGAAGCTGCCGTACGGCATGACGTACTTCGGGTACCCGACCGGGCGCTGCTCCGACGGCCGCCTCGTCATCGACTTCATCGGTACGTACGCGCGCGTTCTTCCACTCGGAATGACCGAGCAGTTCTGAATCGGTAGCCAGATATCGTTCTGAATTGTGTTTGTGCTGCGTGTGTGTTCTGCATGAGCAGCGCAGGAGGTGGGGCTGCCGCTGCTGCCGCCGTCCAAGGCGCGCAACGTGTCGTCGTTCCACCACGGCGCCAACTTCGCCATCACGGGCGCCACGTCGCTGGACACGAGCTTCTTCCAGGCTAAAGGACTCGGGCACACGGTGTGGAACTCCGGCTCCCTGCACACCCAGATCAAGTGGTTCCAAGACATGAAGGCCTCCACCTGCAACTCCCCGCAAGGTTGGTGATCATCAACACACATACGCATGTATATGTGCAGCGACACGTACAAACGATACGGTGCATCGTAATTGCCCCGTCGTGTATACATCCTGATGTCTTCTTGCCGTATGCACACTCGTGCGTGCATGGCGTCCGGCTCGCGGTTTGATCAGAGTGCAGGGACCTGTTCCGGCGGTCGCTGTTCATCGTGGGCGAGTTCGGCGGGAACGACTACAACTCACCGCTCTTCGCGTTCCGCCCGCTGGAGGAGGTCCACACCTTCGTGCCGCACGTCGTCGACTCCATCGGCAAGGGCATCGAGGTACGCACGTATACATGCACGTCCTAATTTGTTCACATTGCCGTTCAATTCTTTCCGATGTCTCACTGCCGGCCGGCGCGCGCGCGTGCGTGCAGAAGCTGATCGCGGAAGGGGCGGTGGAGCTGTTGGTGCCGGGGGTGCTGCCGATCGGGTGCTTCCCGGTGTACCTGTCCATCTTCCGCAAGGAGCCGGAGATGTACGGCGCGCGGAGCGGCTGCATCAAGGACCTCAACACGCTGTCGTGGGTGCACAACGCCGCGCTGCAGCGGAAGATCGCCGAGCTCCGGAAGAAGCACCCCGGCGTGCGCATCATGTACGCCGACTATTACACGCCCGCCATCCAGTTCGTCCTCCACGCCGAGAAGTGGGGTGAGTCTCTCTCCTCCTCGCAGATGGCTGACGTTGTCGTTATTTCCCCCCGTTTTTTTAGCGCTCGTTTGATCTGTCTCGATTCCCGCGGCCCGCGGTCACGGGCACGGCAGTCTGCGTGTAAGGTTTCATAGTTCGGTTCGTTACGGCAACGTGGACAGGCGCGGCAACGTGGACAGGCGCCACGGGTGGATCTAGGATTAAAATTTAGAGAAGACTAATAGGATTTATTGATCAGTTTGTCGAATATCGAGTTGCCGGCCTACGATAATCTGCTGCATTACCGGTGAGAGATAGAAAAACACTACTGTGGTTATTACAGGCTATCTTGAAAACTATAATATACGTCATATTTTACCGAATGAGAGCAACGGTGCTAACTCTACGGTGTGGAGGAGAAAACGGTGACCGTCACGCCGCGTACTCGAAGCTCATGCTCGAACCCTTGTAGAGTTGTAGACTTATTGACACAAGAGGGATAGAGGCTCCACGCCAAGAGCGAAGATGCCGTTATGGCTTGTAATCACCGCTACAAAATATAATCTTCTTCATCATGTAAAGGCTTTTTAAGCCCGACAAGATCATTCATATAGCTAGCGTGGAGCTGCGGAGGGTGGGGAAGGTACACACGACCGGCAGACGGTAGGGGGGCTAGCGCCCCACCTGGCCCACTACTGGGTCCACCACCTGTCCCAAAACTTTTTTATTTTTTAAAAATAATTTTCGTTCAAAATGAAACTAGTCTAGAACAAGTCATATTTGTCTGACTGATTGAAATCCTTAAAAATTATCTAACAAGGCTTGATATATATATTTGTGATGTCAGCACAGCTGTGATAATTGATGGAACGAGAACAGCTGTGATATGAGAATATGTTTGGGCGAACCGATCAAAGTTAGTTGGTTAGACCCCCCCCCCCCCCCCCCCCCCCCAATTAGATATGAGGTCTCGTGATCATCATATCATCGAAAGCACGAAAAGAGACGGGAGGAAAAAAAAAAGTCAATCGGGTGACGCGAGCATGCATGCGTTTCGGGGCGAACAATCAAAAGGTGCCTTGAACCCTTCCGAAAGATGAGAGATTTCCAGTAAGCATCGCTAGCTAAGCTAAGCTGGGCTCTCCCGGCGTCAACATTGCAGCCGATTAAGAAATGTGGGGCAGCACTAATACTAATTTGCCTAGGTGACATGACGAGGCGTTGAAGTGACACCTAACAAAACGATGACATATATAACTGGCTAATCGATAGAACCATCTCTCTTCTCCCGTGTCCTGATTTTTTTTGGGAGTATCTATATAACATTCGACTATTTTTGAAGGTAAAAACAGTAAGATTTTAGGACATTGGATGGTGATCCAACACTTCAGATCTTTTTTTAGGGGTGCTTATATGATATTTTTTTTTGGAGAGGGTGCTTATATTAGTGGATCCGTTGGATAGAGATCCAACGCCCCAGATCATCTGACCGTTTTCACCTTCAAAAACAGTCGAATGTTCTATATCACTTCTCTTTTTTTTTTGGGGTGAAAAGTTTGTAAAACCGGTTCGATTGGTCTTTGATCGCATCACGTGTGACCATGTCAAATTGGCACATGAGAAGACTTCAAACTGCTGGCATGATGCCGGGAACTTGATAATTCTAGTTAGTCTCTCTCCTCTTAATCAATTTGTTAGCACATGGTAGAGGTGTCCAAGCCACGAATTATTTGCAATCCACCTAGTTTTAAATTCTGCTCCAAAGTCTCAGTGACACCTACCTTGTTGATTCCACGTGACCTATAGATAGGGCATGGGCCTCTTTAATAGGGACGTACTTACTATCAATAGCCGTGCAACATGGGCAGGAAGTTGCGATTTAAACCGAGGCAATTGGTATGTTAGGTGTTAGCTCTTTTCTTTCGGTTTATAATTTTTTAATAAATTAATAAGATATTTTTATTATTTTTTAAAGTAGTTTATTAGAACATCATTTGGTTCATTCGCACAAACGTTTATATTATAGTAAAAAATATCAACTATAGCTATAAACCATCAGTCGTAGGTAAAAAGAACGTGGCCATAATATTGTATTCATGAGTCAAAAAAAAAATCAATGGGCTCTGATGACACCCTTCGGAAGTTTAGGCACACTAGTTAGGGGAAAAAAGTATCACTAGGAAGTACGAGCTAAGAGAAAAGGTACAAAAGCTAATGGGCGTATATAGCATCTTGCTTACACCTGTATTTGGGATTGTCAATTTGACATATTCAACTTGTTTGTACACTTAGAAGATTTTTCTATCATTATCTCTGACCGTTCAGCAATAAGGCATGGTCATGCATGATTCACCAACTTGCTCCTCATTGTATCACGATTTGTGTAGACTTCAATTTAGTTTATACCGAGAAGAAAACGACCACTCGAACAACTCGATTTTTTTTATGAGAAAAAGATTGGACAAGTAGTTGGTGTGCAACTGGGTATTGCTTCCTGACATATTCATTTTGAATATAAAAAACTATCATCCTTGTTTAATCAACTATTCATGCCATGGCTTCCTCTTAGAAAAAATAATCATGGATCGGATGCCACGGCAACCACGCTATACATTGTCACATTTGACTACCGTTTGTCGTAGACGTATTCCATAATGTCCTTTGCCTGGTCCATTGTTCTCTCTCACATAAGAACAGGCAAAAGACTAAGCAGGAGTGTGACACAAGCTGTGATCCAGGCAATCCGGGGTTGAAATCAAACAAAAAAAAATTCAACACCTCATATTAATGCAATTTTAATCTTATCTACACATACGTGGTGACATGGGCACATAGTTGACGAACCGGAGGCGCGGAGCCCCCTTGATAGGCTTTTTTCATGCTGGCTAACGCGTTGTACCCCATTTCAGCCCAAGAACCAGCTTGGGCTTTTATTTTTCGATTTTCTATCGTAACTAGCTTTTAAACGAAATATCTTTTTAAAACAGGATCTTCTAGTTAATTATAGTACATACTGTAACAACTTTATTTATATCGGTAAAAACCGCACGTAAATTTCTGTTACTCTGTAATCTCTCATACGAACAGCTCAAAAGTCACAAACCACAGTTAAAACCATAGAACAGGCCCCATATCAGTTCCCCGAGCACCGCGCGCCGGTCTCGCGTAACCGTACGCGGCGGTCATGGCACGGTCTGACGGACGGGTTTCGCCGTGTTTTTTCCAGGGTTCCTGAGGCAGACGCCGAGGGCGTGCTGCGGCGCGCCGGGCGTGGGCGAGTACAACTTCAACCTGACGTCCAAGTGCGGCGACCCCGGCGCGTACGCCTGCGACGACCCGTCCAACCACTGGAGCTGGGACGGCATCCACCTGACGGAGGCGGCCTACGGCCACATCGCCAAGGGCTGGCTCTACGGGCCCTTCGCCGACCCGCCCATCCTGGAGACCCGGCAGCACAGTTAGTATAGACTGCATTGCATCCAACGCCACCTGCACATTGGTTATGTAGAGGGGAAACTGGGAAAGGAAGGAAAAGAACAAACACGTCCTGTTCAGATTAATTGGTTCAGTTTGTGTTGTTTCATGTGTAAGTTGTTTGATCTTAGTAACATATATAGCTGTGCTTCCCATAGCCAAGAAAAGAAGGAAAACGGGCGCCCTTTGATTTGGGCGTGTGTGATGGATGGATTACAAACCTGTTGATTAGCTCACTTCTGCGGGATCATGGCAGGGGTTAGGCAATTGGATGCGTCATATGGTGATATAGAAACTGGCTAGAGTACTAGTTACTCCAGATACTGAAACCTGCAAGACGATTGATGGTCCATGGCAACCCCTGGTAGGCTGGTAGTTGGAAGCATGGACACACAATGATCCAGCAACATGTCCACGGGGTGCTTATTTCATTTGGCACTAGATAGGAGGCATTCATGCCGGAACGAACAAAAGCTTTGTAGCTTCCCTGGAGGCTGAGTCGCAGTTGAAGCAACCGGGAATGGCGACTAGAGGAGGTTGAATAGAAGTCTAAATTAATTCTGAGGCTTTCTAAAACCTTTCCTTTGAGCGGAAGCAAAACCCTTCACCTCATCAGCTATGGAAGATATGAAGATCAGAAACAAATAATCATAAGGAAATATACAATTAAAACCGAGCAAAACGCGCTTTGATGTGCCCCATGCGGTCTGACCGGATGAATAGTAGCAATCAAACTTGATGAACAGTAAATTCAGCACAGGAACATGGCGGTTTCAGTTGCGTCATCTCCACTTCAAACTTGATGAACAGTAAATTCAGCACAGGAACATGGCGGTTTCAGCACAGGAAGGGGATCGCCGAATCAGGGAGGATCTACGTGGTGGCGTGGTGGATCAGGAAGGAAAGGGTCGGGGAGGAGGGGATCGGGGAAGGATGGTGGCCGCGCCCATAGGGAAGAAAGGGGATCGGGGAAGGATGGCAGCCGTGCGTGTGGGAAAGGAGGGCGATCGGGGAAGGACGGCGGACGCGCACATGGGGACTGGGGAAGGAAGGGGATCGAGGAAGGATCGGGAAGGAAGGGTCGACACACTGTCTGCATGACCACATGACCACACTGTGTAGGGTTACTGGGTTAGGCTGCTCTGGGCCTTCGTGGGACGAGCTATTTCAGGCTCACGAGCTGCTCGCAAGTTAGCTCGAGCTCGGCTCATTTTTTGCGCAAGTTGGATGGTTAGCTCAGCTCGGCTCAAAATTCCACGAGCCCAAGCCAAGTCGGCTCATGAGCTTCAAGCAGATTTTCCAGCCCTACCTGCGGTGCTCCCCATGCCAGGCTAGCCTGAGCATGCACGATTCGTCGTGCCATGTTGTGCTGCCCGATGAGCCAGCTTTCCAGGCCTAGTCCGACCCATCGTTCATGTCGTGCCAGCACGACCCACCACGTGGTGTGCCCGGCCGTGCTTGGGCCATACCGGGCTGGCCCAGAAAAACACGGCCCGTCTCCCACCCTGGTCATGGGCCTACTCTCACGTCAATGTGGTCACATATCCAATGTCCTTTCTTTTTAAAAAATAATATTCAATGTCCTTTCTATTTTTCAGAGGCAATGTCCCTTTGTTACTAAGTGTTGCCAGTAGATTCTGGCTGACAAAATAGTGAATAAAAGTATTTTTGGTATTTGACGTAATTATAAGGAAAGATCAGGATTTGCCAGAAATTAGGATCAAGCGTCGCCTATGCTAGGAAGTCTCCAGAAGATGCCAACTAAAGAAAGATAGATGCAAAGACGGACATCGTCAATAGAAGATTAAAGACAATAAGATTTGAAGACACACAGTGATTCTGTCTAAGCAATAGCTGAGCTGACACGAAGAGGGATACTTGAGGCAGAATTCAAGATTGAGCCATCTATTTTGGGCTATAAATACTCTATACCGGTTGACAGAAAAAAAACATATGCACGTCAACCTTTACTACCTTTTGCATTTACTTTTTATGTACCTTAGGAGTAGGCCGTATCTAGTAGAATCTTATCTTCGTAATTCGATTTTGATCAATATTGCTCCATATACATGTGTTGGTCAATATGTGATTTACACCTATCCCTTGTTTCAAGATTTTGTTCCTATTCGTATTGCTTCGTATTGACGTTTTATCATTGATTTTCATTTAGGTTTACCTATCATCGACTTTGCTGATTTGCTGGAAAATTGGTCGGCATATCGCATACGCTACTAGAGAGCACCCTTTATAGGGACACGGTACTATTGTCAGGAATTTCTAAGCGGTGACACTAAGGCATCCTTTGGGACGCGCACATTTTTGTATTTATGTGAAAATTGAATTGTTTTGTGTAGAATTCGTGTGTTCCAAGCCTAGGGTCCCCTATAAAAAGGCCGTTTTGGGTCCAAGAAATCTTCTTGTTGCTAACTTACGTGTAGTTGTGGCCTAATTTAGTTGCGCCGCATCTTTGTGATTGTGTAATTTCGGCCCATGTTATGTAGACTAGTATTACTTGAACCAAACGCATACTGGCCCATAACACCTTCAAGAGAATTTCCAGTTCATCAAAAAGGAACTTCAAGAAATCTTCCTAATGTAACTCTTCTCATGTCTTGTTCAATTCATCAAAATTTACATACGCCTCTCATGAAAAAGCAGGAATTTTGCAAGAGTTCATCCAGAACTTCTGCAAGTATCCTCCGAAAAGGGTGACTTGCATTCGACCAAAACAAATATTTTGTTCACTCACAGACTGCGAGTCAGAGAGACCATAGACTGCCAAAACAATGTATTTTCTTCATATTTATCACTTAACAATCATGCCCTCCTTGCCAATTACAATATCCTGCTTCTCCATGAGAGAGAATCACGAACATTTTCACTTTGATAATCTTTTATTTCTTTGTGCAGAAAAATCCTTTCACCCGTATAAATCAATCTGCTATCTTTAAATTTCCTTTGATCATTGAACTAGAGCCTAGCTTAACCAATCCAATCACTGGCCGGTGAGCGCGGCGTAGAAGAGGACGTTCCAGGTGTCCGGGAGGCCGGCGATGCACCAGTGGGTGCAGTCCCCGCCGAAGATGCCGCCGTCGTACTTGGTCGGGTGCGCGTCCTTCCTCAGCTGCGACAGGAAGGTGAAGTCCAGCAGGTACACCGGCTTCGCCATGTTCGCCAGGACGCTCCTCAGGACCGCCTGCTGCGGGATCGGCCCGCCGGGGTACTCCGCCGTGCTGTTCAGCGGCTGCGTCTCCCCCATGCACGTCTTCGTCGGCGACGCGCCCCATTCCTGGCCCCTGCATACCAGCCACATTGTTGTTAACTTATGGCATAAACGTTACAGAATTGAACCCTCAGATGTCTGCAACCAATATGCGATCTTGCTAAGATACTATCGATGATTCGTAAATACGGATGCCAGCATGTGAAACGTTCAGGACAAATTGGTGACTTCAGGTTGAGCGGTTCGGTTGTAGCAGTCAAGAGCTAAGAAATTGGCCCTGAATCTCAAGCAACGCACTGCACACTCATGCCTCATCTCTTTCTTGCGATGAGGAGGGCGAAACGTCGACTACGTAGTACGCATGTAACTTCAAAAGATTAATTGTGGAGCAGCATTTAAAGTGTGTAGAAAAAAAAGCAAGATTACTTGTAGTGGGAGGGAGAGATCCCCTGGAAGAAGACTTTGGTGCTCGTCTCGACGAGGTTGGCATCGACCCATCTGGCCCAGGTGTTGAGCGCCTTGGTGAAAGCCTGCGTCCGGTCCATGTCCTTCATCAGGATGTTGCCCTCCTGGATGTAGTCCCAGCTGCAGCAAATACAGGCACACAAATGTGAGTTCAGACATGGCCCGCCTGAAAAATGCAGTCCAAGAACAGTGAATATAATGGCTGCGTTCGGGTCTCACGGCTGCGTCGGGCCGGTGCGCGGCCACCAGTGCCAGGAGTCGAAGACGATCACGTCGGCGCCGAGCCAGTTGCGGCCTTCGTCGATGGTGTCGAGCTTGAGGATGCGCCCGGGCTTCTCGTTGACGACGTCGACCAGGTAGTGCGTCAGGTAGTACACCAGCGTCACATTGTACTCCTGCATACATGCAGAGTTAGTCGACAGACCGTCAGCTTCAGCTAGCCACCAAAGCCAAGCAACGCGCAAGAGCAAGAACAACCGAACAGGACACCGTACTACACGTGCAGAGAACTTTTCATGCCATTGAAGAAGAAGACATCAATCGCCAAACAGTCTTAAAAACAACAGCCCAACTACCGAAATGCGTGTGTCCTTGCGTGTGTCGGCGCTCAATGACGCCAAAGAGGACCTCGTCGACGTACCAAAGCTTAAGAGAACCCCAAGTCTGGTAGTAGTGCTGGTACCACTGTACCTCAGAGCTGGCCACCAGCAAAAGGCCAAGAGCGTACACTGGCAGATCAAAACTTCTGGTTCTGACGATCTGACACAAAACACATAAAACACGCAGCAGCAAAAGGTCCAAGTAACGAGTGGAGGTAACTTCCCAACTGAACGACTGGAGGCAGCTAGTGAACAGTCAGGCCAATATAGTATCATGGCAATGGGAGCACCTACCACGAACATGCCACGCTAGATCTGTAGGGACAGATCCCATCAACCCAACCACACCAGCACCGGCAAACATACAATACAGCAGAGCAGGCAGCACTTTCAGGCCAGCTCACTTCGGCCATTTGCTCCGGTTCACCCTTTCCAGTTTCTGCTATTACTGCTACTTACAGATCCCATTTTCCCTTTCCCACAAGGGGAAGAGATGGAAAACCAAATCGTATGTTCCCCAAGTAAAACGAAACAGAAAACAAGAGAGGGATGCACACGAGGCAAGCGATCGTCAGAAACGGCAGAATTTGATGTGCGCCGCTGCCGGGAACGGCTGGTACGAGGCCAGAGTCCACAGGAGACGACCTCACGGCGACCCCCGAACCCCGTTCGGCGCCTGCGTTATGTTCTGCTGACTTTTGTAGCGCGGCCAGCGAAGCTTTTGTCCAGACCACCCGCCGTGCCCACCGCGGCGGACAGGTCAGCCAGCCCCGCGCGACACAGCGCGGCCCACAAAATTGAAGTCATCACATATTTGGTACTGCAGCACGATTTTTTCTAAACCGGCTTCCAAAATACGTTTTTTTTTCAAATTTGTTCCCCTCTGTGACCATGAGAGCGGCAGCAGGGCTGCTATTGGGTAAGGTATGGATAATCTAAATCTATACTTAATTTTATCTATACTCATTTAAAATGATATTATCTATATCGAAATGAAAAAGAGTATGCCTAATAAGTTTGCGCAACCCAATAGATAAAGGAGAAGGAAAAAAAGGATTAAATCAAAGAGACTTATAAAGAAAGTTTTTGTAAAACTTCGGTATTCAAAATTTCAATCTCGCGTTCACACCACGAAAGTTTCCCGAAATCAATTGAAATTTATTGTAGATGATTCTGCGTATAGGGGATCTACTCTATGCAAATTGGCAGGGCTAGACGCACACGTGGTCCTCACATGCTTTTATAGGAACTTTTGTAAAAACTTGGTATTTAGAATTTCAATTTCGCATTCATACCATAAAATTTTTGTAAAATCAATTGAAATTTGTTAGAAATGATTCTGTGTTTATGGAGTTATTATGTACAGATTGGCAGGTAAAGGTATATATATGGTGGCGCCTACATACTTTTATAGAAAGTTATAACTAAGTATAGGTAGTCGAAGCCTATGGATAATCCAAATGTACTTTCAATCATAGATTTGAATGTGTATGGGTAAAAATGGGTAAGTAAATATTATCCTTTTCATATCTAAATTTAAATGGGTATTTTATTTATTATCCATATCTTACTTAATAGTATAGATATGGATTTAGATAAGGACAATAGATACCCAATAGCGACCCTAAACGGCAGGCTCACCAGACGGTCCCACACGGGCAGGGCGGCACACGCGCCGCGATCTCTCCGGCTCACGCCTCCCGCTTTACCCGTAGGGATGAAAACGGAACGGAAATATCCCGTACCGAACCGCATCGTTTTCTACATTTGACCCGATCGAATTCGTATTTTCGGACAAATTCGAATTCGGTTCGAAATACGGAATACCAAATTCGAAAACGGAGCGAAAACGGTTTAAATGTTTTCCGACCGTTTTCTACTTTTCTACATTTTATTCGGAATATACCGTATTGTAAATTCGGTTTAAACCGAATTTGGCCCACTTACAGCCCAACGTCCCAGCCGGATCACACGCCCACAGCCCACTAGCCCAGCGCCCAGCCCTAACCTCGCTCTGGCCGTCTGCTCCGGTGCTCCCCTCCCCTTGATCCCTTCCTATCCGCCGCGGTGCCGCACCCCGAACTCCCCGCCGCCCCGCCGGCCGCCCGCGTGCTATCCCGGCGAGGAGGGCAGGTTCCACGCCCCGCCGGCCGCCCGCGTGCCATCCCGGCGAGGAGGGCAGGTTCCACGGCCACCACAGCAGCACGACAACCCCCACGGGGACCGCGGCGTCGTCGCTGCGCATGATGCAACGGAGCTTCTCGTCCGCGTCCTCCGCCAGCCACGGCGGCGGTGGCTCGCCCAAGTGCGTCTGCGCGCCGGCGACGCACGCCGGGTCCTTCAAGTGCCGCCTCCACCGCACCAACTCCCAGGGCCAGGGCCACCCCCACCCGTCCCCTCCGACCTCCCCGGCCGGCGCATCCGCCGCGCCGCCGCCGGCCGTCTCGTCCTCCGCTTCCTCCCGCACCGTCGAGGCCCAGTGACGCTGAGCTTCCACCCCGGAATCGCCAGACCAAGAAAGCAAGAGGGGGAGAGGAGAGGGGGAAGAGAGAACAGAACATCGCGTATCATATCATCAGAAGGGAGTTTATTTTTATTTCCCTTATCGTGATCTCCGTGTATTGGAGGATTTTTGCTTCCTTTTTTTTTGCTGTGTGGGATCCTTGATGTGCCTGCCTACCTTCCTTCACATGAAGAAATTCCCTTCCCCTGCTCAAATCAGGCCCCTTTGTGCCTTGCCCCTTTGGTCCTACAGGTCGGTATTCCGTATTGAATTTTCGTATACCGACCGTGTTCGACATAATTCCGTTCGAATTGGTTCGTTTTCGAAATTCTCGATATTCCGTAAGTTCGCGTTCGTTTTCGTGTCCGGCTTTACCGCTTTCGCTTTCGTTTTCGTATTCAAATGTAGAAATAGAAAACGGTTAAGGAGTTTTCCGACCGTTTTCATCCCTATTTACCCGTCGCGGCCGCACCCGTCGTAATTAACTACACTAGGCACGAGTCGTAGTTAGCCCAATCATTCTCCTCTTGCGACCTGCTCACGTCCCACTGATCACCTCATCATGCCCAGGCCCCGACCCAACCGCCAACCTTTTCCACTGGGCCATCTCAAGTTTGTACTGTATAAAGAAACGGAGCAAGCATTGGCACGTACGCACCTCGAAACGGACGGTGGTCGAGGGGTCCATCCTCCCCGACGCCGGCGACACGGTGGTCCGGGCGTTGGGCACGGCGGCGTGGATCATGCACAGCAGCGACTCGTACTGGTTCAGCGCCAGCGAGTCGCCCACGAACATGACCCTCTTCCCGTTCCACATCCTCAGCAGCGCCAGCCCGTCGAACCTACGTACGTACGCGCAGAATTGCAGCACAATTCTCAGAAACATTTCGCGACAGCAAAAGCCTGGAACAGCTTGTACGAATGCGAAGATGAAATATGCATGTAATTCGGATGAAAACCACGCGGAGAAATTGATTGCTACTGCGCCGACCGCGCTCCATTACCGACCTGGGAAGGGAGCAGGGCGGGTTGGGCTGCCACCGGTACTTGAGGTACTGCTCGTCGGGGCGGCCGAACCGGCGGCAGTCGAACTCGGCGCGGATGAAGGGGCAGCTCGCCGAGTCGTACAGCGGGTACGACTCGTCCACCACCCAGCTCCCGGCGAACATGTCGCACGACCTGGCCGCCGACGCCCGGTGCTGGTGCTTCCGGGAGATGGTTATCGCCGCGGCCGCCGCGGCGGTGCACGCCTCCAGGAGCACGGCCAGGACGGCCGCGAGAACAACCGCCCGCCACTTCATCGCCACCCTGCAAAGGAGGAGGCGGGCAATGGAGGTGAGACCTGGGAGGATTGGGAGGGGAACAAGGAGGTTCTTGTGACGGCGAAGGAGTGGGAAGTGTGAGGGCGGGGGACTGGTATATGTAGCGCTGGCTGATATGCTTCTTTTATGGTAAGCACTGGTGTTTTCCATAGCGAATTGATCGCTCGCCATTATTAAAGATATGCTATTTTAGAATTTACCACTTTTTTATCTCAAAATATAGGTTGTCGTATAAACTTTTCAATCTTTGACCTTTAATATATGTTAAAATATATAAATTAACTACATAAAAATAGTATCATTAGATTTGTCCTACAAAATACTTTTCATAATATATATATATTATTTGCTAGTATATTATAATAATAAATTATAGTAAAAACCGAAGATCGTAAAAAGTCAAAAACAACTTACATTTTAGAACGAAGGCAGTACTATTGTCTCATCGGCATATATGCCATAGAGTGTCAAATCCTAAAGAATATAAATTTACAATGATAAATGATAAAATATTCCTTTTTCTATGGATGGATGGACCACATGGCTCCTTGGATGGATGCAAAGGTCCAAGAAATTAAGGATTGGATGCTCATCGGGATTCATCACTGATTCACTCACTGATTGGTTCGGTGCATGGTGTAAATGATCAAACCTTCATCCGAAAGGATTCATAAATTTCAGCCAACGCCCAAGATTCGTCCAAAGGCACGCTACGATACGCATCCCATGGTTTGTGTACTCCTGCTACTCGTGGAGTTATATTACTGTAGTAGTAGTGCGTGGAACTGGCGTAGATTGGATTTTCATGAAGAGCAGTAGTTACTGGTGTTGCTTGAGACTCTTTGGATTCGGTGCGCGTTACGTTACTGGTCTCTGTTTCATGCCGCTTCAGAAATGCAAATATATTTAGTGAGACTACAGTTTCTGGTTTGGACTTCCTAAAATAGTACTAGATTAAAATTCTCCCTAAAATATTACTAGATTATCTTGGGTCATGCTGTGAATTTGCTGCAATATATCCAAACAACTCACACTATGGCATAAATCTCTCTCTCTCTCTCTCTCTTTCTCTCTCTCTCTCTAGCTGCCACTGAACGTATAGGGTGGGGGCAAACCTTAGCCCAGCCAAAGTAATCCTCCCACAAGTTATTCCAAGTTCGTTTTCCTCGTCCCTCCTAGAGGTGGGAATTGGGCCGTGCCGTGCCGGCACGGCCCAGGCCCATCGTGTTTCGGGCCGCTTCGTGCCGTGCCGGTTCGGCCCAGTCATCCCGTCGTGCCGTGCCGTGCCGTGCCGTGCCGGCCCGCCTCGTCTTCGGCCAGGCCCAAGCACGGCCCAAAGCCCACCGTGCCGGCGTTCGTGCCGTGCCAGCCCAAACCCAGCCCAAAGTAACTATACGCGACAAAAGCGATAGCGACAATGGTAGCGGTGGCCGCTATCTTCCTTTCTCTTGTATCCGCCTTATTAAAAACCTACTTAAAATTCGATTCTATTGTCTCATGCCATTTCACCTTCGAACTTGGTCATCTAGTCCAACGGAATGCATATCTTGGTGCAAATTAGACTATGGCGTACGTGGACATCGCCCGACAATCTAGCATAGGCCTACCCAACTAGTCAAATAGAAAAGCTCAAGGAGAGTCATTAGTACAATTTACTATAGTTAAGAAATCAATTTTAAATAGTTTCTAGCCAATTGTGCTCTTCGTGCCGTGCCGGCCCGAGCACGGCCCGATCTGCCGTGCCGTGCCGCCCACCGTGCCGGATTTTGAAGCCCAGCCTGGCCCACCGTTCGTGCCGTGCCGGCACGGCCCGCCACGTGTCGGGCCGGGCCGTGCTTGGGCCGGGCCGTGCCGGCCGTGCTTCGGGCTGGCCCAAAAAAGCCCGGCCCAAATCCCACCTCTAGTCCCTCCCTCCCTCCCCTGTTTGTGCGCACTCCATCATTCCTTACCTTTCTGACCAAGATGGAGATTCTTTCTCTCAGGGACAAATAAGATCTACTTTACTGGAAAGGACTTGCCTTTCACTGTAGCCATCTTTTCCTAGCCCTAGTTCAATCCATGATGCAATTGTCAGCTGCTGGCCGGCTAGCTGGATATAAAAAGAAGCATGTCGAGAGAAATAGAAAAAGAGTAAATGACAGCTGAGCAAGAGAATCGGGCCCAGCTCATTAGACCTAGATTGAGAACCAGCAGACCAACAACAGCATCTGGTGAGACGAGAAACGTGCTGCAGGGATCACATGTAGACATCGACTGTTCTTGCTCTCTCCATCCAATGCAGTCAAGCAGGAATCAACTCCTCTGACGTAACTTCCCCTGACGTTGGGTCACTGCGCGTGGGCCCCCTCGCCACGTGGCCCCACGCGTTAGTGACGGGGAGTTACATCAGAGGATCTCATTTGAGTCAAGCAGTGGTCACTTCCGACCACAAATGCGTGCAAATCGAATAATTTCTCGGTTGATTGGAAGACCCAGGTAGACTGGCGAGGGAGGTAAATATTTGATATTGATTGTGTTTCATTTTTTACTGTTCGAGTATAATATTTATAAATTTTTATTTTAACTTGTACTTTTCTGATAGCACTGGTTAGATAAGCGTGGGGTGGTAGTCTGACCGATGTGCGGTTGTGATCAGACCGATCGTGCCTTAGTGGTCTAATAGACCGTTGTTGGTGGTCCTACCGTGGCTTGGGTTGTAGTCTGATCAGCCATAGTGTCGGTCTGATTGGAGAGCGGTAGTAATGGGTCTTTGTTGGCGGTAGCTATTTTTTAGAGAAGGCCTTTTGGAGGTTTTTGGTCTGAGATCTAGTGCGGCAATGCTGGTGTTGTAATCATAGCATGACCAATGGGTGTTGAGCAGTCTGACTGGCCTCTGAGCTAAGTTGGTTTTGGTGGTGTTAGTCATGGCGAGAGTTCATGTATGTGTTAGTCTGTTTCTATGCAGGTGTTAGTCATGGTGTAGGTCTATACATGTGTTTTGCTAATTGAGAGTCAAATGCATGTTATTTATGTTTGGATTAATTACTTTGTTTGTGATGTTAAGCTCGTAATTTCAAATATAATAGTACAAACAGATATATATTATAGTTTGCAATTCGTATAATTTTTGAAGGGAGCCATCAAAACACTTTTATTTTGATTCTCTCTAATAAGGGTCCGTATTGATAAGACAAAAGTTTCCACCGTATGCATGGCTAGATCCTTTTGTTTTTCTGCCCGTTAATGTGATAACTTCCTCAGAGTTATCTTCCAGTTACCAAATACACGTTCACGGACTGCATGGTGCGAGAACATGTGAGACCACAAACAACTCATACATATAAATTGATTCGTGATTGGTGGAGAAAAAGTTGACCTATTGATTCGTGATCGTTGGATTAAAAATTGACCTATGTACAAAGAAACATAAACAAATCTTTAGGGGAGGTGAAACGAATGTTCAAACTAAATCTTGATATAATCAGCTATAACCTCAGCTGGAGATCTACTGCATATACGAATCAAAAAGTAATAATTATTAAACTAGATGCAAATAATATTTATGTCCGTATTTGTGGGCAAAAGAAATTTCTGTTCAAAACTATATGAAGCAAATAATATGCACACCTTTGTCACGTCACGTGTAGCAATGTTCAAGTTTCAATTTATCTATATTTAGATATTATAATTTCCACTTGAATTTATAATTTTGTGCATGTATGTCTAGAGTCCACTATTTTTAATGTGTTTTTAATTCCAAATGTAAGTAGGCTTCTCATTTGTTAGCTATCATTCTTGATACTGAGAATCTATTTTTCAAAAAATTTCAATTGAAGATTTGTATTTATTTTGATACCTCTTTTTTTTGGAAAATATAATCCAGTTTTCTTTAATTAATTTTTATTTCCAACCATGTACGTATTTGGAAACACTATTATTTCAGATATTTTAATGACAAAGTTGTACATATTTAGCAGCAAACTTAAAATTTTAATTCACATTCTTATTTTTGTTTTAGTTTTAAATTCTTTTGGGATTTGAATTAATAATTATGATTAATTTAGATTCAGATCCGAATATAAACTAATGCTATATCAAATACAAACTTTAATTCAGTTATGTAGGACTGATGCTAGCAATCAGATTGGCGTGAATGATTTCCTGAACTTTTCCCCTTCGATATTCAAATCTTTACTCAATAACTATGACAATCATAAAGTTCATATTATACCACTTATATTTAGCAAGATGGAACAAAAAACTAAAGCCAAAAAACATCGACACTCCTCAGCCGTGGCCGGTCCGACCGCATGTCTTGGACCGATCTTACCGCTGGTATGAATCCGATCTGATTGTTGTCTGGTCTAACCACTGGACTAGGGCTGGTTTGATCGGTCTCCTATTCCCTGTCTGAAAACCTCTTGGGACAAAAGCTCAAGTCTCAAAACTTTTCTAAATCTCATACAAACACTTCCAAAATTTCCATGAGATTTGTTCAAGAAATTAGGAATCTAAATCAAACAAGAATCATTAGGTTCTTGAGATTCAATCCACTGAATCAAAGAGAATCAAATCTAGGTCACAAAAACACCACAAACCCTAAATCACAAATTACTTCTTGCTCGTGAAGATCTTGTGCATGAGGACTTCTAGATCTAGCCTCACATGTCTTAGCAAGCTAAATCAAGCTAGAATAACCACGAACATAGAATCACTAATCAAGCTCAAAAACAAGGAAAACCAAGCAAGAACACAAACAAGAAAATGATCGAGACAAAGTTTTGATTGATTCTTAGTAGATGAAGATGTTTACATACTCGTTGATGGTTACAAGGTGCAACTACAACACCACTCTTTCCCTCTCTCAAACTCTCTCTTGTAACCATGGAAGGAGACAAGGTTGAAAATGAAACCCTAACCCTACAATCATTGGATCTAGCCACCCCTTCTCCTCCCTACTAAATAACCAGTACAAACAACCATAATGAGTCCAACACACTAAGGAAACTGGGGAACCCGTCAACCCCAACTAACACGGGTTTTACACACTTGCGCACACTTTTCAAAGCTCTTACAAGAGTCAACCCATAACACCTTAGCGATTAATCCACTTAGATTTCTATCTCTCTTTGACCTAAACCACTTCTTCTTTGTGCCTCCCCGCGCTATGGTTTTGATCAAGTCACACGCCTGATATTTGACCAACTACTAAAATACCCAGATGAAGCTTCCGAGCAACTTTCCTTGACTCTGTCATTGTCTTCATCTCAAAGCATCCTCGCATGATTTGATACGTCATATGTAATACCCAATGACAAGCCGTCACGCCTTCATGCATTCGGTCTCCCCTGAACTGTCTCTACGTGCATTGACCTCTTCACTTGGTGCACTATATGCACCAACTCACCTCGCCATGATCCTTATCTTCTCTGTTCTCCCTTTTGAGCCATATAGCCTCACCTAGATATACATGACTACTTTGGACCCTAGCTCCCATTAGTCTTGGTCCATTATCACCAACTGCTATGTCCTCTAAGCTACATGCACATTCAAAGACCAAGAAATTATATCAAGATCAAGTTCTATACACTTGACTCATATTAATCAAACCAATGTATCATGCAATACAATACAATCATGACCAAAGAACTAAGATCAAATCACCTAAAATCACCCAAATTCCAGGAAATCAATTCCTCTATTGGTCTAATTACCACCACCATGTCGATCAAGCCGCACCGGTCTGACCACCATGCTTGAATGGGACAGTATGATCGGCCATGGTCTGGCCGATCAAACCGCCCCATTCAATCTCCTAAGTCCTTCAGAAAACCGTCTTTAGAGTTTTTGGTTAAAACTCTATTTAGTTTTGCCTCACGACTCCATTTTCAATGAAACCTAGTGCAAATTCATCCCCCAAATAATCTCCCACATTGTTTTGTCCAGGAACCCCAAAAATCCACAAGAATTTCTTAGACCGGTCTGGTCGTCATCCCATGCCAGTCAGACTGGCCTACTGATTTTCAACCAAGACCAAAACCACCCAGTCTGACTAGCCCCACAATGCGGCCAGACCACCCATGCACAGCAATCTGACCAACCCTACAAATTGGTTAGATCGCCCCGACTTTCAGACATTGAAATTTGAGGAACTTTTTGCACAACCAAAAGTTAACTCAACAGATGTACCAATTGTTCATCACATAATGATCAGTGACATCTCACATGGTCTCTCAAGTTTCATTGAGTTTTATTTCTGATTTATTTAATTTGTTTACAATGGTTTTTTTATAAATCTTTATGTAGAGTTCATCCTTGATTGTATTTGTAAAATACATTTTTCACATTTTATTTTAGAATTGTATATATTTGCAACCATATTTTGCATTTCAGTTCACAATTGCATACATACATACATACATACTCCCAAGAGTATGTAAATATTTTCCCATATACATATACATATACATATTGTTGGTGTTTTGATACCGATCTTATGTATGATTTGTTTGGATTCGGGGATTCTCTTAGAAGACTATGCTATGGTCTTGCGGAACAGGAACAAGGGAATTTTTATCCAGGTTCAGGCCTTCTCTCGAGAGAATAATAGCCTTACATCCTGTGCAATTACTAAGCAGAAGAAATGATTACAACTGTGTAATGCAAAAAAGAGTCTACACGGTCTCTTGCGTGGATCAATCACCTCCCTCTCCAACATCAACCTTTATATAGCTGGTGAAGTGACAGCCGTTGTCCCGCGCTAGAAGGCACCTTAATGCTTTGGGTGATAACCATCTGATGGAAGTTATTGTCAAAGAGACAATGTGGCCATTTACCGTGTGGTGGTTGTTGTCAGAGAGAGATTGTGTATGGTTATTGGATAAATGCACATTCTAAATGCCTTTTCAGATGAATCGATGATGTAGTTGGTCGTCGTAGACAAGTTGGTCGGAGATAGGTTAGTCGCAGGAAGGTCCACGACCATAAGGAGGTCACATGACAGCTTACGACTATGTGGTCGTAGGAGAACTTATGACCATGTAGTCGTAGTAAGGCTGATGACTATATGGTCATAGAAAAGCTTATGATTAGGTGGTCATAGTAAGATTTTAGACCATGCAGTCGTAGCAGAGCTTACGATAATGTAGACGAAGAAACTATTTCAGTCGACGTCGTTGAGGAATAAACTGGATGCATCGGATGGTGCCGGATATCACCGGCAATGGAGAGACGGCAGTAGCGCTACCTTTGTGGCACGACGGTGAGAATACAGAAGATACTCTTACGACACTTACGATAAGAGTGTGTTTTGCATTCGACTGAGGTGTCACAACGGAGGCGCTAACTCATGGTGATAGTCGATCAGTGTTGTCGAAGGGAGGAAGCTATATAGTGGATGAACTCACGCGTAACTGCTGGTGGAAATGTAGATGGGGAGTAATTAATAAGGGCCGAGCTGTGGGAAGGTAGATGAGGAGTAATTAATAAGGGCCGAGTGGTGGGAGGAACTGGTGCCTGGCATCCGATGTGGAGAGAATGGACGGGTGAGATCGAAATACTGGGGGATACGCCACGGATCGGTGATGTGTCATTATCAGACAGTTTGTTACATGAACCGTCTGTGATAATGCACATATCAGAAACGATTTGTTATATGAACCGTCTGTGATAATTTCATAGACAGTTCTATTTAAAACCCGTCTGTGATAATGTGTATATCACAGACGGCTTTTAAACCCAACCGTCTATGATAATTTTAGAGACCGTTTTAGCCATGAACCATCTGTAATAATCAAAGTACAGATGACTCCACATGAACCGTTTGTGATAAGACGTCCAATATAGCTTGTTTTAGAGTAGTGCCGTTTGGACAACAAATCAACATGAAAAAGTCCCAAAAAAATGATTTATGCCATAAAGTGTTCTACTGCCTTTTAAAATTTCTACTTCAAAATCAAGGCGTATTAGATTATATAAAAGGATAAATTTTCTATGAATAGTTTTTCTTTTCTTTTGATTTATCATTTGTTAGATTTTTGTTATTTTTACTATTAACATAGAATAAATTTGAATGTGAAATTTTTACATACAGGTGAAGTAAATTGAAAAATACGCCTGGATGTTTTAGGGGATTTTTATATTAGCTTGGTTCCAAACAAAGGACGATTGCATGAGTGCAATACAAAAGGTGATTGTATAGCATATATTATTAGATAGCTAGCTAGTAGCTTTAAGATATAGATAGCTAGCCCAAGAACCGCCTGTGGGCAGTGGTGATCATTTGGGTTTATTTTTTGTGACTTATGGCTGAAAGTACTGTAGCTGGTTGAAAAAAACACTGTAGCTGACAAAGGCTTATTTAGCATAATTAAATTTTAAAAAAATTAAAAATATAAAAAAATATGTTAGCCCATTACATATAATACAAACAAATACGGGAAAAAAAGAACCGGCAAAAAAGCTCAACTAAAGCCGAATAGTGAAAAATAAGCCGGAAACTAAAAGCTGAAGCCCAACCGATCACCCTCTGAGGTGCATGTGTGCGTCCGTCATTGTAACTGTAACCTACAAAATTACCGAGTGGTACATCATGTCACGCATGCTCGTAGGTACATACAACTATAAATAATTACATATGGCAGCTAATTATGAATTCTGTTAAGATACGAAAGTTATGAAATTTCTGGTAAATGGAAAATCGTACTTCACTTTTACACAGAATTGTTACTACCGTAATATTATACATGGAAGTTCTTTTCTCTGAAAAGATAAAAACTATAATTTGACTTGTCTTGTTGTATTTTCTTTAATTCATATTTATGTGCTAGCTAAGATTTTATACGAACGTGTTAGAAAGAACGTCGACTCATTAATGTGCTAACTACTACAATATCCTGGGCTCCTGGGCTTATCAAAACATAGGAGTGCTGGGTGCAACATGAAGTAATTAACGATCTGAGTTTAAAAAAAACCATAGATGTGCAACAACATTACCGTATAATCGATGGCGATCCTATGACGTGAGGTGAAGGTTGCAAACCAATTCAACGGAAAACCATCCAATTGGAGAAACAAACAACATAACACTCAAAAGGGACATGCATCATCGGTCGTGGCGATCAAGACTGCTATGCATGCATGCTAGATGCTTGCTTGCAGTTCGTCGTCTAGGGATCAGTCACTGTCTCTTAGCTGTTAAGGATATAAGGATATTTATAGTATATCTTTATTTATAGGGTTTTAATCTTATATATTCTATATACTCTATATATATAGCCTAAATAATATCATAAATACTTATATATCTTTAATACCAGCGTACGCTCCTACAGTGGCGAAGCCAGAAATAAAATCGAGGGTGGGCTGAATTATTTGCCGGACTAAACTAAATTAGCACAAATATAGTCTTATACTCTTATAGAATTTCAAATTCATACAGAAATTCTAGTCAAAACTTCTTTGGTTGAGTTGTACTCTCATCGGTTGGACGAGAACTATTTGAATTACTTACGAAATAGTTGCATAAAGTTCGTTTTTTCATTATAGCAAAATCTATAAATAAATTATTAATTTCTATCAATACAAAGCTATAAATATATAAATTAATTATAAAGACTAAACTATCTATATACACTGAATATAAAAATCTAAAATACTAAATTGTTAAGAAAAAACTAGAGAAAAATTACCCACAAGAAGCCGTCGGCCGCCCCTTTCTCCTTAGTTCTATCTCAAATCGACACTCGTCAATCTGTCCGCAACGCGTCTCTCGATCTCTGCCTTTATCTGTTCGCCCGACCGCCCGCAACTCCCCGTCTCCGCCTCTCTCACTTTCTCAGAACAGAATCAATCGCTCGCCTCGCAACTCCGCCCGGCGCCCGCAACTCCGCCTCTCCGGCTCTCCGCCACGCCACTCTGGTCTCCATCTCCCTTCTCCGGTTCTCCCGTCTCTGGCCTTCAAGTCCGGGACTTGGTGCTCCTCCGCGGCACCGCGCCACCGCCGAGGCTCGCCGGCGGCGCCTCGGCCCTCGCCGCCCCGATCTGGCTCCCCCTGCCACGGCTCGACCCCCCTCGTCGGCGTCGTCGCCCCGCTTCAACTACCCCCGCCGGGTCGCCGCCAGATCTGGCGAATAGCCTCCCCTCGGCCGGCTCGCCGCCATATCTGGCTTCGGCTCCGGCTCCGGCGGCACCCCCGCTCAGCAGTGCGCCCTCGTCCGGTTGCCCCAGCCCCCCTCTGGCCTCTGCGAGCGTTGTGGCGGCGCCGACACATCTCTCTTGCTCTAGGTCTGCCGCCGCCCGTCGATTTGGAGTGGAATGGGAAGTGGATTGGGAATCAATTTCTTTGTTGGAGTGGGTGTTTTGATGGGCCAATGAGATGAATTTGTTGGGCCGGAAGTGGGCTGTGCCACTTGAAGCTTGAACTGTGCTTTTTTTTTACTTTTTGTTGTTTGTTGTTGTTGGTCCTCTACTGTGGCCTGCGCCGGTTGCCGCAGGCGCTCGCTGCCGGGGGGGGGGCCTCACCGGGGAGGGGGGTGCTGCCGCCGGGGGAGGTAAGGCTAGAGCCTTACTAAGCCTCCCCGCTGGCTTCGCCCCTGCGCTCCTACAAGCTCCTCCCGAAGTCTGTTCTTTTCAGCTTCTAAAAACTGCTTTTCAGCTTTTCTACAGTAACTAACTTTTAAATGGAGTATCTTTTTAAGATAGTGTCTATTAGATAATTGTAGTACATACTGTACTGACTTCATTTATATCGGCAAAAACCGTATGTGAGTTTTTGTTACTTTGTAATTTCTAGCACAAACAGCTCAAAAGCCATAAATCACAGCCAAAAGCTATAAGCTCCAGCAAAAACGAATAGGCCCGATAGCTAACTTTGCCTACCACATGGTACCTCCATAATCTGTCGAGAAGGACATCATCCACCTCGACGCAGCTTCTTCAACAGTTTACTTCGAGAGTTGATGCCTAGGAGTATGTCAAGCTCGGCGTCCATAGGCTACTGCCTCCTCCCAACGGCCGCACATCTCCTTTTGAGTATTCATATTAGCTTTTACTAATAGTTTTAGTTTTATTTTTTTAATTAAAAATAAATAGTAGTAATTAAAAGAAATAATTTTTGAAAGGAGGAATGAACAATGAAAAAAGCGAGAAAAAAAGACGTGACGCTAATATGATACAAAAGCCTTTATGGTCCGCCGCCTAAGCCCTCATCTTTTAGTTGCCAGGACAATATTTGGTTGACGGTGGATATCATGGGCACAAGACGTGACGCTCCTTAACTGCAGTTGCTGTTTCCATGTACAATAGAGCTATTTAGTCAGAAGTGACTTAGACAACTTCTAGCGGAGCCACACGGACAATTAAGGTGACATCTTTAATCTACGTTGTTATAATATGAATCCATCAAATAGATAATTATATCTTTTCAACTAATATAAGAGCTTTTTAAAATACTTAATTAATATAGATATAGATAGAAGTGAATGTTTGGTATGCACTCTGCCAACACCTGTACTCATGCACTCAAACATATCTGGCGTGTCCGATCATGAATTAGTGGCTAGGATCAAGGCGGACGACCACCCCAGGCATTTTTGTGTTAACCCCCACGTGCCCTCATGTCCCTCCAAAATCCAGTCCCCCATGTGCCCCTAATCGCTGACCCTAAAATCATATCCCCTTGAAGGTGATGGCGACGGCAATGAGAGAGCAATCCTGCAACGACAGCTCTTCGACGAAGCCCGACCCCAACGCCCTACAAGGGCGCCCGACCGCAATGCCCTACGACGACGATGAGGGAGTGGCCCTTTTACAGCGACTCTTCGATGGCGGCCGACCCTGTGATGGCACTTGAAGGAGCAGCTCAGCAACGTCGCTTGAAGGAGTAGCCCAGTTACAAGATTGGAGATGAGATATTTCAAACTTGTGCTTTGCACACATGCTATTTCAGAATTGTACATAAATTTCATTTCTAGTGAAATTTTTGTAGCACATGTGTTAATGTGCCTAGCCCTTTTAAGAGCACAGGTCTTTTGAGAGCACGATTGGATTATAAATTGTAAACAAGAAGTTCTGTTTGAATTGGATTGTACCAAGTATGTAATAATTTTTGAAGGCCCTGGCGACCTGTGTTCAATGTTCATGTATTGTGAGCCAATTGGCAACATGTGTCAATGTTTACAAGCCAACAACAATAATACAAGTCTGAATGTTCCCTTTTTGCCTCTTGAATTTGTAACTTGGCATTTGCATTCATGCATTGTTCCTAAATATGGTGTAATAGGAAGCAAGTATATAATATGCATTTTTCCCTTATAGTGTTCTGAATAGTATCAGGTTCAATAGTCATTTGGGAGCAATAGGAAGCAAAATAACAGCACCATGTAGTTTTCCCTTATCGAATACTAAATAGTATCAGGTCCAATTTTGAAGTAACAGTATCAAGGCTACAAGCAAGTTCTAGCATTCAAAAAGAAGATTGCAAACTAACATTCAAAAAGAAGATTGCAAACTGACATTCAAATATAAATAGGAATTTTCAACTCATCTGAAAAGCTGGAGACAAGATTGCAAACTGGCATTCAAATAGAAACTGGAGTGTGCAGCCTATAGCCTGCTCATTTGCCATCTCAATAGTATCAGGGCATATTTGAAGCAATAGTATCTGGGCTGCATACAAGTTCTAGCACTCAAATAGAAACTGGTACATTCAAAAAGATCACAAAGTTACAGCCTGCTCATTTGCCTTAGAAACTGGTACATTAAAAAAGAACACAAAGTTACAGCCTATAGCCTGCTTCATGGTTTGTTTGGACAATTCCGACTATCATGAAACCCAAATGTTTGCAGGTCTTGCACATGCGTGATACCTGATCATTTTTCTTTTCTTTTGTTGTGCACCTTCATTCTTCCTTTTCTTGTCCCCATGTCCCAATATTCTCTTGCATCTACCCTTCATACAAATGTCAGTAGGTGGGTAGATCCTAACCTCAAATGGATGCTACAACCAATAAAAGCCTTGTGTTCTTCTTGTCTAGTACCTGAGGCAGCAGGAACCAACTGGGACAAAGGTGGCCCAATGTCATCCAAACTTGTTAGTAGAAAGTCAATGCCATCTTCCGAGTTTTTAGCAATTTGAATATGATCTTCATCTTGTTGCATCAATAGAGGTAGTGGGTCTCTCTACTAGTAGGTCTCCTTCGGTATCATAAACATTCTCAAAAAGGCCAATAGAAATTGTTTACGTAGTTCAATAAAAATTTCAAAAAAGGACATGTTGTATTGAACCGGTATTTATCTTTTGCACTTTTCCCCCTATCTTTTTAAGACATAGTGGCTCGGCATCTCACTTAATCTTGCACCCCTCCAAATGCGTATAATATGGCGACATGGGATTCCTTTAGACTCGAATAGCATACACGAGCATTTAATTATCATTATGGTTGTGTCACAATGGATGTCCCTAACCTTATTGGAGTTGTCGCTGATGGGTATGATCTTCATCCCATCCACCATTACCATTTCCTGAAATAAAGGAATATCACAATGGTATCTCGCCGCAAGTACCTCTTCTTAAAATTTGTGAAACACCTTGTGTGTAAGTACCAATCTACCATGTCCCTTTATTTTCCATGATGTCAACAGTTTAGAATTTGTATGGATGCTTGCGTTATCAGCTATCAACTCTTCCTGGTGTTGACTTGGCTCTTAGGAAGGTCTCAAATAATCAAACGTATGACTCAATCTTTTCACTTGCTATGAATCCAGTGCCAAAAAATACATATTGTATGTGATGATTGACTCCCGTGAATGGTGCAAAAATCATGTCATATTAGTTAATGTTGTATATCAAATCAAAAGATACCACATCATTGAAATGACTATATTTTTTCCTGGCTATGGCATCTGCCTAAAGCACACACACCAATCTACTGTCTTCCATTTCATAATCAAAGAAAAACACTACATTCAGTTTCTTCATGCGACCAAGTTAGTCCACAAACATATGAGCATCAACATCCTTGATTTTATTTCTAAAATCACTGTAATAATTCTGCAGGTCTCTCTTCGTGCACCTCATGTACTCAAATCCTCCAGCACTAACATGAAGCATCCTAAATACTTGTGAGGTTCCTATGCTTTCTTTGTGGCATGTGTATAGTGTGCTTTTTTCCTTCTCATTAATTTAGTGGTTGGATCTAATTAAATGATACTTATTAGGTGACACAAGTTTATGATTGTAGTGCTCAATAAATGAAGCTATCTTATACTTGTTATCGCTACCCTGCTTGACAAAAAGTTGAGCATTATATCCACACCTAGTTTCTTTTATCTTAAGGATCAACAATGTTGTTACCTTCCCCTGACCTATATCCTTGCCTTGAGCATAAGTAACATTTCCACTGAACTATCTCATTCAGTAGCTTCTGCTAACCAACACGTACTGAAAACCTAATATGATGTGCATATGCCTTGAAGAACACCTCCACCGAGTTCACATCATCAAATGGCATCCCTGGTTTGGACTTCAATTCCACTACACACTCGAGTGTGAATGACGAAGACTGCAATAGCACAAAATTGATTGAATTAGATCCACAACACAATTCATGTCTCTATTAATTCATAAAACACAATGACTGTAATGTCACAAAATTACTAACCTAGGTTGGTATGCTTCTTTCTTTTTGGATGTACTATCCATCATTCAACCTAAGTGTGGAGTTCATCTCACCGATGCATTAGGACTGAGCATCACCAATTAATGCCATACTAGCTGCAATTATAGTTGGTCAAGCACTGAACAGGTGGAGCACAAAACCAATCCAACGTATGCACGGACGAGCTACCATGGCATAACGAACCTGTACCTTAACTGGTAACTCACTGCCGCCATCGTAGGTGGGAATGGGATTAGGGTGCCACCGCCTTCCTCCAAGCGTCGTCGTATTGCCACCTTGTCGTGAGCTCGTGCACCCGACGTGGAGCTCCGTCAGTCCGCTGCCTCCCTCATTGTTGTCGCTGGCAGTGGGGTCGGGTGCACACTGCCAAGCGCTGGGGATGCCACTGCTGCACGTGTTGGGGGATTTAGGACTTGGGATGTGCGAGCTCAGCGACGGGATTGGAGGCCTCAGCATCGGGAGGGCGCAAGGGGCCGATGCAAAATGCCCGGTTGGTTAACTTGGCCACCCCCCCCCCCCAATCCTAGCCAGTCATTGCCCATCGGACGACTAATATTTGTTTAAGTGCATGTGTGTACAGAATGCATAAGCATATGTTTTCTAGATAGAAAGGTCTCTCCATTAATAAGTGGCTGTCTCCACTCTTTATGCAGTAACGATTACGGTACTTTAGGAATAAAATAGGGGACATGGAGAACGAAAAGGTGGCAACGACACATCATTTTTTTTAGAAATAAAACGTTCAGAGGGCTTGGTGATATGCATTGCCCGTATATCCTGTACAGACATGCAGGATTTCATGGGGAAAATTGTGTGTGTAGGTAGAAACCACAGAAACATTGTTTCATATGGCTCGATTCCACCGGACAAGATAGCTTGGGTTGTTCGGTTTCGGCCGCTTCTGGCACGCTTGCTCGCTTCTGCTTCTGTGGCCTGATCGGTTGATCTGTTCCCCTCTGTCATTTCCACCCATCAGCATGCTGCGTTGCATCCATTTTTAACTTGTATATGGGCCTTTTGGCTGCGGGTTATGACTTTTGGTTGCGACTTGTGGTTTTTAGTTGGTTCTGTAAGAGATTATAGAGTAACTGAAACTCATATGCGGCTTTTGCCGATATAAATTAAGTCGGTACAGTATGTACTACAATTAACTAGTAGACCCCATGTTGAAAATATATTCTGTTTAAAAGCTAGTTACTGTAGAAAAGCAAAAAATTGAAGCCAAAAACTGAAAAATAACAGGCCCTATGTTCCTTGGCATTTTGGTTCCATTCTAAACAGCTTTTAGCTTATATCTTCTAGTTTTCAGAAGCCAAAATTCGTTTAGACCGCCTTACTTCGTAACATGTTTTTTTTCTCTTTTTTATTTTTTATTATTTGTAGAGATATAATGATATTTTTTAATTTTTTTAATTGAGTGTCTTAGAAAAAACTAACAGCCGTGACTATACCATTTCAGCCAAAAGTTATCAGAAAAAACCGAATTGGATGGAGCCACTTGGCTAAGCTTTATCCTATCACGGTTGATCAATGATTTGCATTGCAAGGAAGGAAACGAAATGTTTAGTTATCCTTAGCTGGGGATATACATATACTTCACAGTGCAAGGCTTGGCTCCCTAGCTTCCGACGTACTTGTCTTTCGGACAAAGACCTAAGGCTAGACGTACTTGTCTTTCGGACAAAGACCTTAGGCTGGACGCATGAACCATACATTACGGGAATTGCTACAGTCTATGCCAACAATTCAGACATTTCTTGTCAGATGTTCGTCCTCATTGCTTGGACCTGAACGAGTTTCTTTAGCGCACAGACAATAAAGTGAGTTCACATTCACAGAGAGGTTGCCTAGCCAACACAACAACCTGGACGATGGATGCGTTCTTCAGAATGCGTGGAGGGCATAGGCTCCGCTCACTGTTTAGCAAATCCCAAAAATCCCATCTTGCCTGCCTCACTGGTTAATACTTCTACTACTCTGCTCCCCAAAGCATCGCCTTTACTCCATCCCATTTCAAATATCAAACACCAAAGAGATCCATCCATCGCTCCGTCCGCGTCTCGAATCTCTCCCTCCCTGTGTGTAATTTCTCTCTCCCTCCCAATGGCTACAGCGGTGGCAAGGTCTCCATCCCCGAGCCCGATGAGGCCATTCAGCGCCATGAGGAGATTCAACTCCAGCCCCTTCAGGGCCTGTTAAGTTAAAAGCTGACGGCTTTTGACTTTTGCTACAGTATCTAACTTTCAAACGGAGTATTTTCTCAAGACGGGGTCTACAAATTAAACAAACTACACGTTAAAAGCCCAACATCTGTCTCTCCGTAATCTGTACTATAAACAGCCAAAATTTAAAAATTTCAACCAAAAGCTATAAGCCGTAACTAAAAAGAACAGGCCCTGCCCGTTGTCCTTGTGTGATCTGACCCATGACCAGGCTCGCCAGGAGAATAGACATCGGGATCAGTCGTCTCCTCCAAATTTAGCTTCTCGCTGCCATCTGGTAGGTTGCTGTATGTTTTTTTATTTTGTTGCAGTCCATTTTCTCTAATGTTGCATAATTTGTTACAGCCTATTTTTGGTTTGTTATAGGTTTTTTGGATGTTCTATCTTTTTTTTACAAAATGTTGCAAGTATAGTTTGATAATGCTACAAGTGTTGGCGTAAAATGTCTGTTGACATTGCCGCTGTGTTTTTCAATTTTGTTGCACATATTAATTATAAATGTTGTTTACATATGTTGCACCTGAACATACAATGGGAAGCTTCCTATCGTATGCTCTTCATGAAGAACAAGAGTGTTGTGGTCTTTATTTTGTTGCGTCAATTGATAAAATTTGTTGCATACATGGCCGAGAAATATTGTATATATAATTTAAAAATGTTGTAACTGAGTGTACGGAGCTAGCACCCGAATCGGATATTCACGCTAGCAAATCCATACATTATTCGTAGCGACGCAATCTTGTCTTGATTAATGGCAACTAACCTACATACATATACAGTACCTCGGGGTGAGTGGTGAAACGGGTAGTTCTCACTGTTCACGGGGACGCACCTCAATACAGTTTGTCGGTGTACGAGTCGTCACAACTCGCATACACCCCGTATATACATAGCTTTAGTGTTTCCCGAATGAATTAGCTAGGTTTCACTTGTTTTTGCACAGGGAGAAACATGACTACTTAATTTATCCCGCAACTTAAATCACATCTCCGGAGACGAGGGCCTTTGCTGGGGATGGTTCATGCACTAATTAAGCATCTCGTGGGCCATATCAACATGAACAGCCAGCCGCGCCCATATCCGGCGACGTTGAGTTGATAGCGTGTTGAAACCGCTCCCTTTTTTTGGCTGATCCGATAATGCCAACGTCGTCATCGTCAATCAATATGGGGAGAGCGGTGACATATGGTGCCTCCATTGGCGATTGGGTACACTGGCTAAACAATGTCTGATTACCTGCAAGTGTGTTATTAAGAAGAGTTAATTATTCTATCTCTGGCAGATTAGATCATCAAAGCATTCAACACAACACTACTAACTTAATTTTACAGAATTAGTTACCATGGTTTATACTGGCTTTACCATGCACTGTAGCACTAGCATGGTACAGTGACTGGAGGAAGGATTGAAATATTGAATTAGTCGTCAATAAATTTCATTGAGCAGCGCAATTGGAATGTGGACTGCTAAGAGCAAGTTTAATAGAAGAGGTGGCTGCCACCTCTAGGACTAGCCAAATAAGCAAAAAGAGTACAAGTGGCTCATGTGGAGGTAGCTAATACAATAAGTTGAGTAGAGGTTACCTCTACTAAAGCACTCAAACATTTAATACTTGCATAAATATATCAGGGGTCACCTCTTGCATGAGGGACAGCTTGCCTCTCTCTCCTCGTATGATGTGCTAGATGTCACCTCTTATATGAGGGGCAGCTTGCCTCTCTCTCCTCTTTTCTCTCTCTTCCACTTAAGATTGTGTTGACATGAATTTTGCTAGAGGCGACCTAATCAGCATTATTATACTTACTCTAAACTAGATCTATGCATCTGATGCTCTGTCCTAAGAAGTAAGAACGGCCCAAAGCCTTGAAAACATTCAGCCCAAAGCATCCTTTTTAATGCATTATTCAATGCACAATTGAATTAAGCCCTGCAATGCACTTCAACAAGTTCTTCCAGGAAATGCCTGTAACTGTGGTCTTGCCGAACACACTGTTGGTACTTTTCTTTTTTTGAGAGAGAGATAGAATTGCTGTTGGTACTCGGTGGGATGGACCGGCACAGGTAGGACATGTATGATGCATCCGACGCTGAACTCACAATGCATGGACGGTAGGGCATGCACAATAGCTAGAGATAATCTTGTTTCTAAGTTACTCTGCGCTATCTATCAATAGTACTAAAGACAACTACTTTAACTACTTTAAGTATTAGTAGTGAGCGATCGCGCAGATGTGCGCTGTCCAGAAACCTTATTGCCACCCTGTGCAGGTATTCTTTGCGGCAATGGTTCGAAAATAGCCGCTCTCCCTCCTTTCAGGTGCACGCTGGGAAGAAATGTTGGCGAAGTTCAAACAGTACAATACAAAAGTATAAGATCGCAGAGAACCGACTTTATATATGCATCGGAGTTGGTCTGGGTAATGGGTAGCATAGTAGCTACAACGATGAGGTTAGGATCCACAAAGTCCACCAGCCTAATGCATGCAAGTTGGTAGTATACTAGCTAGCATGCTGTTCATTGCTGTTTGGCCTCAATTGATTACAGAAGTGTATCGATCAGTACTTGCTAAAAAAAGCATGTATACGGAACAACTCTATGAGTTGACATTTTAGCGTCCATGATGTAGGTTATCCATGAAGTAAGTGCTTACGCACGTACATCCTTGACATGGTCGATCTGTAGACTCAGTACTACCATGCACTAAAGATAATATAAGTACCTGGCGACATGATCGTGCACTCACTTTCCTAATTTGCATATTCGTTATACCTCGATCATTGTCAACGTACACGCAATGACCAGCTCTACCAGCTAGCAAAAGAGCACGCTCCATACTTTTGGCAATTTGCATGTAAAAGAATGCAGGATTTACACCGTCAAATGCACACGCAACAGAATGGAGACTTCGAAGCTAGTATTGGAAATAATGCTTATAATTATTATATATTTTTTTACTGTCCTTGGAAGGTACCATAGCTGAAACATCTTAAAATTTCAAAACGAGTTTGACTTTCGTTTTAATCTCTTTTGAATTCAAATTCTTGCCCAATTTGGAAGTCCTCCCCGAGTTTACGCTTTCTTCTTTTGGATCTCCGCCTTCCCTTCTGAGCCGACGCCTTTTTCCTCCCCTGCCTTCTTCCTGTGTCGGCCGGCCGAGCTGGCCCTCCCCTCCGCAACCCCTCCCTCCGTTCACACCGCACCACCTCACCAGGTCACGCCAGCTCAACCGTGCATGTCATCGCCTCGTCACCACCTCTGCCACCCTGCTGTCCTTGGCTCGTCTCGCTTCACGTGCGGTGTAGACTTCGGGCGCCGCCGCAATTCCTTGGTTTGCCCTGCCGACGTACGCCTCCCCGCCATACCTCCTTCCCATCAACCTCTCGCATGCATGTTAGCGCCGTAGTCCTCTCCTCGCCGAGCGAGCCCCTCTCCACCTTTCCTCTCGACGCGCCGGCATGGCCGAAGGAGCCCTACAGCCCCCACCATCTTAGGGTGGCCTTGAAGCCCGATTGGCCATCCAATCCTCTCCGCACAAACACTAATTGCTTACCCGAGCCACTCCCTTGAGCTCTCCCTCCTCACACCGCCATTGCCGACCTCCCCTGAGCTGGTAAGCTCTTTCGGCCAATCTCCTACTCCCAACCATTGCGGTTCAATACCATGCTACTGTAGAATCCGTGGACCATGGTGAACCTGCAGCCATCCTCACCGGACCACATCTTGCACCCTACTTCGCTCTCACCGTGAGCCTCCGCCGGCTGTAAAGCCCCTCCCATGGACATCCCAAACCGAGCTTCCCCAGTCAAATCTCCCACCGCCACTCACTTTCCTTTGCCTTGTAGATGGTGGAATCAGTCTAACCCTTGCTGGGGACCCTTCAAGCCGACTATGAACCGTGGAGGAAGCCGCCATCCTTTCCCTTGTCACCAGCCATCCACCTCGATGTTCAAGCTCTGCCAAGTACCAAAACGGAACCCTCATGTCATGAGAAGCTCACCCGTACTGCTCCTTGCCTCTATTGAGTTCCACCGTTGCTACTTCGCTTGAGCACACCGTGCCCTGTTTCACCATCGAGAAGGAAGCCAAAGGTGGAAGAAGGGGGCGGCATAGGCCGTACGTGTGTCGCGCATTGGGTCGCGTCGTGCACACGCCTTGGGCCGGTGCGGCTGTGCACTTGTGGGCCAAGCCAGCGGCCCAGTTGGCCTTTCCGTTTCCACACTGTTTCAACTAGGCCGACCCATCATTGTAGACAACTATAGCAAACTTATGTTCACTCGAGCCCAAAAATCAATATTATACTCAATTCGACCGTTTCGATCCCATGAATCCACTTCTGACCACCGTTCCACCAAACCAAATCCCGATAAAACCAAACCAGCACTATTCTAAAACCAATCCTCCACTATATATCAGCCTGTTACTATTCATTCCAAATCCGTTCAACATACACACACACACTAGTCACCTGCTCATGCGTTGCAATGAAATTTATTGAATATATAAAGAATTATGCTATAGAAGAGGGCTACTTTGATCAGTTAACAAGTGGAGAGTGGTGATAAGTTAAGAAGGGGCGGTTGGAGGAGAAGGGACGTACAACCACCAACTCGTTCTTTTATAATAGTAATGATATATATATATATATATATATATATATATATATATATATATATATATATATATATATATATATATATATATATATATATATATATATATATATATATATATATATATATATATATATATATATATAACCATGGTGCCTAGGCTTCATGATTGAGACTTTTCAATCATGATTAAAACTTTCCATCCATGATTGATTTAGCATGATAAATCAATATCTTCCTTTCTAAATTGATACCTTTTTAAATTAATAAATGTTAACAGGTTTGCCCGATATATTATATATCATTACACTCGCACGCATCTAAAAGCAATCCAAAGGTAGGGAGGCTTAGTGCCCAGACACCATGATGCCCTATTTCAGCGTCCTATATATATAGTCCATTTCTAACTTTGATCAGCCAAACCACACCACCTAAATCCTGACCACCTAAACCTATTTTTTTTGTGTCTTTTTAGCTATTTTATTGCTTTTTGTTCCCAACTTGTATCTTACAAAGCAGGAACTTTTTTGATTTCGTTCTTTTGTGTTAGCTCCCGGATTCGGCTAACTGGTCAATGGAAGAGCTACATGAGCTATCAAGTAGTTGACATAAGCTAGAAGACTACAGTAAAATAATCAGACTATGGATAAACAGGCAAGTGACATGTTTTTTTTTATCATATTGAATCCCATGATATTTAAATTATTTAATTACAGTATTATCATGATTTTTATTTATGCACTGTTATTTAATTACAATAAATATTTAGAATGCCATGTAAATTAGTTATGTCCTACCACCGAAAAATGCCATATTTAATTTGTGGCCATATTCACCTTGACAATCTTAGTAATATTTAATTACTGTATGAATAATTATAGAATGGTTCATCCAAAATATTTGTACTACTAAGTGGCTTTTGCTTTTGCCGACATAATATTTAAACAGTTCTAGGGTTAAGGATAAATTGTAGAAAGCCACTAGATGGTTGGAGTCCACGACCTTACCCTATGAAGGAGGCTTGGGATGGATTGGTGGTAGTGCCATAGAGCGCTGGGGATCTGGGTTATGGATGATTGTCTCATGGTGAAAAGTAATGACAGAAACCTTATGCTGTGTAAAAGACACAGAAATTGTTTAACCACAAGTGTTGGCTTATCAAATCTAGTCTAGTAACTGCTCATATCAATTGAATATCTATAGAAAGGTGGGGTTCCCAATGCTAGAATGACCCAAGGGGAGTGGTATTGGAATGGTAAAATCATACTTGACAATAGTAGGTCCACTCAGAATTGAACGATAGTGTTATGCATTAGCCAGTGGATACCCGACAATGTGTGGTCCATAACCTACTGGGTAGAGACTAGAAAGAGGAGAGCAGTGAAATACCTTATTTTCTTAACTCAGTCACACGTTACCTGATACATGTCATGACATTGAGAGTTTGAGAAATCTTGTGGGTAAAGCTGGGCAAGTCTACAGAGAATAACAAATGGTATTCAGATACACCGTGCTCCCGGTTAATGGAGCTATGTTTTATGGGTGATTCCAATAACAAGGCATAAGCAGATTTTGAGAATTTGGTAATGGAAAGTATGGATAACAAACCCTCTTTTCTATTGATTAAATATTGTTTTACTATTTTAAAAATATAAAGTTCTTTACCAACAAACTTGCATGCATAAATATACTAATAATGAACCCAACACATTCCATCTCTTGAAATACTGGCTATTAGTTAAATAATATTTCCTCATGTGGCTTGCTGAGTACCTAGCGTACTCAATCTTGCTTAATTCCAACAGAACATACAGAAGAGGAAAAGACATTTTAGGTTTTTGTATTAGGGTTACGACCGTACTCAAGCGTTCCTGTGGAGATTTCATCAGTTCTTCTGAAGGTAAGTTAAGTTTTAGGCTCGAATGCCCATAATATTTCTAAAGTTGACTATTACGTCTTATTATTAAATAAAGTTAATTCCTTATAAATATTCATGAGTAGTCATGATACTCTATTTGTCCGCAACTAAACTTCTGAGCTGTTATGGATGTACGATGGCCCTGTGGACTGGGATTAGGTTCAGGGAGGAGTTGAGGTCCAGACGGTCAAGAAAGCCGGGTGCAGTCATGTGCGAGAAGAATTATATGGTGAGCCAAGTGATTTGGGTCGTTTGCAAGCGAGGACAGTTCGGTGGGATCCGAGCGAGTGAGAAGCTTGGCGACAAGTCATTGGAGCCATTTGGAAGATGGCGAAGCATGGGCGATGCTTCATGGAAAAGGAAGAAGGAAGTTTTGATGAAAGTGGTAGAGTGACATTTTGGTAAAATTGCTCAATACCGAAGAAGCGTGTGTGAGTAAAACCTGGTGTTAGGTGGGGTTATCGGGTTATCCCCGGTTTAGCCTAATGAGTGGATCAATTAGGCTTTGGTTCAAATTGTGAGCCTATATAAGAGGAGGGGAGGCAAGAACTAGGGTTTGAGAAAGTTGACTAAGCATTTTGGTGGCTATCTCCTCCCTCCCATGGGAGATAGGTTAGAGAGTATGTATATGCTCTAGGCTTAGAGCTTTGTCCTCCTGAGTGGAGTGGCTGTAAAACTGATCATTGAGCAATATATCAATCTTTTGCATCTTTTTGAATTCATCTTGTTGATTGAGTTGCTCTTGTTTCGGTTGGTTTAACCTCTCTTCTATTTTTCTCTTGATCTTGTTGTATCAAGGACATGAACGAGATAGAGATAATCTCTTGAGATCGATCTCCAATCATCTAAGCACTTCAATAGCAAGTTTATTAAGAAATCCTGCTTTTATTTGAGTTTGGCCCCATTGAACGATTTCTTGATCCGAGGTCTTTTGATTTGATTCCTTCACTGATCTTGTTTGCTGTGACATGTGGGAACGTGCTCAAAGCATCTTGGCTATCTTTTACCCACGAGCAAGTTCTAATCAATGATTTTGGTTTTAGATCTTAGTTCAACTGTGTTTACTCAAATTGCAAAAAGCTCTCATCTTTGTCATGGATTTTTTGATCTAAGAATGGAATAGCTTTCTGAGACCTTAAGAAACATGCATACAAAGTTTCACAGCTTTTTGGTTTAGTTGATTGAAAGTTCTATCGATTTTGGCTCTCGCGGTCAGCTAAAAACCCTGTTCTTCTATTGAAAATGGTAGTATCGCAAGCCTTTGTAACGGTAGTACTGTAGTCCCTGATTTTCGACTACTCTAGTTTTTGACCATTCACTAGTCGTTGACCTCTCTAGTTGTGTTTCGACTTGGTTCGACCATTTTGGTTTCGACCGCTTACAGGTCGATCTCTTACTGGTAGTTGTTCACATCGGTCGAATCTCAACCTGCTTCAAATACTCAGGTTTGCTCTCAAGTCTTCGTCCGCATAGATTACGATCATATCGGTCTTCGACCGTGTAGGTTTTTGACCACTCATTGGTCCTTGATCACGTTGGTCTCTTAACCACTCACTGGTTATCAACTATGTAGGTTTCGACCACTCAATGTCCTCGACTACACTTGTCTTTCGACTGCTCTCTTGTCAACGACTGTGTTGGTTTTCAACCACTCTCTGGTCGTTGACCACTCAAGTTGAATTCAAACCACGTCGACTTTCAACTACGTTGGTTTCGACCACGTTGGTTTTGATCACGCTGGTTTCGACCATATTGATTTTTGATTACGTTGATTTTCAACCTCTCTCTGATCATTGACCACTTGAGTCGAATTTCGATGTACTACCAGCTGTCGATGATGTACACTCCATATCATGAAAGCGGCGGCTCCTAGCAATAATACGGAAACGTATAGGTAGTACATGCTAACGTACTACGCGTGTACCTTTTCTGAAGAGCCCGTACGACTTATTTCACGCTGAAATTAATTTTCTGAAGAGCTCCGCGGATTGAAACTTGAAAGTTTCTCACTCTGATCTCATGCACGTACGTCGATCGACGCAGTGCAAATGACTTGCACAACATCGAGATGTTGTGCGGTCAACAAATTAGTTGCTAAATTCCACTTGTTACTAATACGCGTATTAGTGAAATCCTAATGGGCAAAGAAAAAGTACTCCCTGATGCCATCCTAAGGCCGGGGACAGAAAATGGCAAAAAAGAGACATTTTTCAGTACACTGTTGAAGGGCTGAATTGCAGTTAGTGTGTGGTGTTGTGCTACGATGTGGAATCGAACAGCTAGTTGTAGGAATCCTTGCTAATTCTAAAAAAATATGCCTTCAAATACTGTATCTAAAAGTAGAACGATAACAAAATACTTTCGAAAAGCTACCACATGTCAAATAGAGCAGAAGACCTATATACATGTGAGAATAGTTTTTCCACGTGTGTATGAATATCAATGTAGAATAATTATCATTAAATGTGTCTCGAGATTAAGGTAAACTTTTAAAATTCAAATCAAAGTCCTATCTTTTAATAATTCCAAAGTCTATGTACAAATCTTGGAGTACTTTATATAGATAGGATCGTACATGCATGACGCATTTCTCCTATACTTTGAGGACTTATTGTTACTCCTTAATACCAAGGCCTGAACAATTAGACCAAGTCTTGCAATGCCAACTCAAGGAGATAATGTCATCTCTCCAACCAAATCGATCAGAAAGACAACTAATTCGTGAACGAGTTTTTGTTATATCCATCATGTACTTAGTTTTATACTCCAACCAAATCATAACCACTAGTACATTAATATTCAACAACTGAAGCCAGAGACGACCTAGTGTTATGAATCTTAGTTCATGCGGGATAAACACCACCAAAATAGCCGGATGGCATCGGCGTAGAGAGAGAGGGAGACTCTAGAGGAGGAAGACTATAATATTTCTCTGATTCCTTCCAATAGCATGCGGTAGCCCTCTTATATAGATAGCTCCCCTTAACAGATGTAATCTAACTCCAATCATATCTCTAACTATATCTCGAATACAAGGAAACCAATCTCTAACTCAAATAGAAACCAATCTCTAATTCTTAATAATAACCCGGCTGGGCCCAAGGCCCACGCCTATAACACTACACCCCTCCCGGACATGCAACTCGTCCTCGAGCTGCTAGACGGCGGCCAATGGAAGACCTTCGACGCCGATGTAGAAGACGAACGGTGGCAGGTGCTGCAGCGGATGAAGATGATCGGCCAGATCCAACCGGAACAAGTTTAAAACAATGCCTGCAAAATAAGTTTAGTTTTTTTTATTTTTAATGTTTTTTCTGAAAATTTTTTACTTTTTTTTTGAACGCTGCAAGAATTTTTTTTCTTTCTCTCTTTTTCCCCCTTTCACCAAGCCTGGCTCTATTAAAGATTCTCCTATTCCTGAAGTCTCCACGCGGACGATTGAAGCAGAGGAGACTGCGGCGGCGGCTCTGGCGGAAGCGGCCCGGGCGGCGGCGGCGGCGAAGAGCGGCGGCCGGTGTGGACCGGCAGCAGCGCGCGGGCAGAGGAGGCCCGAGCGGTGGTGGCGCGCTGGCAGAGGCGCCTCAGCGGCGTTGGCGGCCGACGGTTGAGCGGTGGCCGGCGAAGCAGCGGCCTGCGGGGTGGCAGCCGACGGAGCAGCGGCCTGCGGCGCCGACGGAGCGGCTGGCGGAGCGGGCGGTCGGAGGCGCAACGGCCCCCGGAGCGGCTGCGACGGCGACTCGGGCTGAGGCGGACCCCGCGGCGGCGATGGTCCCGACGACGGCGGCCCGGGTGGCTGCGGCTGAGCGGACTGAGACCGCCGGCCGGATCCTGATCTTGCCGGCTCGAGGCCCGACCACGGAGATGGCGATGCGGGAAGCGGCGACTCCGGCAGCGACCTGCGTGGATTCGGGCAGAAGATGGCGACCGGCAACCCAGGACGGCGACGGCAGCGGCGACGGATCCAGGCGACTTGGCGGCGTAGAACGCCGGATCCAAGCAGCCCAAGGCCGGAGACGGTGCGGTAGGCGGCAGTGGAGACGACCAAGATCTCCTCGGCCGCGGCGGTGCCCGCGTGGACACTGGACGAAACGACGGAGCCGGTGGAGACGACGCCGCGGAACCCGAGCGGTGGCGGCGGCGGCGGCTCAGTGGCAGCGCAAAGCGTGGGCTGCGGCCGACGGCAGGGGCCGGCGGCGACAGAAGAAGCAGGGGCGTCCTCAGCGGCGCAGGACGCAGGGCAACTCGGGCGGAGACGGTGGCCAGCGGAGCGGCCGGCGGCGGAGCGGCAGACGAGGGAGCGGCTGGCAGCGACTTGCATGGATCCAGGCGGCCCGCGACCGGGAACGGCATCTCCGGCAACGCTCTGCGTGAATCTCGCCCGTGGACGGCGACCGACGACGGCAGCGACAGCGCTGGGTCTGGGGCGATGGCCGGCGACGCAAGAGAAGACGCTGCGACGGTGGAATCCTCCTGGCTTGGAGCTGATGTGGCCCGTGGGGCGTAGCCGGTGGCTAAACTCCCCTGGATTTAAGTGCTGCAATCCTGGCATCGGTTGCGATGCTCTGCCACGTCAAATCTGCAATCTTGGACTTCATCTCGGCCATCTGCTCCTGGATTGCTTTAAACATTGCTTTCACGGATCTGGCCTCCTCGCTGGAAACCATGGTAGCAGAAGTCGTGGGAAGGGATCGACAGCTCTGATACCAAGTTGTTATGAACCTTAGTTCATGCGGGATAAACACCACCAAGATAGCCGGATGGCATCGGCGTAGAGAGAGAGAGACTCTAGAGGAGGAAGACTATAATATTTCTCCAATGCCTTCCAATAGCATGCGGTAGCCCTCTTATATAGATGGCTCCCCTTAACAGATGTAATCTAACTCCAATCATATCTCTAACTATATCTCTAATACAAGGAAACCAATCTCTAACTCAAATAGAAACCAATCTCTAATTCCTAATAATAACCTGGCTGGGTCTAAGGCCCACGCCTATAACACCTAGTAGGCACCAACATACCAAACAGATTTGGATCCTTCAGCGATTTAATTAATTATGTAGGAATGTCTGAGTAAAATCTTAGCCTAATAAACTATACTCAAATTTGTTAGTGCGTTAATTGATCAATTGAACCATCCTACTGAGTATTGACCGAACCTAATCTCCATTACCCAGAGTCTTCCTCACTGAAGATACATACACAACAACTCAAAATTCACAAGCCACAGTGACATATACTAACCCATGCATGGTCAGGACATCTATATAAACCCATACATGCATAACACAATCATAAGCTGCATGCATTAAGTTTAACTCGACCTAAACTAATCAAAATGGCTTCTTCCACGCCTTACCTTGTGCTTCTCCTGTGCATCACTTGCCTCTTCCTGCAGGTCCTACTAGCGGCGGCGAACCCGCCGCCGCCGTCCTGCGAGAAGTCCGACGCCGAGATGAGGGCCATGTTCTCCAAGTGGATGGCCAAGTACAGGAAGCGCTACTCGTTCCCGCAGGAGTGGGAGAAGCGGTACCAGATCTGGAAGGACAACACCAACTTCATCGGCGCGTTCGCCAGCCAGACGGTGGTCAACGCCGTCGTCGGCGCCTTCGCCCCGCAGACCATCACGGAGGGGACCGTCGGCATGAACAGGTTCGGCGACCTCACCCCCAACGAGTTCGTCGAGCAGTTCACTGGGTTCAACCGCACCGGCTTCCGCGCCCCACCGCCCTTCCCCCTCCCCGCCGACTCCTGGAAGCCGTGCTGCGTCGACTGGCGCTCCAGCGGCGCTGTCACCGGCGTCAAGTTCCAAGGCTCTTGCTGTAAGCTAGCTCTGTCAGCTCAGGGATGTTCAATCCTTGTGTCTCTCCATATATATACATACATATACGTATATATAATGCATGTTCTTTATAGTATCTAAAAGCGACTTTTGGTTTTTGTTACAGTACTTAATTTTCAAACGGAGTATTTTTTTAAAATGGAATCTACAAGTTAATTGTAGTATACATTAAAAGCCCAACATCTGTATCAACTAAAATCGCAAACGAGTATTTTTTCCATAATCTTTGCCGTAAACAGCCAAAATTCAAAAATTTCAACCAAAAGTTATAAACCGCAGCCATATCAAACAGACCTATATACATATTCATATACGTATATATATATACCTATATGTATGTATGTATGTATGTATGTATGTATGTATGTATGTATGTATGTATGTATGTATGTATGTATGTATGTATGTATGTAGGCATTTTAGCTTTGCTTATACTTATGTTGTGTGGATGGAAATGGCAGTGTCGTGCTGGGCGTTCGCGGCGGTCGCGGCCATCGAAGGTCTCAACAAGATCAAGACCGGCGAGCTGACGTCGCTGTCGGAGCAGGAGCTCGTGGACTGCGACACCGGGAGCAACGGGTGCGGCGGCGGCCGCTCCGACTCGGCCTTGAGCCTCGTGGCCGCCCGCGGCGGCATCACGTCGGAGGAGAAGTACCCGTACAGCGGCATCAAGGGCAGCTGCGACGTGGGAAAGCTGCTGTTCGACCACCAGGCGTCCGTGTCGGGCTTCAAGGCCGTCCCGCCCAACGACGAGAGGCAGCTGGCGATGGCGGTGGCGCGGCAGCCCGTGACGGTGTACATCGACGCCGGCGCGCGGGAGTTCATGTTCTACAAGGGCGGCATCTACCGGGGCCCCTGCGCCGCCGATGCCGGGAGGGTGAACCACGCGTTGACTATCGTTGGCTACTGCGAGGGGTTCGGCCCCGGGAACAAGTACTGGATCGCCAAGAACTCGTGGAGCAACGACTGGGGCGACCAGGGCTACGTTTACCTCGCCAAGGACGTGTTGTGGCCGACGGGCACCTGCGGCCTCGCCACCTCGCCCTTCTACCCGACGGCTTGACACCGGCAGCCGGCGCTGCGTGCGTGGGGCTTTCGCATGCACGCACGTCTTGTTTAAGCAGTAGTACATCGTCGTACGGACGGATCGGATTGATCGATGGATGTGTGTGGTAGTCTCCTTTTCGTTGTGATGATGCAAGATAATAATACAAATTTCCTCCCTTGGTCAATTAATAAAGCACTGAAAAGCATGGCTTAAGAGTAGTTAATTTTTGGCTTGCTTTGACGAAATCTTCCCGGTCACAACATAGTGATCCCCAGATTATGAACAATCAAACATGGAGCGTGAACAATGTGGACCATGTTTTCTTGCAGGCTGCATATCTTCAGCTAAAGTGGGAAGTAGCAGCTTATTTGCGAAGTATACATTTTTTATGAACAAAGCGATGTCAAACTGAATTTTTATGAAATTTCCAGAAGAAATTGTAGATACAGATCTTTGGCAACCACCATTCAACACTGCAAAGAAGGCAGCTGAAAAATAAGTGTATATACATATATTTTATTGCGTGCAGTTCAGTTCAGTAAGAAGTCCGGGTTATCAAGAGAAAATTTGAACAGCTTTACATAACCTCAGCTGAGATTTACAGTTATGCCGATATATGTGTCCTAGAGATGCAAACCCTCACGTTTCCATCCTTTGAGATATGCAGTAATTAAGGATGTTCTGTTTACAGGGGGTTTTCCCCTGTGAAACAGAGATATGGAGCTTCTTGCAGATTTACAAGAGCTCCCAATCATCCTCCAGACCATCTGATGACAAACCTGCTTGACATCTGATATTTCCTGCTTTCTGTGCTCTAACAGGGACGGCCTGATGCACATTCATATCCTTCTTCGACCACGTGAGTTTATTGGACAAGCTCCTCATAAATATTTTCTGCAAAGAGTGAGAACATCAGTTGCTGTGCTTTTGCAGACAAAACCAAAAATAACAAGATTGGTCATGACAGCAAGATTGGTATACATGCAACAGTTGTTTAGTAATACAACATTATTCCCATAATTTTTTGAGCAAGTGTAGGGAATAAATTCAGAAAGAGTAACACTGAGTTGAAAGAAGCGCTCTGCCTAGTTAAATTTACACAAAAGGACGTGATGCTGTAATTGCATTAATCTACCACCAGCCCAACTCTTTTTTATTACTATCACAGTACCACCATATTCCAAATACTGGTACCTTGAATGATGTGTTTTTTGGTTGAGGAACTGAGGACACCTCTGCATTGCGATTCTTCATCCGCTCCTGGTCATCTCGGAGGTCTATATCAACATAGTGTCTGATGTCATCGAACCACATAGTTGAGTTATCAGCACCATTGAACACGTCTGCACTCAAGTCATGTGAGATAGTCCCAACAGACAATTCCATTATGTTACCTATTTAGCACACAGAAGCATGATATTATTCACTATAAGTTAAGATGATTCAGGATAACTTTGGCATTATTTGCATTTTTTAAAAGCACATTTAAAAACAAGAAATATAGAGTCACATGACATTTCAAAAGTAAAAAATGTACAAACCATGCTGTGTTGATTCTTCAGAGTCATTTGCACTGTATAACTCTGATTGTTCTTCACCATTTGCACTAATCTTTCCAAGCAGAATTGCTCCATTACAAGCAGATGATTCTCTCAGAACATCAATGCCAGTTCGATATTATTATTGAAATTTAGGGAATTAATAACTTAATATTTGTTAAGATGAATTTAAGTGTTTTTTTAGACAGGGTGTTTGCACCCATGCGTGCCCCTATCTTTCTCAAGGATGGATGAGCTAAATGAGAGGTTCTAAACTATTTACCTGAATGTCTGGAACTATGGAGTCCAACTTGGTCCATCACTTTGTCTTTGTTTACTTCATGAGATGCATAATCACAGAATATGGTGGTTGGTTCTGTCAGGACATGTACAGCATTTCCATCAAAATAAATATATCAACAATTCGAAATATTGATGGCACAAGGTGGATAACAGATGTGACTATGTATATTAACTATTAAGTGTAATTTGGCTACATAATTTTGATGCAATTACACTACAGTTAATATTGAAAGGTCCATATGATCTGAGGAATAAGATAAGGAAAGCTAAATCCGAACCAGGTGGTTGTGGTGGTTTTACAGAATTCCCTGGATTCCATAAAATAACTTCCTCCTCGATGCTAACAGTTCTCCCAAGTGAAATGGGGACTTGAGGAGTGCAACTGCCTGAGGGTTTCTCTGATTTGAATAAAATAACTTCCTCCTTGATGCTAACAGTCCTCCCAAGTGAGATGGTGTCTTCAGAAGTGCAGCTGTCTGAGGGCAAAAGAAAAAAAAAATAGTACAATGAACTAATTAGTTAGGTAAAAAAACGAAGATGAAGAGAACTGAAGTGCCCACTAGAACAATAGCTACCACATATTTCAGTTATTGAGGTGTCCTCTGGCAACATGCACTGATCATTTACTTCAATAAGACCGCCTTCAGATGAGGTATTTTCTGGGCAATGAATACGAAAGATAAATGACAGTAAAGAATAACTAGATCAGCAAACTAACCAATCTCACATGTTCCATCAAGGCAAACCTGGACATTTTGTAGAAAATGATTCAGTTTCATGAGCATCAGTATCAATTGAGCCCATTAAACTGTCTTCCTCAGTAATGAGAGATGTAGGAGGACTGGAGAATTCTTCATTAGGGTCAACTAGCTCCATTTTAACAGATGTTGATGAAGATCCAGTGATGACATTGTTACTAGATGGAACCTTTAATGTCCCATGGCCTGTATTTGGTCCTTCATCGTCAGGGAGGGGAGCACAAATCAATGCATGGATATCTTCAACTAACCCAACAGCTTTATCATGAGCAGAATCGAGGTACTTAATTGGTAACTGTCCAAAGATAAAAAAAAAGTCACTACCAAAGCATTGTCAAAAAATCTAATCTGATGCCAGAATATCTGCTTAGGAATAAAATTAAGATAACCATGTTAAAGTGAGAAATTATGACTTATGAGACGACTACCTCCATGAACTTTTTCATATTTTCCCCAAATCCGTCAAAATTGATGCCCATGTCAAATCCACCCATAAGTGAAAGAGAACCGATATGATCTGAATCTGCGCCTCTTGCCATTGGCTCTTTGTGTCAACAAAAGGATAGAAACATCCTGTTTCTGAGTTGAATGATGTAAATTCAATATTAGTTACCACTTACCAGAAAAACATCCACATGATTGTACATTAGCATACCAGCATTTCTAAATATTCTACCAAGGTTCCACCAGAAACCAGTTGATCATATTCATAGCCAACCAAGCCATCTGATCTGATCCAGGGCTGGTTCACAATACACAACCCAGTTCGATATACTTGATTTACATTGAATAATTAATTTATACAAACTTTTGAAGGTCTAGAAACAAGTGTTCTTGCTGAGAGTAAAGTCCACCTGCCAGGTTGCCACTTGCCACTAATAACCAATTTTGACTGCCATTCTCAGTTGACCTCTTGACTGGCTGAGGGACTAAACCGCTAATAAAGCTACTGAACAACGATCACCAACTTACAGTATTTAACCCTAACAGCCCTATCCCAAAAAAATATCAAATAAGTTGATAGATCAAAATTAATGGCAGAATGTTGTCAGGTGTGACCATGTGATTGGGATAAAATTGACCACACAGGGAAATTTGTAATCACAATCTGTATATAAGGATGATTTCTGAGCAACAGGGGTTGATAACACCAGATTTCTAGGTGGGCTTCGGAATATTTATCCTATTCGCTAATTCCTATTAAGATTTAGAATGCGTCGTATACCCATTGGCATCATCAAAAATTTATTTTTAAGCCAAAAGTGAATTTCACAAGTAATTAACAGTAGTATAAATTTTGCGCGAGGTGTCCTATCAACATAGCTTATCAAAATCCAGAGGCTGTGTTGGCAATCATCTGAGCAAAAGACTAGACAAACGTCATAAAGACATTAGTGTGTGAATCTGGCAATCTGCAAATTGCAACGACACTGGTACTTGGACCTCCAAACAAATTCTAGTACAATTCAGGGGCCGACCTAGCGCGGGGCACACGGGGTTCAGTTGAACCCCCCAAAAAATTTTGGAGAACAAAGCGCTACTGGTACACCACCACGCAGCAAGCAAATCCGCAACGAACTGTATGGACTGGAGCACCCATCCCAGAAAGAAGGATTCGGATGAGACAGCTCACAGCAAAGAAAAGATCCCCCGAAACAAAAACTCACCCTTGGAACAGCAATCCAAGCGAAGCTAGGGCTTCCTTGCCGACGAAACAAGAATCAAATCCCAGGTCCGGATGGATCCCCACTCCACGCCAGACCGGTAGAGAGGAGGAGGACAGGAGGTCGCCGCCTACGAGAGAACTCCTCCGCTTCGAGGCGGCGAGCGTGCTTTTCGGTGGAGAGGGTTCGAGACAAGCGGGTTTAGAAGCCAATCGCCGCCAACTGGGGAAGGGTTCAGGAAGGAAGGAGGTGGACTGCCGGAGGCAGAGGTTGAAACGAATCGAACGGAGTTTCTAGCAGAATACAGTTACACAGAACGAGAAACACACAAACCCCGAAGAGGAAAGGAGATAGAGACTAATGCGAACAGGAAAAAGACCTCTTTTATATATTTTTTTAAAAAAAACATAGCAGGAGAGCTGCTGATTTCTCATTGATTAGGAGGAGCAGGAAAAAGACCTGCCCGATTGTACTACGAACATACAATCATGTGGTTGCAAAACTAACCAGGACTGCTTTTATCATAGGTCGTGTTCTTTTATATTCTTCTCCTCCACGTTCTTTCTTTTTTCGCGTTCCTTTTATGTTCTTCTCCTCTACGTTCTTTCTTTTTCTTGGTCGAAAGTGTTCCAGGTACTAATGCTGTAATGCATTGCACGATTCAACGTAGCCTCAACAACTGGCATGATGAACAGAGCAACCGAACCAACCGGTGGCGAGTTCAACTGATATAAACATCTATGTCTTTTGCCGCCGCAGCTGAGCCTCAAGTGATACCAACTAGTCTCATAGGCGCGGCATCATGCCGCGCCAGCCACCGTGTGTACCAAAGTAAAAGAGGCGATAATTCGTGAGGGGTTTATAAAAAAACCGAGGGCGCATGCGTATTTTCGGAAAAGGCAAAGGTCTTCTTCGCAAAAAACCGAGGGCAAATATGTATTTTCAGAAGAGTACCTGTACGTAATTTAGAAAACCGCGGGGGGCTATCCTGCAAAGTGGAGGGGCTAAAAAAACTGGCAGGGACCTTTTCGCGAGGAGAAAAAGGACCTTTACATAATTTCGGAAAAATGCAGGGACTTTTTCGCAAAAAAGGATGCCCGACCGTACCAAAATCCCTGTGCCACGCGCCGGCCGGAGCGAGCGCTGGGGGCGACGTGGCTGGCCTCAGCGTGCAGGAAACCTGCGAGGTGTAATATGGGTATTATTAACTTCTAACCCTGGCATTTCGTACTTTTCTTGTCTTCTCTTGCAACTAAAAACATTGCCTATTTTGGAAAGATAAAAAACGTCGCCACAATGGCGTATCTACAGTGTATAGGGCGAGGTAAAAGTGATACTAACACCTTCCAGCCCATCCTTATTATCAGCTACTAGCTTTGCTGATGGCTTTTGTCTTTTTGTTAGAATAGTTCTATATTGGTTGTGGAAGAGAAAAAGATCTAACTCAAAAGTGTGAGAGTTTCTCATCTCATTAGCTAGCTTTTGGGATCAGAATGTACTTACGATTCATCAAGTGGTATCATAGACCGGTTCTAACATCTCTGACCCAATGGACATTATTGCGTGAACGCTTGATGGATTGTGACCTTGAAGTACCGTCGGTGTACGGTGAAAGGACCCTGAGGGTATATACGCTTGATGGACTGCGACCCTGAAGAACTGTCGGTGTACGATGAAAGGATCCTGAGGAACCGTCGGTGTACGGTGAAAGGACTCTAAGGGATCGTCAGTGTACGGTAAATAGGCGGTGAAGGGCTGAGAGACATTAATGTGTGACAGGGAGATTGTTGGAATAGTGCCACATTGGTTGTGAAAGGGCAAGGGACCTAACTTAGGGGGAGACTGTTAGAATAGTCTCATATTGGTTATGGAAGGGTAAGAGACCTAACTTAAAATAGAGTAGTCTCTCACCTCATTGACTAGTTTTTGGGGTGAGAAGACGTTTACGATCCTTTACTTTAACTAAAAATAAATAGTAGTAGCTTTTAGAACTAGAATTGAGCAGTGCAAAAAGTGAATGAAAGATGCGTGTACGTGACGAGAGCAAGAGAAGTGGATTGGGTGATGCACACGTAACCCTTCCCTGCTAGTGAGAGAAATAAAAAACTATTTCGAAAAATTAGATATTCATATAAGGTTTTAACTTTTCTAAATAAAAATAAAAATAAAATCTAATGTAAACAGGATCTTTTACCACGAGTTCGTAATGATACCGGCAACCTTTTTGCTTGCGCATAGCATATGGAGCGCAGGTGACCGGGCAATGAGTTGTAGGACAACACAAGCGTTGCTTTTTGTGAAAACGTTGACGAAAATGAAGAGCTTTCGGGATAGAAAGCAAGTGCCGGGGGGGGGGGGGGGGGGGGGCAGGAAAGAGGCGGCTCACATATGGAACGGAACCGCGAGAGCTTCTTTTGGCCAACGCGAACGGACCAGATTCCATCAGCTCATACGCTGCTGGACACACTATCGACTGTGCATGCAGCATTTGGTTTGTTGTTGGTCATAATTCCACTGGAGAAATTAAACTTGTGTTGTTTGTAGCTTGAAGCTGAAATGGACGAATACACAGCATCAGCAGCCAGCAAGGCGAAACAGAGTGAACAGATAACAATTACAAAGAGCTCCACTTGTACGCAAAGCCATAGACTTACAAGGAGGCAAAATTACATTTGCTAATAACGCAGCTAGAGGAAGAACTCAAAAACACCTATGGCTCGACAGTAGTCACTTGCTGCCATTCAAGCTCCACGGTTTCTTTCCACAGGGTCACATTGTTATTACCATCGGGTACTGCCAGTATATTTCCTGTAAGAGTCCATGACAGCCTCCACACAGGTGTTCGGAGATCGCAGAGAACCCTGGCTTCCCACTGCTCACCTTCTCTCGCCGCTGTCCAGATAACAACCGTTCCATCCTGAGAAGCACCGGCAATGGTGGACTTTGGGAGGCCTAGGTTCGGAGCGCAGGAGATGTATCTGACCCAGTCCTTGTGCATCTGAAGGGCGGGAAAGCAATCCATCCTCCCAACTCCCGTTGGAGAGCTTCTATACCATGACTGTGTAGTCACAACCACCAGAAGCAAGTTTCTGAACATATTCAAATTGCCCAGAAGGCCCTGAGCTTATTAGGGCACCCGGCGCCATTGCCGGAGCACAAGAAACCGAGGTCACGCCCACTGGATGAGCCTGATCAATGCGGGTTGTGTCCCAACCTCCATCAGAACGAGCTGTGAAGACTGAAATATTCAGTCTTCAGATGAACCACAAGCGAAGCGTAGGCCGAGCTCATTTTTTTTAGATAAAGGATATAAAATCCGGCCTCTATATCCACGAGGGATATACACAGCGAACAGATACACGAGCACTTAGGCTCAAATCCTCAAAACCTGAGGAGCATAAAACAACAAGAAATAAAGTTTAAGGACTATAAAAAAAGCTAGAAAGACTAAGCTTCAAAACTTCTTCTCCGTCCTTATTTTCAACCAAGCCCCTATTCTTTTCCGACCGCGCCCTCTAACCTTCGGTCTACTGTGCGTGAAGAAGAACCTCCGAGGCGACGCCTCCAAGGAGGCGACGAGAGTCGCCGACGCCGCCCGCCTCACCGAGGCAAGGTTTTCACCTGGAGATCAGTAAACATGAGGTAGCTCATGAGGTGCCCATGCAATGGAGTTTACAGAGGACTTGTGCTCAATGAAAGTATGTGCCTGTGCCCATTCATCGGGCTTGCTCCCTTCTTTCCATATGATGACCCGGCCATCATAGCTGCAGGATGCAAGCATGGGACCAAACTTAGGATGAGCCCATGCGACTAGCCAAACCGGGCCCTGGTGTCCACTCAAAGTAGCAAGTTGCTGGTGCGAGCATGTCAATAGAAAATCATTTTTCCCAAAATGTCAAAAAGATTCATTAGCACAAGGATGATTGAGATTATATCTCTGATTAATACTTTGCTATCATGTACGTAAAATTAGCCTAATAATCTCAGAATGCTGGAGAACACTATGTACCAGGAAATCGATAAACGAGGTTTAGACACCCCCCAGAAGTTAGCGATGTCCTGTAAACTATAAATTTTTTTTCTCGTCTCTCACACGTGTAGGATTGAATATCGCAATTAGAGGGGGTAAATAATTGCCTTCGCTTTTTAATACCTGAAAAGAAATCTCAAACAAGAAGAAAAGCAATTTAACTTACCAGATGTAGATTTTGACCGCAAGACGCTTGACCCCTTTGAACGTGCTCGATGAAGGTTTTGACCGCTCGGTGTTGACCACTCGCTCAACCCCTTTGCACGTAGTCGTAATGTTCCTCCGCTCGAATGCTTCGACACAGATGTGCTCTGCTCTGAACGAGAACAATTCAAATACCACACCTAGAAAAACACGCCGCCGACGCTGATTAACTTTTCTTGGAATAGATTAGATCTTTTATATCTGAATCATATTCTATGGCTACAAAGTGCCATCATGGCACCCCCTCAAACGCTAGCACAAAAACTCTAAAAGCTTTCACCCTAAAAACCCTACAAAACCACAGCTAACTTCTTAACCTCTCCCCTCATTTATATGCTAGAACTTCAAATCGTGTCCTTATCAAACTGGACACGCAATCCTAACTGCCTCTAAAAATGAAGAGACCCGAAACCCTTCCAAACACGAGTTTTTCATTATCTCTAATCCTTCCAATTATAGTCACCTTCCATAACTCCTTCCAACTCACCACATGTTGAAGCCTCCAGAACCACACATCCCGTAGCTTCTCCATACATCAACCACATTTGATTTCCACATGCTCCAGCGTGAGCCCGACCATCTCATGACATTCTCAATCGTCTAGACCTTAGATTTCCCCTCCTAATCTCAGTCCTTGTCACCGACCATGACCATCTCCACACCTAACCTGCACATGAAAGACAAAGAATATTTTCTACAGCATAAATTTTTCCTACTTAACCGATATTAGTTCACACATGCAAACCACACCCTTAACAATCAATAACTACAAATCAGATCATCCATGATCTCAATTTCCACGCTCTACAAAAATCAACTTCATACCACTCAGAAAAGCCGGCTGACCGCCATGCATAGGCCGGTCAGACCGCTAGCCGATTAGACACGAGTACTCGAAGGGTACAAGAATTGAAGCACTAGAAGTCTACGACTACCAATCACGAAGTCTACAGCAACCGATCGCAAAGCTTACGACTATCGATCGTGAGGTCTACGACAATCGATCGTAAAGCCTATGACTATCGATCACAAAGTCTAAGACAACAGATCGTGAAGCCTACAACTACGATAACAAATTGAGAAGTCTACGACTACCGATCACAAAGTCTATAGTTACCGATCACTGACCAGGCGCAGTAACTTCTGAGTATTGATCGATTACTGTAGCTTCCGACTATCGACCTAATACTATAGGAACGACCACCAACCAGGTATTGTAGTTACGACCAATGACCAGTCACTGTACCTCCGACCAGCGATCGGTTCACTGTAGCTTCGACCGATTCACTGTAACTTAGACCGGTTCACTGCAGCTCCGACCGTCTGTGATCGTTCTGCCATGGTCGTTCAACTGTGGTTGTTCTACCGTGGTCGATTTGCCGTGTTTGTAAACTCTCAGACTTCTGGCCGTAGTCGAGGTCTACCGATCGGACCGCCCAACACAAGACCGATCAGACCGCCCAACACAAGGCTATTTGGACCACCCAACACAAGGCCGATCGGACTACCGACTATCGATTGTGGTCGAAACTAGCCGGTCAGATCGCTCAATACAAGGTGGTCAGACCGCTTAACCTGAATATTCCAGTAATTCTAGTTTTCCAAAAGCGCATCGACTAAAACATTCATAGACGCAAATTTCAAAATAACCCAAATATCAGTTATTTATCATCATTAAATTTACAACCTATCCATATGGTCTAACAACATGCTATCATCAGATAATATTATTTCCTATCACATGCTCAAGAAATTCTCGTGGGCGTCGTTAGGACAGGGAATTGATATCCAAACAAAGGGCAAGAAGCCAAGCAAGCAATCAAAAAATAAATCCAACAATCAAACACAGAAAATGCGCAACATGTCCTTATCCTCTATGTCAAAGGCAGAAAACAACCTTAAATCAAACATGCACACATAAGCTACATATTCTCCCTCCCTCCCTATCAACCCTTTCTCTCTCAAAGGGCAGCTCTTCTTCCTCTCTCAATCTTTACAACATTCCCAGAGACATTGTTCTTGCCTTCCCTTCTCACAGAAGTTTCAGAAAGCCACAAACCGAAAGACAAAGAACAATCACCAAGAGACAGAGAGGGAATTCCAAAGACATATATCAACTGCATCTGCGTGGAAAGATGATCCCGTTCATAAAGCAGGGGAATTCCAAGATGAATCATTCCCTGCACTAGCTACGCCCTTGAGCAGAAGTTTTCCTAAGCCAGTGATGGAAGCGCACTGCCGCACGCGAAGAATTGGCACGGTTGGAAGCAGGGTGGACTCGGATCAGAGTAAGCTACGGCGCATCAGGCTACCCTTCTGGTCCAGCCCTCCGAATCGGCCTCCGGGCACCTGAGCCGGTTCGGTGTCTACGTTTAATTCCAAAGCAAAGCACTTGCCGCCTCTCTGCTTTGCTTCTTCTTCTCTTGGTGTGTTGTTGAAAGATATAGAATGTTAGGATTTGCACACATTGTGCTGCCCTGTATAGCAAGTTTGTATAGGATCCTAACCTTCCTAACTAACCTTGTAATCCCTGTGTAATCCGTGATTTGATCAGTGATTAATGGAATATATAGAGAAGGGCGGGCTACCACATTTGGTACCGAGCAAGCCCAAACACAATCTCCTCTGAGACCTTTTTTTTTCTTCATGTGTGTGTGTCCTTCAGTTCTTGAATAGCCTAAGGGCATAAGCTAGGATCCCTGTGCGGCTGTGCCCTCCTGCTTCCTGTCTGCTCCTGTCCTTCCATATCCTGGAACTAACGACATGGCTCTGCTTTTCTTGTGAAATTGTTGGAGGTTTTGTTCCCACAACCTTGCCATTCTGTAGGACCAAAAAGACAATAGAGGGGATTAATAGTTCTGATTAAAAATTTTTCCAAAGTATTCTAAATTCTATTCTCAAATAACTATAGAGCTACTGAGAATTAAATTCATCGCCAAAAAACCAAAGCTAATCACTCAAAAACACAAAATCTCGAAGAAATTAGCTCCTGGAGGTTTGACTACCAACCAAGGGGTGATCTTACCTCTCCTTGGCGGTCTGACCGCTATGAACAGTAAAATCAGGCTTATGAACAGGAAAATCAGCACTAGAATGAGATTTCAAATCTACATAACTTTTGATTGGATGTTACAAAAGCCGTGAAACTTTGCAAAGATCTCCAGAATATCAAGAACCTATTCCAATAAACGGTCGTGAAAATCATGACCAAAGTTGAGACATTTTTCAGTTTGAAGGAAAGTTACATCAAAACCGAACCAAAATCAAAATTGGTGAATACAACTTACTTGTGGATGGATGATGACCAAGATAGGTCTAGACATATTCCCACATATCACAACAAGTTAGAACACCGAAGAAACCACTCCACTACCCTTAGATCAAGAAAAGATTGAGAGGAAAGGAAAACCAACTAAAATAGGAGTAAATCAATCAAATAGAGAGATAGACATGAAGATGCACCAAGATTGATGTATTACCACTTGAGGATATATATTTTACAACAATTTCACCTTAGATGACAAAGAGCATATAAGACACTCAACTCTCAAACCCTAACTCTAGACATGAGAGCACAAGAGAGATGGATTAGATGGTTAACACAAGTCTCCATCCCAATCCCTTTATATAGGTGGGCTAACCAGCACGCCTAGCCTTTCGTGGATACTATCCACTTAACCTAATGAAGAAAACTCGATAACTCCATACACATGGGTTTTACTCACATATGTTCATATATGCATGTTTTTCAAAGCGTATAAGCCCAAATCGGCTAAGTCCTTTACTCTTGATCCATCTTAATCAAACTAGCTTCTCCTTGACCTAAATCACTCTCCAAACGCCACTCATGCGTTGCGGTTTTAATCCAAAGCAGTTCCAGTATTTTGGCCAAATTACCAAAATACCCTTCCTTTTCCGAGTCATCTCCTTCTAATGCAAGCAATCGTCATGCTTGCCACGTGTAGGTTCACCATTAGCTTGCTATGCGCCATTAAGTCTCTCCCACTCCGGTTCTACCGGATCATGCCTCACTTGGGCCGACCAAGCCACATGGTGTAAACCCGTAGTTTGAACTCGCCTTCAACATTTCTCGTCTTTCTTGTGCCATGCTTGAGCTCACCATCTCACCTGGCATTCTTAATTGTTCTGGGCCTCGGCTCCTCCCTAAGCGTAGCCCTGATCCTCACCGTCGACCATGATGACTCCAAGCATCCTTACACATCCAAAGACAAAGAAATCATTTTTAGACATAAGTTCTTCATAACTTGACCCACGTTAGCTATAACATGTATCATGCATCCTTAATACAATGACCCAAGTCACCCCAACTCATTACATGATTCAATTTCCATGTTTTCCAAAAATTGACCTCGGATCACCGAGAAAAACCACTCTGACCGCCATACACAAGTAGGTCAGACCACTGGCTGGTCTGACACGAGTACTCAAGGTATTCGAAGAAAACAAGAATTGAAGCACTTGAAGCCTGTGATTACTGATCATAAAGCCTACAACTATTGATCACTGACCAGATACTATAGCTTTCGACCATCGATCATGCACTATAGCTTCCAACCATTGATCATGCATTGTAGCTTTTGACCATCGACTAGTCACTATTCCTACGACCAATGACCAGGTATTATAGCTGCGACCATCCGTGATCATTTTGCCATGCTTGACCTACCATCGTTGATCTGACGTGGTCATTTTGTCGTAGTCGACCTACTGTGGTCGATCTGCCGTGGTCGACCTGTCATGGTCGTTCTACTGATCGGACCGTCCAACAAACGGACTATCGACTATCGATCGTGGTCCACTCCTCCGACTACCGTTCGTGGTCGAAGTCTGCTAGTCAGACCACCCAAACAAGGTGCTCAGACGTTTAACCTTAATATTCCAATAAACAGCCCAACCAGAATACAGTCTTTTGCAAATTCGAATAAGTACTTTACAAAACTTGTAATGGTTTATCATAGCAATATACTAGACCTTCTTATATGGTTCTTCACATACTGAGGCGATCTGGGGAGAAGGGCTTTTGTTTAGGCTGTGTTCTTGCGAACCAGGGCTTTGGTCTTGCTAAAGTTTGCCTGCCTATTTCTTGTTGGCTTTCCTTGTCCAAGCTTGCAGGTTAGTTCTTGGGGAACCAAAGGTGTTTGGAGTTTGCTCCTCTATTGTGGGGATTATCTGTGACATTCTGTAGACGTGTTCTTGGCCCTTATGACCTATAAGTTCTTGGATGCAAGAGTCGCCTTGTCTCTACTGATCCCTAGAAAGAAGCAACGGCTCTTGCTTTCCACTTGCACAATCTTGTTTTGGGATTGCGGAGAAAAATAAGCTACTGATTTCTCTTGCGACCAAGGGTTGGGGCCTTGATCCTTATATGCTGCTCGCCTTCCCGGTGGTCAGTCACCGTTGCGGCAGTCCAACGATTTGCATTTCTGATCCTGGCATTTCGTTGGAAAAAGATTGTGATCTGGTGCTCTTTATGTTCTTCTGCCCTCTGGATCATCTTCGTTGTGGCACCCTTCCGAGACGACATGAGCTTCTCTGCTGCCGGGCTCCCCGAGGGGTTTTACGGTGGATTCGGCGGCGGCCATGGTGGTCATGGCTTCAGCCAGATGGGAGCGTCGACGTCGTCAGTCCTCCTGGACGGCAGGACGGAGGAGGAGCTGGACGCGGCCACGGCCATGGAGATGCCGAAGAGGAAGGGAGGCGAACGAGGAGGAGAGCGGGACGAGAAGGCGGCGATGGCTCTCAAGAGGCACAGCGAGGCGGAGCGGCGGCGGAGGGAGAGGATCAACGCGCACCTCGCCACGCTCCGGAGCATGGTCCGCTGCACTGACAAGGTGAGCGCTTTGTTCTTTCTCGTTGCTGCTTCATCTTCTTTTCACCGTACGACCTATGTTGCACCTTGTCAATTCGATAGGTGTATTAAGGAGAATTTGGTTAAACGCGTGTCAAGATAATTTGTAATTTGCCGGTACAATCTCTTTCTATTGGATGGTGTGCCATGCATGGTCAAAAGGAAAACGAAATAGTATTGCAATGCGATACCTATCAGTAGTACCCCGTAAAACCTCCCTCTCCGTTTTTTTATACAACTAGTAGGTGGTCCATGTATTTACACGACTAAATTTATTTAAAAAATTTTAGTATTAAATAATATGACTTAGATGTTTAAGAAAATATTTACGTATCCCTAGGTTATTTAGAATGTTAAGACATTATAAACATTGAGAATGGCAATAGAAGGTTCAAAAAAATATAACCTGAGGAATTTAATTGAAGTATGAGTTTAATAGAAGAAAATCATTGAGCATACTAAGTTGTTAAGGTTTTTAAAAAGTAAGCACTCTCTATTATGCATGGATCATATGGATGTATACTCCTATTCTTTCTTCATTAATTACTTTTTCGAAAAAGCATGCACATGTGCCTTTATTTAGTCTCAAAGCAATATGTTGATTATATTCACAGCAAATTATCTCATTAGTTCATATGGTAGTAGAGTATATTGCTCACGCATATACCATTACACCATGGGCGACCTACTTTGAATTTATAATCCCTCACACGTTGGCTACCTTACCGAACTGTATATCTTCTACCACGTCTCGTCATTACAATTTTTCTACCTCAACCTCCAACAGTATGCCCAATTCTACCTCTGTTTTCAAATTAAAATTATACTATTGTAAGAATATTTTTTAACGATAAATCTTTAAATATATTAATGATCAAACTTTCTTCAAACAAAAAACAGATGTAGCAATGTCCAACATAAAAAGCCGTTCTGAACTTCTAATTCTACTGTGCTATGTATATGTGCTTGCCCAAGTGCCAATGACGTGCCATGTCGCCGGCTATACATGTGCCTGCCGAAGTGCCAATGGCGTGCCATGTTGCCACCGCCGGCGCACAAAAAGGGCCGAGATCCTCACAAAAAAAAAGGCCTAGTTATACACAGGCCTTAGCCTGGTTATTTTCGGTAGTTAGGGTGGTTGGAGCAAGGTAGGCTTCCGTTACCCCACTAGGCCTAAACCTAAATTAACCGAGCTAGTTAGCTGGGCCACGTGCCTCCTGGGTGCTATCCGGCCGGGAAATGCTGGTCTAGTGCCAAATGGCTAACCGGAGCTCAAGCCGGGCCGGCCGAGGCCACGTATGCTTAGGTCTCTTGTGGCGTGCGACGGTGCGAGCGAAGGCGCCGCCGTGATGGTGGCGAAGACGCGATGCACAGGGAGTCGCGGAGGTGATAAACCACGTAAAGAAGCTGAAGAACAACCCGGCGCGCGCGGATCGGCAAGCGCTGCCGCGTCCCGTCCGACACCGACGAGGCCACCGTCGAAGCCGAAGAACAACCACACCACAGCGTGACGGGCAGCAGCAGCAGCAACGGCAGGTTCCTCATCAGGGCAACGCTCAGCTGCGACGACTGCGCCGATCTCTTCGTCGAAGTCAAGCGCGCGCTGCTGCCTCTCGAGCTGAAGGTCGTCGGCTCGGAGGTCACCACGCTGCGCGGGCGCGTCCGGTTCACCTTCCTCATGTCGTCCGAGGGCAACTTGACCATGGCCTCGGTCCACCAGGTGCTCAAGTCCGTTCCCGATAAGGTCAACTCCGCCTTCGACTTCGCGCCGAGGGAGTCACTTTTGAGCAAACGGCGCAGGGTCTCGACATTCGAGTCCTCCAGCTTTTTTTTTCTTGACAGTCAATCTCAGAGATGATTCCGACCATTCCAATAGCTAGCATCACTAGCTGCTTATGCTTGGTGTATTGCTGCGTCGATACGACTCCTTACAAATGCTCTGACTACCAGGCAAATATCTTACGACTCAGAGTGATTTGCTACTGTCATGGGCTCATGGCTGTAAAGGCGCAGACTGAACTGCTTGCATGCAGTTCTGAACATTGCTTTGCATGCAGTGCTTGCGTTGTTTATATTTTGTCGGAATATTTTGCACCATGCTTTAATGCCTAGCATTTGACACGCTCCTTGAGGCTTGAGTGTACTTACATTTAATTACCAGTTTTCTCCTTTCTTCAGGTGACAATATTTTACCCAGCTCTCATGCGTAAATCAATCTACCAACCTTCAAGAATATGAGACTGAACATGATGTCTCTTACTCTCTTTCAGGGAGGCAGATTTTCTGCATGTGCAGGATTCAAGATGGGTACATGCTGATTTCAATTTTGAATCCTGCAAACGACTGATCATATCTTTTGCAACACTGCATCCGAAATCTTGCACTAACATCTTGCAACAGTAGCCCTATTATTTCGAGGCCACTATTCAATTGGATGTTCAGGGAATAATCAATGATCTGTACTGTGCCCATCATAAGTTCAGGACAGCAAAAGATCTATATATCTCTGATATCTTAAATTCTTCACGAACCAGTTGTCCGTTCCGATCCACCAATGGTGCTCAGCGCTACAGTTAGGTAGTGCAGCCATAGCTGCATGCAGGAGAGGAAGAGATCGAGATCCCCATGTGTCGCAACAGTCAAATCGACAGCAACAGAAGCTAGCTGGGACAAACTTGACCATGACCGTTCTAGGAATCAACTGCTATTAAGCTCGTGCAAGCACTATTAAAATCGGGTCGATACTATTCACATCAAGCACTATTAAAATCGGGTCGATACTATTCACATCAAGCACTATTAAACTCGGGCAGATACTATTCACATCTGAGCATGAGATCAATCAAGTCAGATTCCCCTACTTGAACTGGTATATCCCAAGTTGTTCTCAGCTAATTAGCACCTCTTGTTCGTAGTAACTTACAGGTTGTATTATGTTCTCCAGAAAATAAGCTGTATTGTCGATCTGTACCATAGGACAATTTTGACTCTGTCCTTGGCCCAATGGGCTCAGTTCAGACTTCATCTCACAAAATGTTGGATGAACAAATGTATATCCACTAGATGAAATGTGAGTGAGTGTGTGTGTGTGTGTGTGTGTGTGTGTGTGTGTGTGTGTGTGTGTGTGTGTGTGTGTGTGTGTGTGTGTGTGTGTGTGTGTTTGTTTTGGTGCAGGGGCAGAGGGTAATCAATCAGAGGAGAAGGCAAGCCTAAGCCAAGATTAGCTGAATGCCTAAATGTTCCATAAGGCGAAGTAACAACAATAAATTATCTGACGATGGTTTGTTCAAAGTAACATATCCTACTGAATATGAAAATACTAGTGTGGAAGAGAATGACTTAGAGAGACTAGGTTCTTTTCAGATCCCGAAGGAGTAGTGCAGGGTTGTTGATTTCAGAGGATGACTAAAAAACAGTTTGAATAAGTCCTTCATGCTGGTTAGTGATTAGTTAAGGAGTATACTAACTTAGTATACTAGCCTGGCATTTGGTTTGTCCACCGGTGACACATGCGCCATTTCATCAAGATTCTCTTGCTACCCTATCTTGTCGTAATTTAGTGACAGAACTATTTTGGTTTAGCCTTAAAATGACTACCGTTATAGGTTGGATCGTGTTCCTACAGTAAAGGAGGGGTGTTTATGCACCAGGTGCGGGCTGAATCACACAAATATCCAAGCACATTCAACGGCCAGAAATTTCAACTTACTTTTGTTTTTTTTATAAAAGAACAGTTAAAAAATACTAGTAGGAACCCGATAATTATATAAACCTTATGCTATACAGTGTTATCCGGCAAAATCGAACCCAGTTATGCTAGCAAAGCCTCTGCATCTTTCAACACGTGTGCAACGATTAATGCCATCGATCATTTGCCCAACAAGCAACTCGAGAAGAAATGAACAGAGCCCCATCACAGATCTCGCATGGCATGGCCAAGCTAGCTCCAGCTCTTCATTTATACTCCCATGGATCGGAGCATTGGTTGGATGGAGCTAACCAACCACAAGGACCCTTCACCCCATGGCCTCACTCAGATCAGACATGCCCCAATCAAGCTGCACCTCGTCTCACTGCATTCCCATGCCCTCCTCGTCTCAAATGATTACTGGTAATTTGCGGTTGGGGCGACACCCATATGGTTTGTTCCACGGAGGGAAACACGCCGTATCTCGCAGAATGCACACACCCTGCAGACACTCTGGAATTTGCTCTGCATCTCTGTACCATTTTTTTTTGCCTGAAAATGTACCAGTACTACTACTATTACTGCTGCAACAACTAGTAGTAGTCTACTAGTACTGATACATGGATCCGGCCATTCGATGCCAATAATTTGTATGGTTTTTTAATATGCCATTTATGCCCGTCGCGTCGTCACCTCGGATCAGCTACAAATGGGCGTATCCTAACGCGTCGTACAAACACATGTAAAGCCAGCGTGGTTCCGGCCTGGTCCGCTCGCGCTCCAGCTACGTTCCAGCACAGGTGGTATTAAAGATACGTTCCAGCCAGATAGATTGATTGTAGAACCAGAAATGGCAAAAGAGTAGGTAAATAGTGACTTCTCAAAATTTTCGTTGAGTGCTAGAAATTTTTCACTCTAAAGGTAAGAAGATTATATTTCACGCCCTATAATTAAGCAACAATCTAAAATAACAAAGAGCTCAGCTTTGCACCTGACCAGTCTGACCAGCAACAAGCTTGCAGTCTGACCAAGCCCACGAATGATCTGACCGCTCTCCTGTTCCCAGAATAGAAAATCATCATGAGTCTTAACTACTTTTAGTGTAAACTTCAAAATCCATGATCAAATGAGATCAAATTTCGCACACACCTTGTTAAGGGTTTCAGAAATCTATTCCATCTAAGGATCAGGATTATTATGGCTACGGGCCAAACAATAGATACCAGAACTTCGGGGAGCCCGCGAGTGGTACCCGAGCCTAAAAATCAAGAGAGGGGAGATGTGTAGAGTTGTGCCCAGCACTAAATCTTGGCTTAAGTATTTTTCTTGCACAAATATTCTCTCCATGGTACCCTAAGGGTCATATTTATAGCCATAGGAAAGGTTGTTTATAGAAATGGTTCCTTAGGGTCTCTTCTAGTAAGGGCAAACATATCCTTTCATTGGCATAACTTTAGTAGGCATACTTTGCAGCTACACGCACAATTGGGATTCGCCCTGGTGGGCTGATTGGGCCAAGGGGGCCCATTCTCCCAATAGCAGTCTCTCATGGTCAAGGTCTTTGCCACCGCTAGGCCAAAACCATGTCGTTAGCTCTTTGGCCACAGTTGCTACTAGGGATGCTTCATACCCACTACTGTGGCCATGTGGACGACTTAGTGGACCCCCCAACTTGATCTGGCTCCTGAAGCTGCAACGATGATGAGCACTCTTCACATGACGCAGAAGTCCATTTGCTCCTTCCACGAGTGCATTTGTGCCTATCTTGGGGAGGTCGTGGTGAAGATCTCACTTCACCGGGCACTTGGTAGGCCCACCGATGTGGGATCGTGGCTGGATGGCGTGCCTCGATGAATCGAACCCAACGCAGTGGTGCCCACTGGTTAGGCGAGGGATCGACAGGTGTGAAGTTGCCGAACCCCTTGTAGCTAACTTTTCACGTTGATTTGACTTGTAACTGCCAGGAAACGGCAAGCATGTAGGGTAATAGTTAATACTACGATGTTACCTACATGCATTATTTTTAGGTTGTTTTTGTTTGGTGGGTGGGTCCACCCCATCCTTACATTGTTACGCCTGTTTAGCTTCATGTGTAGTGTGCATGCATCATTACTATCTTTATTCCCGGCAGGTCCCCTTCGTGGATTGCTTACTTTGGCGAGTGCTCTGTCGTTGAGATCAGCATGAAGAATCCATGGCATTTTGGTCAAGCTTTCGGTCTTGGCCACATATTCATCCCACTGAGTATATAAAGATAGAGAGCTACGACGTGGGTGACTAGCCCATATTCCCCAAACTTTGTGTTGTGTTTCTTTTTCCTTTTTTTTGTTCAGTCAAGCTGCTCGTGGCCTTCGCATCATGTCAAAGGTTTAGCATCGGCTCGCACGTGCTCCAGTTGACTTCATAGGGTCACACGCACTCCGTCCCCCACCCTTCAAATGAGCGTCATCAAAAACGATGGTGGACCCCATAGGGTTGCACGTGCTCTATCCCCCACCATTTGAATGAGCATCATCGAAGATGGTGGTAGATTCTGTAGGGTCACACGTGCCCCTGACGGTGGTAAACTCTGTAGGGTCGCATATGCTCCGTCCCCCACCCTTCGAACGGGTGTCGTTGAAGACGACAGTAGATTCCGTAGGGTAGCATGCGCTTCATTCCCCACATTTCGAATGGGCGTCATCAAAGATGATGGTAAGCTCTGAAGGGTCATGCGCACTCCATCACCACCCTTCAGATGGGCATTGCCGAAGACGGCGATAGATTCCTTAGGGTCACGCGCGCTCCGTCCTCCATTCTGTGGGGTCGCCTGTGCTCCATCCCCCACCCTTCAAATAAACGTCATCAAAGATGACAGTAGACTCAATATGATGGCGTCGCCCTTTTGTTTAGACTCTATAGAGTGACTTCCATAGGATGGCACAGGGCGCGGTGGCCTCTACGCTTTTGTTTAGACTCCGTAGAGTGGCGTGGGTGTGGTAGCCTCCGTGTTTAAGTTTAGACTCCATATAGTGGTGTGGGGTGTGGTGGCCTTCGCACTTTCATTTAGACTCCGTGGAGTACGCCGGGCATGCTGGCCATGGTGTTCATTATAGAGTCTGTAGAGTATGCTGGGGCACGCTAGCCACCGATGTTTGTTTTAAACTCCGTAGAGTACGTCGGTGCACGCTAGGCTCCCAGTGTTCGTTTTAGACTCCATAGAGTAGGCCAGGGTGTGCTGGCCATCAACATTTGTTTTAGACTCTGTAGAGTACGCTAGGGCGTGTCGGGCTTCTAATATTCGTTTTAGACTTTGTAGAGTGGCAAGGGGCGCGATTGCCTCTGCATGTTCTTTTACACTCCATAGAGTATGCCAAGGCAAGTCGCTCGCTCAGTGTTTATTTTAGACTCCATAGAGTGGCACGGGGTGTGATGGCTTCTGCGCATTCTTTTAGACTCCATAGAGTTCGTCGAGGTGAGTTGTCAACTCATTGTTTATGTTAGACTCCGTAGAGTTGTGCGGGGTGTGATGGCCTCTATGTGTTCTTTTAGACTCCGTAGAGTACGTTAGGGCGAGTCGCCTGCTCGGTGTTTATGTTAGACTCCGTAGAGTGGCATGGGGCATGATGGCCTCTACATGTTCTTTTAGACTCTGTAGAGTATGAGGGGCATAGCTAATGAAGTTAGTTCTTTTTGGGGAAAGAACTTTATTAAACCCCATTTGTGTAGGTAGGCTGTACATAAGATTTTTACAAGTACGGCACACAGTCAGATGATTGGGATGCTTCTCTATGGCACATTTGTTGCCATGCTTTCCGCGTCTAGGCATAGTAGTGGAATAGGTGATCACCATTCCAAGTGTGGTTTAGCAGTTGACCCTCAGGTGTGGAAAGGCGATAAGAGTATGCCCTAAATGAGTCTGTGATGTATGGGCCTTCCCACTTTGATTCCAGCTTGCCTGTCATGGTAGCCTACAAGGCCTTCTTGATGACGAGGTCCCCCACCGTGAGTTGACGAGCTTTGTCCCTTTTGTTTTAGGAAGTTGTGGTTTCCCATATGTATTTTGCAATGTTGTTGGTCGCTAAGTGTCTAGTTTCATTGGTAAGGTCTAGTGACAGCTCACATTCCGCTGGGGGTGCCTGTGCCCATGCAAGGTGGGAATTCACTTTTAGTTCTTTAGGCATCATGGCCTCGTTGCCAAAGAGCAGTCTGAATGGGGGTGACGCCAGTGGGGCACGTGGTGGTGGTGTGCATGGACCAAACGACCTGGACAACTCCTCTGACTACTTTCCCTTCCTAAAGCCGATCAGGCACTTCTTGATCCCCATTTGAAATGGTGCCATTGACGCGTTCGATGGCCCTATTGGACTGTGGGTGGCCCACAGAGGTGTAGCATATATTGATGCCCATGTGTTCGCAGAAGGCCTAAAAGGTAGTTGCATCAAACTGCAAGTCATTGTCGACGGTGACTTCTCTAGGGACTCCAAATCAGCCCATAATGTTTTGCCAAAGGAACTTCTGTACCACCATGGATGTGATCCTAGAGAGGGATTGCGCCTCGATCTACTTCGAGAAGTAGTCGTAAGCCACGATGATGAACCAAAAGGTCATTGAGGGCACGGGGGAGCGGCCCTATGATGTCGATCCCCCAGCGCACAAGCGACCACATTGGCAGTATTGGCTGGAGAGGGGTTGGTAGTGCATACCTAAACCTTCCCATCCACTGGCAACACTGGCAGCACTTGACCAGTTCCCAAGTGTCCGAAGTGGCCATGGGCCAATAGAAGTCCTAATGGAAAGCCTTCCCCACCAGGGTGCACAGGGCCAAGTGTGAGCTACACATGCCATGGTGAATCTCCACTAAGAGTTCTTGGCCTTTGTGATGTGATAGGCAATGGAGGAGTGGGGCACATACACCCCTCTTGTAGAGCACCCCATCCACTACGTCGAAGTTCCTTGCTTGGTGCGTGAGCCTGTAGAGCTCATGCTGGTCATCCGGCTCCTCGGTGTCCTGAAGGAATGCAACGATTGACTACCTCTAGTCATCCTCTTCACCGATGCATAGGACGTTCAGGGTGGACCTGTGCTCCTGTGTGATGGACGATGATGAGAGGGCTTCAAAGAAAAAATTGAAAGGTGGCTCGCATCCTTGGCTAGCTGCCTTAGCAAGGGCATCTGTTTCCATGTTATCGCCCCTCAGTATAGCTTCGACCATGACGCCCAGGAAGTGGCGCTCCATCACCCTGACCACAACGAGGTACTTTGCCAGGTCAGCATCCTTGGCCTAGTATGATTTGTCAATGTGACCCGCTATCAAATGCGAGTCGCTGTGAATGAGCACTCTCCTAGCTCCCAGTGCCTTTATTTTGCAGAGTCCGTATAGCAAGGCCTCGAATTCTATCGTGTTGTTGATGGTTGGGAATTCGAGGCATGCTGTGTAGAATAACCTTCATCCTTTAGGGGTAGTGATGATGACTCTGACCCTGGCCCCCGTGGCTCCTCACACGCCTTATGAGTGAAAGGCCCATACTGGCTCCAGGGGTGGCTTATGCCTGGGTTGGCATGTGGGTGTCCACCCTGCCACAAAGTCCGTTAGGATTTACGACTTTATTGCCATGCAGACAATGTAACTGATGAAGAAAGGTGCCAATTCAGTGGCCCATTTGCCGAGCCAATCGATGGACTCCTTATTCTGCAACATTTCTTTAAGGGTGAAGGATGAGGGCACGATGATCTTGTGTGCTAGGAAGTAGTGCCTCAACTTCCGTGAGGCTATTGGTAGGGTGTAGGCCAACTTCTCTAGCTTAGTGTAACACATCTTCACGCCTTGTAGCACCTTAGATACATAATACATTAGGCACTGGGTGCGTGCTTCCTCAAGAATGAGTACCGCGCTGATGGCCTGGGGACTTGTTGCCAGGTACAATAATAGTGGAGCCTCTAGTACTGGGCACGCAAGCTTCGGGAGGTCTACAAGGTACTCCTTTAGCGCATACAAGGCCTAGGTGCACTCGTCAGTCCACTGGAAACCATCAGTGGTCTGAAGGGTCTTGAAAAATAGGAGTGCCCGCTAGCCTCTAGACCTCCCTAATGGTCTTGGGTGCCTTCATGGACCGTATGGCATCAATTTTGTCAAGCTTTGCCTCGATGCCCCTCTTGAATATCAAGAAACCGAGCAACTTGCCTGCCCAAACTCCGAAGACACATTTCTCTAGGTTGAGTTTGATGCTCGCCTGGTGGAGTTTGTCAAAAGTCTCCTAGATGTCTTCCATGTGCAAAGCTGCATGCCTGCTCTTGATGACCACATCATCCATGTATGCTTCACCGTTCCGGCCTAGTTGGGATGCTAGGACCAAAGTGACTTGCCTGGTGAACATAGCACTAGTGTTTTTAACCCGAAGGGCATTCTGACAAAGCAGCAGGTCTTGTCGGGGATAACGAAGCTAGTTTTATCATTGTCTTCTTTGGCCATTCAAATTTAATGGTATCCGGAGTAAACATTGAGGAAACTTCTCATATCACATCTGGCAGTGGTGTCTACCAAGTGGTCGATGTGTGGTAGAGGATAATTATCTTTAGGGCACACCTTATTGAGGGTGGTGAAGTCGATGAATATGCGCCACTTCCCATTGGCTTTTCTTGACCAGTACTAGGTTGGTGAGCCAATCGTGGTGGACTACCTCCCAATGATACTAGAAGCAAGCAACTTGGCCACCTCCACCTTAGCAGCCTCCTATCTATCCACTGACATCCTTCACATCTTTTGCTTGATGGGCTTCACGTCATTGGCTCCCATTGTGACCTGCCTTAACAGATCACAATTAGTGAGTGGCACCCTCTTGACTTCACTGTCTAGCTTTGTCTTTGGCATCCATCTTGTGGTGAACGGGGTGGGCGGGGCCTCTAAGGTAGTAGCAGGGCTCTCGCTTAATGCGTGCACATTCCAATGTGGGCTTTGCGTGCCCACCTCGATTTGCTTGCGAGGTCCTGATAGCTGGTTACTATGATGACCCCTCTTTGGCTGGGGAGCTTCATGCATAAGTAATTATGGTGCAGGATAGCTCTGAACGCATTGAGGGTAGATCTTCCCAGTATGACATTGTACGAGTACATAAGGTCAACGACATGGAAGTTGATGACCTCCACCCTAGCGTGGTCACCTTGGCCGAATACTACTTCAAGCACCTGCTAACCCAATACATTAATTAGGCTTCTGCCGAAGCCTTGTAAAAGGATCCCAGGCGGCTAAAGTCTGCTCCACAGGATGCCTATTTGGTTGAAGGCACCAACGAATAGAAGGTCTGTAGAGCTACTGCCGTGCACCAGGACTCTCCATTCTTCATAGCATGCTATGTTGGCCACAACCACCAACGAGTCCTGGTGGGGGAAGTCTAACCTTGAGACGTCATCTGTCGTGAATGTGATGTCAGCTCGGGCCCACACTAGGGGCATCTATGCTGGATATGTGGTGACATGGTGTACCCAGCATGCGTAGGCCTTTCGTTGCCTCTTGGAGGGAAACTCGAGGGATGACCCTCGATCACTCGCTGGGTCCAGCATTGGTGGCCTCTATTTGTAGCACACTTAGGTGGGGTTGCATGGGGTATGCCACCGGGGACTGCTACACCTATGTGACTAGAGGGTATGCCTCTGGGGCTATGGTACATGTGCCACCACTAGTGCCCTCGCGTCCTGGACATGATTCCTGGCTGCGCTTTCTTGGAGCACTGCAATGGTGGGGCACTTGTGCGTGGTGTGTTCTTCCTTTCTGTGCACCTCGCACCATGCCCCGGTTGACGTCCATCCTCCCATCCTCGCCCCCTTCTACCCCTATGGCCCCTTCCTCTATCATTCTTTTGGCCTCTCTGGGTGGATGCCACATTGCCTCCCCTTTCGATGCCAAACACATATCTACCTCGGGACCTCCTTTGCTACTTGCGGGTTGCGCCTTCCTTCTGGGCTGAGGGAGCAAACTTGCCCTCGACGATGGACCACGTGACGTCGACTTCGCATCTCACCACGTGCTCCTTAGCCCTCTCGTACTCCTCTATCTTCTTAAAGAGCTTGACCACCATTCTTATGGGTTTTCGAGAGTTATATTCTACGAGGGGCCCTCTCTGAAGGCCTTGGATGGTGATGTTGATGATCATCGTCTTGTTGACATCTTTGACCTAGCATATGACTTTCGCGAAGCACCTAAAGTACTCTTGTAGCTTCTCCCTGGGGGCTTGCTTTAATCGCGAAGAGCTGGTCAGCGTTGACCCATACCGTGTAGTTGTTTCAGAAGTTGTCGTGCATGTCGTGGACCTACTCCCATGCATAAATGGAGTCAGGGGATATTAAAGAACTAGGACAATGTGACTCCCTGCAGAGCGAGCGACAACCCCTTCACTTTTGTTGAGTTGCCCCCTCCCGTGACTTCGAAGGTCTTCTTGTAGACGTGTAGAAATACGTAGGGATCGGTGTCGTCCTTGTCAGGGCACCCAAACTACCAAGAGCCATTGGCGTGGATCCTCCGGCTGCAAGGCTACCCTCTTCGTAGCCTGCATCGCTGCTAAGAGGCTATCTTCATTACCTGGCATGGCACTAACTGCGGCCACACTGGTGCGCCACTACCACGGGGCAGGGGGCCCTCGACCACCAGCTTCCTCACCCTCGCGGCTATGACACTCCTCTTTCGCTTCGAGGACAGTGTCATCTTCTTCTTCGATGCCATTTTCCCAGGAGCCTTTGCTTTAGCTCATAGCTTCTACGTTGCTCCCCACGAACAGCGTCAACTGTTATGGCTATGGGCCAAACAGTAGATACCAGAGCTTCGGGGAGCCCGAGAGGGGTACCAAGAGCCTAAAACTCAAGAAATGGGAGATATGTACAGTGTGCGCTCGCACTCAATCTTGGCTTAAGTCTTTTTCTTGCACTAATGTTCTCTCTCCATGTTACCCTAGGTGTCATATTTATAGCTAGGGGAGAGATTGTTTATACAAATACCCCTTTAGGGTATCTACTAGTAAGGACAAACATGTCATTTCGTTGGCATAGTCTTAGTAGGCCTGCTTTGTAGTTACACGCATAATTGGGCTTTGCCCTGGTGGACCGATTGGGCCAAGATGGGACCACTCCCCTAACAAGGATGATCCTGACCAAAGTCCTAACCTTTTCTCAAAACATGCAATGTTGCATTAAAATTAGGCAAATCTCAAAATCTTAAAAACAACTTGTTCATGGGTTACGAACAACCAAGATAGCTCTAGATATATTTTCACATGTCACAGCAAGCAAAACTAACCAACAAATCAAAGTCAAAATCCTTAGATCAAGAAATCTCAAGAAGGGCTCGAAATCAAGCAAGAACTAGGCAACTTAAAAATCTTACAAATAATAGTGCTTAGATGTATTAGATTTGATATAAAGAATCATCTCCATTACTCATACGTCCTTGGCAACAACGAGATCAAGAAGAGGAGAGAAAAGGCAAAAAAAACCCCAATAAGAATAAGAGCAAATTAACCAAGATAAGAATGATTCATGACATGAACAAACTTGATTATATTACTATTTGACAATGAAGGTTTTATAGCCATTCCATAAGGAGGACAAGAGTACATCACAACATTCACTCTTCTCTCTCAAAACCTAACCCTAACTCTAGAACGGTTGGAGTGGTTAGCATGCAAACATTCACCTCATCCATTAAATAGATGGAGCAACTAACCCACATCTAATCCTAATGGACACTATTCGTTAGCACAAATAGGAGAAATCCGTTAACCTCACACAACATGGGTTTTACACTTACACTTGACTTATGCACGCTTTTTAAAGCATACGAGCTTGAACCCGCTAAGTTTTTAGCCTTTGATCCACTTGATCTTCTTAGCATTTTCTTGACCTAAATTGCTTTTTCCAAATGCCTCTCAAGCACCGCAGTTTTGATGCAATAGAGTTTTCGGTATCTGGTAAACTACCAAAATACTTTCGCCTTGACCCTCTTTATCTTCCCTTGCAAGCAATCGTCATGCTCGCTACATGTAGATGCACCAATTGCTTGTCATACGTCGGCAAGTCCCTCCCATTCTAGTTCTATCGAATCACGCATCACTTGGACTGATCAAGCCACTTGGTGCAACCCGTTGCTCGAATCTTTCTTTTAATATTTCTTGCCTTCCTTATGGCACACTTGAGCTCAACCATCTCATTAGGCATCCTTGACTGTTCTAGAGCCTGGCTCCTCTATGAGCGTAATTCTAGTCCTTGCTGTTGACCATAGTTGACTCAAAGATTCTCTATACATCCAAAGACAAAAATTGTTTTTGGTCATAAGTTTTTCATAACTTGACCCACGTTAGCTCAAACATATTTCATGCAACATGAATACATAGACCGAAGACCAAATTCCCTTATTCTCGACCAAAATTCCCAAATTTCAAAACTCATTGTCGAAATAGGAAGACGGCCCGGTCATACCACCCAGCCGAGCCGGTCAGACTGCTCTGCTAAGCCGGTCAGACCGCCATAAACCAAACAACAGGCATAAAATCAAATATTTTATAAATTTAAAATTCAACTCTATAGATAAAAAAAATCCTGAACACGGTCCCTCAATGATCGAGCATGCCATGCCTACTCAGCAAGCAAAGCACTTCTCCATGCATGCCCTCCCAGATCGATACAGGCTCTGGATTTGTGTCCTTTTAGCCTGCCTGCGCCGAATCATCGAATCCGTCCAGGACAATCGAACGGTCCACGCGTTGCCACCTAGCTAGCTTCGACATGCTATTCATTCATACGTACGTACGTACGTAAATGCAAACATACAGGAAAAGAAGCCGAGTACGTACGTATGCATCGACGCAATGTGTACGACGCGATGCAATGATGCGAGTGGAACGTCCAGTGGACATCGTGCGGTTGTGAATCTTATGCAGATCATGGGGAGATCGCTAGATCAGGCAAGATCCAGGACGTACGTGCGTGTACCAGTGCGGCGAGTGAAAGAGATTATGGCACGGCGCAGGGAGAAATCGTTAGGCCGCGTACTGCCGGGCCAGCGTGCGCGCTCACGTACGTACTGGCCGCGCCTATTGCAGCACAGTCGCTGCATTTGCTGCTGCTGCGTGTTGTACTTTTCTGGCCGGCCGGTCTACTCTCGCTCGCGCTCTCTCTCTCTCTCTCTCTCTCTCTCTCTCTACCTCTCTCTCTCTCTACCTCAGTATCCTCTAGATCATTGCTGCAGTAGCGCTGTGCGACGCTTGCTCGTTGCTAGCTGCAGGTGGTTACCTTGATGATCTCCCCAAGTGCAGTGATTTTGCCAGTCTTTTTTGGGAACATGCTGTCCTACAAACGATGCTCAACTCTCTCTCTTTCTCTAAAGTGCATGAACCTAGGTGAAAAATTACCAGCATAAGACGCAGGCTTTACCCTTAAATTAAGGATAAGTATGCTCATGATTTGGCACGCTCCCTCACGCACAGGGCGCAGTGGGGGCAGACGTGGGGCTGACAAAAGCGGGCCGGTTTTTTTTCCTCTTCTTTGAAGGAGGCGATGACGCAAAGTGACGCGAGAAAATATTCCCTCCCAAGGACAGCAGCATAGTTTCCAGAAAGAGATTAGTCCCTCTCCCTTAGTGCACGATTAATTAACTCCCCCAACCTCAGCTTTCCACTGCTAAGGCTGGCCATCAGTCATGCGTGATTATCCTCCTAGTCAGATTAGTTAATTGAAATCTGAATTCTCTGCTGGCATCGCAGAATTGACTTGGATCTAGTTGATTATCCACCTAGTCAGATTAGTTAATTGAAATCTGAATTCTCTGCTGGCATCGCAGAATTGATTTGGATCTTGTTGATTTCGATTTACCTAAGGAAGAAAATAATACAAGTCATAAACAATTTTGGTTTTCCAAGCTAGTCATCTCAAAACTCAAAAGGAATTATTTTTTTACTTCAGAGGCAACATGACTTGACAGTTCATGAATCTGAATGGCAAGAGTTAGAGAAAAATGCATAGATCAGATAGAACTGAATTCTTTTGGAATCGTTGAGTCTTTTCAGGATGGATCGATGACGACCATACTGACATGGATGAGCTGATAAAGTCTGAATTCTTGCTCAAGGGACCTACAAGGAAATGCTAAATTAAGGGGAATCACATGGTTAACATCTCTCCTTTCAAATAGCTACACCAGTTAGGGTGCTTACAAATCAAGGTGTTGCTAAGAGCTAATGGTCTTACTAGCCATTGTTTTGTTGTTTGGACGATAGCATTCTTGCATTATACTTATATGCCTAGCTAGCACATTAACAATGCTTAACAGATAAAAAGGCGACCCGCATGTGAATCCTAGGCATCATTAGATGCTAAATTAGTTGCAAGCTGAGGTGATAATTGCGCAACTTAAAACCATTATCGAGCAAGCGTCGTTTCCTCCTGTGTATATTTGCACTACAAATGAAATGTCGAGATCTGGCAACTCGATCTTTAATTTGCATTTGCATGAAAGAAGTTATCTCAGCTAATGTCCCTCTAAAAATGGCATGCAATTACTTTTGTCCCAGTACTGAAATGTATTGTAATTTTGTTTCGACATCGTCACCAATTGAAATGGAAGTCCTAACACGCTGAAACTTTGTACATACAAAATCAATCTCTGTGTGTGTGGGTGTGGGGAGAGGGGGGGGGGGGGGGGGGGGGCAGTGTACAAGAAGAGTGGTGCACAAGAATCTACATGAAAATGGCCCGTGGAGTTTGAACAGCTAAGGAGTCAATTGGGATAACGGTTCAGTAGATAAACTTCAAGTTATGACTAAAATGCAAGCCATTGATCACTTGTACTAAAGAAAAAAACATTGATAACACTGCAAAAAAATGTATATGTGCAGGAGCAGCTTGTTTGTACAAGCTATGTAACTAGTCGGCAACCGTGCATTCGCACGGCTAGCTTCTTACACTACTACAGAAAAGGACATCATAAACGGTTCAAAAACGTCATCACAGACGGTTTTCTGAACCGTCTGAATTTATGGGTCAGTGATAATCCAAAGTTATATCAATATCACAGACGGTTTTTAACTTAAAACCGTCTGTGATATCTGATTATCACAGACGGTTTTTAACTGTGATATTGATATATCACAAACGGTTTTTATTTACAAACCGTCTGTGATATGTCACCTATCACAGACGGCTTGTAACCAAAAACCGTCTGTGATGTTCTTTTCTACCTCTAAATCTATTTCTGTTTATTGGCTAGCCTTAGGAAATGCTAGCCATGCCCTCTGAAACAAGCAGATAAACAAGTATATGTATACATACAATTCACACCTCAATTCATTTGACAAACATAAAACATCCAATTCACATTACATTTCATTCACAGACATAAGGCATCCATTTCGCAAATGAATTAATTGAAATGAAATAAAATATCCATTAACAAATTCACAATTACAGAGTGATAAGAGCAATAAAAAATTACATTTCATTCACAGACATAAGTTATTCGGAAGGAAAGAAAGAGTACAATGTACTTACCTATCGAGTATTTGGGCGATAGCTGTGTACTTGGATTTGTTCTTACTTAGAGAATCAAGGTATATAGCCTTGTTCCATTTTGGTATAATTACAATTAAAATCCAATGAAAGTGCTCATTGTATGGCATAAGAACATATTCCTTATCGCGGTGAGCCAGCAGTGCTTTTGTAATATAGTTCTCGACGAAGGATGCATCCTCGTTGATGGTATCAATGGCGACCAAGCGTGGGTCCAGAAAACCAATTGGTGATTTCGATGATCTAGCTTCGGTCAGCATGAATCTATATATATACACAGAAAAGCAACAAATTGTGACATATATCGGTATTACGTGAACAGAGACTGTGATTGTACAGACTTACAGCGTCCAGCATCGAACGAGTGAGGCGTCGAGAGTGTTGAGCGTGAAAAGACCAAATATATCATCAAAGGTCACCGCGAAGACACATTCCTGAGCTTCGTGCAGGAAATGTTCCGGCTTGAATTTGACAGTGATACCTGAGCGCCGTTCTGCCTCTGGCCTATTGGACTGTTCCATATACTAAGCGTGGAATCTTTGGCAAACAAGTCCTAGGGTTAAGAGGTGCTCTTCCGGGAATATCATCGGCTCGCCTAGCACGAATTTGCGGGCCAATGGCAGGTACAGGATATCGTCATCATCCTTCGTCTTTGATTTGCCCTGGCCACTGCCTTGACTGTAGGTCGACTTTATGGTAGTCGACTGTAATGGTACATACGGTGCAAGTTGTTTTGGCGAGAATAGCACCTGTGGAGATAGCACCGGTTCAGGTAGCTCTGCTTCGCAATGCCCTTGTGGAGATGGCACCAGTGCATGTTGCTTTGGTTCGCACTGCCCTTCTGGTCCTGCCACCGGTGAAGAAGCCTCCAGCGAGATGTCGCTTTTGGGCCACTGGATGAATGTTCCAATGGCCTGCCCTAGAGTCACGATCTCGTCGTTGGGGGGCTTCGGTAGCGGGACGACCTCAAAATTGACATGCACACCATCCACATTAACTTTTGCAAAGCCTGGCGCTAAAGGTTGACCGTGCAGCATGGCCCCGATACCAGACGGATATGCCTGGCCCCAAGCAGCGTGCAAGGGAACAGAGGCATATCTCACTTGGAGCCTACACTTCGTAGGCTCCTACATAACGATACAGAATTAGCTAGTCGAATAGGCCTATCAATGGAGCAAGCATTCGAGAGATAATAATTATTACCAGGATGTCGTCCACAGAAAATCTGGCATCGGTTTGCGTCGGATTGGACGCGCAACTACTCGGACGGTTGTGCGGGCTAGCTAGCACAGGAGCGGTGGCGGCGGCCTGCTGACTTTCTGTATGTTTCCGCACCTCATCTCTAACTACATGAGCCAGCTCACCCATTAGCTCCTCTCTAAGAGATGCCTTGATCTCTTCTCGTAGTTGTGCGTCACGCTCGGCTTTGTTTCTCTTCCTGCGTCGATACATGTCGGAATCATCTTGGAAACCATGTTTCCAAGGAACGTAAAGGCCAAGGCCTCTCGTACGGCCCGGGTGCTCCTTGTTTCCCAGGGCCGAGGAGAGCATATCATTCTCCCTTGTTCTCTGGAATGATCCCAGGGTAGTTTCAAAACTCAGCTCTTCCTGCAAGATCACGACATGTCATTTCACTTCGTACGAAGCTGTGGAGTAATTACAAGCTACGTAGTTCGATCGATATCTTACCAGGCGCTGGGACACTTGCTGGTCTGCAGGGTTTTGAAAGGAGACGTCCCCCGATGTCGTTGTGGATGACCTTGCTCTAATCTAATTTCGAGCGCGCTCATCCGGGATATTGGCAAATGGCGGGGCGATGTCCTGCAGGGCTGCCTGATCGTCCTCGCTCCTCCACTGTGGGATTTTACCCGCATACCCAGCTGTGGCAAGTCTGTGGGGGTGTGTGTTTTTTGCTTGGAGGGCCTTGTGCGCCGCACTTGTACTTTTGAAATCTTCGGTCGTCTTCAAAGCCTTGAACTCTTCCCATTGTGGTTTCAGGAATGGGTATTTATGAAAGGGCGTTTCGTCTTTCTCCACGTAGTCCTTGACAAGCTTGCTCTTGAAGTTCTTCCATGCTTTGCACGCCCCTAGCAAGGCTTGTTGTTGCACGGCGTCTTGGTATTCTTCTGGGATCTCGAACGATGCCAAAATTTCTGTCAGCAGCTCTCTTTTCCGAGTCGCAGGCACGTCCTTCCACGAATTGAATGTGATCTCAATTCATTCTCGTGCAACGATTCCGATCATGCTCTTCCATGCGCTTACTGCTTTGCGAGGAAGGAGAGGGACCCCAGATACATCGACCTGTGTGATGGTAAATCGGCCCTCAGGCTTCTTCGATAGCCCTCTTCCTTGGCGTCCTGATTTTGAAGCGGACGCCTCCGGCGATGGTGTTGAAGAATGCGCGGATGACATTTTGCTCAATTTGTGGGTCTATTAGAATAAGATAAGAAAGTGCCATACCATAAGATAAGAAAGTGCAATATCTATCTATTTCGCTCAATATAGGCGATTACAATACATATATATGTTACATATATATGTGTATATACATACATACATATACATATATATACCTACATATATACATATACAAGCATCAATAATAGAATCAATAACATTCTAAACATGAATATGTATGACAATGTAAAAGGCATGTATCAATTAAGACTAGCAACAAGCTCAAGTTTTAATTGATTAATTTGTGCTCTCAAATTGTAGGGTTGCACAAGATTAATCTTGGCCGTCCCGCTACTAAATCATATACTCTTCCTTGATTGGTTATGCCAAATAATAAACTCGGTCTTTTGAGCTCTAGATACGAACTCTACAATCTCAAGATTAAAGTATATTCAGCATGCATGTATTCAGATTGCAGTATTCAAAAAAGCAAGACCAACCAAATTAACTTTGCTCAATAATTTATGTTTCAACTTAACAAAATTCCCAACAGATCAACATATGAATATGTTAATATCTGAAACAGCATGAACCGATTGAATGACAACTATATCCCATAAACAATCTATGTTTCCAGAGTCACAAGACAACAAGACTCACTCACAAGCATATATATCAAAATCTAGAGACTGCCTTCCAGAGTCACAAGACAACAATGACAGCTATTAGAGCTCAATGACCGATTGAACCAATCTCAGTATATGATATTTGTTATCATCGAGCAACCAAATATCCCATAAGCAATCTATGTTTACCAGTGCCAGGTAATGTAAAGAAGATTAACAAACTTGCACAGCCCACACAGATTGCATACAAAAATCACAGACTCACTCACAAGACCGGTGATATTTGAAATCACCAGAAGAACAGGGGCTAGGGGAGGTGGCGGCGACGACGGGCTCAGAGAGGCGGCCGGCGAGGGCTCGGGGAGGCGAGGGCTCGGGGAGGCGACGGCGAGGGCTCGGGGAGGCGATGGCTCGGGGAGGCAACCAGGAAGAGCAACCAGGAAAGTATAAATCTTCAAAGCTCAATATCTGCCTCCTCCTACCAAATTAACTGGCCTGAAATCGCCAAGCTTGCCTCCTGAGCGAAAGAGTAAAGCACCAGCTAGATCTGGATCGAAATGAAGACAGATGCGGTCTGAGCAGCGCAATAAATGCCTACTGCCATTATCACAGACGGATTAAAAACCGTCTGTGAATTATCACAGACGGATTAAAAACCGTCTGTGAATTATCACAGACGGTTTTTCATTCAAAACCGTCTGTGATAACCAGCTTATCGCAGACGGTTTTTAATACAGACCGTCTGTGATACTGAAGTATCACAGACGGTTCATCGGTAAGAACCGTCTGTGATACTTGTTTTCCCCGACGCCGCCAACACAGACGGTGTCCAAATTAAAACCGTCTGTGTTAGTGTTGTTCACAGACGGTTTTGTCAACCCGTCTGTGATTGGCCGTCTACTATTAGGCTTTCTGTAGTAGTGTTAGGTAATATATTTAGCATCTGTCTCAAAAGTTAAAATAATTAAATGAAAATTTTTCGATTATGAAAGTAGTACATAATAAGGTATATCAATATATAACAAGTAACCAAAGGAAGAAGGGAGATCCAATATTTCGTGTCATGAATAAGTCATCCTCTGATAAAGGTATTAAATTTTCGACACATTTACCTCCTTTGGTACAACATAAACTAAAGTAAGCTCAAGATCAATTACATATCTCTAGCTCAAACAAAAATAAAAGTGGAGAAGTGGTTCAAATTACCTTGTTAAATAATGATGATGAATCATTGCCTATTTCTTTATATGACAAGAAAGTTCTTTATATGATGTAGAAAATGGGTTATGATATCTTCAAAGGCCCTTATTTATGTAACGGCTGGAGGCAGCTTGCACCATTCGAAAAGGCGCCATCTCACGAGCAACTAGAAGCCCTGCACGAAGATCAAACATTAAAAGAAAAGAGATATGGGTTGGGTTATGATGTCTGTAGACCTCAGCTAAGTTGTAGACACAACAGCAGCGGCTCCACAAATGGAGGATGGAGATCAACCCACCATTGATGAATTGGAAGAGATGAATATTGGAACGCCCAACGATCCTCGCCCAGTATATATCAGCAAACATTTATGCAAGGAAAGTAAAGAAGAATATCATAGATTTGTTTCTGCAAATAGGAATGTGTTCGAGTATGAAGAAATGCCAGGGTTGGATCCAGCGGTGGCAGTACATCGCCTCACTATACAAGAAGACGTTCCACCGGTCAAACAACCACAAAGAAGGTTTTGACCAGAAACACTTCCAAAAATAGAAGCTGAAGTTGACAAGCTTATAGCAGCCGAGTTTATTCAGGAAGTCAAATATCCTAAGTGGCTTTCCAATATTGTTCCTGTTAAAAAGAAAAATAGGCAAACCCGTGTATGTGTAGATTTTAGAGATTTGAATAAGGCATGCCCTAAAGATGATTTTCCAATACCTATCTCTGAAATACTTATTGATGCTACTATGGGTCATGAAATATTTTCCTTTATGGATGGTTTCTCGGGTTATAATCAAATAAAAATGGCTCCAGAAGATGAGGAGTTAACAACATTCCGAACACCCAATGTATTATTCTGTTATAGGGTTATGCCTTTTGGGCCTAAAAATGCTGGTGCAACATATCAGCAATCCATGACAATTTTCCTTGATAGACTACTGCACATCATTGTTGAGTACTATATAGATGACATTATCGTAAAATCAAAACATGAAAGATATTATTTAAAATATCTCTCCACTGTTTTTGAATGCCTTAGACAACATAATTTAAAAATGAACCCAATGAAATGTGCCTTGGGGTCTCTTCTAGAAAATTTTTTGGTTTTATAGTCACAAAGCGTGGAATCAAAATTGACCCAATGAAACTAGATGTGATTGTTAAAATGTCGCCACCTAAAATCCTTTATGAATTGAAGAGCATCCAAGGTCAGTTAGCATATATTAGGCGATTTATCTCAAATTTGTCCGGGAAATGCAAACCTTTTTCTCGGCTTATGAAAAAAGGGGTCCCTTTTCAATGGGATCAAGCATGCCAAAATGCACTTATAGATATAAAAAAAATACTTGACAAATCCCCCTGTCTTGAATGCAACGATTAAAGGGCGACCATTGATTCTCTATATAGTAGCTGTGCCAACATCATTAGGCGTTCTTTTGGCACAAAATAATGATGAAGGAAAAAATGTCTTTATATTATCTCAGTCGCACCCTTGTTGGGGTGGAATGCAATTATCCTGACATGCAAAAAATATGTCTAGCACTAGTATTTGCAGCACAAAAACTGTGCCATTATATGCTAGACCATATTGTGCATCTCATTTTGAGAGTTGATCCACTTCGATACATCTTAAATAAAATGGTCCTTTCAGGGAGATTAGCTAAATGGGCAATGTTCCTGTCACAATTCAACATTGTATTCATGCCACAAAAAGCTATGAAAGGACAAGCCTTGGCAAACTTTCTAGCTACGCATCCTATCCCAGATGATTTTCCCATCAAGGATGATTTACCAGATGAAGAAGTATTTGCCACATCGATTGCCAATTCAACATGGCAAGTATATTTTGATGGTGCTTGTCAAAAATCAGGAGCAAGTGCAGGCATTGTCTTTGTTACGCCTAGTGGAGGAATAATTCCATATTCATTTACTTTAACCCCGACAGTTTCAAATAATTCTTCTGAGTATAAAGCCTTAATTATTGGACTGGAAATAGCCTTAAATATGGGATTAAAAACACTGTTGGTGTATGGTGATTCCCAATTAGTCATTAACCAACTTTTAGAAACTTACATGGTAAAGAAAGAAGATTAATGCCATATTTCTAAAGAGCAAAGGAGCTTATGTCTATGTTCACTAACCTAAACATGCAACATATTGTCAGAAGCCAAAATGAAATGGCCAACGCATTGGCAAGTTTGGCAACTAGCATGTCATTAAATTCCTATGAAACAATGGACGTGCATATAGAGGAGAGGAGAGTCCTACCGGTACTCGCTGAGGAAGAGGAAACAACATCCTCTATAGCATTGACAGCAGATATTTATGAAATCGAGGTGGGAGAATGGAGAACATTTCTCGATTATTTACTCCGCAACTATCTACCCCTTGATTCTAGTGAAAGAACTAGGATCCGGAGAAGGTCAATCCATTACACACGTATAAACGATACACTTTATTGGCGTTCATATGACGGCATCCTATTAAGCTGCCTCACTGGAAATGAGGTGATGGAAGCGTTAAGGGAAGTGCATGCTGGAATTTGTGGTGCACACCAATGCGGTCCCAAACCGCATCATCAACTAAAACATTTAGGCTATTATTGGCCTACAATGTTCGAAGATGCCCTGAAATTTGCAAAAAAAGTATCATGAATGTCAGGTACATGCTGACTTTATCCATCAAACACATGAGCCACTGCATCCCACCAGCATGTCCTGGCCCTTCAAAATGTGGGGGATGGATATAGTCGGACAAATTCAACCGCCATCGTCCAAAGGACATAAATTTATTCTCATAGCAACCGACTATTTCTCTAAATGGGCGGAAGTCATACCATTAAGAGAAGTGAAGGCAGAAAATGTGGAGAATTTTATAAGAACTCATCTCATATATTGATTTGGTGTCCCTTTGCAGATTATATCCGATTATGGGTCACCATTCAAAAACAGACAGATAGAAAAGTTATGCACAAAATTTAAAATAAAGCACCATTTTTCTACGACATACAATGCAGAAGCCAACGGACAAGTGAAGCATTTAACAAAACCCTGCACAAATTATTGAAGAATGTGGTATCAAAGAACAAACGAAATTGGCATGAAAAGCTGCTTGAAGCCTTGTGGGCATATAGGATCATGACACACACGCCAACTGGAATAACTCCTTACTCCTTGGTGTATGGAGGAGAAGCGGTCTTACCGTTGGAAGTATAGATTAATTCTTTGAGAGTCTCTGTGCATGAGAAGCTCTTAGAAGAGAAAGCCGCTAAATTACAATTTGAGGAATTGGAACGTCTTGAAGGAAAACGACTCCAAGTGCTACAAAACTTAGAAGCGTATCAAGCTAGAAGGTCATGAGCTTTTGATAAGCACCTCAAAAGATGGTCATTCAAAGAAGGAGACTTAGTTCTCGCTGTTATTCACCCTATGAATATCACACATCGGATGTAAGGAAAATTTGAGCCTAAATGGGAAGGCTCTTATATCGTAAAAGAAGTTTATTCTAGTGGCACGTATAAAATCATTTCCCCAGACGGTGAATATTCTTCGTCGCTGATAAATGGAAAATTTTTAAAGCATTATTACGCCTGAAGTAAAAAAACATAATCGCTCTAAAACCTTACGAGCTTAAACTGTGGCGCAATATATATATATATATACACACACACGAAGCCTCTTTTCTACTCCCGGGTGTAATTACACGCTATGTCGTATCTCACAACATAAGTAGTATCTCGCGTAACGGAGAGTATGTACGTGTAGTATACGAATATTTAAGACCATATAGGTGGTATGAACAATTTTTCAGAGGTGGTATGCATTTTTTTACATACTCCTTTTATGTACGTATATAAAGGTATTTATAAAATACGCTAAAAACTATGGACTTCCTTACAATTTTTTCGTGTGGTTCACATTGGAGTATCTTATAATTAGTATATGAGTATACCTAAAGTGATAAAGGAGTATTTTAAGTTTGTTTAGGTGGTATATTAGAGGTGGGTGTAATTACACCCGGGAGTAAAAGGTATTTTTCCTATATATATATATATATATATATATATATATATATATATATATATATATATATATATATATATATATATATATATATATATATATATATATATATATATATATATATATATATATATATATATATATATATATCACGCCAGAACCATACGAGCTTAACTTGCAGTATAAAGAGTTATACTCCAACCTATCATGAGTTTTGACCATATGGTGTCGACCAAGTTGCGTCGACTACAGTGGTCGACCTCGCTAGTTCTATCCCATGATATTTCAGCCATGATGTTCGACCATAACATCTCGACCACACTGGTCGATTAAAATAGTTCGACTATGCTAGCTCGATAATGAAATCTCAACCATGTTAGTTGACCGAAACATTTCGACTACATCGGTCAACCATGATATCTCAACGACGCTGGTCGACCGAAACATTTTGACTACATTGGTCGACCTTGATATCTTGATCACGTGGGTCGACTGAAAACATTTTGACTACATTGGTCAACCATGATATTTCAATCACCTCGGTCAACCAAAATGTTTTGATCATGTAAAACGATCATGTTGTTCTCTTCTATGAGTATTGAACCATGTGCTCGCTCGCGTGTCAATGACTCGCGAGGCATGCACCTCGATCTAATAGCACTCATAAGCATGCATTACGCAAAGCCAGTGCACCCATGCGCAGAAACAAGCTGACAAAATAAAAGATAAGATTGCAAGTCGAATGATAAATAACCAATCTCTTACAAGTATGAAGTCCCAAGGTATAGATAAATTTCAGTGTATGGTGATGTTCATCTAGAGAGATGACCACGAAAAACGAAGGTTGATAACATGAGCGTTTGGTTAGCCCGTAGATCGTGTGCAAATCAGTCAAACAGCATGACGCGCGTCTCCTACAGATCAGCTTCTTTGTTGTTAAAAGACAAGAATGGTTCCATCAGGATAAGCACTAATGACATGAGGGCACATACCTCAGATTGCGTATACGACCAAAATCAACACATGCATGGCTGTATGGTCCATGTATAGACACGATCGTGAAATGTGTTCGTATATCTGCATCTAAAAACATACATTGGATGTACCCAAAATATATCCAAAAAATGACAAAAACGATGCATATACAATCGAGCTCTGGATCCCAAAACAAATATTTTTCGCACCCAAACCTCGAGAGGGGGCATCTGTTGACACTGATTTTGTCATCAAATTTAAAAACATTAATAACTAATAATAACAATAAAATAGTAATAATCATCATCATAATTAAATTAATAAATTATGCTGATGGCTAAAATCCATTACGACCGGTTTAAAGAAACAATACATGGGTTGCGACCATGGTTGTTTCGGCGGCAAGGTTTTCTATTGACATCAGTGTCAGATTTGCTTCACGCGATCGTGAATGTTGTGTATTCGGAAAATCCCTTCAAGTGCCTTGAGTACTTGGAAGACTTCTTTGACTGCCTTGTGCGTGGAAGACTTCGACCAAAATGAACAATACTAGTAAAGTGAACAATACTAGTAAAATGAACAGTACTTGAAATGAACAGTACTTGAAATAAACAGTACTGGTAAAGTGACAGTATTCAAAAAGTGAACAGTCTCAAAATGAACTGTGCTTGTAAAGTGAACAGTATTCAGAGCGAACAGTTGGTCAACCATTATAGTTCAATCATGTCGGTCGACCCTGATATCTTTGACCGACGTGGTTCAGCCGTGATAGTTCGACCATGTTATTTTTGACCACGTTGGTTGACGGTGATATTTCGACCACGTTGGTCGACGATGATATTTCGACCATGTGGTTCGATCATGATATTTTGATCACGATAGTTGAGCACCATATTTTGACCATGTTATTTTTGACCACGTTGGTCAACGATGATATTTTGATCACGTTGGTCGACGATGATATTTCAACCACGTGGTTTGACCTCAATATTTCAACCACGCTAGTTGACCACCATATTTTGACCATGTTATTTTTGATTACGTTGGTCAACAGTGATATTTTGACCGCGTTGGTCGACGATGATATTTTGACCACATGGTTCAACCATGATATTTCAACCACTTGTTGTCGACCATGGTGTTTTCTTTGGTGTTGCACTGAATGACGCGCTGATCAACCAAACTCATACATGGGTATTCTTCCCGTGTTGATAGGAAAGTGGCGCCATAACTGCATGCCTGGAGAAGTTAAACATGCCCAAACTAAATAATTAATAGTGACTAATAATAATCACTAATGGGCCCAAGGCTTAGCCATAGCATGCAAGCAGCGCCCGAGCGTCCAAATAAGTGCACATTCTGTGTAACCGCAAGTAAAACCGATTGTAGTGTCTGAACTACCCGTTAGCGGAAAGACGAAGTCAAACATAGAAGTTTTAATAACTCCCTCAAAGCAACCACTCTCTTACCCTTGCTCTATAAATAGGGGCGAAAAGTAGGATAGAGGGGGAAGAACACAGACGGAGGCGGACACGAACGGAAAAGTGATTCGTGGAGAAAACGTTGGGCAGACACTTGGAGTAGGACATGCAAACACGCCTGAAAGCAACGAAGCCAGGGAAGAAGGTGAAGTTCGAGCTCTTCTTCTTCCTCTTTTCCATCCCCACTTGGTTCAGCCATTGTGGTACGAATCGTGGCCATTTGTTTAAATTTTGATATTTTTATTCTATATTTTAGGTTGCGCTTGAAAAAATATCAAATTTTACTCCAAAAGATAATTCCTAACATATTTTATAAAATCAAATTCACAATATTATTTTAGTTTTTATTCTAAATTTACATATTTGTGGGATGTTTTTTTAATATAATTTTTATTATAAAGTTATATATTTGTCATTTTACATGTGAATTCGTATACATGTCACATCTCGTAATATCATTTTATTTTTATTTTGTAATTGAATCTTTTTAAATTATGCTTTACATGGTATTTTGTTTTTTAGTTTTAGGCTAAATTCATATAAAATTCAAATTATATTTTTATTCAATTATTATCCATAATTTTAGGTTTTTTTGGGATTTACTTTGAAATTTGTATGGAAATCAAATTGTTAAATTTTTTATTTGTGGGATTCTAAATCCAGCAAGAACATAGATTTCTATTTTAAATATAATTTTTATTAGAAAATTTGATATTTTTGTTATTTTACTTGTGAATTTGTATATATGTCACATCTCTTATTATCCATTTATTTTTATTTTGAAATTGCATATTTTTGGATTGCTTGAGATGGTGTTTTGTTTTTTAGTTATTTTTGTTATTTTGGATTGCATATTTTTTATTATCCATATGGAAATCAAATTGCTAATTTTCTTTTTTCCCAAAGTTTTGTAAATTTGGATTGTGCTTCACACCGACTCTTTCTTTTTTATTTTAAATTTGCATATTTTTAGATTGTGCTTGACATGGTGTTTTGTTTTTTAGTTTTAGGTTGGAATTCGTATAAAAATCCTATTTATATATTTTATTTAGTTATTGTTTTGATTTTAGTTTTTGAGGGATTTTTCTTTGGAATTCATATAAAAAATTAAATTCCTAATTTTCTTTTATTTGTACTATGAAGTTTAGTAAATTTGGATCATACTTTACCTGGACTCTTTCTTTTAATTTTATAATTATCATTTATTTATTATTCCTAATTTTAATCATTTATGGAGGTTACATTGGGTCCCGTATGAAAATCAAATTGCTAATTATCCTTTATTATTTATTTCAATATTTTGTTAATTTTGATTGTACTTGACGTTGACTGTTTCTTTTAATTTGATAATTTTCATTTAGTTATTATTTCTAATTTTAATTATTTATCGATGTTACTTTGGGGAGTCGTATTTAAATCAAATTGCTAATTTTTCTTTATTTTTATTTTGAATTTCAGTTACGTTTGATTACTTGACATGGACTATTTTTAATCCAAGCTGTTATAATTTGTGTTGGCCAAATAGATGGTTAGATTTTTTTGATTAACATGGGAGCTTCATCGGAGTGCCTAATTAGTATCGGTATAAATTTCAGTTAAGTTTGTTTACTTGACATATACTTTTTTTTAATTTGAGCCGTTATAGTTTGAATCCATCAAATAGATGGTTAAATTTTTCTGGAGCTTTATTGAAGTACCTAAAGTATAGATTAAATCCATTTGCAGTATCACTGCTGAGGCGAGAGAACATTAAACAAACAATAGTTTGGCCAGTAGGGCAGCTTGAGCTAAAACTGAGGGAGGGTTAGCAAGCTATACAGCCAAGATGCCCCGCGCCATCTTCAGCCCCCGAGCCTGCCGCAAGGTGCTTCGATGCTCGCTCATCTTAAAAAGCGCACATTTTTAAGCACACCAATGGTCTGATTTGCCGTGACACGCTACCTCACTACTAACAATAGTGCTCCAAGATTTACGAAATTTTAGTTCTAGCGAATTGTTTGATCCCGACGACCGTGGTTCTTGGATCTGTACATTTTTCTGTTCTAATATGGCCCGTAAATTTGTTTGACCGTGTATGGGACGGCCGGAACATAAGAGGGGTTGGAAAATGCAACAACCTAACGTTTCAAGACGCTAAATCCCACACCACATTATAGATAGGCATCATGTCAGCTCGTCCGGTGTGTGGTCACGTTTTGTCCAGAAAGGTTTAGTAGTGCCTAGCCGCACATGCAACTGGTAGTTCAGGTAGGAGAGATCGGAGGAAGTTCGAAGCCACTCACGCCGTCACATGCCGAGGTTGACTAGCCTAGCTCCATAATACCATGCACAGCATGCGAAGGCTTTTGACCGGAGCCAGGGCCGGAGCCAGGGCCGGTCGATGGCGTCACGGCGGTCCGTCCGAAGCAGCCCAGCGAATTCTCTCGCTCATCACGTCACGTACACGCGCGGCCAGGCAGGCAGGCAGGCAGGCGCCGCGCCCGGCGCGAGCCCACGAGCCGGCACGCGCTGCCGTTTGCGGCGTTTTTACCTCTTTTTTACTCCACCGCACCGCGGCGCGCCGCTGTTACTGCCCCACACTCCGGTAGCGGCTACCGCACTGGGAGGCTCGTAGCTCGCCTCCAAATCTACCCCCCTGGTCGGGCCGCCTCCCCCCACTCCCACCCCTGCTCGCGGCTTGCTTGCCCTCTCGCTTCCTCCCCTCGCCTTCACGAGATCCCCATCTCCATCTGCAACCCCATCGCCATCGGCATCTCCTCCTCCGCTCTCCTTCTCCTTCTTCTTCTTCCCCGGCGTCGTTCCATGCTGCATTAGCGCGCGTGGTCGGAGATCTGTGCTCCCCCAGGTGCTCGGCGGAATGTCGCACCGCCCGCCGGCGCCAATGCCGGACACGCTGTCCGACGCCTTCGCCGCCGCCGTGCTCCTCTCCTCCACCGACAAGCCCGACACGCTCCCGCCGGGGAGGCCCTCCCCCGTCTCCCCGCTCCCGCACTCCTCCAAGCACCCCACCCCGAGCTCCTCGTCCGGCTCGTCGGGCTCGGTCTCGAGGGTCCCCCTCGCGCCGACGTCGGGCCTCGCCTCGCGGAGGAGCCACTCCGGGGAGATCCCGCTCCCCTCCGACGGGCCTCCCCGCGGCGCGCGCCCGGGGCACCGGCGGACCGGCTCCGGGCCCTTCATCTTCACCTCCGGCTCGAGCTCATGCTCCAGCTCGGCCACCTCGCCGCTCACCAACGCGCTCCCCGCGGGGAACATCTGCCCCTCCGGCCGGCTCGCCAAGCCGCTGCCCTCGTCCTCCGCCGCGGCCACCCCGCCGCCGCCGCCCCCGCCCCGCGCCACACGCCACGACGTGCTCGGCTCGGGCACCGCCAACTACGGCCACGGCAGCATCGTGCGCTCGCGCAGCGGCGGCGTCGCGGCTGCTGAGGAAGATGCGCTGGTCAGGCGGGCAATGTCGAGCGCCGACCCGGAGGAGCTCAAGAGGGCCGGGAACGAGCAGTACAAGAAGGGGTGCTTCGAGGAGGCCCTCAAGCTGTACGACCGCGCGCTCGCCTTGTGCCCGGACAGTGCCGCGTGCCGTGGCAACCGGGCCGCCGCGCTCATTGGGCTCCGCCGCCTCGGCGAGGCTGTCAAGGAGTGCGAGGAGGCTTTGCGGATCGATCCGTCGTACGGGCGCGCACACCAGCGCCTCGCCTTCCTTCATATAAGGTGAATGAATTGGTTGGGCATGTGGCATAAAGATCGGTTCTTGGATCTGTGGATTTTCTGCGAAATGTTTTTTTTTCTTGGCATTCTGTCCGTGAAACAGCTTCTTCGGCAGCACGTAAGATGATTTGCTCCAGCGATCTAAAGAAAATGATTTGCCCCGACAATGTAGCAAGAATATGGACCCAAATTTGCTATTTTTAGTATAGCGTAGAAAACAGACATGGGCATGGAGTGTTGGTTCATTATTGGTAGTTAAATGGAAGACGATTTGTACAATAGGCACAACGCTTTTACCTTACTTCGGAATGCTAGGCATCCATTTGGAACCTGGTTGATCTGAATATGGAACACTGCTTTACGTGTCTCTGCATTTCCCTCCTCGGTATGAAAGTATATGCTTTTCTAGTTATCTGAGAAGCAGAAATTGATGAATTTGGTACAGAGCATAAATGGTGACAGTAGACAGTCAATGTGCTCGTGTTTGCTAATAGTTTCTTCTACTTGTTTCCCTTCTTCAGTAAATCATTCAGCACTAGTTCTTACCTGCATTCATCACTGGTACTCTGTATCATTCTCATCAGTTGGCTTACTAGCTTAAGTGATTCTTGAATTCTTTTTGTAAGTTATTCATCTGATCTTTACTAAATTGCAGGCTAGGACACATCGAGGATGCTCAGAAACACCTCACCCTGGCGACCCCACAACCTGACCTCCTAGAGTTGCACAAATTACAAACAGTGGAGAAGCACTTGGGAAGATGTCTTGATGCACGGAAGGTTAGGGACTGGAAGAGTGTGCTGAGGGAATGTGATGCTGCTATTGCGGCTGGAGCTGACTCCTCAGCTCTGGTTCGTTTCTGTCCTTCATCTAATTTGATATTGACTAGCCATGTATTGATTAAAGAGCATATACTTATGTAATTTGCCATTTGCAGATCTTCACCTCCAAAGCAGAAGCTCTTCTCCGGCTCAATCAGCTCGATGAGGCTGATATGGCCATCTCAAGTGCCTCGAAGTTGGATTATTTATCTTCATGCACCTCAGACACCAAATTCTGTGGGTTCCTCGCTAACGCATACCTCTTTTATGCACATGCCCAAGTTGACATGGCATTGGGAAGGTAATTCAGCAACTTAGTCATTATAGACACACAAATTAGTTCAGCAATCAACTTCTTTCTATTGTTTCCACTTGAGGGAAAGGGGGAAAACTGTCTTACCATGTCTTAAGAATCTTTCTGGTTTTTGCCTGTTGTAGCAAATTGTAGTCAAAGTATTTTGACCTGGCAGGTAAACTTGTGGGTTGCCTGCTTTAGCTTTGCTATTCCATGACTTGACACTAGTGAACATTTTGCAGGTTTGACCATGCTGTCTCTTCAGTGGATAAGGCCAGGATAATAGATCCAGGAAATGCTGAAGTGATAACGATGCATAATAATGTGAAAGCTGTGGCAAGAGCACGATCTCTAGGAAATGAGCTCTTCAATTCTGGAAAATTTGCAGAAGCTTGCTTAGCTTATGGTGAAGGGCTCAAACATCACCCTGTGAATCCAGTCCTTTACTGCAATAGGGCAGCTTGCAGGTTCAAGCTAGGGCAGTGGGAGAAGTCCATTGAGGACTGCAATGAAGCCCTCAAGATTCAACCCAACTATACCAAGGCTCTGCTCAGGCGTGCAGCTTCCTATGGCAAGGTAGCATATTATTTGTTTATTTATTTCTGCTCTCCTGATATAGAGTTTGGAAAACTCAGAAATTGTTGCATTATTGCTCATTTGGTGGTTAGATGGAGCGATGGGCTGAATCTGTGAAAGATTACGAGGTTCTCAGAAAGGAACTTCCAGGTGAGACTGAGGTGGCTGAGGCCTATTTCCATGCTCAGGTTGCCCTCAAGTCATCTCGGGGTGAGGGGGTATCTAACATGAAGTTTGGAGGAGAGGTTGAAGCAATTACCGGAATGGAACAATTCCAGATGGCAACATCCTTGCCAGGTTTGTCTTATTTGTTCATGTCCTTTCTTTGAAAATGTCGCTTCATGTTTTTTTGGTCAGCACTGTTAGCTAATTTCTCATAAACCTTATACTACATATAATAACTGAGAATAATGAGAATAGTATGAAACACATTTCGACCCCTTAAGTTCTATGTGCTACCTGACGGACAAAATCAGAGCATAACAAATAAGAATATCAAGTAGTATCCTTTATTGTCTTAGCCTCTTAGGCCATGTTCTTTTTAGCTTCTAAAATCTGCTTTTCGGTTTTTCTACAGTAACTAGCTTTTAAACGGAGTATTTTTTCAAGATAGAGTCTGCTAGTTAATTGTAGTACGTACTTTACTGACTTCATTTATATAGGCAAAAACCGCACGTGAGTTTCTGTTACTCTGTAATCTCTTGTACAAACAGTCCAAAAGCCAAAAGCCGCAGCCAAAAGCCACAAGCTGCAGCAAAAAAGAGCAGGCCCTAACATTGGGCCAGTTCTTTGCGGCTTTTGGCTTTTGCTACAGTACCTAACTTTCAAACGTAGTATTTTCTTAAGACGGGGTTTACAAGTTAATTGTAGTACACATTAAAAGCCCAACATCTGTATCAGCCAAAATCGCAAGTGAGTATCTCTCTCTGTGTAATATCTGTTGTGAAGAACTAAAATTCAAAAATTTTAACCAAAAGCCATAAGCCGCAGCCATAAAGAACAGCCCTGCATTTGATACTCAACACCTTAATTCAGCTGATCCCGGAATAAGTTAGTGAGTTGCGGCAAATATTTGTCAAATGCAAAGATGACGGCAGGTATAGTTGGCACCACTACAGTATACTGATATTTGAAATGTTTGTTGTCTTGTTTGCTCACTTTGTGAGTTTGTTCAAACCTCTACTGCAAAAGGAGTGGCACTTAGGTGCAGTGCAACCAACCAAACCATGCAAGCCACTGAGTTTCAAAAAAAAAAAAGCAAGCCACTCTCCTTTGTTTTGTTCTCTCTTTTTGCTGGATTAACGTTGCCACAGATGGCAAACACATATTATTATTATTACTCTCGTTTATAATTGCTGCTCCTTAAGAATGAGCAATCCCAATTAATCATTTTGATTAACCTTACATCTCGGAATGTTTTGCTGCTTCTCGTATCTTGCGCCTGCTGTTCATGATGTTGACTTGCAGACAGTAACACTTGAATAGTACATTAGTACTGCAATCTTGACTTCTGCTGATAGGCATGAGGTTGTACCACAAGTTGGCAGTACTTGTTACTGTTTTCTGCCGTGCAAGCAAATCTTCACGTGAAATTTGTTTTGCTGGCATTGTACTAATGCTAGCTGGAAGTACATAATTTGGTCACACTCTTTTGTCTTTTACCGTCTGGTCACTTGCTCTCCATCTTCTAGCAGTAATGACTGTTCTTTGCTTCTCTGTTTGAGGTTTCTCATTGGCCAGTTTCAAATTTGCAGGTGTTTCGGTCGTCCATTTCATGACACCTTCAAATCAGCAGTGCTGCAAAATTTCCCCGTTTGTGAATTCACTGTGTACCAGATACCCATCTGTTAATTTTCTCAAGGTAACTAGTTGTGTTAAATGGCCCATCCTTCTCTTCTTCCGCACTTTGGCCTATTTTTGACGTATCATTATGTTCTTTCACTTAGGTGGATGTAAATGAGAGCCCTGCTGTTGCACGCACGGAAAATGTGAGGACAGTTCCAACATTCAAAATCTACAAAAACGGTACAAGAGTGAAGGAGATGATCTGCCCCAGCCAACAGTTGCTGGAGTATTCAGTGAGGCATTATGGGATTTAGGCTATGAAGCCAATGGTTTTTTTAGAGACATCTCCAGCTTCCCTCGAGCAACCATGGGCTAATCAATGCCAGTGGAGCTAATCTTTATGAGGGCAAGCATGAAAGAAGACCAAGCGCGAAGAGCAACTTTTGCCCGATCTTTTTCCATCCGGCGGTCTATCCATTTCCCCCATCTGTTGATTACCTACTTATTTCATTCTTTTCATTTGTCCCGTACGTACATCATTGTTGCAAAATTCCTTTAGAACAAAAACATCACCTTCCGATTCTTGTGAAGAACGACTGTAAATCTTTTACTTCCATGTTTACCAGACAACCCAAGGAAAGAAAGGTATAGATGTCATTTGTACTCTTTAATTTCAATTATGTAATATGGAAGTTTTAGTAGGTCCCCATCGTCCAAACAAACTTCGCACCTTGCCATGATCAATTGATCACACACTAGCATGGACTTGTCCTTTCAGATATGGTCTCTGTTCTGCTGCCTGCACACAAGCTTGTGGATAAAGGCAGGAACATAAGCTTTGCATGTTAGGTTAAGCTGTCACTCTGAAGGAACTAGTTACTGTGGCATGTTCTCGCAGTTGATTGGATCCCTGTGTTGACCGTTTAGTTAGTTGCTCTCTGCACTTTTTCCCAACGCCACGTGGATTCGGTATTCATGAGGCCGACATGTTAACGTCGAGCCCTGCTGCCGTGGTGTGTTGAGACTGGTTGTTTTGGCATTTGCTCTCGTCCAGGTCAGGACGCATTTCTGTCCTATCGCTATCCCCGTAGCCATATGCGAACTGGCAGTGGTTTCTTGGAGGTCCCCGAATGGGTCCGTTCCCTATGCATCTAGCCAGTACACATCCGTTTGTGAAGCGACGAAGAAAAAACTAACGCTCCATACGATCACTGCCTCGGTGCCTCCTTTCTTGGACATGTAAAGTGTTTTATGGAGAGGCCGTATTTTTTGAACTTATTTAGGGAAAGGCTCTTGTTCTAGTTTCAGTGGTGCTTTACGTTTATGAGGCTAAGGCCATGATCTTTTAGGTCGCAGATGATAACTTTTGTCTGATAGTTTTTATCTGTATTTTTCGAGACGGCGGAAATATCGGTGCGGATGGTACACACGATTTTAGGCTTGAGAAATCGTTTGAACAAGCATCTTTGATAAACCATCCAGTTTGTTTTGGCTTTCGAAGAAGCCGAAGCCAAAAATCACAAAAAGCCAAAAAACAGGGCATTCGAAAGTTGAAACAAACGGGATGGCTTCTTGAAGTGGATTTTTTTTCAAACGATTCCCAAGCCTAAAACCGTATGTGCCGTTCATGTTGGCGTCTTCATCGTCCATTACTTTTTTAAAAAACGTAGACAAAAGTCATCAATCGCAGTCTAAAAAACAGTATATAAATATCACTGCTTCTTACTATGTTGCCTTATGCCTGTTCATAGGTCACCTATGCTAAGGTAAATTTTACAATGGGTACATGACATGATAAAAGAACAAATTAAACTAGTTAGCAAGGTTCTAAGAGCATGTACAGTTTTACATACGACCGTTGTCTATATACTCATTCATATCATTTAGAGATAAAACTACACTTTCTCTCGTTCTCTCTCCCTTTGTCAGCAAAAATCCAACATTGTAAAGTTTATAGACGGCTAACATTACACTATTGTGTATGTCCTAAATAATGGGTGACGGCATTGTAGCTAATTGGCTTTGGTTTAGGAGTTTAGCTGGTACTGTCTACCGGAGTATACTGGACGGTGGACACTATATAGTCCTATCCTAGAATCCTAAAAATATTTGTGGTTTTGAATTATATGTGTATATATAAAGACTTAGTATCAAACTAATGTGTACATGTCATATATCAATTTACAATCATGACAAGTACATATATTTCGATAAATTTGCAAAGACAAATTACAACACTACTATTGGACACTACAGCCGTTATATCGGAGAGTTTTTGGCACCTTTAGCATGTTTTAAATTTGTCTTTGCAAAAATAGCTATAATCATCCGACAATTGCAAAAATGTTATTTTTACCGTACGATGACTGGGCGGCGGCGCTATGGAGCTGACACATGGCTAGCTATGCCCCGTGGCCATGTGGTAGGGGTCTGCCGCCTGGCCACCGTGCGGCCTCACGCCTGTCACCTAGCCATCGAATGGCAGGTAATTAAGCCGACTACGTAAAATAAGTAAATACTTTTGATTTGTTTTTTCATTGCAATGCACAGGTACGTAACTATATTTTAATAAAGAAAAGAAACTCGTAACTCTCGCAGGGTCAGAAAATCCTGATTGTAGGTATGTGTTGATTATATATGTAAATCAGGGAAGCATGTGATCTAAATTCATTAAAAATCTTTGAATACGAGTATAGTTTTTCAAAGGTATGCATTTCATTTGAATTGTTATAGATGGTTATATAACCTAAAACTGATATTTTCAAATAATATACCCGAATTTGGGTTGAATTTGCACATTTGAAATCATGGTGCCCTGACACCATGGCGTTAGGGTACTATTATTTCAAATGCATGAATTCAACTTAAATTCAGATATATTTTTGAAAATACTAGTTTTATGGTATATAACCATCTGTAACAATTCAAATGAAACACATATCTTTGAAAAAATATACTCGAATGCAAAGATTTTGAACGAATTTAGATTGCATACTTTTCTGATTTATATATATAATCAGCAAATACCTAAAATCAAACCATCATAAAAAAGACAACTACAATTCGAATTTTAGTTCAAACTTGTTTGAACTAGTTAATAAGCTAATTAAACTTGACATCAAAAATTTCCAAAATTTTTCACACATGATACATAGGGGAATACCTATTTTAGATCATAGTGCCTTAACACCATAGTGTCCAAGGTAACTATACTATGGCAAAAACTGTTACGCACTGGTGCATTCACTGTGCACTCAAACTAAAAAAGTCGCAAAAAATTCCAAATAATTTTCTACATATATTTCCAAACTTGCTCTATCTATATATAAAATTTTAAGTTCGAATTCATTCTATGTTTAGAGTAACAAAAAAGAGAAAAATCTGACAAATGTTTAGAGTTCAAATTTGTCAGAATTTCTTCTTTTTTGGTACTCTTAACATAGAATAAATTTGAACTTAAAATTTTAAACATGGGTGAAGTAAACCATGAAGTACATTCAAAAAAAATTTAGAATTTTTTGTGACTTTTTTAGTTTGACTGCATGATGAGTACATCATAAGGGTGAGTCAGTGTGTAGAAGTTTTTGCCTTTTATATATATATATATATATATAAATGATCTTTTCTACTCTCGGGTGTAATTAAATCCTATGTTGTATCTCACAACGTAGGGAGTATCTTACGTAACAGAAGATATGTACGTGTAGTATACGAGTATATATATATATATATATATATATATATATATATATATATATATATATATATATATATATATATATATATATATATATATATATATATATATATATATATATATATAGAGAGAGAGAGAGAGAGAGAGAGAGAATTACTAACCAGCGCACAAGTGTAATATTGACCCAACCAGCCAACTGCTCCACTATCCCACCCCATGCTCAGTACTAGTGTTTGTTATAGTACATTTGACTCCTACAGTACCACGGTTGCTACAGTGTTTTCGATTGCTACAGTACCTACGACTACTATTACTACGGCCACTCACTGTAGCTTTGACCACTGCTTTAGCCACGGCTTCGACTACTCCTTTGACTATGGCTTCGACCACAGCTTCGATTGTTCCTTCGACCAATTACAAATCATTAAGTTTAATTCTAACAGTATCGCCATAGTTATAATCATGAAGTTTCCTCTTGTTTGATATACAATATAACTATGGGTTGCTGCTAGTTATATGCAGATTGCCACCTCTTATATGTGATGCAAAGTTATTTTCGGTTACTCATGAAGTTATCATCCATATGGAATGAAGTTATCATCCCCATACGAAGTTATGATCCCATGGTGAAGTTACTATTATATGCAATCAAGTTATCATTCATTGTGAATGAAGTTACTACCAGTAGCGAGTGAAGTTACCGTCAAATGCTCACAGTACACAGTAGGTAATAACATTCCTCACAACAGCCAGTAACTTTACTCACAATAGGCAACAACTTTCCTCATGACTGAATCTACTAAATTATCACATGCATGCAACAGTATAGTTGACGTGGAGATTTTTTTAATCTTGTTTACAAGCTAAAAAATACAATAACTCTTTCATGAAAACTCCGATCTTGAGAGACCAGGTGGTCGTGACTCCATGTGAATGATGAGTAATTGACAAGGGTTTAGGTCGGTCGAGTTTGGTTTGAGTGGTTCGGAGTCGAGTCGTTGCGTGGGCAACGGGCTCGATCGGACTTTGGTCAAACCTGGTCATTTGGGCTTAGGATGCCTATTCTAATGTTTTGACAGGTTTGGACTTCATATGTGGTAAGTGTAATGGTATTTATGCTTTCATGTATCGAGCGGTGCTATTTGACGTGGTTCTTGTCTGTGTGACTGCAGGATGTCGAAGCGGAGTCGTGGTGAGACACGAGGTGACCGGACTAGACGCAGGTGGCGTTGAGGTCAGAACGGTCGGATGTGTCGAAGACGGCGGAGATTCGATATGGTTGCGAGGCGTGCGAGGCAAGGAGCGTCGGAAGCTTCCCGGAAGGTGCAGAAGGGGCGAATCGGGAAATTCGCAAGGCTGCACAAGCGGGAGCGGGCTCCGTTGGACGTAGCGGGCGTAACGGGGCGGAGACCCGTTAGCCAGGCGCTATAAAAGGAGAGGAGGGGCTGCATGCCCTCCTTGAGCACTAGGGTGAGAATTAGGGTTTTAGAGTCAAAAGAGGCTTTGGGAAGGTTGTTTCCTTTAGCTCTTTAGTTGGTGTGAGTTGGTGGAGGCAGAGGTGTGCTCCCTGTGTCCACCATCGATGGTTTCGATGTGAACCTCTCTCTCTGTGTGTTCTTCCTCCCAAGTTGTATGTGTGGCACTTGGTGTTCTTGAGGATTGAGAGGAGAGGGATTGAGTTGAGAGCTTGTAATCTTTCCTGTTGTATCAAGTCGGGGTATCTGAACTCCTCTGTATTCCCTGTGATTCAAGAAATGAAATCTGAAGTTTGGTTTTCCCTGTTCGTAGCTTCTGTTCTTCAGTTTCCTCTTTGCAAGATTTCTTGATTTTCGTGGTTCTGAGTTCTTGCTTGCTGGAGAGTGCCAAAATGGGTTGCTATGACATGGGTGATGCTCAAAAGCCATTTGGCTATTTAATCCCAAGAGCAAACCGAGTTTGATTCTCATATTTCAGTTTTGGCCTCCTCTGTTCTTGTTCTTCGTTTCTTGTTTTTGGTCCAGATTTTGATTCCCTTGTTAAGATGGCTTGAAATTTGGTATGAAGAGTCCAGAGGCTATTAATTAGCTTCCCTCAAAATTTCATAGCCAAAGGATCAACGGTTGGGAAGTTATTTGGTTTTTGGCTCGGTTCTTGCAAGATTTCAGATCTTTACCCAAATCTGAAATTCTTGATTCTTGGAGTGGATTTCTTGTTATTGGCTCTTGGCTTAGTCTTCTGGGAGTGTTCCCTAGCTTTCCTCAAAGTTTCCCAAGCCAAGAATCCAAGAATCGTTGCGAATCTCTCAATTTTCTGAAATTTCTGTTTGCTGTTTTTCTCGAGAGGTACTACCGCTCCTGGAGAGGTACTACCGCTCAGAGGTACTACCGCTCGGCTCAGCGGTACTACCGCTCATGTTCGGACCAGTCCGATCGGGAGCGATGAGACGTTCGGACGGTCCAAACGGTAAGAGGTACTACCGCTCGGCATAGCGGTACTACCGCTCAGAGGTACTACCGCTCCGGGAGAGGTACTACCGCTTGAGGCTAGAATTTTTCCGATTTGATTTTTCTCGCTTGCTGGTCTCTGTATTTGTGTTGTTCCTGCTGCTGGGGTGTCTTGTGAGCACTGTTCTTCTACCTTCATAGCTCCCATAGCTATTGGAGAAGAAGATACGTGTTGGGGGCGATTTTTAAAGAGCGACATTCACCCCCCCTCTGTCGCCATTTCGGTCCTACAATTGGTATCAGAGCCGGTTAGCTCTTTTCAATAGATCTTAACCGGTCTCAAGAGCCATGGCGACGGACAAGTACTCGACCAAGCCTCCCGTATTTGATGGCCTGGATTACCCCTTCTGGAAGAGCCGAATGGAAACATACATCCAGGCTCAGGGGTATGCCATTTGGCGGAAGGTGAAGGTCAGATTTGTTGTTCCTGCCGATGAGAACATTAATGCTGGAAATATGCATGATGTTGAGGCAAACGCTAAGGCAAGGAACATCATAATCCAGGGCTTGAGTCGTAGCGAGTTTGACCGCATATCTCATCTTTCGTCCGCCTTCGATATTTGGGAGACCCTCGATGCTTACCATGAGGGCACCACCCAGATAAAGACGGTGAGACAGGACCAGTTCAAGCGAGATTACAACAAGTTTGAAATGCTCGCTGGCGAGTCCCTTGATGAGTGTTTTGCGCGCTTTCACAAGATTCTGAGCAACCTCCGAGCGGTCGGTCTCACATACCCCGACTCGGATAACGCTCGACAAATGCTCGCTGCACTCGACCTTCGTGTTTGGGAGATGAAGGTGACTACCATCAAGGACACTACGGACCTCTCGACTTTGACTCTTGATGCGCTGTACTCGCGTCTCAAGACTCACGAGATTGACATTGTCTCTCGCAAGTCGAAGTCACAGTCGATGGCTCTAGTCACAGATCCCAGCTCGGCTTCTGGTCCCTCTTCTGATTCTTCTTGCGGTTTCTCCCTTGCTGCTCTCTGTGACATAACTGATGATCAGTTAGAGCAGCTTGCGGATGATCAGCTGGCCTTCCTTGCTCGAAGATTCTCCCATGCTTACAAGGGGAGGAGGGACAGAAAGAGAGGAGGACCCGTGATTTGCTTCGAGTGTGGTGGCCCCAACCACATTCGGGCAAACTGCCCCAAGCTGGAGAAGGGCAAGAACGACTACGGCGGTTCGGGCAAGATCGACTACACCGACAAGAACCGCAACAAGAAGCCTCCAGCTCAGACGCCGGGAAAGAAGAAGTTCCGCGACTTCGGAAAGGCCAAGAAGCTGTTTCACCGTGTCCTCACCGCCTTCGACGACCTCGACCTCAGCGAGGTGGAGGGATGGAGCGACGACGACGGGACGGGTGACCAAGATCCCAAGAGCGGCGACGACTTCTCCGGCATGTGCTTCATGGCCCTCGAGGGCGAACTCAGCGACAGCGAGCTGTACTCCGACTCGGACGAGGTATGTCCCTCCTATGACCAACTTAATGAAGCTTTCCTTAAGCTAGGAGGTTTTCATGCTAGAGCTAGGACTAGGTGTACCGAGTTAGAGAAGGAAGTAGATAGACTGTCACGGGAGCTTACTTCTCTTACATCTGCTCCCTCCCGTGACGACTGTGATACATGCTGTGCTTTGCTGGGTGATTTGGAGAAGTTAAGGACCTCGCATGATAGTGTGTCCTCCGAGCTTGATTCTATTAAGGTGGAGAATGTTAGTCTGCTTGCTGAGTTAGAGTTGAGTAGGATGGCTGTTACCCTACTTACTACTGATGAGACTACTTCTCCCACCTCATGTGAGGTTAAGGACATTGCTGCTAGAGGACCTTATGCCATGCTCCTTGATCTACCCGATTCTTGTGAAAATTGCAACAATTTAAAGATGAACCTAAAACGGGCAGATCACAAGATTGCTGAGTTGCGTGCTTCATTGCTTGAGCCCATTGATTCATGTTTGAATTGTCCTAGATTAACTGCTGAACTTGAATCTGTCTCAAAACAGTTTCAAGAAATGATTGACACAAATAAGAAAATGGCTCAATTCGCGACTAAGGATCCTGTTAGCTCACCTTGCAATAGCTGTGATAAACTAAAACTTGAACTCGTTGCCTTGAATGACAAATGTGTGAAGCTAACTAAGGATCAACTAGTGAAGGCACCAACTGCTTGTACTGTTTGTGCTGAGAAGGGGGAGAAGCCCCAGGGTAAGGTGGAGACGCCTAGGAACGTGAACCAACTGACTAGCAGTAGGACTGTCCATTCAGAGTCGGCTGTGCGTGCACATGCCATTCTTCCCTCTGCTGTTGGTTCTTCATCTGCTCCCTTACCTCCTGCTGTTCCCTCTTCCCCCTGCTCTTCTTGCACCTCTCTCTTTTGGGAGTGTCAGTACCTTATGAACACTCTCGAGAGATTTGTAGGCGGCAAGAAGAAGCTTAATCTTATTCTAGACCAGTCCAAGATTTGCAGATTTAATCAGGGTCTAGGATATGACTATTATGAGGATATGAGGAAGCATCCACCTGCTGTGCTCAGACCCATAGCACCAGGTGTGATCGAGACCGAGCCTAGGACCGAGAAAGTCCAATTTAAGTCAGCAGGCTATGTCCAGGGGATTTCTAACAGCAAGGTGATTGCACCTGCTGCTTCGGCCTCTCAGAAGGCGAAGCCTGACCGTGCTACTTCTACCTCTCAGAGGATGAAGTATCACTGCACCTTCTGTCAGAAGGATGGACACACGGTTGATCGATGCTTCAGGCGCGCCAAGATCGCGCGTAGAGACCGTGTTGAGTCTCCTAGGCGTATTCAGGGTCAGCCCCAGATCCTGAGTGCACCTAGGACTAGCACGAGGTCTAGGTTTACTGCTGTTGATGGGTTTGGGCAGCATCGAGGACTTGGTTTTTCTGAGTCTTCTGTTTTTCGTCCTCATGCTGCTTCTGCTCATGACTTCCGCCGTCCTGAGGGTACATCTCGTTTCCCCCGTCGAGACAGTTACCCGCGGCGTGTTCAGCGTGTTGCCGGTGTTCCGACTCGCTCTCCCGTAGCAGTCGGACCTCGCAACAGTTTCAGGTCTGCTCACAGACCTTCTGCTGTGAGTGACAGAGAGCGTAGGGTAGATAGAGGTCAGTCGTGCTTGACTACTTCATCTGCTCGACGTGTTGTTCAGTATTGGGTGCCAAAATCACTCTTGATTTACCCCAGTACTGTGACTTTACTCTCTGTTTGACTCAGGTTCGCCGGGCAGGGAAGGGAAAGGTTTGGCTTGTAGACTCCGGGTGTTCACGACACATGACCGGAGACTCCCGTTGGTTTTCTTCCCTTGCCCGTGCTCCAGGTGATGAGACGATCACCTTCGGAGATGCTTCATCTGGGCGCGTCATCGCCAAAGGTACAGTGCGCATTAATGACTCCTTCATTTTGAAAGATGTAGCCTTGGTTAGTAAGCTGCAGTACAATTTGCTTTCCGTTTCTCAGCTTACCGATGACGGTTTCGAGGTGAGCTTCAAGAAAAATGCTTGTAAAATTCTTGATTCTTCGGGTAGTCTGGTTTGCGGGATTTCTCGTTTTGGGAGGATCTTTCGTGCTGATTTTTCTGAGTCTTCTGGTGATCCTCTCAGGTGTTTAGTTGCTTCTGAGTCCCGCGACCTTTCTTTCTGGCATAGGAGACTTGGTCATATAGGCTTTGATCATTTGACCCGAGTTAGCGGCCACGATCTCATTCGTGGTCTGCCGAAACTCAAGATGGTCAAAGATCTTGTTTGCTCTCCATGCCGGCACGGCAAGATGGTTGCCGCTTCTCACCCTCCGGTCACAGTTACTATGACCGATGCTCCGGGACAGCTGCTCCACATGGACACAGTTGGACCAGCTCGAGTGCAGTCAGCAGGAGGGAAGTGGTATGTTCTTGTTGTGGTCGATGACTTCTCGAGGTATTCTTGGGTGTTTTTCTTAGCCTCGAAGGATGAGACGTTTTCGCATTTTCGAGGTCTTTTTAGTAGGCTTTCTGTAGAGCTCCCAGGTGCCTTACGAGCGATCCGCAGTGACAATGGCACGGAGTTCAAGAATTCCTACTTTGAGAGTTTCTGTGGTGAGACAGGTGTAGAGCACCAGTTCTCTTCTCCATACGTCCCTCAGCAGAATGGCGTTGTGGAGAGGAAGAACCGTATCTTGGTCGAGATGGCCAGGACGATGTTTGATGAGTACTCTACACCGCGGAAGTTTTGGGCTGAGGCTATAGCCACCGCGTGCCATGTCTCAAATCGAGTTTTTCTTCGGGCACACTTGCATCGCACTTCTTATGAGCTGAGATATGGGCGAAAGCCGAGCGTCTCTCATTTTCGTGTGTTTGGTTGCAAGTGCTTTGTTTTGAAGTCCGGGAACCTAGACAAGTTCGAGTCACGTTCTTGTGATGGAATCTTTCTAGGTTACTCGCCTTCTTCGCGGGCTTATAGGGTCTGGAACTGCGAGTCTAGTAAAATGGTAGAGACCTGTGAGGTGACCTTTGACGAGGCCAGTCCGGGGACTAGGCCCGATATCTCAGGTTCTTTAGAGCAGTCCGAGACCATCTTTGTGGATGATGAGGATGATGGAGACGACGGTTGTCTACCTGATCCTGTCCCTCATCCACCCCTTGAGGTGCCGTCTTCCACCGCACCTCGAGGTGATCAGCCCATGCCTTCTGCTTCTTCTGGAGCTGGTGGATCTGTTCCTACCTCGTCAGCTCACGAGATAGAGGCCACTTCTTCATCTCATCCTGGACCTCCTAGACATATCCAGAAAGCTCATCCTTCAGAGCAGATCATTGGAGACCTTTTCGAGCGTGTTACCCGCTCAAAATCTGGCTTATCTCAATTCTGTCTCCATTCTGCTTTCATTGCCTCCTTTGAGCCCAAAGATGTCTCTCATGCTTTATCTGATGAGTCTTGGGTCAATGCCATGCATGAGGAGCTAGAAAATTTCGAGAGGAACAAGGTCTGGTCGCTTGTCGAGCCCCCGCGAGGTCACAATATTATTGGGACTAAGTGGGTGTTCAAGAACAAGCAGAGCGAGGATGGAGTGGTTATTCGAAACAAGGCTAGACTGGTTGCTCAGGGGTTCTCCCAGGTTGAAGGTCTAGATTTCGAGGAGACCTTTGCCCCTGTAGCTAGACTTGAAGCCATTAGAATCCTGCTTGCCTTTGCAGCTTCTAAGGGTTTCAAGCTTTACCAGATGGACGTCAAGAGTGCCTTTCTCAATGGCCTTATTGAGGAAGAGGTCTACGTCCGACAGCCTCCTGGTTTCGAAAACCCCAAATACCCAAACCATGTCTTCAAGCTTTCCAAAGCGTTGTATGGACTTAAGCAGGCCCCCAGGGCTTGGTATGAGAGGCTTAAGTCCTACTTGTTGAGTCATGAGTTTGAATTGGGTAAAGTTGATAAGAACTTGTTCGTCCGCCGGCTTGGCGCTGACCTTCTGCTCGTCCAGATCTATGTCGATGACATTATCTTTGGCGGCTCTTCCCATACTCTGGTTTCCTAGTTCTCGGATGTCATGAGCACCGAGTTTGAAATGAGTATGATGGGTGAGTTGACCTTCTTCCTTGGCTTCCAAATTAAGCAGACTCGGGAGGGTGCATTTCTTCATCAAGGAAAGTACACTCGTGACCTCCTGAAGCGCTTCGATATGAGTGATGGTAAGCCGGTGTCAACTCCCATGGCTTCGACAGGCTATCTTGACCCAGATGAGGATGGCGAGCCAGTTGATCAGAAAGAGTTCAGAAGTATGATCGGCTCCCTTCTTTACCTCACTGCCTCGAGACCAGACATACACTTCTCCGTGTGTCTGTGTGCTCGTTTTCAGGCTTCTCCTCGCGTATCTCACCGTCAGGCGGTGAAGCGCATCTTTCGGTACCTTCGAGCTACCATTGACTATGGTATCTGGTACTCTTCCTCATCCTGTCTTTCCCTGAGAGCCTTTTCGGATGCAGACTTCGCTGGCTGTAGGATAGATAGGAAGAGCACTTCCGGCACCTGCCAATTCATTGGCACTTCTCTCGTTTCCTGGTCTTCGAGGAAGCAGTCCGGTGTTGCACAGTCCACTGCAGAGGCCGAGTACGTTGCTGCTGCCAGTTGTTGCAGCCAGGTACTTTGGATGGTTTCGACCCTGCGGGACTTTGGGTTAGCTTTAGACAGTGTTCCACTATTTTGTGATAACACGTCTGCGATTAACATCGCTAAGAACCCAGTGCAGCACTCTCGGACCAAGCATATTGATATTCGTTTCCACTTTCTTAGAGACCATGTAGAGAAGGGTGACATAGTGCTCCATTTTGTGGAGAGTGACCACCAGTTGGCAGATATCTTCACAAAGCCTTTGGATAGTTCGAGGTTTTCAGCTCTGCGGGGAGAGCTTGGGGTGGTGTGTCCTTACGGATTGTAGTGAGGGGGAGCTTTGGGCTTTACTGCTTTACTATATTGATTATGCTTCTGTCTCATTTCTGTTGCATTGCACTCGGGGTGCATTTGGGTTTAGTCCTTCCAGCATAGGTTAGAGTGCTTCTCTTGCTGAGGTGCTTAGACTTCTAACTCTTATCTTGTGCTTCCAGGATTAGCTGCTTCTTATCTCACTAGGTCGAGCTCACTCACTTCTTGTAGGTTCTAGCGAGGGTTGGGCCACCCTCGGGTAGACAGGGTACGTGTTTGCTCTCTAGTGTGTGATTTACTGTTAGCCGATTGTCCTGGAGTCATATGGGGTAGATGAGAGTCAGTCTGAGCCATAGTTGTCTCTATATCTTATTTATGCTTTAAGGACTACCCGTTTGGATTTTCTTTGCCAGCTTCTCGAAATTATTGCTTTGGTTCAGGGGGAGTTCAATTGGGAGCTTCTGGAGCTTAATTGTGACTTAACTCAACTTGAACTAAAAGTTGCATGTCATGTTGAGGGGGAGCTGGATTTTTCTGCATTTTAGCATTTCGCATTGTAATATAACTACATTGAGCCTTGATTATTATCCTGTTATGACATGTTTACAATGCTTTACACCTTGCCATGATTTGTGCTTTATATGCTAGATTGATCATGACTTCATATGTGTAGACTAGCTTTTACCATGATAAGTTAATTAAAATTGCCCAACTTGAAGTAAAACTTGTCATGCTAGCATTTGAGTTTAGTCTTTCTGGAGTTATCTCTTTATGATTCATGCCATGTCAACTAGGCTTAGCTGAGCGTTGAATCTGTTATTGAGCCGTAGATTGAGCTATTTTAGTCTCTTGATGTAGCATGAGGTAGTACAATATGTTTAACAAAAAAAAAGGGGATCTCTCTTGTGCGAAAAAACTGATTTCACCAATTCCTTCTCATGAGACGGCTTGCCATTGCACTAGGCATGAACTCAGGGGGAGTTTTGGATGACCTAGACTATCTTCTTAAGCTTCTCGCTTGGAGTAGTCGCATAAGGCTTGAGATCTAGCACAAAAAAAAATCTCTTTTGTGCGAAAAAACTGATTTCACCAATTCTTTCTCATGAGACGGCTTGCCATTGCACTAGGCATGAACTCAGGGGAGTTTTGGATGACCTAGACTATCTTCTTAAGCTTATTGCTTGGAGTAGTCGCATAAGGCTTGAGATCTAGCACATAAACAAAATTTGGGTTAGAAACGACCATGAGCTTTAAAAAGACAATGTCTTATGTGCTCAATTTGCTTAAGCTACAAAAAGAACCAAGTACTTGCGCCAATGTTTCATTCTTGAGCATAGCACTCTAGTTGGTCTCAATATTAGCTTCTTGGTTCCGCTTAGCTTACTTGACATGGCCGGCATCATCCTTGGGTATCTCTAGTTAGACTTTACCTCTTGATGACTTGACATTCTCACTTAATGCACTATATTTCAGATTGTCATCTATGTGTTCTAGCTAGCTTATACATGTCATGTCATGATCTAGTTAGCTTTTTATAGAGTTATGGCTTGGTGTATCTCATTATGGTCAATATGGATAATTCTCATGGCTCTAAATGCTTAAAATAAACAAACTTCAGCCATATTCATCCATTAACATGTTATATTCTCTCTATTGCATCTTGATGCGTTTATTGCCAAAAGGGGGAGAATAGAGAAGAAAAAGTCTGTTGGGAACAGTTTAGAGCTTTGGAGATCAATTTGCTCTTTCCGTAGTTGCTCTAGTGTTCCTTCTGTCGACATGGTCATTAGCTTCATTTCATTTTGTGGACCATGTTGGATTCTTCAAACTCAAACTCTTCTAAAAGCTTTTTCTGAGTTTGTCAATAGACTCATCAAGGGGGAGATTGAGAGACCAGGTGGTCGTGACTCCATGTGAATGATGAGTAATTGACAAGGGTTTAGGTCGGTCGAGTTTGGTTTGAGTGGTTCGGAGTCGAGTCGTTGCGTGGGCAACGGGCTCGATCGGACTTTGGTCAAACCTGGTCATTTGGGCTTAGGATGCCTATTCTAATGTTTTGACAGGTTTGGACTTCATATGTGGTAAGTGTAATGGTATTTATGCTTTCATGTATCGAGCGGTGCTATTTGACGTGGTTCTTGTCTGTGTGACTGCAGGATGTCGAAGCGGAGTCGTGGTGAGACACGAGGTGACCGGACTAGACGCAGGTGACGTTGAGGTCAGAACGGTCGGATGTGTCGAAGACGGCGGAGATTCGATATGGTTGCGAGGCGTGCGAGGCAAGGAGCGTCGGAAGCTTCCCGGAAGGTGCAGAAGGGGCGAATCGGGAAATTCGCAAGGCTGCACAAGCGGGAGCGGGCTCCGTTGGACGTAGCGGGCGTAACGGGGCGGAGACCCGTTAGCCAGGCGCTATAAAAGGAGAGGAGGGGCTGCATGCCCTCCTTGAGCACTAGGGTGAGAATTAGGGTTTTAGAGTCAAAAGAGGCTTTGGGAAGGTTGTTTCCTTTAGCTCTTTAGTTGGTGTGAGTTGGTGGAGGCAGAGGTGTGCTCCCTGTGTCCACCATCGATGGTTTCGATGTGAACCTCTCTCTCTCTCTGTGTTCTTCCTCCCAAGTTGTATGTGTGGCACTTGGTGTTCTTGAGGATTGAGAGGAGAGGGATTGAGTTGAGAGCTTGTAATCTTTCCTGTTGTATCAAGTCGGGGTATCTGAACTCCTCTGTATTCCCTGTGATTCAAGAAATGAAATCTGAAGTTTGGTTTTCCCTGTTCGTAGCTTCTGTTCTTCAGTTTCCTCTTTGCAAGATTTCTTGATTTTCGTGGTTCTGAGTTCTTGCTTGCTGGAGAGTGCCAAAATGGGTTGCTATGACATGGGTGATGCTCAAAAGCCATTTGGCTATTTAATCCCAAGAGCAAACCGAGTTTGATTCTCATATTTCAGTTTTGGCCTCCTCTGTTCTTGTTCTTCGTTTCTTGTTTTTGGTCCAGATTTTGATTCCCTTGTTAAGATGGCTTGAAATTTGGTATGAAGAGTCCAGAGGCTATTAATTAGCTTCCCTCAAAATTTCATAGCCAAAGGATCAACGGTTGGGAAGTTATTTGGTTTTTGGCTCGGTTCTTGCAAGATTTCAGATCTTTACCCAAATCTGAAATTCTTGATTCTTGGAGTGGATTTCTTGTTATTGGCTCTTGGCTTAGTCTTCTGGGAGTGTTCCCTAGCTTTCCTCAAAGTTTCCCAAGCCAAGAATCCAAGAATCGTTGCGAATCTCTCAATTTTCTGAAATTTCTGTTTGCTGTTTTTCTCGAGAGGTACTACCGCTCCTGGAGAGGTACTACCGCTCAGAGGTACTACCGCTCGGCTCAGCGGTACTACCGCTCATGTTCGGACCAGTCCGATCGGGAGCGATGAGACGTTCGGACGGTCCAAACGGTAAGAGGTACTACCGCTCGGCATAGCGGTACTACCGCTCAGAGGTACTACCGCTCCGGGAGAGGTACTACCGCTTGAGGCTAGAATTTTTCCGATTTGATTTTTCTCGCTTGCTGGTCTCTGTATTTGTGTTGTTCCTGCTGCTGGGGTGTCTTGTGAGCACTGTTCTTCTACCTTCATAGCTCCCATAGCTATTGGAGAAGAAGATACGTGTTGGGGGCGATTTTTAAAGAGCGACATTCACCCCCCCTCTGTCGCCATTTCGGTCCTACAGATCTGCGATCCATTTGTGTCATTGTGTTCAAAATTACGAGTTTAATAAAACAAGACCATGTTGAATATGTTTTGATGCTATGAAATTCATGTTTTTTTATACCAATCACAAGTAACTTTATGTTTGCCTAATGGTAACTTCACGTGTAATAGTTACTGTCAAATCAACACAGCTTGTACCAGAAAGCCAGGCAGTAGGACCTATGCGTAGCATGCGCACAGGCGCTGAATAGCGCTACTGTATGTATGTATGTATGTATGTATGTATGTATGTATGTATGTATGTATGTATGTATGTATGTATGTATGTGTATGTATGTATGGAATCATTTTCCAATATATGAAGCCTTTGCCGTACTCTTGGAGTACATACTCCCACTTTCAATAAACCACTTAAACAAACATGTTATACCTTTTTATTACTTTTAGTATATTTAAATACTAATTCTAAGATACTCCAATAAGACTTGGTTGAAATTTTTTTATCTGAGTCATTTATTTTTGCTATATACCCTTTTTCGTACATAAAAGGAGTATATATGTAGATTATGCTATAAAAAGTGGACTTTGATGAAATTTTTCATGGAACTCACTTAGTCACTTGGAGTATCTATAATCATTATTAAAGTATGCTCAAAAGGATAAAGAGGTATAGCAATACCACTTAAGCAGTATATGAGAAGTGAGAGTACGTACTCCTATGAGTATGGGATCATTTTCATATATATATATATATATATATATATATATATATATATATATCCACCATGTTCATTCTTAAGGGCTAAAATTTTGTATGTTAATTAGAGAAAAAGAAAAGATCTAGCCATTTATCTGATGGGCCTGAATTATAACGGGTTAGATTAAAAGAAAGAGTCCATATTAAGTTAATAAAAAACTATCTATTATATTATTAAAGCAAAGGCAAAAAGACCCAACACATTCGCTCTCAAGAGTATAAATTCCTACGTTAATTAGAGAAAAAAAAGAAAAGATCTAATCGTCCATCTGGCGGACTTGAGTTATAACGATTGACATTAAAAGAAAGAGTCTATGTTAAGTTAATAAAAATAACTAAAATTCAGAATAAAAATATGTCTATTATATTATTAAAGAAAAGGAAAAAAGGAGACACAACTTTCACTCTCAAGGGCTAGAAATTTTCACGTTAATTAGAGGAAACAAAGAAAAGATCTAGTCATCTATCTAGTGGATCTAAGTTATAACAGCGTAAATTAAAAGAAAGAGTTCATATTAAGTTAATAAAAAATAGATAAATTTAGAATAAAAATAAAAAGAAATTAGCAATTTGATTTCCATACAAACTTGAGAGTAAAACGGAAATCCGGATTAGTAGTTGAATTTGCATACGAATTCCAACCTAAAACTGAAATTTAGAATAAAAATAAAATAAATTTAGAAATTTGATTTCTATATGAACTATAAAGTAAAATCCATAAATAGCTTAAATTCAGAATAAAAAATAAAAAATACTAGTTAGATTTGTATACAATTCTAACCTAAAACTGTAAAAAAAACTTCATGTCATGCATAATCCAACAATATGCAATTTTGGAATAAAAATCAAAGGATAATTAGCGATATGCTTTTCATATGAATTCCAAATCAATTTGATTTCCATATGAACTTCAAAGTGAAAATAAAATTCAAAATAAAAATCAAATGAAAAGTGGTGGTTGGATTTGTATGAATTCCAACCTAAAATTGAAATTTAGAATAAAACATAAAATAAAATTAACAATTTGATTTGCATATGAATTCTAAAGTAAAAATCCCTAAATAGATTAAATTTAGAATAAAAATGAAATGAAGGCTAAAACACAGAACTCCTACGTTGCTTCATGTGGGTTTTATTGACGTGATTTGAGCCAAGTAATATGGGAGATTATGCTAGAAAGTGATATTGAATGTTTGATGCAAGAAGTCGCTGGCAGCGACACAAAATGAGATTGCATTGGCACAATATGAGATTGCATTAGTAGTGTTAATCCTAGGCATGGTTCCCTGGTTCCAAATGTAAATATGATGTAAGGCAGCATGAATGCATGTTTGTCACCACATTATCTATCTCTGATTCTCAGTGCAATATGGCATTGTTGGTTAGAGCAAGTTTAATAGTATAGATAGCTGCTACCTCCAATACATTTCTATGTCATCAAAAGATAATGATGCAGCCAACTTATACAATAAGCTAGCTATAAGTTGTCTTCACAAGAGCTCTCAATCATTTAATAGTGTGATCATTTAATACATGCATGGGTATAACAGTTAGTCCTATTGGTACATGCATGGATAACGCCTCTTTTCCTGTGCTATAGCCTGACTCTTGCATGGGAGTCGGCTTGGCTCTCTCTCTCTCTTTTTCTCTTCCCTCCACATAGGATTATGCTGACATAGATTCCTTTATAGCTAGCACAGTCAGCCTTATTAAACTTGCTCTTAGGAGACAACTGATGCATGCTGGGTTAGGAGTAAAAGCTGGGCACACACCAAGGACTGCAAGATAGTTAACTCAGATGACGGCGGAGAGATGGGTGGGCATGCAAAAGAAGCACGCTAAGACAGTTCCTGTAGGCATGTTGTCGTGCTAATCAATTAATAAAGCTGCAATGCAATGAGTGGTGGGGCAGGTCGAGAAAGAGGATACGGGGTTTAGCAATAGCTAGTAAGAATAATTAATTAGTGTCTTGTTTTGAGTCTTGGTGGAAGGATACGTAACGAGGGAGAAAGACAAATAGATGAGGAAAGTTGAAAAATAGAATAAATAAGGTTAGAACAATAGTAGCTTCCTAAAAGAATGCTTTTAATTAACAGCGTATTTCAACTATATGTTTCTATTACCCTAAGAATGTAGTACACTAGACGAACAATCTTATACCAAAACTTCAATTAAGTTCCTTCAAGATATATTTTGGCTAGAAGTTTTTTTATAATTGTAAATGTCTATCTAATTGCATGTAAATATCTCAAAGCTAATTTAATTATCGGTAAAATTGACTTATTGTTAGGGAGAAAATCAAATAGTTGTACATTATATGTAATAACTCTAGCTGCACAAATGGATATAACACCCTGGTAATAAAGAGGTGGTTTTAAGTAAAAGAGGCTACATTATATAGTGGCAACCGCCATACTCGGTCTAGTTCGTGCCAACAGAAAATCAGCTCTTGTCATCCTTGCATGTTAATCGTTGATCAAGGGTGCATGCGCCGTTTTAATCCTACCTAAGCTATAGTGTGATCAAGAGCAATGACTTCCCATCCTATTCTTGCTCGTCTTCAGCATTGCGTAGTAGTTGGTGGCTTTCTTCTTGGATCAGGGAGCCGGCAAATATATGTTGATCCATTTGTTTCCTGCAACAAACAAGTTTTGAGACTTCTTGTCTGGACCAGTGGCGAATCCACCGTTGGTGCTTGTGGGTGCTCGAGCACCCCCTCCTCCCACCGTGGAAGAAGACCCGGCCTGCCGACCGGCCCGATCGACGGTCGCCTGAACTGGCTGAGGATGCGCAGCTTGGGCGCCGTCACATCCAGCGTCTGCAGATCATCTCGCATAGGAAAGGCGAAGCTCTTCGAGTGCATCGGTTGAAGCTTGAAGAAAGTATGAGGCGAGGCCCAGTCGACGTCTTAAGGCCCAGCACCCTAGCCGGCCCAAATCAGTGGTGAATCCTAGCCCAAAACCCCAACGACAACACATAGCAAAACAGTCAACACCTCAACAGTAGATCAGGTCACGGAGAGGCTGAGCCGCCGCCGAGTCGGAGAGAGTAGAGATTAGAGACTCACCGTCGCTCGCAGCTCAGCGGCCGGCATGGCGAAGGGGGAGCTGGGGAGGGGGAGGCGGCCGGCGTGGTGGAGGGGGAGCCGGGGAGGGGGAGGCGGTCAGTGCGGCGGAGGGGGAGGCCGAAGGCGGTCGGCGCCATGGCGGCCCGGCACGGAGGGCGTCTCGCCACGGCAGAACGGAGCGGGCCGAGGGGCCAGGGGAGGCGGTCGGCTACTTGGTGGCAGCCGATTGGGTGCGGGCGAGGCCGAGCGGCATCGCCGCATGCCCGCATCGGAGATTCACCACTGCAGAGACGGAGAGGATGAGGCGAGCAGGTGACATTTGAGAAATATTTTGTATGGAGACATGGAGTGAGGCGCTGGCGAATGGCGATTTACTCAGTGGCGTCGTGGGCTCGTGGCAATTTATTAGTGATTTGTGCTTGTGCAGTGTGCCAGTGTCGGCAGACCGCAGATGGGAGACACCGAGATGGCAATGACTCCATGACTCCGGCGACAGTGATTCATTGATCTGTGAATCAGTGAATGTGAGTGAATATGATATGTGAATCACATTTTATTATTGTTTTACTGATTAGCCAAGTTGTTTAATCAGTTATTAACTAGTTGTTCTTTAATTATTCTTAGATTTACAAAAATGGAGAAGCGAACTTTGCACAAATATTTCTCAAACAATGCAACTAGCAGTAACCCTCCAACCATAGAAAGTAGAACTAAAGCAAAAAAGGTTCGGCATGAATTTAATCCAGATGATATTATTGCCGATCCAACATGTCACAAACCAATTGAAGATTATTCTAATGAGATTAGAGATCAGGTTAGGAGAGCATATTTGTTGAAGGGTCCAACTCAACCAATTGGTCATGATTTTCCAAAGAAAATGCAAGGTTCAATTTCAAGATCCTTTCAAGAATCATGGTATAAGAAGTTCGACTGGCTGGAATATAGTGTAGAAAAGGATGCCGTCTATTGTTTCTATTGCTTTCTTTTTATGAAGCCGTCACACCCCACTCACTATGGGAGGGATGTCTTCACAAAAGTTGGGTATGTGAATTGGAGAAGTGCTATGGAATCTTTCAAACAACATGTTGGTGGACCTACTAGTGTCCACAACACTGCAATGCTAGATTGTGAAGATTTTCAGAATCAAAGAGCAAGTGTAGATCATAAATTAAATACCTATAGCGCAAGGAGTATGAAATTGCATACAAGATTTGTTTGACTGCTTCTTTAGATTGTGCAAGATATCTCATTCAGCAAGGTAAAGCTTTTCGTGGACACGACAAATCATCTGCTTCCATGAATAAATGCAATTTTAGAGAGTTGGTGGATTGGTACATTGATAAAAAGGCAGATGTGAAGGAGGCTTTTGAATTTGAGGGTGGTGGCAATTGTTTGATGCTTTGTCTGGATATACAGAAGGAACTCGCGAAATGTTGTGCACAGGAGGTCACGTAGGTGATTAAGGATGAGATTGGAGATAGGAACTTCGCAGTACTTATTGATGAGTCTCGTGATTCATCAATAAAGGAGCAGATATCCGTGATTGTGAGGTTAGTTGTACATATAATGTTTTTTAGTCGTATCATTTATGATTTGTGTATTGTGGTTTTATTTTAACTTTGTAAAATTCATACTATGTAGGTTTGTAAATAAAGATGGAAAGATCATGGAAAGGTTTATTAGTATTGAGCATGTTACTTTGTGTACATCTATTGCATTGAAGGAAGCTTTGGTTCATGTGCTTGCTAAGGTTGATCTACCTATTTCTAGGTTACATAGACAGGGTTATGATGGAGCTTCAAATATGAGAGGGGAATTTAATGGCTTGCAGAGATTAATACGATATGAGAATTCGTATGCTTTCTATGTCTATTGTTTCGCCCACCAATTGCAATTAATGGTTGTCACTGTCGTAAGTTGTAGTGGTGCTATTGTTGATTTCTTCAACTATGTTCCCTTGATATTGACCACTGTGAGTGCATCTTACAAAAGAAAGGTTGCTTTGATGGAAAAGCATCAGGAAGTTTTATTAGAGAAATTGGAAAATGGTGTGCTTTCAACAGGAACAGGCTTGAATCAGGCAACTGCCCTAGCTAGACCTCCTTCAAAGCCTGGCCTAACTTGAATCGCCGATCACTTTCCCCTCCCCGGCTCCCCCTTTGCCGCGCCGGCCGCCTCCCCCTTCGCTGTGCCGGTCATCGGGCTGCGGGCTATGGTGAGTCTCTACTCTCTACTCTCTCCGACTCGGCGGCGTCTCGGCCTCTCCGTGACCTGATCTACTGTTGAGGTGCTGACTGTTTTGTTGTGTGCTGTCGTTGGGGTTTTGGGCCAGGATTCGCTACTGATTTGGGCCAGCTAGGGTGCTGAGCCTTAAGACGCCGACTGGTCCTCGCCTCATACTTTCTTCAAGCTTCAACCGATGCACTCGAAGAGCTTTGCCTTTCCTACGCGAGATGATCTGCCGACGCTGGATGTGATGGCGCCCAAGCTGCGCATCCTCAGCCAGTCCGGGCGACCATTGATCGGGCCGGCCGGCAGCCTGGGTCTTCTTCCACGGTGGGAGGAGGGGGTGCTCGAGCACCCACGGTGGATTCACCACTGCATTTGAGTCCCTTCTTTATTTTTCTATAACTGAAAAATGCAGAAAACTAAGCCTACCCAATACACAGCGTTGAGAGCCTTTGAGAGCTTGGATTGACGCTACACGTTCTCGCTTGTCGTAGCGCAACAGTACATCATTGATGTTCTCTTGTTTATAGTTACATCGTTATATTGTTCATTTGAACATTTGATCCGGACGGGCACCTTTCCTCCATAACTGGCAGCCTGTGAATAAAAATGACAAAGAGAAGTTTTCACAGTTTTGCCATGTTCCGGTATGACACTATGATAATCATATTCAGCATTCACATTTTGAGCGTGCTTTGGACTGATTCGTGAAACTACGTTTTCAGGTTGAATGCATTGTTGGTCTATACGATGTTTCGAATATTTGGCACGTCCCTTTGCTTCTAAAAGTGCGTGCCTTCCCTTTCTTTTGTACCAAAGTCTTGTGGAACTACAAGTCTTTTTAGTACTTTGGACGTTCATTGCTGAGAATAGTTTTCGTTCCTGTTGTCAGGATCAGAAGACGTGAACGGTTAGAATTAGCAGCTCAAACTATTATTTCATTGTTCAAGTGCTCTTGATTCATAGTCATTCTTATTTAGTTTCCATTTTGTTCTCCCCCATAATTTCACAAGTTCCTTCTCATTCGCATTTTCAAATACGCAGCTTTACTCTGGAACCTAAGTTGGATGACCCCACACAGGGCTAGAACATGTGACCAATTGCATGTTCATGTATGCTCCAAGCCACAGCCACTGTATCTTATCTTCCATAGTACTTACATTTTTAGAACCTTCCTTAGTACTTACTGGCGTACTGCTATTTTTCAGACTTCAGTTTATCACACCCTCTCTAGCGCGTTTACTCCTTACTTTCCCATTTAATTGGAGCACGTACTATGCAGGTGAGAATAACAGTAGCCAGTGGTTGCAAACTACACCTGTCTTTCCGATGCATACCTGTCCGTTCTCAAGGTGAATGATGATCTTGGCAACTATTCAGCAGCAGTGTCTCTTTCGCCTTATCTTAGAACATGCTTCAGAGTTTCTTCAGTTCTCTTCAGGCATTTGGATATGATACTTGATGTTGACTGATTCTAGTAATTGTGTACTACTCTTCAGTCTCCTGTCTCCACAAATAATAATTTTGCATTCATCAAGATATTTATTCTTTCAGGCGCTCTTTCATGCGTCGATTACGTGCCAGAGAAGGCTGGCAGTCGATTGGGTCCCTGCTTCAGACCTAGAAGAAACAGACTGCAAATGAGGTTTCACAAGTTGTGTCATATTCTTGATTTCACCATCACTGAAGGGTAGTTGTCATGGTCTAATCCTGTTGCTTATCTGAATGTTCTGCTATACACCACTATGCTGTTGACAGTCACCTGACCTCCATGAGAAGGCATGGAGACTACTGAAGGTGACACGATACCGCAAACTAAATATTATAGAGCACTGTTCATTTAGGGAAATTTTACCATCCTTGAGAGGGAAGAGGTACCAAATTTGAGCCGTTGATCACACTGATCGAACGGCTGAGATTTGGCAGTACCTAGTGGTACCGGACGCGAGGTACCAAGAGGTACAAGGTACCAAGAGGTACCAAATTTTGAGCCGTTGATTACACTGATTGAACGGCTGGATCTAATTTGGTACCTCTTGGTACCTTGTACCTCTTGGTACCTCCTCAAGGATAGGAAAACTGCTCGTTCATTTAATATGATGTCTGTGTTCATGTTTAGTATCTGAGGTACACCCATTTTCTCAGGGTACAGATGGTGTCCTAGACTCCAAGTTCCAGAAGGATTTGGGCACAGAGGAGTCCAAGGCAAAATTCTTGCGACCAAATATTCCAGAGAAAACAATGTTCCATACGTAAGCATATGCCGGGGATGCAGGTTGCTGTCAAAGAGTTTGTGCGAACGGTTCTTGGCCTAAAATGTAAAAATAGAAGAGAAGAAAGATTGGATTGGTTTGAAACAGCGCAGCAACTCTGTGCAGCCGAAGCTCTGTTATATAAAAGAGGTATCTCTGCTTGCCGTTTCAGACGAGCTACAGAATAGCATTCAGTTACAGAAGATCAATCTGATCTGAACACGAACGCTATCTTTACATTCAAACATCTATCCTTATACAAAGATCTTCCTGATACACTTCTGTGCACACTCGCACCTTCTATCTGCTAACACTCCCCCTCAATCACAACTTCACAAGGTTGATATTGTTCCTGAACTGCTGCAGAAGATGCGTCGGAAGTGATTTTGTAAATCCGTCAGCAACTTGATCCTTTGAAGGAATAAACCGTATATCCAGTACTTTGCGAGCAACTCGTTCTCTGACAAAGTGGAAATCCACCTCTATGTGTGTCGTATGAGTGTGAAACACTGGATTGGCCAATAGATATGTTGCCCCTAAATTGTCACACCACAAACATGCAGCCCTGGGCTAGAACACATCAAGTTCTCCCAAAAGAGATTGAACCCAAATTATTTCGGCTATTGCATTTGCTAGTGTTTTGTACTCAGGTTCAGTACTTGATCTTGATATGGTTGCCTGCTTTCGAGCACTCCACAAGACCAGATTCAATCCAAAGAACACCGCAAAACTGTTGGTTGATCGTCGGTTATCTGGGCAACCTGCCCAGTTAGCATATGAGTAGGCATTGACTAGAGAGGAAGAAGATTTTCTGATGCTCAAGCCAAGATCGGTTGTATACTTAAGACATCTTAGTATACGTTTGACTATAGCCCAATGTTGGGTCGATGGAGAATGCAAGTATTGACAAAACCTTGTTAACTGAATATGAAATATCCGGCTAGGTTAGGGTGAGGTACTGCAAAGCACCAACCACACTTCTATATGTTGTAGCATCAGCAGGGCCAAGCCTTTCTCCTTCGGCTAAAGATAGCTTCTCAATTACAGATAATGGAGTAGAGACAGCTTTGCATCTTCCCATACCTACTTTGTTGAGCAGATCTGAGGCATATTTTGCCTGTGAGAGAACAATCCCATTTGAGGTTTGTGTAACCTGAATGCCCAAGAAATAGTGGAGGTCTCCTAAATCTTTTAGAGCAAACTCCCTTCTCAGATCGTCGAGCAGTTTAGTTACAACCGAGCAGGAAGAACCTATCACAATAATGTCATCCACGTAGATAAGAAGATAGATAATAGTGCCAACCCTATTGAAGACAAATAGGGATTTATCTGCTCGGGATGCTACAAATCCTAGCTCTTAAAGTTTTGAACTAAGTCATACATGCCATGCGCACAGTGCTTGTTTAAGTCCATATAACGCTTTATCTAGTTTACAGGCAAACTGAGGGTATTTGGGATTTTCATAACCTGGTGGTTGCTTCATGAATAATTCCTCTTCCAGAACACCACGGAGAAACGTGTTCTACACATCTAGTTGCCAAAGTCTCCATCCCCAGGAAATTGCAATGGACAACACAATACGAATGGTTGCATGTTTGACCAGCGGGCTGAAGGTATCACAATAATCAATATCATATATTTGCTTGAATCCTTTGGCCACTAAGCGAGCTTTATATCTATCAAGAGAGCCATTAGCTTTCCTCTTCATTTTGTACACCTATTTACAGTCAATAAGGTTGCTCCTCGGTCGGCGAGGAACCAAACGCCAGGTTTGGTTGTGAATGAGGGCAGCATACTCTTCATCCATAGCATTCCTCCACTTGGGATCAGAAAAGGCGTTCTGCTGGGAAACTGGATCATCAACAGTACACAAAGAAGCATAACAAATAGTGTCATCAGTGTACCATCTGAGAACATGGATATTATTTTGGAGTCTAGTGATTGGACTCTGAGGCACAACTGAAAATGTCAGAGCAGGAACCAATGCTGATGAGGAGGCATCTGAAGTATTGGTACTGTCTGCCTGCACATCGTCATCAGGAGTACTTGTGTTATCTATCTGCACAGCTCCACTGATCCTCGACAATAGCGCCACAGCTATGCTTCCAGAGCTATCTACTATTACTGGTCCGATAATACCATCACATGAGCCTGCAGTCTACATACATGAGTTAGATAACACAGGAGCACAATGATCAGATAGCATAAAAGGTAATTGGTCATTCCGGATAGGAAAAAGGAAGCAAAGAAACTGGATCAGAGGAAGAACTAGGAGGATGCAAAGAATTGGAAGTTAAGACGGTAAAAGGGAAAACTCCTTCATCCAATATAACATCTCGGTAGATGTATACACAACCGGTGGATGGGAGTAAGCATTTGTAGCCCTTATGAAGACTATTGTAACCGAGGAAGATACACTGTTTGGAGTGAAATTGAGTTTGTGTGTATGTATGGTCGTAGATTCGGCCAGTAGGCGCACCCAAAAGATCTTAGGAAGGAATAATCTGGCTTTTTGTGAAACAGCCATTCTAGGGGAGTAGAAAGATGAATAACTTGGCTGGGTACTCGGTTGATGAGAAAGACAGCAGTTAAAAATGCTTCATCCCAGAATTTGAGTGGCCTAGAGGCATGAGCAAGAAGAGCAAGCCCAACTTCAACAATGTGACGATGCTTGCATTCAGCTGAGCCATTTTATTTATGTGTGTGAGGACATGACACATGGTGAGAAATGCCAACTTGTTAAAAGAAAGAATTAAACTTTTGGTATTCCCCACCCCAGTCGGTTTGAACCGAAGGAATCTTTTTGTTTAGAAGTTGTTCAACATGTGTTGGAACTGAGTAAAAATATGAAAGACATCACTTTTGTTTTTCAACATGTAGATCCAAGTGAATTTGCTAAAGTCATCGATGAAACTAACATAATATTTATAGCCATTAACAGATGGGGGAGCAGGGCCCCAAACATCGAAAAAATGAGTTCCAAAGGAAAAGTGGAAGTGTTATTTGAACAAGAGAAAGACAATTAACAATTTTTGGCCTATTGACATGTATCACAGACTGATACACTATTGGATTTATTGGAACATGACAGATTATTGTTGCTAATGACGTGTTGAACTATAGAAAAAGAAGGATGTCCTAAGCGACTATGCCATCTTTCTTGAGTATCTCTGCTCATGGCTAGGAGATGTTAGCTTGGTGAAGATGGTTGCCACTCAATGGGATAAAGTCCTCACTCACACCGTCCTTGAAGAAGAGTTCTTCTCGTGGACTGATCCTTGAGAAAGAAATGATCAGGATGAAATTCAAGGAAAGCATTATTGTCAGATTGAGACATTGAGCAGAGAGAAGATTTTTTGTGGCACTAGGGGCATAGAGAATATTATTGAGATGAATGTCATAAGAATTGAAAGACAATTTGGAATGACCAATGTGACTAATGTGCATACTTGATCCATTGGCCATGTGTACCTGATTATGACTGGTATTTTTCTCGCATGGTCAACCTGTCCAGATCACCGATGATATGATTTGTAGTGCCTGTGTCAACATACCAATTGGTGTCAACATTGTAACTACAGTTAACATTTGCTAAGACTGCACTTCTACCACCATCAGTAGCTTGAAAAGCATGATTGAATCTATTATAGAACTTCAGAGCTATGTGTCCTAATTTCCCGCAAACCTAGCAGGTGGAATGATTATTGCCGAAGTGCCCACTTTGCTTTCTGCCACCCTGGTTACCTTCGCAGTTTCCTCGTCCATGACCATCATGGCTGCTTCGGCCTCCTCCATGTGAAACCATGTTTGCGGAAGAGCCAAAGAAAGAAACATCACCCTGTTGGTGCTCCAATCTCATCTCAAAGTTTAAGAGATGAGCATACAAATCATTGATGTTGATTGAATCTGTTTGCGTGGTAATCAAAGTGACTAATGGATTGTAGCCAGACGCAATCCTAAAAGAACATAAGAGACAAACTCTTCTTCTTCCAAGGATTTTCTAGCAGATGCCATTGTGTCTGTTAAGGATTTCGTCTTGCTGAAATACTCAGTAATGGACTGCTCCTTCTTGGTATTGGACAACAACATTCACACCTGCATGATCCTAACCTGAGATTGTGACGAGAACATTCGTTCAAGTGTAGTCCAAACCTCAGCTGCGGTAGGCAGAAGAGAACCTACGACAACACCTCAGGAGATAGAGACGAGAGTAAAGAACTGAGTACCAATTGTTCAAACTGAACCCAGATTTGATATGCTGGGTTTGGTACTTGGATGCTATTCACATCTATTATCTGGGAGACAAAAGCATCCAAAGCCTTGTTGGTGCCGTCAATGTAGCTGAGCATCTGTTGTCTGTGGAGATACAGAAGGGTTTGGGACTTCCATAGCAAATAGTTATCCCGCGTTAGCCTGACATTGATGAGGTGGCCGAAGGCAGGCAGGTGTGGGGAGGAGTCCACTACTGGAGCTGGTGGATAAGTTCATCACTAAATTCATTGGTGGCACTGATGACAAGGAGATGGATCCTTCGGTAGCCATGTGCTTATGGAAGAGATGGCTCTGATACCATGTGAGAATAAAAGAGAAGAAAGATTGGATTGGTTTGGAACGACGCAATAACTCTATGCAGCCGAAGCTCTGTTATTTAAAGAGGTATCTCTGCTTGCCATTTCAAATGGGCTACAGAATAGCGCTCGGTTATAGCAGATCAATCTAATCTGAACATGATCGCTATCTTTACAGACAAACAACACTTTTATCCTTATACAAAGATCTTCTTGATACACTTCTATACATAATCGCACCTTCTATCTGCTAACATAAAAGATGCTGACAGCACATAATTTGATACTGGCACAGCACACACGTGTGTAATTTTCATGCCCGAGGTAAGGGCAACCACACAAGTGTGGTTGTGGATTCGTGGTGTTTGCCTTGTTACTTTCTTGTGTAGTTATCTGAATGAACACCGAAGAGCTCAAAGATGCAGATGGGAAGAGAAACGAGGGATGTGCGAGGAGGACATTCTTTAGAACCATTGACTGTAAATGTGCTAAACTGTAAGCATCAGGCACATGCTTTCTGCAAAGATTTCTCTACTTGGTTAGTATTTGGTAACAAGAAGTCATGCAGTACTTTTTCTGTTCTCTCAACAGCTATGGCAACGTAAAGTACGTGGACGAATGACATCAACATCAATATGAGGTGAGATCTATCTAATCCCAATATGTGGCATGATGCATTGCAGTCACTTCAGACTTCAGAGATATCTAGCTCTTGTTCCAGATCTGAAACCTGCCAATTTCTAGGTTAATCCTTACATGGTTTAGGAACTCAAGAATGCTGGTGTTAAATTTGTTGGTACAGATAAACCAGGGACAGAATGGAGGTAATACTCCGTGAGAGACCATGTGGAGGTATCCCCATATTTGTGATGAGTAATTGACAGTTGTGTTAGTGAGTTTGAGTTTGTTTTGGGTATTCTAGGGTTGAGTACCTTTCATTAATGCTATTTATGATTATGTTGTTTCGTGCGGTGCTATGTGATAGTTTGCTTGTCTGTGTGGCTGCAGGATTTCGGAGCTAGGTCATGGTGAGGCGAGGAGGACCGGGACTGGGCACAGGAGGTGTTGAGGTCCAGACGGTCGGTGATGCCGAAGATGGTCGAGGTTGCTGAGGTGGTTGCGAGTCGGGAGACGAGGAACCGGAGCGGGAGCTACCGGTGGTGGACATGACGGGCAACGACGAGTGAACCGGGACTAGGCTCAAGGAGGAGTCGGAGGTCCAGACAGTTGGATGTCGGTCGCGGTCGTGTGCGACGAAACAGACCAGGACTAGACTCAGGTGGAGTCGGAGGTCTCGGTCGATGTCAGGTGGACACGACAGGTAGCGGCAAGGTGGACCGAGACTAGGCTTAGGGAGGAGCTGAGGTCCAGACGGTCAGGATGCCGGGTGCGGTCGTGTACAGTGGAGCGGACCGGGACTAGACTCAAGGAGGAGTCGAGGTCCAGACGGTCAGGATGCCGGTTGCGGGAAGCTTCCGGGAAGGTGCTTGAGGGCAATTTGGAGAATTGACTCAAGTTTGGAGTGGAGAGGCTGGTTTCCCTCCAAAATGGGCTGGTTTGACCTTTACCTCATATGTGTGTGTGAGGTTTGAGTGGATAGTGTATACCACTTCTTGTATTTCTTCTTTGGTGTGAGCTCTTGCCTTCATAAGTGGAGAGGTGGAGGCAGTAGAATACAGTTCAGCCAAGTAAGAAAAGGGAGTGAGCTCTGGTTGCCTCTCTGCGTGTGTGTTTCTCAGGAGGAGAGAATGAGATGAGAGGCTGTAGCAAAACCTTGTAATCATTCATCTCATTGTAATCATTCATGTCTCTGTATCAGTTTGAGATGCCCTTTGGTTGAGTTTTCAGAGTTCTTGTGCCTTCTGTGCTTTGCCTGAGTTTATTTGTTGTTCTCAGATCTTGTGCTTTAAAGTTGAATTCTTGACAGATTAATTGCCAAGTGGTTTGCTCTGTGATGGGAATATGCCTCAAGACAATTTGGTCAGATAGATTCCCAAGAGCCCAATGGAAGAATCAAAGAATCTCTCTTTTCACTCATACTCCTCATTTCCTCTGTTTATGAAATTCTAGGGTTTCATGTCAGAGTATGATTGAATCTTCTGATTCCCTTCAAAAGATGGCTTGAGATTTGGGTATTCAAGTCCTGAGATCATTGGTAAATTGATTGCAAAAGTTCTTGAGCAAAAGATCCAAGATTGATGAGCATTTTGGAAATCTGTCCATTCTCAACTCATTTCTCAAATTTTTGCTCAAATCTTGATTACTTGCTCTCTTTATGAGTTCTTTTGTTTCCTGGAGTCTTGCGGCTAGTCAAATCAAGTTCCTGCTCTATTGGCCTGAAACGATCAGAAGAATTTCTCAAATTCTTTTGATTCTAGCAAATTTTAGTTTTTACTGTTGAGTTTCAGCTTGCTGCTCCCAAGGACCGGTCTGACCGGATTATCCATGGCGGTCAGACCGCTCGATCTGTGGCGGTCAGACCGGCCACTGACCGGCGGTCTGACCGGCCTTGAAGAGGCGGTCTGACCGGCGGCCAGGGTGCGGTCAGACCGGCCTCAAGACTGCGGTCTGACCGGCCCCTGGCAGTCTACCTGTTTTTGTTGTTTCTCTTCAGTGTATTGTCTTTCTTCGCTTCTTTCTCGTGTCTGGTCAGCATGTGTTTCCAGAGAGCATGAATCATCTACTTCATAGCTATCATAGCTATTGGAGTGGAGATTCGTTTGAGTGAATACTTTGGGGGCAATTTTAAAAAGGCACCATTCACCCCCCCTCTGTTGCCATTTCTGATCCTACACTCTGTGGCTCTATGTAATCTCTACTACATAAAATAAAGAGTTGCTGGTGGTGGTTCACCACTACTCCTGATGGTGGTTCATCTGCCTCCTAAAACCATTGAATCCACACTGTCCATCGCCAATTCAAGGGTCCAACCCATAGGCGCTGCACCCCACACCAAGTCACACCCATGCTCCTCCGCTACCCTACTCCCCCACAATTATCACGCCTACTGCCTCCCTCATGTGTAGATAACCTCCACCTCGATCCCCAATGATCCCCATCAACCCCTCTCCCTCCTTGTCAGTAGCTGGGCATCTCCCCATCACCGCCGCCCCATCTCCCTTTGCAACAGCACAATTCTGGTTCAAGACGGAGGTCAGACTGGTGGGAACCATGAGGTGGCACGAGCTTGGCGATGACGACCAGTGGATCTGGAAGAAGGGTGCTTGCTGATGACAGCTGGTGGATCCAAGAGGCTTGTGGATCCAGGAGAAGGGCACTTGGCAACGACAGTCGGTGGATCTGGAAGGTAGTGATCAGCGACGGCCAATGGATCTGGGAGATGGGCGCTCAACGATGGTGGCCATTGGATTTAGGATGCGATGCTTGACGATAGCGGCCATTGGATCTAGGATGTAGTGCTGGATGATGAGAGCACGGCAATAGCGAGGGCGATGCGGTGGTGAGATGCTTCGCCTGGTCCCACTGTTTCTCTCCAGTGCTTCTCCCCCCATCTCTCATCTTCCAAATCCAAATCCTTAACAAACGCAAGCGGTGGCAGCAACTCCCTAGGCTGAGCGGCTCACATCTCTGCTATTTATCTTCAGTGCTTCTCCCTGTGTCTCTCGTCTTCCAACCTCCTCACACCCATCTCCCCTCGATTCCTCTGCCCCTCCCATCAGTCATTGTGCCCCCTCAAAAGGTAGACGAGTGGCCCCAATCAATTGCGGCGGTGGAGTGTGGAGAAGAGAGCGAAGGGAGTGAACCAGGGTGAAGATGACAATGGTGGCTTTGGTTCAGGGCTTGAGGAGAAGTGGTGGCGGTGGATAGTAGCAAGGTAGGAGGAAGGTTTGGACAGGGAAAGTGACATCATGGGGCCTATGCTGAATGCCACGAGATGACAAGAGGTGTGGCGACCCCCCCCCTCAAGTTGTGTCGGCGAGGCCAAGCCCTATGGTAGAGGAGGTGGGGTGGTTGATTGGTGGTTGTGGCATCTAGACATCACTGCCGATTACTAGGCAAGTAGGCTTCCAGCAAGTGGAGAGGAGTTGCAGCCAAAGTTGAGCAACAAACTGTTGGGAGCGACAGCTGAACCCAAAGGTGATTCCCAGATCCTGAAATCCCTATTTTAGTATTTTTTTTTTCATTGACGTAAATTGGATGTCTCAAGTCCGATTCTCTCGATGTAATTGGAAATCCCAAATCACACTTAGAATTTGGAAACTAAACTAGATTGGAAATTTTGTTATTTTGTAATTTGCTCTCTCAGTATTGAATTATTAAACTAGAGTCAGTCGTTCTCTTTAACAACTATGACGAATTCTGGTGATGGAGGTGGCTTCTGGTGGCAGTAGAAGTTTTTTGTGGTGGTGGCAGTGCATGGCTAATGAGGTGGCGAAGGCACGCAACAACAGCAATAGAAGCAACAGAAGTTTTCTCTCTACTGCTCTACTTCTTCTCTTTATTTTTAATTCTTAGGAAAAATTGATCATTTGCCCCATCTTGTGGTTTCAATCATTTGGGACTAAGTTCCATGAAATTGCTCATATGCCCCCTCTTATGTACGCCCTTTGATCATTCTTCTATGAATTTTAGGGCTTTATATTGTACGATCTTAGTTTGGGGAGATTGTTGGTGGAAGGGAGGATCAGGCTATGTTCATGGGAAACCCCTAGTTTTTTTTCATTTTGCCTATATTAATCTCTGCCCACTGCCTAGGAAATGATTTCTTGGTTTCAAGTGATCTGTTCTTGCTATTGGAGCAAAATAGGCAACAGGGAATCACCTAATTGCTTTACTGTAATACAGATCAATGGATTTGTTGTTGCAACTATAATTTCATTTGCATGTTCACCCTGCTGAGGTTATTAACAATTCTATTTTTAACTTAGTTCAATTCTATTTTTAACTTAGCGATGTGTTACTCAATATCTGAGATCAGGAGCTAGTATACATGAAGCCAACAATTGAATTAGTCTTGTAAATGTGCCCTTCTATTTCTCTGCACAATGTGACATAATATCTTCTATTTGCTTTTAAAAGGGATGTTTTGATACAAAAGCTTGAGCATGCAGTAAGTATTTCCACATCACTTGGTTTTAAAACATTTATAGTAATGCCATTGTTCAATTAGAGAACATTTTCTGGTTCAATTTGCCATGAGTTTTGCCACTAGCAGAATATGAATCCAATCAGTATTCGACAAGTAGCACACTGAAAGGAAGATGATGCACAATGTGTAGTTAGAAAAGGAGGAGGGGGAGGAGGTGACGACAGAAATGCACAAGAGCAAGGGGAAGTTGTCCGGTGTCTTGCACAAGGGTTTCAAGCCTGACAAGTGGTTAATCCCTCGATAGCCACCGGTTTTGAGATCATTTTGGATACGCTTTTCCCCTATTTATCCCCGTGGAGAGGTGAAGAAGCAAAAATTGTTTGCTTTTGTGATGCTGCAGTAAGACGGCGCTGCAGATGGCATTGGTGTGGATCAAGCTACTGCAAGCGCAAAATTGAAAGGAGGTGTAGGTGCGCTAGACGCGCCATGAGGTTGTGCAGCTGCTCGATGCCAACCAGGACCAGACCGTGCAATAGGGTATGCTCGGCTCCCCTCACCTGACTGTCTCCTCCCTTGCATCCCACCGGTTCATTTCATTTCATCCCACCATTGTTTGACTCCATGGGCTGGAAATAGCACGTGATAGTGTAGTCCACCTGATTGATGGTAGGATTGGATTGACCATAGAATTGGGTACTTAGTTTACTTGTACACGAAGGCTGGAAACATTCTGGCTTCAAACGGAATACTCAGTACTTGTTCAGCTATAGTGTACTATAATCTTTTATACATGAAAATGGGTGAATTGGCTATAGTTTGAAAAATAACCAAATTGTCTTGCCGCTTGAGATAGGTGATGGTTATTGGTTACCAATTGTTGGATATGCTGATGCCTTATTACAGTCTGAACTAAAACAACTATAAATGACATGTTACATGTTAGAGATAAATACTACATGCTTTCCTTGGGTCTGTTGGACTATATGCTTGTAACCGCAATGGTAGCCTGGTTTTAGTGTTGATACCATTCGTTCAATGCGGTCACTTTCTGAGGATGCACGCTTTTGCTTGTGAACATATGTATATTATCTTGCTCTTTTAAACTCTGATGTTCCATGGAGCATTGTATTCTTATGTGTGGAGGTGTGTGACTTTGTCCCTTGGTCGATACATGGCCAATATGACTATCATTGCAAATGTCTGTGCTCAAGTGTGTATGGTTGTACACAAGCGTCTTGATATACTACTGTCCTGGTAGGCACCTCTGTTGGGTTATAAGCTATAAAATAACCAGTTCCTTGTGACTTTTGATGAAAATTACACTTAAACAATCCTAATGTGTTTTAATTTCACTTTGTCACCAAGAGGCTTATTTATTTTGTTTTTGCTCTTTTTTTCCTTTCAACAGGTTGAACATGTCATACAGGAAGAGAAATTCATGCAAGCATATGACTTAATTATACTGTGAACTTATAGCGGCACGCTTTTCCATTATTGACTCACAGAAGTAAGACAAGTTTTCTTTCTTGTGTTTAAGCCTTTACTTGATGATCCATGTCTTTAGCTAATGTCTGAAACTGCTTTATTGTCACAGAGATAAAAGAAACACATCATCATGTCTGAAAGACAAGTTTTCTTTCTTGTGTTTAAGCCTTTACTTGTTGAACAACTATCACTTACATCTCAGATTGGGATGACTTATTTAGTTGATACAATAGGAGGTATTTTTTCCCATTATCAGCAAACCATGGGGCGGTTTCTTAGATCATAGGAGTTGCTTTTCCTAGAGAGCACATCATGATTTAGCCTAGCTTTTCCAAGCTTCTGAAACTGCTCCTTATCTAGATAGTGTCTTTTTTTGGGTAATTTGGAAACTAAATCCACTATGGCATTTTGGGAGCAACCAATCCTATTTGACATCCTCATATATTCTTTCTAGTTCAATCTCCCCTGGTTTAGCTCATAGTAGGTTTTATAAACTCAATTCTACTATATCTAAACTGGCTCATGTGTGGTTTGGATTCAAATGTTGCCATGTTTTAAAAGGAGATTACCAAATTCATCTAATCCATCAAATATGTAGTTACTATTTGCCACACAGAAAGAAATGTTCTTTCTTGCTTAAATTGTGTAATCAGTGCGTTTGACCGAACGTTTTGCAGAATGGACTTGTTGAAAAGGTTGTTGGGCGTACATTCGATTCTTCTGTCCTGGAAAGACTTGAAATGTCTTCCTTGAGGTATTTGATTTTTCTTGATTTTCTGATATCTTTTATGCTTCAATTCTCATCCTTTCTCATTTTCAAAATTTTTGTGCATTCCAAGATCTTACACCCCTTTTTTACCTTGAGAAAACAAAAAATTATGCACCTTAGTGTGTTGACTGTGAAGCGAGAAGTAAAAATATTGAGAAGTTGGCCAAACATTTCAATGATTTGGACAATCTTAATTTTACACGCATAGATGCTTCTGTAAATGAGGGTGCCTTCAAATGGACTTTGCTTTGGCTTTGGTTTATATGTGCTATAGTAACCAGCTTTTAAATGGTACATTTTTAAGGTTGGGTCAACAGAAATATTGTAGTAAAAAGTGTACTGAGTTCAGCTGTACCGGCCAAAATCGCATGCGACTATTTTTCTCTACGTACTGCTTCTCGCGCAAAGTCAGAATTCAAAATTTTAAACCATAAGCTATAGCCCAAAATAACCCACCCTGAGCATCCCAAATTACAGGTAAGTCAATCTTTGCATCATCATATAATAGCGGCATCGAATAATGTATATATTTTCTGGCACGTTCATGCATCATTATCCATTGGAGTGTAGTTTTCTTTAACAAGGATTGGAATTACGTGTTTAAGTTACTTGTCAAAGATAATTTATATACTTTTTGAGATTCTTTCTAATACTCGATGGTGTGATGGTGTATTGCAGAAGGATCTGCTCTATATGGTAGTGTAGTATGATTGTTTATATTCTAATAATGGCGTGAGCTACAGAGGAGCTTTGCTTGGCACCGTGGCGGAGTTGAGGGCATGGTGTTGGCCTAGCCTGGCCACGATGGCTCGACATGTTAGAATAGTAGAATTATTTTTATCCGTCGCAACACACGGACATATAACTAGTCTTTAGTATTTGTCACAGATTATGATCATTGTTCAGAGATCGCCGGGCAAGGAATCTCATTTGTACATGTATCGGTGCTGAAATCTGCTTTCTGCAGATTATATAGCTGCCTTCACACCCATATTTTTTGGGTGTTCATTTCCATCCGAAGTCCAGGCCAGGCAAACCCGGCCCTCTCCGTTATTCATGGGTAAATTAAGCCCAAGCCAACAAATCAATTCGAACTCGAACACAAGCAGATCAAGCCAACAAGTAATTGCAATGTGATGATCCATTTTTCTGAGTTTCTTCTGCGACTTTCAGGGTTCGTAGCTGCGTCGTCGGGACAACTCGACGCCTTGTTGAAGAGCCTTGGCCTTCAGAACGGCCAGCCAATCCCCATGAAGGTAATGTCCGGATCAAATGGAAGTAATTACAGCACTGGCTACGCCACCGGCCTAGAGGAAGGTCTCCTTCGTCTGCACGTCTCAAGAGCCGCTTTAGCGCATTAGAGCATGTATAATGGTGTGAAGTTGGTTGTTGCCTTATTACGTAGTAAACAAGGTGTTGTAGAGGAGAGGGAGAAAGTATAGAGAACTAATCGTCTCTCATATAACAATTGACTGTAACACAAGAAACAAAATACGTTGTATCATAGAGAAACGTACTGTCTGTGAAGATATATAAAAAGATAACCTATTGTATGCATGAGTTATCTTTAGTGTCATCTATAAATGATATAGATAATATTATAAAAAAATAATTGTCTAAACTATTGCGCAGTCCTAGCAGAAGATGCAGTATCATGTGTGTTGGACTTGCAATGTTTTTTCTAGTCCTCGTGTACTACATTCAGTGATCTGTAAGCTGCTGCAAGTCTGCAACCAGTCCGGTCTTGTATGTGTATGGCTGTGCATTTCCTTCCCGTCATTTTTCTCTTTTCATCCGATACAAAAAAGTCGCCGGTCAACGTTTACTTAGGACGAAAATTCTCTTTTTGTCAAGAAGTAAAAGTCGTTGGTGAAAACGAAAAAAAACACAATCTTGTAGCAACCTGCTCGTCTGTGTCATATGATGTAATTCGCATGCCTCAGAATGTGTTAGACATGCGTGGATAGGCTGGATGGTACGTAATCTTTGCGTCTTGAGGGGACATGTTTACAGTCTCAATCGTACCGTTGGTCGGTTTTGGCTGTGAGACGCGCGGTTTCACTTGCAAATTGACAAGCAGATTAGTGAGAGACCACCAAATAAAATGTAGTTAGAAGGGACTTACAAAGGTGAAGCAAATAATAGTACCTAAAAACAAAATAATTTATAATTAAACTAAGTTATAATCGTACTAATAAAAGTATATGATATAAAATAGAAATAACAACTATAATTCGCATGTAATATATGTAGATAACAGTAAGACATTGAAAAATATCTCACCAATGAAGTTTAGTCCATAGTTGTTGCAATCACACTATTAAGCGTATGTAACACAAAATAGAATCAACAACTACAATTCGCATGCAAACATGTGTAGATAACAGTAGGACATTAAAAATTACCTCACTAATGAAGTTTAGTCCATAATTATGGTTGTTTCAGATCACTAATGTGTAGATAACGAGATGGAAACCTACCTGTATACAGAGGAAGACGCATGTAAGATTCTGTAGGATCATCAATGATAATCAGAGAGGGTGAATGATTGTAATCCACAGTGGAAGCTTTTTCCTCAAATCTACTGTCTCCTGATTGTCCAACCTATCAGCAAAAAAAGAAAAACAAAAAGACAGCAAAAGAAGGAAAAAATTTATTTTCTCTCTCTGGTACTGTACGATACTGTAGCAAATAGTGTGGACACTATAGAAAAAAGTATGATTTACTGTAGTAGTTACTATAGCAAATTAAAAACTAGAGACGTCGCTTTTAGATGGACCAAGCCGCTTGTTGTATGTCTCTCCTATTCATTGTTGCTATTAGTGCTTTTTTTCTTGTATTGTCAGTAGACCAAGAAAACCACAATGTGGCTGATCTCTTTTCGCGCTCTCTCTCTCTCTCTCTCTCTCAACTCTCTGGATGCCTTATGTGGATGACGTCAACCAATCGCATGCATCACACTACGACAAAATAACCTATATCGGATGTCTCATCACAGACGGTTCATGAGGAACCATCTATGCTGTTATTATCATAGACGGCTTTATAATTGTGACCGTGTAACATTTATGATACGCAACTATCGCAGATGGTTCTTGTTAATAACCGTATGTGATAATTCACAGACGGTTATTAATACCTACCGTATGTGATAATTGCATATATCATAAACGGTTTTTAATTAGAACCATATGTGATAGTTTATAGATGGTTATTTATACGAACCATCTGTGATAATTGTATATATCACAGACAGTTTTTAATTACAACTGTCTGTGAATTATCACAGACGGTTATTAAGGAAAACCGCATATGATAATTACATATCACAGACGATTCGCAGTTGAATGTGTCTGGGATACGCCGCAAATGCTGAAAGACAAGTGACACCGAGTGCTGGTCACCGTGCAAGACACGTCCAAGGATGTGCCTCCCTCCTCTCTGTTGGAAATTTTTCTTCCTCCATGGGACCCGCTTATGGGAGCAGCTAAAGTCGCCGTGTGATGCTCTCCTACTCTACGTGAGTTCTCTCTGACATGATATCTTGACTTGCGTAAGCACAAGGGAACGAGATGTGCCACCGACTTTTTCTGAATAGATCTATTTTTACCCCTGTATCATTATGTTTATGGCTACAAAGTGCCCTCTTGACACCTTCAAACCTTAGCACGAAAATTGCATCTGTCCAGCCTTGGAGTTAGCACCTAACACTACTACAGAAAAGGTCATCACAGACGGTTCGAAAACGTCATCACAGACGGTTTTGTGAGCCGTCTGTATTTATGGGTCAGTGATAATCGAAGGTCATCACAGACGGTTTTCGAACCGTCTGTGATTATGGGCTATCACAGACGATTTTTGAGTAAAAACCGTCTGTGATATTCCCCTCGACCCATACATATATTTCTCTTATTGGCTAGCCTCAGGAATGCTAGCCATGCCCTCTGAAACAAGCAGATAATCACAGACAAAAAACATACAATTCACACATCTCATTTGCTTTCAGATACATTTCACAGACATAAAACATCCAATTGACATGGCACTTCATTTCACAAACAAAAAGCATGCATCCATTTCGCAAATCGATTAATTGAATTGAAATGAAATATCCATTAACAAATGCACAGTTACAAAAGATCTACACTGCATTTACACTGAGTGATAAGACCAATAAGAAATCATGGTGCGCAGTGCGCAAAAAGTACGCTAACTCTCCTTGAATCCCTCCAAAATCAGACTGTTTCAATGCAGTTGACGGGATGGACACAGCCTGTCGATAGGAATATCAATGTGCATATATATGTAACGTGATAAGTATGAAGTAATTATGGGAAGAGTGACAAACCTTGCGATTGGTGAGCCTCGAGGAATCGAGGAGTAGTTCCATATGTTGGCAAACGTATCCACATGTGTTGCCCAGCTGCTGCTGGTGGCACTGCAAAAAATGGAATGGGTTAGTTCAAGAGGCATTAGTACCAACTGTTGCATAGGATTAATTAATGTGAAATAGCGAATACCGTAAAATCTCGAACATGTGTCAGCAGGCCTTTGGCCCCGCGCTTCGAGTCACCTCCCATTTCAATGTAGGAGGCGAACGCCCTACGTAATTCGAAAAAGTTAACCTTAATCATTCGGAAGGAAAGAAAGATTACAATGTAGATATGTATGGGGAATATGTGCTTACCTATCGATTACTTGGCTGACAACTGTGAAGTCCATTTTATTCTTACTTAGGGAATCAAGGTAATATACCTTGTTCCATTTTTGTACAATTACTATTAAAATCCAATGAAAGTTCTGATTGAAGGGCATAAGTACATAGTCCTTATTGCGGCAACCCAGCAGTCCTGATGCAATGTACCTCTCGACGAGCGGTGTCTCCTGGTCGATGGTATCCTTGGCGACCAATTGTGGGTCCAAGAAACCAGCTGATGAGTTGGATAATCTAGCTTTAATCAGCATGTGTCTATATATATACACACGAAAGCAAAAAATTAGATATGGCATTTATCGGTATGACATTAACGGAGACTGTGATTGTACACACTTACAGCGTCCAGCATCGAATGATTGAGACGTCAAGAGCGTTGAGCGTGAACAGATCGAATAAATCCTCAAAGGCGACCACGAACATACACTCTTGAAGATTGTGGTGTAAATCTTCCTCGGTGAATTTGACAGTGATACTTGAAGTCCGTTCTCCCTCTAGCTTATTGGACTGCTGCATATACCACGTGTGCAATTGCATGCAACTATGTGGTAGCTTTTGGAGGTCTGTTTGCTCGAGCAACGGCTCGCCAAGCACGAATTTGCGGGCCAAAGGGTGGTACGAAATATCATCATTGGTCTTCTTTGCTTTGCCCTTGCTGGCCTTGCTGCCTCGGCTATAGGTCGACTTCACGGAAGTCGACTTTGAAGGTAGCAGCGGTGCAAGTTGCTCTGGCGAGAATAGGGCCCGTGGAGATAGCACCGGTGTAGTATCCGGTGGTGGAACCGACTGGTCTTGTAATGGAGATGGCACCAGTGCAAGTTGCTCTGGTCCTGCCACCGGTGAAGAAGCCTCCAGGGAGATGTCGCTTTTGGGCCACTGGATGAATGTTCCAATGGCCTGTCCTAGAGTCACGATCTCGTCGTTGGGGGGCTTCGGTAGCGGGACCACCTCAAAATTGACATACACACCATCCACATTAACTTTTGCGAAGCCTAGCGCTAAAGTTTGACCGTGCACCATGGCCCTGATACCAGACGAATATGCCTAGCCCCAAGCAGCGTACAAGGGAATGGAGCTATATCTCACTTGGAGGGGTGATGTGCCTATCCTAGCACCTACTTTAGTTGCTAATACTATAAACCAAATAGCAAAGTCCCTAAACAAAGGTCTATGAAGCAAATGACACAAACTAGTGTATCCAGTTCATTGAACGGGAACACTATAGTATGTCACTTGCTTCATTTGCTGTTTTTTGTATCTTTTGCAATAATCGCAAGATTTCTTTATCCGGATACACTTGAATGTGTTACTTGCTTCATGCCCTTTGATCATATACTCTTCCTTGATTGGTTAATTTGTGCTCTCAAATTGTAGGGTTGCACATGATAAGATGAGGAAGCAAGAAAAGTGAAACATGATGCTCAATGTTAGGAAGAGAGGAGAGGAGTAGAGGGAAGGGGGAGAAGGGAGGGGGTGATGTGGACAGAGAGGGGTTATGTGCCTATACTATATACTATATACTATATACTAACACAACAAGCAATGTAATATACACCAATGTAAACTAAGCAACTGCAGTAAACAATGTACCAATGTAGTATGTACCAAATAGCAAATTAAACTAAGCTACTGCAGTAAACAATGTACCAATGTAATATGTACCAAGCATCAAGCATCAACCCTAAACACTAACAGTAAGCATGAAGCATCAACCCTAAATATGTACTAAGAAACTAACCATAACAGTATGAAGCATCAAGCATCAACCCTAAACACTAACAGTAAGCATGAAGCATCAACCCTAAATATGTACTAAGCAACTAACCATAACAGTATGAAGCATCAAGCATCAACCCTAAACACTAACAGTAAGCATGAAGCTCGGGGAGGGATTTGATGACCTTAGGGTTTTGGTGACCTTAGGGACGGCGGCGGAGGAGGAGGCGGCGACGCAGGAGGAGGAGGCGGCGGCGACGGAGGAGGAGGAGGCGGCGACGACGACGGAGGAGGAGGAGGAGGCTGCGGCGACGTCTTCGTCCGGGGAGGCGGCCGGCGAGGGCTGGGGGAGGCAGCCGGCGAGGGCTCGGGGAGGCGACGGCGACGACGGGCTCGGGATTTAGATATAATCGAATAACTGCAACGCACACGGAAAACCCTAGCGAGAGGGTATATGTAGGGAGATTATCACAGACGATTCTAAACTTAGAACCGTCTGTGATATGATATCACAGACGGTTATAAGTTTAGAACCGTCTGTGATAAGCCTTTGCCGGCTGTTGCAATTAAGACAACACCAATAACTACACAGCTGCATTCATATCAACCACCAAACAGCTGCATTCATATACAACACCAACCAGCTGCATTCACACAGTGTATTTCTTGATACATTTTGTCATTCTCAAATACATCACACATATACATCACATATACATAAATGCCAATACATTTTGTCATTCTCAAATACATCACACATATACATTTTCACATATACATCTCAAAATTGACTACATCACACATTTTCACATATACATCTCAAAATTGTCACACATTTTCACATATACATTCTTATTGTACTTGCTTATTTCCTTTAAAAATTAGCCCTTCATCATGATCAATGCGTACGTAACTAGTTTCGTCACGTTGTTCATCGTCGACCCTTATGCCATTTCCAAAAGGAGGTAACTCGTCAAATTGATTGTATTCCTCCTCGTCCACTACATTCTCCACTCCGACAATTCTCCTTTTTCCATGAAGAACTACATGGCGTTTCTTATTTGCCGGGTCGGTTACATAGAAAACTTGAACAACTTGATTGGCGAGTACGAATGGTTCGTCTTTGTACCCGACACGTTGGAGGTCCACGGTCGTGACACCGTACTTGTCAACCTTCACCTGTGGGAGATGCACCCAACGGCAGCGAAATAAGGGGATCTTGAAAACCACATAGTCGAGCTCCCAAATCTCTTCTATGAAGCCATAGTACGAGTTTCTTGACCCATCGGTACTAAATGCATCTATGCGGACACCGCTGTTCTGGTTAGTGCTCTTGACATCCTGAGACTGCGTATAGAATGTGTACCTATTTATGTCATATCCTTGCCATGTCACAACTGTAAATGTCGGCCCTTTTGCCAACCATGTTAGCGTCTCACTCGGCGAGCTCCTAGCGATTTGCTCCTTCAACCATTGGTTGAACCAACGGTTGTGTTGCCTCATGATCCAAACATCCGGCCGCTCCGAATTCTGTTGCCGAAGCACATCCTTGTGCTAGTCCACATAAGGGGCCACTTCAGTCATGTGTTGCAACACCGTGAAATGCGCTTGAGTATACGTGTCCATATCTGGAGTGATTGCTTTCCTTCCGATAGTTCCGAGACCCTTCAGCCTCCCCTCATGACGAGATTGAGGGACACCTATCGGTTGAATCTGAGCCATATAATCGACACAAAACTCAATGACCTCTTCGCTTGCATAACCTTCGACGATGCTGCCCTCCGGCCGAGAACGATTCCGTACGTAGGACTTGAGAATTCCCATGAACCTCTCAAATGGGTACATGCTACGTAGGAATACGGGCCCGCATATTTTTATCTCCCACACAACGTGAACAATGAGATGGACCATGATATCGAAAAACGAAGGAGGGAAATACATTTCAAGGTGACATAGAGTCATCACCACCTCGTCCTGCAGAGCATCTAGTCCTTCAGGATCGATGACCTTCTGAGCAATTGTGTTAAAGAAATAACATAGCCTCATGATTGTCTCTCGGACTTTGATCGGCAAAATTTTCTAATTGCAATAGGGAGCATCTGTGTCATCAGCACATGACAATCATGAGACTTCATGCCATTTAACTTCAAATCTTGCATCGAAACAAGTTTCTTCACATTGCCGGAGTAACCAGACGGAACTTTGACACCATGCAAGCACTGGCACAGTTCTGTTTTTTCAGCCTTGGACAGAGTGTAACCGCAGGGGGGAGGTACGTTCGTCCATTATCAGTGTGTGTCGGTGCTAACTCAGGCCTGATGTCCATATCAGCCAAGTCGAGCCGTGCGTTGACGCCGTCCTTTGTTTTATCACGGATGTTCAGTAAGAGACCAATCAAGCTGTCGCACACATTCTTTTCTACGTGCATGACGTCGATGCAGTGCCGAACATCTAGGTACTCCCAATAAGGTAAGTCCCAAAATATTGATCTCTTCTTCCAGGTGTTCTTCTCATGAGCCCTCAATTTACGTCCCTTTCCGAGGACAACATCTAAATCCTTAACCATATCATAAACTTCGTGTCCCCTTAAATGCCTTGGAGCTGAACCGTCTTCCTTCTCTCCGTCAAATTGTTTCTTCATCTTGCGGTATGGGTGAGCCCTCCGAAGGAACCGGCGGTGACGCATGTAGACGGTTTTGCGTGAGTGTCTCAGCCACACACTCTCGGTACCATCTAAACAGTGAGTACAAGCTTTGGTACCTTTTGTACCATTTGGGATTATCACAGACGGTTTTTTATACAGACCGTCTGTGATACAAAAGTATCACAGACGGTTCATCGGTAATAACCGTCTGTGATAATCCATTTTCCCGCCACAAATACCACAGACGGCCTCCAAATTATAACCGTCTGTAATAGTGCTCATCAGAGACGGTTTCACAAAACCTTCTGTGATGAGGCGTCTACTATTAGGCTTTCTGTAGTAGTGTAACCCCATCTTCATTTATAGTATAAGGCCCAAACGAGTTCTTATCTAATTCCAATGGATAAGGGACACGAAACCCTTACGTAACACGAGTTTTTCAACTTTTATCACATGTCGTAGCCTCCGGACCACACCTCTGTAGCTGCAACACGCATTATCTATCTTTGATCTCCAAGCACCCAACTCGAGCACGACCGTCTCTCTAGCATCCTTGACCCTCTAGAACATGACTTTGTACGAAGCCATCTCCCGGTCCTTACCGTAGACCACGATCGTCTCCGAGTTACCCTACACATGCAAATACCAAAGCAACATCTTTTTCCAGCACAAGTTCTTTCCAACTTGACCAACATAAGTCCACAAACACCACACACTTCAAATAAGATCAATAAGTAATATTTTCAATTATTCATCATCATAAATATTCTAGACCTAGCCACACACTGCTACAGACAGCCCTATCACAGACGGTTCGGAACCGTCATCACAGACGGTTACTGAACCGTCAGTGTTTAGGTGTCAGTGATAGTAGGTGGTTATCAAAGACGGCTCCCCAGCCGTCTGTCATAACCCACATTACAGACGGTTTTTTATACAAAAACCGTCTGTGATAGTCGAGTATCACAGACGGTGTTTTATACAAACCGTCTGTGGTATTCGAGTATCACAGACGATTTTTATGAAAAACCGTCTGTGATGGTCGAGTATCACAGACGGTTTGTGTAAAACACCGTCTGTGATACTCGACTATCACAGACGGTTTTTTATAAACACCGTCTGTGATATACACAATATCACAGACGATTAGTAATAAAAGCCGTCTATGATATTGTACATATCACAGACGGTTAGTAATAAAAGCCGTCTATGATATTGTACATATCACAGACGGTTAGTAATAAAGGTCGTCTGTGATATCATTCATACCACAGACGGCACTCTTTGAAACCGTCTGTGATATTGTATCACAGACGGTTTTTAACAACGAACCGTCTGTGATAGCAAGTGCATCAACCATTTTATTTGCTGTTTTTTGGCTAGCCTCAGGATATGCTAGCCATGCCCTCTGAAAGCAAGCAAGCAGATTACAGATAAATGACATATATAAGTTAATTGCAACTCAAGGTAAATTACAACAAAATTCGATACACAGAATCTGACAAACTGACAAATGATCACATACATATATAGAATGAAAATCGTTACACAAAATCTGACAAATGAATTAAATTGAAGGAATTGTTTGATTTGTACAATTGAATCCAATGTTTCAACATCTAATTATCACCATTGCCGGCGTGGAACTCTCCCCTCTTATTTATGACCTCTGCTAGCAAGAATTGGGAGATGATTGCGCGAATGTCGATGAGATTGTCAAGATCATATGCACTTTCGTTGAAGTCCACCCGCTGTCGCTAGGAGCAATGTTAAGTCATTAATTAGCATGTATGTGTAAATATATATACATATATAATCAAAAAATAATAATTATTGGAAGGACCAGACAAACCTCTGGATCATTGATCTTAGTATCCATGATTTCCTTCATATGGCGGCAAACGTAGAATCCACATACGTTGCCCTGTAGCTGCTGGTGGCACTACAAAAAATAGAATTACATACATCGGTATTGTCAATTCTAGAGGCATTATAACAAAGTATGATATAGGATTGTTGTGTTGTAGCGGGTACCGGAAATCGCGTATTGTGTCGTAGCGTGTCACTGGATTTGTCGTGTCTTCCTCCTTGAGCAACATATTCGGCAAACGCCCTACGTGATTCAAAAAAGTTAGCCTCGGCCGTGGCAAACAAAAGAAATATTACAATAGAGTTATGTATGGAGGAAATGAGTTTACCTGTTAAGTACTTCTTGCACACGATTGAAGTCGTGGTTGCTCCTAAGGAAGGAATCAAGGTATATTACCTTGCTCCACTTTGGTACAATCACAATCAAAATCCAGTGATGCCTAGTCATGTGTGTCGCCATAGTGATTAATCCTAAGTTCATGCTGCATGTAAAGTACAAATGAAACATATGTGTGGCAACTAGTGAAGCACTTACCCTTGGTTGAAGGGTACCATGACGTACTCCTTGTCGTTGTGAGCAATCAATCCCCTCGTTATGTAACCTTGCACGAAGGATGCATCTGCATTGATAGATTGCTCGGAGACCAAGTGAGGGTCGAGGAAACCCACCGGTCGTCGCGATCGCCGGACTTCTTGGATCATGTATCTATACATAAAGAAAGAGTAATGACATTTATCTGTATAACGTGAATGTAGAACTTCATTGTATAATGCACTTACAGTGTCCAGCATCGTAGAAGTGAGGCGTCGAATTCGTCGAGATTGAATAGTAAGAATAAATCTTCGAATGTCACGACTATATAGCCCGAGTCGTGGAGGAAATGCGCCTCGTTATATTTCAGAGTGAATGCACTCTGCCGGATTGGCTTCATGTTGGACTTCTCCATGTACCAGGCATGCAATGTATTGCAAATCAAACCAAGCTGGGATAATTGTGACTCGGGCACCAACGACACTCCTAGAATAAACTTCCGTGGTACGGGACGCGGCTTAGTTTTCTTCGTATGAGCCCTGGAGCCTCGCTTATGATATGTTCTCGGTGGCGTCTCGGCGGGAGCCGATGCAACAGACTTTACTGATTTTGGAGGTGGAGGTGGAGCCACCGGAGCCGATGTGCCAGGTCCAGGGCGACGTCCCTCTTGGGCCACTGGATGTGAAGATTGTGACACAGACATGTCGAGGACGATGTCCCTCTTGGGCCACTGAATGAATGTGTGGACGGCATCCCCTAATGTCTTAATCTCTTCGTTTGGGGGCTTCTCAAGAGGGACGGTCTTAAAAATATCATTAATCATGTCCACCTGGACCTTTATGAAACCGGTGTCTACTTGTACACCATGCAACAGCGTCTCTGGCAGCAATGGATACACCATGCCGCGCCCAGCGTCAACAAGAATAGAGCCAACAAGCCTGACTTTGAGACTGCAAGGCATGGGCTCCTACATAACGACACAAGATGAGTTAAGGCGTCTACCAGAGAGATCTATGTACCATTCTAAAGAGGTACATTACCTGAATGTCATCAATAGGTAAGTGGGCGTCGCTATGTTCAGAAATTGGTGTGGACGCGCAGCTACTGCGACGTTGAGGGGGACTGGGTACCGCAGTAGTAGGAGTGGGTTGCGATTGGTTTCGGACTTATCTCAGTTCTTCCCGCAATGAATCTATCTCTCCTCGAAGTGAGGCAGTCTGCTCTTGAAGTGAGGCAGATAGTTGTTCCTCAAGTTGAGCACGAAGCTCCTGTTTTATTTGTTCGTTGCGATACGCCTTGGATCTCTTCCTACTCCTATATGTCTCGGAGTAATCTGGAAATCCGTGCCTCCAAGGTACATAAACCCCCATGCCTCGTGTGCGACCTGGGTGCTCCTTGTTTCCCAAGGCCTGTGATAGTAAATCTCTCTCCCTATATTCTTCAAAGGAGCCATGAGAAGATTCGGTAGTCAATGATTGCTGCAAGAGGCAATTAATCATTTTATTTTTGAACCCATAAAGTTCAAGAGGTGTTAACAACTATGTAGTTTAACATATCTTACCATGTGTTGGGACACTTCCTCATCTGCGGGGTTTTTGAAAGAGACACCCGAAGATGTGGTTGATGACCTCGCTCTTAACCAGTTTCGAGCGCGCTCGTTTGCGATCCCGGCAAATGGCGGAGAGGCCTCCGATCGGATTGCGACCTCATCCTGCATCCTCCATTGCGGGATTTTACCCGCGTACCCAGCGGTGCCGTGTCTGTGAGGGTGCGTGTTTTGTGACTGGAGAGCCTTGTGCACCGCACTTTGTTGTTCAAATTCGGTCGTTGTCTTCATCTGCACAAAGGCCTCCCATGTTTCTGGCGACACGAAAGGATACCTTATGAAGGGAGTGAGATCCTTGGCCACGTACTGCGTGACAAGAGTGCTCTTAAAATTCTTCTATGCTTTTCCCATTGTGAGGAGTGTGTGCCGTTGCACGAGTCCCTGTACTTCTGCTGGGATATTGAACAAATTTGTAATTTCCTCCCATAGCTGATCTTTCTGATCCTTTGCCAAATCTTTTCAGCATGCTATGGTGCTTTCTTCGGTTGCAGAGGGACCCAATCTGGAGAGACCACCGTGGTGGTCATTCGACCCTCTGGTCTTTTCAATACTTTTCGACCACGCTTAGTTATCCCAATCTTGGGAGCGTGTGACCCAGATGAAGACGACGACGACGACTGTGTGGACGCCATCTCTCTTCTAAGAAAAAACTAACTGCAGTGAGCTATGGGCCTAAACAAAGTTCTATGAAGCAAGTGACACAAACCAGTGTATCAAGTTCATTGAACCGAATACACTAGAATGTGTTGCTTGCTTCATGCCCATTGAAGGTCTATGTGGCATATATTATTATTACAAGGTCCCTTTGAAACAGTAACATGCCATTCTAAATAGCTCTTGTAGTTAACAAGTGCAGCATATATCATGAAGTTCTAAAGGTCATAAAATAATTTAACCAACTATTCAGACAGAGCACAAGATTGACCAATGACAGTAATAGTAAAAATTTAGCCATCAAGTGAAGCATATATCATAAAGTACTAAATGTCATAAAACAATTAGCCAACTATTGAAACAGAGGCGAACGGTGTTGGGTTCTTAACGGATCTAGTGAAGGTCATCTTCCTTTTTGGGTCGATTACATGTACCCTAGAAGTTGACGATCAACAAATCACAGTGTTGTTCCCAAGTGTCAGTTGATTAAGCAAACACATCGGGCAAAACCCTTGAGAATAGTTGGCAAATAGTTTGCCATCACATTGTCATTGCCTCCCATAGCCCTGATTGTAGTCATATAAATCTGTAAGAATTCCAATGGGCTCTGCTTCCCATCTAATTTCTCAAGATTAGTTGGTTGAAACCTATCTGTCTAGCGTATTGCCTAGAGGCTTGCCGAGAAAACTCGATAACTCGGGATTTAAATCATGGCACCTTCTCTGGAAAGGAGCCATCCTCGGGTAGTCATAATGGGGAGTTGATACCCCAACCCGGTCATGGACACTTGTATGGTGTCTCTGACTAGATGTTCAGTTCAGATGATGGTGTAGATCACCTGGATCGTGTCACCGATTTTGTCCCTTGTGATGAGGGGGGTTGCTTCATTGTCGAAGAGCCTTCTTCCCTATTGGCTTCCTTCACAAACCTTTGAGTGGGTCTTGCACCTGTTGATGGATGATTGTCGGTCTAACCCTGTTGGCTTCTGCCATGTAAGGAATGCACACTCTGCGACTACCTTTGCTCCCGATACATCTCATTGTGCTTCATGGTTCGCTAGAGGATCTCTGATAACTGACTTGCAACTTGGGTATATCCCAGGATTTTTGCCAGAGCAGGGTCCGGACTGTTAAGAATATCATAGACACGTTGTTGGTTGTAAACAATTAACAAAGGTCTTGGAGCGTTCCTATTGGTAGAAGGAATACGATGGCCTGAGTTTCACCCTGAGCTCTCTGCTCGCTCCACGCAACTTAGTAAACGCGGAGGGGAGGAGTATGTAGATTAGGTGGTCGATGTCCACCAAATTCATCATTTCTGGTTCCTTCATGTGACATTGGAGAGTTCCTACCATGCCAATCAATGGATCATTGGGGGACCTGTCGTGAATGGTCTTGCACAGCATTTACAATGGAGGGTCATGCACAACATTTACAATGGCATCAACGATTATGTTAATCTCATGCTTCTAGCAGGAATCTCTCAATGAACTCACCTAGGATTGACTTAAGAGTATTCTGTCCCTTGGATCATGACATCGCATTTTTGGAGCCATATTTTTTAGTCAAGTGTGCCAAACTTGTCATGGTGTCTGGGCACTCCAACAAGGTTGGATGCTTGACTCCCTAGGAAGCATTGATGACAGGGGTGGTGTGTCTTATTCCATCTAGTCGACCTCGCTCGGCGCAAGGACGGGTGACCCTAGGATAGAGGACAATGACTAAGAGGCATAGTGTTCCATGGGGCGGATACATGTGCCTAGGTCGAGATCGAAGTAGTATGCCAAACCAAACCAATTCTCCTCATCCCAGATTCCAGCCATGATTGTATATGCGATGTTGACAAAAATAGGGAAGAATGATGATGTTGATGAGAACCTCGATGTGCTCGACACTTCTTCCCCATGGAAAGCGCCAGCTGTCCACGATCAAATCATCGATCTTACAAAAATGTAGGGGAAACCGAGCCTCTCAGGAGGATTAAAGAGGATAAAGAAAACTATCTTTATTACTATATTGGGATTACATCCTGCTCTCGTAGAGCGATTACAAAGGGATGATACTAACTCTAACTTGGCTATTTCTTGCCTTTGTTGTCTATTGCTTGATCGAGCGATCTCTTTTGATCTATTGATTCATCCCGCGTTCGTCTTCTCTCGTAAGGCTTAAATAGCACCGAAGAGGTGTTAGTTGTCCACACGAACAAGCATCTTGTCGATTCCTTATGTTTGACTGAGTAAGTGGTTGTTATCAGCGAGAGAGATCTAGAAATAACTGTCATTTGGTTATTTGATAGTGGGAGAAGATCGTAGAAATGACCGTGAGGCGGTTGTTGCCGGAGATACAGGGCTGAATCACCGTGCGGTTATTGGGGATAGACACGCATGTGATCTATTTCAATGCATGGGGGCTAACTGGGATTAAGCATAGTTATCGGGTCATAAAATCTCCGAGCAGTGGTTGGTCGATTACATGAGCAATAATCCTCGACCAAGGGCACTCGGGTTGTGTTGTTCCAGGTGATTTATGACCACAATAGTTTATGGCCTTAATGATGTATTAAAGCCATATTTAATGAATTATTCAGCCCTCGTTACTAACATATTTGCTGATGTAGCTATTTTTTAGACAGTTGGATGACTCTAAAACATGTGTTTTGTATGTATGTTTTACTGATGGCACTAAAGGTAAAATGGTCAATCCCTGCCAACACTATATAAAAATAAAAAAGCAGATGGTTGCACATGAGATAAGTAGGAAATTTTTAATTATTATTTAACCCTTTTATTTTATTTGTATTGATGACATTCGTCCAACTTATTTCTAAATCTGACCCTTTTGATGTCACATCCCAAATTTTCGCTTTCTGAAAAATTTTAATTTTAAATTAATTATTTTAATGTATTTGAGTCTTATTTGGATTTATCTGGATTTTATTTAAAAATTTAAAGCAAGAAAATATATTTTAATATTTTATTAAAGCCAAAAAGAATTTATTTTATTTTTCCTAGCCTTCCCTAAATTTGGTATTTTATAAAGTTATTAAATTCAAATATGAGATTAAAAATATTTTTATTAAAGTCTAAAATACTTCCAGGAATATTCTATGATTTTTCTGGAATTTTTAGACATTAAATATTATTTTTCGAAGTATTAATAAAGTTTCTAGTAATTCCTGAAATTAAATCCGAAAATAAAAATCAATATATCCCTAGCCCGCCACGTGTCGCCCTCAGATGAAATCCACCTCTCTCCACGTTTTAATCCTAGCCATCCACCACAACTTACCCCTTCATAAAATCCAAAGCCTCTTATCCATCCACTTGCCACGTGTCGCGAATCTGACGGCCCGTACCCCTTCACTTCCTCTCCTCTCTATTACACATGGGACCCACATGTCATATCCATCTTCAACCTCACCTTCTTCCTCCTCCCACCCTCTCTCTCCACCTCCATTAAACCGAAAATGAAGCTTTAATTTCGGCCGTTTCTCTCAATTAAACTCCAAGCTAACGCGTGCAATTGATTGCCCTCATCAATCCCCACTCACGGCCGGCCGTCTCCTCCCTTTAATCATCTCTAAACCGCCGGCTCTTCATCTCTCTTTTCCATCTATAAATAGGCCTCCCTCCCCATTCCTTCCCCTTTCTTCCTCCATTTTGGCTGGCTCCTACTCCCTCTCTTTCGGCCACCACCCCGCCGCCGTGCGCCGCCGCTCGGCCGCCCCTCACCGGCCATCCCGCACCACCCCGCCGCCACCTCCTCCTTGCGCCGCCGCCAACCGCCCCGCCTTCCGTCGCCGCCGCCGGTAAGCGCCGCCGCCTCTCCTCATCCGCCGCCGCCGTTCGCCGCCCTCCCGCCGACCGCCGGCAAGGCCGCCGGCCGGCCATCCTCCCGTGCGGCTGCGCGTGCGCCCGCGTGGCCGGTTGTGCCCGCGTGGACGGCCACGTGGCCGCCACCTCGCGCCCGCATGGCGCCATGTGGCCGGTGTGCCACGTCGGCGAACCCCGTGGTCCGTGGATCCGGTTCACGGTAGACCGGACCCACCCGTTATTCAAATAATATTTCCCGCTCAGAAAATTCGAAAATTGATGACGTCATAAATAGTATTTTTCAGTACAAAAATAATTCCCGAAACCCGATTTTTCCTTTTTCCCTCCTATTTAATCTTCTGGAAGCCATAACTTTCTCATTTTAAATCCAAATTGATCCATTCAAATTTCTAAATTCATCTAAAATTCCAATCTTTCATTTGGTATATTTATTTTTAATTTTTGAATTTTTTTATTTTATTTTATTTATTTGGTTTTCTCGAATTACGTGTAGAGACCGATTTGTCCGAGGAACTTCAAGAGCAAGCCCCGGAAAATTTCAACCCAGCACAGGAAGGCAAGTCTCCTTTGATCATTTTGATCCTATGTTTTGCAAGTTTTCTTTGATCAACTTGCTCAAATGATTTATAAAATGATTAGGTAGTTATTTTAAATTATTGCATGCTTATGTTATATCAAGTGATAATTTGATTTAGAAAATTTAGTTAAATACCCAATTTGTTATACCTTCCATTGAAAATTGTTTACCTTGTACCATTGTCAACTTAGGATATCTCTTTGACTCAATAATGAGTTAGTATTACATCTGTTGAATTTTTAAATACTAGCAAATGCTTAGCGTAGCAAATCAATGTAATAATGCTCAAATGAGTAGCATGTTTGCTAAATGTTTTGATGAATGATTTGTTTGAACATTGGTAATGGATGTTACCATTGTTAAATGATTTGTTTGAAAAGTGGTAATGGATGTTACCACTGTTAATTTAAAAGTAAAAATGAATTTCAAAGGGAAAAGTTGACAAGGGTGGATGGAAAGTTTGGCTGGTGCAGTTAGCACGAGAATTTTTGGGTTTGTGAATGAGCCACCCTGGTCGATTAAGGACCGACGCTTGTGTTTGTCCAAACTGAGCAAAACAGTGCAACCACAAGTCTATATGGGTACGACCTGGCCAACTAACCTATAAAGGTGTAGTTTAGATATCACCAGTGGTGTATTGAGTGCCAGGGTGTACTGATTACTCATAGTGAGGGACAGGGTTTACTGTACTCATACGGCGCAAGAGGGGGCTCCGACTCGTGGATTCGAGTTGTGGTGAAACCTTAGCGGGTGGTATCTAGCTATACTGGAGTAGGTGAAAGGCTTTGTGATGTTTTATCTGGGTCTCATGCCAAAGGAAGCATGTTGACTATTAAGATAATTTATCTCTTGTGGGTAAAGTGTACAAACTCTGCAGAGTAAAAACTATTCGAATAGCCGTGCCCACGGTCAAGGGCGGGCAAGGAATGCATTCACATGGTAGAAGTTTGATTTTGATTTTAAAATAAAATGGTTTGTCAAACTCGGGAGTGGTGTAACTCTCGTGATTTAAATCTGGTGGTGTAACCAGATCAGGTGGTTTAACCTGAGTCTTGAAAGTTGGCAGATAGCCTGAGATTTTAGTGTTGGTGGTTTAACCTTCACTAAGTTATTTATCTAATTTCATTTATGAAAAACAAAGATGTTTATCAAATGGCCTTTGAAGTAATTATGTAGATTTGAAATAAAATGCTGATTTATGCAAAAGAACCATATAGCCTTCCTTTGTGAAGCCTTGCATCTATGCATCTTTCCCAAGACTTGCGGAGTACATTCATGTACTCACGTGCTACATTTCAAATTAACTCTCAGAGGAGATCAAAGCTCAAGAGGTGGACTACGACTACTTCGTGGATGGATTCGTCGAAGGCTTTCCGGACTTCTAGGTTGCGTTTCCCCAGTCAATTGCCTGTGGCGTATTGATGGGTCTTGCTTTAGTTTCTTTTTGCTTCCGCTGTAATTTTCTGTTTGGTGTGAGGTCTTAAAACCTCATTTGTAATAAAGGCTTCGAGGTCTGTAATCTCGATTATGATAATAAAGCGTTGTTGGCAATGTATCATCTTTTCTGTTTGAACTGTGTGTACTAGCGTTGATCTGGGACTAGTACTGTAATGCACAGGAGGTCCAGGAGTTTCTACTCCGGGGTCTCACATTTGACCACATCGATGATCGTGGCAGGACGAAACAACACTGCCACATTAGTCATTCTGGTGTGACCAAGTCCTGCCATGCTACGTTGACTAGCGTGGCAGTGTTGTTTTGCCACGTCACGACCAGCGGCGTGGCAAAAAGGGTTAATTTTTGCACATAGCTAGATTTAACCTATGGTGTGGGGTCATATTTGAAAATAAATTGGACAAGAGGTTATTACTAAAAATAAATTAAATAAAAAAATAAAAAAATGCTCGATAAGTAGTGAATGGTTGAAAAAAAAGTATTGATCGTGCAAAAATAGCACACCCGCAAGTGCACGGGTTGCCACTGAAATAGCGGCGAGTGTCGTGTTCTCCACAGGGACTAGACTGAGGCTACCGATGCTCAGCTAAAGCTAGGTCAATCAAATCAGGGGAGAAAACTAAACTACTAAACAAACTCTAACTCGCACGGATAAAACGACGAACGAACTAAATAAACGAAGGACAACGGGACGAACGATCGTACGAATGGACGTCGTACGACCGAACGAACAACACGACTACGACACAACGACACATGAACGACAATGACGACTGCACGACGATATAACTAACTACCGACCGCGAGACAGCAGGAGGAAGTCGAGAAGCACTGGGGGAGTCTAGAAGCAAGTAGGGAGTCGAGAGAGTAAGAGGGGGGGAGACGGTCGACAGCTAACTAGACGACAACGGCAGAACAAACAAATAACTAACGCACGCACGACTTTGCTAACGACCAACCGCGCAATGAAGAAAAGGGGAAGTCGAGAAGCACTAGGTGGGTTGAGACAGCTAGGGGAAGGGAGACGGTTGCCGACTAACTAATTCGCGCAAGACAACACAACGACAAACAGCACAGACTACAGATCACATACACACAGCTGAATACTACTACTACTAATGGCATTTAACAAACAATGAGTTAACAGATGATCACATAAACTAGGAATATAACACAAGTACTATTAAATTTGAACAACACAAACCAACATATTAAAAGATAACAGATTCTCATCTACAATTCCACATCCACATATGTCACAGTAACAGACAGGGCACAATATCATCTCAGTGAATACATGCACAATCACAGTTCTCAGAAAATATTCCACAATTCATCAACGCAGTGCATAATCCACAGTGCAATAACAAGTCACAGTAAGAACAATTCGCAACCACAGAAAAATTAGTGCATCATGAAGCTTTAATTAACAGAGCATTAGTACCAATTCAGTGAATCAAGACTTGAGACTAGCAAATAGAAAATGGGAGAGGAAATAGAGATAACCGAGGAGTAGAGAAGAGGTAGCAGAGCAGAAGAGGTCGTCGGTGAAGTGGAGCCGAGGCAGAAGTGGTCGGTGAGGGAGTTAGCCGTAGAGGAAGTAGAGGGTTGCCGTGCCTTCGCCGTCGGTGTCGGTGGAGATCGGCGGCCCGAAGCTTGGTGGAGAAGCGGCGGCCGAGAAGAGGAGGTAGATCGGCGGGAGGAGAGGCGAGGCACCCGTGCGACAGAGGAGCGGCTGATGGAAGTCGGTGATGTGGATGCCGTTGGTGCCGGTGCGGTGGAGACCGTAGAGCGGCGGCGCACGGGAGGAGGTGAGTGGTGGCGCTGAGGTGGGCGGTGGACTCGGTGGAAGAAGTGGGGAGGAGAAGAGGATCACAAGGAGTAGGGGATCTAGGGGGCTGCGGTAGGTGGTGTGCCGGAGGGAGAGCAAGCGGTGGAGTGAGGAGGCGTTGAGGTGGAGAAAGGAGGCGAGGTGAAGGGGCTGCGGCGGTGCTTGGGTGGAGAAGGAGGAACGACGGGTGGATGGTGGCGCAGTTGAGGTCGGCGGCCGAAAGTGGAAGAGATGGAGGAGCGGCCGGAGGGGGTTGAGAAGGGAGGAGAGAGGCGGATAGGGGGGCGGCGAAGCTTGGTGGCGCGCCGGCGAGTCGAATTGGTGGAGGAGCAGGTGAGAAGGTGGCGCGAGAAGAGGTGAGCGGCGGGCGAAGATAGGGGCGGCCGGAGAGTAGGGAGAGGCGGCGGAGTAGGGTGGCGCGGTGGTGCTTGGTGGGAGAGGGGGCGCCGATCTGAAGTGGCGACCGGAGAAAGAACAGGAGGAGAAGGAGCACGAGAGGAGGCGCTGCGGGGAGATGTGTCTAGGAGGGTGAGCTGCGGCAGTGGAGAAACGAAGGGAGTGGTGGTGGTTGGCCGCGCTGATGGAGGAGAGGTGCGGCGGCGCGCGGGTGGAGAAGGAGGAGGTGCCGTGGAAGAAGAAGGCGTAGATGGGAGCGAAAAGGGTGGCGCGGTGGCGAGCCGGCCTGGCCTCGCCACCGGCCGGAGCTACAGAAAAGGGGAGGAAAGCACACGGGGGCGAAGGGAGAAGAAATGCCAGGCTCCGGGAAAAATGCGGCGGCGGCTAGGGCTTTGTGACCGATTGGGAATTGGCTGTTTTGCGATTTGGTCCACCAGGTCTTCAGAAATTGCAATTAAGTCCTTTCCCCATTTGATTTCTTCTGTTCTGGCCCTTAGAAACTCCGATTTCATCGCGGTTTGATCCTACGCATCCGTGACGACGCGCGCAACTGTATGGAGCAGTTCAGAATTGACGTTTATGCGCCTAGATCGCGCCAGCCTGCGGAAAAATAATAAAAAACATAAAAAGGTCCATTTCGAGCAATTAAATATGGAAAAACGTGTGAATAATGATAAATGGTCCCAAAATACGAAAATATGAGGGTAAAATGACGGCTAAATATATGCAAAAATGACGAATGTCAAGTATGCGCAAGATGTGGACACTTTAAATGCATGTAAGATAGCCAGCACTTGTAAACATTTCTTTCATAGATACTGTGCATCTTAAGAGGAATATTTACAAGTAGTCGCATAAAACCCCGTTGGATCGATTTTGAATCAAAGATGTACTTAATTGACTCAATTCTCAACCCAATTAAAACGTAGTTTCTCATGGACAACACGCTTGCTGGTGGCGTGTCTCCTCCATGCATGATCGAATGCCTACATGCTGCATGGCACGTAACCATTTTGGCCGTGCCAGCTGCTTGCTCGCACTCGACACCGGCCTGATGCGCCTCTCGATTCATCCCCGCGCGCGCACGGATTTTTCTCCTCGATCGCATTGCACAGGACAATACCGATGTCGCTTCTTGGCTTCTTTCCTAGCCCTAAGCAAGCTTGTCAGTCGAAAGCTAGCCACAGACTGACGATGCTCAGCTCGCAGTAGCTGCAGAGACTGCTGCAGCTTGCTAGCCTTTGGGCACTGCAGAACGGATGTGACGCTTCCACTATGTAGTAATTCAGATTCTGCTACGTTGCGTACTAGTGCTACAGTTCAGGAGGCTGCATGCAATTAATTAAAGCCTGTAAATGCATTGCAGGTATGGTTCTGTTTCACTCAGAGTACAATCGCTCTCCCTCCCTCTCACTCACCGTGCAACCTGCAAGCCTGCAACGTGGGCACCATATTTGCACACAGAAGCACAGATATTAAATACCCTCTAGGTAACATTATGCAAAATACCAGATTGAAATCCTAGCTTTTTTAAAGTACCCAAAGGATGCTCAATATGCCCCCATAGCTGGCTCCATCGTATCGTCAACAGGAAAAGTGACTTTAGGTACCCCTACGGCAACGCAAAACAGAAGTACCAAGTTAATAGCATGAATGATTTATATGACCCCGAAACAATGTAACAAACAAGACTACTGAAAAATAGATGCATTGAGCACCAATAAAACTTTGGAGACGTTCTTTTGAGATACGGCTTATGACTTATGATGTTATTATTAGTAGTAACAAAAGCCAAAGCTAAAAAATAATATGAACGAGTGGGTTCTTTTAGATTATGGTTTTTGGCTTATGTCTTTTGAATTTTAGCTGTTGAAGGACTATGTGGTGGTAACCCCATGTCAGTTATGAGTATTTGACATTGATCATGTATTAATTTCATTGCTTGATTTTGAACTTTTGATTTTGTGAATTAAATTGGTGCTATGTTGGAAAATCGGTCAGACCTGCCAGCCTAGGTGGTCTAACCGCTGGGCCCAGGCGGTCTGACCGCTGGGATCGAGCGATCTGATCGGCAGTTGTTTGGGCGGTCTGACTAGCATGTGTACCATGGTCAAACCAGCCCTAGTGAAGTCTATTGTATTGGTTCTGTGTTTTGGGTGTTAGTCACGGCGCGAGTCCATGCAAGTGTAAGTCATGGCGTGTATCCATACATTGGTTTACTGATGGAGAGTCAAGTGCATGGCAGCGATTCAACCGCTTGGGGTCAACGGTGACTGCTGAGAGCAAATGGTCGGACCAGCTTGACAGGGATCTTTGGCCAGGTTTTGAGTTTTGGGATTTTTGAGTCGCAAGATGATGACTTGGGTCGTTGCTTGTGTGCATATGGGTTTATTATTTCGTCCTAAGTTTAAGATTGGTGATTTGGTTGCATATATTTTGCATAGTGCATTGCATGGATTAATTAATTGTGTCAATTGATGGCTTTGTGTATTGTGCCGTGCTATGTAACGGTTTGCTTGTTGTTGTTGGTTGTAGGACTCCGGAGCTACGTCATGGTGAGGCGAACGGGACCGGGACTAAGCTAGGAGAGCTTAGGTCCAAAGCGATCAAGGGTTCAGGACTACGCTCGGGAGGAGCCGATGTCCAGATGATCAAGGAGCCATCGAAGATGACCGAGGCTTACGGAGTGGTTACAAGCCGGGATGACGAGGAACCAGAACGGGAGCTACCGGTGGTGGATATGACGGGGCTACGGCAAGATGACCAGGACTAGGTTCAGGGAGAATCCGAGGTCCTGTGCGGTCAAGAAAGATGGGTGCCAAGTGACTTACGTCGTTTGCAAGTAAGGACGGTTTAGTGGGATCCAAACACGTGAGAGACTTGGCGGTAAGTCATTGGGGCCACATGGCAGATGGTGAAGTATGGGCGATGCTTCATGGCAAAGGAAGCGGAAAACTTCGTGGAAAGCGGTAGAGGGGTATTTTGGTAAACTGCTTAATACCGAAAAAGTGGAGGTGTGTAATACCGCGCAATGGCCTAAGTGGTTTAAATCTTAGTTGTGCTGAAAATGTGAAGTGAGTCAAGTGTTGATTCACTAATGAGTTAATGGGTGTGTGCGCTTTGAGAAGCGTGCTTGTGTAAGTGTAAAATTCGAAATTATGTTGAGTTAATGGGTTAGCCCATATAAGTGGATGAAACCCAACTAGAGGGGCTAGTTAGGGTTTCTCATATACCTCCAAGGGTGGAGAGGGTGGTTTAGGGATTAAGCTATCCATGCCAAGTAGAGAGAGGACTTAGGATTTTTGGATAGAACTTTGTCGGAGATGTGAGAAGCTCTTGTGGCTGAGCTTTTTATCATCCTTAGGCTTTATGTGTAGCTAGCGAGTGGTTGTAAACATTTATTTCCAAGTATCAATAGAAATCAAAATTCGTCCAAGTATTTCTCTCTTGTGCTCAAGTGATGAAATCTTGAGTTAGCTTGGTTTTTTTGGTGTTTTATCTTCTCCTCTTGATCTTGTTGTGTGACAAGAATGTGTAAGTGATGAAGATGTGTCTTGGAGACTAGATCTCATCTATCTAAGCACTTGTATTTGTAAGTTCTTGTGTTTGCCTGATTTTGGCTCAAGAAGGGATGATTTTGGAGTTTTAGTGTTGTGGGCATTTTGGCTTAAGTTCGTGCTACAATCTAACTTATTGTGACTTGTGAGAACCTATCAAAGGTCATTTAGATCATCAAGAACTTACGAGTAAGAGCAGATTGAGATTTCTTTCTTTTGATCGGTTTTGGTGCATCTTTCCTTCGAATAGAAAAATGTCAAAACTTTGGCAATGATTTTCTTATTGTTAATTGAAATAGGTTCCTGACATTCTAAAGAAGGTGCATGCAAAGTTTCAAGTCATTTGGATCAACCGATCAAAAGTTACATAGATTTTTGGATCTGAAATAGGACTGAAAATATTGTTCATCCTGAAATCACTGTAGCAGCGAATTGGCCGGCACCGTAGCAGAGGTCTAACCAGGGTTCCTATAGCAACCCATGATTTTACTGTTCATAACGGTCTGACCACCATTGAAACAGAGATTTGACTGGCCTAGAGGTCAGACCACCCCTTCATGGAGGTCATACCACCGAGGTTGTCAAAGCATATTTTGTTCCGTTTTGATTAGATCTTTCCTTGTGATTGTTTGTCTCTGATCTTTATAGCTTCAATAGCTACTAGAATAAAGAGTTTTGCTTTTGCTCAAATAAAAAGATTTTAAAAAGTCTCGAATAGAATTTTGGCTCCTATTCATCCCTCTCTACTCGTCATCAGGGGCGGAGAGAAGGGGGGCGGGCAGGGGCCTGGCCCCCCCCAATGGTCCACCAGACCCCCAATCCAAATGATCTTACGTACACTACCAGGACTGGCTTCACCAGCCAATTGTTAGCAAGGAGGGTCCACGATTTTTTGCCAATGATGTATTGGAGGTGAAGATCATGTAGTTCTTATTTCTCTGTCCATCCAGTTCTGGAATCTAGTAAAGCTCTTTTCTACCCCGTCTACCACTCCTGGCTTGTTTGGAGGTGGCCTGCTGGGTTATGTGATCTATGATTGCACACACTACTACCTGCATCATGGCCAGCCTTCGTCTGATCCAGGAAAACATCTCAAGGTTATTATTGCATTCTGAAGTTTATCGAACCACGCATCTCATTTTATACTTAGATATTCTTTCTGCTGTGCATCAGAAATACCGTCTGAACCGTCACTTCAGAATTCAAAACACGGGTTTTTGAATTACTTTGACCCTGTGGGATCATGTGTTTGGTACTTTGCCTTCAACAAAAACCACTGACAAGAGCGCTTGACTTATACTGCATCTACTGCCTCGCAAAGCCAAATATCAAGATCAGGCTTGCTCGTAGTCCCTGTTGGCTGTTTCCACTTCCTCAGGCCGAATTCCATTCCATCACGTATACGTGACCTTAGCATTTGTCTTTGGGGAAGGTGGTGTTTTAGATAAGGACTAATAACTCATTACTCTTGCAGATTCTCCATGATTGATGATGGGTTTTATGGATGAACTACTATCCAATTTCCGATTCTTTGCAGATCAATTGCAGATCTAATCGTCAGTTGCAGCCTTGCAGATGTCACTGAAATTGTCCTCCGGTGCTTGCGCCCTCTGAGAATAGTGGTTTCAGTCCACTATCAGTAATCATTCAGATTATGTCTGACGTGACTCTTGTTAGATAGATTACCTGATGATATTATCAAATCTTATGATCTAGTTGGTAATCGTCGTGCTAAATTCAAGTTAGTGGAGATGTAACAAATTCAAGTTTGTGGAGATGTAATGAAAGTACCTTTCTTTTGTGTTACTAGACGTATGCTACATTATTTTGCCATATGTGTTATGATTGAATTTATATGACAATATATATGCGTATATTTAATTATATATGTGTATGTTTAATTTTGCCGACACACGGCGCCCAGGGCCCATGACGCCGGCGCCTTGGCGGGTCGGCCCCCCCTTTATCTGGATCCTGGCTCCGCCCCTGCTCGTCATACTCGATCCTATAGCTGTTCACGAAAAAGAGTACGATGAGAGAGACAATCGCATATAATTTTGGTTGATATAGTTAAAGTCGATACAATATTTATTATAATTATTTTATAGACTTTGTCTTATAAAAATATACCGTTTAAAACTAGTTACCATAAAATAAAAATCAAAAACTGCAGGCAGCAAATCCAAAATAGCACGATCCTGGGTTCTGAACCTGCGCAACCGCGGTACAGTGGGATCGACGGCGATTAATCGTTTACATGGACGCCAGGTCCAGGGGGGAGAGAGTGTCTCGGTGGCAGCCAATACCCAATGGGAACTCGACAGCGGCGGGGGTGATGATGGGGACTGAGAGGTACGGGTGGCTGAAAAAAGGACAGCGAGTTACAGGGACATGACGCCCTACCCCTCCCCCACCGCATGCACCAATTGACTGTCTCGTCGCACAGGAAAAGCCAGCTCCAGCTGAGTCCTCCCTTTCTTTCTTTCTTTCTTTCTTTCTTTCTTTCTTTCCTTCTTCCTTTTCTTTTTCAGTTTTTCCGTCACATGCGAGATGCATCATGCGTGGTGCGATTTCCTTCTTGGTCTTCTTTCTCATCAAGTAGTTTTTTTTTTAATCTCGAAATTTGCTTCCAGTGCTCTTGCATGCTGACAAAGCTAGAGAGGCATGTAGACTCGTCAAATCGATGCAATGGTAGAAACTTGCACTAGTTTATTTGCCTTCATGAAACACCCGATAAACATGTTATTAATATACGTGTGCGGTCGCTCTATCTTTAAGAAATTATCCTGCTGTGGTATTTATATGTAACTTGCATGTTTTCGCCGGTGGTGGCAAAATTTAGGGCCCTATACTAAACTATAAAATGAGGCATTTTCCCTTGATAAATAGGATTATAGTAATTATCAATTCTACATACATATCTTACGTACATAGTAATGAGAAATATTAAGAATCATACATATTCTTTTATAAGTATCAATCCATAGCACTTCTGAAGCTAAGTTAAATCCTCTATCATACGAAAGATAGTTTTTCTATAAGGATCATATGAAGGATAATTATAGTTCATATAATGATATGGACAGTAGAATTCTTCAATGTCCTCGAAAAAAAATAATTCAAATTAGAAAAAAAGGATTCAAATTGAAGGAAAAGATTAAATTACCTAAGAGTTGTCGTTGACTCCAGGCGTACTGTTCCTGCTCCTGCTCCTGCACTTCTTACTGATGCCTGTTTGCGTTCCATTCAGTGCTAATAATCCATCACGAAAGTTAACGGCGTGGGCTTGAATTGATCCCCTAGCTAGGCCTACCTGGTAGCAGTTCGCATGCACCTGGTGACAAACTAATGATGGAATGATGGCCTACAGCTGGTGGATCCATCAGAATTTGGGGCCCCTGAAAATTGGGGGCCCTGTTCCCTTGCACCGCTCGCACGCCCCTCGGCACGGCCTGAAGACATATATATTCTAAGATAAGTTCCAATGATATAGTATAGAAATTTAAGGTAGATAACTAAGTAATTATTTAAATATTATTCATCTATATTATTTCTTAGCTTGTTAGGGTTGATAATAACTCCTGCAACTCCTTTTTGGGTTTTGATTCTTGAGATCATCTTTTTAAACCTAAAGGCAAAAAAGTAGCAGTTTACTTTCTGGTACCCAAACCAATCTATGTACAACAATATATAACTATCATAAAAACCATCCTAGTGGAGCTAGTTGACACATGAACATTAGGAAACGATCTACCAGCATTCAAGATTCAAGAAGCTAATCGACATCAAGGACTCAGGTGCATAGAAAAACTGGGCGGTAAAAAACAAGACACAACAAGTCAGGAGCGTAGGGGACCTGGTGAGGCAGGTGTAGAAGAGCTGCTTGGAGAGCTCCTATATATCATTTCCCAATGGTGGACTAGTCGATGACGTACTGCTCGTTCCTCTCGATAAGCGTTTTGTGGTACACGTGTTCGTGCTTGGCTGCCAACCTCGTCGCCTCACACACCTTGGACTGCAGTTGCGCTAGCTTCGACGCTAACGTCGCCATGGATCTATCGTTGTTTCATGGTTAAACCGGAGCAATGTGGATGAGAAAAATCAGAACAATGTATCTACGAATTGGAAAGCAAAGGGTCGAGACTTGGCTCAATAACTTCTTTGGTTTACTTTTCCTCTCTAGTGACTGGTGGTTGCTGGCAACGGCAGCGATGAGCTACGCCTGAGCAGAGCCGCGTGCCTGAGCTTGAGCTCGGCTGCTGCACTAGGGTAGAAGCCTAAAGCATTTGGCCAATTGGAGAAGCTCCAATGGGGGTGGCCGATCGACTGAGGAAGTGGGGATAGCATGGGCATTTAAGCTAATAAGCTTGACTTGTTGCCTATTGGGCCTAATGGGCTGCTAAAAGTATGTTAGTATATGTAGTGTATATTTCGTATATTAAAGAGGGTATATATCAGTTTTTGCACAAAAAATTTAGAGGTGCAACTGCACCCCACATGCATCAATATGGCTCCGCCAGTGGTTTCCGTGTTGTTACACATTAGCAATGGCCTTGTATAATTCTCCTCCAGCTAGTTTGTTTTGTTATCTACGCTACTGTGTTTTTAGCTGTGTTTTTAACTTTTGGCTTATGATTTTTGAATTCTACTTGTTTGTAAGAGACAGTATATATAGAAAATAGTCACATATTATTTTGGCTGGTATAACTGAACTCAGTATAGTGTATATTACAATTTAACTATTGACTCTATCTTAAAAAAAATATTATTTAAAAGCTAGTTAATGTAGCAGGAAGTGATAAGCTAGCTGGAGCCAAATCCCAAAGAACCCAACCTTCCCTTTCCGGCCTCTGCTCTTCTCGTGCACTTACCTTCTCCTTTCCCAGACGAGCTAGCAAACAACAGGAAGGATAGAAGACCATTTGACCCATCCACTCACCCTTTCCCAAACACACGTCTCCTCTTCTCGCCTCACCAAAGCGGAATGCCCGGCCGGCCATTCCATCGATTCCCCCACTCCATCAGGCCGGGCCGGCCGGGGTGGCGACAGCAGCCATCGGACTGGACCGGACGGGACGCGAGGGGAGGCGCCGGGCCCCATCTGTCGTCGGATCTGACGGAGCCTGACAGCTCGCTCGGCACTGCTCGTGAGCAACTCAGCTCAGCTATAGAGAGGGGCGCCGAGCCGAGCTAGGCTCTTCTCCTCCTCTATAAGTACGGTAGTCGTCGTGGTGCAACGCACGCTAGCGGGCTGGCCGTTTGTACACCATTGTACTTGGTTAATATATCGGGTGCGTGTGGGCGGCGGCGAAGGGGGATGGCGAGCGGCGGCGTGCACCGGGGGGACCCGCTGGTGCTGGGGCGGGTGATCGGCGACGTGGTGGACCCGTTCGTGCGGCGGGTGGCGCTGCGGGTGGCGTACGCGGCGCGGGACGTCACCAACGGCTGCGAGCTCAGGCCGTCCGCCGTCGCCGACCAGCCGCGCGTCGAGGTCGGCGGCCCCGACATGCGCACCTTCTACACGCTGGTGAGTACGTACTGATCGAGCACACGTTCGCACGCACCGGCCGCTAGCTCCTACGTACTAGCTAGCTAATTAAGCTCGATAGATCTCATATTCTTCTCATCTAATAATTACTTTGCTGCATATATTTGCGCAGGTTATGGTGGATCCGGACGCTCCAAGCCCGAGCGATCCCAACCTTAGGGAGTACTTGCACTGGTGAGTATCCCGGACGACCGGCTAGCTCAATTCGCTCATCATGTTTTGCTCGTTTTGCATGACGCGTCGTGCGTCTGGGCTGCTAATTGCTACACACTTGCTCTCCCTTGGCGGCTAGGCCTGCCACCAGCCAAGAATTTCCCAAAAACGTACTAAAACGAGTTTAATTAGTATCAGCCACTAGACCAACTTAATTAATTTGCCTCAAAAGCTATACGTGGATCGATCGATGTTGTGCTTGTTTATTCGGAATAATGAATGAAAATACATTACCAGCACTGTAGTTAACTATCCAATGACAAGTCATGGAAAGAATAATAACTCACCTATAGAACGAAAATGACCAATAAAACTCATCCCTGGTAATTTATAACTAAGGTTATCCAAGGTAAAAATCATCATTAATTATGCTTCACGCACGATGGCACAGCCTAGCCATGCTCACAGCCACAACCACGACCACTATTTCTTAGGGTCACTATCCATCTCAATTAACCAATCATCCAATACAAACGTAGACAACATCTCATAACATTTATAAACAACTAAATAAACCAACATAAGCGTAAATGCAATATTGATGACTCAATCACATCCTATTGTGCAATAGTGTATCAGATTTTTATTTTTAATTAATTATCCAAAGTCAAATTTCAGGAATAAGCAATTCTAAGTCATTTTATTAGTATGATTATTATTTTCATTAATTTATCAAGCCTATATCAAATTTTAGTTGATTTCCCAGATTAGATTATCATTTTGCCTTATACGGACCTAAAGCCCACTTTGATATTAACTATAACACCCCGGCTTAACCAAAGTCCAGAATATCACCCATCGCTACGAATTTAAACTATTATTCAAGCATTACCAACAGTTAAGTTTCAAGAATAATCATTCAACATAATAATAAATAGAAATTTCAGCAACATGATAATCAACAAATTAAACTTATAATGAACCGATTAATCTCTAAGATGAATTAATTATAAAGCTTAATCAAGAAATGTATCAAGAAGCAAAATTAATAACCATGAAGAGCTAAAGGTAATTAATTATCTAATTATTGCATGGCTAGTACTAAATTGATTATGACAATAAGTGATAGATCGCTAGGTGGAGTGAAAAGCTAAAAAAATGCAAGATCACATGTTCTACTTTCACCCATACATGTCGTCTTCAATGTTAACCTAAAAACAATAATAAAGTAAGTACACAATAGAATAATAAACGAGGCAACAACATTAATTAACATTTCATGTCTAGTCACCATTAGCTCAATTTTACATATCTATTCTCATCAACTACCCATCTCAAGTCTCAATATCTTTAACTCTCTTTTCATAAATGCACTACAATGCAATGCCATGCACATGTCCCAAATCATCTCTTACCTATACCAGTATAGAGGAGTGTAACATTTGTCGATGTTTACTCATGTCCGCACTCTTTCGTGCGGGGACCAATTGCTCATTCTTTTTCATAAAGGGATCTCATTACTCATATTTTGCATATGAGAACCTCATCCCACTCCTAGGGGTCACATTTTTTTCATTATGAATGCTCAATATGCAATACAATGATTGCTATCTTTCTTCATTAATAATCGATATAACTGTCATTCTTCTATAATCATCATCATCATTATCAATTTGTCATAAGCATGTGAGCAATATAAAATAAGCATAATCATATGAATAACAATGGTAAGTATTCATCTAATCCGACTCCAACTCCCCCTCGTTCCAGGGAATCAACTCCTCTAAAAATCCACGTATCCCCTTTTCACGTATCCTCTTTTCTCTATTTACGTGCAGTTCCTCAATAGGATTATTTTTAGAATATTACAAATTTAGCATCGATCCTCATTAAGTAATGTGCTAGCGTTCCCCGCTTAACTTCTTGAGGTTTTTACCCTTGTAAATTCTGTCATTTCCTCCCTTTGTTTGTCTAGTAGTTGTTAACCAAGTTTAATTGCGTTTGATCTCGATCGATTTTCCCAAATAAACAAAACATGAAATACATCAAATGATCACTCCATGGTATAGACAAAATAGAGAACGATTAACGTAAATACATTAACACACTAACTGGCCTGATTATAAAAGCAGTGTCGAATATTATCTGTGCTCAACATTTTCTTCATGAAATAATGTCAGTGGGTATTAGTAAATTAGTATGTCCTTCTGTACCACGGTGGACAGAGTTGTGAATGATATTGATGCTACCTGCTGGTTGTCAATAAAAGATGATGTTGCAAGTTTTAAGCTCAAAGCCCTACTCCCTACGGTAAAAAGTAGTTGTCGTTTTAGCTAGCTTGCTTTGGTTTGCAAATACATTTCGCTTTTGTTTTCCTAGGCAATACTCTCACCAAATTCCCCAATCAAATTAATTAATGTTCATTGGTAGATACACGGGTATACAACTATTATAGGGGCAAACAATACCACAATATATACTGCATTGAATAATAACCTCTTCCTTATTCTATGCGTGGAGCGCCAAAATGTCATCTATTTTAACCTTGAGCGAGCGAATATATATTTACATGCCCAATAATACATGCAGTGTATGTACGTATAAGAGTTTAAGGTTTTTTCAGATATCATTCCATTACATAACTTCTATAAATTAACTTAAAATGTAAAATACTATCCATAGCATTCCTATGAAAAATAAAACGGATTATCTACACCCTTGCATATGGTAGGAGCACCCACTTAGCGGGTGGGATTTTTATAGCAATGTCCTAACATCCATGATTTTTTTGGACATATTTGAAATGCTTGAGTATGTTTATATTTTATTTTTGGGAGAACATATATATAAAAACAAAATCAAAATTAATTATACCTGAACGAGAGTAGAAATTTCTTGCTAAATGTTAGAACTTTCAGTAAAGTAAAACCAAGCCAAGAAAGTAACAGTAAGGACAAAGATAATGTATAGAATTACTAGAGATGTCGATTTGTTTGGTTATATAAAATACACGGTCTATTGTCACTAAAAACAAGCGATTGTCATTTTACATTTTTAATTATATTAAATTAATTGTAGACTATAATTGTTAGACTACTAGAGCCTGCAATGAAATAACTATTTTATAAAAATCTTTAACCTCTATATATAACATGAACTCAGTATAAACTATTGTATTATATTTAGGTAAGTTTGTGGGGACAATTGTCCCTAGTTCCATTATAATTTATTTATTTCACATAAAAGAAACTTGAATTTGCATTAAATTTAAAAAAACCGCCCATCTAATTAGGTGTACTGCAATAAAATGTGTATATTGCTTCATTGAATTCGAATACTAATAGCTTGGATAAAATAATATTTTAGATGGAAAAAGTCTATTGTATTTGCATCCAAATTTTTTTTACGAGAATTCAAATACAAATATGAATGGGGGAGAATTTGCTAATCGTATGAAAAATCTATACTATATTTATATCCTATCAAATACGGTAGTCGAATAATACGGATTATTAATCGTATGAAGAAACTTGTTTTTTCGAAGTCAAATTTTATTAGGTTCGATTCCCGGTTGGTATGCTTTACTCAGTTTTTATTTTCCAAAACAAAAATTTGTAAAACACGAAGAAACCCAAAAGCAGGTTAATACTGGGAAATTCAAATTAAAATCCAACAAGATATCCAATGCGTACTTTCGTTGGGGCAGTGGCTGTGGAAGTTGCCACCAGTTGCTAATATAATAGTAATTGGCAAGGTGTGTGCAAGTTCAGTTGTAAGGCATACTGTAGCTGAAAAGAAAGGATTTTATATATCACCTCAAACGCTACAGACTTCTTCTTCTCTCAGATTGTTAATCTCATCTCCATCACGTCCTGTAACTACTGTGACATACATATGCACAATATGTCCTGTATCGATCGAATTGCCTAGTAGTTTCTATGATCACTACTATTAGTATTATAGCCTTGATTTCCTGGGACAATCCTCTTCAAACCAACTTGACTTCGATTTTTTTTATCTGTTTTCTTCTAAACAAGCTATCTAATTTCCTATGTGCTGAATGAAATTACTATGATCTACTAATGCAGGCTGGTCACCGACATCCCAGCGACGACAGGAGTCTCTTTTGGTACTGAAGAATTACTCTCCTGTAGATCCACAGTGAAACTTAATTACAGATCCCTCTGAGTGCTAATTTAACCAAATTCTTGTGTGGATAGGGACTGAGATTGTGTGCTACGAGAGCCCGCGGCCGGTGCTGGGGATCCACCGGTTAGTGTTTCTGCTCTTCGAGCAGCTCGGCCGGCAGACGGTCTACGCTCCCGGATGGCGGCAGAACTTCAGCACCCGCGACTTCGCCGAGCTTTACAACCTCGGCCTGCCGGCCGCCGCCGTCTACTTCAACTGCCAAAGGGAGTCGGGAACTGGTGGGAGAAGAATGTGAACTTATCTCTATATAATATGAGAATATAAGATGATGCATTGATGGATGGATGGATATAACATATCTCTATATGATATGAGAATATAAGATGATGCATTGATGGATGGATGGATATACACGGGGAAATGGAAAAACAGTGTATTATGAACTGTTGTTTAAGTAATACAAGCCTTTGTTATATAAACTGTTTCTATTTATCCAGGATATTTGGAGCTATATTGGGTATTTTGGCCCAAAAAAAGGATATGGTATTGAGATTCAAGACATGGTCTCTCGAGTCCTCCCAACATACAAGTCTCCTTCAGTTTTTCTTTTTATCTCATCGTTTCTTCTTTTAGGTGACACTTTTTAGTACACTTCAATTCTTATTAATATGATGTCAAATTTTCTTGTAGCTACAAATTGCTTAATGCGGTATACGTGTTCCTTTGATAAACAAAAGGACATTTAAACATCAATCATGGTTGCAAAAGTTGTACCTATTTGAGCTGTTGGAAGCAGAGAACAGATGTTGGCAGAATTATGCCACTGTTCATGACTGTTGCAGGGAAACGACCTTCCCATACATGCTGTACACAAGGAGCCAGCTGAAATGCATTTTTTCTACCTTTTTTTCTTTGCTTTTCTTGCAACTTTAAACAATTGTAACTCCCAGTAGTTGTTCATATCTAGAGCCAATTTTCCAGGTGTACATATATCCAATCAATGGATCTGACGAACACGTTTAAATCTTGGTGAAATAGCACTAGAAAAGGTTTGTGCTGTCTAAAATAAGAACGGCGTATGTGTGCAAGATGCAGATTTGTGCTCATGAACATATAAGCCTCGTTATATCGATATGCTATAAGATTTGCATCATTGCATGTATGTGAGTATATCCACCAGTACTTTGAACTATTGCACTTCTTGGTAGGCGATAATACGTGTGCCTTTTTAAAGCCAGAAACCTTAGAAGTAGCAGAAACATTTTGTTGGGTTTTTGAGAAATCAAACGTGTTATTCAAGGTAATCTATGGGGCTCTCGCACGCGGGCAAATACTAGTTAAAGGCGTTCCTAGGAGGCAATATATATATAAACAGTTCGTTGTATAACCTCAAGAATCATGCACGACAATTGTACACACAAAAGCCATTCAAATAGCAGTAGACATGAACCCGTTCTTCTCAGTTTATGGCTTATGGTTTTCTCTAAGTAAATAAAAGAGGCGGTTTCTCCATCGTTTTTTCGAAGTGGCTTATCGAGGTAGTTTTGTCGAAGCGGTTTATCGGTATTTGGTTCATTCATATAAATGTTCATCCTAGGTTAAAAGCCATCAGCCGCAGTAGAAAAGAATGCACGCCTGATTCGCAGATTGTAGAAGATGATGACGTTAGCTCAGGATAAATTATCATATTCTAGTATGTACTTACATGGAGTATGTATATAACAATCGCTCCTACATGGCTTGAGAATTTGCTAGCTTGGGATGGACAGGGCAACTGTCGAGGCGCTGCATCCAAACGGGGACCCTTGCTGCTAACTATTGAATACTGGCGAAATTTCCCTGCTTGGAGAAGACAAGAACGAGCGAATGGCTCTCTTCAATCTTCATCAGAATATCTTAATTGTCACGCAACAGTTGTTGAACAACTAACATCACTGTATAAGAGATGAAATTTCTATGAACTGGCTCAAAATCTGAGTAGGGATTCCATCGTCACGTCTGAAATAAATCGACCAAAGGAAATGTAGATAGATTAAAAAAAAAGTTTGTAACAGCACAAGCATTAATCATCCGTATATATACATCTGATATTGTTCACTCTGAACTGAAGCATGAACATACACGAAAAGGCGGTCTATCCTTCAGGTGCGGTAGAATCGTCGATGGTAATCAGAGGGGATGAATGATTGTAATTCTCAGCAAAAACCCATTTTTTAAAAAGCTAGTATCTTCTGTTTTTTCCACCTGCCAATCACAGCAAAAATACAAAAAGAAAATAAAAGACAGTAGAAATTTTTTTTTCTAAGTTACTGTAGAGAAGCACTATATCAGATTACTATTTGGCACTGCATCAGATCGAAACGCCAGGGCATGCTTTCGATGAGATCCACACGAATATAAAATATCCTATACTGTTCATGTAGTTTTAGTGTAGTGTGTTGTTCATGTTACTGTAGCAGTGGAAGAAAATTCACCTTGTCACTCTCAATCTCTGACACTGCGTGCTGTAGCAATTGAAACAGAGACCTTTTTACTCTCCATTCATGCATGCATACTTGATATCTTCAAATAGCTTCATGCGAAAACACCTCTGTCCACGCGTGATGACTGCGTGGATCCTGCCGATGAGATGACTCCGCTTTTGTGCACAAAACTTCGATGCAGCTGTGCGTGATGCACGAGCAACAAGATTACCAGACGCTGATGAGAACGAGACTCCCTCTTCAGTCCAAAAACCAAGACCCTCTTTTCTTTATTAATCATCAAGTCTTGGCAAAAAAGCATGCCCAAAACAACAGCCACACACAAAACGTCTTGGACGGCCACCGCATGATGCCGCCGCTCTCCGTATTTAATACCCTATGCATCTCTCTCTGTTTTATTCTCTACTCGAAACTCTAATACAATTCATCCAACTGGACCTTTTTGCCTCAATTAGACTTTTGGCCCACTACTTTTTAAGGGACCCGAAACCCTTACATGGTTTTTCACTTTCATCACATGTCGTAGCCTCCGGACCGCACCGTTGTAACTCCAACATGCATCATCCATCACGTGTCATAGCCTCCGGACCGCGCCTCTGGACCGCACCTCCGTAGCTCCAACATGCATCATTCATCTCTGATCTCCAGCGCCCCAAACATTAGCCCGACCATCTCGTGACCTCTTTGACCGTCTGAACCTCGGATCTCCCATCCTAGTCCCGATCCACCTCATCACCGACCATGATCGCATCCATGCTCAACCTGCACATGCAAATACCAAAGAACATTTTTCCAGCACAAGTTTGTCCCAACTTGACCAACATCAGTCTACACACGCCACACACCTCAAGTAACAATAAGCAATATCATCAATTATTCATCACAAATTTACCATTGTCAATTATTCATCACCAAAATATTCTAGACTAAGCCACATAGTTTAGCAATCTCCTCCTTGATGAATACATTGACAACACCTCAAAATCGCATGATGAATTAGCTTCAAATAGATATAAGTGAAGAACTAAAGCCGAAAAAGCATTTTAAGTCACAAATCTCAAATCTCTTCAAAAACTCTCCCCTTCAATACAAGAGAAGCAATTTTAGCAAATTTTTCCAATATCTCTCCATTCTCTCTAATTTCTTTCCCTTGGACAATGTAATTATTAAGAAACTTCAGAGAATGAATAATTCTAAGAAGGAGCAATGAGAGTAAAAATTAATAAGCTTTGTAGATTATCCAAATCACTTTGCGTTGATTTAATAATTTCACCAAGCCATTCTTTTGAGTAGAGCTACCTAAATCTGTAGGATCGTCGATGGCAATAAGAGAGGGTGAATGATTACAGTGCGAAATAGATTTTTTTACCTGTTACACAGTAGCAAGCGCGCGCACAAAAACAACAATATATATAAATTTGTCGTTAACACACACAGTACCTTTTGCAAGAACTCGACCTTGAGCATTGTCCTCAAAAGTAATCATCTCATCACCGGTGGCACGAGTGAGGGAGGAGAACCATCATGAGCCTCCGGTCATGTGGCGAGAGCAACAAGAAGTCAATGAACCATATATTCTCCTTCCGCTTGTGGCGAGCCTACAAAGCATGAACAGTCGTCGGAATCTTAGTACTGGGGTTAGTAAAATAAGATTTAGGAATCCAATACTGAGATACACGGTGAACAGAAGTAACAAAACTAGAGCCAGAATCACGTGTGCTTGAAAATGAATTATTTGAATTTTATCCCAAACCAGCATATGAAGTAGATTCAAAGCCATCATAAGAGTTTTCTAAAAGCCTAGCTTTTGCATTAATTTTAGGAACAAGGTTGCACATTTTTGTCTTAAAGCATCCAATATTTCTTTCTTCTCTTTCTTAGCACGCCTAAAGCAAAATTTATACAAGTGTCGCTTCCATAGTAGGTGCAATGAAATTTAAAATAACCAGAATTCTTTTGAGAGGATGAGCTAGCACCTACACTATTATTTGATGAACTTTGCACAAAGCCAACAGATTTGAACACAGTTTGTTTTGGTTCAGATTTTACTTCAATCTTTCCAGGTTCAAGAAACTTAACAACCTTAGAAGGATTATTCTTGGCATGCTCAACAACCATGATTTTTCATACTTGTTTTTGACTTGTCTAGGATCATATTTACATTTTTCTTGCCAAAAAAATCTCTCTAAAGTGTACTTAAGATAGTCATTTTCTTTAGCCAATGAGGAACAAGATGTGCACTTAACCAATTCATTCACTAAATTCTTGAAAGCACTAGATTGAGCCAATCTTTCTTTTTCAGCGAAATCGTTCAATTGCCTAGTCAAAGCATCAATTTCAATATTTAACTTAGGACAATTTGAGCAGGACATGTTCTCATGATAAAGCATTTGTTGAATAGATTCCTGAGATGAATTAAGTCTAGCTTCTAGCAATTCACAATTAGAGCAAGTTTTAGATTGAGCATTTGAAATACCTGACTCTAAACATGTAGAAGAACTAGATTTGAGCTTTTCAATTTCATCATTAGCAAATTTTAATTTTTCATCACAAGAGTCATGTATCAATTTGAATTCATCAAATTTATCAATTACATCTCTAAGTTGAACTAGATTTGATGCATTAATAGATCTAGCAGCCTCCAACTCAGAATGTAAAACTTGGCAAGACTCGCATGATCCATCATTAGGAATTAAAGCTCTAAGTCTATTAATTTCAAAATTTAGGCTTTCAACGACACAATTATTTTCTTTCGATTTCTGTTTTGTCTTTTTTAATTCAATAGCAAGTTTAATCAAACCATCTTCAAACTCATCATATGATGATCTTACCTCATCGGGATCATTGTCGTTGTCATCATTGTTGTTGCCTGTCTGAAGCACATGCCTGTGAAGTCATCATTGTTCTTCTTCTTACCTTTAGCATCATCATCATCGTGGTCATCATCGTTGCAACTCTCATATTCCACATCACTCAAGTCAAGACGCTCGACAGCGGCTAGGACCTTTACAGCAAACTTATGACAAAAATTTTCACCTTTGGTGTTGTTGTTCTTGGATAGACGACGATGATAATTCTTATCTTTCTTGATCACCTTCCTCTTGAGCTTGGGACAATCCATCTTAATGTGACCTAGCTCACCACACTCATAGCATCTGATCAGACCAGGCACACCACCTCGCTTTCTCATCCTCACATTGTTGAGTGCCTTGTATGCTCGTGAGGAAATCAACAACAAGTCCTCTTCAGGGAGCTGCTCGAACTGTTCCTCTAAAAAAGAAGACAAAGTAGACAAAGAAACACAAAACAAAGCACCCGATGAAGCAGCCTGCACGGGGTTAGTCACAAGTGCTAAAGATAAAGATTTATCAATCTTAGATGGCAAAGCTTCCGTCTCATAGGTTTTCAATCTAGAATAAAGAACATCAATAGTTAAAGTATCTAGATCGATAGTTTCATTAATAGTTGTGACAGCCATCAACCATTCAGAACCTAAAGATCTCAAAATTTTAATTGCATTATCTTCATCAGCTGGAATAACATTAACACCACACAAATTACTCAGTATTTTCTCAAAACGAGCAAAGAAATCATCAATGGATTCACTAGGCTTCATAGCAAAATCAGAATATTCTTTTTGATAAAGATTTTTACGCACTTTCTTGATTTTAGTGGTTCCTTCATGATAATCACAAAGAGTTTTCTACATTAAATGGGAAGAATTAATATGAGCTACATGATTGAACTCTTTGCGAGAAATCCCTTGAAATAGCAAGTTACGAGCTTGAACATTTAAATCAACATGTGCTTTATTTAAATTAGTAATAGTAGTAGAAACCTCATATGGTGTAGAGACTTTTTTTCCAAACATCACTACCTTGAGTCTCAATGTAAGCTTGCATACAACATTTCTAAAAAGCAAAATCAGTAACATCTAGCATGGAAGGATTATTCACATACCTCTCTGACGCCATAGCAATCTGCTCTGATACCACTTGTAGGATCATCGATGGCAATCAGAGGGGGTGAATGATTACAGTGCGCAATAGATTTTTTTACCTGTTACACAGCAGCAAGCACGCACACAAAAACAACAATATATATATATATATATATATATTCTCGAAGTTATTGTAGCAACAGAAAAAAAATTAAAAACCTGATGAAAATTCCAGCTTTTTCAACTCGTCGTGTGTCAAAGCCTACAGAACCGCACCTCCCGTAGCTTCTTCACGCATCATCCACCTTTGATCTCCATGTGCTCCAATGTGAGCCCGACCACCTAGTGACATCATCCTCGACCGCCTGGACCTCAGATTTCCCCCTCCTAGTCCCGATCTTCCTCGTCATTGGCCATGACCATCTCTACACCCAACCTGCACATGTAAAGACCAAAGAATATTTATCCTAGCACAAGTTCTTCCCAACTTGACCAATATTAGTCCACGCACACACGCCACACACCTCAAATAACAATACTAAGCAATGTTGTCAATTATTTATCATCACAAAATACTAGACCTAGCCACATGGTCTAACAAAATCATATAAAGTCATATATCATATAGCAATGTCAAAACAAAGTTTTCAACATGATTAAGCAATTTATATCAATAACAGGCATCTCAACAATGTCCAAACAATTATAGAGAGCACAATGAGATATGACAACGAAAAGTCAAAGCCTAAATGTGAAGCAAAAGTTTAATCTAGACGAGCTAGCAATCTCATATAGCATCTTATTGCTCCATATTCAATTCTTACGCATGTGACATGCTTGTAGCATACTTCTTTCCATAGTGGCATGCTTGTAACATACTTCTTTTAAATGGTGGCATGCTTGAAGCATACTTTTTTTTATTTGTACACTTTTTGTGCTCTTTCTTTTTGTTTACCATCGCATACTTGAAGCATACGTCTTTTTAATTGTCTCTTTCTCATTTTTTTTGTTATAACATGTCAAAATTTCTCTAATTGTTCCTCTGAAATAGAGCACAATGCAGAAAAAAACAATAGAGGAACTAGAAGAACTGTCGGTTTGATTAGTCACTAAACCCAAAGATTTAGACTTGTTTATCTTGGTCAAAACATCAATCTCATGTGTTTTCATCTTGGAATAAAGATCATTCAAAGTGAGTGTTTTCATGTTAATAGAATGATTGATAGTAATGACTAACACGTTCCAAACAGACATATCCAAAGCATTTAGAATTTGATGAGCATTGTTAGAAACAGAATATGTGACATCAACAGATTGCAAATCACTAATAATTTTATTGAAGCGATCAAAAAGTGTATCTACTGATTCTCCTGGTTTCATCTCAAATTTAAAATACTCTTTTTTTGAATTGGTTCTGACGAACACCTTTAACAGCTTGAAAACCTTCATGATAATCAGCTAGAGTAGTCCAAATTTTATTTACAGATTTAATATGAGCAATTCTGACAAACTCATTTCTACTAAGACCTTGTAATAAAATATTTCTAGCCTTAGCATTAGCTTCAACATCAGTAGTACTTTCAATAGTAACAACACGAGGCACTATATATGAATTATCAACTTTTTGTCAAATAGCATTACTTTATGGTTGTAGAAAAACCTCCATGCGTGTTTTCCAATAAAGATAATCTGATCCATCAAAAAAACTTGCCTAAAAATGATCCCGATCTGATGCCATTGAAATCTACTCTGATACCACTTGTAGGATCGTTGATGGCAATCAGAGGAGGTGAATAATTGTAATTCGCAGCAGAAACCCCTTTTTTTAAAAAAAACTAGTATCTTCTACTTTTTCCACATGCCAATCACAGCAAAAATACAAAAAGAAAACAAAAGATAGTAGAAAATATTTTTTCTGAGTTACTATAGAGAAGCACTGTATCAGATTACTATTCGGCACTATAGCTGATCGAAAAGCCAGGGCATGCTTTTGGTCAGATCCACAGCGAATATAAAATATCATGTGACTATTCATGTACTTTTAGTGTAGCATGTTGTTCACGTTACTGTAGCAACGGAAGAAAATTCACCTTGTCACTCTCAATCTGACACTGCGTGCTACAGCAATTAAAATAGAGACCTTTTTACTCACTGTTCATGCATGCATACCTGACATCTTCAAAGAGCTTCATGTGAAAGCACCTCTATCCATGCGTGATGACTACATGGGTCCTACCGATGAGACGACTCCGCTTTGTGCACAAAACTTCGCTATAGCTGTGCACGATGCACGAGCAACAAGATTACCAAACGCTGACGAGAACGAGACTCCCTTTTTAGTTCCAAAACTGAGACCCTCTTTTCTTTATTAATCTATTGAGTCTCGGCCAAAAAGCACACCCAAAACAATAGCCACACACAACGTCTCGAACGGCCACCGCATGTAGCCGCCGCTCTCCGTATTTAATACCCCACCACTACTACAGAAAGCCTTATAGTAGACGCCTCATCACAGACGGTTTTGTGAAACCGTCTCTGATTAACACTATTACAAACGGTTGTAATTTGGAGGCCGTTTGTGGTATTTGTGGCAGGAAAAAGGATTATCACAGACGGTCGGTCTATATTAAGAACCGTCTGTAATAATCTCAGATTATCACAGACGGTTTTTAATAAAAAACCATCTGTGATAATGACTCTAAGGCATTTATTGCGCTGCTCAGACCGCATCTGTCTTCATTTCGATCCAGATCTAGCCACTGCTGCGCACTTTTTCACTCGGGAGGAAGCTAGGCGATTTCAGGCCAGTTAATTTGGTGGGAAGAGGCAGAGATTGAGCTTTGAAGATTCAGATTTTCCTGGTTGCTCTAGATATGGTTAGTAGTGAAATTTATTTTTTTCTTTAATTGCATTACAATTTAGGTCTAAGTAATCCATGAGTGTTATTGAAGATGGTTAATTTGCAAAATTGTTGATTATATAATAGCTATTGTGTTTATAATATGAATTGAGCTAGCAAATTAAGTCTCAATATAATAAATGTGGCCGGTATATATGTAGTAATTATAATTAGTTAATCTGGATTTTAATACTAAGTTGTTATATATGTACGTAACGTAGGACCGAAGCTGGATGTATGCCGCGAGCCGTGTGAGTGAAGAGTACATTAATGGCGTGTCTGCTTTTATAAGAGCCGCCGAGGAGGATATGTTGAATAAGGGGGTGGAATATATGTGATGTCCATGCACTGATTGCGAGAATTTGAAGATGTTTAAGAACCGAGGGCAAATTGAAGCGCACTTGATTCGGAGGGGTTTCAAAAAGGATTATACGTGTTGGACCAGTCATGACGAAGTGAATGATCATATGCCGTCGGATGACATCGCCGGTGAAGTGAATGATATGCCGCCGGATGACATCGCCGGTGAAGTGAATGACATGCCGCCGGCTGATGTCGATTGTGGTTCAGATTCGGATAGGTTGCACGATGATAATCTGGATCAGATGCTTCGCGATGTAGAAGAGAACTATGATAAGAGAGAGTATGTCAAATTCCGCGGCTTGATGGAGGACTCGGAGAAACCTTTGTACACGGGCTGCAAGTACACGAGATTGTCGGCCGTGCTTGAACTGTTGAAATTGAAGGCAAGCAACGGTTGGTCCGACAAGAGTTTCACGGCGCTACTAGGTCTTTTAGCGGACATACCTCCGGAGGGAAATGAGTTGCCTAAAACCACGTATAAAGCCAAGAAGGTTCTTTTCCGTTGGGAATGGAAGTAGAAAGAATACATGCATGCCCAAACGACTGTATCCTCTACCGTAAAGAGTATGCAAACATGCATGTATGTCCGGTGTGCAACGCATCCCGATACAAACGTAACAATCAATCAGATGATGGCGAGGGAACAGAGATGAAGAAAGGACCTCCTGCTAAGGTGGCATGGTATTTTCCTATAATTCCCCTTTTGAAAAGGTTTTTTGCAAATCCAAAGGAGGCAAAACTGCTGCGTTGGCACTCGGAGGAGCGCAAGAAGGATGGAATGCTAAGACACCTTGCTGATTCCGCGCGGTGGAGAAACATCGATAGGAGTTTTGCAGAGTTCGGTGCAGAACCAAGAAATATAAGGTTTGGACTGAGTACAGATGGAATGAATCCTTTCAGTAGCATGAGCAGCCGACATAGCACATGGCCCGTGACTCTCTGCATCTATAACCTTCCTCCTTGGTTGTGTATGAAGCGAAAGTACATTTTGCTGTCGATACTTATCCAAGGGCCAAAACAACCTGGAAATGATATCGATATGTTCCTAGCACCGTTGGTGGAAGATCTAAAAGTACTGTGGAACGAAGGGGTACAGGTATGGGATGCATACAAACGAGAGAATTTCACTCTGCGCTCCTTATTGTTTTGCACCATAAATGATTATCCTGCCCTTGGTAACCTATCGGGCCATAGTACAAAAGGTGTCAAAGCTTGTACTCACTGTTTAGATGGTACCGAGAGTGTGTGGCTGAGACACTCACGCAAAACCATCTACATGCGTCACCGCCGGTTCCTTCGGAGGGCACACCCATACCGCAAGATGAAGAAACAATTTGACAGAGAGAAGGAAGGCGGTTCAGCTCCAATACATTTAAGGGGACACGAGGTTTATGATATGGTTAAGGATTTAGATGTTGTCCTCGGAAAGAGACGTAAATTGAGGGCTCATGAGAAGAACACCTGGAAGAAGAGATCAATATTTTGGGACTTACCTTATTGGGAGTACCTAGATGTTCGACACTGCATCGACGTCATGCACGTAGAAAAAAATGTATGCGACAGCTTGATTGGTCTCTTACTGAACATCCGTGATAAAACAAAGGACGGCGTCAACGCACGGCTTGATTTGGCTGACATGGACATCAGGCCTGAGTTAGCACCGACACGCACTGATAATGGACGAACGTACCTTCCCCCTGCGTGTTACACTCTGTCCAAGGCTGAGAAAACAGAACTGTGCCAGTGCTTGCGTGGAGTCAAAGTTCCGTCTGGTTACTCCGGCAACGTGAAGAAACTTGTTTCGATGCAAGATTTGAAGTTAAATGGCATGAAGTCTCATGATTGTCATGTGCTGATGACACAGATACTCCCTATTGCAATTAGAAATATTTTGCCGATCAAAGTCCGAGAGACAATCATGAGGCTATGTTATCTCTTTAACACAATTTCTCAGAAGATCATCGATCCCGAAGGACTAGATGCTCTGCAGGACGAGGTGGTGATGACTCTATGTCACCTTGAAATGTATTTCCCTCCTTCGTTTTTCGATATCATGGTCCATCTCATTGTTCACGTTGTGTGGGAGATAAAAATGTACGGGCCTGTATTCCTACGTAGCATGTACCCATTTGAGAGGTTCATGGGAATTCTCAAGTCCTACGTACGGAATCGTTCTCGGCCGGAGGGCAGCATCGTCGAAGGTTATGCAAGCGAAGAGGTCATTGAGTTTTGTGTCGATTATATGGCTCAGATTCAACCGATAGGTGTCCCTCAATCTCGTCATGAGGGGAGGCTGAAGGGTCTCGGAACTATCGGAAGGAAAGCAATCACTCCAGATATGGACACGTATACTCAAGCCCATTTCACGGTGTTGCAACACATGACTGAAGTGGCGCCTTATGTGGACCAGCACAAGGATGTGCTTCGGCAACAGAATCTAGAGCGGCCGGATGTTTGGATCATGAGGCAACACAACCGTTGGTTCAACCAATAGTTGAAGGAGCAAATCGCTAGGAGCTCGCCGAGTGAAACGCTGACATGGTTGGCAAAAGGGCCGACATTTACAGTTGTGACATAGCAAGGATATGACATAAATGGGTACACATTCTATACGCAGTCTCAGGATGTCAAGAGCACTAACCAGAATAGCGGTGTCCGCATAGATGCATTCAATACCGATGGGTCGAGAAACTCGTACTATGGCTTCATAGAAGAGATTTGGGAGCTCGACTATGTGGTTTTCAAGATCTCCTTATTTCGCTGCCGTTGGGTGCATCTCCCACAGGTGAAGGTTGACAAGTACGGTGTCACGACCGTGGACCTCCAACGTGTCGGGTACAAAGACGAACCATTCGTACTCGTCAATCAAGTTGTTCAAGTTTTCTATGTAACCGAACCGGCAAATAAGAAACGTCATTTAGTTCTTCATGGAAAAAGGAGAATTGTCGGAGTGGAGAATGTAGTGGACGAGGAGGAATACAATCAATTTGACGAGTTACCTCCTTTTGGAAATGGCATAAGGGTCGACGATGAACAACGTGACGAAACTAGTTACGTACGCATTGATCATGATGAAGGGCTAATGTTTAAAGGAAATAAGCAAGTACAATAAGAATGTATATGTGAAAATGTGTGACAATTTTGAGATGTATATGTGAAAATGTGTGATGTAGTCAATTTTGATATGTATATGTGAAAATGTCTGATGTAGTCAATTTTCACATGTATATGTAAAAATGTGTGATGTAGTCAATTTTGAAATGTATATGTAAAAATGTGTGATGTAGTCAATTTTGAGATGTATATGTGAAAATATGTGATGTAGTCAATTTTGAGATGTATATGTGAAAAATGTGTGATGTAGTCAATTTTGAGATGTATATGTGAAAATATGTGACAAAATGTATATGTGTATTGGCATTTATGTATATGTGTGATGTACATGTGAATTGGTATGCATTTATGTATAGAACAATGCTGCAGTGTGATGTATTTGAGAATGACAAAATGTATCAAGAAATACACTGTGTGAATACGGCTGGTTGGTGTTGTATATGAATGCAGCTGTTTGGTAGTTGATATGAATGCAGCTGTGTAGTTATTGGTGTGATATCACAGACGGTTCTAAGTTCAGAACCGTCTGTGATAACCTCCCTATATATACCCTCTCGCTAGGGTTTTCCGTGTGCGCTGCAGTTATTCGATCTAGATCTAAATCCCGAGCCCGTCGCCGCCGTCGCCTCCCCGAGCCCTCGCCGGCTGCCTCCCCGAGCCCTCGACGGCCGCCTCCCCGGACGAAGACGTCGCCGCAGCCTCCTCCTCCTCCGTCGCGGCCTTCCCGAGCCCGTCGCCTCCTCCTCCGTCGCCGCCTCCTCCTCCTCCTGCGTCGCCGCCTCCTCCTCCTCCGTCGCCGCCGCCTCCTCCTCCTCCATCGTCGTCGCCGCCTCCTCCTCCGTCACCAAAACCCTAAGGTCATCAAAACCCTCCCCGAGATTCATGCTTACTGTTAGGGTTTCTGCTTACTGTATATTCAAGTTTGTTATGCTTACTGTTATGGTTAGTTGCTTACTGTATATTCAAGTTTGTTATGCTTACTGTTATGGTTAGTTGCTTAGTTGCATTCATGTATATTCAAGTTTGTTAATCTTCCATATACTGAGATTGCCTGTGGGATTTACAGTTGCTCGATGATGATAAATTCATATACTGAGATTGGTTCATTCGGTCTTTGAGCTCTAATAGCTGTCGGTTCATGCAGTTTTCAGGTTATAGCATGTTATTAAATTGATCTGTTAGGATTTAATCTTGACAAGTTAAAAGACTGAATTATTGGGCAAAGTTAATTTGTATGGTCTTGATCTGTATGAATACTGTTGTCTGAATATATGCATGCTGAATATATCTTGATCTTGAGATTGTAGAGTTTGTATCTAGAGCTCAAAATACTGAATTCATTATTTGGCATAACCAATCAAGGAAGAGTATATGATTTAGTAGCGGGACGGCCAAGATTAATCTTGTCCAACCCTACAATTTGAGAGCACAAATTAATCAATTAAAACTTGAGCTTGTTGCTAGTCTTAATTGATACATGCCTTTTACATTATATATGTATATATGTAGGTATAAATATGTATATGTATGTATATACACATATATATGTATTGTAATCGCCTATATTGAGCGAAATAGATAGATATTGCATTTTCTTATCTTATAGTATGGCACTTTCTCATCTTATCCTAATAGACCCACAAAATGAGCAACATGTCACCCGCGCATTCTTCAACATCATCTCCGGAGGCGTCCGCTCCAACATCAAGACGCCAAGGAAGAGGGCTATCGAAGAAGCCTGAGGGCCGACAGACCATCACAGCGGTAAACGCATCTAGGATCCCTATCCTTCCTCAAAAAGTGGTAAACGCATTCCGAAGCATGGTCGGAATAGTTGCACGAGAATGAATTGAGATCACATACAATTCGTGGAAGAACGTGCCTGACACTTGAAAACATGAGCTGTGGACCGAAATTTTGGCATCGTTCGAGTTCCCAGAAGAACACCTATACGCTGTGCAACGACAAACCTACCTAGCGGCGTGCAAAGCATGGAAGAACTTCAAGTATCACTGTCAAATTCACGTCGGATGATTTATACCACAGTCTTCAAGAGTGTATGTTCATGGTCGCCTTTGAGAATTTATTCGATCTGTTCACGCTCAACGCTCCTGACGTCTCAATCATTCGATGCTGGACACTGTAAGTGTGTACAATCACAGTCTCCGTTAATGTCATACCGATAAATGTCATATCTAATTTGTTGCTTTCGTGTGTATATATATAGACACATGCTGACTAGAGCTAGATTATCCTACTCATCAGCTGGTTTCTTAGACCCACACTTGGTCGCCAAGGATACCATCGACTGGGATACACCCCTCGTCGAGAGGTACATTGCATCAGGACTGCTGGGTTGCCGCAATAAGGAATATGTACTTATGCCCTTCCATCAGAACTTTCATTGGATTTTAATAGTAATTGTACCAAAATGGAACAAGGTATATTACCTTGATTCCCTAAGTAAGAATAAAATGAACTTCACAGTTGTCAGCCAAGTAATCGATAGGTAAGCACATATTCCCCATACATATCTACATTGTACTCTTTCTTTCCTTCCGAATGACTAAGGTTAACTTTTTCGAATTACGTAGGGCGTTCGCGATGTACATTGAAATGGGAGGTGACTCGAAGCGCGGGGCCAAAGGCCTGCTGACACATGTTCGAGATTTTAAGGTATTCGCTATTTCACATTAATTAATCCTATGCAACAGTTGGTACTAATGCCTCTTGAACTAACACATTCCATTTTTTGCAGTGCCATCAGCAGCAGCCGGGCAACACATGTGGATACTACGTTTGCCAACATATGGAACTACTCATCGATTCCTCGAGGCTCACCAATCGTAAGGTTTGTCACTCTTCCCATAATTACTTTATACTTATCACGTTACATATATACGCACATTGATATTCCTATCGACAGGCTGCGTACATCCCGTCAACTGCATTGAAACAGTCTGATCTTGGAGGGATTCGAGGAGAGTTGGCGTACTTTTTGCTGACTCAAGTCATAAAGCCCGGAGGACGGTTCCACTGCGCACCATGATTTCTTATTGGTCTTATCACTAAGTGCAAATGCAGTGTAGATCTTTTGTAACTGTGCATTTGTTAATGGATATTTCATTTGAATTCAATTAATTGATTTGCGAAATGGATGCATGCTTTATGTTTGTGAAATGAAGTGCGATGTCAATTGGATGTTTTATGTCTGTGAAATGTATCTGAAAGGAAATGAGATGTGTGAATTGTATGTTTTTTGTCTGTGATTATCTGCTTGTTTCAGAGGGCATGGCTAGCATTTCCTGAGGCTAGCCAATAAACAGAAATAGATTTTGATTTAGGAGGAACGAATATCACAGACGGTTTTTAAGTAAAAATCGTCTGTGATATCTGGTAATCACAGACGGTTTTTAATGCAAAACCGTCTGTGATATCTCATAATCACAGACGGTTGGAAAACCGTCTGTGATAACTTCGATTATCACTGACCCATAAATTCAGACGGTTCAGAAAAACGTCTGTGATGACGTTTCTGAACCGTCTGTAATGTGAATTTCTATAGTAGTGCACGTATCTCTCTCTGTTTTACTCTCTGCTCAAAACCCTAATACAACTCATCCAATTGGGCCTTTTTACCTTAATCAAGCTTTTGGCCCGCTACTTTTCAAGGGACCCAAAACCCTTACATGGTTTTTCACTTTCGTCACATGTCATAGCCTCCGAACCGCACCACCGTAACTCCAATATGTATTATCCATCACGTGTCGTAGCCTCCGGACCGCACCTCCGTAGCTCCAACACGCATCATCCATCTTTAATCTCCAGTGCCCCTAGCATGAGTCCGACCATCTCGTGACCTCCTTGACCGTCTAAACCTCGGATCTTCTATCCTAGTCCCGATCTATCTCGTCATCGACCATGATCGCCTCCATACTCAACCTGCACATACAAAGACCAAAGAATATTTTTCCGACATAAGTTCGTCCCAACTTGACCAACATCAGTCTACACACACCACACACCTCATGTAACAGTAAGCAACAACATCAATTATTCATCACAAATTTACCATTGCCAATTATTCATCACCAAAATATTCTAGACCAAACCACGTGGTTCAACAAGTGCTGAAATCTGTGACGCATCTCAGGTTGGCCAGTAGCAGTGTCGCAATTTTGTCGATCCAACTAAGCTAGTAACCCCTTGAATAGTCCGTCTTCAGTTTATTACTAGTTAGAGACGCGTGCGTTGCAATAGAATCATAAAAATGGTGAGACGAGACTTATTACCTGGCCAACTTCACACATTAAACATTGGAGAGTAAACGACAGAGAGAGAAAGGTGGCCAGAATGCGCGAGGAGATAGGGAAAATGGAGGGGGTGGGCGGTTGTATCTAAGAGAGAGGAGGAGAGAAACGAATGGTCCAGATCAAATCGGATGGCTGTAGAGAGGGGAGAAGAGAATACACCAACGACTACCAACTCCTCTTTATATAATAGTAGAGATAATGAAGCTGTGCACGTGGGATCCTTGGCAAGGATCGATATTTACCATATGGGTCAAATGTGGACAAAAATTGAGAAAGGGCAAATGTCGCTCAAATGCTGACGTTCTTACGAAGCGAATGGGGATGACTCTTCAATTGATATCTGGTCTGTGGGCTTTAGGTCCCAATTACGCAGGTTGCTAGCCGTCGAATCAGACTTCGTTATGTACGAGACCTTGTTGTGGAACTTGTGTTTTCCGGTGAGCAATGCTTATGTAAGTAATCCCTGCAGCTTCAATCTGGCTGTAAAGACGAGCTTGTGACACAAACGAAACTGCCAAAACACAAAAGTGATATCAAGGTAGGTATAGGTCACTACGTTACTTATGCATTAATAAGAAAAGGAGTTGCGGACCATCAACCCCTTAACGGTAAAAATATTTGTGCAATTCAGTGGGCGATGAGCCAGGCTTAGAAGTTTTCCACAGTTCATGGTAGGAAGCAACTAGTAAGACAAGTATAACCGCAGGATAGGGATTGTTACCTCATTTGTATCATATAGTGCACTAGTGGACTCGTCCAGTAGGACCAAATTTGGTTTTGCAAGTAACAGCCGAAAAAATGCAAGAACACTGGCCCAATCATGCATGGAGTCCAAGCCATTAAAACGATGCAATATATACCCCAGCTTGACAACCTCAAGCACTCCGATCAGTTCATCAGTTGAGGGCATCTCAGGCTCGGCACCAACCCCATCTGATGTGGAGACTTCAGACAGAAAGGGAAGAGGATCTGGTATTCCTAAAAAATGGCACAACTTTAGGATAGTTATGCATGCATGTTTCAGGAACTTGCTGCAAGAAGTACTTTAGCAAATCATTGGTGGCAAAGTTTGTGATTTTTCCAACATTTGACAACAGATCTCCATTAACTTGTCCCACATCCAACAAAATTTAGATAATTGTATTACTCAACTACTCATACACCACTATTAGGTACAGAATGATACAAGGATCAGAAGAACAAAAACAGAAGCAACAGTGAAGTGTTTTATGCTACTACAATCTTTTTATGTTTAAATCTAGTTCTGTTGGGACTTGGACGAGATGATTCTGCCTTGTCCCATTATTGCCACAAACTCGTTAAAGTTCAAACCACCGCGTGGTGTTAGTCCTCGACTTTCTTTTGCAAATATGTAGATATTCTGTTAAATTATATTAGTTTCAACATCATAATACTTCTTCCTTGCTTCTTAATATAAGATACGCAGTTCTCCTGCGTGTTCGAGAAAAAAAATAATACTTCTTCCTTTTGATCTCATTAAGGTATAGTCTGTAACTCCCCAGGGTCCAAAATTTTCTAAAGCTTACCCACAAGCGAGACAGGCCCAGGGAAACAAATCTTGGTTAAAACAAAAAAAAAATCACCTTCCACTGAGAAATTGGAAAGCCAGGTATTTCGGAAATTCTTGGGAAAACCCGGTCAAAATTTTTTGAATTCAAATTTGAATTTCTCAGGAAAAATAAAAAATGCCACTGGTGAGACTCGAACACGCGAACCCACCGAGAAAGCCTGCTTTTGCCGAAGACAGATCGAGAATATTTTCCCTGGACAGGCCACACACACGGAATGACGACAAACATTACTACCCACATGGGCCACACAGGCTGCCACTAATTTGGCCCAGTTGTTACATTGTCTGTAATACTCAGTTACTACGTACACTACACCATCCAACTCAACAATGAACTTAGATTTATAAACTGACAAGCCATCAATGAAAAAACGAAAACCATTTAACAGTAAATGCAGACTAGTTATGCTTCTAACAGACTAACACATGATCTTTCCCTTAACAAGACCAAAAGAATATCTTCAGCAGATAAAGCAACCTCATGAAATATTTAGTGCAGAAACCACCCACAATAGTGCAATCTACGCAGGCATAAAACAAACATGGAAATTTTTTCCAAAAAAAAAAGAGAATGACTTAGTGATTTCTAACTTCAAAGTTTTAGGCCAAAAATCGATTCATGTTGAGAAACAATAAAAAGATCAATATGATGATATGAATAATATTTTCACTTTTTCGATATCCTTTTGATTTACAAAGAAATTTCTCTTTTTATTTCTCCTAGCATAAATTTAATTTGAACTTGAAAATTTATGTGGTGATCTAGTACTTTTAGGACTACCATTGTACATTTCATACATGTTTTTCATCTTAATTCAATGTCCAAAGTCCAAACCAATGTGGTTTGCACCGAGAGGGTAGCTTGCACTAGATGCCTCCCCATGAAACATAAGAATATCTGTATTTTCAGCATCATTGTTTGGTGAAGGATGAACATCTTCACTTTCTTCAGTCCATGTAGGATAGAGCAATTCCTGACGAAGGGTTCCCAAGACCATATACGGCCTTTGTGGGACAAAGAATATGCCATTGTCTCTTCTCTGCTTGGAACTTTGTAGTAGTTCTTCGCCCTCTGACTTTGTGTTGGACGGCTCATCAGAACCTAAATTTGATGTCTGAAGCTGCATAGAACCTCTCACATGATACATGATGTCCCCAGTACCATTAGTCCAAAGGCCAGCCAAAGCACGTAACAATGAGGTCTTCCCACTTCCTCTGGGACCCGTCACCTAAAAGTGAAAATGAGCCTATCATCTGTCAGGTGACAGCAGTAACATTTATTTTGCCAATTGTACAACTAGTTTAAGGCCCTGCTCAGTTGGGCTAAAAAATGGTGGCTTATAGCTGAAATTGCGATGTAGCTGATGGCGACTTATTTGACATAAGTAAATTTTTTAAAAAATTTAAAAATAGAAAAAATAGGTTAATCCATCACAGACAATGCAAATTAATACGGAAAAATAACCGGCAAAAAGCTAAAAAAAAAGTCAAAAACCTAAAAAAGATGAAATTTATAAATAGTGAAAAATAAACCAGAAACCAAAAACTAAAGCCGAAACGAGCGAGCATAAGAAACCAAATACCAGTAGGTGATCCTTGTCTTTTAGTTCCGTAGTGACGTCCATGATAAGAATGTTTCCGCTCCTGGGTGTTTGTTAGGAGATGAATTCCGAGAGCGTAAGTGGAAAGGTAAAATTAGCTCCGACGGGTGAGGATTCCGCCGGTGCGCCGTGAGAAGAGGGTGCGGCTAGGGCAAAGGCCCTAGGTGCATGGAGAGGGAGAGATGGAGGGGTGGAAGGCAAGGGGTTAGAGTTTGATCTAATCCTTGCTTGCTTTATTCATATGCCATCTTCTCCTTTAAATAGAGAAGGCTTTACAAATCAAACTGAATTGCAAAGGAAAAGGATATGAAGGATCCAACTAATCTGATCTTAAGGATCTTACCTAAGAAAGGAAATATCTAAACCTTCCTAACTTGCAAATCTTAATAATGAAATCCTAACCTACCACCTCTAGGGTCAGCCGCTCCTTGGTCTTGTGGCGCCGGCTATAAACTTGGCCCCATATGACATCTCTCCCTCCCTCGACGAACAGCTCGTCCTCGAGCTAAAAAAAGAGATAAGCCTTCTTGAAAGCTTGGACATCCTCCCAGGAAGCATTTAAGGCGGATGAACCCTGCCACTGAATTAACACTTGCCAGCCTTCTGTAGAAAATCTGGTACGTAGCGCCTTGAGTGGTGCTTGCAACACCTTCCCATGAAGAAGTGGCGGCAAAGGTGGTGGTGATGCCGGAGGGACCCCCTCAAATTTCTTGAGAAAATCAACATGGAAAACATCATGTATGTGAGCAGTCTTGGGAAGGTCTAGCTGATATGCCATGTCGTTGATCTTGGAAAATGATACGGTAAGGCCCAAAGTAACGAGGTCCCAGCTTCCCACGGCTAGCCCCAGGCAGAGATGCAGCCGCCCTATGGTGAAGACGCAATCAGACCAAGTCGCCTACGGTGAAGTGTACTGGGTGGTGCTTTTGACCATAAAACTTCTTGTAAAATTCTTGGGCATGTAATAGGCAACTCCGAACATCGGCCAAAAACAAATCACAGTCCTAGAGCGCCTATTCAACCGCTATGGTGTGTGCTTCACCCAGTGCATAGTCACGCAAAGAGGGAGGGTCACACCCATACACTACTCTGAAAGGCATCGTCTTAAGGGCTGAATGATACAAAGTGTTATAAATAAATTTCGCACAAGGCAGCCATTGAACCCATTGTCGTGGCCGGTCGTCAGTCATGCAACGGAGGTACATATCAATGATCGTGTTTAGTACTTCGGATTGGCCATCAGATTGCAGATGGTAAGCCATACGCGTGTTAAGGCTGGTATCACACTAAGCAAACAAATCCTTCCAGAAAGTCGAAGTGAAAATGGGATCCTTATCAGATACAATGGAGGTGGGGATGCCATGAAGCTGGACTATCTCAGAAAAGAGAGCTTGTGCCACTGAAGAAGCAGAATACGGATGGGCCAAAGGAATGAAATGAGCGTATTTGGAGAACCTGTCGACCACTGTTAATATGACATATTTGCCGCCCACTCAAGCTGAATGGTGGTATAACACTTCCTACCACACTTCACTAGGAATGACCCCATTTCAGGCTTTTTATGGAATGAAACCTCCACAAATGACTTAAGCAGTGCTTCCAGATGCAGCTATGAATGGAGATCATAATGCCGTACAACAAAGAATGGCAGCATTTGAAGCTATCAAGAATGCTTTACAAAAAGCCCAGGAAAGAACGAAGTTCTTTGCTAACAAGAATAGAAAGGAAGAGGGGTTCAACATTGGAGATATGGTGTATTTGAAGATTCGACCCTATAGACATAATTCCTTGGGATTACATAACTATTTGAAACTGCATACTATTAGGTGGTGCTCATTTGGGCTTTTTTTGAGTGGCTTATGGCTGAAAAGTACTGTAGCTGGCTGAAAAAACACTAGTAGCTGACAGAGGCTTATTTAGCATAATTAAATTTAAAAAAATTAAAAAAATGTTAGCCCATTACGTATAATACAAACAAATATGGAAAAAAACCGGCAAAAAAGCTCAACAAAAAACCAAAAGTTCAGAAAAAGACGAAATTTATGAATAGTGAAAAATAAGCCGGAAGACAAAAGCTGAAACCCAAATGAGCACAGCCTAAATTCTATGGACCCTTCGAGAGATTGAGAAAGTGGGTCAAGTAGCATATAAACTATTATTGCCTCAAGGCTGCCTCATACATCCAGTGTTCCATGTCAATCAGCTTAAAAAAGTACCTGGGACCAAAAGCCATACCTAGTACTGAGCTGCCTCTGGTTGGTACAGAAGGAAATGTTCTCACAGAACCTGTCAGTTGTGGAAAGAAGGATAATACCCAGACACAATGAACCGGTAGTACAATGGTTGATTCAGTGGAGAAATCTTCCTTTGGAAGTTGCTACCTGGCAAGATGCAGACTTCATCTCTAAAGTGTTTTCCGAATTTTGATCCTGGAGGACAAGGATGTTAAGGGGGAGTAATGTTAGATCCTAACAAAACTGAAACGGAAATGCTGAAGAGAGGGAGGAGTTAAAATGTTGAACGGTGGGGATTCCTTGATACACTTTCGTTGAAGAGGATCTGAGGGCTATGATGTTAACTGGGAGTTATGTAAGATCAATGGTGGAGATTAGCGTTTACCCTTTCATTAGCATCCAACGGTTATAATAGTCGGAAGTAATTACTGTTTACTGTAATCTGCACTGTTAATGTCTCCTTTGTCGTTTTTCACTGTTGATCACCTCGCCGCTACGTACTCCTTATAAGCAGCCGCCTCTGTATTGAGATGCTATGTCAACAACCCTCCCATTGCTCTCCATTTCGTTTTCCTCGTTTTTGTATTCTTCTTTCGTTCTGCACTTGATTTTCTCAATTCCAGTCAAGATTCGGAGTGAGGACTTCGGGTCCTGACAGGTCTCTCGCCGGATGGATCCTGAGCTATATTGGTGAGAAAGAGATCCTGAGGTCTCTCGGCCTCTCAGATACCATGTTGATAGAGATTGTTATTTATGGTTGTGCATCTTGTACATTATACATTATGAGAAGTCATATGTATACGTGATTAGTTGAGCCTCATAGGCTATATGGACCTCATGGGCTGCGAGAGAGAGTGAAACACTAATATATACAAGGCTTTTAACAAAATACAACACTAATTCCTGTAGTTGCCAATATGAGGGCAAATACAGCAGCAAGCCTCAGCCTTGCTTGGACTTTATCCTCTGACCACCAGTAAGGGGCAGCAACTTTCCAAAATCTTCTAGCTAGTGTCTTTAGGTCGGTACCAGCACGAGATATATAAAAATGCACACTCATCAGTAACATAGCAAATAGCAACCCAGCACAAGAGGCACCAGCATTTTTAGAGTACCTGAACTGCATCCATAATAATTCAATTGACTACTTTTTCAAGCTCTCAAGTACTATAGACGACAATCAAGAATGAAGGCTCACCAATGTAGTGATTGTAGTTTGTATCATCCTTTCTTGTCCCCTTTAGTTTGATCTGGAACTTATTTTGTTGATCTGTGAAGAGTTTAATAGCAAGCAAGAGCAAGAACATAACACAAAAGGAGAAGTAGAAATATAAAAGAACAAACCTAGATAGCCGGTGATGATTTGAGTTGATGCAGCAATGAAACCACCACTCTGCACTTCGAATCAAAGAAATATGCACTTAGAGTAAGAGATATAGCAAGTTGGATCAGAGGAGTAGCAAGGAAGCCCACAAGAGGTGGATCAAAGGGGGTATGTAGAGAGACGTAGCAGACTGCGAGGGTTCATCGGCGGCGGGATTGGCATCGACCCGACGCACGGAGGCAGCGAGGTGACCAAATCGGGCAAGACATGTACGGATTCAGGTGGTGTGTGGAACAGTATCAAGCCAAGGTAAATTTGCAGCATTAAAGAATGCAAAAATAGCTTCCCAATACTTTCAATCTCTATTTGAGCCAATTGAGGACAAATCCATATGAAGAAATAATGCATAAAGGGAGAAACAAAGACAAAACTATTCAGGAACCCATACCTAAGAGCCTAAAATGCAGTTTGTTGTCACCTGGCCATGGCAGGCTCTTCCATGGTGGGCATGGAAGCACCAATGGTGGCATCGGGTCTTTCTCATCTGCTGGCGGCGGCCTTTGCATCTTCTCACCTGGTGGTGGTTGCGGCCTCCTAGAAACTCAACCAGCGGCAGCGGGGCTCTCCGCGTCTCCTCCAATGGCGGTGGTGCATGGCAGCGAGTATGGGCAGCAGAACCACAGTATGGGCAGCGAAACCATAGCGCTAGAGCGGTCAGCATGAAAAGGGGTTTCGACAGTGAGGTAGAGGATGCGGAGGAGCAGCCGCAGAGCAGCCACGATGTTAGCACCCATCTCCTTCTCTGCCGCCCTCTCTGATCGGTTCTGCGTGGGCTTTGGGCCCAAGGGCGAGGAGGCACGGGCTTTGGCTCGGGCTCAAGGGCATCAACCGATCCGGATCTAAGACCTGATCTGGAGGGCTCGATGAAGGTGGTGGCTCAACGGCAGTGGGACGAGGGTGTGGCTGTCAGGCCAGGGGTAGATGCGAGAGAGAGGGGAAAGGAAGAGGCTAGCGTTTTAGAAGGTTGGGAAAGTGCGTAGGCAACGCCAAATAGGGTGGTAGGAGTGCAAGTTTCTACACGATCTCAAGGGACTGGGAAGAGGGCGAGAGACCAACCGGGTGCATGGAAAAAAGAAAGGACTATTGTTCTGCTATAGGGTAAAGACATGGGCCCATATGTCAGCTTATGCGAAGAGGATAGAAGAAGGGATGATGAACGGATAAACTCTCCTTTTTATATCAAGTAGATATAGATATAGAGAGATAGCGCCAGCCAGCCCAGAGTCCCAAGAGGGGCTAGGATGTTACTCCAAACCAAACCAACCGGTTTTTTGTTCAATTCAAACTCAAAATTTTAAATTCTAACCTGCATTAAGTTCCTGGTCGGTTTTCCAGTAGCAACCGCCAACCGGCAAGACCCTTGGATTTGAGAAAACGTGCATTCGTGCAGCTTCCAGAAATTACGCACATAAAATAAAAGACCCCAAGATTCAGAAAATTTTCCAAAACCGTATATGGAACCTTCATGGCTTCACCCCCACAAACCTTCTCCGGAACAGAAGAAAGCATAACAAAAGCCGAAGCAATGATAAACCTACCTGATCAGTGGCCGCTCCAAAAAACGAAGCAGTAGCTTGCTTGTTCCAGGTTGGGAAATTCTAAAAGAAAATCTTGAGATGGAGAAAACAACTTCTATTATTGATCGCATAAGCTGCCACTCGCACTGCTGCATAACAAGAGGGACACACGGAGAATGCTGCCATTCCCCAAGAGAAACAGAGATGACGGGGGAAAGAGGATAAGAAAATGCATGGGGATACCAGCCAAAGGACATGGGATACTTATTGGACCAATAAATGTAATTAATTGTTTTTAAGTACTCCCAGGTGAGCAAGGTGTCTGGTTTAAATTAACCCTACAACCTGGCATGACACCTTCGCATGCCTGAGCACTAGAGGTAAAAGCAGCATCAGAACTGACACCAGAAAACTGCTCTTTTGCAACGTCGGTAAGACTGCCTACCGAGTTGCAACAAGAAGGTTGCAAAGCTTCGGCGTCATGAAGGAGCTCCCCCGCGTCGTTACTCGGAGCTTGCTGCTCCGCAGTATTACACGCATGGCCCCCACCTTGATTGAAGCTGAGGCTTTTGTCTCCAGTATTTGAGCCTACCTTGTCTTCTGTGTTGCTGCAATCTTTTGCCAACCCAGATTCCCCAGGCATGCTCAAATCCATTCCATCGTGAGGCTGGTCATTATTGTGTCCTTCATCGCACGTATTAGTACAAGGCAATGCTTGATCGTGTGGGGCAGTAACATTGCCTTCCCCCACCGTGTCCTCAGAAGCCTGCTTAATAACCTCTTCACTTTCTGGATGTAAGAATGATGCAGGAATTTTGGACTTCATAGATCCAGTACTCAATCTATAAAGCGCCATGGCACACTGGAAATTGAACCACATCAACAATTATCGCGGGTCCAACATGGAGTAATGCATTCAAAGACGGCTGTACTTTTATGAGCGAGGGCAATAACCAAAATAGAGAAATATGCCGTAGCAATAGATGCAGTTAAGAAAGTTCTGAGGTAACAATTCCCACAAACAATACAATTGTTCCATTAGGATACCAGGCGTTTGTTTATACTCACTCCGGTCACAAATATATAGTTTTGGAATGTGTATAGTCAAACTTTCGAAACTTTAACTATCGATATATTTTTAAACATTTAAATTGGACACATGAAATTCATATGTATATGTATAGATTTGTGTCGAAAAGTACTTTTATGAAATTATAGTTTTATTGGGTTTTATAAATATATTATAATATAAATTAGTGGTCAAAGTTGTGTTTTGATGACCGTATTGATGTCCAAAATGGCATATTTGTGACTAGAGGGAGTAGTACTGAAATTTATTTGAGATACAGTAGGTCAGTAGCATTATCCTATACTGCAATCAATACGGTGTTTTTTCAATTTTTCATACAACATAATATTATGAATATACTGTCACAAGAAATCTAATAATAACATCTTCATGCGTCTAATCTAGATACTTTTCTATGTACCCATAATTGAATTTTAAAAAAGTTTGACTACAAAAATAAAACAACATAAAGATGACAATGAGCTCAGATACAGAACAATAATTCTGAAGCCAAACAAGTCAACGAGAAAAAGGCAGCTATTACTTTGGTTCTAGGGTGGTATAGGTAGAAGCTGCTGGATACCCGATAGGAGCTTTCAAAGCTTATAGCCAAATGTTCACTGCATAGGTGGCTTTGTGTGGCCTTTAGCTTTGAAGCCATATAACCTGTCAGGCAGGTTTGGAGATGACATTTTTCCAAGAAGCTTCTCACATGAGGAAAAAGGCCCTACTCAAGAGGCTTGAATGACATGATGATTTGCAAATGCAACAGATATTGAACAGCACCGTGCATGTGCTGGTGGGGATGCTGTCGTGAATGCTTGAAGTTGGAAGTTGTCTTCCCAAAATCATGGTTAACCTTGGAGAAATGTACCTCGAATACAGAAGTTTTCTTCCCAGAAAATATAGATTTTATCATGTATTTTGAACCTTTCGCTTGACATCCATGATCATATTTATTATTCTGTAAAAGGGAACCGAGTTGTTTATAAAAAACAAAGTGCTTTTTAACAGTATACTGAAGAAGTATCATTCCATGTACCTGCAAGCTCCGAAGCATGGTCAGTTTACTTGATCCAGCCAGGTCCAACGCCCCCACCATTGTAACACATTTTTTGTGCAACTCGGGTGAAGCAAGGCTTGTAGAAATGCCAAGCCTCTTTAAGTAGTTAGAGCAGAACTGAGAACTATCCACTTTTACATTAGAAGGCCCAGGCGCTCTCTCAGATTTATATTTTGGACCCTGTACATCAGTTTTTCCAGCATTGGTCTCATCAACTGTTTTCATCTCAGAGCTCTCCGTGTTATACTGTTCACTTTGGAGACCTGGGAATTGCATCAATGAAGGCTTGTCAGAAGTACCATGCACTGAAATTGGCACATCTGACTGCTGTTGGAGTTCAAGATCTTTATTTCTGCCCAGTTCTTGTTTGCCATAGCTGTGTGAGTATTCTTCAAAGACATTTCTGTTTGCATCCCAGCCTGCCAATCGAGGGAGGTATGGGTTTTCAGCAGGATTGTGCCATGGAAATGGTTGTGCACGATGAGAAAAACTTTCAGGATGTTCATGCAAAGGATAAGGAACCCCAGTATGACTCATATCTGGAGATGGCCGCATCCCAAAGAAAGATTGAGGGAATTGGTGCATAGCTGGATGAAAACCAGGGAGTGGAGGCCCATGCTGGAAAGAACCAAAACCATTAGGTACTGGCGAAGGCCATGAAGAAGGAATATTCCAAGTATTACCATGTCCTCTTGCATTATCAACAGTGCTGCTTCTTCTAGAGCGGCTGGTTGATCTGCGTTCTCTAGTGTGGCTCCTGTTATCATCTTCAAAGGATCTTCGAATGTCCACCTCAAATCTATCAGGTGGTAGAGGGAGGTGTCCTGGTGATGCACATTGATAGTTCTCGGAAGCTTGACGATTCAATGGTAAATCATGGTGTCTAGCATTGCCTTTCTTCAGTAAGTCATCAGTAGTATCATGACTACGCCTCAGATTGCTTCGATTCAAAACTTGCCGATCACTTGCTGATGGCAATATGTCAGCAAAATGGATTGGTCGACCATCAGATATAAAACTTCTACCATCTTTTGAGGCAAGAGAGGATTCATTCATGTTCACATCAGGTTTACTATGACCCTCAACTGATTGAAATTCAGATGTTTGTCTCTGTCTTCCAGAAGGAGCACTATATTCCTTGGGCAAGGATTCCTCTTGTTTCAGGAAATGCCTGAAATAAATAATAATGCGGTGAAATTCCAGATAGTCACATCCATGCAGTTTCTAACTTGTAATGGTCTTGCAGTGTGACCAAAAGACAGCCTTTCAAAATAGAGAGGAAAAACTTGGAACTTCAGTAGCACAGTCACATAGAGGAATAAAGAATTTTTTAAAAATTATCCATTTTTATTCAAAACTACAGCAATATACCCGCGCAGAAATTTTTTACAGGAATAGAATCCAGTCGCCCAACCGCTGAGCGACTGGAACCTGTCGCCCAACGGTAGCGCGACATGAATGCAGTCGGTGGGCCATTGGGTGACAGGATCCAGTCGCCGAACGATCAGGCGACCACACCTGTCGCTAAACTGTTCGACAACTGCAAGTCCAGTCGCCCGACCGGTCGACGACAGCCATCTCAGCCCATTTTTTCCGCAATTGGCCCCCCGACAGCGCATGTGGGTAAATGATAATTGCTATAAGTAGGTGACATTTACCAAATTTTGTGTATGATTTATATTTTGTGGAAAAAAAAGGTAGACAATGTTGAATGATCCATTTGTGATTTTCGTAGATTATGAATGGTAGAGAATGTTAGATTCACAATAATAATTTATGATCATCGTATGTTGTTGTAGTGCAAGAAAATTTCAGAATTTTTTTCTGAGGACGATTGAGACAACAACGATTGGTAACTATGAAGATATGTGATATTGTGAAGACATGTGATGTTGCAAATTTAAATAGACTTCATAATAAGCTGGGAATACGAAACACGGCGCACAGGGTTTTCAATGATAACAAGGCCTAACTCTGTTAAAAAGAAGCTGCAAATGCATGTCAAAAAGTAAAAACTGAACTTCACAGAAAATTAGCTTAACACATCATCTTCATATAATCTCTCTCTTTATAATGAGGTAGTGGTCTTTTATTCTAAGCCAGAAGAGATATGAGTTCTTTTTTAGTTTATTTGTTACATGTACTGTTCACATTAATTTTCCTATGCTTTAATAGTTGTGTATTTGCAGCATTACAGAACATATCCATTTTGCAAGAAGAGCTTGGTCGACAATGGAAGAAAATTACCTGCTTTGCTCCCTGACAGTATATGTGCTGGATCTAGTGGGGCTCTTCTCATAATCCCTCCTCCGAGAATCAACCTTCTCTTGTATGACATATTCCCGTCTACGGTCTGCACTAGATACAAATGAACCAACTTCTGACCTGCGTTTAGTAGCATCTCCATGATGTTCTTTTGCATTTCGGGGTTCCAGATCACCATCATCAACACTTTCTTCATAGGACCTTTTCTTCCCTTTGCTATCATCTCTATACTTAGAGCTTCTATGATCAGCAGCAGATGTGTCACCCTCACTGTCATGTAGGCTATTTTTATTGTGCCTGCTCTCTGAGCATTTATGTTCCTCTTTATAGTGCTTTTCCAAAGATCTGTCTCTAGTGTTGTCCTTTGAGTATCGCGCATCCCATGATCTACCATCTTGATGCCTATGGTTTCTATAAATATCGTCTCGGTGTTTCTCCCTTGAGCTGTCATCAGATCTTTCATTCCTAGGTTTCTCTACATATCTAAACTTCTCTTTGTATCTTTCATCATTATGCTCTTTAGATCCTTCCTCTTCATATTTTCCATCCCTATGTCTATCTTCATTTCTAGACCTTTCCTCTTTGTACCTGTCATCTCTGTGCCTTTCCTCTTCCTTATACCTATCATCTTTATATTTATTATTTTTGTGTCTGTCCTCAGGTTTGGACCATTCATCCTTATATTTTCCTTCTCTACGTTTTTCCACACCTCTAGACATTTCATCTTTGATCTTTACATCTCGATGTTGTTGCTCATAACATCCATAGATTTTGATATGAACATCCCTAGACATGGTTTGCCTGTCCCTGCTGCCACTTTGTGGTTCATCTTTCCCATCAGACTGATCCTTTGTTTTCCTATGCCTCCCATTCTTCTCTAACTCACCATCATGCAACTCATTTTGAAATTGATGGCCTGCTAACACACAATGAAAACAATACGAGATAAATGTGAAAATCCTAAGATGATGGGTAGGTTCTTTTTTGCTGCCACTGATGGCTTTTGACCATAATGCGAGCGGTTGTGCGAATGAACCGAATGCTAATAAGCCAATTCGAAAAGATTGTCCCGATAAGCTACTTTGAAAAGGCGACAGAGAAGTCGTCCCGTTTGTTTGCTCGGGAGAAGCCATAAGCCATAAACTAAAAAGGAGGCCAATGACAACAAAATACCACTGCTTTGGATTTGGTAGGCTAATTAAACCGTGGCATATAAGATTAAAAATGAGAAGACTGGATGAATAGTTGAATACTGAAATGAATCGAAGTACAGTGAGAGTTCAACGAGCAGAATAGCACAAATAATCATAAGACAACATTGTGCTTATGCATGTATATTGTTTAGTGCTGGGACAGATGGGCTGGTAAGCAGACAAAAAAAAAGTACAAAACCATTTTACATAAGTCAACAACAAAGTCTTTTGTCCCAAACAAATTGGAGTAGGCTAGGAATGAAACCTTTTCAAGAATCAACCATTTTACATAAGTCAATTGGATAAATCAGCAGGTAGGTAGTGTCCTTATGAGAAGGTGCTAACAATAGAATATAGACAAATAGAACAATGAACTGATGTACAAGGCAAAAATTGTTAAGAGATGCTACGTTTGTCAGAGAGGTTGCTATGAAAATTGAGAATATTGTATAGCTAACAAATTAGGCAGCATAAACTATTTCAAACCACATCCATCCTAGAGCTATATAGGAACAGTTCATGCATAACCTATTTTACAACAAATCCATCCTCACAACATATATGAATGATTCATGTATAACACACACAAAAATAGAACATTGTTCAGAATTGGAAATGAATGAGGGCTTGGTGCTGAAACACCCCCCCCCCCACCCCAACAAGTCATGCACCTCTGTATGTCCAAAATTTTTCCAAAGACTACACACTTCTATAGTTCTATGCAGTCTTGTATGGTCCACACACTTCTATTCACTATGCATCTGATACTATGCACTTATGTATCGCCATTAAATCATGTCAATACTCTATATCCATCAAAATTTCCGAATACCGGTGTGGAAGAATCCAATGAACGTGTGCACTACTATATTTTTCCCCCTGATGCTTATGTTGATCATACCCAGTTATCTATGAAATGTCTCTTCAATAAAGCTACTTCATTACATGATGAGTTGACTACAGCTAAAAATAAAAGTGCCACTCAGTTATAAATTTAAGGACACATGGCTATTAAGGATTGGACCTTTCTAAGGAGTGTAAACTTTCTACTTGGTAAGTTCAGAGAAAACACTTAGAGAAAATCTGATTTTCTAAGCACATCGAACAAAACGATATGCCGCCAAAAACAACATGACAACTCTAAAACTCATACATGTGTGCACATACACCATACTGTCACCACCCTCCCTAGTCTCTACACAGCACAAAAGCATACAACATTTGTGTTGACTTTGGCTGTGCATACATCACTGTGCCATCCATCACTTTCCACAACTATGCACCAACAACGACATGCAAATCCATACAACATGTACGTGCTTGCCAGTAGTAGTCCTTATGGTTTAGTTAACGCTTAGTGTAAACTTCAGCACAAGCAAGTAAATGTTAGCTTTTAGAGCTTCTTCTATGCATTCAGTATCCCCATGCAAGGTGGACGACTCTTGGGAACCAACATATTTAAAAAATAAATAAAATTTTCTGTACATTACATACTGTTAGGGAGGATGACAACTGACAAGAGAAACAGAACCATGATTATTTCGCAAAAATATCATGAGAACTACATTTTTAGGTTGCATCTAGTATGGATTTCTGATGAAAGTGAAGACTATACGATAGGAAAATAAGCAAGTACAAGAGAAGGCACAAGTGGCAAATATTAACCCTAACATTCACTAGCCTGTCAGAGGAAAAGGTTATATTAGTATATTACCATACAGTTAAATGTATAAGACAAACAATAGGGTCTTTGCAAGACACATTTGCTGCCACTATTAAAAATCTATGCAATTTGGACCTCCATGAAACTAACTAGTGATTCCTACTATATCAAAATAAATACTAGTCAAGAAAGTATAAGATAGGGGACAGGTATGATGGTATGACCAGATGAATTCCAATGACATAATTAGATGTTATTTTTCTGCAATAACTTAATACAGGGGGAAAATAACATGAAAACCCTTCAGATGGTCATAATGTCATATAATATCAGTTTCTAGTTTCTAGTTCATTAGCTTAAACATTTCTAGTTTCTACTTTTTTCGCAACCAGTATCACCAACCAGAACTATGCAATCTGGCATGAGCTCATGTTCCATAAGATGCTCTGTTCAGTATAGCAAGTGATATGTCATCGTAGCTATCTACTGACAAGCTTAACTATGAAGGGCAAGCTGAAAGATACCTACCATCAGTTCCATTACACTTATTCCTCACTCTATCCCCTTCAGAATCTCGTGTTTTCGCCTCTTTGTTTCTTGACATAATTTTCGACGATGCATCATGCCTGCTCTCATTCCCCTTTTCCGCCCCATGCTCCCTAGTCCTATCCTTCACCATCTTATACCGCTGATCCATACTGTCTTCCTTCAGCACCACCACTTGCTTGCTTTCTTTCGACTTCTCTGCCCCATGCTCCCTAGCCCCCACTTTCACCCGGTGGTGCTCACCGGCACTATCTTCCTCCAACAATGCCCCTCTCTCTGACTTCCTTCTGCCAACCTCATTGGACCTATCAGATTCCTCAAACTTCGCTGTGGCCTTTCCCTTCACATCACCATCTGAATTTTTCGACTTCCTGAACTCATCATCTTCCCCACCACCGCCACCACTCCAGCAGTCATCCCCAGTGACAGCCTCCTGCTGCTCTCTGCCCTTCCTCTTCTTCTGGCCCTCCGCTGATGAACCAGACGCGTCACCGGCGTCAGCAAGCTTCGCCAATGCTGAGGGCAGCCGCTTCTCGTGCTGCTCCAAGCCCTTGGAAGCCCTAGCAGACCCCTTCTTCTCCTGCTGCTCCCGCGGCCGCGGTTCCTCGTCGGAGACCGACCTGTCCCGCTCCTCCCGATACCCATCGTGCTTGCGGAACCTGCGTTGCGAGCTCCTCGGCATCCCGGCCTCCAAACCTCAAGCCCACGGCCAAGGGCTCACCGAAACCGCACCAATCCGAATCCTCTGCTCCAAAACTGCTCCACAAAATCGATCCCCTCGTCCCCAAAATCCTCAACAGAACCCTGGAATCCCCACCGCAACGGACTGAGCGAACCGGAGGCAAATCCAACAAAGCTCCTCGCCTCGTCACAGAAATCGCCCAAAATCCTCCAAAAAAATATACAAACATACGTAAAACTTGCCAGGAAGCCGCAGGAATTCGCCGGAATCGGGCGGGCTCGAGCCGGACGACGCGGCGGGGATCAGCGCGAGGAGTGGGAAGAAGCGAAGCCTACTAGGACTCGGGAGTAGGCGGGGAAGGATCTCGGAAGAGATCGAATCGAATGGGGTGGAATCATGGGATACGAGTAGTAGCCGGGTGGGAGAAGAAGGGATTGGGAATTGAGGGGGGGGGGGGGGGGGGGAGACGCGATCGCGGATTTTTGGGGGATTTAATCTATTTTTCTTTCGAAAATTCTGGTTTTGGCAACGTCGTCGCGTTGGTCGTGTGAACTGTGAAGTGACCTATGTCCGCTCGTTTCGATTGCTTCTGGCTCATTATTTTTTAATTTCATTTTTTAGCTTTTGATTTTTTTTGGGTTTTTTCTTTTTCTTTTTTTATATTTCTTTTTCGATTGCTTCGTTGAATTATGCAATTTGTAGGAATTGTTATATATAGCAAACAAGCTCCAAAAATTATGTTTTTTTTGTAGAGCCTCCCGACATAGTCGACTTAATTGTGTAATTTATTGAGAATTTTATATGTTCTAAATTTATCATGTTAATTTAATCATAATTAGCAACATAAGATGCTTATTTAATTCGTAGGCTGCACGGCCACCGTGCGGTGGCCGTCTTTTGCAGTGTCTGACCTCCCTCCTCCGCATATATATTGCCCTCTCACTACTATCCCCCTTGTCACCTCCCTCCTTCACGCATATATCGGCTCGTCTATGCCGCCCCCCTTGCCCCTCCCTCCTTTGCACATATGCTAGCTCATCTATTCTGTCCCCCGTTGCCCCCTCCCTCATTGCACATATGTCACTTTGTGCATGTCGTCTCCCCTTGGCCATGGTGCTGCGAGTCGACAATGAATCCATAATTCCCGGTGGCAACGACCGGGTTCCCGTTTCGCTTGACTATAAATACCGGGCTCTTGTAGTGGTTTCCTAAATCTGGGTCCGAGCCAAGTAGCGTTGGTTGGAACATCGTCTGTAAGTGCATGGGATCATTTCTCCCATAAAGAGGATAATGGGGAGTTTGTCAACCCCCTACATAGCTCATGCGGTACCTAGGGTACTGCAGTCCGCCCATCTTCAGGGGCAGGAGGACCCAGATCCTAGACCAAAACTCATAGACCATGGAAGTATTCCGACATGTGTAGGACAGGGAATTCCAATCACACACCTTCCCCGCCGAGCACCCTCGAAAGCACTGCTCTGATGTCGTCCAAGACACGACGCGTTTTATTGCAACTCACTTGTGCCAGTTGCAAAAAGAGAAGTTGCGGCACCCTCCTTTCTCCTTCTTCCCATGCCTCCGTGAGGGAAGCGTTTCCCAGAGCTCCCTAACGCCAGGGCGGATGACCCTCGGTTGTCGTACCAGGTCCAGTTTACTCACGCAATGACGATCACTTACACCAACGCCTCGCAGTAGATTGGACAACTGTAGATGCTTCTAACATCTAGGTACGAGCACTCAAACGTCCTCTGCACCTAACTCACCCACTGTGAGGCCGCCCTCCAGGTGGTGGAACACGAGAGGATTGCTGCCGAGGTAGAGCTCGAGCACCTCCAGTCTTCAGCTACATACATCCCATCCTCGCCAGTGCCAGCACCAGAACCTGTCATCGCCCCCAATGGCCCTGCACCGACCCGACCCTAGGGGACTCGCACCAGGCTAACATCACGCAAGAGCGTGCGCCACTAGAGTGTGCCACCTGACATCGATGTTAGAGGATCCAATGGAAGATGCAGTCTCTCTTGCTCTCGCTCCTGCTCCCAATCGCCCAGATATAGCCTGAGTCGCTCCCGCTCTCAATCCCCTAGCTTCAGTCAGAGCCATTCCCTGTTCCCCGGGGAACTACACAAATTGTGGTAGGAGTCACCCTATGGAGGACTAGTCAGTTGTAGTTAGGTTAGTCAGCAGTGATTTGTGAGGCTGTCTTTTGAGTTGCAAACACTTGCTCTCTCTAGTTGTACCCCCTTTTGTACCCAGATCTCTAAGACAATGTGTATCTGATGTCATAACTTGACAAAGCCTATATGTCTTGTCTAAACTCATGTAATGTCTAACCCTTTTTTAATAAAACTATCATAAGCTTTCATACTTTTTACTGCATTGCTTCTCTTATTTACTTAGTTTTTCTGCAGACTGGTGTGACCCAATGAAGCGGCTTTGCAGACTGATGTGACCAAACGAGGTAGCTTTGTAGCGATGTGACCCAACGAGGCTGCTTTGCAATCGACGTGACCCAACAAGGCAATTTTGCAGACCAATGTGACCCAACGAGACAGCTTTACAGCAACGTAACACATACTGCAGCAAGATTCCTCCTCAAGGCCGCTGCGTCGTGGACATGAATTTGCATGAACCCAATTGGACTTATGTTGCATTTGCAGCGCAGCTCCGTGTATAAATACTACCCCTTACGCGGTGCCTTTTCACGCAACAAGACTACCACACTACCACCCTCAGATGGAGAAGTAATAGGAGGAGATCACCCAACTAGCAAGAGCTGCAGCAGCTCACGACGAGCAAAGCGCTCATGCCAGAGGCCACCTCCTTACAATGACACCCTTGTAGCTCCAACCCCTACAACAACATCCCCACCAAGCATTCCCTGTAAGATCCGCCCGAGGAGGAGACACCGCCCCTCTGTTGGTGCAGGAACACGTGCAAGTTCTTCAAGTCAAAACAGCGGCTGAGCCTGGGTATGCATTATTAGAGTTGCCCTAACTACGCCTGGGACTACCCTGACCAGTGTACTAACTACCTCTCTAATCTACCCTAGTCTCTAGATCCACCATGTGCATTCTGCAAATGGATCGACCGAGAGATTCACCCATATGACCAGTGGCATCTCGCCTGCGAGGAGTAGGATGTTGCAACGGTCCGCTAGAGGAGGGAGGAGTGGCGGCGCAACGAAGAGTATAGTGAGCGTATCTAGCGGAAGATACAAGCTCATCTCAAGGCGTGTAGGCGTAGAGAGCACGGGGCTCACAAGGTGAAGTGTGAAAGGGCGACTAAGGCTAGGGCGGTCGACGAGGACTACAACGTCAAACTCAACAGCAAGGGTAAATGGCCCCGGTCCACACAGTAGAACAGCAAGGGTAAATGGCCCCGGTCCACACAGTAGATCAGGCAACTCCGTAGTAGCCCCCTTAGTCCTACCCGCCATATTATTCGTATCTCCTAAAGATTTCTATTCATACATGGTACAAATGCTTACCGTAGTGGTAGCGAGGTTGGCAAAACTTGAAGATTCATGCATGAAAGATTTCTATAATGTGCAAACTAATAGCTTTGGGGCTGTCTACTCCTTGTGTAATACAATAGAAAATAAACCATGAAACTCTAACGACTACCCGAAGTGACGGGGCGATATAGAGTAGTCATGTCGTACTAAACTTCGCACATTCCAAGTCACATAAAATTATGAAACCCTAATTTTGAAAAACAAAATTCTAATTTTTTGAGACCTAAACCCTTGATTTTTGAGACAATTTCAAACATGTAAAACTCTGAAAAAATTATACAATTAAATTAACTATGCAAGGAACCTTAAAAAATCATAATTTTCGGAGCTCAGTTGCTACATTAAAAAATTCCTAGGTAAATAAACTCTGCAATGAAATTCAGGATGCATAAAGTTACAAAAACATTACACAATCACGCACGCTATGTCAGAAGGCTCCACACAAAATTTCGTATTTTTTGGAGCTTATTTGCTATATCTAAAAAATCAAACAAGCAACTCACCTAAACGAAATCCCTAATTAGGATTAGATTAATACTAATTACCCTCCTAATCAGGTCCTGCACGATGACCGTGCATCAGGCCTCTACCACACGGTGGTCATGCAGCTGAGGCCAAGTGTTGCCCCCCCATGGCTGTCGCACAACTACTAGGTAGTAGAAATGATATTTCTATTAATTTCACACGACTACTGCTATTCTTGTAAATACCAGTTCAAAACATGCCAAATGTGCCAAAAAAAAGTCCATTGTGGTGCTTCCCAAATTCTCCACACTCTCGTATTCGTATATTTAATTCGTTTTTGGTGGGGGTTTTCAACTGAACCTTATGGTTTATAACTGTGGCTTATGATTTTTGTCCCTAGCACGAGTGTTTATGTGAATGAATCAAACGCTAATAAGCCACTTTGAAATAGTGGTTGAGAAGCCGTCCTATTTGTTTGTTTGAGATAAGCTATAAGTTGTAATCCAAAAAAACTTTGCAAGTTGTGGGAACAATATACGAATGAAAATGACATAAGTTTAGGGGAAATAGTTAAATTTGCCCCTAACTCTTCTGATGATAGTTTAAGTTGAACAATGTTTTCTAGGATCATGGTTCGGTGGAGGTGAAAACCCTTAAAAGAAAATTTCTCTCATCCAAACCATATAAAATGGCAAGAGGCAATGGAATGGATATACTTCCTTGAAGGTTGTCCTACTATGCAAAAGAGAGTTTATGAACTTTAAAATTTGCACATACTCCAAGTAACCCTAAAGACACTGGGAATAAGCATAAGAGTCGGTTCATGGCACGCTTATCCATCTTTCAGTTGATGTTAGGTTGCATGAGTCCAATTGCATCACACTTCTATATCTTAGTGGACCTAGTCTAATGTTGCTCTACAGGTGTGGTTGAGGTTGAGCTGACCAAAGTTGAATTGTCACAATTGAGGTAGCTAAGCCCGAATGTGTTATATTCGACAACTATGTTAATTATAAGTAGATTTTAAAAAAACACATGTAATTTTTTAACTGATGTAGTAGGTCTAGCTAGACCTTAAACTTGGTTTGGACAAAGTTAGTCTTGTCAATCATGCCATAGAAGGAAAAAAATCTACCAAGTTTTGGAGAGCAAGGTCCTCAAGTTAGTTGGCATCTAATTTGAAGTCCTATGTAATAAGGTTAAATTATCGCCAGTCAAACTCACAAAAGATTTAGTTAATAAACTTGGATACTTTGATGCTTCAATCAACAAAATAATATTTTTAGGAATTTGATTGAACAGAACAATACAAAAAATTATAAGTGCAGTTTAGCATTTGAAAAGATAAAAACTATTAAATGGTATACCATTTTTCTCGTATCAATGGGATAAGTGGACATCATTGGATCTAACTCCTCATGCATAAATCCAATAGTTTGACCGCACCAAACGCTTCCTATTCATGGAGCTTCAATGTGACCTATTCATGAAGCTTCAATGTGACCAGAAAGTGGCCGCTTACCTCCCTTCCTCTCTCCCTCTCTTTGAGAAATATAAATTCCCAAATCCATCTAAGAAAAACCACCAAATTGGTAGCATTGGTTAGCCGCTAGATCGGCACCAACAAGTTGTCAAACGACCATCTCCCTCTTCTCATGCTCTAATTGAGCTTTTCTATGGCAGATTTGACGATGGCAAGTTTTCCTGTCAACTGCAAGTCTGTAAGCCTGCAATGTGTGTGGATGCATCCACGACGATAGTAGAGGTCACAGCTACGAGCGTGACAAATCAAACTAGGCGAGGGGCATTGGGCCATCGTGGGCGAGCGGGTACGTATGGGACCATCTCTTGCTCTCTCTCTCTCTACACACTTCATCGCTTGGACTAGCAAACTTCAACGGCAGAAGCTCGGACTAGCCCGACGACGTAGGATAGATGCATGCACCCAGCATAAATGTGTGCAACCAACACATGCGAGCGAGTGTGGAGACGAGCCCTATAGCAGTGATGTGCAGGCTTGTGACGATGCGCATGGAGGTGACACAATGCAATGGGGCGGTCGTGGGGCTAGCGCATTGGTCTAACGGTGTGGGCCAGTGAGGCCACGCTAGGCCACATGTGGTGGTCCGGCAGCGTGGGGCGGAATAGTCAGTGCGATGGACGTGATGGTGGCACGGCACCAGTGCATACCACACCGAGGAGTCAAGCGGCCTCACAGGGGTGCATAGGCGCAGCAAGGCCGTGAGCAAGATGACTACGTTGACATGGCGTAGCGGTTTGTGTAGTGCGTTTCGTTTGTCATCATCATTGTCACTGTCTAGTACGTCTCATCATTTATAGCCATCTAATGTGTCTTGTCATTGTTGCAGTGGACTACACGACGAGAAAGCGCATCGATGACCAATGGCTATGGCGTCCAGAATGTTCAGAGTTTTTTTTTGGTGAAATTCATTTTTTAACTTTTTGGTAAAACTTTGCAGAAGCCTCATGAAATAATTTTGAAACATGTTGAAATTTTGCTAAAACATGTTAAAACTTGCTTGAAACTATTTTATGAAATTTCTTGGAACATGTTGAAACTTGTAGAAACTTCAATGAAACGCGCTGAAACTTTTTTATGAAATTTGATATTTCTTCTTGAAACTTGAATGAATTTCCTCGTGAAGCTTGTTAGAACTCTCTGAAACTTTGAAGTTTATTTTTTTTGAAACTAAGGTTAAATTCTTCTAAAACTCATTTTTGTTTATCAAGTTTCAGATTTGAAATCGCGCGAAACTTATAATTTTATATTTGAAACACATTGAATTTTGTTGAAAACGTGCTGAAACCTTATGAAATCAATTTAAAACTCTTTCATAAACCTGATGAAACTTACAAAACTTGCTCTGAAATTGTGAAGTTTGTCCTTTTGAACTCAATTGAAATTTTTCTGAAACTCTTTTTAATCAAGTTTTCATATTTGAAACTACATGAAATGTATAGTTTGAGATTTGAAACCCATTTAAATTTGTCAAAACACACTGAAAATCTTATGAAACTCATTTGAAATTCTTTTGAAGCTTGATAAAACTTGTGAAATGTGGATAAAACCTGTTAAAACTAGATAAAAATGCCTATATCGTTAGAAACGATTCCAACCGTGTAGCGTGGGCTAGCAACTCCCATTTGAAAAATATGGTAGCTCTGCGTGTAGAAAATTGTGACTCCACCCAGTACCCAAACCTAAGCAAATCATGACTCATAAGCCCATTGAGCTCAATCCATATTAGTCCAATGGGCCCGATTCGCTGATCCATCTCGATTCCTTGTGAGCTGGTGAATTATGGTCGGACTAACGGGCCTAATTCTCTGAGCCTACTTGGCGCTACACCTAGGCTTGGTCCCGAGCTAAATATGCTCAGGTCCAGGCGGGCCTAGGTGACTAACTAGAGGTTTATTCTTTTTTATTTCAGCTTATAATTTTTGACTTTGTGCTGTTTATGTAAGAGAATATGAAGTAATATAAACTTATATATGAGTTTGATCGATATAAATGAAATCGCTACAGTATATATTATAATTAATTTATAGATTTTATTTTACAAAATATTTCGTGTGGAAATTAATTATTATAAAAAGCCAAAAGCCCAAAAACAACTTTTTTACAAGCTGAAATGGAGCGGCGCTAGGTTCGTTTCCACACGATGTCGAAGGTTCGTCAGCTCCCTGTTCTCTTCTCCAGCCTTCAGTTCGACCCAAGACAGCAGTGGACGCCCTCACCCGCTTCCACCGTTCCCTCGCCGGTGGCGACGACGAGCAGCCGGAAGACGCTATCTTGCGCGACACCGAGGGCCTCAGCTCTCTCTCCCCTCTCCAGGTCAAACACAAGAACCGAAGAACCCTATAATGCAGGGACCGTTTCTTGGTTTGTGTCGATCTGATTTGTTCCCCTTGTTTTGCCTGGTTCAGCGGGTCTACGGCTTCGCGGCGTGCTTGGTTGCTGGACTCGCCCTGATGATCCTGGTACGCTGTTGCGATTTCCGCCTATAATTCGTCGCGCGCACGGTTCTTGGTGTAGCACTGTAGTTGGAGTTGCTAGTTTCTCATGTAGGTGAAGAATTAGCCTCGTAGGTGATGCTAGTTTCAGCAATTGGGTCCTATACATTAAATGATTAAGAACGAGAGTTACATTTATGCTTCTTGGATTATTCACATGGAAATATATCAAATATGTCATTCGACATTTAGGCTTAGTAAACCAGGTTCGAAGTTCTAACTTGCGACATTGTCACATGAGTACATGTTTATTATAGAAATAAGAATTTAGGTTAGTCGCAATTGTGAATTCTTTGCAAAAGTTACTGGTCACAAGAAGCGCATACTTAGCTTTTGTTATGTCGGTGCTAGAAAATTAATGCTGTTGTTTTCTCTTAGTTGCAATTTTAGATCTTGATTGCAATGCTTAAGCAGAATTTGTTCTGATTTGATCCTGGATGAGAAAATTGTTAATTCCATATGGGTGAAATAATTGTATCATTAGGAACTTAGGACCATAGGTTATTATAAAGTTATAATTATGACTTACTGGTATACTATTTAACAGAATTTAGTCGTACCAAATATGTCTGGACTTCACATTGTTAGTTTTTGATGATGATTTCAAATTATTCCTGTCAAGTAGCACACTACTGACTTTTCATTTTTCTTGTGCAGTAACTTCTTGTTTTCACCAGACCTATCAAATTCGCAGTCATGTTTACATTTGGACACATAATGGCAGTTGGGAGGTGATTACACATATTTTTACTCATATAACTTTCTCACTGTTTTTCAGTTTACCTTAGTACTGTCCCCTATATTTGGTGTTACCGTGTTGCTATTTCTACAACCGTTACTGTCAAACTTTTAAGTGTGAAACTGTGAATCCTATCAAATACCGGATTGATATGTAAGTTTCATTAGTGCATTTGTTCTGTACTATTTCTTTCTTGAATATTTGCCATATGTTGATTTGAACCTGTGTTTGGCAGCACAGCCTTCCTAATGGGGCCAAATCAATGATTGAGGATGATGCTTGACCCAGTTCATGCAACTGCTATTTATGTTGGATGTGTTGTTTTGGCTCTTTGGGTTAGTAATATCTGAACTGTTATTTTTTCTTATGGCCTTATTTATGCAAGCAAATCACTTCTTGAATGAATAACTATTCAAATCCCACACATAACCATGTATTCTGCATGTGGTTTAACTGTGCAGGTTCACGACAAGCTTCTAACGCTGATCGCAATCATATTTGAGATCTGTGCCCCGTTTTGGTAAGCGTCCTTTCTTAAAAATAATGCTAGTGACTTGCAAGTCATAAGACTATCATTATAATACCAGTGCCACTTGCAAGTATGCCTTACTTAAATTAAGGTATGTTTCACAAAAGGAACACAAGACTACAAAAATATTTTCTGTATTTTTGCATATAGAAAAAAAGTAAGTGAAACTTGCCTTTAGGTACTATGTTAACCAACACAGTGTCTAGAAAGTAGAAAGTTATTCTCCAGCATGTGCTAGGATAATCCCAGGGGCTCCCAATATTTAGTCTTATCTATTTTCCTTTCCTGTGTTCCTGTTATGGTCCTTGGTTCTTGACCTCAGATAGTATGGGTGGGTAGAGGGAATTGTCTTGGCCTCTTCCCGGCGAGAGCCCTCTGGCTCCGCCGTGGCTGACAACACCCGAGAGAGAATTAGGGTTTGGGGAAAAGAGGATCTTTATTTCTTCGCTACCCTTCCAGCCGAACACCGGAGGTATATTTATAAGTTACAAACTTACTTATCCTCAACCGAATCCTAAACAAACTCATCTCTAAAACTATCTCTAAAGATTTGCCAAAAGTAGTCCCGTAAGGGAACCGGACTCTTAACCTGAAAGGACTACGAATCCTTATTGGATTCAATTGACTGCTTGCCTCTTCTCTTATAATGCTTGCCCCAATAAGCATCCATAACATTTCCCCCCTCCTGAGGAAACAGCTCGTCCTCGAGCTGAAAATTTGGATATTGGTGTTTGAAATCTTCTAAAGGAATCCACGATGCATCAGCTGCCGATTGGCCAACCCAGTGAACCAGCACTTCCCATTTGTCTCTATAAAGGCGAGAACGAACCAGCCGTTCAGGAGTGGGTAGAACTCGGCCATGAAGAATCTCTGGAAGAGCTGGTGGAACGGACGGTGGGGAGCCACTGAATTTCTTGAGAAAAGCCACATGAAAGACATTGTGAAGTCGAGCGACTGGCGGTAGCTGGAGTTTGTAAGCCACTTGACCCACGCGGCTAATGATTTGATATGGGCCGTAGTACTTTGGGGAAAGCTTGGAGAGTTTGGAGGTGATTCCCACTGCCTGGCGATGATGTAGTTTGAGCAAAACCCATTGGCCAACGTCAAATACAACTTCTCTGTGGTTTTTATCGTAGAAGTCCTTCATGCGCTGCTGCGCTTGTAGTAAACGATCTCTGATTTCCAGCAAGAACCCATCCCTGGTCCGTAGCATGTCATCGACGGCTTGTATGTTAGTGGATCCCTCTTTGTAAGGAGTAATGGTCGGTGGAGATCGCCCATAAACCACCTGAAACGGTGTGCAACGTAGAGCTGAATGATAGGAGGTGTTGTAACAAAATTCTGCCCATGGAAGCCATCTGAGCCAGTCGCGCGGACGATCCCCACTGAGACAACGGAGATACATTTCAATGGTTCGGTTGACCACCTCGCTTTGGCCATCAGCTTGCGGGTGAAAGGCCGATGTCATATCAAGAGAGACGCCGGCGAGCTGGAAGAGTTCTTTCCAGAAATTGCTAGTGAAGATTGTATCCCGGTCGCTGACAATAGACTCAGGAAACCCGTGAAGTCGCACAATGGCTTCAAAGAAAGCAAGAGCCACAGAATGAGCTGTATATGGATGTGCCAGTGGAACAAAATGCGAGTATTTGGAGAACCTGTCCACCACTGTCAATATGACCGATTTCCCATGGACCTTCGGGAAGCCATCAATGAAATCCATGGAAATGTGAGACCAAATTTGATGGGGAATCGGTAGAGGTTGCAGAAGTCCCGCCGGATGAAGATGATCGACCTTATTGCGTTGACAAATAGTGCAGCATGTAACATAGTCCCGAACTAGTTGCTTGAGGTGGGGAATATAGAAATCCCGTCTGAGGCGGTGCAGGGTCTTTTGAATTCCTTCGTGACCAAAGGCGTGATAGACCGACAGAAGCTGCTGAATGTAAACTGACGAAGTTGGAACAAAAATACGGCCATTGTATAGGAAGAAGCCATCAACGAATGACCACATAGGAGGGAGCTCGTTGGCTGCTAGTTGACTGTGCAACTGCTGAATCTCCGGCAGGGAGTTGCTTTCTTCCTTAAGTTGTGCGAGAAGTTGGAAGTCTGGCATTGATATGGCCGCCAGATATATGTTTTCATCTCGCCGTGACAATGCATCAGCTACCGTGTTTGTCTGCCCTGATTTGAATTCTATGTGGAAGTCAAACCCAAAAAGTTTGCTTACCCAGTGGTGTTGTGGGATTGTATTGAGGCGCTGATCCAACAGATATTTCAGACTGTAGTGGTCCGTTCGGACAATGAAAGACTTGCCCCAAAGGTAATGCCGCCAATGACGAACTGCTTTGACCAGACCAATGAGTTCGCGTTCATAAGCTGCTAGCTTGGCGTGGTGGGGAGGAACAGCTCGGCTAAAAAAAGCAATCGGCTTTGAGCCTTGATGAAGAACAGCGCCAATACCACTGCCAGATGCGTCGCATTCGACGATAAAAGGGTGTGTGAAATCTGGAAGAGCCAGAAAAGATGGCGTGCAGAGAGCGTTTTTCAAAGCTGTGAATGCCTCATCCGCTTCTCTGGACCAGCAGAATCCCTCTTTGGCTAGCAAGTGAGTGAGGGGGGCAGCAATAGATCCAAAGTGACGGATAAACTTACGGTAGTAGCCGGCGAGACCTAAAAATCCCCGAAGTTGGCGCGGAGTTTTGGGAACCGGCCATTGTTGAATATCCTGTACCTTTGATTGGTCCATGGAAACACCCTCCGAGGAGACCACATGACCCAAGTAAGAAACTGATGCTGTACCGAAGGAACACTTGGAATGCTTAAGAAAAAATTGATGGTGCCGAAGAAGATCAAAGACCGTTCGGATGTGGCACAAATGTTCGGACCATGATGGGCTGAATATCAGGATGTCATCAAAGAAAACCAATACAAACTTGCGAAGAAACGGCTGAAGAAGTGCATTCATAATCGCTTGGAATGTTGCTGGAGCATTCGACAGGCCAAAGGGTAGAACCAAATACTCGAAGTGGCCGTGATGCGTTCGGAAGGCTGTCATATGGATGTCTTCCGGATGCATTCTGATCTGGTGGTAACCGGACCGCAGATCCAGTTTTGTGAAGAATTTGGCATGCTTCAATTCGTCTAATAACTCATCCACCACCGGTATTGGAAATTTATCTTTGATTGTTTGGGAGTTAAGCGCCCGGTAGTCCACACAAAGGCGCCAAGAGTTATCCTTCTTTTTGACCAATATCACTGGCGAACTGAAGGGAGATGTGCTGTGTCGGATAATCCCTTGCGATAGCATCTCAGCGCATTGTTTTTCAATTTCATCTTTGTGGTGATGGGGGTAACGATACGGCCGAACTGCTACTGGTTGAGACCCAGGAGAAAGATGAATGCGATGATCGAAAAAACGTTGCGGAGGTAATCCAGAAGGTTGCTGAAAAATATCCTGAAAGTCCGACAAAAGAGCAGGTAATAGTTCCTTACTCGGTTCAGTGAGTGCGAATAAGCGGGAAGATGGTCGCTGTGGTATCCCCCGCAATTTAACTTGGCGCCGCTGATGCCAGAAGGACATTGATAGTTTGGAAAAGTCCCATAGAATTGGGCCTAAGGTACGCAGCCATTGCACTCCCAGGATAATGTCGAACCCTTGCAAGGAGAGGCCAAAACAGTTGATGGAGAATTCTTCATGGTCAATGGTGATCGGCAATGATGAACAAAAGCCTGGGCAAGGTAACCTATCACCGTTGGCGACTGCCACATTAACCCCCGTGCGATGTTGCAGGGGAATAGCGGCCAATTGAGCAGCCTCAATGCTGATGAAGTTGTGAGTAGATCCCGAATCCACCAATGCACAGAACTTGTGTTGATTGATGAGGACTGTTACTTGCATAGTATTACCAGAAGAGATGCCAGTTAATGCATGGAGGGAAATCTGAGGTTGGGAGTCCGCAATGCATTCCTCTGCAACATCGTCTTCATCCAGTATCTCAATCCAGTATAACCTCTTGCAGCGATGACCTCTTGTGAATTGCTCATCACAATTAAAGCAAAGGCCTTTTTGTCGGCGATCAGACATCTCTGTTGGAGTAAGACGTCGAAAAGCCCTCTGCGGTAGTGTGGTTGCCCCTGTTGGCGGTGCTGGAAGCAGAGGAACATCCGGGGTCTTAGTCAGCAGCGGTGTTGTTCGCTGTGCTGGGTTGAACTTTGCGGCCGATGTCAGGGAACTGGAATGCGGCTGTCTACTAATCAATCCCGAACTGTAGAGTAACTTGTAATGTCTCTCCGCCGCCTTAGCTAGACTGACTGCGACGTCCAGGGAAGATGGACTCTGCAGTTCAACATCAGACTTAATGAGCTCGCCTAATCCTGCCAAGAACAAACCCACTTCGTGCTCTGGTGACAGATTGTCCGCGCGACATAGCACCCTGTAAAAATTCTGTGCGTACTCCTCAACTGACCCTGTCTGCCGCAAAAGAGCCAATTCAGACACCGGATTTGATCGAAAAGGAGGACCAAATCGTAGGCGGCAAGAATTCTGGAATCTGGCCCAAGATGGAATCCCTTCCGAACGCTCCATCTTGTAGTACCACTGGGCTGCAATCCCGGTCATATGATATGTAGCCAACCAAACTTTCTCCTCTTCAAGTGTTCGATTACCACGGAAAAATTGCTCACAACGAGCTAACCAGTCCAATGGATCTGACGTACCGTCAAACAGAGGAAAATCCACTTTGAAGAATCGTCCTGGATGAGTAGCTGCGACTTGCTCGCCGGATGGATGTCGTGACGCAGAATTAGCCGAGTTGCTGTCTCTAGGTGGTGACGTCGGACGTCCTTCAAGGGCCAGGACAGTCGCCTCCAGGGTCGCGTGGGCCGTTGCTTGTTCATCTTGCCGCTTCAAGATTGTCCCCAGGATCTCCTTGATTTCACGAATTTCCGAGTTGAGAGAATCAGAAGCCATGGAACCTGATACCAATCTGTTATGGTCCTTGGTTCTTGACCTCAGATAGTATGGGTGGGTAGAGGGAATTGTCTTGGCCTCTTCCCGGCGAGAGCCCTCTGGCTCCGCCGTGGCTGACAACACCCGAGAGAGAATTAGGGTTTGGGGAAAAGAGGATCTTTATTTCTTCGCTACCCTTCCAGCCGAACACCGGAGGTATATTTATAAGTTACAAACTTACTTATCCTCAACCGAATCCTAAACAAACTCATCTCTAAAACTATCTCTAAAGATTTGCCAAAAGTAGTCCCGTAAGGGAACCGGACTCTTAACCTGAAAGGACTACGAATCCTTATTGGATTCAATTGACTGCTTGCCTCTTCTCTTATAATGCTTGCCCCAATAAGCATCCATAACAGTTCCATGAAAATCGCAAGCATAAGCGTGGATGCAGCTAATTATCTGCACTGGTTCGATCCTTGAGTGCTATCATGTAATGAATGTGTGTTTAGAGGAACGTTTGTGTAACTGTTATTACCCTACACTGCCAGGATGATGGACAATTGTTATATCCTCTTGCATTTGCATAGATCGACTTCAGGTCTTCCTCTGAGTGTTTGTTTGTGTTATGTGTGCCTTCCACCGATTTATTGAAATCATGGTATATGCGTAGCATGTTAAATTACATCCATGTTAAATGTCAAAGAAACAACACCGGGAGTACCTAATAGAGCAACACCTCTACCTTGCTTATTGTTTGAGGTTCAGGTGGTGAGAGTACTATTCCTTTATTGTACTCTGTTATATAGGTTGTTTGACTTTATGTTATTTTGGGTAATGTTCATTCTTGTACCTAACATATACAAGTATAAAACTGTAACATGTTTTATGTAGTAGCATTAAGTGATAATGTGCAATTTGCACGACATCCTTCTCATTTAAATTGGTAAAATTAATCGATAAAACACGTATTCAAATTTATTTGGCTGGGCTTTCCACATTTTAAAGTATATGATAGGCTGGTAACTGTCTTTTCAATGCTCTAAACAGCTTCAATAAATGATATAAAATGTTTAAATTTTTAGTTTTTTAAATTTAGGGGGTTGGTAGTTAGTCTGGTCAAATGTAAATGTGTTCTGTGCGCTGTAATAGAGACTGTCATGACTATTTACCAAAGTGCGACTCTAGATTAGTAGATTGTAGACTGTGAGCGGTCATAGTATCACCTCTGTAAAAACAGTTCTGTGAGGAACATGTCCCTGGAAGGGGGCAGGTCTAAGTGCATGTGCAAACAAGGAGTAAGCACTGCCTGACTATTTGCTCCTCAGGGCTTTGGAAACTGCAGTGTGCAAGGTCTTGCCAGCAGCCAAGAGTGAGCAAGTATGTACCCAAAAACTGGAGCAATAATAGAACTAAGAGAAAATCGTGTTGTAACTCCGTGGACTTGTAGGATTGTGCCACTTTATCCTTTGAATTTGCATTTCACTTTCTCAGCCCTTTGAATTTGTAGAATTGTGTCACTTTATCCTCTGAACTTGCATCTTACTTTCTCAGCCCTTGAACTTGCGTCTGTTTGCATCGTAGGTTCATTGGGCCATTTGCTAATAGAAAACGCTGAGTTGGTGTAGCACATAGCTGATGCCGTAGGGTCGGGCTTGATCGCGTGGGCACAGTATTGAATCGGCACAGTGTCCTATTCTCGCTTGCAGCTCGGCAGAGCATAGGATGGAGGGCACAAGGCGATAGCTATATGGCGGCGAGGAGGAGCACAACGGCGGTGCTCTACGACGAGAAGGGCGACTGAAGGAGATAGGTTTCGGCTTCAGTGCGATGCGGCACACCTTGTAACGTGGACGACCTGGCGTGAGGATGATAAGGATGGCGGTTTTCTGGGAGCTGAGAAGGGAGAGGCAGCACAGCTCAACACCGGTGGCCCATCCAACGAGCTTCGACAATGGGAGTGGCACTAATAGGACTGCAATGAATTAAGGAAGGTAGTGCTATGGTCAATTATGGGAGATGAATTGAATTAACAACAAATTTGAGAGGTTTACCATGTGGTTTGGAGCAGTGGCGGTTGTTCGTTGGATTGGGGGCGAGGAAGGGGGTACAACAGCGTTTGGTGGGATGGAAAAAGTGGAATGAGTGGAAAACGGGTTAGGATGTGCTTGGACGTTAATTTACCATCTTCCTCGTCGCCGTCGACCTCACTGATGTCGTCCCCATGGAGCCTCCTCAAACCACTCCTTCCGTGCACGGCTTCATAGGCCTCGGGAACACGCCACACACATGACATCACCGGAGCCCCGACGTGACAACCTGCTGTCACTCGCCCACAATCCCTTGCTCTGCCACGCTGCAAGGGAGAAGAATGTGCCGACTCAACATTGTGCCCACGTGATCGAGCCCGACCCTATGGCATCAGTCATGTGCTATGCTATCTCAGCGTTTTCTGTTAGCAAACGGCCCAATGGACCTGCGGTGTAAACAGACGTAAGTTTAGGTGGCTAAGAAAGTAAAATGCAAATTTAGAGGGTAAAGTAGTACAACCCTACAAGTTCAAAAGGCTAAGAAAGTAAAATACAAGTTCAGGAGGTAAAGTGATACAACCCTACAAGTTCATGGAGCCACAGTGCAATTTTCTCTAGAACTAAAGTTACCATTTAAGCTGGCATGTATGATGGCGTAGTAATTTCCTTGCTGAATCGCTGCATGTAGTTCTCTGCATACCAACGGTCATCTTAAATCCACCATTTGAATCTCGGAAAACATCACCAGGAAGGCTGTAGCCTGTAGGAACTGTTTCTTCTTGTGTTGGAGCTGCAGTAGCAGCAAACAGTAGGATCGTGTATCTCAATACCTCACGGAAAGAAAAATGGGATTTGGACGCTATATTTGAACTGACTTAGTTGGGCCAGGCAAACTTGGATATGAGTTCAACATTCAAGGTCAGAATCTAACTTCTTTTTTATCTTTAGAGGCCAAAACAGTGTATATCATGTGATGAAGCTAGATGCAGGTGGTATTTTGACACCGTAAATCTTTGCCCCAGGAAACGATGTGCTGCTTGTATCTTTGTTTCCTGTCTTTTCTTTCAGTCCATTGGCCTGCTAGAGCAAAATTTTCTATGCAGGTGGTATTTTGACACCGTAAATCTTTGCCCCAGGAAACGATGTGCTGCTTGTATCTGTTTCCTGTCTTTCCTTTCAGTCCATTGGCCTGCTAGAGCAAAATTTTCTGAACTAGTTAACTGACTATGATTTTCCATATTCTCCTTTTTCCACCTCAGGTATAGTTTGAGCTACATCCCGTTCGCTTGATGAATGGTTTCTGACCTGATGGTGAAATTTTGAGACACAGAACTTTGAGCTGAGACGAGCTATTTTCAACATGCTTCAGCGCCTGAAATCAGGGATGCCTTGTATGCCTGCCCCGTGTTACTGCATCTCCCCCGCTCCAGTGTTGCTTCTCTTTCACCCATTTCCTCTGGGTCCAGATTTGATGATGAACAGATCAAGCTATGTATTCTGTATAAATGTATGTACCACATGATGCATTTGTTTGTTCAACTTTATCTCTGTCTGAAATTCTTGATTCCTTTGCTTGTCTAAATCAGATTATGCATATCTGTATAATTGTATAAATTTGCTACTGCAAAACTTTGCGTGTCTTGCTATATGACATCCATTTTGAAATCTTTGCTCTACTGCACAGCTTACCTCTGTACATTCTAAAATTCCAGAAATTTTCACAGGGGGTAATCGTGCATTTCTTGTTTCTCTTATGCAGAAAAAATATTTTCTATCCTGGGTGTCCAAATTCCAAAACACAGATGACCCTTTACGTCACTGTGCTGCACTGCCAGTTCCACTGGCGTGTGGGGTCCCAACCAGCCTGGATGTTGAAAGGCCCATATGTCAGTGGGAAACGCGTGGGAATACCAAAACTACACTCCGAGCACCCTCAGAATCACAACACTTACCCCTCCCGCCCACCTCAGCGGCGCAGCTGCTCTGCTTCAAATTTCGAAACCCCCGTCGCTCCCTGGCGCCTATATAAGCATCTCAAATTCTCACCTCGCCCACACGTCGCCTCCCCCCGCTGCATGGGCAAAGCCATCTCTCTTTTCCGGCCACCGCAACCACCGCGAGAGAGCGAGAGGGAGAGGAGGGAGATGGAGCTGAGGAAGCGCCCGAGGCCGCCGCGCGTCGACCCCGACTTCGTCTCGTCCCCACCGCCGAAGCGGGCGCGGAGGCAGGCCGCGCCGAAGAAGCCGCGGGAGGCAGCGGCGAGGAAGAGGCCGAAGTGTGCGGGAGTGGGCATCCGGAGTCCAGTCGCTGGGCTCCAGCCTTCCAGGTGCAGCCAGCAAGCGGCGGCGATCACGCGGTACACGTTGCCGCACGTCTCCTTCATCGCTCGCCACCCCTTCAACTGGTAAGCTGTCCCCCCCCCCCCCCCCCTCTGTGTGTTCATGCCTGTCGATTTGAATTTTTTCGGTGGTGGATTTAGTTTGTCTTTCAAGCTACTGCACTTTGTATGGATTCGGATTCTGAGTTCGTAGTTGAACCCTCTTTGTGCGACGTGTTTGATTCCGGAAGTTGGTGCATTGGAGGGAGGGAATTGGTTTGAGACTTCAAAATTTGTCGAGTTGGATTTGCGCATTTGTGATGAATCGGTGTAAATCACCTTGCAGTTTCGCCTTCTGAATCGCTCGTTTGTGTTTGCGCTTGTTGTGATTTGCATCTCGCTGCTGTCAATTCAGTTCGGTTTTGAAGCGATCGAACTTAACAGCTAGCAGTTTGGCTTGCTGTTTGAATCCTGATTGTGACCTAACGTTTCCATTTGTTCCATTCTCGTAATTAAGTGCGTGCCTCTCGATGTGGATAGAACAAATTTAGGAGTCGATTCGAATTTTGTTCCGTTGGATGTGATTGTTTAAGAACCCGTTGCAATTTTCTGCTTAACGCCTCCGATTTGGAAATTTAGAATTGCTGCGCTTACGGTCGTGCGTTTGAAGCAACAGGAGTTCTTCGAATCGGTCCGATTTGAAGTTATTTGGATGCGCTTTTGTTGGCGCCGAGTTGGTTTTGAAGCAACAGGAGTTCTTCGAATCGGTCCAAGGTGGCCTGCATTGCTTTTTGAACCATGTAATCGCAGTTTAGGCAGTTGTATTGGGTGAAATTTTGCAACATTTTTCATTTGTTTGGATTCGAGGTCGAATTCGTTGGAGCAGAGTGCCTCTAGTTAATCAATGGCTGCAAGTTAGTTCGAATTGCTTGTGATTTCGATGCTTCAGTTCTGCGAGTTGAACTTCTGGGGTTCGAATAATGTTTGCTGCTTCGCGTTTAGGAATTCGTGTCATCTATCTACCTGTTCTGGGATTCGCGCTGCAAATTTTCTCATCCGATTTTGAATTTGCTTTAGCTTTGGTCCAATTCGAGGTTTGAAATCTGAAGACTAGGCCTATTTTGTTGGTGCAGGCATGAGCCGGACATGTGGACGGAGGTGGCCAAGTACCTGCACGGCTGGGACCTGGTGCGCCTCTCCGCCACCTGCCGCTGGTTCCGCCGCCTCCTCGCCGACGATTCCATCTGGCGCTACGCCTTCATCCGCGACCTCTCGCTCCCCGCCGAGGACGCCAACCTGCACCCTCCCCGCCCGCTTCACCGCTCCTGGCGCCGCCTCTACTCCGCCGCTTTCGGTAAGCAAGCACCAAGCGTGTCCTCCTCTCCCCCACCACTGACACCCGGTCCCACTTACTGACACGTGTGCTCTTCCAGACGGCTCCCACTCGTACTGCTTCCGCCAGGGCGAGAGGCACATCGGTAAGCGCGGCGCGGCGCCGGCGACATCGCAGAAATTCTCTCCCTGTTTCTTCTGCCACCGCCGTTTACTTGTGATGGTAGATCGTTTTACGTGACGCTGGTGTGGTGCAGAGTGGTTTCGGATTGGTGGGTTCCTGCTGGACACGCCGTGCGTGCTGCTGACGGGGATGCTGGCGGTGCCGCGGTGGTTGCCCCCGCCGGACGACGGCCCGCAGGTCGCCATCGAGATGACCGGCGCCTGCGCGCTCACTAACACCCGCCCTGGCATCTGGATCGCCGGTACATGCCGATGCCCGTCTTGTCGCCAGTTCCTCGTCACTTGCCGGTCTTGTTAAACTGTTTGATCCCTTCTCACTGTTCTTTGCCCTCCTTGAATGCTGCAGACTTCAATCTGGTGCGATGCCCCGTGTGCAACATCAACTCCTGCACAGGTGAGTCGGCAGATGCTGGGGGTTGTTCTTGGTCCGGCCATTGTGGTGCTGGTTACTGAATCTTTTTTTTTTTTGAAAGAATGTGCTGGTTACTGAATCTGGTTGGGATGGAATGGGTGGTGCAGGGACGATGCAGGTTCTGGACGCGCGGCACTGCGAGCTCTACCTGGAGGAGAGCTTCATGGATGGGACCTGGGAGTACGAGGACCTCGGCGAGCACTTCCTCGACGAGGAGGCGACCGCCGCTGCCTGCGCCATCTTCAACGGCAGGAACCTCGCCTCCCAATCCGCTGCCCGTTCGTTCCCGAACCATTTGGCCATTAATTCCAGTACTTTGTTCAATCGTACATGCATGCTTGACATGAGGATGACACTCGCATACTGACTGTGACATGGATGGCATTGCTGCTGCCGGTGCAGGTGTTCTCGACACCAAGTCCTGGATCAGGAGACGCAACAACCTGATGCCCAAGGCTTGCATCAGGCCATACGCTGTTGCCGTCAACACCAACCTCCAGCACAACCAGGGTATGCATGCGCCTGAACAATTGAACACCGACGCAAGCATCGATCATCTGACTCGATTCTAGTTCTGACATGAATCTTTGCAATGCGTCTCTTGGACCGCAGGTTTGCTGACGAGGTTCCAGGTGATGCGGGACACGACTAGGGATGGGCAGATCGTGTCTATCAGGATCACACAGCAGCTCTTCTGATTCGGTGCCTGGTTCTGGGTTCCTGCTGCATTGTAGTAGAGCGTGTTAAAGCCTAGTTTGCTGTGATATTAGTGCTGGCAGAGATAGCCATGAAGGGAATACAGGTATGCTAGAGTATGTAACTTGGCCTCGTTGTTATGATTACATTTGTCTTGAGACTTCAGATTTTAGAAATGAAAAATAGGGAAAGACACAAATGGAGCAGGCTTTCTGTTGTTTGTATCGAACAGTGTTTAATGTGGTATTGCCTATTGTGTACTTCGTTGAAAAGCTGCACGATTTTTTTAGCATAGCGTTGTGCGGATTCTTTGAGCTTAATGTTGCATGTACTGGACTGACTCTGCTTGCTTGGTTGTTTACCTGCCGTTCTACTGTTTGCAAAATAGATTGCGCAATGTGCATAGTGGATAATTTGAGACCCAGGTTGTAGAGATCCTTCGAATTGCAACGGAAGTGTTCGAAACAATAGAGTTCTTATCTCCAGATATGGGCTGTTTGTCAGCCTTCAACTAGCAACTGGCACTGATGAACTTTCGATGCTGGTTCTTTTTAGTTTCGCCATATACTATTAGATCAAGACATAAACTGAACAAAACCTGAAAAATCTCTTCTGCTTTTGTATTTTGTCCACGTAATGTTTTTGTTTATGCAAATGTAGCACCTAGCAGCCCAAAGATGATGATTCTTGTGATATCTGGTTTATTCCTTGCGCATTTGGGTTAGCAGTTCTTTGTATGTATAAGAGTAAAATAAGTTATGGGTCCTTAAATTTGTTACATTAGTTCACTTAGGTCCTCAAAATTTAAAACTGCAAATTCATGTACCTAAACTTATTTAAATAGATCAATACAGGTCTCAAGGAAGATTCGCTAGGCTTGACTGTTGCCGTGTAGCCTTGACTGATGCTAGCGTGGAGCTGACATACGTTTCACGTGACCAGCCATATGGGCGTTGACATTCCACGAGATCCTAAGGTGATTAACAAGTTAGAGGTGATTGATCCTAGGTTGCACACGTCGACTGCGGGTGAAGTAGGATAGGGGTGCGAGTCGAATTGAGGCCAGGCTAGGTGAGTCAAATCAAAAGAAAAACATACAAAACTAGAATGAAAGAATCGTGCACACCAAATCCAAACACCAACTCACCTGTTGATTCAGGTACTTGAAAAAATTGTGGTACGAATTGTCTCTAGGTTTGGAGGTCAACTACAATACCTCCCTCTACCCGCAACTCGGGCACCGGATCAATGGCAGTGCGCGTTTCCCCCTTCGGCGGTTGGTCGTAAAGGAGCTCAATGTCGTGCCCATGGAGATATAACGTGACGGGCGATAGAGGAATGGAGCATTGGGGATTTTAGGGAGTTTGGTCTTACGGCCACAATAGATTGAAATGGGAATTTGAGAATTTAGGTAGTAGGGTTTTAATCTTCACCAACTCAATTCAATGTCTTATGAGGACCTAAGTATGAAAAAATAGCCTACAAATGGCGGGCAAAATCTTGCCATTTCACCCTCAGGCCACGCTAGCATCAGTCAAGGCTACATGTCAGTGGCCAAGCCCAGCATATCATCCTTAGAACCTATACTGTCTCACTTAATTAAGTTTAGATACATGAATCTACGGTTTCAAAGTTTGAGGGCCTAAGTGAATCAACGTGACAAATATAGAGATCTTCATTATATTTTACTCTATGTATAATATTATGAAACTGATGCGCAAATTTGATAGTCTGTAGATGTCAGTGCTTGGTTAGCATAAGCTGCAGGGTATAGGAGTAGACAACTAGTAGCTAGCCCAGATTCAAGGAAAAGCTGTCTCCTGTTAAAATTTGACAATCAAGTTCAGTTTTCTGTACTGATTTCTGGTTCGATGAATGACATAAAACTTGAACAAGCTACCGATCCTCGGGGTTCCTGCTGTACCTTGAGAATAGATTGATCTCTCCTTATTAAATGCAGTTTTCAATTCATGAAACCTAGATTCCTCTACTTCTGTTAGATTTCTTCTTTGCAAGTTTACTGGGTAGCTGACTTACCAGTACAAATGCAAAATCATGCATCCAGAACGCACAAGTAACACCATAACTCGTAATCTACTCCTATATAGCTAGTAACAACCTGAAAGTACAATTCAGCAAATGTGGTTAGAATCACCAGTAATTTTTGTAGAAGTGGACGTTAGAATATAATCCCTTGCCACTTTGTGCACAGTGGAGCTTTAAGGGGAGTGCCTATACAACATTCGACTGTTTTTTAGGGCAAAAACAGTCAGATTTTGAGCCGTTAGATAGAGATCCAACGCCCTAGATCATTTTTTTGGAGGGGGTCATTTTTTTTAGGGGGGCTTATAAGGGTGGATCCGTTGGATGGAGATCTAACGCTCCAGATCAATCTGACTGTTTTTGTCCTCAAAAACAGTCGAATGTTGTATAGCATTACTCAGCTTTTTAAGTTGGTCGTGTTGAGCTGCAAACTTCTCACACCAAATCGACTTTTTTCTTCTTCTTCCCACCTAGCTTGCCAAAGCTGCTCATTTGGAGGCTGAAATGCTACATCCATTTTGGCAAAGCTCAGCTGAATGCCCGGTTATTAATCACGTGGTTTACTGTACTGATACATGCAAAACACAGCAGGACGCTGAGTTAGGCAAATCAGCGATAGAAACTGCCGTTGTGCGCATATGCGTGGAGCTTAGCAGGCTTAAGCAGAGTAGTTGTGATCAACTTTTGCTCTGTAATTAGGGAGTCAAACAAACTTATCAATATCGTACCCGTACCGACCGACATATACCATTCACCACATTAAGCGATACAAAGTAGCCGTCTTCCATTCACCACATTCGTTGCCTTTTCAGCTCATGCGGCCACCTTTTCTCCCCCTTTCCCGTAGGAATGTAGTCATCCATGACCCATGCGTACATGTTAGCTCAGAAAATTCCATGCAACCCCCACTTTCATGAGGAGGTACTACTATACAAACGTTAACTAAATTAATTTGCAATACGCTACTTGCCGACTTGTTTTGATTAATTTTCATTGCACCGTACTGTTAATTAATTTGTGTCTGCCGTGGACAAGTGCTAACTGTCAAAACCCATTTTGACCTCAAACTCCTGCAATGTAAGAACTGCATTGGGCAGTGCAACTTACTCCTCACATATTATAAGCCCTGTTCTCTGTGGCCTTATTATATAAACACCATGGTTGTCACCACCGGGGGCATCATTAGCCATTAAGCCCTCTCCCTCTCCTCTATATATTTCTTTCCCATACCCAAACCTCACAAGCTATCACAAATCCAAACCCAAGCACGGTACAGGAAGAAATGGGCAACATGCTGCCATGCTTGGTCCAAGGCACAACTCTCCCGGCCTCCATGAGCCCCAAGCAGAGGCTCCGCTCCCTGAAGCTGCTCATGAAGGCCCTGAACAAGATGAAGAAGAGGCCCTGCAACAAGGCCAAGATAGCCAGCAAGTCGTCACCATCGGAGTCAGCAACAGCAGCAGGAGGAGAAAAGCAAGAAGAGGTGGAAGTGAAGAGCAAGGCCAGCTCCAAGCATGTGTCCCCGAGAAGAGCAGCTCATGGTGGCCGGGGTGGTGGAGTCCACAGGAAGGGCGTCGTCAGAGTCAAGGTGGTCCTGACCAAGGAGGAGGCGGCGCGGCTGCTGTCGCTGACGACCGTCGGGGGCCAGAAGACCGCCGCGCAGATCGTGGCAGAGATCAAGAGGATGGAGGCCCGTCGCGCCGGCAGCATTGCCGGCGCCCCGCTGGCGTGGCGCCCGGCGCTGGAGAGCATCCCCGAGGAGTCGCCCTAGGATAGACCGCCAGGTATTTGTAGTACTACACATGCTTGTGTACGACGTAGAGATCAGATCAGCGGAGAGAACGGAGGAGAGAGAGACAGAGAGCATTTGGGTTGAGAGGCGAGGCGACGACGATGTATGCTCCCCCTCCCATGCATGCACGCGCACGGCGTTGCTTGGTCACGCCGTGCTGGTATACAGCTTCGCTTTTTTGAAGCTTCTCTCTTCTGTACTTCTCCCTGCTGTTCATCTCACCCGTACTCATCAAGTGAGATAACTGGAATGAAGTTTCACTTCTTCATCTATCATTTGTGTTTTTGTCCTTTATTTTGGAAAATAACTGATCTCTCGATGTTAAAACGCACTGAATTGGTTACGTACTACGTCCTCACGCCCTATAATTTACACGGTACTAATAAGATGCCCGTACATTACAACAGAATACAAATAAAGGTGATACATATTATCAAACGAGATCTCAAATTGAACTGTGAATATCAATTTTATCTTACGAAAACATATATCAGGCAAAGCATACATATACAAACTCGTAAAGAAATCAAGTCGAAAATAAATATTCACATTTAGTAGTTGACGTTGTTTCTTTTCCAACATAAGCAAAAATAAAATGCATAAGATATGTAGGATGTAAGAATATATTTTGTAGACGATATTTTTGGTAAATATGCCAGCAGAATCAAACATTGTGCGATGTGGGGCGCGCTGCGTGATATTAAGCGAGAGAAGTCATAGGTGAACGGATAAACTCTCATGTTATATTAGTAGAGATAAATCTGCAAATATATCAGCTTATACTTTGCAGAAAGAGAGAAAGGAAGGAAGCAGACGAGATTGCTTTAAAGATTCAGCATTCGTTGGTTGCGATATGAAAAATAATGCAGTGTGTTTTGTCGTGGAGCAGAACTCGTCCAACGGATAGACGATATTGATAGCTTGATCGGCGGGCGCCCATGTGCAGTTGTTCTCTTGTTAGCTTGATAGGAGGGAGCTAGTCGGTTAGGAGGAATATACAAATCCTTGGCTTGCAATTTGCAGATAAACAAGGGCGCTTGCGGTAGTGTTGTGGTTGAGTGGTGGTGGACGGTGGTCTCCTCGAGAAAGCGTTGTTTATTGCGAGATATTTTTTAACGCTTCTTCCCTTCGCGTAATTGTAGCACGATTTCTAATTCTAACCGAGTGAACATTTTCGCAAAATTGTAGCACGGTTTTTTTAGAAGAAACCTCTTAACTTATATTGATAACCTTAGGTGAATTCATGAGTACCTAACTGAACGAACAACAAGTTATTATTAAATCCTTGAGACGATGAACGTAATAAATTTTTTTTATGTTCCTCGTCGTAGGCACTATATTTTGTAATGGTGTCATAATTGCAGCACGATTTCTAATTCTAACCGAGTGAATATTTTCGCAAATTGCAGCACGTCTTTTTAGAAGAAACCTCTTAGCTTATATTGATAACCTTAGGTGAATTCATGAGTACCTAACTGGACGAACAACAAGTTATTATTAAATCCTTGAGTTGATGAACGTACTAAAATTTTTTTATGTTCCTCGTCGTAGGCACTATATTTTGTAATGGTGTCATGATTGCTAACAATCACGGCAATGAGAAGTAGAATGGTGCCTTGATATGCAAAACCTATGCCTCAATAGCAATATTATTCGACGAAAGAAAATCATAGGGGATATATTTATACTCAACTTGGCCTGGTGTTGATATCTGATGTAGGTGTAGTCATCGTCGTCTAGGTGAGACGATCCAATAAAACCATCATGGATAAAGAAAATATAGCTAAGAACTCACCGAAAAGAACAAAACTAGAATAAATTGATATAGGAAACAAAACACAAGAAACTAAAAAAAAAAATCTAAAATTACTTCTAGAATTCAACAGGTCTTCCACCCACTCAACTCTAACGAGAATGCTAGTAAAGAGGGGAGAGGGGCCGACAGCGGATTGACAAAGTTGTGGCTAGCGGCTAGTGTCCCTAGCAGAGGTGTCATTAGTGTTGTTTACCCTAGCATTTCCTAAAGAAGAGACGAGCAATCGATACTCGCCAAGTGTGACACTATTGTTTTCTCCTCAACAAAAGCTTTTAGCTCGAGTCGAGTTGACCCCCGAGAGTAAACCGCGAACAGCAACCGTGGTACATGGAACAGAAGAGGACGCCCGCGAAAAACGATAGTGGTTGAGTGAAAGGCGCGGCCACATGCCGTGCTCGCCATCCGCTGTGGTTTCTGCGCGCGGTTGCTTGCCTGGATTAGATTGAAGCCAAAAGGATTCGGCGACCCATGTGCCGGGTTCGCGGCTGGTTGCGTCTCCATCTACGTCGGGCCCCCTATCTATTCTTCTATGCATACACGCGTACCGATTTATTTTTGTCTCAGATCTCGCGTAATCTTGGGGGCTAGCTAGCCTGTGTTCTTCGCCCGGAGACGACGACGACCCTTGCCTTTGCCTAAGCGCGCGTGGCCTCCGTTGTTCTGTTGCGGCGGCGCTGGTTGCATTTGCATTGCATGCGGCGCACGCGATCGGTCGAGATTTGCACGTCGCCGGTGGGGGGGCAGCCAGCTTGGGGCCTGATTCTGTGTTGGGTGTTTGGTCTGATCCTCGGCTCCCAACCCCGAATCGGCCTTGGGAAGGGCATCTCCAATGGGTCTATAGCAGCTATCTACAAGAGAGTCCATGTCATCAACTGTCCTACGTGGAAGATATTAAATGAAGAAAGAGAACGCAGCTCTCTACAGCTCTAGAGATAGTCTATAGCGCCAAATGAGGCAGCCTCCATAAATTCTGTGTGTGCATGTAAGCATCAAATAGCTATCCTTATAGATAGTTCTTTAGAATGCTAACTTTAGTGTGTACTATATAGATGATGTGGAAGTCTTATAGTTAGTTGCTAGCTATAACCATTGGAGATGCCCTTAGCACATGGCCCATCTCTTAGATGGTGGCGGGAAAGGAGGCTGCACCAACACGTGTCTTGTTCTGCAGTTTCGGTTGCGCTTGCCTTCCTTCACCCTGACATGAGATTTTCTGGCTTATTGCTTCAGTTTTTGTCCGTGGCTTAGAGGCTATTAATTTTTTCTAAGAAAAAGAATAAAAAAAATAAAAAACCGTTATATTGCCATGACAATATAAAGAAATAAAAAAGAAAAAAAAATAATATAAACCAAAATTAGAAACCAACACATTTTAAATAATTTCTGGTTTAAATAAATTAAAAACTAAAATAAATCAGAAGCTAAAACCGTTTAAAATATAACCTTTACCGCACGTTTGAATCCAACGACCGACAAGCAACCAAAGACAACATACTGTTTACCTCTGCGGCTCTGCCTTTTGCTGGTGCAAAGGCAGCGGATATGTTTCCGTAACAAGTTAAGAGCTGAAAAATTCCCCACGCATGGGCAGAGCAAAGTCACAGGGCACTGTAGCACACCGTTGTGGGAGATTCATGTTTTTGCCACCCTTAAGATTGCCATCGAAACTCTGTCACTTACATGTGAGGCCACCTGAGTCACTGACAATGGGCCCGGGTGGCAAATCTGTTACCACCCGAATCGTAAGGGTGGCAAATACATAAATTTTCCCACTGTTGGGGCCGTCCAGAGCCATCGAATTACTCAATGGACGGTATTTATAACGAGATTTTGAATAGACAAAAAGTTCTTGTGTGATGTGATTCAGATCGTCCGATCTCGATCCAACGACCCAGAAAACATGCAATTGGTGACTTTGCTATGCTACTGTAGAGGATCCGTGTTCACTTGTTACTCCTAGATCTAGCTAGTCCTGTTCAGAGCGCAGTCATTGCAAAGTCTTTTAATTTTTGGAAAGTGTATCTATTTTCTTATGTGAATTTCATGTGTTTCACGCAAACATACCCTTAGTTAAGACAGTTACACGCGTGCACAATGTAATCAAATGAACAAGTTATCGAGTGAATGTTTCTGTTGTATATTAGGGGTCACATTGCCGATGATCAAATACAAGCACACGCACAAAAAAAAAAGATGTAGTCACATGCCTTATCTCAACTTTATTGATTGGATTTCTATATATACAAAATCAGCCCCTGCCCCCCTCTATTTAAGAGGGAGAGGAGAGATAGCTAAATAACTATCCATGTGGGATTAAATTATTTCTGTTATGGTACATTGGCCTTATGGATCTGGTTTAAGTAAAGTGTCCACATAATTGTACCCTTTGAAAATGGACCGATATACAACACTCTCTCTTAGATACTTTGCTAACGCATGCTCATGTCTCATGAAAAACTTCTTCCAAAAATCTAGTGAGAAAAACAGCAAGAAGAAAACAACACACAGCTCACGTTGTTATTATTGCATATGTTGTCTCATTAAAAACTTTCAATTGAGAAAACCCAGTGAAACAAAACTCAATTAAGGAAAAAGGAGTATAACATCTTTTCATCCCATTGATGAATATGAAGGTTATATATCTCCCCTAAAGACAACAACTCTGTGTCTTCTATGCCAATGCCATGAATATGATTTGCAACTAGCAAGGCCTTTCTAAACAAATCCGCAAGATTCTCATTTGTTTGAATTTTCTTTATTTATATATTCCTCTTCTCCTATTGTTCACAGGGATAGAAATATTTAGGGAGTATATGCTTTGACACATAGGTTTTAACATAGCTATTTTTATCTGTGCAACATAAGCTGTATTATCCTCATAGAGGGTTGTGGGAGTCTTATCCACATCTACAATACAAGACTCTTGGATATGATGAATCAATCTTCTAAGCCATATACACTCTCGAGTTGTCTCGTAAAGTGTAATTATTTATGAATGATTAGTCGGTGTAGCAACAAGAGATTGTTTTACAGATCTCCAAGAGGTAGTTGTACTTCCACTTAGAAACACATATCTAGTATATGATCTGGCATGATAGCGATCATATAAATAGCCAACGTCTAGGTAACCTTTTAATTTTATATCTTGACCCTTAGAATAACAGAATCAAAGATCAATTGTACCTTGCAGGTACCTGATGATTCCTTTAATTTTTGTCCAATGCCTCTTAGTAGGCTGGGAGCTATTTCTAGCCAAACAATTTACTGCAAACACAATATCAGGCCTGGTATAATTAACAAGATATAATAAGGCTCTAATAGCACTTAAGTATGGAGTTTTGGACCCTAATAAAATACACCCATTATCTAGTTTAGGTGCATATGGATCTTTATCCACTTTCAATGACCTAACAACCATAGGTGTACTCAATAGATGAGATTTATCACAATAAAATCTCTCCAAAACTTTCTTGGTGTAGGTGATTTGGTGCATAAATATGCCACCATGCAGATGTTCAATCTACAAACCGAGACAAAATTTGATTCTACCCAAATCTTTTATCTCAAATTCCATCTCTAAGTATGAGCCTGTTTTGAGAATATCTTACATGGTTCCGATGATATTCAAATCATCAACATATCCATATATAATACAGAATCCAGTCATAGACTTCTTTGTGAACAAGGTTGACCCGAGTCAACAGTGCAACCATGAAGGCGGCAACAATGCCGTCTTGTTGTAGCACACGCTTGGTGGTCCTAGAGGCAACGGTGAGCGGTGGGGTGCAACGCTTTCGCGGAGGTGGCGACGATCGGCATGGCACAACGAGCATGACTGCAGGGCTGTGGCCACGAGGTGCGGGGATGGGAGGCCGGCGAGCGACACGGCTGCGGAGGTAGTGGCGACGATCGGCGGTGTGCACATGGTGAGGTTTTGGAGGCAACGATGAGCATACATGGATTGGCTAGCAATGGCTCATGGAGGCGAGGCGGTGTCAGTGGGTTTGGGACAAACAATGATCGGCGCGGTCACGGAGGCAATGAAGACGACTGACAGGGTAGCAGTGGCGAAAGGGCGACAACAACTCACGGAGGCAAGGCGACGTCAACACGGGCCTCCATCGGGGCCAGCTCATGGAGGCAAGGCGGGAACCAGGGACGGTTAGTTGGCTCACTAAGGCAAGGCGGCGATACAATGGGGCAGCGGTTGAGATGTCACCGGCGGAGCGAGGGGATAGATAGAGGAGCGAATTAAATAATGCAAATAAATTGATAAAGCTAGATCAAGACAACATACCCGATTGCCTTAGCAAGAGCGTTATCATGCTGATCATAACGCACCCGACAATCAAGCACAAGCACACTAACAACAAGAAGATCAAGATGTAGTTTCCATGCCTTATCTCAACTTTATTGTTTGAATTTATGTGTATACAAAATCAGTCCTTCTGTCCCCCTATTTAAGGGAGAATAGAATGAGGTAGCCGGATAACAATTTATGTGGGACTAAACTATTTCTATTATGACACATGAGTCTCATGTGCTTGATTTAGGTACGTTGTCAATGTAATTGGACCTTTCGAAAACATGCCGATAGACAGCAGTTTCTATGTGGGTGGATCTATTTCTATCTGCAAATTTTGCTAGCACGGAGGGACGGACTGATCCATGCCAAGACGTGCATTGAAAAGTTATTATGGGTCGTCGATCGTAGCCACCCACCCATTGTTCGGACGAGCTATACAGCTTGCCCACTGTCCGGCGATTTCAACGTAGCACGACGGCCCTCAACGTCACGGGCTGAAATGAGCTAAGGTCGTGCCAATCAGCCTAACGACCGGCCGACCGGGCCGTCCCGTCCCCGAGTGGACCTGTGCACGCTCCGTTCCCGCCAAACCACGCGACGCGACGGCGTCCTCCTCGGCGAGGCCGCGACCGCCCGGCCATCCCTGGCAGGCAGCTCGCGTTTCAGAGCCGGCTCGTCCCAATTCGCTTGCGCGGAAGGGATTATGGCGCCTGGTTTCCTCACCTGAGTCGTGTGGCGCGCTCGTTCGAACGCAACTGGGCCACCAAGCATTCGAGACTTGCATTTGCCGCACCATGATGCAACCGCACAGCGAAGAAGCATCGAAAAAGCTCGAGCTCGAGCAACCTTTTTTTTTTTGCAGAAGGTACGGAGTTCTTGCAACAACTGCGTTGTAATAACTAGGTTATGTACGATGGATCATACGCTACATATTTCAGAATTTTTTGTACGAATAATCCGTTTTTTATTCGAAAATACATAAATATACCCACGACAAAATTTTTTACAAAAATAATCTCCAGTCGCCACCCGATTGGGCGACTGCTACCTTTCGCCCAACCGGGAGGTGACATTTAAGGAATCTGTGTACCGTTGGGCGACTACTGCAATCGCTATACGGTTGAGCGACTTCGATTGAAGTCGCCCAACCGTTGGGCGACTGCAATTGCAGTCGCCCAACCGTAGGGGCGACTGCAATTATGCCGCCCACTAACCCCGAGCACATTCCCCTCGTTCTGCCATTCTACTCATTCATTCTGCCCAGAGAGAAGAGAGGAGGAAGAGGAAGAAAAGAAGAGGAGAAGAGAGGGAGGAGGGGAAGAAAAGGAGGTGAGGAGAGAAGAGAAGTCGAAGCTATTCAATCGATTTGGATCCAGGTATTTTTTTTAATTATGTTGTATTTACAGTCTTCAACTCCCATGTTATTTGACATGTCGTAAATTTCAACCATACATATAGGCATACATCATTAATGGCCAGTACTACATTGAGAGTGTATTATGGTGTTGGAATCATTCGTGATGGTCCGACTGGTGTGGATTTGAGCGATTTTCCGCAAGTCACTCTCGTACTTCCGGATGACGAGAATGCTCAAATGACAGATGTGCAGCATTGGCTGACCCAGAGTTTTTCATTGGACCCCGAGGTGTGCAGCGTCGTTGTGCAAGGGCTTTGGAGCCGGTCTTCCACTGACATCAGATGGGAGTTGAAGACATTGGTGCGCTCTGGTTCATGGAAGGGCTTTGTGCAAGGGTGCCGGCGCCGTGGATACGAGTGTGTCCTGCTTGTGCAACCGTGCTCACTACAAGCAGCTGCGCAAGCTCGTGCGTCCGCCTATGCTTCGGGGGGTGCTAGCACCTCGGGCGGGCCGCACGTCGGTGGTGCTGATGAAGTTGCTCGTGATGAAGGCGATGCGGTACACGGAGGAGAGTTAAGGCCGTCAAGCTATACAGAGGGAACTGGGCAAGCCGATGCGGTACATGGAGGAGAGTTACAACTGTCAAGCTATAGAGAGGGAACTGGGCAAGCTGATGAAGGAGAGCATAATGAGTATATCGTGCAGCAGATGGAATCTGATGACCAGAGGGCATGGGATGAAGAGCAAGCTGTAGAGGACGACGAGGAGGACAGTTCCGATGATGAAGAAGTTCCTATCCCCGAAGAATGGAACCAGTATAATGCGGAGGGTGTTTCCGCACATGATGAGCATGAATCGCCATGGGAGTATCATCAAACAGAGGTTCGGGTGCATGCTGTGTTTGCTGACAAGGAAGCGCTGCAGGATGCCATCAAACTTTGGGCCCTTTCAATGCAACGGACATTTCGCGTCGTCAAATCAAGCCAGGAGCAGTACACTGTGAAATGCGAGCAGACTGGTTGTCCTTTTAGGGTGCACGCACGTAGACCCAAGTATGAGACTCATTGGATTGTGTCCAAGGTGGAGCCGCACTCCTGCATTGTAAACACAGTCTTGGCGAGGCATCGTAACCTGACGTCCGGATTTATCGCCAATTTGATGTATGGGGAGATAGTGGAGAAGAAAGATGTTGCGGCCACACATATTATGCTAGCTATTGAGAATAAATTCAAGTATAAGATTAGCTACGCGAAGGCGTGGCGTGCGAAGCAAAAGGCGTTGGAAAAACGTTTTGGCACTTTCGAAGCGGCGTACGACAACCTTCCTCGTATGCTTAAGGTGTTGCAGCAAAGGAACCCCGGCACGTACATCGCGGTGCACGACAAGCCGTCCATAAGTCCACCGGGATTTGCAGTGTTGCAGAGAGCATTCTTTGCATTTGGTGCTAGCATTGAAGCATTCAGACACATGCTGCCAGTTATCTCAATAGATGGGACCTTCTTGACAGGCAAATACAAAGGGCAGCTCCTGACGGCCATAGGCGTTGACGGTAACAATCAAATATTGCCGCTGGTCATTGCATTTGTGGAGAGTGAGAATTATGAGAGCTGGCTGTGGTTTCTGAGACATGTGAGGGGTGGAGTTGTAGGCACCCGACCTGGTGTGTGCATAATCCATGATCGCCACGCCGGTATTATAAAGGCGATACGAAAACTTCAGGAAGACCCTGAGGAGACCTCTTTTTGGCCGGACATGAGAAACCGGTGGTGCAGTCGTCACTTAGGGGCAAACTTTTTCAAGCAATTCCCGAAACAATCTTTGATGAAGCTATTCAAGAGGCTGGCTAGGCAGAACCAGCAGAGAAAATTTGATGCTTTATGGGGGTTGTTGGATGAGCACACCAGGAAGAACGTCGACGAGAGGAGCAAGGGGCCGGTCACTCCTGGGGAGGCACAACCGCAATGCTTGCCAGCAATCGATGAGTCTAACCCAAGTGGTTCAAGAAGGAGGAGCGCGCGAAACATCAAGTGCTTCTCGCAGTGGATCGAGGGGGAACAATTGGAGAAGTGGTCGCTGTTGCACGACACGGATGGCGCAAGGTACGGAATAATGACAACTAACCTTGCCGAGGTGTACAATTGGGTTCTCAGGGGTCTCCGTTCTCAGCCCCTTGTCGCCATCGTGGAAGGTGTTCTTCACAGCACAATCCGCTACTTCAGGGAGAGGCACGCGAGTGCCGCGCTTCATGCGGCCAATCCCGGAGCCCAGTATTCGTCAAAAATTACTGCGTACATGGAGGCGAAGGCACAGAAGGGTCAATTGCACACAGTGCATGTCATGGGCAACAGGGAGCATCGTTTCGAGGTGGTACTCCGTGATAGAGCCGGATTTGGGACATCTCGTTCACTTGTTACTCACGATGTATGCCTTGGAGATCATGCAAACGAACCTAGCTGCACATGCAACAAGCTTAAGTTGTTACACAGGCCATGCTCTCATGTCCTCGCTGCATGCGGGACCGTGCGCATGGATCCTTCCAACTTCATGTCCGAGTACTTTTTCAAGGAGAGAATACTGCAAGCTTGGTGTGGGGAGCTCCGGGGGTTCAGGGCAGTGGGAAACTTCGCCACTTTGGACATTTCAGCGAGGACCTGGGTTCCGGATATTAACATGCTGAAGGGTGGGAAGGGTCGGCGACAGAGCCGACGTATTAGAAATGACATGGACGTATCACAAGCTGGAACATCTGGTGCACGTTGTGGGCGATGCGGTCAGGAGGGGCACACAGCTAGACGATGCAATGCATTTCCGGATCAGTAGTTGGTGTTGTAATGCATGCTAAAATTCATGTACCAGTTGTAAACCTTGTATGTTACATCCCTTTTCTGTAATGCACTTATTTCGTTGAACGTACTGTTTCCCTTTTAAGTATTGCAATTTATTGGTGGCTACGAATCCACTTTTATTACGAAACTACAGGCTCTAAAGTGCCTACATAGAGTAATTTATTGCGAGATGACAAAAGATGCCAGCTTTGCCCAGTCACGCACTTACAACACGAAACAACACATACATTGCACTTGCAGGATCTATGGAAAGTACTACACCCAACAATTTTACTAAACACAACAGTCCTACCGCCACAGCATCAACACATCAACAACTACATGAAATAAAATACGACACAACCATAACCCTCGTTACCTACACGCCAAACGAGCCTCGTGGCACCCACATGGAGAATTGCTGAGGGGGCCGCCTCGGACGTGGCTGGCCGTCGTGGGAGTGGCATGCACATATGCAGCTCGGGTTCGCGCAGCAACATGTGGGATCGTAAGAGCTTCCTATATTCACGACCTCCTCGTTGCCCCTCTCGCGTTGCATCTGTTCGCGGAGGTCGTTGTTCTCCTCAGTCAGACTCTCCATTCGGTTCTCCAAGTCCCATATTCGATCCCATAATGTACCCACATAACGATCAACATACCGTTCATGAGGAGGGTCGATCCAGCGGGAGAAGTCGCATTTTGCAATCTGCAAAAAAAAGGACGGTAAACTTCGCGGGTCCATAAGCAATATAAGAATGTAATATTACTATTTTGTACCCCGTAGCGTGAGCATCGGAAGAAACGTCGCCCGCCATCGTTCGGGGAATCTAAGATCTGGACGACCGCGTACTCATTGTGTCTGCATTTCGGCCACGCTGGTTGAGCACGCCGACTTGATATCAATCGGTACTGTGGACCGAACATATCCCTCCTTTCTAAGGGAATGTCGTCCTTCGGTGACCCAAATCCCACTGGCCCCTCGGCTTCCGACATGGTATGTTTCACCACGAAAGAGATGGTTCTTCTTTGTTCGATTTACAATGTCATGGGACCCCAACCGTGCTACTTATAGCAACACGGAGGGACATTTAATGCTACACTGGCCTCTGAAAAGCCTACATAGAGACATTTATTGCTACACTGGCCTCTGAAAAGCTTACATAGACTGGCCTCTGAAAAGCCTACATAGACTGGCCTCTGAAAAGCCTACATAGACTGGCCTCTAAAAAGCCTACATAGACTGGCCTCTGAAAAGCCTACATACACTGGCCTCTGAAAAGCCTACATAGACTGGCCTCTGAAAAGCCTACATAGACTGGCCTCTGAAAAGCCTACATACACTAGCCTCTGAAAAGCCTACATACACTGGCCTCTGAAAAGCCTACGGAGGGACATTTATTGCTACACTGGCCTCTGAAAAGCCTGAAAAAGCAAAAAGATTCATATGTACTCTCCATGGACTATGCCCACTGCACCAGTTCACCTGCCTACATAAAGGCATCTCATGTATTACATACCACAACACAACCTCCTCCTCAAGCCATCACAATACTACTACACAACAATGTCTTCCTGGAGGTCCGACCCTTTTGGAGTGCCGGAGTGGCATGAGCGTCCGAAGTGCCATTGCGGTTTTAGGACGATGTTGTGCGTCTGGACGGATCCACTACCACGAGCCAACTACGGCCGTAGGTACTTCAAATGTCCAGACATGGATGACGACTTCGTGGTAACGACGACAACTAAATCCTTTGTTTCTCGTTATCGTTCTTCAACTTTATCCATGACATCTACCACGACACACATAGGCTTGCAAGTTCATCGAATGGGTGGATCGGGTGCCGCCGGCATGGCCACGGAACCCTCGCGAGGTGGAAAACAAAGGACAATACCTTGTCAAGATGGATCAGGCTCGCGAGGTGGAACGACAAATGCGGCATGAGCAAGAGCGTCGCGTGAGGGTAGACCAAATCCGTCTTAAGGGCAAGGAGGATGAGCTGCAAAGGAGGCGGGAGAAGTTAAGTCTGCGTGAAGCAGCCATCAAGCGTCAGGAGGAAGAGCTTCAAGCTCGTGAGGCAGCTCTCAAGACCAAGACTGACAGGAAGAAAGATGTAGCAGAGCCATCTTCAGGGCGCGACAAAAAGGGCAAACAACCACGCTACACCCAGTAGACAAAATGTAATATTCCCTAAGGCATGTTACGACTAGCGGTGGAGTTCTGAACATTACAAGTACAGAGTTCCACACATGCCACTGGTCACATCACTTATCACTTTATGTATCGACCGTTCTTCGGTCAATCGTGCCTAAAAAAAATTTACCAAATTTTTTTTTGCATCTACAACTTACATTGAACATAAACTTCTATTACAACTTTATCTGATTTTTACGCAGTTTATAACTAAAAAATTGACAAAACATACAAAAATCACGCGGATTGCAAACCCTTAAAACATACCAATGTATATATCAAACGTTCTACAGTCAATTGTACTTACAAAAAATTTCTCAAAATTTTAAATGCACCTACAACATACAATAAACATAAACTTTTATTACAACTATAACATATTTTTTTCCAGTTTAAAACTACAAAATTGATAAAACTCTAAAAATTCACGGGGACTGAGTAAAGTCGCCCATCCACTGGGCGACTGCAATTGCAGTCGCCCAACGGTTGGGCGACTGCAATCGAAGTCGCTCAACCGTACAGCGATTGCAGTAGTCGCCCAACGGTACACAGATTCCCTAAATGTCGCCTCCCGGTTGGGCGAAAGGTAGCAGTCGCCCAATGAAGTGGCGACTAGAGATTATTTTTGTAAAAAATTTTGTCGCAGGTATATTTATGTATTTCCGAATAAAAAACGGATTATCCGTACAAAAAATTCACATATTTCACCCCCTTCCCCCCGGGATTGGGGAAGCTAGCCAGAGGCATACGATGATCGTCGTTTCCACGAGCCCAGTGGGAGGGGGTGAGAAAAGCTCTCAAGCAAGGCGGCTCGCGTACGTCACGTATATTCCCCCATGCACGTAGGGAGAAGGAAGCTCCACCGGCCGGGAGCACTATATAGAGCGAAGGCAGACATGCATAGCCAATTAGACCTGATCAATCGTTCCTGTGTCTTCCAGTTCTCGATCCCCATCGGTAATCGAAACTTGTACTAGTCGTAGCGTCGTCGCCGTACGTCCCAATGGCCGAACAAGCCGGTGCTGCTCAATTCATCATGCACAAGACCCTCACGGACTCCGACGTCAGCCGGCAGCAGAACCGCCTCCTCATCCCCCTCGACTCGTGCCGCGAAAGGCTCTGGCCGATCCTCACGCCGCGCGAGCGGGAGGCAGTGGGGAGAGGTGGCGGGAGCGGCCTGGACGTGACGGTCTTCCTCAGGAACGGGTGGAGGCTCGGGGCCCAGCTCGCGAGATGGCCCAGCTCCGGCGGGGTCGTGATCAAAGGCAAGGAGTACCGTGCGCTGGTCGAGATCGGCGGGTTCGCGCCGGGCGATCCGGTTCGGATGTCGGCGTACAGGGATGAGGACGGCGTGCTGTGCTTTGAGCTCGGCAAGGTCGTGTGATCGATCATCACTGCCTATATATGTTGGTGAAATTTTGAAGCTACGTGGTTGGAGTCTGGTGCATGCATGCGTGCGTGTATATATGTGTGTTGCATTGTGTGTGATTAGTGGTTCTGCTCTGTATCTATAGTATAGGTTTTGTTCTTTCCCTATGTTTGAAGTGTGACACGTGTGCAAGTCGATCTTAAGAAGTGAAAAATAGCGGTGTGTGTAAGTATGTTTCTATATAGCCTACATGTAAAAAAAGGTTGTGTGTATGGCTTGTGTCTATAAATCGAGTAACTTGTGTGATCTTATCTTGTTTTTCTCTTCCTGGCAAATTAAATCGGTATGCACTAGAAACTAGTTAACCTTTAGGACCGGTTTGGAAGTAGGAACCTCGCCCGTTGGAATATATATAGAAAAAACGTCGCATTCTAAACTGGGCATTAGTTTGCGTTTGATGAGCCAAGTTTTAGCTTTCGTAGAACAAAGACCATATTTTTCTCGTCATTTTCGTTTTCCCTGGTACCATATTTGATAACTTGAAGCCAATCCATGAGCCGTCAAGATCTAGGTATCGGCAGAGGGGGAGGAGGACATTCCTCATGGCAATGGGGGCAATTCCTCCCCCAAGCCCTGCAGGGTATGGGCAATGACCAAAGTAAGTTCTTCCCCGATCGAAGCATAGCACGGTGACCAATTTTGGTTGGCGCTTGATTGATGCACGCGACTTTATTGTGCTGCGCGTGCGCACGTGTTATCTCTCTCTTTTTAGTTTCTAAAAATTATTTTTTTACAGTGTTTATCTTTTAAACGAAGTATCTTTTTAAGATAAAGTCTAAAATTTGATTATAGTATACACTATAGTAACTTTATTTATATTAGTTAAAATCACATATTTTTCATACTCTCTTTCATAAACAGATAAAAACTATAAACTATAGCTAAAAACTAAAAGGCGGTAGACTAAAACGAACACTCTCGTATTGCTTGGGTGGAGTGAGCCAGCCGCTAGCCCGACCGATAGTTCTGCGAGTGGGAGCCTAACTCATGATATGATCATGCCACTTGTCGAAGCACTAATCCTGAAACAGACTTATCTTCTTCCTTGTCTTCCCCAATCCCCACCGTTTCAGTTCCTCCCCACTGATCCATGGCGCTCCCCGCTTCGCAAGCACCACCACCGCGCGCTGCTGCCTCAGCGCTCCACTGTCCACGCGCATAGCCGGCCGTCGACGTGCGCTCGCCGCACACCCATCAAGTAACCTCACACATGAGTTGCTATCTTGCCAAGATTCCAAAATCAGGACCGGAGGAAGAGTAGCCCCCCCTACGCCCCCCAAGCAATGGAGCAACCATCCATGGCGCTCGCTCGAGGCTGCCGCCTAGTCGAATGCTGCCGCGCTCGCTTGAAGCCTCCGCACGCTCGCCGGCCCAGCGAGCCGCACGTCGCCGGTCCACTCCGCCGCCACCATGCGCTCATCAATCAGGCCGCTGGTGACCAGGTTGGGCCAAGAGGAGGCATGGACTTGATGGAGGTGGGCAGGATCTACTTGGATTGCTATAGGATTGGTGCTTTAGTGGGCTTGGCCGAGTAAGGCCGGGCGCGGCCGTGATGGCCTAGGTCAGCATGCCGCTTTTGTCATCGTTGGCTATGCCAGCCCATCGATGACCTTGGGTTTCTCATTTTCAGCTTTTAAAATTGTTTTTCAACTTTTCTATAGTAACTAACTTTTAAGCTAAGTATCTTTAAAAGTAAGATTTATAAATTAATTGTAATATATACTATATTGACTTTATATTTATCGGTTAAAATTATATGTAAATTTTTATTCAAATAATTTAAAAGTCATAAGCTGAAACAAAAAGTATAGTCGTATATACTATGGTCATACATCTTCGGAAATTTTTGTACGGATAACCCATTTTTTATTCGAAAATACAGAAATATACCCGCGATAAAATTTTTTACACAAATAGGCTCGAGTCGCCAAACCATTGGGCGATTTACTCTTGTCGCCCCCACCAAAACGCGACTTATAAAGAATCTGGTAACCGTTGGGCGATTAAATGCAATCGCCTCCCCGTTAAGCGATTCAAATGAATCGCCCCCCCGTTCGGCGACATAAAGAAGAGTCACCCAACGGGGGGGCGACTGCATGTGAAACAGCCCGACGGCCGAGCCCCTTTTCTTCCCCACGCCTGCTCGCTCGCCATTCACTCTCTCCACCGCGCGAGAAGACAGAGCAGAAGAGAGGAAGGAAGAGGAGGAGGAGAGGGGAAGAAGAGAAGGAGAGGGAGAGGAGAGGGAAGAAGAGAAGGAGAGGGGGAGGAGAGGGAAGAAGAGAAGGAGAGGGGGAGGAGAGGGAGAGGAGGAGAAGCCGCGGGATTTGCAGGTATTTTTCTACTTTTAGAAAATTTATTTTAGAAAATTAGTTTAGATAAATTTAGTTTAGAAAATCTAGTGTAGATATTTAGTTTACAAATTTAGTTTAGATATTTAGTTTAGAAAATTAGCTTAGATATTTAGTTTAGAAAATCTAGTTTAGAACATTTAATTTAGAAATGTAGATGCAGTTTACAAATTTAGATGTATAAATTTAAATGTAGAAAAATATAGTTTTTTGTATAATATTTGTAATGCATTATTGTGGAAAATTGACTTTAGAAAATTTGTTTAGATAAATTTAGTTTAGAAAATGTAGTGTAGAGTGTAGATATTTAGTTTACAAATTTAGCTTAGATATTTAGTAGAGATATTTAGTTTAGAAAATTAGCTTAGATATTTAGTTTAGATATTTAGTTTAGAAAATCTAGTTTAGAACATTAAATTTAGAAATGTAGATGCAGTTTACAAATTTAGATGTACAAATTTAAATGTAGAAAAATATAGTTTTTTTGTATAATATTTGTAATGTATTATTGTGGAAAATTTACTTTACAAATTTATTGTAGATCATTCAATGTACAAATGTAGATGCAGTTTACAAAATTGAAATGAAGAAAATTTAAATGTAGAAAATTGTTGTGTCGAAATTTTATATACTATTTTTCATGTATTATTGTAGAAAATGTAGTGTACAAATTTACATTTAGATAATTTTACAGTTATGGCGGGTGACTGGCGGTACACGCTGTTGGACGAGCACTTGGACCGCGTGCACCGCGCTTCCCGTCGTGCGCCGCCACCGGGGAGCACGGACGAGTCGACTGAGCTGGGAGTGGTCCGGACACGCACACCTCGTGTGGCCTGGGGTCTCGACCCCCGTTGGACTGCCAGGTTTGCACTACGCCAACGTTTTAGTATTACCATAAAAATATTTAATGCTGACCTTCACTTTATTTGCAGGTTGCGGGATGCCGGACTTCTCCCTCTTGCCCGGATGGTGCAGGCCACGGATGAGGACGGAGGTGCCTTGGCCGGGGAGGGGGACGAGGCGGGCGTGGAGCGATCACGACGCTTCCCGTTCGACCGTTCCCTGCTGACGGCTTTGGTGGACCGTTGGCGGCCCGAGACGCACACTTTCCATCTACCAGTCGGGGAGATGGCGCCGACCCTGCAGGACGTGTCCGTACTCCTTGGCCTTCCGGTCGCGGGAGACGCTGCCTTCCTACCGGAGGCTCCCGCCGAGTGGCGCGAGGACCTGCTCGGCAGATTCCAGGGGGTCCTTCCACCGGCCGATCAGCACCACATCTTCGACGAGAGGCAGAAGCATGGACCGACGCTGAGGTGGCTGGCACAGTACCAGGTACGTGGTGTTTCAAGTCGATTGCGTCTTCGAAACTCTTATTTGTGCAATTACATACTAATAAAAACTTGTTCGCATTCAGGTTGAGCGCATGGTTGCAGATGCTGACGATTACCAGGTCGCGCGCCACCTGGAGGCTTATTTGCTGTGGCTGTTTGGTTGGGTGCTCTTCACCACCACCCACGGCAACACCGTTGACGCGCGCCTTATCGCTTATGCGAGGGCGATTGCGGACGGCGAGGCCGTCCAGATCAGCTGGGGATCGGCCGCACTTGCCGCGACGTACCGCGGCCTGTGCGATGCGTGCACGAGGATTAAGGCGAACTCGATCCTCACGGGATGTCCCCTGCTGCTGCAGTTGTGGTCGTTCGAGCGCTTCAGTCTCAGACGACCTGTACTAGACGACATGGGTCCCTACGGGCCCGAGATGTACCCGGGGGAGACATCGACCGGCCGACGATGAGTTCTATTTGGTGTCGTCGACGAGTGAGTTTTATTTTATCGTACTCAACTTATTAACGATCGTCGTACTAAAATAATTTGCCTTTCTTGCAGGTACAGTTCGCGCACGTGCAGGTCACGCGGGCGTACCACCCCTTTGTGGAGCAGTTGGACCGCCTCGCAGACTCCGACGTGCGCTGGGAGCCTTACGCAGCGGAGGCAGTGCAGGCCCGTGCTCCTGACGGGCTCTCTGCACTGTGCTGGCGCGACCAGACTTTCTGGCTGACCCGCCGGAAGCTCGTGTACGGCATCTACGTCGAGGACTACGCACCGCAGCGCGTCATGCGGCAGTTTGGGCTGCGGCAGACACTTCCTGTACCAGTCGGGCCGCCGCTTCCGCCCCGCGTGCACGCGTGAGTGATCCCTTCTGATATTTTTGTACGTACTTACTATTGTGATCGCAAGTACTTACATTACGTAATGGTTCCATAAACAGGCACACCACGAAGGGCGTCAAGAAAGGCACGGACTGGTCCAGGAGGATGCAGCCCTGGATTGCGCAGTGGGAGGGTGCGCTGGATGACCGCGTGGAGGAGGACCGGCCATACGACATAGCCGACTACGCGGAGTACCTCATCTGGTACCAGGCGCGGACTCGTATTAGGCTGGTACATGTCGTTGACCCACCTGCCCCACACGTCGCCGCACCGACAGACGCGTACCCTGCGCACTTCGCACGCGACGCTCACATCGCGGTACGTAACTTGTAATTTCAAAAATTCTCAAATGGCAATATCGTTTCGATGATGGACCATTCTATGCCTTTTTGTCCAGGCTGACGTCGGTGCCGGGCTGTGGTCGGAGTCCTCCGCACTAGTGCAGAGGTGGGGCACAGGTGGGGAGTTGACCCGCGAGGAGGCCGTCAGCTTTGCGCGACGGATGGAGGCAGGGTGTAGACGTATCGTCAGCCTACTGTCCTGCACGAGGCTACCGGTGGTCTCCACACCTACGGCCAGTGCACCCCGACCACCAGTGCCACCCCGACCACCAGTGCCACCCCGACCAGCGTGGCACTACTCCGGAGGTAGTACGTGGACACGTCCACCTCCCCCGGAGCAGCCAGGGAGTTCTACGTGGACACGTCCACCTCCCCCGGAGCAGCCAGGGAGTTCTACGTGGACACGTCCACCTCCCCCGAACCAGCCAGGGAGTTCTCCTTGGTCACGGCCTCCTACGTACATCCCCGGCTTCCACACGGATGATTTCATGGCGCCATGTACGGGTACGCATCGTCCGAGCTTGTTTTTAACCTAAGACGACATGCAACGAACTAACGATACTACTATTGCAGGTCCTTACCAGCAGCAGGGACGCTTCTCCCCGGGCCACATCGAGGTGGACCAGTTTTTTGCGGACTGGCCTGGGCCGTCCTCCGACACAGCACCGGAGGTTCTCTCCAGCGATGGCCTCCCCGGTGCGCCGGAGGCCACACAGCCGGAGGTGCAGGTGACTCCACCGGCGCAGCCGCGGGTGCGAAACCCACCTGCTCGTTTTACTTTTTCGGACCCTCGTCCCCCGCCGCCCCGTAATCCGTTGCACCGGAGGACGGCCAAGCGGGGCCGTATGGCAGGACGCGCGCGCGGTGATGGAGCAGGTGATGGAGCACCTTAGGGTGGGGAGTGAGGGGTGTATGACATGCATGTAATGGATAAATACGCGGCATGTTACCGTGTTATATTATAAAGTTCATTTAAATTCAAACAATGCTATTATCTCTTCTTTTCGTATAGAAAATTATTTCTATATCAAGTAATGTGACAAATATTAAACATGTTTTACGAGTTTCAAATTACAAAATTCACAAAACGTTTAACAGGATCCATGCAGTCGCCTAGAGGTAGATTGGCGAGCAGGCGTGGGGAAGAAAAGGGGCTCGGCCGTCGGGCTGTTTCACATGCAGTCGCCCCCCCGTTGGGCGACTCTTCTTTATGTCGCCGAACGGGGAAGCGATTCATTTGAATCGCTTAACGGGGAGGCGATTGCATTTAATCGCCCAACGGTTACCAGATTCTTTATAAGTCACGTTTTGGTGGGGCGACAAGTGTAATTCGCCCAATGGTTTGGCGACTCGAGCCTATTTGTGTAAAAAAATTTGTCGCGGGTATATTTCTATATTTTCGAATAAAAAATGGGTTATCCGTAAAAAATTTCTACATCTTCGACCCTTCGTGCACGCACTCTCCCCTGCCCCAAGGGACAGGGGCAATTGTTCGACCTACCCTCGGTCAGTCGGTCTTGTTCCATTTCACGATCCATCACATCAAAAATCCAACAGCCTCTGGATACAACGGGCAGTCCCTCGCACGTTGGCCCATCCACATGTCTCCGAGTCGATCGGGCGACGCGTCGGACCCTTCAGCCCGCGGGTAGGGTGCACCGAACGCGCGCGCTCGTCCCATTCACGCGTTCCCCCCTGCCCAACGGCCCCAGGGCCACCGCACCCGCCGGTCACAGCGTCGACATGACAAAACAACTCTACACACATATACACACACACACACACTTGCAGTGACGAGTTCATCAGCCTACAGGCTACAGCACTGCACGCCTGAAGCACAAGCAAGTTCCCCAGGATGAGCACCAGAACCAGCAGCGCCCTTGCCGTGCTCCTCCTCGCGGCGGCGCTGGCCGCGACCCGAGCCTCGGCCGCGGTGCAGTGCGGGCAGGTCACCCAGCTGATGGCGCCCTGCATGCCGTACCTCGCCGGCGCCCCGGGGATGACTCCCTACGGCCTCTGCTGCAACGGCCTCGGGGTGCTCAACCAGCTCGCCGCCACCACGGCCGACCGCGTCGCCGCCTGCAGCTGCGTCAAGGCGGCGGCCGGGGCCTTCCCCGCGGTCGACTTCGGCCGCGCCGCTGGGCTCCCCGCCGCCTGCGGGCTGTCCATCAGCTTCACCATCTCCCCCAACCTGGACTGCAACCAGTACGTACCACTACCTACCTTCCCTCAATTCCATGAATGCATATCATGCATGTTTCTAGCTACCATCTTGGTCCAGAAATCATCTGCTCGATCGGCACTACTGACTTGTTCTCCTTTTCGCTTCCTTCGACGTCGATTGTTGCCCGCATTCAGAGTTACAGAGGAACCATGACGACCGGAGAACAAGTTACAGAAGTTCATGTTGCGCATTAGGATTGGACCAAAATAAAATGAGCGAGCTAGACTGATCAAGGGCCTTCGATCATGCATGTGTTACTGTCCAGTTACTTTAACTGCTCTTTGTCGAGTTTCTTTTTATGTGTTTTTAGACTCTAGTATTCGTGTGCTTTTGAATAAAGTATGCTAGTCTTTTTGCTGAATGAGTTTCATTATGTCCGTACAAGTAAATAGACCTTGCTACTTTGCTTACAATAATCGTTCAAGAGTTCGTGCTTCAAAAAATTATAAGAGAAAAAAGTCTGAAATTTGCACCACCAGTAGCTGAAACTGTATTCCAGAAGCAGCAACAAGCAAGCTATGTCAATATGTCTTTGGCAAATCAGCTATATGCATGCCGTCGGCCTCGCATCCATGCTCAACTTGGCGCAGTCACAACGAGACATTTGATGTCAGATGACCATCAAAGGAATCTGTTGTCTAAACCCTAGCAAATATATGCACAATCTCAATATCAGCTTCAACAAGTTCACAACGATTCACTTAATTCTCAAATATTGTTCAGTAAACAAACCAATATTAGCTCAATTCCCAAATCCTTAAACAAAGAACATCTTGACAAGTCACTCTCCAAATCCTTAAAACAAACAAGAAACATTCCGCAACACCAGTACACCCCATATGAAGATCAGCATGGAACAAAATGAATCACTTCTTGGATGTTCTGGGACGACGCTCATCCCAGAACTTCCTGAACAAGATGAGGACGATGCTCACGTTGTACTGGTTGCCCTCACGGATCGCGTGATTGGCCAGCTCTTTGGCGAGTATGGTCGTGGAGCCCCTGCTGTCCAACCTCGGCTCCCACGCATGGTGATCCGCGCGTTGCGCAACCTCTGCCGAACAAAGCTGCACACCTCGGCGGGCGTGACGGTGTCCCAGAGCCCGTCGGTGGCCAGTATCAGGAACTCGTCCTCCGGCTCCCGGTCCTCCATTACTACTTCAGGTTCTGCGGTTACACACGGCTTGTACAGCGAGCTCCCTGCAAGAAGTTACAATCAATTAAGTACAACATTATAGCACGGCAGAAAACAAGGATATATTAGCAGTTACAAGAGAAAGTGCTTGTTTGGGTTGGGTATAACAAATGCGCGAGAAGTTGGCAGAAGGTCGTTAATTATTAATTTTGCAGGTAGATTCAACCACACGACCTCGATCGGGCGTTTTCCACACGCTGCTTCTCATCTGGCCTATTTGGCTGTGCATATATACAGTGGCGGATCCTGGAAAATTTTTTGGAGGGGCTGAAGTACCTTCAGCTCGACCTCAGCCCCTTCTACATTATACATCCATGGCTAAAAATTTAGGGGGGGCTCCAGGGGGGCTCCAAGGGTCCGATAGCGGTAGGGGGGGCTCGAGCCCCGCCCGCCCCACCGCTAGATCCGCCCCTGCATATATACATATAAATTGTGAACTGTAAGTATTTTGTTTTTCAATTCAGACTCAAGTAAGTACACACCTTAGCCAAATTAAGCATTAAACAGGTTAATTCTTCTGTACATGCATGTATAAAGTATAAACAATTATCATAGGAACTGAACAGATGTTTTTTTCGGTCTAGTTTACATTAACCTGTGAGTGAGTTTATTATTTAGATATAGTTTAAAATTTAGCCCTATAAACAAGCAAACGCTTAGAAATTATTTGGGGAAAAAATTACAATATAAGTTGCCAAAAACTTGTAAGCCATCAATTGACCTTCATGTGCAGTACTAATTGTTTCAGCTAGCTTCCATAAGGTTACAAGCTTTGCGTGAAATTCAACAGAGAACAACAAATAATATGATGTGAGATTGATAACTCTAGGTTAGCTCATGTATACTATTAAAAAAATGTTTAAACAGTGCTGGAGGAGGGCCACATTTTTCGTTGTATTGAATCCATCAGGAGGTAGCAACAGTTCAAAAACTAACATATATAGTTAATCAAAATGGCACTATATACATATAATATGCATGAGATGAAATATCAATGCTGTAATTTGTGTTTCAAAAATGATGTACCACTGAAAGAATTGTATAACGTCGCAACTGGGCAAAATGTCCAAGAGAGATTTAAAGAACTCTCAGAAAATTTAAAATAGCCAATTATTATAAACTAGTTGGCAACCATTGCATTTACACAGTCTAGCTTTTTAGATTAAATATTTAGTGTCCATCTCAAAAGATAAATTTGTATTATGAAAACAGTACTTAATATAAAAATTATTGAGAGTATATTAAAGTATAATCTATTTTTAGTTTTAACTTTAATCACCAATTACCGAGAACATGTCTAAGTTCTACAAAGGATAAGAAGGTGCTCTCTCATTGACGAATTGATATGTACAGGAAACAGAGCATCATTGTGGGAGATGGTACAAAAGCTAGATACTTTTCTTGCATGACTAATTAATTAGAAAGAAAAAGTTTACGGCTTAATGTGGCACACAAATAGTTGACATAGTAACTTTTAATCCTAATTTAATTTTTCCACATATTTCTAATTATCATGTCTATAATTATATGTTTTCCTTTTCCCCCTAACTAACACAAAAATTGGTGGTGCATGCCATTTCAATTGGCCTTCATACAAAAAGTATTAAAAGGGCCAAAACAAAACATTGGATAGAAAAGCCTAGTACCAATAAATGCCCAAAAAACATTTTTCCTGCATTTATAGATTTGATAAAATTTTGGATTTGCACTTCCTAATTTATATGCATATAAATAAAATTCCTAATTTTCATTTAATTAATTTTATGATTTTTATAAAACTAAATTTATAATTTCAATTTAGTTCTTATTGTGAATTTTAATATCCTTATGATGTAGTTTTAAATTCATACACAAATCGAATTGCCCTGACATGGAATCTTTTTTCGAAATTTAAGTTTAAATATCATATACAATCCAATTGTAAGTTTTCATTCAGTTTTTATTCCTAATATTAGTTATTTTGGGATTTTATTCTGAAATGTGTATAAACTAAAATTGCTAGTTATCTTTTACTTTTAATTATGAATTTCATATTGCACTGGCTTTAGTATCTTTCTTTAACTTAATTTTCCTAATTTTATTATGTTTATTATTCCAAATTTTAAGTTGTACTTGACATAGAAGTTTCATTTAATTCAAATTTTGATTTCTAACATATAATTATACAAATCAAACTCGTAATCTTATTTTAGTTTTTATTATGAAGTTTCCTATTTGTGGGATTGTAAATCTGGTTTTGTTTCTAATTTTCATTTATTTATTTTTGTAAATTTTGTTTGAGTTTATAATTATTGTAGGTATAGCTCTTATTACCAATTTGTTATTTTTGGAATTTGCATATAAATCAAATCTCTAATCGTCCTTTAATTTTTTTTCTTCCAAGCTTGCATGTTTTTGTTCATACTTGGGGTGGATTTCCCCCCAATTTTAGTCTAGAATTCGTACAGAAATCCAATTTCTATTGTCATTTAGTTGTTATTCTGAATTTTATATTTAGGGATTTACTTTGGAATCTGTATGGAAATCAAATTGCTATTTTTTCTTTTTTGTTCATTTATTTATTATTCCAAAATTTAGTTTTTAGGGATTTACTTTGGAATTTGTATTGAAATCAAATTGCCAATTTTCTTTTATTATTTATTCTAAAATTTACTTAATTTGGATTGTACTTGATATTGACTCTTTATTTTAATTTGTTAATTTTTATTTAATTATTGTTCCAAATTTATGATGTTTTCAATGTGTAGGATATAAGATGTTCTATAGGTAATTTGACCAACATTATCATCATCATTGCTCTTATGCTTTTCAATTTCCACTGTCCCTGAATCTTGATAATGAGCCTTTATCTAATGTCATGGATACGGAGATTTCATAAGTAGTCAGACAATTGACAAGATTATGACCATTCTTATTCATGTCATGTTCATTCACTGCAGCCTAAAACCCTGAATGCATTTGAACGAGTGAAGCTAGAAGAGGTTAAATTTGCTGATGAAAGACTACAGAATAATTCATATTGGGCTAAGGTACTTAGTACTTATTGTTAGATGCTTATCTTTTCTGAGGTTTATTGATTATATGCTCATAGAAATTTGAACATTCCTCAGCAATATCCTTGTGTGGCCTATCTATACTTATCTTCTCATAGGGTGGTGCGGACTATGGGTATGGTGCGAAGTCACAAGAGATTCTTGGCCAAGTTAGTGGAAGGTTTGATAGTCGTTTTTGTTTCCTTTTGATTTGCTTTCTTTGCTAATCTAATCTGCTTTTTAATATCATCTGTAATTCCATTTCTATTGAATTTGATTTCATCATTGTTCATTTTTTTCTTTTTTCAAGGGCTTTAGATATGAGAAGACCAAGAAGAAGCGAGGAAACTATAGGAGTGGGCAATTGATTTGCAAACACACTCGATTAAGTTCAACGATTCAGATGATGAGTGATTGACATACTGTTTGGCAAGACGGAGAAATTTGATGAACTGATGGCAGCGGCCGCAGAAGAGAGGGGGGCAGCTGAGCCGAGGAACAAAGCTAAATACTTGGAGGGTTCATGTTGTAGCTTAATTTTACTGTTCTTCTACTAGGTGTCGTGTTTTAATTTGTTGAGTCGACAAGAGACAAGTACTTGTATAATTAATTAAGGGTACAACTTATTTAGTGTGCTTTTTATTGATTTATTTGGTGTGGATGGCAACTTATGATCATCAGATGTATGAGTATGATACTCTTGAATTGTCCTCATTTCCATTTGGAAGATGCTCAGTTGCTTCCACTATGCATTCCCTTGATGGTGTTGATGTAAATTGTGTGTCTACGTCAACAAATAGGGTAGTCCTGAGATCAATCAAGGTGGAACCATTATTTGTGATCCTCTTGTTGTTATTTGTACCTATTTATAATTCACCCTACATCTTTTCTATTCTGTTCATATGCCGCTTCTCTGATTGACATATGAAGGAATTCCTTCTTGCAGTTGCATAAGATAAACAAAATATTCATAGAATGATTTTAGATTACATTTGTTGATATGTACCACGCTTATTGGTACTCTGTTGCAATGCATAGGCACCTTACATACATACATAAATACATACATGCATGCATGCATGCATACATACTCCCATTTTTAATATATCACTTAAACGAACTGGTTATACATCTTTGTCACTTTTAGTATACTTAAATACTAATTCTAAGATACTCCAGTGTGACTTATTTGAAAAGGTAATAACATCATTTAATCGGTATATGAGAAGTGGGAGTACATACGTCGAAATAGGGCACCATAACTTGCTACCTTTAGATTGCTTTACGATGTGTGCCATTGGAATGGATATAGGAAATAAGGGGTCCACCCAGTTGCATTTGCTGATATAGAAAGAAAAGGGTGACATGGTATTTAATTTGGTAGGTCTTTTTCATTTGCTGCCGTATTAATATTGATTAGTTGAACCAATCAACAAGGTAATAAACAATTGATTTAGATTAATTCCAAAATTGTGTGGGTATCTACTTATCAAATGAAGATATTTTTGTAGAAATTATTTTTGAGAGACAAAATCAGATAAAGTTGATATGTACGTAAAAGGAAATCACTCAGCCACAGATAATACCATAGTCATTATTAAGGTATGCATCAAATCATATTGTTTCCATTATTGTTGCATGCAAGTTTAGGGTGTACGTTGTTCATACCCCCAGTAGATATGATCGAAATCATACCGTCAAACTGAATCTAAATAAACTAATTAAACAAGGTGTGTATATATTGTTTATACCCCTAGCTTGTATGAAGTCCAAATTAATTTTTAAGTCTTTGACTTTAGAGGTTTATTTTTGAAATTCAACTCAATTAAATTATCTTAAGAAGAGTATATATTCATAGATTATCTTAAGAAGGGTATATACTCACAAATTATCTAACAAGAGTATATACTCACAAATTCAATTCACAATTAAATTATCTTAAAAAGTATGCCTGACTTTGAGTTCAGATTGACAATTATTAGTATAGAAAATTTAAAATTAAAGGTATGTTGAGACAACTGGTTTTCCACAAGATCGACAATTATTAGTACAGGAAATTCAAAAGGCATGTGAGACAACTGGTATGCGACAGCCACCAATCTCATGGGTACGGAGTATGTGGCTCCTGTTTGGAGTTTTTGGCCGTATTGTCACCTTTTTTGTGTGTTTTGCCAAGAATAGCATCCCTCGCGTGGAAATTGTAGATTTTGTGCCTTCCCCGCATGGCCACCGTGCAGAAGCTACGTGTGCACGACATGTCACAAGACTGCATGGCCATCGTGCGGTGGCCTGCATGGCTAATTAGGCTAGTAATTAAGGTTTCTTAATTGTGATTAGTGAATTCATTTCGGTTTACCACTTGTATGAATTTTTAGATATAGAGAAATAGCTCAAAAACTTATGAAATTTCTTGTGGAGCCTCCTAACACAGCGTACATGATTGCGTAATTTTATCCATTCCAAATTTTACTCAAAAATTCATTAAATATTCTATTCCTAGGAATTTTTTAATATAAAAATGAGCTTCAAAAATTATGATTTTTTTTAAGGATCCTCACACAATGGATTTGATTTTGTAATTTTTCTAGAATTTCTTATGAAGCCTTCAGTTCTTTGGACCAGTTCACCCTTGAACGGCTACTTTTCCGTGGAATGGGCCTGTCGAGCGCGGGAGGATGGCGAGCACGGCAACCACAGCCGAGCGTGGGGGTGGTGCGTTTTTGCACTCCCCCCAAACATCAAGATGAGTCAAGTGAGTACCTCTTTGTCAGCACCTACAGTATTTTGCTCAAAATGCAACACGCTTATGAAAACAGAATACCTCAGGGATGTCCAAGAATCCTGGACACCACGACTAAAAGTGACCCTTTTACTCGAAGAGTTAGTTTGAGTTGGGTTGCTTCCAATCGTTCTCTAGTTATTAGGAAACCTTTTTTGTTGATTGAATTGCAGGATGGCCCAAGCAGTTACCGATTCTGGGTGTGGGAAGATGAAATGAGCACTAGGCATGGCCTTGTTCTTGAGGAGGAAGCTGTGATGGGGGGTTGGGAAATAGTGGAGATGAGGCATTTTTTTGACAGACTAGAGAGCAAGATAAACTTAATATTGTGTCTTGTTTTCTTTCTTGTGTTGGTCATTATCTGGAAGGTGTAATGCTGTGAGTGTTGTAGTGATTTGCGTGTTGGAATGCAATGTTGTAGGGTTTTATGATTTCATGTAACTTAGATTACAATAAGTTTAGTACGACATGACTACTCTATGTAAGAGACACTCTTAAGAGACACCCATGTGAAAACATTTAGGCTCCTAAAAATGGTTTTGGTAATTAATGACATTATGTGAATATGTGACTAACATATTTATTGAGTGTTTGAAAGATTTAGTCCCAATGATGTATGTGACAACATGAAGATGCATGCTAAAAGTCAACATGAATATCAATGTAGTTCAAGATAAAGGTATAAGTAGTCTAGGATCCCTTTTCTATTTTACCGGTCTTTGGAGAAAAAGATGGAAGACCAGATTATAGGTTAGATTTTGTACTATTAAGAGGGATTATGACTAGTAGATTGATAGAATGTTCTTATGCCATTTGGATCAATCTAGGATCATGCATGCACTTAGAATTTAAAGTGATAGCCAACTCACATTCCCAGAGAAATCGGTAGTACCAAAGTTTACACGGCGGTACTACTGCTTAGTAGTATGACCAAGAAGGTAGTGTGGTACTACCGCAACCTAGAAGTACCGAGAAGTTGATGGTACGTTTTTTTTCCATAAAGTACCCTTTGAAGCACACTTGCTTCTCTGGAAAACAGTAGTACCGGAATTTGAACAGCAGAACTACCGCAGCGCGGTATGATCATAGCTCCTAAGCATTACTACCGTTCCTCGGATGTTCCAGATTTATGGGGTTGTATGTTTTTTCATAGAGGACCAAGTTTTGGTTCTTGAGACAAACGGAAGTAGCACGTCATAAATCGGAACTACCGGACTTATAATGATGGTAGTACCGTGTCGCATTTCAGTGGCTAATTCAGAAGCTCTGTTATAGCCATTACTGTTGTGTCAGAACATGTGCGGTAGTACCAGCCGATGAACGGCGGTACTACCGCTCATCTTGATTTTTTTTCAGGAATTATCTTGTAATAGCTAGAGTTGGTTGGTGGGGTATAAATACCCCCCAACAACTCAAGGACAAGGCAAGAGACCTCATTTAACATCCTTGAGCATAGAACACACTCCTCACACCTCTCATTTAATTATTGCATTCATTGTGAGGTAGTTGAGCAATTCCAACTGCATTTCATTCTAGTGTTGATCCTTGGCTCTTGGATTTCGTCAAGCGAAGATCTTGGTTTGTTACTTTTGGTGCTTATTGGCACCTAAACGGCTTGACGGGAGATTGCGAGGTGACCTCTTTAAGGAGATTATGAAGAGGGTCGGCTCCAACTTGTAAGTGGTTTGGTGTTCACCATCTCTGGAGCAGATGTAAGATCGACAAGGCCAACTAGAGGGGGTGAATAGTCGGTCTAAAAAATCTTTTCCAGTTATTGTCAAATTCTGTTTGGCTAAAACCAAGTATATAATGCAGAAGTTAACTCAAATTGGTTTAGCATAAATAAAACCTAAATAAATTATGTTCACCTAAGCCTGCAACACATCTCCAATTACCTATTAAGCTTTTAAGTGTATTTTGGTACACAAAACTTCGTTGGATCTATGAATGTTAGTCGCAATAGATTTGGACATCCAAATAGCCCTAACAATAAATTTTGGTTAACTAACATCCCTAGCAAACACATTGTCATATTTATCATTCCTAAGCAAACAGTATTCATTATAAAAAGATGGATTAGGAATGATACCTTTAGGATAATCCTTACTAAAATACCCTTTTACTGGTAATTATAGCAAGTTTGGCAATTGCTACTCTTTCGTATCCTTTTATCTTGCTTATTGCTGGCTTGCCTATTTATTGATGACTTCTTCTTGTCATCCACTTTATTGGGGGCACTTAGAGGCAAAGTGACCCTTCTTATTGTAACCATGACACTTGACGTATTTCTTTGTGTGTCTTGCATTGTACTGGGTCTTGTTATTCTCCTTCTTAGAGATGAAGCCAATACCTCTCTTGTCATTTGACTTTCTTTAACTTCCCAATATTTTGCCAAGAGAGGCCTTTCCTTTGTAGCTTTTCTCTAAGTTATTTCTCAATCTTGTGACTTGGGCCTTGAGCTCATTATTTTCCTCTACAATGTTAGTATTGCAATGCATAGAGGAAGTAAAAGCATATAATTTAGAGCAACAAGGTATATCTAGCAAATCATCATGAGAGCTGGACATGCTAACTTTAGATGAAATGCAAGGATTAGGAGTTATACATGGCATATCATCTATTAAATTACATGCAATGCCTATATCCACCTTAGACTTCGAATATTCCTTGAAAAGAAGAGACTCATGTTCTTCTTTTAGTACATCATAGTTGTTTTGAAGAGTGATGTATTCTTTCTTCAAACTCTTAAATTTAGCTTTCTTCTTTCTAAGGAATTCATTAAACTCTTCTAACATATCTATCAACTCATTATAAGAAGGTACGTCATTGTCATTATCATTATTTACCTTATTATTACCTTTTGCCATGAAGAAATGAGTTAATGTGGAGGGACCTATGGATTCTTCACTGTCGGAGCTAGAGGTTGAGCATTCTTCTCTCGACATCCTATTTGTATGCAATCCTTATCGGTTGAGGTGGACATTTCATATTTATTTTGAATTTCCATTCGCATATCATTATCGGTCTCGAAGTTGCATATGGTATTGAGCACCTCTACACTCAAAGCACTAAATAAAACGTTAGTTGCTTGAGCATCGAGATATGGGTATTTCTCTTTCTCAATTATTGGAGCAAGAGTATCTAATGGAGAAGAAAAGTCCACATCTACAATCTGCCAAATTTTAGGGCTCCTTACCTTAAGATAACATACAATTTGGATTTTTCAATTATCATAATTGGGGCCATCAAACAGAGATGATTCATCTAAGTGCACTATATTACTAATCACCATCCTTTACTCTCTAGGTGGTGAAACCTAATAGATGGATGATCATGCTCTGATACCACTTATAAGATCGATGAGACCGACTAGAGGGGGGTGAATAGGTGGTCTAAAATATCTCTTCCAATTATTGTCAAATTCTATTTGGCTAAAACAAAGTATATAATACGGAAGGTTAAATCAAATTGGTTTAACACAAATAAAACCTAAATTAATTATGTTCACCTAAGTACACCAACACCATAAGGCTATATCAAGGTTTACAATCCTAGAATAACAAGCAATTAATTTAATTCTCTGAATGTAAATTGCTTGAAGGTAAATTGAGCACAAGAAAACAAACCACAATTGACACGGTTGCTTTTTCGCTGTGGTGTTCAGAGACTTGCCGGTCTCCCCTTGTCCACATTGAGGAAGGCTCAAACGAATTGGACCAGCTCCACGAATTAAGCCAACACCTCAAATCCACTACTAGTAGCTCTTTACCGCTCTAGGCAGGTGAGCTCCAATCTTCACACTTCGTCGGGTCTTCTCACATAATCCTTCTTTGAGAAGCTCACTTTGCACGACGCATCCAACACTGTCTAGGAGTCGGCAACATCTAAGAGTAATAAGTCAAATCCCTCACTTGACTCTCACCATGTGCAACAAATGCACAAGCTTGAGTGGATACTCAATTCAGCTCTAGATGCAACGCATACAATCTAAAGCCTTCTTCCTTGTTCACAAGGTACAACACATGCACATTTGGGTGGAGGACCTCACACTAGCACAAAGGAGTGAAATAGAGTGCCAAAGGTCTTACTCCAACCGGCCATAAGGGGGTATATATACCCACATCACAAAAACTAGCTGTTGGAGGCAAAACACTTGAGAAAATAGGATTTTTGGAAGTACCGCAAGCTTACAACTGGTACTTCCACTCCTCTCAGTAACGGTAGGAAAACTAGCCATTACAGATAATTCTGGTAATTTCGATGGCTAAAGTATCATGCACACAAGGATCAAACATGACTCCCAACAAGTTACAAAACTCATTTGCACACTTTCAGAATCATGACACAAGGATTATATGAGCTTCAACCATTTGCAAAACACATTTACAAATATAAGCCTCATACCACAAGGAATAGGAAACATGGATTTCAAACACTTGCAAAATACATTTGCAATGTATAGTCCCATGTTATAAAGATTCAACACATGCGCCACAACTATTTACAAAACACATTCGCAAATATAAGTATCATGTTGCGGAGAGCTAGAGCAAGTGAGGTTGAGCTATCAATGCATGATGGGACTCAGGCTATTAGACATGACCTCTCTTAATAGAACGACAACCTATACTAGTAATTCGATCTTTCAACCAAACACCAAGACCGGTAAAATACTAGGAATACATTCTTACCCCTAGCTAGCCATACCATTGCATTGAGTCATAGTATTGACATGCATCAACTTATGATGTATTCTTTACTTCAACTCCATCAACACATGATGGATCTTCACTTGACTTGATGTTCAACATATGATCATCTACTCTTAGATATGCATCAACTCATAATGCATTCTTCACTTGACTTGATGATCTTCAACACATGAAGCCATCCCAAGTCATCCTCATTTGTGGAACCTAACCTATTCATCCAATACATGAAAAATATTAGTTCATAAATCAATTGTCATCAATTACCAAAACTTTAGCATTAACTCATAATGGAGGGACTAGATTTTGCAATCTTCCCTTTTTGGTAATTCATGATAATCTCAACAAATAATGAGATAGAAATTAAATTTCGAGTATACAACATGTACACAACACTTGTATACTTTAGTATAAACTTTTTAAGCAAAACTTACTCATCCAGTTGTCATTAATCATCCAACCATTAACACATAATAGAGGAACTAGATGACAGCCCGATCATTAGTATATATTAACTATACAAGCTATATATACTCAAGTGATATGTTTCAAAGTAAAGATCCTTATTATGTGGAAAAATGAACGTGGATCAATATTAATGAAACCTCAAGACATAGAGTGAACTCCCCCTAATTGTATACATACTAGAATATATAATAAAGACATATGCACATATTCATATTTGACTATTTATGGAGTTCAATCTATATTTTGGATCCAAGGAATGCACTAAGATATGAGAATGTGATATCGAATACATACCTCTTATGATTTTTATCTTACCATTCAAATGAGACTAAGCAATATCATAATCAATGAACAACTTAGTCTCATAATTAGATTTGTCATTATTACTAAAACCAATTTAGTGAAACTTGAACTTATAGCGGAGGAAGAACAACAACTAGTGGAAAGAGGGGTAGGGCTTAATTCGTGGAGCCGGTCCAAGTCACTTAGGCTTTCCTCAACGTGGACTAATGAAGACCGATAAGTCTTTGACACCACGGGAGAAACATTGGGTATCGTCTTGTGGTTATTTCTTTGCCTCTACATTCCGTACTTATATTTCTGGCAATTTGAGATTGTCATTCACTTGTGCTAGGAATATATTTGTAGAGACTTATTTCTTGGTGCCTTAGCTCAACTAGAATTGAGTAGGTCTTGAATTGCAAATATTAATCTTGCTTAGCTCTAGAATTTGTATAAATTAATTTTAGAAAGTAAGAATTTTTAGATTCTCCTATTCACCCCCTCTAGTTGGTTATCTTGATCCTACATCTTGATCCTAAACTTCCCACATTCCAAGTAACATGAATTCATAAAGCCCTAATTTTGGAAACCTAAAATCCTAATTTTTGAGACTTAAGCCCTTAATTTTTTAGATAATTTTAGAACATATAAAATTTTGAAAATTTTGAAAAATCAAATCCACTGTTTGAGGATCTTTCAAAAAAATTTATAATGTTGGAGCTCATTTTCAATATTAAAAAAATGCGCGGAGAAGCTACGAGCGGTGTGTTCCTGGAGGCTTTGACACGGAAGTTGATGATGCGAGATGGAGCTACGGGAGGTGTGTTCCTTGAGGCTTACAGGAGTTTTGGATGCAGTGGTGGACCCAGGATTTTATCAAAGGGTATGCCGCACCAAAATTTTCATATGCAATTCGGTAAAACCATTTGCCAATTCGGTAAATAATTATAAAATTTGCACCGTAATTCAGTATACAGTCACTAAATAATATGATAAGTCTTAAATTCAAGGATTAAGTTGGAAACTTACACAAATTACAATATAAATAGTTCAAACACCATACTAATAGTCTGACCTTGACAATACGTTCCTCGATTGCAACAAACTCAAGCCCACCACCACCTGTGCCAGCAAGGTATGGCCTAATCTCGTCGAGTACCTGATATAGGTGAAAAGAAGTTAGCAGAGCTCCAGTTTCTATCTCAACATTGTTTTATCAAAAGATACTAAAACGAGACTCAAAAGATAAAACTTCATATCCTGAACAAAAGGAAAGAAAGAATATACATCTTCAAGGCTATTTTTCAAAGAAGAACATCACAGTACAGAATTGATCTGTTCTGAATCATGAAGTCAGATATCGACAACAAAGCGCTTTAGTGTGAAGCATAAAGCGAAATATCAGCAATATCATATGGTTATTTGTCCCAACATCCTTCTTGATTGCTTTCTACTGGAAATGAAATTGGGAAGGTCTTAAAAGCACAAAACCTAGGGATGGATGGTAACACCAAGCATATCAGCAATCAGAATTTCTGATGAAATAGTAGCAATGATTAATTGCACTTCCTCTACCATTCAGAGAAGGTTGTGATATTGTTGACAGCAGAAAAGGATGTTGCTTCACATAAAGAACAATCAAAAGGAGAAAAAGGAAAATGATAGGTGCACGTGTATGGAATGAGGCGCAGAGCAATTAGCTGCATATGCTATGACTACAAGGTTCATGATTTGGAGATAAGCTGAAGTACCAGAGCTGCAACAAAAGAAATAGCCACAATGCCTATACAACTATACCGACAAGATGTACCAAAGGTCCCTAACCTGCTCCTACCAAGCACAAACTGAAAGTCAAGAACTGTTGAAAAACAGTTGGATAGGATAAATCTTAGTGTTGCAATACTTTTTTCACAACATGCAACACGTTCAAATATGACTAACCAGATTAAGACCTCATAAATCGGCATTGCAAGATGGATCTTAAATGTGAATACTGGACAATAATTTCACTAGGTAGTCAATGCACTAGATTTCACTGCTCTACTAAACACAATGTATCAGGAAACTCATGAATTTGAGTTTCTTAAAGTACATTAGCGAGGCACCAAAACATTTTCTAGAAGAATTTGATCTTATCTCAGGCAAATTCATCCAATTAGCCCACAACATAAAGCCTGAGTTACTTCAACAAGTTGTAGGCATCAAGTGATCTTTGTGAATAAATTTATTTAGCCAAAACTAAGCTCCAGCTAGAGTGGTATCATATAGTCCCATTGTAGAGCGTACAAAAGAAACCATTCTGGATAAGGGCTAAACGCAAAGTGCACTACAGATGCCTAATTAGTAATTACGGAACACATCACATAATATTGAGGGTTTGTATCTTCAATTCAACCCGAAGACACCATATTAACAAGTTGACCTTCTTATATCGGAGGGCAGGGTAGGCAATGAAAAGGTTGTCCCTAGCTGTAGAACATAAGCAAGTAAACAATCTATATGGGGGGAAGAATAAGCCAGTCTTCACACTGAAACAGGGATAAGCAAACGAACTTGGTTTACAACAATATACAACCAGGGGCTCAAAAATTATTCTCCGAGCCGATACGATTGTTCCAGATTTCTACTGTCAAAATTCCATGACCATGATATGTCTCAAGATTACGCTCGAGATAGTCCTCTACCCATAAAAAAATCTCAATAAGCTGAGAAACAGGGATAGAAGAAGAACAACCAAGAAAAAACTCACCTTGCCGCCGCGGCCGCCGCCTCCCCTGGCGACTGGACGCGCGAACCAGCCTCGGCGCAGAGGAGGCCGTCCCACTGGGCGACGCAATCCCCACCTTCAAACCAAATCAAAAACCCATCAGCTCAGTAGAACCAAGAAATTGCCCCCTAAAAAAGGGCACAGAGACGAACAAGGAGGAGGAAGGCAAACCCTAACCTTAAAAGAAGAAGGGGAGCAGGAGGTGGACGGCGATGGGCTCGCCACAGCCGCCGCCGCCGTCTGCATATCTTCTACAACAGAGAGGGCTCCGTATTAGGCGCCGGGTCTTGCTGGACTATCCAGAGAAGAGTTGCCGCGCTCGACGACCTCCACCTCTCCGGCCTCAACACCACCCACTTCCTCACCGGCTCACCGCTCTGCGAATTGGCTGCGGACCTGCGTGCGGCGCGTGCGAATTCGAGGATCGAGGCGGCGCGTGCGGCAGGCGAACCCGCGGATTGACCGGATCGGCTGCAGGCGCCGGGCGTGTGTACTAAGTTGGCTGGACTCAGGGTATGCCGGGGCCCACCCGGCATACTCTGTAGATCTGCCCCTGTTTGGATGGAGTCCATAACCGAGAAGATTGAAAGATTGATTAAAATCCGTGTTTGGAAGGGTTTTGGTCCTTTGATTTAAGGGTTAGGATTTCGTGTTCGTGTTTGAGTCGAATAAGATTTAAGGCTCTAGCATATAAAAGTAGGGGAGAGGCTAAGAGTTTAGCCGGTAGCTTTCGGAGGCTTTTTGTGCTAGAGTTTTTAGGGGTGCTTTGAGAGCGCTTTGTAGCCACAAATATGATGTGGAAGTGAAATATCAGATCTATTCTCAAAGAAAGAGCCCTTTTGACCAAGCATCTGACTAGTGATTGACTCTGAGCATTGTGTTGGCCCATGATTTCTGCAGCGATGCCACACGTACGCAGACATGGCAGTCCTAGTCAAGAGTTGAATTTACGTAACTCTAGCGCTTGTGCGTACGCTATGCATCCTCGGCACAACCGGGAACGAGCTTAGACCTTGTACATCAATGCTGTCTGTTTCCTTAGTTTCACAGATCACAAATGTCAAGGCCTAGCTACCTTTCCTTGTTTTCAATCCAAGAAATTTGAGGACACCGAAAGAAACATACGCAAATCGGGCGCATGTGTTCTCTATGCGCATCGCCATTATCCAAACCACAAGTGCTTGTGCTAGTGTGCATTCTCACACTAATCAGAGAGAGAAAAAAAAGAAATATCTGCGCTGTTTATTTTAATGGCGATTATGTTAGTTGGTTTGTCGTCAAACTGAAGTGGAGAGTGTTGCCTGTGAATTGGGAGTGAGAGTGCTAGCCTGCCCGGGAGATGTGTGCTATGCCGTGTGAATGAGTTAGTTGCTTCCAAGTTCTTCTAACAACGAATGGGCAAGGTAGGCACCAGCTTCAGCATTTTTCCAAAGACGTAACCATGAATTACTGGGTTAGAGAAACCTAATCCCCAATTTCACGTCGTTATGTGTACGTCCCGCCTTTCTGAATTCCACACTATGTGTCCTCCCAGTTCTCCAATCAGAACTTCAGAACCCCAGATTACCAATACCTGAGTACACAGTACACAGCAAACCGATCAATAACTCGGCTGCTTGTTCATCCAATAACCTGCAAACAAACTTATGGCACGCTTCTTGCTGCTAACATAATACACTGCTTAAAATTTTACGCGCAAAAAGAGATGCGTTTTAACTAAAAAAACATGTGTAAAACGCTAGCATATCTGTCTAACAAAGAGGCTAAATTTCTGCAGGGAACCTTAATTCGGCTGTACAAGACGCCCAGAATACATGAAAAAGGCAAGCCCACATGAACAGTTCACTTATTTAGCAATTACAAAGGGTTGTTCTTGAGGTTTGACACAATTTGTAAAGTTTTCGTCCTTGTAGCCAGCTACTTTATCCGGTGAAGGCTACCTCAACTGTTTATTCAAAAGAATTAGGATTAACCACTACAAAACTCTTTGGTGGCATATGCCAATTGCCGCACCTGTGGGCGACTACACAGTTAGATTTGTCACGATATAGCTGCAAACTTACTCCACATAAGATGACACGTCGGCCAGGCCTGAATCTGAATGGAACTACTGAACTCTGTTCTCTATGACTTCTCTTCATCTGATTGAGGGCCGTTGATGGCATCAGCAAAGTACTCGACTGGACAAAGTTTAACATACCACAAATTAGCAAGTCAGGTATGATGTTTAATTGTACTTAATGAGTGAAGATAAATCGCAAAGACAATTAAAATTACCTATGTCATCCTGGTCAGGGGAATCAAGTAAGATGTCTGAGTCTGAAGGAAGGAAAGGGGTACCCGTGTAGTTCTCAAGAGCCGCCAAGTCTGAACATGAATACCAACAGTGATTAGAATGATCAGCAAATAACACAGAAAAATAAATTTTGCTGTTCAAATGTTAACTGAGTTGTACTGTTTCCCAAAGAACTTAATTATTTCCCCAAAAGCACAGAACAAGATTAGTTATTCACACCGAAAGATGTTCGCATTTCAGTTTCTACCAGCAAGACAATAATATATGTAGTGGACGAAGCACAGTGGCAAAAACAGTAATGTGGATCTTCGACAACAGAAGACAGTTGCAATTGTAAAATACAGCCTATAGTTGTTGTTGCACCAATTTTCTTAATGCACAAATGAACTCCTATACTACTTTACAGCAATCAGCAAGAGCACAGAATTCACTAATTAAATTAGATTATACCTTTATGTTTTGAACCTAAGTAGATCAATAATACTAAAGTTCGTAGTTCAATGATGGAAGAACTGATTACCAAAACAAATTTTACACAAGGTAAAACTACCCAAGCCAGAAAATTACCTCCCAAACTTGTCAAATCTGCTGTAAAATCAGAAATGCTGAAATTCCAAAGCTGCCCCAAGGATCTGATGGAGTCCCTTGACGAGCCATCTGGTCCTAATTGCAGAGGTCCTGTGTTCCCTACATCAGATCCAAATGTTGAATCTAGGGCTGATGTATCCATGGCCATCCCTGGTATCTCAGATGGAGTGAAAGGAGCATGGTTGCTTGATGCTGCTGATGAGGGGCTCACAGCCATCTCAGATGACATAGCACTGCAGGTAGCACCAGCATGTGCAGCTTCAGGTGCACCGTTGTCCACAGCCATGCTTCAGCAACATCGAAGTTACATCATATGAATCATGAATGTGAAGAGCAAAAGCAAAAAAGAAAGGAATTATAGACATGACTTTCTTTAAGACAATAAGTTACAAAGTCACAACCCACAACCTACATTTGCAGCAACAGTTTTAACAAATATTGGTGCCCGAATGAAAATGAACATGCATCAGCAACATCAAATGAACCAGAAATATGGATAGCAGAAGAAACAACAGGATTTTGGGCAGTAACAAGCAGACTGCCAAGAAACTTTCGTTGCAGAAAGAAAAATTGGATAGAGAAACAACGTAGTTAAGTCAACAAATTATTGGATAACTTCCTGTGGTATTACTTCAAAGTACCGACAATGTAGTAAGCATGTATTCCTTAGCAGTTTGATTAGTGCAGTACTAATCAGTTATAAATAAACACATTTAAAAGCAAGCCTGGAAATTTTATGTGCCTTTTTATTCAGTATGTGTAAATGCAGCATGTGCTTCAAGTACTCTATAGACAGAAGCACCACTTGGAAGATAAAATGTTCCAATCTTTCAATATGCATAATACGATTTCATCAAACAAAAATATACTCTCTCCAGTCACAAATACATGTCGGTTTGTGATCCGTGCAGTCAAACTTTCAAAACTTTAGCTATCAGTATTTTTTAAATATTTATATTGGATACATGAAAATCATGTGTAGATTTGTCTCAAAAAGTACTGTCATAATATTATAATTTTATTGGATTTATAAATATATTACAATAGAAATGAGTGGTCAAAATGGTGTTTTGCGGACCGTGTTGATGTCCAAAACGACATGTTTTTGTGACCAGAGGAGTATTCAAGAACATGATTAAACAGATACAGCCCAAGATGCAAATGTCTAGCATGAAGGAAACAAGAACCTGAGATAAAGGTAATGCTTACTCATTTCCAGAGTTCATGCGAATTGGGTGATAGCCACCTGGTGCAGGGATCCCATTCACTACATGACCATTGGATACACCACAAGCCATTGAATCAATGTAAGGCTGACCAGGAGCAGGCATTATAGGCTGCTGAAGTACTGGATACCCCATCGGTAAATTGTTAACTGCACTGGAACCAGGTTTGCATTGAATAAGAATGATAACAATACTTCTCTAAATGTGTAAATCAGTCAATGGTTAAAACTGACCTTGAACAATTGTTAAATGATGCAAAAGAGTCACTATAAAGCAAGGTATTGGTGCAGAAAAACTATATCATGATAATACGTTACAAAATGAAACAAAACTTCCACGAATTTCACATGCAAGACTGTTAAGCATAATGCAACAGAAAATTTTATCTAAAAGTGACTTAACAAATTAAGATGCATAACCATTCACTGCAGAGTAAGTATTTATATATTCGTCTGGAAGACAAATGCATTGCCAAACAACAGTAGCATGACAACTGCCCACATTGAGCCAGTTACCCCAGCAAGTGAAAAATATGTGGACAGCAAATGTGAAAGGCAGCAAACTAATTATTGCTCGTTAGAGACATAGCAATTGAGAATTTTGAAAGTACTTCTGAAACAGTCTCCTAGATATCTGTCTTTGCAGAATTATAGGAACCTGTCCAATATCGAAGTGCAATATCTGCAGAACAAAAAATATTGCCATATCTAGCAACCATTACTGAAGCAAATGAGGATATGTGGGATAGGGAAAGCAGAGGGAAAGTGTAGTTACTAATGATGAGAGGCTAACCAATTGGGAATTTCGATAGAAATTATAGAGTTAAAAAATTTGTTACTGCAGAATCACAGGAAAGAGAAGGAAATTGCCTGATAGAAAATGTGCACAGTTCCTGTTGAAGGCAAATTGTAGTAAAAAAGTAACAGCTAAGGAGAACAACTGAACAGGATGTTACAAATTCCAAACTGCAATATACTTATTTAGCTGCTTTTCAGAGCAAGACTTGTCAAAATGGACATTACCTGGCATAGGATGAATTCCATTTTGCATTGGAGCCAATGGAACATTCGGAGGTGCTGGATATTTCATCAAATTGTACTGGTGTTGTAATAAATGGTTGAACAAGACAATCTGTCTTTTCAATTTCAACCTTATATAGTAAGCCCCAAAGAACTCAGAGTTCTCTTCTTCAAGTTTCTGCCATACTGAACATACAAAAAAATCAAACAAAATGAGGAGCAGGACTTCAGAACCCTAATGGATACGTCTGGATACTTGATATTCAAGAAACATAGTATGATAGTATAACAGAAGTTGAGCTCAGAATACATTTCAGAATTTATGTTTGTCCTGAGCAATTACTATTCCTATTGGTATCAATGATCGATAGGGTTAAAGTATGTACAAAGCTGCAAGCCTTTGGTAGTGAGTTTATGGCATAATCCAAATTTGTATCAAGAGCAACCATGCATTTATATTGAGCTAATTTGGTCATCAATCTGATGGGTTGGGATTGCCTTTAACTCTGGGTAAGATGTTAAGTTTCATACTGGAAGTAATAGTACCATATCTTTCTGGTTGTACTTTTAAGTATGTGAAAGAAGCAAACATCGAAATAAACCAGTAAGCACATAAAGGAACTCTAAACATGAATATCATAAGCAACTGATTTGCATCATCACCTAAGGTAGTGAAGCCAGGTTCTATTCTTGCACGAGTTGAAAGTGTCCTAACGACCTCTCCTTTGTTCATGTATAGTTGTAGACAGCGCTCTATCAAATTCTGGACCTGCAACAGGATGCCAAGTTCAGTTAATTAGTTTGTGATAGCATAATACTGTCACTGTAGAGGGATGTCAGCTGGTCAAAATTGAGCCTACAAAGAGCCAAAGACTACAGAATAGCTAGGCATCTTACAAGTTCAATGTCTTCACGAGAGACCTTTCTATTATCGTTACTAGCGACTGACAACGAACCAGAGTCACCTGCAGGAGCATCAGTGGCCATTGGATTTGGTTGGTTACTTTGCACTTCATTAGTACCTTGTGCTGACGGCTGCAACTCTGTCGTGCTCTGAATATCCTGTTGGAAATGTCCATAAGTAACATAAATCAATCACCTGCTCAGGGCAAAAAAGGGGGCAAATGCTAATACTGAAAGCAATAACAGTCAATTATGAGTGTTATTAGCAAGAAAAAAACAGAGGCCTTGGCATTGAAGAGTGAATCATCTTGAAAGAGCTGGTAGCAATACCATGATTGGTACCACTATCGCTAAATTGCATAGATCCATAAGGCCAAAGAAAGTGTCTTCAGGAGATCTCATTTTCACATCTAAACGCAAATATTATGTGTTTACTTCTATATTCGCCTAGTTACTACAGAAATATTGTGCTACCAAGTACTAACGAAATTATAGAAATTTTTTGTTCTAATATGCAATGCACATTGGATAATCATATCACTCTGTAATCCAGTAAAAAATCTACGCACTTTCACCATTTAGTTAGATCAACCATACACAATTTTTACTCTGAAAGATAAAGATAATATAAAATGAGGATCTTCAGCAAAAACTGAAGATAGTAACAAGCAAAACTCACCTGAGAATCCTTCATTGCAGCTTATGACATAAAAAAGAGCTAGTCCAGGGTCAATTATCCTGATAAGAAAAAGATATCAATGGTTACGCTGGAATGCATGTGAAATGGTGTCATATTTCAGCAGGGTGAAAAGCCGAAAACAAACATAAAACCACCGCACCGGTTTATCCTGATAAGAAAAAGATATCAATGGTTACGCTGGAATGCATGTGAAATGGTGTCAGATTTCAGCAGGGTGAAAAGCCCAAAACAAACATAAAACCACCGCACCAGCTCTAAAATACTGTTGCTGCAACTTTAACTACGAAATTGCCATATCAGCTAGCCCAGATTAGTTCTTGTTTCTATAGCAACTTTACCTAGGAACCCAATGAATTTCACAATTAATCAAATAATGAGAAAAAAGTATAGTAACTTACTAGAGAGAATGTACTATCAAAAAGGTCCTTTAAGGTATGACCGTACGAGAAAACAAGTAGGATTGGTATTCTACTGGGAATATGGCCCTCCAAAGTTCATAAGATGAAACAAATATTGGCACTTCATCAAATTGGTAACATCAGTCAACTTGCTGGATTGGACTTGTTAACAGCAACAGTATATTATCATATTCTCGGCATCATAAAGAGTGAAAACTAGACATATAACCAATATCGCATTATCGTTGTGTACATGTCCATGATGCATAAACAAGAACTACTCTTGTTGCAGGTTTCATCAAAACGAACTTATCTACACATCTACTGAACGTGAAGTACACAATATGAATACTGTTTTGAAAATAGAAAGAAATGTCTAACATAGATTTGGAATCACTTATTAGCATATAACAAGAATGGCTAATGAGGAAACCAGTAGTGTCTGCAAGAAGCACCATTTAGCCGCTGAAAGACGTCACTGAAATTGACATCTTAACTCAGACGTACCACAGATGAAAGTGAAATTTAATTCTTAGAAAATGTATTGGTTTTGCAACATATTAGTATAGGAATATCACAGGATCTAGAAAGTGAAAGACAAAATTTAGAGAGAAAAAAAGAACAGCATGTCTAATACTAAATTACTGACAATAACAACTTGCAATTTAACATATCAGTCCAAAATTAGCGCTACTTGCGCAAATTTTTTTAAAAAAAATCAGACTATAATAATACTATGAACTGCCAAGAACTTGGAAAGAGTAGGGAAACAAACAATAAATGTTATTTTAAAACATAAAGGGCCCCTAGTCACTTGGCCCAATAAACAGATACAAGTACTTTACTGCAACTCAGAAAGAAACAAATCTTTCTGCATACTTCGCACTAACTTCAGAAGGAATTTCTCCTAAAGTAAGAAAATGTGCTTACAAAAAGCTCAAATTCCAAAGCAAGATTCCTACAGGGATTTGGACGAGTTGCAGTTTCCGGGAGGAACAAGAATTCCACTTACAATTCGTCGCAGAATCTAATCCCAAATCAAGATTCCGACTTCACACAGGAAGGGAAAAGATAAAAGAACAAGAAACAGAAACAAGTACAAAAGAACAAGAAACAGAAACAAGTACCCATTATATTCTCCCAGCAATTACGGAGAAAGGAAGAACAGCAAGAGCCCCACAAATCTTTTGAACAATTCCAGAACATTCGAACTCCAAATCTGGAAACCACCAAAAACGAAATAAAAATTCGCCGCCCAGAAGAAAACAATAGGGACACATCCAACGTCCCGACGATTCCACCCCAAGAAATCCAAGAAGAATTCCTAGAAGAATTCCGCGAAGCCGAGATTACCTGAGAGCAACTGAGATCCCCAGGAGAGGAGGGAGAGAACAATTATTGTGGAGCAGCTCAATCTTGGTCTGCTCGCTTCGCTTGGTGAAGGCCGAAGGGTCTCCCTGGTCTCGAGTGTTACTCTGTCCTCTGTGCGTGTGACTGCACCAGAAAGGGCAAAACTCTTTTAACTGCCAATTATTTCCGTCTCTGTAAACAGCTCATATATATGGGGCGGGTGACGGACATATGGGCCATGGCCCGTATCCACTTCAGTAATTTATCAATGATACTCTTGCAAATGTAACCCTTGAAAAACCATGGCCATGTGTGTTAGCAACGGCTTCTCTAAGGTACAATAGGTACTCTAAGGTACAATAGGTACAATTAGAACGGATACGTATGAATATTGCTTATCTTATATTATGTTTTGTACATTTTTGTGAAGCTAAAGTTAGAGTCAGATACGGATAATGTTAGGTATCTATTTCTCCATTCTGTATCCGTTTCACAAGCTTTTGGACGATTAATTGAACGGAAATTATTCGCTTCTTTTGCATACCTACATAGGATATTGGACAGTAAGAATGCAATCAGAGCGAACATTGAGACACTAATCATTGAGATAGAAAGGAAGAGCACTCAATATTCTCCGTCTGTTTAAATGCGGGAATCCACCTATTGTTATCTTATTCCTAGTGAAGTCATAACAGACTTCCTCATATCACTTGACATACGGGTATATACGAACGAATATCACTTATCTCATATCCTATTTCGTATTTTTTTCAAAGTTAGAGTCAAACACAGATAGTGCTGGATACTCATTTACCCCTTCTGTATTCGCTTTGCGAGTTTTCGGTCAATCAATTGGATGGGAATTATCTGCTCCATTTACATCTCTACTCTTAAGAATGATTAAGGCACTATTCCAAACAACTTCTGGCTTTTTGCCGGCTTTTGAATGGAGTGGTTTCTCAATGTGGTTTCTATAAGCCATTTATAGGAGTCACTACAGGAGCCACTTTGAACGGAATGACTTCTTAACGTAAGTGTCCCTTAGTCCCTCAATCTCTTTCGCAATTAGCCAAAAGTCATCGCTAAAAGTCAAAAGCCACAGCCCTTTTAAATAGGCTCAAAAAAGAATAATTGTACTTTTAAGAGAAATAAAATACCTCCAAGCTCCATTCAAGGATGCGTCAAGATCAATGCGGATGAAATTCTTCCATTGTCAACTAATAAATTAAAATTTTCAACTCAAAAATTTGAAATTTCAACTTGAAATCCCTGACTTCGTACAACAAACATTAAACACTAGATTTGGGAGAGAGAAAAATACCTGGTGATTTTGGCTTTCCAGCTCACGGAGTCACTTGGGGGGAGGAGGCAGCGCCAACTAGGGTTGCAGTGGCGCACAGGTGACGGAGCGACGATGGTGGCATGGTGGGCTTTGGCACACAGGTTAGGGTTTCTGGTCGTGCCAGGGGCACAAGGCAATCCCCCTCACTGTGTGGCATGGGCACGGCACCAGTAGGGGGATATGGTGCTAGCGGGGGGCATGGAAGTGAACTGCGCCAGGTGAGCAGTGGGGTAGGATGGAAGCAAGAAGGGAAAGAAATTAAATTTAGGAATAAGTCTACTTTAACCCTTGAACTTTTATGAAAGTCTAAGTTTCAATCTCAAACTACAAAATTGGTTGTTTTACAATTCTCAACTCTTAATACTGGCTATATTACCCCCCCTGAGGTTGATTGAATGTGGTTTTAGTCGACATGGTGCCAACGTGGAAGTAGTTTTGACACATAAACAATCTAGTCGATAGAATGAACAAATAAATTTTTAAAAATGGTGGGCCCCCATATCAACCCCCCTCAACCCAAAATGCAGCTGGTGAACTGCCTCTGCGCACTAGCCGTGACGCCGCCCATGCGCCACCCCCTCTCTAGTGAGCTTTCCCCTATTCTTTCACATCAAAACATGTTCCCAAACATCCTCTACATTTCCCCTAATCCAATTTGGGGATTCATCGATAGGAGCTCTCCAACGCCATAGTCTTTCTCAGGTCTAGTCAAAACTGCCACCCTCGACGCAATCTCCTCTCAAGTGAGACTCATTCCAATTCACCCCTCATGGAGTACCCTTACACCTTCCTCTTTCATCAGATTTTTATGTGGATTTCACCTCGTCCCAGATTGTCGTCACCGATGATCCATCCTCGCCGCCTCTGGTCATCGCTGCCGCACCGCCTCAGTGCTTCCCTGTCATCACAAACCACTCTCGTGAGTTCCCCTCATCTTCTATATGCTCGTGATGCTCCTAATGTTTGGAGATTATCTATTATAGTGTCTCGTCAGGGTAGCAATGTCGCCTCTGCCGTCGTATGTAGCTGCTTTACTGTTGTAGTCTACCTCCCGTCGCGCGCGTAGCAACCCATGGGGTCAACGAGACCATGGGGTTCTGTTTTGCTGCTCTCTTGCCGCCGTTGTGGTCCCCCTCGCCAACGCTGAGCTCAGCCAGAGCTCCCATGGCGCTGCTCTATGCTCCCTCTGCCTTGTCCTCTCTTGGGACGAGGGAGATGGCCCCTATCGCTAATACCTTGGCCCCACTAGAGAGTAATTAGGGAGCTAAGCCATATTCAAATATGATTAAGTATAAACTAATGTTAAACTGATATGTGGGTATAACTTGATTAAGAAATTTTAATTGGGATTAGTTTTCAAGTTTATCCCTATGGCAGTCAAGCCCCACAACTTGAAGCCCAATGCATAGACTAGACTCATGGAACCCAGCCACTAACGTGTAGGCCCATGTGAAGCATGTGATTAATTTAGTGGTAAATCATGTAATTAATTAGAGGTTAATTAATGTTTAGCTTTAGTACAACATGTAGACCCAAGAGATTATGGGTGGTGATAAGGTGCAGATGAAGATTACTATCCACATTGTCATCCACGTGGATGGCCACGTAGGTGCAAAACCAGCTATGGTTTGGGTTGAGGGGGTTGACATGCGGGCCCCACCATTTTAAAATTTATTTGTTCATTCTATTGACTAGACTGTCTACATATCAAAACACTAAACCAAAAACTATCTTATGTGTCAAATCAGCTTCCACGTTGATGCCTTATTAGCTAAAACCGTCTTCAATCGGCCTTAGGGGGTAGTATAGACAATATTAAGAGTTGAGAGTTGTAAAACATTCAGTTTTATAGTTTGAGATTAAAACGTAGACTTTCCCAAAAGTTCGAGGATAAACTAGACTTATTCCTTAACTTTATGCATGGGTGGAGCCGAGAAGAAATAGAGAAGGGACTGCTAGCCAACTATGTAACAGTTGTGTGCGAAATAGCCTATTACCTTCTACAATATTTGAACTTATATTACTTTTTACAATATTTGAACTTTACAGTAATTAGATTCATGCTACCAAGGAAACTCTAGCCTGACATCACAAATCAATCTAGCTCAGTCGGCTTATATAAGCCGACTTATGACGTTTTTTTTTGCACTGTAGCTGTCTTATTTTATACTATAACTGCTGATGGCTTTTTTAGCGTAATTAAATTTAAAAATAGAAAAAATAGGTTAGCTAATCATGGATAATACAAACGAATACCGAAAAAAGGCAAAAAAAAACCCAAAACAAAATAAAACAAAAAAAATCGAAATTAAGGAATAGTAAATTAGAAACCAGAAGCTAAAGTCGAAATGAGCGGAGAGTGTGCCCTGACTAATCATATACTCCTCTTTCTTTGAAGAAAAAAATGTCTCTAACTACATATAACAAAGGATAAGTGAATCAAGCAACAAAGCTAGCTATACAGTTCCACAGTAGCTTGTACGAACTAGGAATACATGAATCACCAAGAGACTGACGTGTGCGAGGAGAGCCCGTGCGGCATGCTCGGCGGCGAGTGAGAGGGAGAGAATTGAGGATAGTTTGGTTGGGCACTAGCTAGGGAACTAAAAAAATGTGTGAGGAAGGCTGGTTTGGTACTATTTACAAAAAATGTTGCTATAGCTTTTTTTTAATTTGGTTTTAAACGTCTGTTTTTGTAAATATAGTCTCCTCACCAAAATCGCGACAGACGACATGTGTCGTTTGCCGCACTCGGCAACACCTAGCAGGCAACCGCAGCTCAACAGGTCACCTCTGGCTTGGCAGCTTCCAATCGAGCCCCCCACAAATCGGCAGGTGGCCGAACGTTGCATGATTAGCATAATTAACACTAATTAATAACTATTAACACTAATTACTCACTATTTGAGCGTTGTACGACATCTGATGTCCTGCCGAGCTATGGGTCTAGCTCGACAGGTACCTGCCGAGCTCAAGGAGATAGCTAGATTTGCAAAAATAGATGTCCGAAGGCTAAATTTGAAAAAAAAAATAGCTACAGTATCAGATATGCAACCAATTTCTTATCCGATTTAATGTCATGTATTTATATACTCCCTCCGGTCATAAAAGATTACAAAGTTTGACTATATATATTCTAAAATATCACTCTTTTATGACTGGAGAGAGTACATCGTTCTAATGCACAATAACCTTGTTTACTCTTGAACCTGTGGTGTAACATGCATGTCAATTTTTTTGGTTTTGCTAATTTTTAGTTGCCTAAAATTTTTTATCTCTCAGTTACTTAAAATTGCACATTGCTATGCCTAAAATTTGCAGTGCTAAGTAATTACAATTTTTTGTACAATTTTACTGTAATTTTTAGTTCTATTTATTTTTGTATGTGTAGGATTCACCTAGGTTTACTTTATTGTTGACATGTTGTCAAGGTTACAAATGTCTGTCTTAGTATTATGCAGGGCCTCACCAAACCTAAATTTATTTGTTGTCTAGGTTAAAATAATTCTCTGTTTCATTCTGTCCTAGAGGTGAGGGTGTCGGAAGATCAGAGTGATTAAATCTTCATCTTCACCTGTGCAATAGATGACATTTTTTTCCCGTTCTCTCCTCTTTTTCTTTGACTGCCCTTGCACTTGCAGTATTACAGTAAAAAAAGGTATGTGTAAAGTGTATAAAATACAAACACTTGTGCTATAGTTGCTTCTTAATTTATGTGCAAAACTAAAAATTCCTTCTTCTTTTTTGTTTGTGTGGTTAGTAAGGAGATGTCATACCTCTGGGGTCATGTAACTTCAACGACAATTTCCTTCTCTACTTAACCTCATTTTCGTCAATTAAAACATAGGAACTGAAAGTGCCCGCTCGAAAGGCAGATCACGTGCACATCTCAATTTCCTTTCGGCGACTTTCTGACCACAATCACGGCGTGCGTAACTAATGACACAGCTCCGATCCTGAAAGATTAGCTTGAAGATAGAATGGTTTTCGCTAAAGCGATCGGTACCACCAGTATATGAAAACGTTAGGATCCTGCATGTGATTGTGACAAACTCCTCATCTGTTTTGGTGGCTGAATCAGCCGCGCATTAGGGCTCTAGATCTCTTGCCACTTGCCCATCGGAGGAAGCATAAAGATGTGCCAATCCATTAGTAACTCTCCATGTTTCTAGATCTAGAACATGATTTCCATGGGTTGCTAAGCTGCTACGCATTCATTGCCAACACAAGATGATACGATTAAGGCCTGTTTGAATTTTTTTTCTGGTTCGTGCGGTTTTTTATACTACGTAGAAAGACATAGATAGACGCATGAAAACGGAACGCACGTTGCCTTTACCAGGTAGAGTAGGGAGGGATCGATCGGGAGCACACTAGTGTTGAAGTTCGGTGCATGTCAAAAGCTGTGTGTCTATGCCAACAAATGTTTCAGCGCGGCGGTGGCTGCATATGATGGCCACTAACTCGAAGGACCTCTCTAGTCTCTAGCCTTGCTGTGAAAACAACGGCAGCCTCGTCGTTTCCCAGGAAAAAAAAATCTCAGCGAAGCTCTGCAAAGCGCGACTGATGGCTGGCCACGACACGCGTGCACAGCAGCCTCGCTGTGCCTGGAATATGTTGTCCCGTTCAATGTTTTCGGAGCGTCTAAGGACCTGTTTGAAAATATTGTGGATTTTAGTTTTTATCTGTTATTTTTAGTTTTTGATTGATTGTGAGAAAGAATATAATAAGAAAGTAAAAGATATTCATATTAAGAAGCCACTTTGTTCAAAGTGGTTTCTGCAGTGACTCGTACAAACAGCATATAGAAATCACCTTAAAAAACCACTATATTCAACTTCTAGTTTTTAAAAGTTGGGGTGATCGGTTCGGCTGAAAAGCTCATGGCTTATGGCTGAAAACACTGTAGCTGGCTGAAAAAAGCACTGTAGCTGATAGAGGCTTATTTAGCATAATTAAATTTAAAAAAATTTAAAAATATAAAAAATATATTAGCACATTACGTATAATATAAACAAATACGGGAAAAAAAAGAACCGGCAAAAAAACTCAATAAAAAGCAAAAAATTCAGAAAAAGGCGAAACTTATGAATAATGTCAAATAAGCCCACAGCCAGCAGCTGCAGCCATGTTGATCGCTGCCTAAAAGACAAATTGTTTGGAACATGACTAACGATTTTTGGATAACCATGCAAGGTCTTTGTGGACTTCTGGACCACTCTATTTAAAATAAATAGCTTTTAAACAAAATATTTTTTAAAAAATAGGTTGTATAAGTCAATTATAGTAGATACTATAACGACTTCATCTAGATCGGTCAAAATCGCATATAATCTCACTCCATACTCTCTCGAACAATTAAAAGCAAAAGAATTCAGTAAAAAAAAGGTCCGTTAACTCGTTACGGAGCAACGGAGCGTTCCATCCTTACTTCCCAACAGGAGTAGACGACCACAACGCCGGTAACAAGAGATTAATTTTACAAAATTACGTCTCGTCAAAAGGCAAAGGCAAACGAACGGGTCCTACCAAGCCCCTGCGGCTCCTCCGAGACCAACGCGAAGAAAAAAAAACCAACGGTGAGAAGGAGAGAGAAGAAGAGACCTCCTTGTTGTTCCTTCTTTTCTCTTGCTCGCTTTGCTTTCCCTCTTCTCGTCGTCAGCAATGCCGTCGCATCGCATGAGAGAGATTCTCGTGGCCATTGAGATGGATATGTAGAGAGAGAGGATACCGGGCCCTGCATGTACGTGTCAGGCAGGCATGTGGCCGTGGCAGATGGGAGCTAGGATTTTGATGATGGATGCAAACTTAAGACACATTTGTTCTAACATGAGTTTAAATGGTATAGTATAGAAGTTCAAATATGATAAATTATATGTTTACACTACAATTGATAATTCTGGTCAAATTGATGCATATGAAACTTTTTTGGTTTCCTATGCAACCATGTGTTTGGTTGCAAGGACTAGGTGGGACGGGATGAGATGTATCTGTTTTTGTAGGTGTTTGGATGGGAGACAAGCAGAGTCAAGGACATCCCACTAGGAATATTCCTTGTAGATCCGGGACCAAGCAATCCTCTTTTTTTCATGGGACGGAGTCATCCCACATGGGATAGAGTCATCCCACCTCTTTGTTTTTTTAAGTACTATTTTGTTTATTTTTTTTAAGAAAAACTCAAAGGCTTATGTGTAGAAACATATCAACAATAGCCTTCAATGTTTTTTAAAAAAAACTCAAATGCCACACATATCCCACCTTCATCCTTCCATCCAAACAAAGGATGAGACCATTTCATCCCACTTTATCCTTCCAACTAAACAAAAAACAGGGATGACTCTATCCCCCAACCAAACAAAAAATGGGATCATCCCATTCCAAAACCAGGGACAGGACCATCCCATCCCACCTTGTCCCTAAACCAAACACAACCTAAGTTACCAATTACCACAACTCTTGCATATACCTACTTCTGCACAAAGCAAAATTTTCTAAGTATTGTATTCCGCAGCTCAAAGGAAACAGAATTTATGATCATCACTACTAAGAACTATGGAATCTCACGACAACAATCTAAATAATGGGAAGAAATGGCTTACTTGGTAGCTTTGATCTGCTGTGAAATGGTCGAAAGCTTCTTGCGTTCTTTGACGATCCAAGACCAGTAAAGAAAGGATAATCCAATGTTAGAAACTGAGAATTTTGTGCACGGGACGGGCCGATCAAAAGGGTTTTAGGGTTTAAGTGATGAGGGAAAAGAGGAGGGCGTGATAGCTCTAGCACGTACTCGCTTGGAGACGTCACCGAAGACCTAGTCAGCGGTGACCTACAGGTTGAGGAGGGCGCAGCTAGGCTCGCGATACGCCACGGCATGGGCCTCCCATCTCCGGTCACCGTCCTTCGACACCTACAGCATCTCTAGAGGCATCGGGTGTGCCCCACATCTTGACGACCTTGGCGATGCTTGCCGACTTCGTGCGGGTCTCAACGACTACACCAGGAGGAGACGAGGTGGTGCAGCGCCTTGAGGGACGACACGAGCGGGTGGTAAACAGTGGCGTCGTTGGCCGTGACGTGTGGGTGGTAGGTTGGCCGGCGCTTGATGGCTGCTAGCTAAGGCAGAAGTCTGAAGCCAGAAGATAGGGATTGGGGATTTTGGGTGGCCAGTTAGGGATGAGGGAATGATTCTCTCCTAAGGGTGGCACTATAAGCTGCTGAGCTGTGTTGTGGCTATTATGTTGATGGGTTTGACTTGTTGAGCCTAATGGGTTGCGTGCTGCAAAATTGATGTTTTGAAGGAGTATGTTAATATGTTGTATATGTTTTGCGTATTAAAAGTGGTATATATATATATATATATATATATATATATATATATATATATATATATATATATATATATATATATATATATATATATATATATATATATATATATACACCAGATTTTTGTGTAAAAATTTTGGAAGTACAGCTATACTCCCATATATTTACTGTGGCTCTACCGCTGCATCTGGCGGAAAGCGACACGAAAATGGGATCGACCAGGACTACTCGCCGGGCTATGCGGCAGTACTGCATCACGGCTTCCCGGCGGCAAACTGTTGGTTTTCTGGGTGATTTCCCGTCGTTTCAGCGTCCCCGGCCCGTGCCAAACTGTTGCTTGCACGTCTTCATCTAGATATCATACAGAGGAGTGCATGCGACGCGAGGGTCTCTGCCCCTCTGGTTTCCGGCCATCAGTTCGGCCTCTTCGATCCAATGTAGCGAAACAGGGGGCGATGAATACGATTATTCATGTCTTTTCTTTGAACACTGCCTGCAAAAATGGTGCTACTACAGAAACGTTTCTGTTCTTGAGCGATTCGCGACGTGAAACAAAAAAAAAGGGAAGGTTACACGGGAAGGAGTATAAAAGCGGAAGCAAAGGGCGGGTATGCGTTGGCCCCACCGAGCAGCGTCGGTTGGCTCCGTCGACACGTGGCGCGAGGGCAGCGATCGAGCGTGGCCACCACGGGAATCATTAATCCGGGAAATGGACGGATCCGGGCTGTGGGTCCGGGAAATATGCTCGAGACGATCTCTTCCGAAAGGATCCAAGCTCGGCCCCTTGCGTTGTGAAAACCACCCCAGGGAAAAGACATATGGGTTGGCTCTTGTGATCTGATGTTTTGATTTTGATTATATATTTTTTGAATTCGGACTACTTACGAAAAATAATATATAGAGAAAAATAATTGTATATAATTTTAACCGGTATTACTGAACTCAATATAATGTCTACTATAATATATCTATAGACGCCGCTTTAAAAAGACATACCGTTTAAAGCTAGTTACTGCAGTAGAAAGTGATAAGCTAAAATCGAAAAGAATCTAGCCTATATCCCTGTTGAATTTTTTTTGACTCCGGTGTGTATCCTCATATCTTATTGGTGTATGGTGCTTAGCATTTTCATCTCAATTTTTTTGACTCATGAGTACAACAAAGATGTATCAGGGGTGGATATCGAACCAATCGCTCATCTTATCGAGTTTTATTTTCTAAAATTGACATAGTTTGATTTAATATTATTTTACGTGTAATTTGGACATATTGTTAAAACACAAGCTAACGAGCCGAGCTGACCTAGAGTAAAATTCAAATTCATTTGAAATCAACTCGTTTCAATGCTTAACTAATTAACAAGTATAGTTGAAGCAATTTTGAACCGAGTCAATGAGACCTACTAACAAGCTTTTTTGCCACCCCTAGTATCACGTACACAAGCACTCATGCACCCACGTGAGTGAGTCCAATGCACACGTTAAGATAAACCGAAGACTTTAAAACCTCATGGAGCGTTGACACATGCTTTGACCACTGAATGAATCCACGTGCTTGTGTACTCTGAGAGACCCTAAAATCTCATAGAGTAGGAATACACGTTTTAATCTCTGAATACACCCATATACGTAAATACTCTGAGAGATAATGTGCATATAAATAGTATCCTCGTGAAAATAAAATGTCCTAGGATCGAGCCCGGATGGGCTGCATGTCGGCAGCCTCCTCTGTGCAAGGCTCGGTCCTCTTCATCTCCAATAAAACTAGGGATGTATATGGCGCGGCTGGTAGGAAGCCCGCTCTGTGCCACGCTGGCCACCTAGTAGATTTGCGGGCTGCGGAGCACAGCGATTATGTGGGCTTGCCGGCGAGCCCACATAAGAAAGCCACGTTGGCTTAAATGGGAGTAGTAGTTCAGCCAATTTAACAAAGTTATGTTGCCTGTCGGTGAACAGATGAAAACGGAGCAAAACCGGAGGTAGCAGTCGAATAACTAGCCAAAAAAAAAAAAAAATTCAATGCAAACGTTTGGGATTTCCATCAGAAATTATGCCACATTATCATAGGGAACCATCAGATGAAGCAACCAACTGCATCATTGCTAAACACACGACACATATAGTGGAGTGCAACACAGATAGCTAGATAATTTGATATTACAGATGGGTAACCAGACTCATTTCTTCCTTCTTCTTGAGACCAGCGCCTCCCAATGTACCCTTCTATCCTCCCCTGGCCTTCAATTCCTTCAGTGCCTGTCTGCTAAGAAAATCATGTCGATCATGTCAGCAAATAAGAACCCCAGCTAAGCAGATGAGAATGAAATACCAGATAACTTTGGCTACTGGTCTCACCTTTTCCTCTTTCTTATTCTGCAAATACGGAAGATCACTCTGCAAAGGAAGAGGAAATCAGAACTATGCCAAATGTAGACCAATTGTAATGATCACTGCAGTTACTGATATTATCCCTTCTATTGTCTATGCACAAAGTTTCAGAATAAAGAACCACTATTCAGAAGAGACAATATTAAAAATTCAGAAGAACTACTAAAATATTGCACCCTCCCAAACCATTTGTTAAACCAAATATATACTTGAAACATAGGGGTGTAAGGGTGTAAGTGGCGCGGCTGGCGGACAGCCCACTCTAGTTTGCAGTGAACATTATCAAACTCCATCATCTAACATCAACATCAAACACATGAAGCTACAATTGAACATATGAATCATCAAACATTGACATCACATCAACATCAAATAGTGATGACTGACTACAGCAAATAAATAGACTGTATTCACAAAAAACAGTAGAAGGGCCTGTTCTATCCGGTTTTTGAAACTGGGTTTTAGCTTTTACTATAATACCTAGCTTTCCAATGTAGTATTTTTTTTCAAGACGGAGTCTATAAGTTAATTATAGTACACATTGAAAACCCATCATCTGTACCAACCAAAATCGCATACGAGTATCTCTTTCTCCGTAATTTCTGTTACAAATAGCCAAAATTCAAAAATTTCCGCCAAAAGTCATAAGTCGCAGCCACAAGGAATAGACCCAAAGATAGTTAAAGTGTACCATGATTCAGAATGCATAGTTAAAGAAAACAATAGCATCAACCTACTGTCCACTGGCATATCACATCTTCTTGTTTCGACAGCAACAAACTATTGACTTATAATAGATAGATACATGTGCAGAAAAATGCTAATATAGTAATGGTACACAAGTTTTTGCTCTTCTTGGATCAGATATCAGTGAGTTAAAACACACCAACACATTGGTGCGATATCAACCAAAACATGTTTTTGGTGGCTCCCTCGATATCATTGTCACAAAACTTCAGTTACTGATTGCTATGGGCAAGTTTTCAAATTTGATTTACAAATTGACTTGAGAATTAAACCGTACCTGTTAATTCTTAGTCAAGATTTACCGGCACCAACATCTTCACCGGTCAATATTAATTATATCAATACATCTTCACCGGCACCAATATCACTTGTTATTGTGTTGACATGAGAAGAGCCTGAAACGACAAAAAAGAAGCCATTTACATAATTTTCTTTAGCATAACATAAACTAGCATGTCAAGTACAATTAAGAGCTAAGTGAATGTACCATAATATCGCATCCAATCCTACAGGTAGATTAGTGCATATACAGTCTCACTAGCGTGACCGAATAAGAGAGGAGAGGGATGGAGCCGAGGAGGCAGCTAGGGTTTGGCGCTCCATCCGTAAGGGCATGTACAACCCACAGACAGGCTGCCGTCTGCAAGTTCATTCCACCTCACACACAGACGACTGAACAGACAGCTTGTACAATGGACTGTCTGTTTAACTGTCTGCAAAGTGTTTAATGCATACATGCAGCCATGATTAAGTAAGAATAAGATCCTTGTATACCATTTTGTTGCTTCTGAATACAAAACAGATCAAGAATAAATAAGATAAATATAATTACAAAATTTTTGCAGCTATCAATTTAGTTCCACTTCACATGCAGGAAAAAAAAGGATCCAATTCTTTGGTTCAGCTAGTACAAACATACATGCATCCATGATCTCTGTTTGGAGTCAATCAAGAAACAACATGCACAAAATAGGCAAAGCTTTGGCTATTGGACAACAGAAATGACAAGAAGATAGCTGAGATCGGACCCAAAAATCGTTCTTGGAAAGTTTCTCAAGATTCTCACTGAAACAACACGTTTGTAGCTGCCATCCAGAGAAAGTCAAGTATCTGTTCACTGGGGACCTGATAAAGCAACAAGCAACTAGGATTCAGTCCAAGTATTAACCTACATATTTGCTCTGAACTAAAATTTTGAATATTTACTAAGCTGCAATTCTAAATTGTAGTACTGCAATTCTAAATAGTAGGTTGATAATAGAACTAGTTATGGACTGCACATCACATTAGACACTATGAATTGTAGTACTGCATGCTTATTCTGGCCGCTACAATAACTGACAATTTTTTCTATACTCTCACAAGCTAAGATAACCCAACTTCTATCAGTCTATGGAAGCTATAAACTCTGAAAACTCTGATAATTACAGCCTGAAACTCAGTTTTGGACACTGAAGCTCTGAAACTAATGGCCTGAAACTCAGTTTTGGACACTGAAGCTCTGAAAATTTTGGCCTGAAAACAAAGCTGCAGTGCCCGATTTGAGTAAACATTAAGTCATGAATCACAGACTACTTCACTTTGAACATGAATTAGGAAAAACAGGGGCTGAGATAAACCTAGTTTTAATAGGGATTGAGTATACTTTGCCCGATTTGAGTTCAGTGAGTACAGTAATCAGGGGAATACAGTAATCAAGGCAAAGTAGATAGATAATTCTCACTCAATTCGCAAGGCACATGAAAGGCCATTCCTGCAAACGATTAAATTGATAAGAATGAAACAGGAGAGAAAGCGGTGTCCTCACCAGGCGCCGGGAAAGCCACCTCCGCCAGATCCATCATGGAGGAGCTGAGGAGGCCGCCGTCGCCGCGCCCTTGCCGACACCAGCCGAGCAACTTCCGCGACTGAGGGTGCGCGCCACCGCAGCCGCCCCTCCGCCGAGCCGCATCCGCGACCGAGGGTGCGCGCCGCTGCAGCTGCCCCCTCCGTCGAGCCGCATCCGCGACCGAGGTTGCGGGCAGCTTCTGCCGAGCCGATTCCGCGACCAAGGGTTTGGGCCGCCATCGCCGCCGGTGACGTGCCCTTGCTCTTCCTAGCTGAGGCCACGTCCTTGCTCTTCCTAGCCGACGACGCGCTAGACATCTCGGGCGATGAGGGAGAACGGCGAAGGTGAGGACACCGGGGATATATGGGAAGATGGGGTGGATTCTGGCGCGCAACATCATCCCGCGCGCGTCCAAAACCAGAATCCGCGCGCGCCCGCGCGGGATCCGCGTGCGCCGTCGAGATGAGAAGACGAGCCGTACAACGCTGCTCCTCGTGACGCTTGGGCCTCGGAGCACGGGCCCTCGCCGTCGCCTCGCGAGGCGACGGGGCGACCGTCTCCAAGCCAAATCGAGGTGATTTTTGCAAAAAAGCAAAGACGGAGATGGGCCGAGACGACGCGTTGTACATGCCCTAACCCTACATATTAGGCAAAGTGTAGGCTACGGAGTTACGACTCAACAGACCTTTTTGTGCTACCTTGTGACGTTGAAAAATGCTTTACACACGATGGTTTTAGGATGTGTTTGGTTTGAGTGATGAGGTGGAATGGAATGAGATGGTTCCTTTGACCAATCCTATCTATATGTTTGGTTTGAGGGATAGGGTGGGATGGAATGGTCCAAAGTGGGATGAGCCTGTGCAAATTTAGAGAATATTCTTCTTAGATGCTGGACCATGTGGTTTCACCTTTTTTGTGAAACTATTTCATCCTATTCTATCCTATCCCATTCCACTTTCATCACTCCAACCAAACACATCCAGTTACGATAGCAGTATGATCTTTCTGACTCGTGAGACCCGACCCAGTTTAGTAGGCCCCACCGCTATCCCCTTCTTCCTCACGCACAACGGCGCAAGCGGCGCAAGCTTCTGCTCTTTCTTTGCTCCTGTAAGCCGCCACCGCCTGCACTCTTACGCCTCACGGCCACCGCCTCACAACCACACGCCACTGTCGGTGGGATTGATTTCTTACGCCTCACTCGGAGCATGGAGGCTCACTTGATGTTGGGCGCGTGGTCTAGACATAGATCCCACGGCACCGCACCACGTCAAGCTCCTGAGACCTTCACTCCACAAACCTAACTTGTACAACTCTGGAGCCCAATCACCCACGTGAATCTGCTTGTTCCTTTTCCTTCTGTTTTTTCTTTCTTCTTGTTGATCTTAGAGAGGGTTTGTTGTTGTTGTTGTTGTTGATTTGTATATGGGAGACTGGGAGCTTTCGAGAGATTTGGATGGGTTTTTGGAGAAATTTTAGGCAGGTTCAATGTTAACAGAGACAATCATGCAAAATTTGGGGTTTATTTGACATGTATCCTTATCGAGGTATTTCATGGCAAAATTGATAGAAAGAGATGTAATCCTTGTGAATTGAGCAAAAAAATGCTGTAGAGGTCTTTGACCCTTTCTTCATTTGTTTTTGATTGCTCTCTGGTTGTATTAAGACTCAGTTGGATTGTAGATTTTACTGTCAATCGCAAAAAGAAGGATAAGAACCTCGGCAGTGTGAGTGGAGCTCAGCAAGCACCTCAAGGTCACTTGGCAAGGAGGTCCGTGGTGACCAGCTCGGAGAGCGCAGGTACTACACCGCCGCCACTTCTTTAGCATCTTACAGAGTTCGTATGGCTGCCTCGCGCTGCCGTGCTCCCATGCTCGGCGGCAGGGGCGGATCCAAAGAAGCCTGAGTGAGGGCACAGGCCGCCACTCAATTCGTAGGAGCCCAGGTATATAACCTAAGATTTAATGCTAGTGCCCCTACTCAGCCCAACTAAAAGGCCCTCACTTATCTGTGATATAATGGATGTAGAGGCTCATTCGTATATTTGGTATACTTGACTTTGTGGGTGTGCCCCCTTTCAGATTTTGTTCTGGATCCACCCCTGCTCGGCGGCGACGGAGCAGCCCGGCCAGTGCAGCAACGGCAAAGGAGCGCCCGATGGTGTACATCCGACCACTCCTCTTCTGCCACCTCCATGGTCGGCTTTGGTCTTTCGATTTGAACTTGATGTGAACTGGATTTTTCCCCATTCAAGCGCACAGAACAATTTCCCACGCGGTATCTCGCGTCGTAACGTTATCGTACGATAAAACATCGTACGTATAGCGTGAAGTTATAGATGAGAGATTGCACCAGGCTGCACTCCTAGGATAGTGTGGCAGCGTTGAGCATTAAACCAAACACCCTCTCCATCTTCATCTTTGGCATGGCCGACGCCATCGCAACCTCCCATTACTGTTGGTTGGCAGTGCCACACGCTACGCCGGTTCACGAAGTGCCACTACTGTTGCGGACCCTGCTTGCAACCATCTGTATGGCTTGGAGAAATACATGGGTGGGCTTGGATGAACTGTAAAATAAAGTTGAGGCATGATAAACCTAAGGGTGCAAAAGACGCATAATATTTGGGAGAAAATCATATACTACATATTTTTAGGTAATCCCTTAAATAATATTCTATCCGGTTATAAAACCATATCGTTTTGGACATTGATATGGTCTTCAAAACACAACTTTGATCACTAATTTGTATTGTAACATATTTATAGAATTCAATAAAATTATAGTATTATGATAATACTTTTTGAGATAATTCTACACATATGATTGTCATGTAACCAATCTAAATATTTGGGAAGATACCGATATCCAAAGTGTTGAAAGTTTGACTGCACGTATCCCAAAAATAACATATATTTGTAACTAGATGGAATATATAAACATGAATATATTGATAATAATAGATTCAACATTCCATGTGGTATTTGCATATAGGATTTATTTGAAACGCAGGAATTTCATAGAAGAAAATAATTTAATTCTCAAATTTAGAAAAAAAAATGCTCGTTCCAAATAGGTGCCTTTAACTTAGAAATTTTTTGCAGACCGTGGCTTGCCCGGTTGGTGGTGGTTGTCAGTGGATGCCCTACCTGTCCAGCTTCAAGCTGTGACACCGCATTTTTCCGGGGGAGGGGGGTACTGTTCACGTGAATAGTGCCCCTTTGTCATTGTTTATGTGAATAATGTCCCCTGAGTATATGCGCGTATGTGGGTGTGTTCAGTGGTCAAAGCGCGTACCTGCGCTCCCGAAGATCTTGAGTTTTGGTCTCTAGTCTCAAGCATGTACATTAGACGCACCCATATAATGTGTGTGGTGTTGAGTGCGTGCGTATGTACGTGCATACTTGTTATACTCATAAGCCCCAAAAAAAACTTAGAAAATTTTCCGGAAGGATTGTCTGCTGATCGAGTTACAGAGCTCTCGGTTCCCTTAGGATGTGTTTGGTTGGTGGAATGGGGAGGAATGGGATGGGATGATTCCAGTTTTTTGGGATGGGATGGAACGGGATGGTTCCGTTGATATGTTTGGTTCATAGTATGGGATGATTCTGTTTTTTGTTTGGTTAGTGGAATGGAGAAGAATGGAACCGTTCCGTCTGTTGTTTGGTTGATGGGATGGGGATGAAAAATAGGATATGCGTTCATCGGGGGACCGAGCGTGCGGCGGCGAGGGAGGACGGCGCGGGCGGGAGGTCCGCGCGGGAGGTCGGCGTGGGCGGGGGAGGCCGGCGCGGCCGGGAGTTCGGCGCGGGAGGAGGCCGGCGCGGGCGTCAGAGGCAGTCGCGGGAGGCCGGCGCGGGAGGGAGGTCGGCGCGGGAGGGGAGGCCGGCAGCGTGGGAGGCCGGCGCCCCGATCTGGATCTGGAGAGGCCGGCGGCGTGGGAGACAGAGGGCGCAGCTTTTTTTGTGGGATGGGCTCGTCCGGGATTTTTTGGGGGATGGAGTGATCCCGAATATTGAAGGAATATTCCTTTGGAAGGAACAGTTTGCTTCCACTTCATTCGTCTCCATCCCACGATCCAAACAGCTGGATGAACTCAAAATTGAAATGGGATGATTCCATCCCTTGGCCATCCTAGCATCCAAACACATTAAAAAACTTAGAAAACCCTCATATTTTTTAGGGAAAGAAAATTAAATCCCTCCGTTTGGAAATGCACGCAGGACGCGACCTTCTGTGCATGTGCTGACGCACGTCTGTTACTCCAAAGCTGCACGGCCAAGATGTCCAGTCTGACAGGTCCGCGCCGCGCCGATGCGGACCGAACCCAATTGACACCTCTAGGCTGGAGGAGGAAAAGCCCAGGCAACCGCCTCTCCTCGACTCCCACCAAGTCCGATTCTCCGAGATCGTCGAACACAAAAGCGGCGGCGTCGGCGGCGGCGAGGTAGAAGAAGAAGAGCCAGCGGCGCGTGGAGCGGGAGGGAGAAGAGCTTGGGAGGGGGAAGGGCTTCGGAAGAGAGATGCCGCTGTACGACTGCATGCTGCTGGTGAAGCCGCTGGTGACCAAGGAGTCCGTGGCGGAGCTCGTGGCGCGGGTGGCGCGGCGCGCGTACCAGCGCAACGGCGTCGTCACCGACCTCAAGTCCTTCGGCACCATCCACCTCGGCTACGGCATCAAGAAGCTCGACGGCCGCCACTTCCAGGTCCACCCCGACTCGCCGCTCTTTATGTACATACATACTCTCTTAGTGAAGTCTTCACTTCCTCGTGTGCTGTGCCTCGTGGCCGCGCGGAGCGGTGACGATCGGACTCGTTCGGCTAGGTTGATCCGTTTGGTTGAAGCGTGTACGAAATGCCTAAGTGGGCACGAGCGTCTGGGTTTTTGGTTCTTGGCGATGGGTTGGTGCACTTAACATGCTCGATGAAATGCCCAAATAGGTTTGGCCGTTGGCTGTTACAGTATTACTGGGCATTGGCCTTGGCGTGCTCGACGGAATGCTCTATCCAATGTGTTGGTGCGGTGTTGTGATCATTATTTCGATTGGATCTAGTGTTTTAAGTGAGTCAGGAGCTCAGTATTGCTCTGGTGACCCTTAAAAAAAGATTGCGCTGGCAGGGTGGCTTAGAGAACAGATATGCAGCATGCAATGGCTTATTTTCTTTGCATATTGAATAGAAGCATGAACTACCCGAATAAAACACCTCCACAATGCTCCTAAAACCATATTACATGTCAGATGGTGGATATTCTTTCAGGCTTGGAATTCTACGATGAATATTTAATCAATTGTTTCTATTAGTAGCACCACCCCCACCCACCCACCAACAAAACAAAAGATATATAGCGCCACATTAAGCACTATTCTTCTTGTGCCCTAAAGTTATATGTTGGTACTGCCCTTGGATGTTCTGTGAAATGTCCAAAACAGTATGTCTATTGCATTTGAGCTAGGTGAGTCATTTTAAATTATCTAGTTCTTGAACAAAAGTTTAGAGGTATCTGGGAGGAAGAGGAAGGCCAAGTGGCGTCGGCTTGGTAGGTCGAGAGATCGGACTATAGTTGAGGGCGAATAACCTTGGAAGATAGACTAGAATAATTCATCTTCTTTGCTTGATCTCAATGATAATACGCCTCCCTTTATATAGCGACAACATGTTACGTGCTTGAAAAAACTGTTCAAGCACACTGTTCATGTGTGTGAACAGTAACCTGTGGTGCTAGCTGCACATGGTAAGATTAGATTAGTTAAGATAGAGATAAGAATAGTTAATTTTCTTATTAGATGGTTTACTACCTTATAGATATATTCCATCTATTAGAGATATGTTTCTTTAAAAATAGAGATTATTTTTTAGAGGTCAAGTCGAGTTATCCCTATAAAAGAGACAGCATGTATCCATTATCATGAAGCAATGAATAATGAAGAAGTGTTCTCAAGTCCCTGACTCCTAGTTCTGGTCTCTCCCCACCGGCTACTCTAGATCCGTTCCTCTCCCTCAATCGGTGTTCTCCTTCTCCTAGCTCCGTTCTACTTCAAGTTGTCGTCGTCCGATCTCTCTCCGATGGATGTTTATCTTGTTATGAACTAAGATTATGACAATTGGTATAAGAGCAGCCAATCCATTCTCACGGCTTCTGCTTATCATGAAGCGTGTCATTGCTGTTCCACATTGGCTGCCCTTGTCGCCGGCAACTTCCTTGACATCGAGCAACGCTAAGGCCTTTGCGCCTTCGCTATCAATCATCATCAACACATTGTGGATCTCCCACACGAGGCATTGCAATTGCTCGCTTGATTGGGCCTACCAAGGGCTACAATCATGGCCGCCACCATAGCTCGAGGACGAGCTGTCGCTGAAGGGGGAGAAGCTGTTATGTGCTGAAAATACTGTTCACGTGCATTGTTCATGCGCGTGAATATTACCCATGAACAGTAACCCACGGTGCTAGCTACGCATGGTAAGATTAGATTAGTTGGGATAGAGATAATAATAGTTAGTTTTCTTATTAGATGGGTTTATTACTTTATAGATATATTTCATCTATTAGAGATAGATTTCCTTAAAAATAGAGATTATTTCTTAGAGGTTATCACTATAAAAGGGATAACATATATCAATTATCATGAAGCAATGAATAATGAACAAGTGTTCTCAAGTCCCTGATTCTTAGCTTTGGTCTCTCCCCTGGACTGGCTACTCTAGATCTGTTCCTTTCCCTCAATCGGTGCCCTTCTCCTAGCGCTGCACTACCTCAAGTCGTCGTCGTCCGATCTCTCTCCGACAGATGTTTATCCTGTTATGAACTAAGGTTCATGACACAACACCTAACATTTCAATCTAAACTTTCCACCTAAATATATGGTTATTTTTATTGAGGGAGGGACCCTGTGCTACCTTGGCCCACAACGACTTCAGCGTAATGACACACATTGGGGAATCTACCCTGGACGAAGTTCGGAGTCAACCCTGGACAGGGTCTGGGAAACCAAGACAGAGCCCGAAGACCGACCTTGACCAATATCTGGAGTCCACCTTAGATGGGGTCCGCGCCACCCCGGACGAGGTCCGCGTCACTTCGGGCGAGGTCCGGACCTTGGCCAAGATCCAGAGTCCACCCCGAATGATGTCCAGAGTCCCCCTTGGATGGGGTTCGCGCCACCCCGGTCGAGGTCCAGGGGCCGACCCAAGACAAAATCCGAAGGCCAACCTTGGGCGGGGTCCGGAGGCCAACCTCGGACAAAGGCCGAAGACGAAGTTCGGAGGCCACTCTCAGGCGGGTACAGAGGCCAACTTCAGGCGGAGTTTGGGAGCAACCCTGAGCGAGATCCGCAGGTTAGCCCTGGAGTTCCTCAGATGCGGCGGGACCCACTTGGCGTCAAGGACAAAAATACCCTTAGGAGTAAGCTAGGCCCTAAGGGCAGAATTGTAACTTCACTCGTCTCATCCCACTCTATAATAGAACCCCTTGTAAGTGGAGAGGTGGAAGCCATTTTGTAACCCTGGACACCCATATGCAATACACTCCTTCATTCATTCGTATGTGATTCTCGTCTCCTCGCACCCTTGGTGGTCTTCGAATCTGACCAGGGGTGCATATAAATGTGATGTCCGGTCTCGTATCGACGACAGTTGGCGCCGTTCGTGGGGACCTGAGCGAGAAGCCACGCCGCTTAGGAATATGAAGGCATGGAAGGTCGCTGGCCGGGTCTGTGCTGTCCCGGGCTTCGTCTAGGCGCCGCCCTCTTCGAACTCCACCACGGACTCTGTCTGAGCCGAGGTCCTCCATACCCCTTCCGGACTCCGTCCGGACCGTGATCTTCCGGACCTCCTCCAGGATTGTTGGGCAGACTCGGGCCACCAAGGGCCGAACCTCCCCTATAAATACCTTCACTAGCCAAAGATTCCATTTCCTCCTCATTTTTTATCCTTACTCCAGTTTCATTTCTTAACCTTATAACGTCTGTTTGACGTCGTCACTTCGGGTCTCTTCCTCGTCATGGACCTTGAGCCAGCGTCGCTCCGCTTCTTGGACCCCCTCCAGGAGCCTTGGACTTCGCCCTGCAGCCTCCCTCCGGTCCGAACTTGCTCCGTCCCCTGAATGCCCTCCGGTCCAAGACCTCGATCCGGCGCAGATCTTCTCCCTGGACCCCCTCTGGGTCTGGACCGCCTCCGGGTGCCCTAGACTTCGCCCCGTGTCACGCCGTAGCCTTCCTCTGGAACACCTCCGCCGAGTGCCCTAGACCGCCTTTGGAACACCTCTGGCCCTTCACCCCGCCTCACGCTGTGGCCTCTCTCTCGGTCCGGACTGTCTCGCTCCCCGGCCGGCCTCCGCTTTGCATCCTGTTCTACCTTGGCTTCTGATCAGACTCCACCCTTGGGCCGACTCCGCTTGGCGTCTCGGATCCCCTTCGGGTCTCCTCGGTGAGCTCCAACACACATCGATGGCTCTGTCTTGGTGTGGTACAACTTGGCCTCGACGACTTTGCCTCAGCCGAACATCGCTTCGCTTCGACAGTGTCTCCTCGACTAGAAGCTCCCCTAGCTCGATGGATTCACCTTGGTAGCTCCAACATGGTCTTGATGGCTCGGCCTCGGCGTGGTTCAACTCGGCCTCGACGGCTTTGCCTTGGTTGAGCATTGCTTCGCCTCGACAATGCCCCTCGAGTAGGAGCTCCCTCTAGCTTGATGGATTTGCCTCAGCAAGCTCCAACACGCCTCGATGGCTTGGCCTCAGCGTGGTTCAACTCGGCCTCAATGGCTTTGCCTCGACTGACCATCGCTTCGCCTCGACTTTGTCCCCTCGACTAGGGGCTCTCTCTAGCTCTATAGATTTACCTCAGTGAGCTCCAACACAACCTGATGGCTCGACCTTGGCATGGTTCAACTTGGTCTCGACGGTTTTGCCTCGGCGAACATCGCTTTGCCTTGATGGCTTCTCCTCGACTAGGGGCTCCCCCTAGTTCGATGGATTCACCTCGACGAGCTCCAACATGCCCCAATGGCTCGGCCTCGATGGCTTTGCCTCAGCTGAGCATCCCTACGCCTCAACGGTGTCTCCTCGACTAGGGGCTCCCCCTAGCTCGATGGATTTGCCTTGGCGAGCTCCAACACGCCCCGATGGCTCGGCCTCGATGGCTTTGCCTCGGTCAAGCATCGCTATGCTTTGATGGTATCTCCTCGACTAGGGGCTTCCCCTAGCTTGTTGGATTTGCCTTGGCAAGCTCCAACACATTTCGATAGCTTGGCCTCGGCGTGGTTCAGCTTGGCCTCGGCGTGGTTCAACTTGGCGTCGGTAGCTTCGCCTCAATGGTGTCTCCTCGACTAGGGGTTTCCCTTAGCTTGGTGAAGTCACCTCGGTGAGCTCCAACACGTCTTGATGGCTTGGCCTCGGCGTGGTTCAACTTGGTCTCGACGGCTTCGCCTCGGCCAAACATCGCCTCGCCTCGACGGTGTCTCCTTGACTAGGGGCTCCCCCTAGCTTGATGGATTCAACTCGATGAGATCCAATACGCCTCAATGGCTTGGCCTCGGTGTGGTTCAACTCGGCCTCGATGGCTTTGCCTCGGCCGAACATCGCTTCGCGTCGACGGCGTCTCCTCAACTAGGGGCTCCCCCTAACTCAATGAATTCACCTTGGCCAGCTCCAACACGCCTCAATAGCTTGCCTCGGCGTGGACACACACACACATCCTCCGGGGTCGTGCCTGCGACAACTAGCCCTCCAGGTTCGAGTCGCCTAACACTCACCCTCTAATGTGGGGTCTGCGACAACTCGCCCTCCGGGGTCGAGTTGCTTAACACTCACCTTCTGGGGTCAGGTCCGCGACAACTCACCCACCGGGGTCGGGTCGACGACCACTCACCCTTGGGGTCGAGTCTTCACCAATCTACACCCACCCTACGGGGTCGGGTTGATGACGACTCACCCTTCGAGTCGAGTCTACATTGCTTTACACCCACCCTTCGGGATCAGGTCTCTGACAAGCACTAACTTTTTCTTTTCAGATGATAGACAGTGACGTTCTCACCTCCCCGACGGACCCGCTGCTCATGAGCTTCGCCCCGAGCACCAAGTTTTTTCTGATGGAGACGACAATGTTCTCACCTCCCTTAGCGACCAACCGCTCGCGAGCTTCGTCTCGAGCACCAAGTTCTTTTGATGGGAGACGACGATGTTCTTGCCTCCCTGACGAACCTGTTGCTCGCGAGCTTCACCCCGAGTGCCATGTTTTTTCCGGTGGGAGACGGCGATGTTCTTGCCTCCTGAGCAACCAGCAGCTCGCTAGACAACCAGTTGTCTCGAGCACCAAGTTTTTTCGATGGGAGATGGCGATGTTGTCATCTCCTCGATGGACCTGCCGCTCGCGAGCTTCACCCCGAGTGCCATGTTTTTTTCGATGGGAGATGACGATGTTCTCACCTCCCCAAGCGACCAGCTGCTCGCGAGTTTCGTTCCGAGCGCTAAGTTTTTTTTATGGGAGACGACTCGCCTCACCGACGGACCCGCCGCTTGTGTGCTTCATCCTGATTGCAAGTTTTTTCGATGCAAGATGGCGATGTTCTCGCCTCCCCAACGGACCCACCGCTCACGAGCTTCGCCCCAAGCGCCAAGTTTTAACCAATAGGAGGCGGCGTCGTCTCGCCTCCCTGACAGACCCACCGCTCGTGAGCTTCGCCCTGGATGCCAAGTTTTCTCCGATAGGAGACAATGACATTCTCGCCTTCTCGAGCGACCAGCTGCTCGTGAGCTTATCTCAAGTGCCAAGATTTTTCCGATGGGGGCATGGCGACCTTCTCACCTCCCCAACGGACCAGCCACTCGCGAGCTTCGCCCTGAGCACTAGGTTTTTTTATGAGAGATGGCGATGTTCTCGCCTCTCCCAGCAGCTAGCTGCTCGTGAGCTTCGTTCCGAGCGCCAAGTTTTTTGGTGGGAGATGGCGACCTTGCCTCTTTGATGGACCAGCCGCTCGCGAACTTCGCCCCGAGCGCCAGGTTTTTCTGATGGCAGATGATGACCTTTTCACCTTCCTGACGGACCAGCTGCTCACGAGCTTCGTCCCGAGCGTTAGGTTTTTCCTGATGGGAGACGGTGACCTTCTCGCCTCCTCGACGGACCTACTGCTCGTGAGCTTCATCCCGAGCGCTAGGTTTTTTCCGATTAGAGACGGCGACTTTCTCGCCTTTCCGACGGACCAGCCGCTCATGAGCTTCGTCCCGAATGCCAAATTTTTTTTCAATGGGAGGTGACGACCTTCTTGCCTCCCTGACAGACTAGCCGATCGCGAGCTTTGTCCTAAGCGCTAATGTTGACCACCTTGTGTTCGGGTGCATATCTCCTCACCTTGAAGGCCAGCCCTTAGTGAGTCGAGAACTTCTCGTGGGGTCATACCTAAGGCGAGTTGAGTATCCGGCACTTTGATGCACACCTACTCGCATTGCGGGCAACCCCTCCAGGAGTCGGTTAATAGGCGCTTCTGTGCGCGCCTCCTCGCCTCACAGGCAACTCATCAGTCCCTATTACTTTGCGCCCCAACGCACACTCCTATTCATTGGGTTAGTTCGCCTAGCAAGGGGCAACACTACACAATGGCTTCGCCTCCGTATGATACGACTTGACATATAGGGCGTTCCCTCAACCAAGCTTATCTCGATCTATCGGCATCTCCTTAGTTATGCGTGCCCGTTGGATTGATCGCTTCACATCGATAAGTGCCAATGCGTCACCTTGGTGTGGTGTAATTAGTCTCGAGGGCCATCCCTCGACAAAACATAGCTTCGTGTCGGGCAGCCCATGCTTCATAGGCCACGCCTCCGTAAGTTGAACACGAGGCACACCTCCAAGCTTCTAGCGTCGTGCCTCGATAGGTCGAACAGACAACGGCTTAGTACATATCCCCTCAACTTGAGGGTCAAGCCCCATCAGGCTATCCTCTGTACGCTCACCAACCTCGAACACCTCAGTGTGTTGGCATGCATCGATCGTTCATGTCTCGATATGTCGTCAGGTTCAGTGTTACCAATTGAGCTTGCGCATAGGGATGCGTACGCCCCAGTAGCCTCGTGTGCCTTAAAGCTCCATCGCACCTCAAACTAGTGGTACATCCGCGCCCATCTCGACAAGTTCACATAGTGACCCGATTACCCATGTATCCCGCGCGCCTTGAACTAACAAGTTGGACACTCATTTCTATGTGTTCACGTGGGTCAACCTTTTGCACCCCTGGGTTCTGTCGTCCTTTGGTGGCCATGCCTAGGTGAGTCAAGCTTAGCACTCCTGTGCATATCTTCGCTTCTCGAATGCTATGGGTTGAGAACTCACTTCACGAGGCACGTCTTTGGGCTAAGTCCTTGCTCCGCGCCTCCACGTAACTTCGACACCTAGGCAGTGGACGCTTGACTCCGTAGCTGTTCGTGACCCCATGTCCTTCAATGTGATGGTGAACTCCTTGATACGACCTAAAATTGGCCAAGCGGCGCAACAACCCTTTAATGAATACCAAGGGAACCCAACTCAGAGGCGTAGGCGTGACCTATCGTCTGAAGTTCACGCGAGTACTAAGGTATTTTAACGTGTTCACATGAGGGCAAAGGTACTTTAATGTGTTGGGATGCATTGCAGGCTACCAGTGGAATCGTTGACCTAAGGCTGCGCGCCAACCCCTTTTGCAAGACAGTGCTCCGGCCTGGGCAGGCGGTTGAAGACCACCTGGATCAGCGAGGGGCTACTGTTGAGGGACAGAGGGAGGGTCCCCGCGCTACCTTGGGCCCACGACGACTTCGGTGTAACGACACATATCGGGGAATCTACCATGGACAAGGTTTGGAGTCTGCCCTAGATGGAGTCCACGTCACCCCAAACGGGGTCTAGGAAACCAAGACAGAGCTTGAAGACCGACCTTGGCCATGATCTGGAGTCCACCCCGGCGGGGTCCGCGCCACCCTGAGTGAGGTTCGGACCTTGGCCAAGATCCAGAGTCCACCTCGGACGATGTTCGGAGTCCCCTCCCTGGACGGGGTCCGCACCACCCCGATGAGGTTCGTGCCATCCTGGGCGAGGTTTGGGGGCTGACCTAAGACGAAGTCTGGAGGCCAACCTCGGGCGGAGACCCAAGACAAAGTCCGGAGGTCAACCTCGGATAGAGTCCGAAAGCAACCCCAAGCGAGGTCCGCAGACCGGCTTCGGAGTCCGTCGGACGCGGCGGGACCCACTTGGCATGAAGGACAAAAATACCCTTAGGAGTAATTTAGGCTCAGAGAGCAGACTTATAACTTCACTCGTCTCCCTCTCCTACTCTATAAATAGGACCCCTTTGTAAGTGGAGAAGATGGGACCATTTTGTAATCCTAGACACCCATATGCAATACACTCCTCCATTCATTCGTGTGTGATTCTTGTTGTTCCCTGGCATCTTCGGTAGTCTTTGAATCTGACCGAGGGTGCATATAAATATGCTGTTTGATCTCATATCGACGGCAACTTTCCATCTAGATAAGATCCTACTCTCTCTCTAATTGAACTCCATAACTTGATAGCTAAGTAATGTACTGCAGCCGGCCCTAGTATTGCGGCTGCAAGTATGCTGCCATGTACGCCATCTCATATGGGCCCTAATGGGTTGACGGCCGGCCGTACGGCCATATGCACATGCCATTTATATTCAACATATCAAGAATGATCAAATGATTGTTGCTTAGTGATTTAAGTTTGACAGATTGTTTATACACAGCTCCAGTCATTTAACATAGGGAAGATATCTCGTCCTATCACACCATTATCTTTTGAAGTGTGCAGTATGTTGAATAACTTGTTGAGTTCGACCATACAGTCTCATGTCAAAGCCAGACTAAGGATCGCAGTGCTGCATCAATTAACTGGTTGTAGCTTCCTTTCTACCTGTATCAAATTGTGATGGATGCAATAGCAGTACGAGTAACTTTACTCTTAGTCTGTGCGAACATTTGTACAGTACAATCCTCACTTGTCCTTTTGGTAACCTTGATACTTGAGATCCATTTCTCATTAAACACGCATACATGATTACAAGTGAAGGCTGGAACTTGTTAACTACGTTCATTTGGAAAGTATGATAAATCATATTCTTGTTACCTCTAGATAATGTCAGAGCTGAATGTATTTGGATTTCTGAACACAGGCCCGTGTGACTTTGGCTTGATTTTTCTTATGAAGCAACATTATCAACAGAGCCTAATTAAAGAATGTTCATTGGCTACTAATGGTCCGTGTGTGAACATAATTGTTGCAAAGTTTGGCAGTGAACCAAAAACACCCACTAAATCATTAAATTGCACAATTTAAGTATTGACACGTAGATAGAAGTAATCACTAATATTGGTGCTGCGTGATGCCGTGATTAATGGGAATACATTGCAACGATTCAAATAGTTTGTCACTAAGAAAGAATTTTGGCGTAGCTGCATTACTTATTCAGTTATTCACCACTTTTTCCTGTTAGGATTTGCTGAATATTAGATGAAGGTTTGATGTTCTGCAGTGCTCTAAATGGATAGACATTCTGTTAGATCTTATTAGTAAGTGTGCCTTTGTTTTTATTATATATGGTTCTTTGACAAAACCTTCGATCCAACAAGTGACAAAAAGCTAAACACATCACCTTTAGAAAACGGCTAAATCAGATGAGAGGCACAAGGAATGCATTCCCCTGCATTGGAGCCTGTCCAAACTACTTGACAAGTAGTCTTGTGTTCCAATTGTTTGTTTCATTGCCAGTTTTCCTGCTTTAGTTTAAGCTTTAAACCAATACCCAGATTTTGTTTTGCACCAATTGCTTTGACGAATAGAATTGCTATACACATGTTCCTTTTTGGTTGGCCACTAGCACTGCAATCTAAAGTCTAAACAAATTAATGTAAAGTGAACCAGCTCTTGCTTTCTTGATGTGCTGAAGTTTCGGTTGCATTTACAGGGCCAACTTATGCAAATGACCATGATGGTTCCACCTTCCTTTACTCAAGAACTCCACTATCTAAACAAGGAGGACAGGCTGCTTCGTTGGCTGGTGGTAAAGCACCGAGATGCAGTGTATGGTCTGGAGTTCATCAATGAGGATGACGGGAGGAACGAGATGAACAATTTCCGCTTTCGTACTGAAGATGCGGATGACGATGATCCTGATGAATTTGAGTACAACAACGATGATGTTGAGTATGAGGTCGAGGAGTAGAAGATTCGCGTGTCAAGATCTTTGCATTTGCAGTATTGGCAGATATGTTTTCTTACAAACATGTTGTCTTCAGAATATTGTAAGACAAAGTAGGGCAACAAGCAGAACCTATGAACTTGATTGTTTGACGAAAAAGATCCTGGAGCATACCTTGAAATCTGATGTTGCATGTAGTTTGACGTGTAAGCTGCGAATAAGCAACAAATCATCTACTGATTTGTTTTTTTTTCATGTGGTGGCTCATTGCTTTCTCAAGACAAGATCCAATGTGAAAGTGCTTTGCAAAAACAGGGAAATGCTGCGGTATATACATACAACATAGGAGTATCGTTTATTCATCAATATAACTTGTGCAAAGTAGAAACTTAACAAATACATACATGCAACTACAAAAGTAGTAGCGAGTCCTTTGTATATCTCACACTATAATCATTTTTTTTTTCAAATTTAGCGTCAGAATACTGGTTTTTGTAAACTTAGCTATCTTCTTAAACTCAGCAGGTACTTGTTGAGCTAGGGGAGCTTGGTAAGCTCGGTAGGACAACGTGCCAAGCCAGCCTTCACGGTAGTGATTAATTAGTGTTAATCATACTTAATTAGTGTTAATCATGCTTAAGTAATCACTTAATTTCTTGCAGCTCAGTGGTTGCTCGGCAAATTGTCCCGCGGAGCCATAGTTGTTCGGCAGGTGCTACCGAGCTTTGGTGGTTCTATAGGACCTATTGAGCTACTGTAACGTGTAGATGACACATGTGTCATTTGTCGCGGCTGTCGAGTTTAAGAAGAGAGCTAGATTTTTCAAAAAGATATTCAAAAGCTATTTTTTTTTAAAAAAAGGCTACAATACCAAATATGCCAGGGATTCCGTAGTAGCAGACCACCACAGAGCCATGGACGGCCAGGATTGATTAGAAGCGACGCGCCAGCCTCCAGAACCACCCCATGATCCCACCTCCGTCGTCTGAATCCGAGACCCAATCGGAGTCGCATTTAGAGTCGCACGGCCTTTCTTGTCCATCCTCCCCGACCTCGTTGTCCCAATCCGAGTCCGAATTGGGGTCGCACAGCCTTTCTTGCCCGTCCTCCTTCCCTGCCAGTTTGGCCCACCCGTCTAGCGACGACGGCTCCTCGGAGCTGCTCAGGGCCACTGCGTCACTGCCACACCGGAAGACAAGGCACAACAGGGAGGACAGCTGGTGGGCGGGCCTCACCTTCTACCCCTCCGGCACGGCAAGGGCGGTGGTGGGGTCCGCTGCCTCGGCATCCGCCATTTGCTTGGTCAGAAACGGCTCGGTGGCGGCCACGTGGTTGTTGGGTTAATCTTGTTGTATGTGTGTTTTGCTCATGTACTCCCTATCTGTGGTCGATACGACCAGTAGTTGTGTCGTCGTTACGGCCAGTACTAAAGCTACACTGAGTATTGTAACTCCGAGTACTCCGTGGTCGTAACGCCGTGATCGATAGTCGATGGTCGTAACCGAGTCAATAGTCGTAGTCGATAGTTGATAGTCGATGGTCGTAGTCGATAGTCGATGGTTGTGGTCGATAGTTAATAGTTGATGGTCGTAGTCGATAGTCGATTGTCGATATTCGTAGTCGAGAGTCGATGGTTGGTAGTCGTCAGTGCATACTCGGAGGAGCACTGTGGGCATCATACTCGAAGGAGTACAGTAGACGCCATACTCGTAAGAGTACTGAAGCATCCGGAGGACTCGAAGCCTGTGTGTGGTCGTAGTGGTCGTGGCACCTGTGTGCATGGTCAGTTACGACCACGTTGTGTGTGCTCGTAACGACCAGCATCGTAGTGCCTGTGTGCGTGGTCGGTTACGACCACGTTGTGTGTGGTTGTAACGACCAGAGTAGTAGTCGTTGGCGTTGCGGTCATATCTCCTGTGTGTCTGTGGTTGAAACTCTAGTGCAGTGGTCGAAGACAAGTCGAGAATGAAGCCAGCGGTCGTGGTCGTGTGTCAATCACTGTAGCAGTTGGTAGCAGGCGTCAGCACGAGTGGACGTGGGTGACACAGGTCGTCCTCGGTCGGCTAACTGCCCAGTATGGGCAAGCGGCTGGACACTGTAGCGGTCGACATGGGCTGGTCACTGAAGCACTCTCAGGTAGGGATGGTAATCGGGCGCGGCGGGTACGGGTAGTGCTTGCCTATACCTGTACCCGCGACCCCGATTTACGCCCACGGGTATACCCACGAAGGACGACGGGTGAAAAACCTCGCCCATACCTGTCGCCCATGGGCATACCCGTTTACCCGCGAACTGAGAGTCACCATCTGAGAGCTGAACTAATGACAGGTACATATAAGCAACATCTGTTGTTAGGAAATATAATAGCTATCAAAAAAAGTTTATAACAATCAATAGCAATTAGAGATATGGAAAAGTTTATAACAATCAATAGTAATTAGAGATATTGCTATGACTGCGTCACTTGTCAATCTATATCGCGGGTAAACGGGCGGGGCTGGTACGGGTGGAGCTTACCCATACCCGTGCCCGTTTACCCCGACGGGTAGAGTGTTCCCCCTATTTCCATACCCATGGGTAAATAAAATATCTCATACCCGGCTCCATTAGAATATTTACCCACGGGTATATGGATAAACGGGCACAATTGCCATCTCTACTCTCAGGTAGCTGAGCGAAGCAGCATGGGCAGGCGGCGATCACTGTAGTAGTCGTGGGCGACTGAGCTGAGCGGCAGCGAGAGGAGTCGTAGTGAGTGAGTGGCCGACTGTGTCTAGATATACTCTGTAAGTCGTTGAGAAAATTGAGCCAGTATATAACAGAGAAAACACATAGGAAAAGTGCGTCAGTTTGCATTGCATAATCGTATCTCAGTTCTTGTGTTCAGTCCTGTTATCAGCTCCACCTTATCGTTTCTATCTCTGACAAGCAGTCTACGACCGTGTGTATCAGAGTCTACAGCTAAAACGTACATTTTAAGAGAGCTAGGGTCAACCTCGGGTGAGCAGTCGTAAACGAGTTACGACCGTTGACGGTGAACGGATTACGACTACTGAGATCGGTGTTTCGAGTGGTCGTAATCCCACTTCCCCATAGCAGTCCACGGCGTCAGGTATTACCTGAGGCAGGAGCTTGACGGGGAGGCGCGCTGGGGCTAGGGCCACGAGGAGGCAGCAGACGGTGGCGAAGAGGACAACGGCGGCGCCAGCGCGGGCCATATGTGCGTCGCGGTTGCGCGATTGTTGTGGGGGTGGACGGGGTTGGGGGCTAATGAAATGAGATTAGTATGTTATTTAGGTAGGACTTGCTTACTATTCCAGCGCTTAAGGTCGCTCGATTAATCACTAAGCCTCCCTTGTCGTTTCCGTGTTACAAGAGGGGAGACGACTGGAGAGCGAGTACGACCGAGCAGGGTAGAGGGGGGAGATAGGTAACTGAGAACAATCTCTTGGCGCACCAAATAGGTGGTACACAATGTTTTGCTTGAGATGCGGTATTGATCTCCAGTTTCATAACATGTTGGTTTTTCTGAGTTGTATGAAGTATGCAGGATGAACTTTTTAAAATAAGATTATTGTGCTTATACTTTTAGCAGTCTAATTATACAATAATTCACGTTCATGACTGTAACAAGATATAAATACTGCACGCATTCCGAAAAAGGTATAAATAGGTGCAATGGCCATTAGTGCTGCATATCTATGTACGCCACTACTAATGTCTGAATCGATTTTATTGCAAGTGTGTATGTTAATTACACTAGTCTTATGCCCATGTGCACAAATTGTTGTCATGCCTTTCCAGTCACACACATCAACTCATGTGTGGCATCTCTGTCTGCTATCACACACGTCAACTAGCAACCATCTTTCATGTCCTCGCATTGCACTGTAGTTGCACTTGCATATATGATTGCTGCCTCAACATTGTCATGTTTAGCGACCACTAACAACTACTGTGCTAGGCGGCAAGCATCAATGCCATCTTGTGACACGAGTTCGATTTTATATGTATTAAAGTACAGTTGCCTTATTGTTATGCTTTCGATTATTAACTTCTGTAGGAGAAAAATGTGCACTAATTTTTGAGCTACTTTCGAAAGATTGGACTGAATTTAAGGGTTAAAAAATGACTTTACCTTTTTGTTGCTGTTTGTTTTAAACCGTTTGGAATGCATGGTAATTTCATATAATTCTGTAAGAATTTTATATAAAGCAGTTCAAATCCTACTACACCATGGCATAGTATTAAGTGCAATAATCTGTCAGAAAAAATTGGATTAGTGGCAAAACATGTTCTTGCAATATCCAAGAGATTAAGTATTAAAACTTTGATCCAGGAGAAAAACGCACACATCGCAATAAACAGAGAGAACACAGAAGAATTTCTGAATTTCTCTATTCTCTTATTTGCTCCCCTTTTTCTTGTTTTTCTTCTCTTACTTTTCTTACAAAATTGGCAACAAGATTCCTCAATATATAGGCTAATAATCTCCTACTAGTATATGTATTCAGACTTCAAGTTGGACATAACTTCAACTTAAATTACACACGGAAACAGACTCTACTACGTCTGAACTCTAAGTCAAGATTATTTCTAACAATCTCCTCCTTAATCTTGACTTGACAAACTCTAGTTTTAGTCTCAATGCATTATGAACTACCAACCACGCCTTCACATGAAGCATTCTACATGCAAGCTACACGTAGGAACTCAACTTAGCTGGCACAGATTCATTCGGATGCAAAGATTCTAAAACATTGAGGCAGTTGGTCTCAACTACGACTTACTAAGCTCATACTTAATATAGAACGGTGACACATTTCCTCAACATTCTGATTTCTTTTCATCTTACTTGAGTTTGGACGGCGACACATCTTCTCTGTCTTGTCTCTGACCAACGACCAAAGACCGGAGACACGAGGAAAACACTGAAAGCCTCCTTTTGCTTTGTACAAGGCACGATTGAAAGTGCGCTTTGACTGAGACGACGCACGCTCGATGCCGTGCGCTGCTGCTTCGATCTGCTCAGACTGCGTCCCTTTTCTGTCGAACAAGACGCACCGATCACTGGAGAGCAGAATTAAATCCCAGCTCTGATACCACTTGTTAAAATTTTGATCCAGGAGAAAACCCAAACATTACAAATAAACGGAGAGAACACAAGAGAATTTCTGAATTTCTCTATTATCTTATTGGCTCCCCCTTTTTCTTGTTTTTCTTCTCCTACTTTTCTTACAAAACTAGCAACAAGCCTCCTCAATATATAGGCTAATAATCTCCTACTAGTATATGTATTCGGACTTCAAGTTGGACACAACTTCAACTTGAGTTACACACGGAGATGGATCCTACTACGTCTTGAACTCTAAGTCAAGATTATTTCTAACAATTCCTCAACGTTCCATTTCTTTGGCTCAACTCTTCATCAGAGCAATGTTGGTTCATCATCACTAAGCGCTTTAGCAAGAAACACTTTCTTCATCTTGATTGCCCAGGCTGCATAATTGCTCGTTGTGAGCATCGGATAATGCAGCGAGATAGTGGAACTCTCCTTCGCCATCATATTGAATGATGCCTCATCATCGGTGACACCATTTCCCGGAGAATCGGGTCCTGTTATCTGCAAGAAATAATTGTCTAGAACAATTTACCTACCGGCAATGTATTAACGTTAGCTACAATATATGTGCCCTAGAAAAAGTCAACCAAGTCATTGTATCTGCCGGAATATTAGCCATCCCTTTGGGCGCACAATTGAAAATAAAAATGACCGAGGCAAGAAGACCTTATCCTCCAAATTCCCCAATTCTTCTCGGCCGCCCCTTCTTCTAAAACCTTTCCCAACGCCTCCTCCTTCCCCTTCCTCCCAGCGTTGCCTCACCGCCCCGGCTGCCCCACCACCCTCCTCCCTAGCCATCTCACCTCCCAGCGCCGCCTCACCTCCCCGACCGTCCCACCTTCTCTCTTTTCTTCTCTCTTGCCTTATCTCTTTTCTATGCATTCCCCTTCTCTACTTCCCCAATCCCTCTACTCAATCCGGCTCTTGGCTTGGCTCCCACCAGGCGCTACTACTCTCTGTGCCGCCGGCTACTACACCTTGTGCCTCTCCCGACCTCCGGTCCCATGTGTCACTATCCTGGGGCTCGGTCCTGACCATTGCCGCCTGCTCGTCGGCCTCCTCTGGCCTACGCCTCCCTTGTGCCCTCGGCTCTAATAGCTGACTCCCTAGTGCCGCCTCACTCGCCCTCCAGCCGCTGCGCCACCCCACGGCTCGCGTCCCCTAGCGCCGCAGCCTCCATGGCTTCCCTTCTCTAGCGCCTTCTCCATGCATCAAACTTCAGCTCTTTATTGCTCTCTATACTCCTACCCCTCTTGGTTATTTCCCTTTACTCATTTATTTTCTTATGCTCTTGGTATACTTTTAGTTATTTTCAATTTGTGGATTTGATTTGTTACTTACTTGGTGATCAGAAGGATAGTGGTGATGGTGTGCAGGTTTGCTACGATGGAGCTCAAGGCCTTCTCATATGCCAGGGAGCACGGGGCAGCTGTCGAGTGCGCGTGCTTACCGGTGATGGCACGCCATTGCTACTAAGGTCTCACCTAGGTATACTCCTTCCGCTCTAATCCTTTCCCACTCCCCTCTCTACTCCCCTCCTCTCTTGCTCTATGATGGCTTGGTTATACTATTGTTGGATGCATCATTTGGGCATGTTGGTTCACATGTGTGGTCTCATGAAGATGATGGCAAAATGAATGTGAAGGGGATGTGGACTATCTTATTTGTTGATTGTCAACTTGCTTTAGGAAGAGCTGATGCTCAACCTCTCTATGCTTGCTGTGTCTTCTGTTGCCTTCTTGGTGTGCAGTGGCTTAACTGTGCTATGGGGTATGCATTGAGATATTTTTGGGGCTGCCAGTGCCATTGGGTGGATAGTTAATGTTGTTCTAGAGAAAGTATCAGGGATTTTCATTGTGCTAGAGTTGGACTAATTCATTTTCCAATGAGTAAATAATTCAGCTACCAATATAAGAATCTATTTTTGTCTTTGAATATTTGTTAGCTGGAACATTATTCTTAGAGTCAAAAGCTGATAATCTATTTATTGCATCACAATTTTCCATCCATCTGTTAAGTTCCTTGGTAAATAACATAAAATAGATGAGTTTTACAAGGAAAGGTGTTCTGTAGTATGAATTATCTAGTAGATGAATTTTAACTGTAACTTTGCGTTGGCAATTGATTTGAGTTGGTTGTACAAGTCTATGGATATGTATGTAATATCTTATGTAATTTAAGCTTTCGACCTTCAGATTTTGAATGCCAATGTAGAGAAGATAGTTTGTGCTATAGTTCTATACTCTCATGTTTCTTGTCTCTAGCCACTCTAATGTTTAAGCAATGGAATAGAATAGAAACAAGAAACAAAAGATGTGCAACTTGATGCTTCTTCACTACATTTGTATTCAAACTTCTAAATAATATATGAAGGGTGCCCAAGGTTTCCTTTATAAAGATACAAACAGACCTTGCTACTGAGTAACCACTCTAATGTTTAAGCAATAGAACAGAATAGAAACAAGAAATAGAAGATGTGCAACTTGATGCTTCTTCACTACATTTGTATTCAAACTTCTGATAATATATGAAGGATGCTCAAGGTTTCCTTTATAAAGCTACAAACAGACCTTGCTACTGATTGACATAACAAAAGAAAATATTAACTATTTTCTTATAGTACAAGTAGAACTAAGAACTTAGTATTTTTATCTATACATCTCATTCTCATTCTATAGCTCAAGATAGCTTCGCATATCTGAAACTTTGACATGGTTGGCACTTCGTATTGCTTTCTGGTTAAAAATAACACAGAGATGAAAGAGCACATATATAACACTGAATTCCACTTCACTAAGCACCTTGCCTTTTTTCTTTCTTATCTATCATGACAACTCTTGGATCCGCTCAGTCACCCCACAACTATTTGACGCTCATATCATGTTTGGCCTTATATATGGTTTATGGTTATTGACTTCTCGAATTTCTTTTCAGGTACAAAACATAAGGGCTGTTGAAGTTATTATTTGCTGATGGAGTGATCGTCCTTATTTTGCAAATGGTGATAGCATGATGATTTCATTATGTGAACATCTTCATTGTTGACTTCTTTTGCGTAGATGTTTTGTACATGCCAAGGATAGATTAGTATTGTGGTAGAAGGTTGGAGTATTTACATGTGCCAAGGATAGATTAGATGTTGCAGCTCTATTTGATTATTGATATGACATTTTCTAAGTGGTGCAATTGAGCAAATTGTATGTTTTCTAAATTCTAGTTGAATGGTGCAAACTATTGGGAAAATATTAAATTCACTATTCTTGATGGTATAATGAAATTTTATTTGTATTTTACTTGTATATTCCTAGGTGCCTAAACTGCCAGGAATCATGCCAATGCTGCCAATATATCTGCCGGGGAAAACAGACAATCGAGGGTAGTTAACTATTGGCAATACATGTAACTACTGAGGAAACTCTTATTGCCGGGGAAACTATATCTGCCGAGGAAAAACAACTTATCTATGTCAGTTAACTATCGGAAATCCACATATCTGTCAGAGAATGTCTTTCCCAGCAGCACTTTACCAGGCATGCAATAAGTGCCGGGAAACACATTCTTGGCAGATAATTTGCTTTCCAAAGCAGTTTTCTCCGGCAGTTTGATTGCCCTTAATACTATGCCATGGTGTAGTGTCCTTCAAAACTACAAATAGGGTAACTAGCTACGGTGGATATGAAACAGTAGCACCAGATTCTCAGCTATCAACTATCTGATCTGATGACATGGTCTCTTTAACCTTTTGTGTCCCCTCTACAGTTGTAGTTCAGTCAGTGTGATCCTTGAAAAGTAGTAATCCTCCTGGATAAAAGGAGGCAGAAAGCCTCAAAGGCCAGACTGTACATATCACCTTTTTTTAGGTGGTAGGATTTGGATTGGGCGGACGAATATGTTGGGTGGAGCTGCCTGCCCTAGCTAAATAAAAAAATGAGAAGTGCTATAGAACATCGACTATTTTTGAAGGCAAAAACAGTCAGATGATCTGGGGGCGTTGGATCTCTATCCAACGGATCCACTCATATAAGCACCCTCTCCAAAAAAAATCTCATATAAGCACCTCCTCAAAAAAAAAAAAAGATCTGAAGCGTTGGATCACCATCCAACGTCCTAACATCTGACTATTTTTACCTTCAAAAACAATCGAATGTTGTATAGACACTCTCATAAAAAAATGAGCCCCAACTTCCCTCTCTCCCACTAGACGCCGCCTCCTCTCTCCCTCCCCTCTCCCATTGCCCTGCTCTCCTCACCACATGCTCCGTTGCCTCCGCCTCTCCACGCGTGCCCATTGAGCCTTCGTTGGTGGATCCCCACACTGGAACATCTTCCCTCTCCTCTCCCTCTTCCCACCCTCCTCCATCCTCACCTCCTCCCCAACCACCTCACCCCATCTCGCACCACTGGCACCTCCTCTTCATGCCATCCCTTCCTAGTGCCACTGCGCCGCCCCAGTCCCACCTCCTCTCCGTGCTTCCTTGTCTCTTCCTCATCCTGCACCATCCCCTCCTATCACGCCCATCTCTTCCTATCCCGCTATGTACTTAGCCCTCCTCATCCTCTTCGCATGGCCCCTACTTTGTTGGCCTCCATGGGATGGGTGATCGGGGTCGGAGTAGGTGATCCAGTGGTAGTGGCGGTGGAGCGCAGGGGCTAGGGAGGAGGGTTGTAAAAGCAAGGGTAGTACAAGGCGATTTGGGTTAGAAACAGGCCAGTGACCAAGCACAGAGAGGGTCGGTGCTCCCGTGAGAGTGTGGATGGAGTTAGCATGGCCATACAAGATAGAGGGTGGTGGCCAGATCCACTTGGATCCTGGCTAAATCCAGCATGCTATGGGCACAAGGTGAGGTTGTCGTGGCCTCATCATCCTTGGGGGTAGCAGGAACGGTGACTCTCGACATTAATGTCGACAATGGCCATAGAGGCAACAAAAGTTGGGTGCCTGCAGGTGCCGCACGCTCGCACGCACGGCTTGAGGTTGGAAGTGGTCATCTTGCTACTGTGTCAGGCCAAGCATAGGCATGACTAGCCTCTTCCAACTTTGATACTGCTCTAGCAGGCATGGCCACCACCAGCATCCCTTTGTTCTTCTACCTCATCAATCTGAACATTACTAACATCAAAGAACATTAGCTCTTCCAGATTTAGGTACATGCTCTTCACTAAAATTCTCTCACTGAAAATGTAAATTCTTGATTATATTTTCTGGATTTATGGTCAAAGTGCTCAACTTTGCCATGGTTATGAATGTTTATGCGTTGGTGTTTTGTTTGGGACAAGACTAAGTGAGGTCCGTTAGACCATCAAGAAGTAGGTTAGTCAGGTCTGCCAATGTGGAGACTTTGTTCTTACATGGGTTAGTACCATGTCATTGTACCAGACTTACATAATTATCGTATATTCTTTGTACTTATGCTACAAAGACATGCTGACAAGGATCATTGTTGTGCTGCCGCTTGCTGTTTGCTATTAGCAAGTCAGTGATCTTCTCCATGCGCTCTTATGTTTAAGGTTTTCATGATAATTTTTTTTGTTGTTTAGCTTTGTAGACTAGGGATTTACCTTATTTTCAGTTGTTTGATACTTTCATCAACGTGTTCTGTAGGCTATGGATTTATGAGAATGCTCAACCTCTTTTCAGTGTGAAATAGAGTATACAACCTGCAGGTACACTGAGTTACACTTCCATGAAAGGCAAATTCAAACTAAACCCAAAATCTTCTTCCAAGCCATTTAAATAGTTCCCACTTGTTTCTAATTGTGTAAATAGAATATCAATTATGGGTTTTGCACGTACTCCTGTCAACTCACTGTGCCATCTTTTATTATTAATTTTTTGATATGACAATATCATTCTTGAATATGATGATGACAACTGGATGTATCATATTGATCAACATTGTGCTTTTCTACATTCAAAGCAAATGACTAGGCCACCTCTCCTACATTCTATTTCTTTGTGGTAGACATGGGTGAATCTATTAGTGATGAGGACTAGATCATCTACGGGAAGACTCAAGTTTCTCGTCACTCATGGCTTGAAAATAGGACAAGAAAAAAAAGCCAGAAGATGCATTCTCACAAGAGCCACCATCTGCGGAGCCTTGGAATTATTGGCTATGACGCCCATCTCATGAGTCTTAAGCCGTGAATATAACTTATCGACAGTCATAGTTGGCAAGTTTGCCTTGTCACTGATGGATGTTACTTTAATTTTCCAAACACTCATGTCAAGAGCACTAAGAGCATGTGCCACATTGTCAGCATCTGACTAAGTGACTCCCATAGACCTTAGATCACTCAATATCTAATGGAATCTACCAAAAAAGGAATCGATGGACTCTCCAGGTTCCAACTCCAACTTCTTGTGATCCTTCTTGAATTGGGTCTCACGTACTTTGTTGATTTCCAATGTTCCCTTATGGTAGTCTGAGAGGATTGTCTAGATCTCATGTGCGGATACAAAATGTGCCACTCTATTGAACATATTTCTCCCTAGGTTTTGGATCAAGAAGTTGCGTGCCTTAGCATTTGCCTCAACCTCAGCTGACAGGACAACATTGAGGATCATATCATTGGTAGGCACAATAAAGGGACTTCTCATTTTGTTTTAAATGGCTAGGCCTTGAGCCTAAATGTACATCACCATCCTTGTCTTCTAATAGGGATAGTCGACCCCATCTAAGACAGAAGGTTTGTTGTAATACCTCTCCGACGCCGTTACTTAAAAGACTGGTTAGGATCTACGGGCTCTAATACCAATTGTAGGATGGGGTGTGGTGAGTCAGAGAAGGGGTGAATGATTGTTCAAAATCTTCTCCCAAGTATTATCAATGACATACAGCGGAAACACAAATTTATAAGCTCATCAAAGCCAAGAGACAAATAATACTCGAGGCTCCTTGGCTCTGTGGTCAGACCGCCGACCAAACTATCGTTCAATCATGGGCTAGTCTGACTGTTGTGTGTTCGCCAGTCTAACTGCAAGCGTACATCAGACTAGGGTGCCAGTTGGACCTCTCGGGTCCCTGCAATTTGACTACTCGTTGAGGCTGTGCAAGAACAGCTCTGCACATGATCCTAAGAGAAGAGCTAACTTTCAAACCATTGATCCAAACATGGTAAAACTTGGCACATGTCCTCTCTAGAATGTTAGGAACCTATTTTAATTATGGATTGTAAAGATCAATGCCAAAGTTCTGACATTTATTCAAAATAAGAAATGTTACACCAACTGGGCAAAAGAGTAAAATCTTGATCTACATTTGCTCGTGAGTCCTTGATGATCTAGATGACCTTGGATAGATTCTCACATATCATAACAAGTTAGATCACAACAAGAACTCAACCCAAAATGTCTATAAGATCAAAACCCTAAAATCACCTCTCTCAAGGAAAACCAGGCAAACACAAGAACTCTCCCTAGGAAGTGACTAAATGAATAGGATCAAATCTTTAAGAGATATCTCCACCTTTTACATGTCCTTGGCACTAGAAAAGATCAAAAAGAGAGGAATCCAAACAAGAAAACCAAGCAAAGCAAAAGCACAAGGAAGGATCCATGGCACAACTCACTTGGGCAAACTTTGGATGTTCATTTTACTTGGAGAGGAATATCTTATAGACACTCACTCAGGAGAATAGAATTCTAAGCCTAGAGCGCGCACACACAAGGCTCCACACAAGAGAAACCCTAATCTCTCCAAAACCGAATAATACATTCTAATAGCCTGATAATACGCCTTATCCTCCAAGATGTGACCTAAACCACATAGGCTGCCACCACAGTTTTGCAAACTGTTACTCTAACCGCTATTGGACAATTTCCACGATTACCACCCACCGGACTCCACACGGAGATGTGATGCCCATGACTTGTCGCCAAGGTTGTATGCTTACCCTAAGGCCGTCACTACTTGAAACGACCAAGTCCCATGGCACAGCACAACACATCAAAGTCCGTGATGCTCAATTACATGTCGCCAAGTATGACACCTCGGCCCCTGTAGAATTAGGCCCATGACGACCCATATGTGTGTGTGCACATGAGGGTGTGGATTGGTCCCACCTTGCTAGTTTAGCTTTAGAAGCACTAACATATAAGCCTAGGGCTTCCAATGGTAGCAACCTTCGATTAATCATTTTGCGCGAAGCAAGGACGAAAGTGCAAGCGGGTTGCTACGTGTGCGTGGCTTATCCAGAATGGGGTTAGGCCTAAGCTGTTTGGACCCTAGGGCATTATAAATGGTATTAGAGCCGACCCTCGCGGTTACATGAGCGCGTGCGGGTCAGGGGCGCAGGCATATGGTGCATGGTGTGTGTGGGCCCAGAGTGGGCACACGGCATGGCATATGTGCTAGCACTGAACGCACGAACATATGTCAAGAGGGCAGATCCTGATCATTTGCCCCAATGTGGGTATGTTGAGCCGACAAGGACGTCGGGTCCTTTGAGGGGGGTGTATGTGACACCTCGGCCCCTGTAGAATTAGGCCCATGATGACCCATATGTGTGTGTGTGCACACATGAGGGTGGATTAGTCCCACCTTGCTAGTTTAGCTTGAGAAGCGCTAACATATACGCCTAGGGCTTCCAATGGTAGCAACCTCCGGTTAATCGTTTTGTACGAAGCGAGGATGAAAATTCAAGCGAGTTGCTACGTGTGCGTGGCTTATCTAGAATGGGGTTAGGTCTAAGCCGGTTTGGACCCTAGGGCATTACACCAAGATCATACACCTGCTCCGAGGACCGCCACCACTTGAAACGCACAAGTCCAAATGGCACACCATATGCAGACATTTGCCTCATTATGATCCTTTTCTTTCTCCCAAGCTTTTTCTCTTGAGATTTGCTCCATTAGGATTTACGTGACATGCCATAGCCTCAGGACCACTTCCCTAGCCTCAGTCTTGCCATTGACCATAACAATCACCATGCGCCCTACACATGAAAGACCAAGCAGCTGATCTAAACATAAATGACATGCACTTGACTCTCATTAGCAAAACAACACATGAATAGACTTGCGCCATGACTGACACAATTAAAAACAACTCAACTCAAACACCCTCTCGATAACAGGGGACTAGTCTAACCATGGCACCTATGCCGGTCAGACCGGTCAGATTACCATTCCACGGCTGGTTAGGCAGCTCCTCACAACGCAACTTGCACCTCTCTAGAAAATAGGTATCGCCAACTATGGGCCAGTACTACCACGAGACTGATCAGACCGCCACCACGGCCAATCGACTGCATATCGGTCAGACTGCCACCCAAGTCCGATTAGAGCAGGTACAATAAGGCTTAGTCAGCAGACTATAGCAAATATAATATCAACAAAATCTTACGTGGCAGAGAGAGAAAGGAAGAGAGAGAAGGAAGCTGGCTACTAAATTACAGCTAGCTATAGCACGTAAAAATATGCATTTCACTCTCTTACACGTGGGGCCAAATAGTTATTGTAATAGCTACCTTATTGTATGAACTATTTTTTAAAGGCTATAGATGAAATGGACAAGTGTTATAGCCACTAGTTGGCTATACTATTGTACTTGCTCTTAAACCGCTCTTGCCCAATGGTCAGACCACTGTCTACCTGATAGCAAAACTAGAAGAGCAAATGACACAAAAGAAACTCAAACTTTAATATCAAAATAGAAACATAGTCAAATACTCTCACAATCATAGAACTACCATCACATAGTCTTGCAGTCAGGCTTCCACAATAATATTTCTACGAGATATATACAGCGTAGTGTGAAATCGTTAGATTCCAAATATGTTTAATGATTGCCTACTTGATACTGGGAGATGTCACCCTAGCTAGCATCAATAGTGAGTCTGTCTGACTGTGTTTGGTCTATGCACGTGTCCCCATGCGTCCAGTGTCGGGTAGCATGCAGTTTGCTCCGGCACCATATGCCCGTGTACTAGTGTGAAATATTCTTTTATTGGACCATTGTACATTGACAGTACGTTTGTCAGGGAGAGAGACGCGTGTCACCAAATGATACGGGCGGCGCTCAAGCTTAGACTGCTTCCACGTGTTTCTACTACGTATTGCTTCGATCATCTCTAGACACACATACATACACCCAAAGATATGCATTCAGATGTGCTAGCTCTTTCCAATTTCCATGCAAGGTTTCTTCATCCCAAACACATCGAGTTTTGCCATCTAGATCTTGGAAACTTGCAAGTGCTAATTAGGAATCATATCTGATCGATCACCAATTCAAGAGGTCCACTCTTCAAAGCTGGCCTCCTAGCTCTTCTTGTCTTGTAGTTTTAACAAGTCAACCAAGACCTTAAACCACTCACATTACGCGCCCAAAGCAGGTAGACATGTAGTATCCATGCACGTATATAGAATACAGATACAACACCCGAAACTCACGCACGCACACACACACTGCCATGTTTGACAGAGAGCCGCGCGCAGCGCATATACGTAGTTATAATTTATAATACACATAGCATTTGTACTAATCATAACCATTACATTGCAGGGTTCAATCTTCAAAGTCATCCTCTGAATATCATTAGACCCTAAGAACTATATATAATATTACTGCTACTGCAAAGTAGTAGTATATATCAGCTAAGCTTGACATTACAGTCAACAAAGCCATGGAAGCTCTGACACCGACACACGCGCTGAGGCAATTGACTAGCTAGGAACAACGAGTCTTAACTCCTTTAGCCTAGTAAACTACAAGCACATATATATAGGCATATAGCTAGCTGATGCCAAGGCATCTAATTGACTAAGTGGCATGTATACATAATTAATCTCTCTGCTGGCTATTTGACCAGTCAAGCAAGCTCCTGGTTCTTCTCCACCACCCTCACCTCCTTCGCCGATCTCAGTACGCACGCCTGCATTACCATATACATCCACAGCTGATAAGAGAGAATGCACTGAACTCATACACAAATACACAATCAGAATGGATGGATGGATGTATCATGTATGTGTACGTGTAACATCACCTGAGCATCGGTTATCTCCACGGCGAAGCCGTCGACGATGGCGAGGGAGGACTTCTTCCGGTAGGTGTCCGGCTGGAGGAGCTTGGCGAGCAGCTTGTCGTGCTTGTCGCTCAGGTACGCGTCCAGCGTCGCCGACCCCTCCTTCGACCTGCAGAACGCAGCCAAGAAACAAAACCGCATAAATCACGTAGAATCGAAGATGGTAGCTAGGCTAGCTACTGATGATCAGTGGGAGTGTTATGTCGTCTCTGTATGTATAGTTACAGTCTTACAGACCGATCGGCTCTTATTCGCTCGTACACAGGATCAAAGTTCATGAACACGAAGTACACCTCCTGCTGCGGCTTCGCCATTGCTCTAGCTCGGCACCTCTTCTTCTTGTTCGTGCTCTCCTATGGGAGAAGAGGATATACACGCGGCTAATTTCTCCACAAATGTATAGCAGTACTAGAGAGTAGTGAGCCTAAGGAGCAAGTGCTAGCTCTTGGGTTGGTTGGTTCCATATCATTGCAATGGGCCGCTATTTATAGCCGGTGGAGAGGAGATGGGACTTGTGAGCGTGTACGCAGTGGTAAAGCTAAGATTTTAATGATAGAGATGCGGATTTAAAATACATCCGCTCTAACACAAATTCAAATATAACAAATTATATATTCACACTACAATTAACATCACAAAATATTTTTAGAAAATTTCTACTTGATACAACGTGCCTTCATACTTTGAAAGCGATTGATGATAGCATCATCACTAACTTATAGAAAAAAAACTCACGCTCAATGTATGTAACTAAACAATAATTCAAGTATTGTTTATCCATACTGTTTCTTAGCTTGTTCTTCACAAGATTCATTGCCGAAAATACCTACACTTGCATACCTCCAATTTGTCTTTGTGGAAAATTATGTGTCCTTGGCTGAGATGGCCCTTTTGCAATGTATCCTCTTCTCACTGCATCTTGCTCATTTATAGAATAAAGAGTGATGGGGATTATCTTTCCTGGATCATATGGAAGAAGATCAACATCATATCTCCTCAGGCTCCTCACTGTTAATGTTTGTTTGAGCCTCAACAATTGAAGGCCAATACTATTAGTACTGCTTTCTCTGTTTGAGCATGGAGTTGAAGGAGATATCTTCTATGCCTTTCAGCTTGAGCAGAATGAGCACTCCATAAAGAGGCTAGATCTTTATTCTTCTTCATATTTTAGTTCGCTATAATAATAATATTGCAACAAAAAAAATTATCATTCCCTTTCTTGTACTCATACCGATTACCGAAGGAAAGAAAATTAGAATATCTAGTTATCTGTAACAACATTGCAAATGAATCAAGTTGACCAATAGACCAAGCTGGCATCACGGCAAGACCAATCAGAGCAAGTAGCTTAAATCAGCTCAGATTACCTAATCAAAATAAATGAAGGCTAATTTAACTGCTCAAAGCAACTAAATAAGTAAATATCCCAATATCGCATCAGTCATCACTAGAGAACAATAGAACAAATCTATGCTTGCCGCTTGCGAGCTCAAACTAAAAGGAAAACAACTAGAGGGACTAGAGAATACAGTAGAGAAATTCAGATCTAGTGATCTACCATGCCGTGATGCGCTGGGGAGATGAGGCCTAGTCACATGGACACCGGCCGTCATGCGGACGTCGTGGCCCGTGGAGCCCAAGCCAAGCCGGAGCGGAGGAGCCGCCATGCACGTGGCGGAGGCGCGGAGCTGGTGGTCGTGCGATGCACGGGCGCGACGCGGAGCTCCAAGCTTAGGAGCTGGTACCATTTGAAATGTCTCTTAGTTTGGTCTCTAGTTTTGCATTGTGGTGGTTGAGGAGAATCAGGAGATGATGGAATTGGGGATGGCTTAATGGCTGGATGGGCTGTTGTGATAGATCGGCTTTAGGATCTCCTAGGGTTTAGATCTAGCGGGGTTTCTATCCGGGTTCGTGAGAGAAACAGAGAGGGAGGGAGTTAGGGGTACCAACCGTCCGATGTAGAGGAGGAGGGGTTGGCCATCGCGGTTCGTCGGTGAAGTCTGCGCACGGGCAGCGACGGTCGGGGAAGAAGGAGCGGCGGCGTCTCCCTGGCGGCGGCGAATGGTGGCAGAGATGGCGGTGGTGGAACTTCCCGTCGCTGGAGCGCCCCCTCTTAGATCGGATTAGGGTTTGTCGGTGGGGTTTGTGGCGGCACGGTGAACCTCGGTATGCGTGCCGCCCCGGCCCCCACCTCTATTTATGTGGCGCTGGCGACAGGGGCCCACCAGCCTATTGGGCTGAGCGCCCCCGATCAGGGCGCGAATAAAGGGGGGGGGGGGCATTTGGCCGTTGGGCCAAATGCCCTGAGATCATTCTAACATTCTCCTCCTTGATCTCAATCTATGCTTTATCTTTAATTAGTTTTGCCTTTACACATTCCATCACAGATTAGTGCATAGAACATGTCTCATCGTCACGGTCAATCGCCGATAGATTCAACAGCTACAATACACCTCTCTGTTCTGAAATAGTTACTTTAATCTTTTGGGCCATCTTTTAGTCCAGGAATCATAGGCTTTCCCTTAAACCCATGCCGGCTACATGTTCTTTGAACACGTTGGGTGGTAAGCCTTTAGTAAGCGGATCCGCTAACATCTTTGCGGTACTTATATGCTCAAGACTTATAATTTGATCCCGAACTTTATCTTTCACAACATAGTACTTTATGTCAATGTGTTTGGCAGCACCACTTGACTTATTGTTGTGGGCATACGTTACTGCGGGTTCATTATCGCAGTACAACTTAAGTGGTCTATTGATGTCGTCAACCACTTTCAAACCGGGTATGAACTTCTTTAGCCAGTTCACCTGCCCCGTAGCCTCATAACATGCTACAAACTCGGCATACATTGTGGACGATGTAGTGACAGTTTGCTTTGAGCTTTTCCACGATATAGCTCCTCCAGCGAGAATGAACACATATCCGGATGTAGATTTTCTATCATCTCCCGCAAAATCAGAATCTGTATACCCCACTATATGGAGTGAATCTGATCTTCTGTATGTCATCATGAGGCCTTTTGTTCCTTGCAAATAACGCAAGACTTTCTTTATCAATTTCCAATGTTCTATTCCAGGATTGCTCTGGAATCTGCCAAGTAACCCGGTAACAAATGCTAAGTCAGGGCGTGTGCATACTTGAGCATACTGTAAGCTTCTGACAGCTGAAGCATATGGAACCGCTTTCATTAGATCGATCTCATACTGGTTCCTGGGGCATTGAAAATCCCCATATCTGTCGCCCTTGACCATAGGTGCAGGTGAAGGACTACATTTATGCATACCAAATTTCTTTAAGATTTTCTCTATGTATGTCTTTTGCGATAGTCCCAATGTCCCTTTGTTTCTATCCCGGTGAATTTCGATCCCTAGAACGAACGAAGTTTCACCAAGATCTTTCATATCAAAGTTTGAGGACAAAAACTTCTTTGTCTCCAGTAGCAGACTAACATCACTACTAGTTAGTAGGATATCATCCACATACAGGATTAGACAGATAAACTTCCCATCTTTAAACTTTGCATAAACACAGTTGTCCTCTACATTTTCTTTAAACCCAAATTTTCTTATTGTACTGTCAAACTTCAAGTACCACTGTCTTGAAGCTTGTTTTAACCCATAAATCGATTTCTTTAGGCGGCATCCCATTCTTTCATTTCCTTCCACAACAAAACCTTTCGGTTGTGCCATGTAAACATTTTCCTCCAAATCCCCATTAAGAAATGCCGTCTTTACATCCATCTGATGTAACTCTAAATCATAATGTGCTACTAATGCCATTATGATTCTGAAGGAATCTTTACATGAGACTCGAGAAAAGGTCTCATTGTAATCAATCCCTTCTCTTTGCGTAAAGCCTTTTGCCACAAGTCGCGCTTAGTATCTTTCTACATTCCCTTGGGAGTCAAGCTTTGTCTTGTAGACCCATTTACAGCCTACTGTTTTGGCTTCTTTAGGAATAATTTCCAAGTCCCAGACTTTATTAGCCTTCATGGACTTCATTTCCTCTTCCATGGCCTCAAGCCATTTTGAAGAATTTTCGCTTCTCATGGCTTCTTCAAATGAGGTGAGATCATCCTCCATTTGAAATTCCTCTGTATGATAAATCTGATAATCATCAGAAATAGCTGATCTTCTTACTCTTTGAGACCTCCTCGGGGCCTCCTCATTTGGTACATCTTCTGTTTGAGGCTGCTGTTGCTCCCCCTCATCTGTGGCAATGGGTTCTATAGGATCCTGAAGAACATGTTCCTCATTATCATTCATTGTTGCCACAGGAGGAACAATAACAGGTGCTGGCACCACAGTGTCTTGCACCGTCGGTGCAGTGACAGCAGGTAGTGTGAAGAATGGCTCTTGAATCATCAGAGTGGGCGCATACGCCCGCTTCTCTTCAAGGTCAATCTCTCGAGCTACCATACTTCCTCTCATCATTTCATCCTCTAAGAAGACAGCATGTCTCGTTTCTACAAACTTTGTATATCTGTCTGGACAGTAGAAACGAAAACCTTTTGACTTTTCAGGGTAGCCAATGAAATGGCAACTTACTATTTTGGGATCAAGCTTCCCAAGGTTTGGGTTAAATACTTTAGCCTTAGCAGGACTCCCCCACACACGTAAGTGGTTTAGTGAGGGAACTCTTCCTGTCCACAACTCGTACGGTGTTTTGGGCACCGACTTACTAGGCACTCTGTTGAGAATATGAATGACGGTTTTCAACGCCTCCATCCATAAACTCAATGGGAGTGTGGAAATAGCTCATCATGCTTCGCACCATATCCATCAGGGTACGGTTGCGTCTTTCAGCTACTCCATTTTGCTGAGGTTCGCCCGGTGTAGAATACTGGGCCACCATGCCATTTTCCTGTAAAAACCTTGCAAAAGGTCCAGGAACTTGTCCATATGGGGTATGTCGACCGTAGTACTCCCCCCACGATCAGATCGGACTATCTTAATCTTTAAATCGTGTTGGTTTTCAACTTCACCCTTAAATATCTTGAATTTATCCAAGGCTTCATTTCTTTCTTTGATTGGATAAATATATCCATAACGGGAGTAATCATCCGTGAATGTTATGAACGAGTCATATCCATCCACACTTTTCACAGGAAAAGGACCACAAATGTCTGTGTGAATAATTTGTAGAACTCCTGTGCTTCTTTTGGCGTCTTTCTTAATTTTCTTTACATATTTTCCTTTAATGCATTCTCTGCATTGTTCTAAGTCGGAGAACTCTAATGGAGGAAGAATATCATTCTTAACTAGTCTTTCTATTCTCCCCCTCGAAATATGGCCTAAACGACAGTGCCATAATTTCGACGACTCATCTAGAGTTCTCTTTCGTTTCCTGTTTACATTCGTAGACGAGGATTCAATCACTTTCTCGCACGCGACGTTCCCATTATCGCATACGACATTCACATCATCACATAATGATAACAAATAAAGCTCATTTTGTAAGATGGCAAGACCAACACATTCTTTATTAAACATTATTTCACACTTGCGATTTCCAAAATTACAATCATAACCATCATTGTCCAAATTTGAAACACTAATCAAATTCCTCTGTAAAGAGGGAACATAAAGGACATCTCTAAGTAAAAGAGTGAAGCCATTAGCTAGCTCTAATGAAAGATCGCCAACGGCTTCAACTTCAGCTTGGACTCCATTTGCGACTTTAATACATCTTTCTTTTCTTTGCGTAGTCCTCGTCGAACGGAATCCCTGTAAAGAATTAGCAACATGAACAGTTGCTCCTAAGTCAATCCACCAAGTGGATTTCGAATATTGCACATACAGGGATTCATTTATATAGCTAATAATGTTCTCACCTTTCTTTGCCATTATCATCTTTAAGTAATCAGGACATTTCTTCTTGTAGTGTCCTGCCTTCTTGCAGTGAAGACACTGATCTTTGTCTACAGCAAACTTATTCTGTTGAGGCTGATGGACAGAGGCTTTTCCCTTGTTCTTTGAGAAGGAGTTACTGTTGAAGTTCTTTTTCTTGTTATCCTTCACATAGTTAATAGAACCACCATGTGAGGATTTAATTCTTTCCTCCTCTTGCACACACATAGCTATGCACTTTTCCAAGTCCCATTTCTCGGGTTGCATATTGTAGTTGACAACAAAAGTGTCAAACTCTTTCGGCAAGGAAGCAAAAACCAAATGAATAAGGAACTCATCCTTGAGAGCCAAATCCATTGGTTTAAGCTTGGATGCCAAGTTGCTCATCCTTAGTATGTGCTCTCTTATGCCACTGCCATTACCAGAGTACCTTTCTGTCACAAGCTGCTTAATCAGCTGTGTAGCATAAGTCTTTGAAGAGCTAGTGAACTGACTCTTTATTTTATCAAGGTACTCTGTGACAGTGTCACACTCTGCGATTGAGCCCACAATTGCAGGCTCAATTGTGTTCTTTATCACAGCCATACATTTCTTGTTGGCTGTGGTCCATTTCTTATGCTCAAGGTCATAAGACATCTGTAAGGGAGCATAATCCCTCTGTCTTTTCTGCCAAGCAGTATCATCCTCATTTTGATCCCTCACCGGTGCCATAGGCTCAGTGGGACGTGCTGTAGTGAGGACCCAGTCCACCTCAGCTAAGATAAACGCTAAGTCTATCTTATTCTTCCACTCTCCATAATTATCTCCTTTGAGAGTGGGGATTTCTCTGATACAACTCATCAAGTTGTATCCGCCTGAAAAATAGTTCAAATAAAGTGAGAACGTAACAGCAAAATTATATGCCATATTTCCAACGTTGGTCAAAATACGACATACAATTAAATCAATTTTATCTATACATTAAATCTACGTCACCGTTGGGCAGAAATAGAAATAATGCATAAAATCATCAATTAAAAAATTATAATACTGTTATTATCAACGTTGGTCAGAAAATAACAATATCATAAATCTCTGGAAATTATATCTATTTTTCCAAAATTAAATTCTCCCGTTGGTTCGAATTTAATAATGAAAATTAATCAACATTAACTTTTGCAGCGGAAACTGTAATTATTCTAAAAATAATTCATTATACAGAAGCATTATACTGTACACATTTAATCTCTGAAAAAATTAATACGTTGGTGCAAAAATTTACAGAGATTTTGGTGCAAATTTCATTCAAATACACTCAAAAAAGCTTCTGAAAATCAATAAAAAAACATTCCTAAAAAATTACTGTTCATTTGGCCATTTCAGCCTGTTCAGCGCGGCCACGGCCCACGGCGGCCCGTTCAGTCGGCGCCGCACGCGCGCTCCCTTGGCCCATCCCGCGTGGCTGCAGCCCAGCCTGCGCTGGCTCAGCCCACGCCCGGAAAGGCCCCGCAGGCCAACGGCCTACCAGCCTGCCCCGCGCGGCCGCACTTGCGGCCCACCCGCACGCCCCGGCCTGCCCATCTGGCCCCGCCCGATCTCGGCCGTCCGTGCGATCGGACGGCCCCGAGCGAAAAACGCCAGGGCAAAAAACGCCCCCTCCCCAAAAACCCTAACTGTCGTAGGGATGGCCCCCACCTAAACCCAGCAGGCCTGGTAGGAGATTATAAGGCCCAGAATAGGCCATGTGTAATGACATAACTGCCCCTAGAGGGGATAACCAGATGTAAGGGTATAACTGTAAAAGCACTCCTCATGTGTATGTATATATACGAGTAAGCCATGGGGAGGACCCAGGCCATTACATTCATCTTCATCACTCTCCACTACCATCTCTCTCTCTGTTTGGTCTGTAGCCACAACAGTTGGCGCCGTCCGTGGGGAGGACGAGGACAAGCCTGAAGACCGAAGAAGAAGGATGGCACCGAAAAAAGCTTCTTCAGCGGTGGCGAAGGGAAAGAAGGCGGCCGGGCCGGAGCGTCGTATGAGTACCAGGGCTTCGGCATCGGCAGCGGCGAACGCGGGTGGCGATGCAGGCGCAGTAGCCGAAGACGTCGACGTTCGCGCGGCGACGACCAACCTCGTCACCGGCACCGCGACGACCAACCCCGTCACCGGCACCGCGACGACCCGCCCCGCCACCGGCGTTGCGGGGACGGACCCCGCGGTCGAAGACGTCGACGCGGGTGCGGCGACAACCGACCCCGCCGACGCAACGACAGCCGACCTCGCCGCCCCCACTGCAACCCTCGCCGGCGGCGCGGACCGGGCGGTTCAAGGTAGCCACGACGGAGCGACCGGCAGCTCGGGACCTCGCGACGCGGTCGTCCCCGCGCCGATCCGCCCGCTGGGAGTACCGGCGACCCCGCCTGCACCGGCGATGGAAAGTGCCCTGCTGGCGGCCCTCAACGCGTTCCAGCGGGAGCTAGGGGACCTTCGCGGAGCCGTCAGAGATATGCAAGAGGCTCGGAGTCAGCAGGCCGCGCCTGTAGTCGCGTCCGAGCCCACGCCGGAGAGGGCGGACAGTCGCGAAGCCCCCACGTCTAGCCGCGTGCCGTTGCGGCACGTGGATCCGGAGTCCTCGCTTTCGGCGGGGCTGCAGCAGGCGGCATGGCCCGAAGACTTCAAGTTTCCTAGCGCCATCGACTCGTACAAAGGCGACACGGACCCCCGTGAGTTCGTGCGCGTATACGAAACCGCGATCGAAGCCGCGGGCGGCGACGACACCACGAAGGCGAAGGGACTCCCCCTCGCGCTACAAGGAGTGGCGCTCTCTTGGTTCTTTACCATAGAGCCGGGCTCCATCTACGCGTGGGAACAGCTTCGTGTCCGCCTTCACAACAACTTCCAAGGAAACTACGTCGACCGAGTCGACGCGGACCAGCTCTTTGCTGTGAAGCAAAAACCCTCGGAGAAGCTCCGGGACTACTTCAAGCGCTTCGCCAAGATTCGATGTCAAGTAAGAGACGTCAACGAGACCACCATCGTCAATGCAGCCATACAGGGCCTTCGTCCGGGCCCGATGGCCGAGTACAACGCGCGAAAGCCAATCAAGACGGTGGCGAAGCTCTTTGACAAGATAGAAGAATATGCCAGGGCGGAGGAAGACGCGCGGCGAAGGCAAGGTGACGACTCCGACACCAACCAGGCCGGAGCCCCGGCAAAAGCCGAAGATCCGCCGAAGGGCGGTTCTTCGAAGGGAAAGCGTAAGCAGGAGTCGTCCAGGGACGCGCCCGACCGCAGGGACAACTCGCATAAGGAGTCGTCCGATCAACCCAAGCGCGGCCAACAGAGGTCGAGGCAAAACTGGTACGTCCTCGACATCGAAGGCGGGTCCGACGAGGGTGCTCCAGCTGGCCGAGGCGGTCGGGGGCGCCGGGGGCGCGGCCGTGGCAGGGGTCGCGACGATAAGGGTCGTGGAGATTACGACGACCAGCATCAGGGACTGTGGTGCGTAGTCCACGGCCGCGGCAATCACGATACCCGCGCCTGCACCTCCATCGCGGCGCTGCGCGACAGCGTCGCTAGGGACAGGAACCCGGAGGCGCGCCCGCCCGCGGTGGCCCACGTCCAATTCCCATACGAGGCCCCCATGCAGGTACAGGCGCAAGGGATGCAGGTACAGGCGCAAGGCATGCAACCCCAGGAAGGCACCCTACAGATCCAAGCTCACGTACAGCAGCCTCGGGAGGGCCTCCTGTCGTTGCAGGCCCCGGACGCAACCTACCGCAGGGTCATTAACGTCATATCTGGAGGCTCCGCGCTGGAATTCGCCTCGGCACGGCAGCAGAAGGCCTATGCGCGAAGACTGCATCACGTGGCGGCATACCCAGTGCAAGCACCGCCGGATTGGGCGCAGCACGAAGTTACATTCACACCCGACGACGCCCAGGGTGTGGATTTCCCTCATCAGGACCCCCTGGTCATCCGGGTCACTATCGCGGGATGCGACGTGGGGCGCGCCTTGGTGGACGGCGGTAGCTCTGCGAACGTATTGTTTGCGGCGGCCTTCGACCAGATGGGGATCCCTCGAAGCCGCCTAGGCCCCTCGGGCATCCTACTGCAGGGCTTCGGCGGACAGCCCCTGCGGGCGCTGGGTCAAATAGGTCTTCAAGTCTCCTTCGGCCGAGATGATAATGTGCGGGCCGAAGACGCCACCTTCGACGTGGTCGACCTTCCGTACCCCTACAATGCCATATTGGGACGCCCAATCCTCAACTCCTTCGGCGCGGTACCGCATCACGGCTACCTGTGCATGAAGATCCCGGGTCCCCGGACCATCATCACCGTCCGAGGCGACCAGGATATGGCCCGACGCATCGAGCCAGGTACCAGGTGCCCGCGTCGCGAAGCCCAACGGCGCTCCTAGAGCTGGCGCGGGGCCATTCACACGCGCTTTGGCGGGCCCTGCAGATGTCTAGCGACTAGAGGCTTCGGCCGCACCAAGGGCAAACGGTTAGTATATCTATCCTTTGTAGTTGCTTACCCGCGCAAACGGGGATGTAATGAAGATCGCCGTTTGTCGCTAATCTTTCTTTATCACGCGCAAGTACGCGGTGAAGGCGCGCGCAGGCTTAGCCAACGCGCGCGTCCCCGCAGTATAAATCGAAGTCGCACGTTCGCGTGTGCACTCGCTGTGGCCAAAAGGTGACGGGGCTGAGTATAAACCAAAGACGCACGTTCGCGTGTGCACTCGCCGTAGCCAGGGGTACGGGACTGAGTATAAACCAAAGACGCACGTTCGCGTGTGCACTCGCCGTAGCCAGGGGTACGGGACTGAGTATAAACCAAAGACGCACGTTCGCGTGTGCACTCGTCGTGGCCAAAAGGTGACGGGGCTGAGTATAAACCAAAGATGCACGTTCGCGTGTGCACTCGCCGTAGCCAGGGGTACGGGACTGAGTATAAACGAAAGACGCACGTTCGCGTGTGCACTCGCCGTGGCCAAAAGGTGACGGGGCTGAGTATAAACCAAAGACGCACGTTCGCGTGTGCACGCGCCGTAGCCAGGGGTACGGGACTGAGTATAAAGCAAAGACGCACGTTCGCGTGTGCACTCGCCGTGGCCAAAAGGTGACGGGGCTGAGTATAAAGCAAAGATGCACGTTCGCGTGTGCACTCGCCGTAGCCAGGGGTACGGGACTGAGTATAAACCAAAGATGCACGTTCGCGTGTGCACTCGCCGTAGCCAGGGGTACGGGACTGAGTATAAACCAAAGACGCACGTTCGCGTGTGCACTCGCCATAGCCAGGGGTACGGGATCGAGTATAAACCAAAGACGCACGTTCGCGTGTGCACTCGCCGTAGCCAGGGGTACGGGACTGAGTATAAATCGAAGTCGCACGTTCGCGTGTGCACTCGCCGTAGCCAAAGGTGACGGGCCTGAGTATAAACAAAAGACGCGCCGGGGGGACGCCCTCGCGCACGCCAGTCTCCGAACTATAAAGAAGACGTAGCGTCGAGGTCCGCCTCTGCACGCAAAAGTCCACGGACTATAAAGAAGATGTAGCGTTGAGGTCCGCCTCCGCACGCAAAAGTCTCCGGACTATAAAGAAGACGTAGCGTCGAGGTCCGCCTCCGCACGCAAAAGTCCACGGACTATAAAGAAGACGTAGCGTCGAGGTCTGCCTCCGCACGCAAAAGTCTCCGGACTATAAAGAAGACGTAGCGTCGAAGTCCGCTTCCGCACGCACCAGTCCACGGACTTTAAATAAGACGTAGCGTCGAGGTCCGCCTCCGCACGCGCGAGTCTCCGGACTATAAAGAAGACGTAGCGTCGAAGTCCGCTTCCGCACGCACCAGTCCACGGATTTTAAATAAGACGTAGCATCGAGGACCGCCTCCGCACGCGCGAGTCTCCGGACTATAAAGAAGACGTAGCGTCGAAGTCCGCTTCCGCACGCACCAGTCCACGGACTTTAAATAAGACGTAGCGTCGAGGTCCGCCTCCGCACGCGCGAGTCTCCGGACTATAAAGAAGACGTAGCGTCGAAGTCCGCTTTCGCACGCACCAGTCCACTGACTTTAAATAAGACGTAGCGTCGAGGTCCGCCTCCGCACGCGCGAGTCTCCGGACTATAAAGAAAGGCGTAGCGTTGAGGTCTGCCCCCGCACGCGCGAGTCTCCGGACTATAAAGAAAGGCGAAGTGCTGAGGTCCGCCTCCACGTACGCCTGTCTACGGACTCTAACAAGGCAAAGTGCGGAGGTCTGCCTTCGCACACGCCAGTCTACGGGCTGTCCGCTCTAAGGAACCCCGGCGCAGCTGCTTCGCCAACGGTGGCATCAACACACAGCGCATATCCTAAATGCCAGAAAGTCTGCATACCGGAAAAATCACAAGAACAAAGGTCCGGCAACACCCCTGCCGCTCTAAGCCGCTATCCCGCGGGTTCGTCCTTAACACGCGCTAAAGCCGGGGCTTCGCTCGAAGACGGCCGGCTCGCCCAAAAGTCCAGCGACTCTTCGGCCCTTCGCCAGCGTCGAAGGCGTCGTCGGGTCGAAAGGTCGGCCGCAAGAAGCCGGCCCCCGCGAGGAAGCTGCCCGGGATATAGGGGAAAGTCATAATGCAGGCAGCAAGGGCGTACTTTATTCGCAAAGACAAGGAACAGTACAACGCACGCCTACACCTAGGCACCGCGGCGTCAGACCTGCGGGTTCCCGGCGCCTGCGGAGGGCCCAGCGCCGCCATCGTCGCGTCGAGGGGCCCCGTCCAGAAGTTGGCCGAGGCTCCCCGTCCCGAAGAGCGTCTTCTGGAGCTCGATCCGTGCAGCATCCGGCCCGACGTGACCCCAGATCCGGTCGAAGAAGGGCCCAAGGGCAAGGTGAGCGGAGCGGACGGCGCCGGACATTACTCCGGCCCCGCCAGGCATCTCCAGCTGGGGATCATCCAGCGCGGCGACGTGCGTACAACCGCGGTGCTGCAGGAGCGCGCACACCAAGCATGCCGACGTATACGCGCAGTGGGTGCCGAAGGACGTCGCCGCGTCGCGCACGACGTTGGCGGCATCCCCGACCCAGCAGAGCGTCCGAGACAGCTCCTCCGGGCCGAAGGCGCGGCCCGGCACCTCAGCTACCAGCCCTTGAAGATGGCTCTCCAGCGCTTGCATGGCGTCCCACGCAACCACCGAGGAGAACCACCGCTTCATCCAGTAAGACTCCCACTTCCCGCGAGTTGAGTTCGCAGGGAAGAGCTTCTTGCACGACGGGCGAAGAATAAAAGAGACGCTACCGAAGCTCGACAGCGTCCTGTCCTTCCGGCCCTTCGGCTGGCATCGTGCCTCGTGGAGATAGGTGAACAGCGACGCGCTGGGCCAGCATGCCCCCGAGCGCAAGGCCCAGCTGTACACCGCGAGCCGGGCCACGGCGTTTGTAGTCAGTTGCGCCAGCTCCAGCCCGAAGGTCCGCAGCACGTCGCCCACCACGGTCGCCGCTGGAATCCGGAGCCCCGCGTCGAAAAAGGCAACGAATACGACCGCCTCCGACCTCTCGGGATGCGGTTCCGTCTCGTCGCCGGCGGGCAATCGTACGTCCTGGCGCCCAGACAACTTCCCCGCGCGCAAGAGCCCTTGGATCGTCTTCTCGGTCACCAACGAGGGGCCTAGCTCGCCGGAGAACGTGCCTTCCTCCTCCGCCACCAGCCGCTCCTGGTCAGCCGCCGCCGGGTCGCGCTCTTGGAGCGCGTATTTCACCTCCAACGGCGAGGATCGCCGGTGAATGGCAGGGCCACCAACCGCCTGGCCGCGCTCGCTACTGGAGGCCATCGCTTCCCACGACGAGACTGAAGTGGTGAAGATAACGCGAGGGTGTGGAAGGCGGAGCAGACAGGAAAGAGGGCGTAAAGGTGCGGGGACGCTGTTACCGGGGGGGGGGGGGGCTATTTCAAGCCACCTCGCCCATACCGCCACTACCGAAGCGTCGCAATGATCCGCGTGCCGGATGCAACCGCAGCGGTGTAAAGGCCCGCCCCGCACGATTCCCCGTAATCGAAAGCGAAGGGTCGCGGAGATCCGTGTACGAGGCGCGACCGCAGTCGTACAAGCGCCCGTCCAGCGCAACGCCCCACCTAACGCTGGAAGGTCACGACCACAGGCGCCATTCACTGCCCGCCCCGTGTCCCCCTTGCCTAGGGAAGAGGCGAGCGGCTGCAAACACGCAACCGTCCACATCCCGCCGCCCACAAGTCATAGGCCGCCGCGTGCCCCGGGCGCGTCGGGTCGCACGGTACGGGAACCTAACCCTGGCAGACCAGGGGCCGGCGTGATTCCAGGAACCTGTACAGCGCAAGGCCGCATCAAAGACCCCAAGTCACCGCCCACGCGGCGGTGTTCGCAGAGCGAAGGCGCTAGCTTCGCTGCCACCCCTTCGAGGGGTAGGGGATGGAACGCGCGCGCCTACTTCGACTAGGCGCCAGCTTCGCTGCCACCCGTTCGAAGGGTAGGGGACGGAGCGCGCGCGTCTACTTTGACTAGGCGCCAGCTTCGCTGCCACCCCTTCGAGGGGTAGGGGATGGAGCGCGAGCGCCTACTTCGACTAGGCGCCAGCTTCGCTGCCACCCGTTCGACGGGTAGGGGACGGAGCGCGCGTCTACTTCGACTAGGCGCCAGCTTCGCTGCCACCCGTTCGATGGGTAGGGGACGGAGCGCGCGCGCCTACTTCGACTAGGCGCCAGCTTCGCTGCCACCCTTTCGAGGGGTAGGGGACGGAGCGCGCGCGCCTACTTCGACTGGGCGCCAGCTTCGCTGCCACCCCTTCGAGGGGTAGGGGATGGAGCGCGTGTGCCTACTTCGACTAGGCGCGAGCTTCGCTGCCACCCGTTCGAAGGGTAGGGGACAGAGCGCGCGCGTCTACTTCGGCTAGGCGCCAGCTTCGCTGCCACCCCTTCGAGGGGTAGGGGACGGAGCGCGCGCGCCTACTTCGACTAGGCGCCAGCTTCGCTGCCACCCGTTCGAAGGGTAGGGGACGGAATGCGCGCGTCTACTTCGACTAGGCGCCAGCTTCGCTACCACCCGTTCGATGGGTAGGGGACGGAGCACGGGCGCCTACTTCGACTAGCGCCAGCTTCGCTGCCACCCCTTCGAGGGGTAGGGGACGGAGCGCGCGCGTCTACTTCGACTTAGGCGCCAGCTTCGCTGCCACCCGTTCGAGGGGTAGGGGACGGAGCGCGCGCGTCTACTTCGACTTAGGCGCCAGCTTCGCTGCCACCCGTTCGAGGGGTAGGGGACGGAGCGCGCGCGTCTACTTCGACTTAGGCGCCAGCTTCGCTGCCACCCGTTCGAAGGGTAGGGGACGGAGCGCGCGCGTCTACTTCGGCTAGGCGCCGGCCTCGCTGCCACCCGTTCGAAGGGTGAAGGACGGAGTGCGCGAGTCCACTTCGGCGGGGCGCAGCAAAGACGGGGGTCTTGTCCTGCGAAATCTACCTCGTTTTCCTTAACAGGCCACCTACAGTGCATCAACATACAAGGTAATGCCAGCGGGCTCCCTCAGGAACACCGACTGTAGGTAGGCCTGTTAAGAAAAACAGGGCAGACCTCGCTGTCGCCTACGGAAGCGCGGTGCGGGGTCAGGAAGCGCGGCTGGCTGTCGATAACCGGCGCTGATCAAGCTCCCAGGAAAAATAGACCTCCTTCTGTGCATCAACATTCCCCAAGCCGCTCAGCGTCACCCAGGAATGTTGATGCACGGCAGGGGCCCATTTTAGGGGAACAGCTTCTATCACAATATACGCAGGAGCAACACCTCACCGGCGCCATATATATACCCCAATCAGCAGGGGAACCAACCGGCGGAAGGCCAATCGGCAGAAGTCCAACCGCCGGAGGTCCGCTGCCATATTAATGGTCACGACGCCTCAACGCCCGCACCACGCCAAGCACGCTGCACCACATGGACGCCCGGAAGTCCGAGCGTCGCAGTAGCGCGCACGTCTGCTTCGGTTACAGCGCAGCTCCGGAAGTTTGGAAAAGTTCACAGGCCGCGGGGACGGAGGGGGCCAAAGGACTCGGCAACATGGCTTCGGCCTTATGAAGCCCTTTACCATGAGAGGCTCCTGTCGTAGGGATGGCCCCCACCTAAACGCAGCAGGCCTGGTAGGAGATTATAAGGCCCAGAATAGGCCATGTGTAATGACATAACTGCCCCTAGAGGGGATAACCAGATGTAAGGGTATAACTGTAAAAGCACTCCTCATGTGTATGTATATATACGAGTAAGCCATGGGGAGGACCCAGGCCATTACATTCATCTTCATCACTCTCCACTACCATCTCTCTCTCTGTTTGGTCTGTAGCCACAACACTAACCATTTTTCCTCACCCCCTCCCGAAAAACGCGCACGGGCGACGGCGCGCGTGCTCGCTCAGATCAGCTGCGGCAAGATGGCGGCGCGGTGGCCCCAACGGCCCTAGCGAGGCACGGCGGCCGGGCGCGCGACAGCGGAGCGGCGCGAGGCCGGCGGCGCCCAGGCGGCGCGAGGCCGGCGGCGCCCGGGCAGCGCAACCGGTAAGGCCCGATCCGTTCTTCGTTTCTTTCTTTTTGCCGTTTTCTAGGGTTAGGGGGGGTTCTTTTCTCTGTGTATTTCTTTTCCGCACGACGGTCAACCGACGGTGGTCGCCGTTCTTTTCCCCGTCTAGATCTACACCTAGATCGGCTCTGATACCATTGTTAGATCGGCTTTAGGATCTCCTAGGGTTTAGATCTAGCGGGGTTTCTATTCGGGTTCGTGAGAGAAACAGAGAGGGAGAGAGTTAGGGGTACCAACCGTCCGATATAGAGGAGGGGTTGGCCATCGCGGTTCGTCGGTGAAGTCTGCGCACGGGCAGCGACAGTCGGGGAAGAAGGAGCGGCGGCGTCTCCCTGGCGGTGGCGAACGGTGGCAGAGATGGCGGTGGTGGAACTTCCCGTCGCTGGAGCGCCCCCCTCTCAGATCGGATTAGGGTTTGTCGGTGGGGTTTGTGGCGGCACGGTGAACCTCGGTATGCGTGCCGCCCCGGCCCCCACCTCTATTTATGTGGTGCTGGCGACAGGGGCCCACCAGCCTATTGGGCTGGGCGCCCCCGATCAGGGCGCGAACAAAGGGGGGCATTTGGCCGTTGGGCCAAATGCCCTGAGATCATTCTAACATGTTGGTCATTGGAATGGCTGAATGTTCACTTGGGTCTTGGGGTCTTGGGTTTGCTCGACTAGGCTTGATTTTGCTGCGACGTCTATTGGGCGGGGCTAGCCGGCTGAGCTACCAGAAATTCCTTCATACTTGTAAGTATTTCTAGTGTATACTCTATGTATTAAGGAGGATATATACTAGATTTTTGTGCAAAAAATTTAGAGTACGACTGCACCCCATGCATCAATGTAGCTCCACCCCTGCGTGTACTTGCAAGATTTCTTAACTGTACCCAGATTAGCCTAGATCTAGAGTGATTAATCAAACAAAAGCACGCAACCAACAAAACACGCATCCATGCGAGTGTTGATTCGGTCAAGGGCATCTCGAATATAATAAATCACTCGCACATGCGTCGAGCTAGCTACTTGCTTCCTTATTTGTTAGAGTGCTGGTGCGCTGCAACATAATCTAAAAAGAGGATGGTACATATAATAGAATGTGATATCAAATCGTATAATGAATATCAATTTTATCTTACACACATATAAAACTTATTGCAAATCGTACAGTCAAGTGCTTGTATGTTATAACAAAAGTTAAAACTTGTCATTTTGCACTCATTCCAAATCACAATAGCCAAAATACTCATCTTCCAAGTACTACACACTAACACAACACAGCGCACATGCACTCAGCACAACACGCACACACTAAAGCTTGTTGCAAACTGTACATAGTCAAGTGCCTGTATGTTATAACGAAAGTTAAAGCTTCATGTCATTTTGCATTCATTCCAAATCCCAATAGCCAGAATACTCATCTTCCAAGTACTACACACCAACACAACACAGCGCACATGCACTCAGCACAACACGCACACACCCACTCCGCACAGCACGCACATAGCAACATACACGCAGTGCACTAACACCACACACACGTAGCACTGCACGCCCAGCACACACACAACATGGCACCACACACACTGCACCTACACGTACACACATAACACAACACCGTATGACATGCCACACACACACACTCTCTCTCTACCTCTCCTCTGGTCCTATCTGGTGTTGATCCCTTTTCCAGTTCCCCTGATTTCTCTTGCCAATTTGCTCACCACTGGCCACCTGCTCGCTGTCGGCCACCTCCTCCGTCGATTCCCCGTGCCACTCACTCGTCCCTTGGGTCCCATGGCCCCAACTGGTGGTTGCTATGGCATGGCTATGGTGTTTTGGAGCCGGTTCTTGGGAGGTGCCACCGCCCACTCGTTGGCTCCCCCTATTAGTCCCCACGCCTCCTCTCTTCCCTATTTCTACCCCAGGCTAGCTTCAATCTAGTCAGTTTCCTCCTATTTTTAAGTTTGATTTTACTTTTTGATTTACTCTACACATGGTGCACACAGTGGTGGTGAAAAGTCAGTGGTTGCACTGCCGTGATGGGACTTGAGAGCTCGCATGCACCCGGGAGTATGCGGCTTGCCAAGGACGCACCGGTGGCCATCTGCGAGCTGCTACTGTGAGACAGCGATGTTGACCATAGCGGCCCTATCCGACCGAGATGAGAGTTGGCTTCCCCTCTTCTATTTATTGATTCTACTCTACTCGACCGGTGACTTGGGGGACAAAAAAGATGGGTTGGGTGACCTACTTAGCTTGGTCATGTTGAAAATAGAACGGTGATGACAATGACAGTGGCGGAAGTGGTGCTCTCCGTGTGCTCCCGGCTAGTCGGCCTTCTTCTTCTCTGGTCCGCTCTAGTTTCGATCAACCTTGGCTAGTTCTGGGCAGTTCTTAGCTCCTAGGCTGTTATGGTCACAGTCCTTTCCCTTCAGTCTTTCCCAACTCCTCTAGATGTCTCTTTCTCCCTGGCCCCTCCCTCTCTGGTCTTGCTGTCGAGCTCCTCATCGCCTCCTTCCTTTTTGTTGGCTTGGTGGATTTGGGGGAAATGGATTGGATTTAGGGAAATGGAGTGGAGACGTGAGTGGAACAGTGGGAGGAACCGGGATGCGCATAGGAGACGGACGACGGACAAACTCGTGCAGAGAAGAGGAGAGCACGGAAGACCCACACATCGGCACGGCCTTTTTTGTGAGAAGGGGAGAAAGGCCTATGACCACCAAGTGGTTCTTCGGTTCTTTCATAATAGTAAAGATAAAGATACATATCTAGCGAGGTGGGCATATAAATCTTGAGAAATAAAAATATATGTGGGTAGCAGTAGCTGCAGAAGAGATATGCATGCATGGTTCCAGAGAAATTACCGAAAAGAATGTTTGTGCGAATGTGTGTGATCGATGGATCGGCCGGAGAGGCATGGGATGCAATGGCAACGAGGACGCAGTGGAATCTTGCACAGGGCGGGAAGAGGTCTACGACTCGAGATCTCTGCACTGCACCAGAGAGAGAGAGAGAGAGAGAGAGAGAGAGATCTGCGCTAGCCAGATATAGGCTGGAGGCTGGCCGGAGTGTGTGTATGCATGCATGTCGTAGCTGATCGATCAGCTAGATCAGATAATGCAGCTGATGGGATGCGATGGGCTCGCAGTCGCCAAATGAGATCCTCTGACGTAACTCCCCGTCACTGACGCGTGGGGCCACGCGGCGAGGGGGCCCACGCGCAGTGACCCAACGTCAGAGGGAAGTTACGTCAGAGGAGTTGATTCCCACAGTCGCATGCATACGCAGATGCGCGCAGCTAGTACACTGCGCGCGCTGCACGCATGCATGGCCAGAGCTAGAGGGCCCGGACGGATCCCCATCGGATAGGGTCCAGCGCAAGGACGGCGGGTTCCCAACAAGGACGGCATGGGCCGGCCGAGCGGGACGGCCGGGGAGGATCTCGGCGAGAGAGGGAGCATGCATGCCGTGCCATGTATGTATAATCATATATGCATAGCTTTTAGTGACAACCCTTTTTGGGTAAATAGTGTACTAGTGCTTCTTCTACTGTTATTATAGAAAAAATCACATTAGACGTTTCATCACAGACATTTCTACAGAATCCACACTACTAGAAAATCCCCCTAACGCAACGGCGGAAAATCGTGGCAATAGGGCCAAAATCGTGGCAACAGCTACCAATTGCCACAATATCACTTCGTTGGCAGCCGTTGCAAAAAAGTGAGTGGCGAAAGGTCTTTGCAACGGTTTTGCGTCCTGTTGCAAGAGCAATGATAATTGCAACGTAATCATGCGTTGCAGGTGATAGGTGTTGCAACATATCTCAGACAGTTTTACTAGTGTGACCGTATATGTTGCAATCAATAATAAGAACTGCCAGTGATGACCTATTTATCATAGATGGTTTTATGGAAAGCTGTCAGTGATACATCAGAAATGGTTTTTTTTACAAAAAATCATCTGTGATGACCTAATTATCACAGATGGATTGTGAATAGAAGCGTATGTGATATTCACTGTATTATTAAATACTCTCATCCCGACATATACGGCTTTGAGACAATTTGGTGAAAGGAAACCAGAGATTTGAAAGGGGGCTTGTGTATCCATTTATTCTTTGTAACCTAAGGTTGGTAATTGATACTATATATAATAAAATGTATTATATTCTAACTAGATCTATGCACTTTTTAGTTACAAGGAAAGAGAGATCTAGCTTGGTACTTTTTGCTCCAATTTAAGAGTGGATCTCACTCCTATCTATTTAAATTCTTATTGAATTTGTTCATGAATCATAGCTAGCTATTTTAGATAAAATAATTATGATGAATGATAATTATGTGTAAGAGTGTACCTACATGTAATGACTACCTAAGGGAGCATTAATCTAATTTAACATTAATTTGTTTTATGTGAGTGGAGATGGACCGAAACTGGATGTATGTTGGGAACCGTGTGAGTGAAGAGTACATCAATGGAATGTTTACTTTTAGAATAGCTACTGAGTAGGATATGTTGAAGAGAAGGATAAATTTTATGTATTGTCCATGCATTAATTGCAAGAATCTTTAGAAGTTTACCAATGCAGCGCAGATAGAAACACACTTGATTCGAAGGGGTTCTAAAAAGAGGTATATATGTTGGAGCAGTCATGGTTAAGAGAAGAATATACAGGTGGGTAGTAACATCATCGAGGGAGACAACGATATACTGGATGTAGATTGTTCTTTCGATAAGGATAGGTTGCACGATGGTAATTTAGATCAAATGTTGCGCAATCCAGAAGGGAACTATAGTGAGAGAGAGTTTGGTAAATTCAAGAGTTTGATGGAGGACTCGGAGAAACCATTGTTCCTGGGCTGTAACCCAAAATACACAAGATTGTCACCCGTGCTTGAACTGCTGAAATTGAAGGTAAGCAATGGTTAGTCTGACAAGAGTATAATGACATTGTTAGGTCTCTCAGCAGACATGCCTCTAGAGGAAAACGTGTCGCCCAAAACCACATGCCAAGTCAAGAAGGTTCTTTGTCCCTTGGGAATGGAAGTAGTAGAAAGAATACATGCATGTCCGAAAGATTGTATCCTGTATCATAAAGAGTATGCAAATATGTATGTATGATTGGTGTGCAAAGCATCCTAATACAAGCGTAAGAATCACTCCATTAATGGCGAGGGCATCGAGGTAAAGCAAAGACCTCCTACTAAGGTGCTGTGATATTTGCCTGTAATTCGCTGTTTGAAGCATTTATTTATGAACCGAAAGGAGGCAACATTATTGCATTGGCACTTGAATGAATGTAAGAAAGATGGAAAGCTAAGACACCTTGCTGATTCTGCCCAGTGGAGGAACTTCGATAGGATGTTTGTAGACTTCGGTATGAAACTGAGGGATATAAGGTTTGGGTTGAATACAGATAGAATGAATTCTTTTGGTAACATGTGTAGTCGACATAGTATTTGGCCCATGAATCTATGTTTCTACAATATTCCTCCTTGGCTGTGTATGAAACAGATGTATTTTTGATGTCACTACTTATCAAAGTGCTGAAATAACATCGGAATGATATTGATGTATACCTAGCACCATTCCTGAAAAGATCTTGTAACACTGTAGAAGGAAGGGGCACAGATATGGGATGCAGATAAATGAGAAAACTTCACTCTGTGCGCCATGTTGTTCTGCACCATCAATAATTTTTTTGCCATTGGTAGCCTGTCAGGCTTGAGTACAAATGGAATCAGAGCCTATCCTCACTACTTAGATATACCAAGAGTGTGTGGCTGAACAACTCACATAAAACTGTAAACACGCATCACTGTAGGGTTCCTTCCTAAGTATCACTCATACCACAAGATGAAGAAACAATTCAATAGAAAAAGGATAGTTCAGCTCCAAGACCTTTTAGGGGGAAGGGATCTATGATATGGTTAAGAATATCGATGCTGTGCTTGGAAAGGATGTAATTTGAGAACTCATCAGAAGAATATCTGAAAAAAGAGATCAATTTTTTTAGACTTATCTTATTGGGAAAACTTAGAACTACATCAACATCATGCACGTAGAGAAGAATGTATGTGATAGCTAATTGGTATCTTACTGAACATTCACAACAAAACAAAGGATGGTGCCAACACACGGCATGACTTGGTTGATATGAACATAAGGACCGAGTTAGCATCGAAAGGGACCGATAAAGGTTGAATGTACCTTCCCCTAGCTTGTTACACCCTATCTAAGGCCAAGAGAAATGAATTGTACTAGAGCTTGTATGTTGTGAAAGTTTTGTCCGGTTACTCTGCCAGCATGAAGAAACATATTTTTATAGGAGATTTAAAATTAATTGTCATGAGGTCTCATGCTTGTCATATGCTGATGACACAAATGCTTTCTATTGCAATTAGAAGAATTTTGTTGAACAAGGTCCGAGTAACAATCATGAGGCTGTGTTATTTATTTAACTAATTGCTTAGAAGGTTATCAATCTCGATGGACTAGATGCTCTGTAGGCCGAGGTGGTAACAACTCTATGTCATCTTTAGATGTATTTTTCTCCATTATTTTTGGATATCATGGTCTATCTTATTGCTCACCTTGTGAAAGAGATAAAGATATATAGCCCTGTGTTTCTATGTCATATGTACATGTTTGAAAGGTATATGGGAATTCTCAAGTCACATGTATGGAATCGATCTTGGCTAGATGGTAGCATCATCAAAGGTTATGTAACTGAAGAGGTTATTGAGTTCTACGTCAACTACATGGTTCAGGTGGAACCGATAAGTGTACCTCTATCTCATCATGAGGGAAGGCTGGAGAGTATCAGGACCATCAGAAGAAAAACAATCACTCCCAATCTGGATACGTACTGTTTGATGCGAGAAATCGCTCCCAGATTTCTGGCCCTGGGGTTATAAGATGCGGGCGTGCCTGTGTACTAAAATACACAAAAATAAATAAACACAACAAAAGATAGGAAAAACATGTATTTTATTCATTCATTTGAGAAGAACAAAATTACAAATCCCTTTATATATATATGTGTGTGTGTGTGTGTGTGTGCGCGCGCGCGCGCTCTGTAGCTTGCTTTGCATAGCAGATCTGACATAAACGATATGGTGTCCTAGTTCCTAGGGCCTCGAAAGGCCTCCTGGTTAATTACATCCGCAGGGTAACACATGGAAAACCTCCGATTAAGCTGTGCATTAGTCGTTGTCTTCAATCTTCGCTTTATGTTCCTCATGCATGGGATGAATGATTGATGAAGGTATGGGCATTTGTATTATCCATAGCTTCATTAGCCTGTGGGGCTGTTGATAACGTGTTCGTCACACTTGACCGCGCCCGCCCATGCCATTCGACCTTGCCGGCATCGAACAGACACAATGGAAGAGATTTGAAGTAGCATGATTAACGTCTAGTATGACCAATCTGACAACAATGGTGGCTAAAATCAGTATTGTAGGTATAGCCTGAGTGGAAGAATTAGCAGAGCAGGTCACAGAGGTCGAGTACCAATGTGATCGACAGCCATCGAAAACCATCCGTGGTTGAGATTCATCAGAGTCAAAACACGCCAAGAAACATCTGTGGTCAAAATCCACTGTGGTTGAAATCCATCAGAAAACAACCATGGTCGAAATCCATGGTGGTCGAAACCCATCAAAAGAGCTTGGCGGTCGAGCACCACTGTGATTGAATTCGTCGGGAAATCTCCATGGTCGGAAGTCACATGATGAAAACCCATAGGAAGACATCTGGGGTCGGCAACACACCGTGGTCAAAACCCATCGGAGAACAGTCGTGGTCGATAATCACAATAGTTGAAACCCATCAGTAGACAGCTGTGATCGAAAATCACCAGAAGTCGTCTGTGGTCGAATAGTCACAGTAGTCAAAACCCATCAAAAAATAGTCGTGGTCGAAATCCATTGTGGTCAAAACCCATCGGAAGACAGCCGTGGTCGAAACCCATCGGAAAATGTTCATGGTCAAACAGTCACAGTAGTCAAAACCCATCGGAAGACTATCGTGGTCGAAACCCACCATGGTCAAAACCCATCAGAAACATCCGTGGTCAAATAGTCATAGTAGTCAAAACCCATCGGAGGACTGCCATGGTCGAAACCCACCGTGGTCAAAACCCATTGGAAACGTCCGCGGTCAAATAGTCACATTAGTCGAAACCCATTAGAAGACTGTCATGGTTGAAACTCAATGTGGTCGAAAGCCATCAGAAAATAACCGTGGTCAAAATCTGCCGTGGTCGAAACCCATCGGAAAACGTCTATGGTCAAAACCCACCATGGTCGAAACCCATCGAAAATGTTCGTGGTCGAACAATCACAGTAGTCAAAACTCATCGGGAGACTGTTGTGGTCAAAACCCATCGGAAACATCCATGGTCGAATAGTCACGGTAGTCAAAACCCACTGTGGTTGAAACCCATCGAAAACGTCTGTGGTCAAAATCCACGTGGTCAAAGGGAGTACTCATAAAAGTACTAAAGCACCATGATCATAGATCTATAGCTGAAGAAGTATGCGTATGATAGGTGGTCAAAGAGGCTCGACTCTGGCACGTGCCATATGTGTCCGTCCTCAAGAGGTGGTTGTAGGCTTCCGTCTTTGGAAGAAATTGGAGTCTTCGGCTCCAGCAAGTGGTCGTAACGGTCGACAGTCGTATTCGTCCTTGGAAGCGGTTGGAAGCATCTGGCTCCAGCAAGCGATTGTAGATGGCTAATGGTCGTAGGCATCCTTGGAAGCAATCGTAGGCTTCGTCTTTGAAAAGCGATTGTAGATGGTTGATGGTCGTAGGCGTCCATCTTTGGAGAGTGATCGGAGGATCCTAACTTTAGCAAGCGGTCGGCAGCGGCCGTGGACTTCAGCTTTGTAAAGTGATCAGAGACACGCCTAACTATGGAATTGATCAACAGTGGACGAGAACTTCGACCTTGTGAAGTGATCGGAGGCCTGACTTCGGCAAGCGATCAGAGACACCTACTCACAGAAACAATCTGAGGCATTCAGCTTTGCGAGTAGTCAAAGGGCCTGACTTGGGAAGCGATCAGGGACATCAAGCTTCAAAAGCGATCATCAACGGTCGAGGACCTCAGTGTTGCAAAGCGATCGGAGATATGCACGGCTTCGTAATCGATTGGCGGTGACAGGGGACTCTGACTCTACTAAGCAATCAGAAGTGCTGACTTCCGCCAGTGATTGGGAGCTCACGACTTTAGCAACAATTAGTAGCAGTCGTGGTTACTTGGTGACATTGCCATCATAGTCGCCACTCGTTGTATGCATCTTAACTAGCTACAAAAGAAAGATAGGAAATGTTGTTTTTACCGTTCTTGACATAGGAGGCCATGATTGCCGCCTCAGGCCTCTCTCCAACTCCTTCTCTGTTTCGGTCTTTCTCTTCGTCTCTGCCTCTGCGTCCAGGGTGTTTGTCCTTGCGATTGCCTCTGCGTCCACCTCCGCGTCTATGTCTGGGGTGTGCTTTTGCTCCTTGCGATTCTCCTCCACATGCGCCTCTGCATCTGCGTTCGAGGATCTCCTCCCTCCTCTGTACGCCCCTGCCTCTCCTTTTATAGGCTCGGGGGGGGGGGGGGGCGTAGGTGCCATATATGACTCCAACATAGTGTCGGTTGTGTCATTTAAATCAAAGATAAGATTCCAATTGAGATAAGATTCTTGATTGGCTACAGATTAGTTACCTTCCAGGGCTTTGCTTTCATCTCAGAGGTTTGTTGAGCGCTATAGCCAATTGAATGAGGATACAGTGTGACCATGCCTTGCTATTGATGATCTGCAACCACGATCAAACTGCACAACGTGGTTGTATCGATCTGATCGACACATCGTAATCATGATTGAAGAACGTGCTCAACACCTAGGCAGTCGAAGACATGGTCACAAGAACATGGTCGTAGCAGGTGCTTGAGCAGGCGTGGTCGTAACAACTGGTCGACACAGTGTTCCACAATATGGTCATATCAGCCGGTCAACTCAACGTGATAAAAAACAACTGCTCGATCCCCCACCGATCGGAATGTAGTCGTACTGGTCTGATCGATGCAACGTGGTCAATATGTGTGATCGAAAGTAGTACTCGATATCCCATGTGATCGCAAATGTGGTCGTACTGACTAAACATGGTTGTATCAATCTAGTTGATGCAGCATGGTCATAGTCGGCCGTTTTGCACAAAAATTCATCAAACACGTACGCTCAAGCCCATTTCATGATCTTGCAACACATGATCATAGTGTCCATGTACATCGATGAGTACAAAGACATGGTATGCCGAGAGAATCCAGGCCAGTCAAAGGTTTGTGTCATGAGAGAGCACAACTATCAGTTCAATGAATGGTTAAAGGTGCGATTCACTATGAGGTCATTAGGTGATGATATACTACGATGGTTAGCAAAAGGGCCAAAATTTACAATTGTGGTATGGCAAGGATACTACATAAATGAGTACACATTTTATATGATAGATTAGGATACGAAGAGCACAATCGTACACTATGGTGTCCATATAGATAAATTTCATGAGCAGTTCAATATCGCTGGGCCAAACATAATGAAATGTGGGTTCAGCTCCTACTATGGGTTCATAGAGAAGATTTAGAAGCTCAACTATGTACTTTTCAAGATCCCCTTTTTTCAGTGCCGTTGGGTAAAACTTCCACATGGTGTAAAGGTCAATAAGTACGGTCTCACTATTATGGACCTCGAACGTGTCAAATACAAAGATAAACCATTCATACTTGATAAACAAGTTGGTCAGTTTTTTTATGTAACAAACCCAGCCAATAAGAACTGCCAAGTAGTTCTTCATGAAAAAATAAAGATTGTTGGAGTTGAGAATGTCGTGGATGAGGAAGAGTATAATTAATTTGATGAGTTGCCTCTATCCAGAGACGGCATCAGGCCCGAGGAAGAACCTAGTGGGAAAGCTAGCTATATGCGCATTGATCATCATGAAGGGATATTTTAAAAGGAAATAGATAAGTAGAATTAGGAAACTTGGTATGTACATCTATTTCTAAATTATTCATGTTGTTTCCTAAAACTGTGAAGGGGATGTCGTGCACATTTTTGTCTAGTGGCCCAAGAGGGACAATGCCCTGGACCCTACAGTTGTAATTCACTTTGAGCTGTAAATCACTTTGACTTGTAATTCACTTATCTGTCATTTATCATTAATCTGCTTGTTTGTTTTTAGAGGGTATAGGTAGCATTTTCTAAAGCATGTGAAGCCTTGGGGTTTACATTCCCCAGAGGCAGGAATTCCTAGATGACTCCAACTCGTATAGGAGTTAGAAGAGATCGAAGGCTGAGCATGAGAAGTGCGTAAAAGAGGAGATTCATATAGAATTTTGTAGGAAGCTAGCACATTTAGAGGAGAGCTTGGAGCAAGTGCTCAACTAGTCATAGGCCGCCCCCGTTATTGTGGAAGCCAATCTACATCACAGTGGAGTAGCTACGTATCCACACACCAATCTAACCAAAGCGACGCCTGACTTTCGATCAATAAAATCTAGGTAATGTATATCTCTAGAATGCTCCAAAGATAGACCTATAGGATGTGTAGCTAATTGTGTATCGTTTTGTAGGAGCCCACGCCCTGCAAGCTCCAAGTGAGGCTGGTTGGGTACATTACTATTGAGGCTAGGCAGGGAATGGCGTTTCCATGCCAAGAAGGGACTATGCTGCACAGTGCCTAGCTAGCGTAGGGTTACGCCAAGGTCCAGGTGGATATGGTATATATCCATTTCATGGCTGTCCTGCTGGAGAAGCCCCCGAACGAAGACATCATAACACTAGGGGATGCCGTGCACACTTTTGTCCAGTGGCCCAAGAGGGACATCGCCCTGGACCCTACAACACCGCAATCTGCACATGACAATGCCTCTCCAATAGAACCCTCAATGAGTCCACCTCAACCTTTGCTTCAGAAGGCCACTGTATCGGCTCCCGTAGTGACAACGCCGAAGAAACAAGAAAAGTATACAAAGTCGTCTCCTGGGAAGAGCACACATAGGCGAGGCACTAAGGTCAAATTGAAGAAGATTAAGATGCCTTGCGAGCCCTGGACGTTCTCTCTTGTGGTGCCATTGGTCCCTGACACACTATTACCCCGCTTGGAATGGGTTGTGAATGTTTGTATGCCTGGTACATGCGGAGGACCAACGAGCGGAGGACAAACTGGCCTACTGGATTCACCATCGGATACACAAAGAGGCATTTCCTCCACAACTGGGGCTTTTTTATCATGGGTTTCGATGACTTATTTGAACTATTCAACCTCGACATTCTCGATGCCTCACTTCTACAATGTTGGATACTATAAGTGTGTATAATCAAGTTCTACATTCACGTAATACCGATAAATGTCATAAATCATTGCTTATGTATATATACATGATGCAAGAAGCCCAGTGATCCTAAGAACCGGTGGGTTTTCTCGACCCACGTTGATCTCTGAGCAATGCATCACCTAAGACGTATTCTACGTTGAGTATTACACAACGGCAGGATCGCTTGCTCAGGGCAACAAGGACTACATAATTGTGCCATACAACTAGTGGTAAATACTTTACTAGTTGCTATACAAATTTTATTTGTACTTTATATGCAACACGAACTTAGGTTTAATAACTATGGCGATATACATGAGTAGGTGGCACTGGATCCTTATAGTCATTGTATCAAAGTAGAACAATATAATATACATTAATTCCCTACTCAAGAACGACCATGACTTCACCTTTGTGCAACAAATATTTGATAGATAAACTCATTTCCTCCATAAATAACTCTATTGTAGTCTTCTATTCGTTTGCAATGGTTGAGGATAACGTTTTAGAATCACATACGTCATTCAACATCTATGTTGCTAGGGGGAGATACAAGGAATTGAGCGCCACACTACAACATAGTTACATTAAAACTAAAATCATTGCAATATGCATATTTTGTAACAAAATTAACATCATTGCTAGGCATTGCAATAAACCCTGTGGTAATAGCTCATTGCAATAAAAAACAAATCATGGTGATAAATAATCATATCGCAATGATTGTACTGTTGCGATAGCATTCTATCACCACAAACAGAACATGTTGTAACACATACATATTGCCATGATTTACATTTCATAGCAATAGCTTAATACAACACACCAAATATCATGGCAATAGTGTAATGCGACGTGCTGGATTTCGTGGCAATAGCTTAATGCAATGCACCAAATTTTATGGCAATGGCTTAATGCAACACGTTGGATTACGTAGCAATTGCTTATTGGAACACACCAAATTTCATGGCAATAGCGTATTGCAACGCACCAAATTTCATGGCAATAACTTCATACAATAGACTAGATCTCATAGCAATATCTTAATGCAACAGACAATATTTGTATCCTCTGGCCTATTCAGTTCATTTGTAAAGGCACCTGCATAAGTTGCCCAACAAATGAAGTAGGATTCACATGGAAGAGAAGTTCTTTATTTCTCCTAAGAAGTGAGAAGTTCAAGTACTAGAAAATTGCCCACTTTCATCTCAGATGTTCTATTTCTGGTCAGGTAACTCGGATGCTGAAAACGGTACACTGTGCTATTAAAATTGACAATTGATGATCCAGATCTAGACCAGTTGGTTATTATGGTTAGAAAATTCCAATTCAAAAGAAAATGCCTTCTTCTCTTCAACAAAAGGTGGTGCGCTTGGTTTGGCAGTAGATGGATCTTCAGGCAGCAATCTAAGTTTCCTTCTCCTTTCAGCCGTGGACGAGGCGGTGATGCACACGTGCTCGCGTGGCTGTGGCACGCGGCGGCGGCGTGGCGCGCGGTGGTGGCCCAGCGGTGCAGCGCGCAGCGGCAGCTCGGCGCAATTGTGGTGGCGGCCCGGCGGTGTAGCGCGAGGCGGTGGCTCGGCAGTGCTCCGTCGGCAGGGGGCGCAGCTGGTGATGGCGGTGGCAGCCAGCGGTGCAGGCACCGCGGCCATAGGACCTGGGTGGCTGATGGCGGCAACTGGCGGTGGCCAACGGCGGCAGCAGTGTCTGGGTGGCCGGCTTCCACGGTGGGTTCCAGTTGGCCGGGAGCACGGTTGAATCACGATTCGCATGCTGTTTTGTGGGCTACATTGTGGGCGGCATTTCACACGGCTGAACAGCAAGTCACACGGCCGAATAGCGTTTCGCGCGGTGTTTTCCGGGGTCATGTAGCGGGCCGTGGTTCGTTCGGCTGATTGGTGAATCACGTGGCCGAATGGCATTTTGTGCGGTGTTTTCCAGGTCGTGTAGTGGGTCGTGGTTCATTTGGCTGACCGGTAAATTGCACGGCCGAATGACGTTTCGCGTGGTGAATCTTTGCGAATGCGATCTTCGCCGGCCAAGCCATGCCCCGCAGTCCTTCGACAATGTTATCTTCTCACCCATCTAATTCACTTCCGTTCCGTCGTGTAGGTTCGCTCGCAGCTGATAATGGAGCGTTCGAGCTATTGCGCATTTCGGATCCTTTGTGCAGCGATTCCGCCGAGCGTGCTCAAGGCAACTACCTCGTGGCCGTGATGTTTCCGTTTTGCAAATCACATATTTCTAGTTTACTTGTCATCTTGTCATTGAGTGTAATTATCATGTCACCCATGCTTGCTTGACTAATATTATATCGCTAAAATCATATCATTAAGGTCACTTGGCTTATATTATATCGCTTAGCTAATATCACATCACTACAATTACCTGGCTCATATCATATCGCTTGGCTAATATCATATCGCTAAAATCACATCACTAAGGTTACCTGGCCAACATTATATATCTAAAGTTACCTGGTTATTAACATATCACTAAAGCTTATCTGGTCAATATCACATCACTAATGCTGTCTAGTTATTATCACATCGTTCATATTTGCCTGGTTATAGACTTTTAATATTATATTCATACCATGATGTTCTATGTTATTTTATTTCACCTGTTTTTATGTTTATTAGGATGCTCAGTTAAAATGTTTTAGAGTTCATACTTTTAATTAGTGTTTTAGAATTTATGCTTAAATCGTTAATGGGAGGTAGCATATGAACATGTTTTGATTTAGGTTTAAATTATTAACACTCTTTTGCTATTAGGGCTGCTATGTTTTAGTTTCCTAATATTATGTCCCATTAATTGTATGATGTTGTATTTGAGCCATGAAGGATGTATATATTAAACCTGTTAATCTAACTAATAATCACTTATCACATAATAAAACTTGATTGGTTGATAACCTTTCATGAGCTATATTATAACACATCTTTAGGATAATTCCTATATCACTATCACCTTATCATTATTCCACCTCGCCCTCATGTCAGGAACTATGTCTCTCTATTTTCAACCCTAGCACTTCTTTTCACTTCTTATAACTTTAATGTAGCCTTATCCTCGCCATCTCTTAGTTTCCTTAAATTCATACTATGTAATTTGTTCATGTTGTATCAGTTACCTTATCACCATATTATCATCCCCTATCATCCTCATATCGGGAGTTATGTGTCTTCATTTTCAACCTTAGCAAATCCTTTCACTTTTCCAAATTTTATCTTAACTTTCTATTAGTTCCTTAAATTCACACCATATAACATGTTAATAATATAACTGTTACCTGGCCTAGGATTATCCACATATAGGGGAGATTTTCACCCACCTGGTAACGTACGGTGGGTCGTACGCTCTCGTTACTTAGGACATTACACCTTGTTTGCGGTTATATAGTCGAGGACAGCGTTGTTCCTGACTATTCTCGTATAAACGGGTATGTGGGGAGTAGTCGCCAGCGTCATTGCCATAACTTGCTAACTAACATTTCTTTTAATGCCACTGATCCATATCAATATCAATGTTTTCGATGATCTAGTTTTATTGCACTTAACCTGTGTCGATTGCTTGCTTGCTTTGCTTGTCCTATACATATCTTACTTGCTTTACCTGTCCTTTACTCACCGTGTTGCGACCGTTGTTGGGTACTTGGTGAGATTTCCAAATCTCACACTTGCTCTTTTCATTCTTAGGTAAAAAGCCAGTGGAGTGATAGCATTATGTATGGGTGGGAACACTTGAGTTTTCAGCACCATGGTTTGCCACTGTTTGTTGTTTTATTTGTTCTTTGTTTGGTTAGAAGTGGACTGGTCCCATGTTTCAAACATTTATTTTAGCTTTCGTTAGTTCTTTATTAAAGTATTTTTAAAGTTTATTTACTCGTGATTTCTACTATTGCTTTTATTATTCATTCTTCCCTTTGACGATGACGTTCTATAGTAGTATCTCACATCGGTATATGGGGTACAACATTTCATTAGCTAGAAACTTAGATGGCAACGCATGTAGTTGAATATCTCTAGGTTACATGAAAGTAAATATTGTACTTCCTACAGTTCCTATGCAAAACAACGGAGGAAATTATTAGTGACTCAACCAAACAAGCAAAACAAGACAATCCCTTAGAACGAGGTGGAAAAACTAGAAACCTTATCCTCTTCCAGTTTCTGGTGGATCTTTTCTCTAGTTCTTTTCTCCTCCGTTTTCTCAAGTCTTCGCAATTTTATAATGCTGCACATGGTGGGAAAAAAGTATTAAAATGGGATGGAGAACATGATATTATTGGTAAAAGTATAGTAAAATAAAAAAGAAACAAAGAACCAACCATTTTCTTTCATTTTCCTCCTCAATTCTTTTGGCTTCTAGTAGCCCTCTACCAATTCGTATCCGTTTCTTAAAAAAATGCCTATGTTAGCCAAAATACTCAAAAAACAGAAGTAAAAAAAATATAGCAGATGTGAAGGTAAGAAATGATATGACGGATGTTAAGGACACTATTTTCTAATGTTGAGCCGAAGCATAACTGGCAAACGTCTAGATCACAATCAGGGGCGGATCCAGCGGTGGGGCGCGGGGGGGGGGGGGGGGGGGGGGGGGCTCGAGCCCCCCTACCGCTACCGGACCCTTGGAGCCCCCCATAAATTTTTAGCCATGGATGTATGGTGTAGGAGGGGCTGAGATCGAGCTGAAGGTAGGAGATGACCTTCCTCGCGAATTGGGCCAACAATTCATCTGGCCGGCCCACGAAATAATCACATTAACAACGCCCATAGTGGAGCTTCCAGCCAAGCCAAAGCCCAAGGCAAACCCTAGTATCTGGCCACCCCAATTCCCATCAGGCGCAACTCTGCAGCAGCGGCGGCTCGCGAGAAAGCAGTAGCCGAGCAGCGGGCGGACGCGGCCACGCGACTTGCGAGCACGCGGCGGCAGGCGGCTGCGCGCGGGCCCTACGGGCGGCCAGGCGCGGGGCCGTGGCGCTGCAGGCGGGCGGTGGCCAGCCGGCCAGGCGCGGCCGCGCGTGCGTGTAGCCGCGTAGGCAGGCCGCAGGCGCCGGGCGGGGGCGGGCGCCGGGCGGGGGCGCGGCCGTGTGGGCCAGAGGCCAGCTGGCCAGGCCAACGCCAACAGCCAGACCGCAGTTTGCACTCCACAGGCAACTAGGCAAGGTCGATTACTGATTAGGTGAACTACTGAACTTTGGAACTTAAATCCTTATTTGTCTGTGATTGAATGATTGAATTGAATATGTGATTGGCATGTGCATGTCAAATTTCAGAATGTCGAAAAGAACTTTGCGCAATTACTTTTCATGTTCTAGTGGTTCAACTCCACATACTAATGAGAGCACTAGTCAACCAAAGAAACCTAGAGCAGAGTTTAGTCAATCGGACATAATTGGGGACCCTGGAAACCGCCAAAAAATTGATGATTATCAACCTGAAATTAGAGACCAAGTAAAGAGAGCATATGCTTTGAGTGGTCCAACCCAACCTCGTGATTTTCTATTTCCTCGTAAATGGACGAGTGGTGAATGGAGATCATTTCAAAAGACTTGGTTTGATGAATTTGATTGGCTAGAGTATAGTGAGTCCAAGGATGCAGCTTATTGCTTATTGCTTTCGGTATGGATAAACTGCATCCTTTATTTTTCATGATGTATTTTGTGATTGTCATCGTTCATCGATGTTTTGATATAAGACTACTTCAAACTATTATATTTGTCTTTTGTGGGGGGTCATAGTGGAGTTATGTCGCTGTAGCGCTTTTGTTCAGCCCCTCCTAAAATTTTTCCTGGATCTGCCACTGGATCACATCATATAAAATATAAAACAAGTGGAGGTCGCCATCGGTGTTGGTGTTGCAGAAGAACCAGAGGAGTAGCAGCAGCTTGCGGTCACGGAAGAAGAAGCCGAGGTGGGGGAAAGCTATGGTGGTGCGCGGCTGGTGGAAGGAGCAGGAGTTGGTCGGCTGGAGCAGTAAAATCCGAAGAGGAGGCTGCCGCGGACATGGTGGCGCACTGGAGGGAGCGGCGGATGGCTCCGGTGCCACACCGGTGAAGGGAGCAGCAAGAGGAAGGGGGAAGGCGACGGAGAGAGGTTGGTGGCGGGTGGTGTCGGCGCAGGGAGATGCTGGTGGTAGGGGCGGCGCTTGGTGGAGGGAGAGGCGAATGGGATAGTCACTGATGGGGCTAGCGTGGTGGCGCGCCGGCCGGTGAGATGGCTTGGTCTCACCGGTGGCCTAAGGTAGAGGAGATTGGGGGTCGAGGAGAAGCAAGAAGGCTAGGGATAGAAGAAGCCAGCCTCCCTTTGTTCAGTCGGCTACTAGGGATTTAGGGGAAGATTGTGGGAATTGCACTTTTGCGATTTAGCCCTCGAAGTTATTTTTAATTGCAATGAAGTCCTTTTCTGTTTGGATTTCTTTCGTTCTGGCCTTCAGAAGCTCTGATTTCATTGTGGTTTTATCCTACACATTCGTGGTGATGCGTACATCTGTATGGAGCAGCCCTAGCAAGCCAATTTTGAAAATTATGCACCTTGACAGGCTGACTTGCGAAAAAATTACAAAAATGTAAAATGGTCCAATTTAGACCATTAATTGTATAAAAGCTTGTAAATGATGATAAATGATCTCAAATTATGAAAAATATATGGGGTAAATGAGAGGAAAATATATGTAAAAATGACGCATGTCAATTAGGGGGAAGGACGCTCTAGCCTTCTGCTCCCACCCCTCATCCCACTCGATGTCGGGCGATCGCAAGTTCTAAAGGATGACTCCGATCAAGGACGACAACAACGACCAGATCCGGTCAGGGAATGGCAATGAGGTGGCTCACTCGGGGCGGCGGCGGTTCGAGGTGGAGGTGGAGGGAAAGGGGGAGGGCTCAGTGGGGTGGAAGGGGGAGATAGCGGGTGGGACGACGATCGGGCGACAGCGATGTAGATGGGGGCAAGCGAGGAGAGAGGATGCGAGACAATGGCTAGGTAATGACGATGTGGAGGAGATAGCATAGCAAGAGAGGGGGAGTGGGAACTTGGAGAGAGAGAGAGAGAGCGAAGGAGGAAAGTGGTGGGCATAGTGTGGAGCGGTCCGGAAAGCTACAGTTTGGGAGGAGACATACGCACTTGATTGGACTGTTGCAGAGAGTTGAGGGAGAACAAGTGCTGCGGAGAGTTGAGGGAGAACGCACAGATGACCACCAACTCATATTTTTAAGGAGTAGAGATTATAACTATATATATTTGTTGCAATAGAATATAAATATCACAATGATATAAAATCATGGTAATATATTCTATTGCAGCGACATATAATTTGTTGCAATAATAATTATTATTGCCACGAATTATTTTTTCATGGTGATAAGTATACTATATTACCACGAGTTTCAATTGTTGTAATATCATATCGCAACAGTATGAAATTACTGTAATAGTAATTATTAATGCAACAATTTATTTTTGTTTCAATACAATTGATTTATTGCAACAAAAATAAAAATTATCACAATAATTTAGACTTGTGGCAATAAAACAAAGTTATTGCAACAAACAAATAATTCATGCCAATAATATTAACTATTGCAACGAAATATATTTTGTTGCAATTTTTTCGTTGCAATAGTTAGGATGCTTTGTAGTATCTTTGTGTTGAACAGATTTTGTATGTAAGCGAGATAAGGTATGTATATGAATATATACCTTATCTGCACGGTTGTGTAGAGATATCTCTAGAATGTGCATTTTGTGTTAGCTAGCTAGCTTGTCTTGTTTCCTGGCTTCCCTGCTGTACATATATTGCAGTATGTGCATGGAGTATAGGAAACTAATACTGCTACATATTATAGATTCTTTTTTGTTCCATAGTGCTGCATCAATTGGAGACAGCCAAATCAATTTAGTACTTGTGACACGACGCTTGAAACAGCAGGGAGAAAAGATATCTGATACTGACGTTGATATTGGGAATCAATCTGTGTATGAGAGAGATCGATTCAACTGTACATTAATTCAAGACCTTATCACTCCTTGAGTTGAGCTCTCAAAGTACTATATATATAGCAGGAAAAATTGTATCGAGTCAAAAAAATTTATCGGAGGTCAGCAATACCATCAATCACCGTCGGTTACCGGAATTTTTGCAAAATTTCAGCCGAACATTTTGAATTGAAATTTGAAATTTTTTATTTTATTGAATTTTTGGATGAATTTTGACGAATCCGAATTTTTTTGCTCGGTATAAAATTTTACCCGTCCCCACCGATAAGGCCAATAACTGTCGGTTACTGGTGAAATTCCGGCGATACAGGTTTCCTGATATACACACACTACCAACACTTAGCTAGTTTACAACAAGTGGCCTGTTTGTTTTGGCTGCGGCTTATGGCTTTTGGCTGAAATTTTTGAATTTTGGCTGTTTACGGTACAAATTACGGAGAGACCGATACTCACTTACAATTTTGGCTGGTACAGATGTTGGGCTTTTAACGTGTACAACGTTTAACTTGTAGACCTCGTTTTGAAAAAATACTCCGTTTGAAAGTTAGGTACTGTAGCAAAAGCCAAAAGCCGGCCGGCTTGTTGCTTGCCAAACAGGCCCGTAATGCTAGATCGTTGCTATATACTAACTTATCTATGTACAAGGGTGGATCTAGGCCTATGACAACCTAGACTTCAGTTTGGAGTGTAGGTTTTTATCAGTGCAAGCCTTGATAAATCTGGGATATAAGCTCCCTTAGTCTAGGTAGTAGTGGTCTCTAGCCACTGCCTATGTATGGGCTGGGGTTCACATATACATGATCAGTGCTCATATTATGGCATTGATCAGGCCTTCAGTATTTCAACCACATGCATATATGCGATCGATGATCGATCCATGAAGCTATAGCTAGCCAGCTTTTGCAAGAGATATGCATATAGCTTGACATATAGGATTTTTGGCTTTGTGTGTGTGTGTGCGAGAGAGAGAGAGCGAGCTAGCTAGCTAGCTAGCTATTAGGCAAGCATGGGGCCGGACCCCGGGGATTGATCAGGCTCGATCACATGTTGGATACCGTCCAATGAAAGCGTCGTCGGGGATGTGGGGGACTGGTTTCCTTCCGGGGCATCACACGCTTGCTACCTTCCATATGGCTGGCCACTTCCCAGCTCCAAACTTCAGGGTCATTTCCAGGGTCCCAGCATGCACCTCGAAAAGAAAGACTTGGCGCCTTCTTCCTTCGTCGTCCCAATGGATGCCAATAAGGCAACAAACTCTGTGCATGCATGGCCACAGCATGCATGTGTACGGCCTAAAGAGTGAAGACACACGCAGCTGTAGGCACGTTTTTTCCTAGTGTAAATCTTAGCTAGTGTCCCAAAAGGCAACGTCAATATTGATCTATTCGACGTTCGACTAGCATGTATATACTGCACGACCGAGATCACTGCATCCTTCTTGTACATTTATTGCAAATGGCATTATTGCACCTTCTATAGGCGTTTATTGCATCTTTTATCGAGATTTACTGCATTGTCTGGGTGTGGAGTACGGCGAGGAAGAGAGGAACGTGGGGTGCTGTTGCAAGCTTGTAAGTATATATCTTCTAAACTAATTCTCTCATTTGCAATCTGTTTAGACCATCTATTATATTATTAAAATGATAGAAAAAGCTACTATGTTCGCTCGGAAAGGCTAGCAATTACCATATCAATATGTAAAAGAAAGAAAGATCCGATTTTTTTGCTGGTCCAGATTATCCCATGGCGATTGATTATATTAGATGATTTAGAAATATATGGCAAATACAACTCCAATATGTACAAAACACGAGTTCAAGTTCAGTTGCAAGTAGGGATAAGATATTTAAGTGCTAATACATGATTATTGTAACAATGAGAAGACATAGGTATTTCACGTATGGATTATCTGTGAGTTGTGGCGTCCGAGTCTAATTACTATCTCCATGCATGTCTGTAATTGTCTGCATGGGTACTAATAAACCTAAGATTGCGAAAGGAAAGAAAAAAGAAAAATCATACACAAGTTCAGTTGAAGAGTTCGGAGACGTCACCATCGTGCCGGCGAGCGCCTATCACGGTCTACATCTGCAATTCTGCATCACTTGGACGTACTGGGTAGGAACTCTTGAAGCAGGTTCGGTCCAGAGGCCGACGAGCGCGGCCACGATGAAGGCCTCGGAGGCAGAACCCGGCCGGCACAGTACATCCTTGAGGCTTCCGGGAGACCGGGACGATAGCTCGAAACCGAGCACCGACGGGCCTATGGTGAGCAGCGCGACGGTGTTGGCCGAGAACAGCGTGAACCGGAGCCTGACAAACAGGTACGCATACAGGGAAGGCGAGCTGTGTCGCTAGCAACGGCGACCACGTGGACAGCTGCAGCGCTTGCGACCCCGGAAGGAACTCCTCTGGGGATTGACCCCATTGAGAGGAAATGGGGTCACCCTTGGATGGCGTCCACGTCGCCCCTCCGCCCGAATCTCCGCGCGCGCGACGCCTCTCCCGTTTCTCTCCGCGCGGGCTCCTCTTCCTCGACCGCGTCGCCGCCGCCGACCCGCGCGCCATCGACTCCTGCACGCTCGCCTCCCGCGCCTGCCACGCCGCTGACCCGCGCCACCGCCGCATCCTCCGCCCGTTTCGCGCCGACCTCCTCCCCGCCGCGCTCGCCCCGCGTCGCCAACGCCACCCTCGCCGCCCTCTTCCTCGACCGCGTCGCCGCCGCTGTGGACCTCTCCCGCTCCCGGGGATTCGGCGCATGCCCCAACCTCGCCGAGCTCGACCTGTCCAATGGGGTCGACCTCGGGGACGCGGCGGCTGCGGAGGTGGCGCGGAACGGGCGGAGGATGCGGCGGTGGCGCGACTCGGCGGCGTGGCAGGCGCGGGAGGCGAGCGCGAAGGACTTGATGGCGCGCGGGTTGGCGGCGGCGACGCGGTCTGAGGAGAGGGCGGCGAGGTTGGGGCATGCGCCGAATCCCCGGGAGCGGGAGAGGTCCACAGCGGCGGCGACGCGGTCGAGGAAGAGGGCGGCGAGGGTGGCGTTGGCGACGCGGGGCGAGCGCGGCGGGGAGGAGGTCGGCGCGAAACGGGCGGAGGATGCGGCGGTGGCGCGGGTCAGCGGCGTGGCAGGCGCGGGAGGCGAGCGCGTAGGAGTCGATGGCGCGCGGGTCGGCGGCGGCGACGCGGTCGAGGAAGAGGAGCCCGCGCGGAGAGAAACGGGAGAGGCGTCGCGCGCGCGGAGATTCGGGCGGAGGGGCGACGTGGACGCCATCCGAGGGTGACCCCATTTCCTCTCAATGGGGTCAATCCCCAGAGGAGTTCCTTCCTGCGACCCCAGCCGTGTAGATGAAGCACGCACCCCCCCCCGGGAGCGTACGGCGCACGACGGCAGAGGCAGGAGATGATAGCGCTCACATTGTCGGACCCGCACCGGGAATCCGGGATATCGGCCGGGACGTACGCCACCATCGTCAAATTAAAGAGTGGGAAGAATAAGTGGCGACGACGGCTGCTTAAGGTTGGCGGCGTTGAGAGGTGTGTCTTTGCTCAGGGGCGGGAGATGCGTTCCTCTTGGCTCTTGCTGTAGCCGGGCTTCGCGATGTTCACGCTCCGCGTGCTGCAGACGGAGATCGTGCTGCCATGCTCAGAGCCCTGGCAGCAGACGACGTACATCAGCGTCCACTTCGTGACGAGCATAGATAGGGTGCACATAATGTTTCGCATCTGTCCGGAGGTTGTGGCGCGTGTGGTCGAGTGGAGCAGCCGCGTAAGCAGCGTGCAAAAGATGTCATCTCAGATAATGCTGGAATTCAGAGGATAATCATCTACAGGACGACGCGGCTAGAGAAGGAGAGTGTATAAGTATCACTCGGATGTTTTTCCTAATTATTATCTAAATTTGTTACCTTTGGATTAGAGATCAAAAAACTCTTTATTTTTGAAAGGAGGAGATTTTTTTTCAAGGGGAAGAGGGTAGAATTAAGGGGGAGGAGGAGAATTCAACAATCCGAATGATGTTTAACAAAACCCTTCAGTTTATTGCTTTTGTTTCTTCTAGATAATATTTGTTCCTATAAGGTGCTGGTCTGGGTTGATAATTGGTAGGTCCCGGATGGCATAATACAACATTCCAAATGGTTTTATTCATTTCCATCTGAATCCACCTTGAACACTGAAGGCGGTGTTCAGAGTCCAAAATTTTAGGACCTATTCGGAGCACAGGATTTTGCGATAAAATTGTGCAATTCTCAAAGAATTCTCATGAAATTTCCATATGTGCAAGCGGACCTTAATAAGCCATCATGGATGTTCAACTTAGAGACTACGATGGATTGATGGGCTATAAGTGGCAGAGCCATCAACCATCAAAGTCATGTTTCAAAGTAGTTTGACTAAATTTAACAGTTCCTTTATTACTAAATGCCATTCTGGAACGTGTGCAATCAAATTGTTAAGCTTTGACCATGAATATGCACAGACTCAGTTGGACTGGTCACATGAAACAATATTAGCGAATTTGTCATCACATGCAAGAACCAAATGGGGAGATCCTATTTAAAGCACATCGCCTATATTTTAGTAAAGTTGGATTTATAGGATAACGTAAGATAATAGTTCGACGTTTTTTTTTGCAAGGAATAGTTAGATATTTTTATCAATTCATCGTAGAAGTTAGAAAGAAAATCATCTAAAAAACAAACTTTGATCATTAAAGCCCGTTTTCGAACAACGGGAGAAGAATGAAGGGATTTTGGAACAAAAGAATGCCTTCTAAAGATTCTTTTGAAAGTCCTATGGATCGAATGGATTATTCCACAAGACCTCATGGTTTCTTCTCTTTGGCTCTTCAAGATGTGTTTGGGCTACACGTTTTCTTTATGATTTCAAATATCTAAGATGTATCATTTTATATTATAATAAATCTAGCCACATAATTGCACGTGTTACCCTGCTAGTTGTTATAAAAAATAGCTTAACAAAATGATATACATTTTGAATATGTTTTCATGATGTAAGTTTTAGATTACTGTACATAAAACTCATATTTATTGCACTTTTGCACGAGAGTTAGTGCTCCATCTGAGCTCAGAAGAGTTGCGTAGAGGGAGAGGTGTGAGTAGGAGGAAGTCAGTGGCGGGGTTGACCGAGGTGGGAGGTAGTGGGTTTGCTTTGACTGGGCTTTGACTAGAGTGAGAAGTGGGTCTTAGCCTGTTGTTTTAGTTTTTAGCTTCTCAAAAATCGAAAAAAAGGGTCCACTTCTTGAAGTGGGTTTTGGGTCTAAAACCGTATGTGTCATCCGTGTCGATCTTCATCGTCTACTGTCATCTTGAAAAGTGTGTACAAAAGCCATTAGCCATAGTCTAAAAACACATGCTCATAATTTAGTGGTACAAGGAGGGTTTCATAGTCCATCAGTTCAGAGTTTCTTCCTTATAATGCACAAATCAAACTCCCAAACCAATTGCAATTTCCAAAGGTGCGATAGAATGAGTAGCTAGTGGAAGCACGAAGTGACACTGCAGATTCCCTACCCTAGCTAGCTCGAAAATTCCATAAGCCATCACTGTGCAAAAGGCTATGCATGCATGCATACATGCATGAAAAACCACGCATACATAGGACCGGGCCGACCGGCACATAGGAGTATAGGACTCATAATGGAACCACCCAGCATGACGCGGGTGCTGCATATAATTGACAAACACGAGCTATATATAGCTTTGTTTGATCGATACTTCTGATTCTCTTAGCTAGCTTCACCGCACTAATTTTTTATTTTGTCTATCTTTCGGTGTGTAGGATCAATCACCGTGCACCACCAAAGAATTCTTCATCATTTTTGAGCCAACTCATGCATTCATGTATGGGCGTCATGCACGGGCAAGATCTCTTTTTAGTAGACATCCTTTGGTTTGTCTTAATTCTTCCGAAGAATCAAGTTGTAGTTCGGCGTGTCTTTTAATTAAGGCCACCCGTTGATACGTATACTAGAGATGACTAGTTTGGAACCTTCACTTCACGCCTTGTTTGGACGACCTTCACGTCATTTGAATTTTGCAGTTTTTCAGTTTTACTAGACTGATTGCAGTTCTGGTGGTTTGATCGGCTAGAGACAGTGGCCAAACTGGCCAGAGACAGTGGCCCCACCTCAAGCGGTCTAACCAGTAGGAGAGGTTTCTTTGGGTGAAATTTGAGATTTTGGGAATTTTAGTCATGGTTTGATTTGGTTTGACTTAGGTCAGTATATATGTGTTGCATAATACATATTTCAGCTAACGTGGGTCAAGTTATGAAGAACTTGTGTCCGAAAATAATTTTTTTTGTCTTTGGATGTGCAAGGAGGCTTGGAGTCAACCACGGTCAACGGTGAGAATTGGGCTATGCTCATAGAGGAGTTGAGATCCAGAACGATCAAGAATGTCGGATGAGATGCCTGAGCTCAAGCATGGCACGAGAAAGGCGGGAAATATTGAAGGGAAGTTTGAGTAATGGGTTGCACCATGTGACTTGGTCGATCTAAGTAAGACGTGGTCCAGTGGAACTAGAATGAGAGAAACTTACCAATGTGTAACAAGCATGTGATGTACTTACATGTTGTAAGAATAATGATTGCTTTAAGAGAAGATAAAGACCAGGTCAAGAAATGATATTTTAGTAAGTTGACTAATAATACTGGAAACTATCTTGGATCAATACCGTGGCGTTTGAGCAGTGCTTGGGAAAGCAATGTAGGTTAAGAAGAAACTAATAAGATCAAGGTGTATCATAGGCTAGGGACTTATGAATTCAGGCTTACATGTTTTAAAACACGTGTATAAGTGTAGCGTGTGAGTATATCTGTGTTATGTGAGGTTAACGGATTTCTCCATTTGTGCTAAGTGGATTCAATTAATTAGTGTTAGATTGGGCTGGTTGATTTGTCTTTTTAACAGGTTAGGATGGAGACTTGCTAGTTAATCATGCAACCATCCTTACTTATGGAAGTCAAGTGTTCTAGGGTTAAATTTTGAAAGTGGTGAGTGTTGTGGTGTGATCTCTTGTCCTCCAAGTAGAGTGGCTGTAAAATATTTATCATCAAGTAGCAATATATCAATTTTGTTTATCTCTTATGGATTCTTATTGTTTTGGTTGATTTTGATCATCTCTCTCCTCTTCTTGATTTTGCTGGATGATAAGGACGAGCAAGTGATAGAGATGTATCATAGAAATTAATCTCTATCCATCTAGGCATCAGGTTTGGTAAATTTGTGAAGTTGCTCGAGTTTTCTTAGATTTGACCTCCCCAAGAGTTTTCTTGTTTTGGTTGTTTTGCCTCAATTTTCTTGGTGTTACTTCTTACTGTGACATATGAAAATACATCTAGAGCCATCTTAGCCATCCCCCATCCACGAGCAAGTCGAATTACTCATTTTCGGTTTTCGTCCGGTTTTGATTTTTTGCCCGGTTTTGTGCGATCTTGTTTATTATTAAAAAAAGATGTGAATTTTGACATGGATTTTTACGATCCTTAGTTGGGATATGTTCATAAGACCTTAAACAAGGTGTGTGTAAAATTTTATATCTTTTGGACTTGGATTTTTAGAGTTATAGCAAAAGTTGCATCGACTCAGACTGAAATTCTCAGTTCTGGAATAGGGGAGCAGTCATACCACACTCCCTCTGGTCATACCACCTGAGGTCGGTCAAATCGGCACCTAGCCAGCAGCCCGACTACTAGGCACTAGTTTGATCGCCTAACCACTGATTGTTTCAAATTTTTGGTTTCTTGATTTATTAGTTTTGATGTTGGCTTTCTATCCTGATTTTCATAACTCTATAGCTATCGAACTAAAGTATCAGTGAATACTAAAGAGAAATTTTGAAGACACCATTTATCCCCTACACACACTGCTACAGACAGCCCTATCACAGACGGTTCGGAACCGTCATCACAGACGGTTCCTGAACCGTCAGTGTTTAGGTGTCAGTGATAGTTGGTGGTTATCACAGACGGTTCCCGAGCCATCTGTGATAACTCACATTACAGACGGTCTTTATTACTAACCGTCTGTGATAGACGAGTATCACAGACGGTTGTTTATAAAAAATCGTCTGTGATAGCCTCGTATCACAGACGGTTTTTGTAAAAAACCGTATGTGATACGAGGCTATCACTGACGGTTTTTTATAAACAACCGTCTGTGATACTCGTCTATCACAGACGGTTAGTAATAAAGACCGTCTGTGATATACACAATATCACAGACGGTTTTTATTACTAACCGTATGTGATATTGTGTATATCACAGACGGTTAGTAGTAAAGGCCGTCTGTGATATCATTCACACCACAAACGGCACTCTTTCAAACCGTCTGTGATATTGTATCACAGATGGTTTTTAACAATGAACCGTCTGTGATACCAAGTGCATCATCCATTTTATTTGCTGTTTTTTGGCTAGCCTCTGGATATGCTAGTCATACCCTCTGAAAGCAAGCAAGCAAGCAGATTACAGATAAATGACAGATATAAGTTAATTGCAACTCATAGTAAATTACAACAAAATTCGATACACAGATGAATGTAACAAACGGCCAGCAGATCACATACATATATAGAATGAAAATCGTTACACAAAATCTGACAAATGAATTCAATTGAAGGAATTGTTTGATTTGTACAATTGAATCCAATGTTTCAACATCTAATTATCACCATTGCCGGCGTGGAACTCTCCCCTCTTATTTATGACCTCTGCTAGCAAGAATTGGGAGATGATTGCACGAATGTCGACGAGATTGTCAAGATCATATGCACTTTCATCGAAGTCCACCCGCTGTCGCTAGGAGCAATGTTAAGTCATTAATTAGCATGTGTGTGTAATATATATATATAATCAGAAAATAATAATTATTGGAAGGACCTGACAAACCTCTGGATAATTGATCTTAGTATCCATGATTTCCTTCATATGGCGGCAAACGTAGAATCCACATACGTTGCCCTGTAGCTGCTGGTGGCACTGCAAAAATAGAATTACATACATCAGTATTGTCAATTCTAGAGGCATTATAACAAAGTATGATATAGGATTGTTGTGTTGTAGCGAGTACCAGAAATCGCGTGTTGTGTCGTAGCGTGTCACTGGATTTGTCGTGTCTTCCTCCTTGGGCAACATAATCGGCAAACGCCCTACGTGATTCAAAAAACTTAGCCTCGGCTGTGGCAAACAAAAGAAATATTACAATAGAGTTATGTATGGAGGAAATGAGTTTACTTGTTAAGTACTTCTTGCACACGACTGAAGTTGTGGTTGCTCCTAAGGAGGGAATCAAGGTATATTACCTTGCTCCACTTTGGTACAATCACAATCAAAATCCAGTGATGCCTAGTCATGTGTGTCGCCATAGTGATTAATCCTAAGTTCATGCTGCATGTAAAGTACAAATGAAACATATGTGTGGCAACTAGCGAAGCACTTACCCTTGGTTGAAGGGTACCATGACGTACTCCTTGTCGGTGTGAGCAATCAATCCCCTCGTTATGTAACCTTGCACGAAGGATGCATCTGCGTTGATACATTGCTCGGAGACTAAGTGAGGGTCGAGGAAACCCACCGGTCGTCGCGATCGCCGGACTTCTTGGATCATGTATCTATACATAAAGAAAGAGTAATGACATGTATCTGTATAACGTGAATGTATTCATTGTACAGTACACTTATAGTGTCCAGCATCGTAGAAGTGAGGCGTCGAGTTCGTCGAGATTGAATAGTAAGAATAAATCTTCGAATGTCACGACGATGTAGCCTGAGTCGTGGAGGAAATGCGTCTCCTTATATTTTAGAGTGAATGCACTCTGCCGGATTGGCTTCATGTTGGACTTCTCCATGTACCGGCATGCAATGTATTGCAAATCAAACCAAGCTAAGATAATTGTGACTCGGGCACCAACGACACTCCTAGAGTAAACTTCCATGACACGGGACGCGGCTTAATTTTCTTCGCATGAGCCTTGGAGGCCTTGGAGCCTCGCTTATGATATGTTCTCGGTGGCGTCTCGGCGGGAGCCGATGCAACGGACTTTACTGGATTTGGAGGTGGAGGTGGAGCCACCGGAGCCGATGTGCCAGGTCTAGGGCGACATCCCTCTTGGGCCACTGGATGTGAAGATTGTGGCACGGACATGTCGAGGACGATGTCCCTCTTGGGCCACTGAATGAATGTGTGGACGACATCCCCTAATGTCTTAATCTCTTCGTTTGGGGGCTTCTCAAGAGGGACGGTCTTAAAAATATCATTAATCATGTCCACCTGGACCTTTATGAAACCGGTGTCTACTTGTACACCGTGCACCAGCGTCCCTGGCAGCAATGGATACACCATGATGTGCCCAGCGTCAACAGGAATAGAGCCAACAAGCCTGACTTTGAGGCTGCAAGGCATGGGCTCCTACATAACGATACAAGATGAGTTAAGGCGTCCACTAGAGAGATCTATGTACCATTCTAAAGAGGTACATTACCTGAATGTCATCAATAGGTAAGTGGGCATCGCTATGTTCAGAAATTGGTGTGGACGCGCAGCTACTGCGACGTTGAGGGGGACTGGGTACCGCAGTAGTTGGAGTGGGTTGCGATTGGTTGCGGACTTGTCTCAGTTCTTCCCGCAACGAATCTATCTCTCCTCGAAGTGAGGCAGTCTGCTCTTGAAGTGAGGCAGATAGTTGTTCCTCAAGTTGAGCACGAAGCTCATGTTTTATTTGTTCGCTGCGGTACGCCTTGGATCTCTTCCTACTCCTATATGTCTCGGAGTAATCTAGAAATCCGTGCCTCCAAGGTACATAAACCCCCATGCCTCGTGTGCGACCTGGGTGCTCCTTGTTTTCCAAGGCCTGTGATAGTAAATCTATCTCCCTATATTCTTCAAAGGTGCCACGAGAAGATTCGGTAGTTCCAATTAATCATGTTATTTTTGAACCCATGAAGTTCAAGAGGTGTTAACAACTATGTTGTTTAACATATTTTACCAGGCGTTGGGACACTTCCTCATCTGTGGGGTTTTTGAAAGAGACACCCGAAGATGTGGTTGATGACCTCGCTCTTAACCAGTTTCGAGCGCGCTCGTTTGTGATTCCGGCAAATGGCGGAGAGGCCTCCGATCGGATTGCGACCTCATCCTGCATCCTCCATTGCGGGATTTTACCCGCGTACCCAGCAGTGCCAAGTCTGTGAGGGTGCGTGTTTTGTGACTGGAAAGCCTTGTGCGTCGCATTTTGTTGTTCAAATTCGGTCGTCGTCTTCATCTGCACAAAGGCCTCCCATGTTTCCGGTGACACGAAAGGATACTTCGTGAAGGGCGTGACATCCTTGGACACGTACTTCGTCACAAGAGTGCTCTTAAAATTCTTCCATGCTTTTCCCATCGCGAGGAGCGCCTGCCGTTGCACGAGTCCCTGTACTTCTGCTGGGATCTCGAACGAATTTGTAATTTTCTCCCATAGCTGATTTTTGTGATCCTTTGTCAAATCTTTCCAGCTTGCTATGGTGATGGGGACCCGTTGCCTTCCAATTATCCCGCAGGTAGTCCGAAATGATGACGTTGCTTTCGTCGGTTCCAGACGGATCCCATTCGGAGAGACCACCGTGATGGTCATTCGGCCCTCTGGCCTTTTCGATACTCCTCGGCCACGTTTAGTTTTCGCAATCTTGGGAGCATAAGACCCAGATGACGACTACGAAGACTATGTGGACGCCATCTCTCTTCTAAGAAAAAACTAACTGCAGTGAGCTATGGTCCCAGCTTGTCAAAGTTCTATGAATCAAGTGACACAAACCAGTGCATCAAGTTCATTGAACAAGATACACTGGAGTGTGTCACTTGCTTTATGCCCTTTGACAAAGTTCTAACGATTAACTAACTGCAGTGAGCTATGGGCCTTCCAACATGTGAAGCATATAACATGTGAAGCATATAACATGAGCATATAACATGTGAAGCATATAACATGTGAAGCATATAACATAAAATACATGTGAAGCTCGGAGGGAGCAGCGTCGGGAGGGACCAGCGGCGTCGGAGGGGCATCGGGAGGGACCGGCGGCGTCGGGAGGGAGCGGCGTCGGGAGGGACCGGCGGCGTCGGGAGGGAGCGGCGGTGGGAGGGACCAAAACCTAGCTAGCGAGGGCGCTGCAGAGTGGAGACAAGAGACTGCGCGAGAGCGGACTCTGCAGACCTAGCTGCGGGTATTTAAAGATAAGCTATCACATACGGTTCCTTAAACGAACCGTCTGTGATAGTGGTATCACAGACGGTTCTATAGATATAACCGTCTGTGATATCCATATTATCACAGACGGTTATATCGATAGAACCGTCTGTGATGTGTTATCACAGACGGTTTCTTTTGATAAACCGCCTGTGATAGTTCACTATAAATACCCGCAGCTAGCTAGGTTCCTATGTCATTTTACAATTACAATATGGAACATAGATACATTTATGAAAAACGCAAGCATAACCATAAATATAACTATTTCTTAGTTCCTTAGTCATTTTACAATTACAATGGAACATACATACATTTATGAAAAACACAAGCATAACCAATATCATTTATTACACTTTGGCTATATCCTTTTAAATAAAACCCTTCACGATGATCGACACGCATATAGCTTGCTTCATCGCCTTGTTCTTCCTCGAGCCTGATGCCGTCTCCGTATGGAGGCAAATCATCAAATTGATTGTACTCTTCCTCATCCACAACATTCTCAACCCCGACAATCCTTCTTTTTCCCTGAAGAACTACATGGCGCTTCTTATTTGCCGGGTCGGTTACATAAAATACTTGAACAACTTGCCTCGCGAGTACGAATGGTTCATCTTTGTATCCTACACATTCGAGGTCCACAGTAGTGACGCCGTACTTGTCAACATTTACACCCCGTGGGAGTTGAACTCAACGGCACCGAAATAAAGGAATTTTGAAAATTACGTAGTCAAGCTCCCAAATCTCCTCTACAAGCCCGTAGTACGAGCTTGGGCCAGCGGTACTGCCGTGCGCATCATAGGCATCTATGCGAACACCTGAGTTCTGCACTGTGCTCTTTCTATCTTGATCTATTGTATAAAATGTGTAGCCATTAATGTCATATCCTTGCCATGTGACAATTGTAAATTTTGGCCCTTTTGCCAACCATTGTAATGTTTCACTTGACGACCTCCTAGTCAATTGCGCCATGAACCATTCGTTGAACTGACGGTTGTGTTGTCTCGTGATCCAAACTTCTGACTGGCCTGCATTCTCCTGACGTAGCATGTCCTTGTGCTCTTCAATATATGGGGTCACTGCAGTCATGTGTTGTAAAACCATGAAATGGGCTTGAGCATACATATTTTGATCCGGAGTTATTGCTTTCCTCCCGATAGTCCTGATACCCTCTAGTCTCCCCTCGTGACGAGATAGAGGTACACCTATCGGCTCTACCTAAGCCATGTAGCCGATGCAGAATTCAATGACCTCTTCTGTTGTATAACCTTCGATGATGCTACCCTCCGGTCGAGATCGATTGCGTTCATAGGACTTCAGAATTCCCATGTACCTCTCGAAAGGGTACATATGACGTAGAAATACGGGGCCGCATATTTTTATCTCTTTCACAAGGTGGACAATGAGATGGACCATGATATCAAAAAATGATGGAGGGAAATACATCTCTAGATGACATAGAGTTGTCACCACCTCGGTTTGCAGAGTATCTAGTCCATCCGGATTAATGACCTTCTGAGCAATTGCGTTGAAGAAATAACATAGTCTTATGATTGTCACTCGAACCTTGTTCGGCAAAATACTTCTAATTGCAACAGGTAGCATTTGTGTCATTAGCACATGACAGTCGTGAGACTTCATGCCAATTAATTTTAAATGTTCCATGGAAACAAGTTTCTTCATGCTTGTGGAGTGACCGGATGGAACTTTCACACCATGTAAGGACTGGCACAGTTCAGTTCTCTCGGACTTAGACAGAGTGTAGCATGCTGGGGGAAGGTACGTCCGGCCTTTATCGGTCTCTATCGGTGCTAACTCGGTCCTGATGTTCATAGTGACCAAGTCACGCCTTGCGTTAACATCATCCTTTGTTTTATCAGGAATGTTCAGTAAGAGACCAATCAAACTGTCACATACATTCTTCTCTACGTGCATGACATCGATGCAATTGCGAACTTCTAAGTGCTCCCAATAAGGCAAGTCCCAAAATATTGACCTCTTTTTCCACATTTTCTTCCTCAATTTACGTCCCTTTCCAAACACAACATTTATATCCTTGACCATATCATACACCTCTTTCCCGCTAAAAGGTCTTGGTACTGAGTCATCCTGTTTTTTCCGTCAAATTGTTTCTTCATCTTGCGATATGGGTGATACTTTGGAAAGAACCTACGGTGACGCATGTACACAGTTTTTCGCGAGTTGTTCAACCACACATTCTCGGTATAATCTAAGTAGTGCGGACACGCTTTGGCTCCTTTTATACTCAACCCTGACAGGTTACCAAGGGCAGGAAAATCATTAATGGTGCAGAACAACATGGCGCGTAGAGTGCAGTTCTCTCGTTTGTCCGCATCCCATACATGTACCCCTTCATTCCACAGTATTGCAAGATCTTCCACCAATGGGGCTAGGAACACATCAATATCGTTGCCAGGTTGCTTCGGCCCTTGAATAAGTAGTGACATCAAAATATAGTTTCGCTTCATACACAGCCAAGGAGGAAGGTTGTACATGCACAGAGTCACGGGCCAGGTGCTATGTCGGCTGCTCATGTTACCAAAAGGATTTATTCCATCTGTACTCAACCCAAACCTTATATTTCTCGGTTCCACACCGAAATCTACAAACATCCTATCGATGTTCCTCCACTGGGCAGAATCAGCAACATGTCTTATCATTTTGTCTTTCTTACGCTGCTCGCAGTGCCAACGCATCAATCTTGCATCCTTGCGGTTTGCAAATAAACGCTTCAAACGGGGGATTACAGGAAGATACCACATCACCTTAGTAGGAGGTCCTTGCTTCACCTTGATGCCCTTCCCATCATCAGAGTCATTTTTACGCTTGTATCGGGATGCTTTGCACACCGGACAAACATGTAAGCTAGCATACTCTTTACGGTACAGGATACAATCATTCCGACATGCATGTATTCTTTCTACTTCCATTCCTAATGGACAAATAATCTTCTTGGCTTGGTAGGTGGTTCTCGGCAACACATTTCCCGTTGGAAGCATGTCCACTAGGAGACCTAATAATGACGTGAAACTCTTGTCGGACCAACCATTGCTTGCCTTCAATTTTAGCAGTTCTAGAACTGATGACAACCTCGTGCATTGCGGCTTGCAGCCCGGGAACAAAGGTTTCTCCGAGTCCTCCATCAAGCCCTCGAATTTACCAAACTCTCTCTTACTATAGTTCCCTTCTGCATCACGTAACATCTGATCCAGATTGTCATCCTGCGACCTATCCTCATGATCGAAAGAACAGTCCACAACTGGCATATCGTTGTCTCCCTCGACTATGTCATAACTACCTTCTTGTGTACTCTTCTCTTCACCGTGACTGGTCCAACATTTGTACCCTTTTCTGAAACCCCTTCGAATCAAGTGAGCTTCAATCTGCGCTGAGTTGCTAAACATCTTGAGATTATCACAATCAATACATGGGCAATACATATATTTCATCCCCTTCTTCAACATATCCAGCTCGGCCGCCCTTCTAAAAGCAGACACGCCAGTAATGTACTCTTCACTCACACGGTTCTCAATATACATCCAGCTTCGGTCCATCTACGCTACACAAGTGACAAATGGGTGTCAAAAATGATTATTACCCCTACTACTAACCTTTGATCAGATCACTAAGAATGTTAAGTAATTGAGTACTAATCTCTGATCAGATCACTAAGAATGTTAAGTAATTGAGTATACTAACCTCTGATCAAATCACTAAGAAGACGGTGATATTTTTTCACCCCCAACTCCCTAAAGCCGGCCGCCTTGCTCCACCGATGTAGCGCAATGAAGACAGATCGGTGTCGACATCCTTCAAGCAAGTACGCCAAGTAATTAATACTACGCAGAATATCACAGACGGTTCCAACCACAAACGGTCTGTGAAAATGATATATCACAGACGGTTCGTATTAATAGTCGTCTGTGAATTATCACCGACGGTTATTAATATTAACCGTCTGTGATACAAACAATATCACAGACAGTTCAAATTAATAACTGTCTGTGATTGTTGCCTATCATAGACGGTTCGCATAAATAACCGTCTGTGATAGTCCAACATTATCACAGACGGTTCTTAACACGAACCGTCTGTGATGTCCATAATATCACAGACGGTTCAAAATACCAACCGTCTGTGATTTATGCGTATCACAGACGGTTCGTATATAGAACCGTCTGTGATAGTCCTTCACAGACGGTTTACACTACAAACCGTCTGTGATAGTTCACTCTGTACGCAAACAAGCAATAAAATAATGTTACCCATGCCCTCTGGAAAGAAGATGAAAACAAGCAAATACAGAGGCAAGCACAACAACACATTCAGATCTATTACAGCTAAGAACAAACCCTTCATGGCACGACGGTGCGGCTGAACAAGACACACTTACGACACTTACGGCAAGAGTGTGTTGTCCAGCCGCCCGCCGTGCAGCGACGGAGGCGCTAGCTCACGGCAGTAGTCGGCGTTGTGGAGGAACAAGCAAATACAGAGGCAAGCACAACAACACATTCAAATCGATCTATTACAGGATAACAAGCTAACGAACCCTTCATGGCACAACCGTGCGGCTGAACAAGACACACTTACGACACTTACAGCAAGAGTGTGTTGTCCAGCCGCCGGCCATGCCATGACGGTGGCGCTAGCTCACAGCGGAGGGGAACCTAGCTAGTGGATGAACTCACGCGTGACTAGTACCAGTGGAAAGGTTGATGAGAAGTTATTAATAAGGGCCAAGCCGTGGGAGGAACTGGTGCCAGCCATTTGATGTGGAGAGAATGGACGGGTGAGATCGAAATCCTGGGTATACGCCAATTATTGGTAACATTTGCTTATCACAGACGGTTATTTACACGAACTGTCTGTGATGCATACTATCATAGACGGTTCGTGTTAATAACCGTTTGTGATTGTGCTTATCACAGACGATTCGTTAATAGAACCGTCTGTGATAGACCTTCACAGACGTTTTATACCACAAACCGTTTGTGATAGATCACTCTATACGTCAAATTTTTTCATTTTTTGGCTAGCCTCAAGAAATTAAATAATATCTCATGGTCTTTGAAAACAAGCAAATACAGACGCAAGCACAACAACACATTCAGATCTATTACAGCTAACGAGCCCTTCATGGCACGTCGGTGCGGTTGAACAAGACACACTTACGACACTTACGGTAAAAGTGTGTTGTCCAGCCGCCCGCCGTGTGTCGACATCGAACAAGTCCCAACCACAAACGGTCTGAGAAACAAATATATCACAGACGGTTCGTATTAATAACCGTCTGTAAATTATCACAGACGATTTTTTATACAAAACCGTCTGTGATACTTGACTATCACAGACGGTTTTTTATAAAAACCGTCTGTGATACTAAACTATCACAGACGGTGTTTTATAAAAAAACCGTCTGTGATACTAAACAATCACAGACGGTTCATAATAATGACCGTCTGTGATATACACAATATCACAGACGGTTAATAACAACGGCCGTCTGTGATATATCACAGACGGCTCAGTATTTGAAACCGTCTGTGATATATATATATCACAGACGGCTTGTAACAACGAACCGTCTGTGATAGAAATTGCACCAGCCATTTCATTTGCTGTTTTTTGGCTAGATACATGGACCATTTGGGTGGAAAGATGAACTGTTTTGTCAGGCGCATGACTGCCAATTCGAAGCATAGCATAGCATCCGAGGCACATCCGAGGCCTGCTGCTGTGTCTTGAGGAATGCCAAGAGCTGGTCTTCAGATGTGGCATTCCTCAAGACACAGCAACAGGCCTCGGATGTGCCTCGGATGCTATGCTATGCTTCGAATTGGCAGTCATGCGCCTAACGAAACAGTTCATCTTTCCACCCAAATGGTCCATGTATCTTTTGCAACAATCACAAGATTTCTTTATCTGGGAACCCCTTCCAGCCATGTGAGCTGAAATTTGCGGCTTATGTCAGATGCAAAGTCAATAAATAAATAAATTTCCTTTTTTTTGTCTAGTCTCAAGGGATTAAATAATGTTACCCATGACCTTTGAAAACAAGCAAATACAGACGCAAGCACAGCAACACATTCAGATCATCAAATTGATTGTCCTCATGCACAACATTCTCCACTCCGACAATCCTTCTTTTTCCTGCAAAATTAACTGAATCATCGCTACTGGCGTACGTGATCCAGAGACCAGAGATGAAGAAAAGAAGTGGGAAGAAGCAGATGTATAGTCGCTCAGCGAAGAAGTCGGCTATGTCGGCTGCTCACCAAAGAATTTGGGAATGTATTTTTTTTGAACTTTTGTAATAAAATTGCCTTGAATTTTGCAGGAAAAAGAAGAATTGTCGGAGTGGACATCACATCTCGGCAGTAGTCGGCATCGTCGAGGAACATGCAAATACAGAGGCAAGCACGACAACACATTTAGATCTATTACAGGAGAACAAGCTAGTGAACTCTTCATGGAACGACGGTGCGGGTGAACAAGACACACTTACCACACTTACAGCTATATATGCTCACAGTGGATGAACTCACGCGTGACTAGTACCGGTGGAAAGGTAGATGGGGCGTTATTTATAAGGGCCGAGCAGAGGGAGGAACTGCTGCCTGCCATTCGATGTGGAGAGAATGGACGGGTGAGATCGAAATCCTGAGTATAGGCCAATTATTGGTGACACGTGATTATCACACGCTAATTATTGGTGATATGTGATTATCACAGACGGTTATTAACGCGAACCGTGTGTGATAATAAATATCACAAACGGTTCTTAATACGAGCCGTCTGTGATGTTTCAGTTATCACAGACGGTTCGTATTACTAACCGTCTGTGAAAGTTCACAGATGGTTATTAACACAAACCGTCTGTGATCTCTAAAATTATCACAGACGGTTCCAGTTAATAACCGTCTGTGATATTTTCACAGACGGTTATTAACAGAAACCGTCTGTGATAATTTTAGACATCACAGACGGTTCGTGTTAATAACCGTCTGTGAAAATATCACTGACGGTTGCCAGTATAAACCGTCTGTGACAGTTTAATCACAGACGGTTCCGTATGAACCGTCTGTGATGTAGCCGTCTAGTATAGCCTCTTCTGTAGTAGTAACATCCAAACCAGGCCTCGATCAAGGGTTGTTAAACGTAGCACGTTCTGATACTTCGTCGTATACGTACGTGGCGGTGCATGTAGCGAGAGCACACTTGGCAGCGACGGGACAAATTAAAGCCAATCATGCATAAGTAGCCTACGCGTCCACGTGGCCCCTGGAATGAGATGGGGCTACGCGAACAGTGAGTACACGACATGCACGAACGCGACGCCCACTAGTGGTACACAAAGGTAACACAATATTGCTCCTATCCATAACAGTGAGCTTAATTGAGCCCTCAGATTCTTACAGGAACCCATGGTGCTCTTCATTTGCCAATATATATAGGGGAAATACTAAAACACTATTATAGAAAAATTCATAATAGACGGTTCAGAAATATTACTATAGACGGTTTTCTGAACCGTCTGTACTTATGGATCCGTAATACTCTAAGGACATTACAAATGATTTTTGATAACAGTTATTACAGACTGTGATAACTATAACCATCTATTATGAGGTTTTCTTAACTAGAAATGATAACAGTTATCACAGATGGTTCTTACTATGAGCCGTCTGTGATAGTCTATTATCACAGACGGTTCTCGCGACATCATAAATAGGTCTCCTTCAATTCATCAACGTTTTGCGCTATAAAATAGCCCAATCAGAGAATGCAAATGAACCAGAGCAAGCCTATTTATGATTGGCACCATGTCTTTTGGTGGCTCATTATTTAAGTTGTATGTGTTGTTATTTGGTTGCTTTGGTATGCCGTGGTAGTAAGTCGTGGTCGTATGCCGTGATCGTAAGCCATGGTCGTATGTCGTGGTCATAAGCTGTGGTCATAAGCCGTCTGTTGCTCTGTCCCCTTCCTCACCCCAATAGACATTAATCCAGCATTCCAGCTATATCCAGAACCAACGCACTTGACCACATGACCAACAAGATATTTACAAGGCAAAATACACTGAAACACAGAGACGGGTCACCTCATGGACATCGTGGCAAGCGAGGCTGCAGGTGGTGCAGACCTCGGTGGCGCCGGCAGCCAGGCAAGTGAGGTAGGAGAAGACAGCCTGACGTTTGAGGTATCCGCCATAGTAGGTGCACTCCTTGCCGTTGTCCCCGTCCAACACCAAATCCGCCTCCAGCTTGAGGTATTCAAGCATGGCTTTAAAAAAAACTTCATATCTAAGCATCAAGAAAGAGAGGGGAGGGGTCACAATCGGAGGCAGAGAAACTCAGGGAGGTAGTCGGTGTCATTGGGGGAGGTAGCACTTCGATTGGTTTGGGGAGGTAGCTAGGCGGTGCATCGGTTTGGAGTGTTTGGGGGAGGCGTATGGGCAACATATATAATGATATTTGGGTAGTGGAACTGATCAGTTTTTGAGAGATCGCAACACCACTTTAGTTTAAAGGTTTGAATAATGCGGGCGGCAAAATATCACAGACATTTTTTAATATAAACCGTCTGTGGTGACTTAATTATCACCGACGGCTTTTAATACAAATCGTCTGTGAAGTATCATAGACGATTTGTGTTAAAAACCGTCTGTGATATTTGGTAATATCACATATGGTTCTTATTAATAGCCATCTATGATACTTTACATATGGTGTTCATCATGAACCGTCTGTGATATTTCATCTTCACATATAGTTTTTAGCACTGGCAGAAGCACAGACAATTTTTAAACTAAAACCGTCTGTGATTATATTTAATACTAATAATTTTGATTAGTCATCTATAATAAGGCGTCTAGTATTAGTTTTTTTAAAAGAGAACTCCACATTTCCATATACACAATGAAATGCAATTCTACTTCTAGTGGGTATATCCTCCCACTCCATCCGGCCGCTGTACACATGCATGCACATGTGGATTAGGTACCAACGACTGTACATGCATGTACGTGCGGATTAGGTACCAACGACCGTACATGCATGTACGTGCATTTGTCTCTATCCTGTACGTGCTAGCTTTGGATGCTTCCTTGGGTTCTGACGTACGTGTGTGTTAGTGTGCGCATACGTCCATCGTCTTGTCCCAAATGCATGCTCATGGTTTGAATGTTTTGTTCCGTCACGTATAGCTAGTGAACTTGCTAGCGATAGTACAGGTATATAGCTAGAGATCATGACCTAGCTAACGTTCATATACTATTAAAAAAAATCATCACAGACGATTTAAAAAAATCATCGTAGATAGTTTCATGAGCCGTCTGAGTTTATGAATCAGTAATAACATAGGTCATCACCGACAACCCACAGTACAGACGGTTCGTATTAAGAACAATCTGTGAAGGATATTATCACAGATGTCTCTAAACAAAAACCGTATGTGATACTCACACATTACAGACGGTTCTAACTATCAACCGTTGTTAGCTTTTCAACGAGTACAAGAATGTCGAAAACGGACACCGTATGCAAGAGTTATGCTCGTTTTACTGCAGGTGTCTCGGAATAGAATCCTACTCGGACTCGAATTCGTCTCGGGTTTAAATTAAAAGTTTGAATAGTGGGGACGGCAAAATCGGGTGGCAAAATATCACAGACGATTTTTAATACAAACCGTCTATGATGATTAATTATCACACACAGTTTTTAATACAAACCATCTGTGAAGTGTCATAAATGGTCCAAATAAAAAACCGTCCATAATTTTGGTAATATCACAGATGGTTCTTGTTAATAACCATTTGTGAAGTATTACAGACGGTTTTCACCATGAACCGTCTGTGATATTACATCTTCACAGACGGTTTTTAGTCTTGGCAGCAACACAGATGGTCCCTAATCCAAAATAGTCTACGATTGTATTTAATACTAACGGTTTTGATTAACCATCTGTGATGAAGCGTTTAATATTAGTCTTTTTTTTGGTAGTAGTGATAGTACTCTTGATAACGTGCATGCGTGCGTGTGCGTATGTGCACGTTGTGCGCTTGCAAGAGTCAATAATGGCACTAGTGGTGGGGAGGACCGGAGGAGTGCGTGCACGCGAAGGGTGACATGCAAGCAAGAAGCAGATGTCATGCAGCGCACGAGAACTAAGCTGGCTGGCCGGGTGCATGAATTGGCCGGCAAGCCGTGTGCGCGCGAGCGATCGACAATAATATACCTAGGCATAACATGGAGTTATTAGCAGAAATAGCTGTATTTGACATGTTATTTGTAAAAAATTGTACACTCTCAGCTTTAATTGCAAAAATGACACTACCTACCACTCGGTGATCGGGCAGCATGTTCCATGGGGTGACACGTGGCATCTGCCGCTCGGTGACCAGATAGCAGGTGTCTCGGGCCGACACGTGGCGTACCTGCCGTCCGGTGATCGAGCGGCAGGTGCCTCGGACCGACATGTGGCAGCTCATCGTGTGCATTAGCTCCACCACATGTCGGCCTGAGGAACCTACTGCCAGTAACTGGGTGGCAGGTGCGCCACTATCAGCCTGAGGCACCTGCCGTCTCGTGACCGGGTGGCAGGTGCTACGTGTTGTCCCGAGTAGCCTGTCGCTCAGTTATCGGACGGCAGGTAGTGTCATTTTTGTAATTGAGACTCACATTAAGGCTGTGCTCGTTTCGGTTTCAGTTTCTGGTTTTCCGACTTATTTTTCACTATTCATAAGTTTCATCTTTTTCTGAACTTTTGGCTTTTTGTTGAGCTTTTTTGCCGGTTATTTTTTCCCGTATTTGTTTGTATTATACGTAATGGGCTAACATATTTTTTAATTTTTTTAAATTTAATTATGCTAAAGTAGCTTTTGTTCATAATCATGCAAGGTTCGTAGAAGGATAAATCGGTAGGAGGTTAGGTGATTCGATCGTGCACATGGCGGAAAGCATCTTCTCCTGGAGCCCAGCAGCTGTGCGATTTGGTCCTCCCTTTTGATGGACTCGAGGGGCCTCGGTAGTGTAAACTTTTGTTGGGTTTTGACGGGAATCAGTCGCCTGATTTCTAGCTGAAAATCGGTCGAATTTTCAGCTTCTAATCATGTCCCAAGATTCGTACTCCAGTTAGGTTGATTTTTAGGGTTCATGGAGCAGCAAACCATAGAATTACAGCCTGGCGGCGGCTGACCATTGGCGGTGCAACGAGATTGGGGTCCCGCCGGCCGGTCGTGGGCACAGTGTCGGGCGGTTGGCGATGAGGACATCTACGTGCGCCAGCGACGGTCAAGAAGATGACTGTGTCCGCCGTGGGGAAAGCGGCAAATTAGCTGAGAGAGGCAAACGGATCAGTGGTAGTGGTGCAAGTGGGGCGGGCTGCGGACAGCCCGCGCCCACCCGCACAGGCCACCCGACAATTGCAGCTACAGTAGCCCCAAAGCAAAGACACGTGCAGTTCAAGAATTTTTTTGAATAATCAATTTTTATTCATAATTATAGAAATATACCTACAAATTGATTTTTTGCAATTTTGACCTCATGTCACTCAACCATTGGGCGACTTAGGCTAGTCACCCAACGGTTGGACGACACGTGGCCAAGTCGCCGAATTGTGGGGCGATTTGACCATGTCGCCCGACCATCGAGTCACTTTGGCACATGTCGCCCAACGGTTGGGTAATAATCCTCTAGTCACTCAACCGTAAGCCGATTGTTAAAAATATGTAATTATTTGTTAATCCGATGAAAATAATTGGGGGATGACAATTGTTGTAGGTAGGTAACATTTAGCAAATCTTATTTGTAAGTTATTATTGTTTTTTAAAAGGGCAAACATTGTCAGTTGATTCATTTGTGATTTTCGTAGATTATGAATGGTACGAAATTTGTTAGATTCACAACAATATTTTGTGATCGTCGTATGTTGTAGTAGTGCAATAATTTTTTTGAAAAATTTTGTGAGGCAATTAAGGTACCAACGATTCGTAAGTAGAAAGGTAAATGCTATTGCGATGCGATAGATAATTCATGAGTTTTTTTAAAAAATAATCAATTTTTATTCAAAAATACAAAATTATTTTTACCGCGCAAGGCTAGCCCATCTGGTCTTGTTACTGCGCAAGCTAGCCTGTCTGGTGTAGTCACTATCGAAAGCTGATCCGTTTGGTCTTGTCACTGCGTAAAGTTGGCCCTCTAGTCTAATCACTTTGCAAAACTGTCTCGTTTGATCTACTCACTACACAAAGATGCTTCACGGGCTATAAAATGCAAACCCCACGCTCTGAAAGTAGGAGCACTCGACCCTTCCAACCGTGAAAAGAACCTTCTTCGTCCTACAGTAACATACAATGGTAGACATCAAGAGCCTAGTCCAACTAGGGTTGCCAACGCAAGACCTTCTCTTGGAAAAGAGGGAGGACTTTAGCCCTAACGACCGCTTGATGCCAAACAAATGTGCTCAACCGGTATGGCCAAAATGTAGATACAGGGAGGACGCGGTCGTGCAGGTCGTGGACGGCCATTTCAATGGCGGATGATATTTCTTCCTATGTGTTGACATGCGTCATTTTTACGTATTTTTACCTGTCATTTTACCCTCATATTTTCGCATTTTGGGACTATTTATCATCATTTACACGCTTTTCCATATTTAATTGCTCGAAATGGACCTTTTTACGTTTTTTATTATTTTTCCGCAGGCTGGCACGATCTAGGCGCATAAACAACAATCCTGGACTGCTCCATACAGTTGTGCGCGTTGTCACGGATGTGTAGGATCTATCCGCGAAGAAATCGGAGCTCTGGAGGTCTAAAACAGAAGAAATCCCATGGGGGAAGAAATTAATTGCAATTTCTGAAGACCTGGTGGACTAAATCGCAAAACAACCAATTCCCAATCCCCTCATAACCCTAGCGCCGCCGCCTGGGAACAACTTGAGCCGGCCATTTGCTTCTTCCTTCAACCCCCCTTTGCTCTCTCTCCCCCCATTTTCTCTTCCCTACCGGCGCCGGCGAGGGCCGCGCCATACTCGCCGGCGGCCACCCGCACCACCATCACGCCGCCACCTTCTCCGGTCGCCTCCCTTCTTCTCACATCAGGCGGCCGCCACTGTCTCTCCTCCACTTCTCCACCTTCTCCATCAACTCCCGCCGCTCCTCTACCACTTCTCCACCCGCGCTACCTACTCCCGTGCGCCCCTGCTTCTCCTCACCCGCGCCGCCTTCTCGCCATCTCCGGCCGTCGCCTCTTCCATTAGCGCCGCCCCTTTCTTCTTCGGCACCGTCCCCCCTTCTCCGCCCGCCGCACGCCACCGTCTACCTCTCCCCGTCGCTCCTCACAGCGCCGCTCCAGATCCCGCACCCACGCCGACCACATCCACCGCCTCTCCCTACTCTCCGGCCCCCTTTTGCTTCTCTCCCCTGGTCCCCTCTGCTGCTCTCCCAAATCGATCCCTCGCCGCAAGGCCACCGCATCTGCTCTGCTCCACCGAGCCCGACGCCGGCAAGTCTGGTTCTTCTTCACCCCCCTCCTCGGCTCCACTCCACTGCGGCCTCGACTTCATCAGCTCCATCCACGCCGGCGCCACATCCTCCTCTCCACCGACGGCTTCTTCCTCATCGACGCCAACTCCACCGCCGGCAGCGCCCTCTGCTCTTATTCCTCTCGGTTGACTCATTTCTTCCCCTTTATTTCTTCAGCTCTTCATTTCTATTACTCTGTTAAGTGATAATTACCATTTGCACTGTTGATGTTGACTTGTAATCTGAGATCTGTGTGATGGTTAATTATGCACTGTGATGAATGCTTGTGTTCACCGAATTGTTCCTTGAGATTAGGTGTTAATTTGTTCAGGTGATTTTGCAAATTTGTGTTGTTAGTAGTTTAATTATAGTCAGTGCCTACAATTTGTCATCTGTGTTGATGTTGTTATCATTGTGTTAGTTAAATTTGATGTTAGTAATTTGCATTAGTAATTGTCATTTATAATCCATGTTAGGGTCTGTCAATTGTGATATGTGTTAGTTGTCAGTGTTAGTATATGTGGATCTCCTTGTGTTTGTTTGCACGGATTAACTAGCCGGCGATCGCTTCCTTCCCCTTATTGTCTCGACCCACCCCTTGCTTCTCGACCTCCCTTTTTCCTTCTTTCCGCGGTCTGTCGATAGTTAGATTGTGCGAATGTTTGTCGTAGTTTGTTGTGTTGTCGTTGCCGCCGTCGTCTAGTTAGCCGTCGACCGTTTCCTCCCTCGTTCTCTCTCGACTCCCTCAGTGCTTCTAAACTCCCCCGTGCTTCTCGACTTTCACCTTCTGTCTAGCGGTCGGTAGCTGGTTAGGTCGTCGATCGGTAGTCGTGTTTGTTCGTATAGTCGTTAGTGTTGTTCGTGCGTCATTCGTTTAGTCTTTCGTCGTGTTGTTCGTTCGGTCGTACGACGTCCGTTCGTACGGTCGTTCGTCCCGTCGTTTTTTGTTCGTGCGTTTGTTAGTTCTTTCGTAGATTCGTCCATGCGAGCTAGCGTTTGTTTGGTAGTTCATTCGTTCGGCTGCTTCGGTAGTCGTTGTAGGTTTAGTTTCTCCCCCGTTTCGTTAGACCTAGCTTTAGCTGAGCACCAGTAGCCTCAGTCTAGTCCCTGTGGAGAACACGACACTCGCCGCTATTTCAGTGGCAACCCGTGCACTTGCGGGTGTGCTATTTTCGCACGATCATGTGTACACTCAGGGGTACAAGTAGCCAATAGTTTATTTTCTGTTATTGCTAATAGAGCTTCCATGTTAACCCTTCTTTCCAGCAGATGGCGAAATACGACTTTGTCCGCTGGATCGATTCTCCCCATGAACGCCATGTTGTGACATACATGGATACATTGTGGAACCGAATCTTAGAGTTGGAGGCACGGATTAACAAATTCAATGAGAAGAATGATGATATCCACCAATAGATGTTGTGCGAGAGGAGCTACGAGGATATCGTCAAGTAGGAAGTTTCTATGATCCCACATACTGTTGCACGAACCCTAGTTGCATATGTGCATGCCACTACAATGACGGCCAGCCACGTCCAAGGCACCACCTCTGCAACACTCCATGTGGGTAGCGCGAGGCACCTTTTACCAGTAACCATGCCCAAAGATGCTTGTACCACAATACTATCTCCTGTTGTACGCAGTTATGTGCACAAGATGACGTGGATATGCATTATACATATGTACATCGTACAAAAGAGTGTAGGTAACAACGTGATGCAAATAAAGTTGTAACTTGATAACATTTGTACTGTTAGTACCAGTACACATAGAACAACAAGGTGCATAGTACTTCACAGATTTACAGTACAAATGAAGTTAAAGTTTGCAAATAAAATTACACCATGATAGCATTTGTAATTGAAATACCAGTACACACATCACAATAAGGTGCACGACACTTCATGCCGGTGTTCCTACTCGTCAGCAGGCCCCTTGCAATGTCTCGCAATGTAGCCTTCTTGGCCACAATGCCCACAACGTCTACTCGCTAATCCAACTTCCCCTCCGTCCATATCGTTCCTAATGCGATAACTCTGCCGACGGCCCTTCCTACCCTTCAATAGGTTAAGATTTGGAATCCAAACCCTCTGTGCAATATCCGACATGGCAAAGTTGCCCGCAACCCTGAAGCCTCTTAGCTCGCTGCACCACACTTGCAACACCCTCTCCTTCGTGAAGTAATTCGACATGAAGTTCGATGGGTCCATGCTGATAGTCCCATATGCAATGAGGACATGAGAGTATGGCTTGTCAAAGAACTTGGCTTATTGCATGTATAACTAGGTTCAATCATTGGCTTATTGCATGTATAACTAGGTTCATTCACATGATCTCTAAGGCACACCTTGTGGCTAATAAGAGAGCGAGTAGTCTCAAATCTAGATCTGTCCTGAAGAAGCACATCAAAACGATGCTTCGTATTACCCATCATATCGACCGTATGTGACTTACCCTTCTCAATCTTGGCCTATTGTATGTTGTGATTTTCGAGTAGTACAGTATATGTAAGTTGACTGCATGAAGTGCTGCATTTGCATACCTTTCTCTGAAATATCCGACTGTACCTTACAGAGTGACTTCGACGATGGCGACGAGGGGCTGAGAACAAACGCCCCTAAGAACCTAGTTGTACACCTCGGCAAGGTTAGTAGTCATTATGCCATACCTTACACCGTCCGTGTCATGCAACAAGGACCACTTCTCCCCGTCTCGGCCTGTCCCTCTCCTGAGCTTCTCTACTTCTTCTCTTTTTTCGCCTCTCTCAAGTTCATCTCATTCTTGTGGGAGAAATGAGGAGAGTTCGTGATGGTGTCAGGTCAAAGAGAAATGAATGGAGTAGTCACCCAACGGTTGGACGACTTACCACGTCGCCCAACCGTTGGGCGACTAGAGGAGTAATCGCCAAACCATTGGGCGACGTGGTCAAGTCGCCCAATCATTGGGTGACTAGCCCAAGTGTGTATATTTTTGTAATTCCAAATAAAAAATTAATTATTTAAAAAATTTTGCAGTTCAATGGGTTTGAAGGTTGGCCCGCATCATACACATCAACTCCTGATTAGTATATGTACTAGTTGAATGCTCGTGCGTTGCTATGGATTTTTAAAATTTATCATACTACATGTTTTAAAACTCACAAGTGGTAAAAAATTTTAGAATATACATACAAACATGTTCTAAAAGTTTTTAAATCTGTCAAGTAAGTCGGAAACCGTCGATCACACCTCATGGTAATAAGTCAGAAGATATCGACCACACCTCATGGTCATAGGTCGGGAGCCCTCGAGCACACCTCGTCATTGTAAGTCATAAGCCATTGACCATCGCTCGTGATCGTAAGTCGGGAGCAGTTGATCATCGCTGGTGGTCGTAAGTTGGCAACGGTCGATGCTCGATTGTGGTCCTAAATCGGGAGCCTTTGACAATGGCTCATGGTCGTACATCGGAAGCCGACGACCATCGTTCATGGTCGTAAGTCGGAAGCCATCGAGAATACCTCCTGGTTATAAGTCGGAATACATCGACTAGCACTCGTAGTCGTAAGTCAGAAGACATCGACCACACCTCGTGGTCGTAAGTCGAAACACATCGATCAGTGCTCATGGTCGTAAATCAGAAGCCGTCGATCACACCTCGTGGTCGTAAGTTAGAAGCCGTCGACCATCGTGTGTGATCGCGGGTCGCTGGTGGTCGTACGTTGGCAGACCTCTGGTGCGCTTGTGCCCTGTCGCCCCGACTGTCGGCGCTAGCCTGCTCGGCCCCGACTTCGATTACGGCCCCGATTTCGACCACTGCCCCCTTCAACTTCGACCACTGCCCCCTTCAACCACTGTCCCCTTCGACCATGACCCTTCGACGTTGACCACTTCCTCCTTCGACCACGGCCCCCTTCGACCATGGCGCTGAGGAGGAGGAGGAGGAGGCGCGACACGAGGGTTTGAGAGAGAAGGAGGCAATGGTTAAAGGAGGTGATAGTGGGGAGTCAGCAGCGGGCAAATGGGGAGAGGAGGCAGCGGGCAAATGCGTTGGGGAGGCGGCGACGAGGGGATGCGACGCTGCTAGGAAAAGTTGAGAGACTGCGACCAGACGTTGTCGTACAAGGAAGGAATTGGTGGCGGCGCTGAGGAGGAGGAGGCGCGGCACGAGGGTTCGGGGGAGAGAAGGAGGCGGTGGTTGCAGGAGGCGGAGGATGTGGGGGAAGAGAAGAGGAGGAGCGCGGCCCACACGTCGGCCTGACCTTTTCTACGAGGAGCGAAAGAACTACCTACATACGGATCTAGATGACTGATCTTTGATCGGACGACTAAGAAGAGATGAGGAAGAACGAACCAACGACCACCAATTCACATTTAAATAATAATAAAGATACTAAAAATGCATCAACAGTACTAACGCGGTACTAGTAGCAGTATAACGCAGTTTGGTGGTTAATGCTTTAGAAAAATACCAAAATAATACTAAAACTAAAAAAACCCAAAAAAAGACATTTATACTCAGAAAAGCATTTTAACAGATAATTAGTTGACACAAATACTTCAACATTCAACAAAAAAAACATCAACACTTGGATGTGATTGAGAACAAATTACATCAATACTTAGTTGACATGAATACTTCAACATCCAATAAAAAAACTACAATAGCACTGTCAATGTAGCCTCTGAAATAAGTTCTGAATATTTAGTATAATATCTTTTATCACTGGTATCTTCAATGAAAGCCTTAACTCGTTCCTGCAAAAGTGAAAAGCATACAATGCAATGTTAAACAACCATCAAATGATGCTATACTGGAAAGTGTATCAAATGATCAATAGTTTCAAAATTATCACAAAAACAACACCATCTGTCCTCCCTTATCCCATTCCTCTTACACATATTATCGTTAGTAGAAATAATCTTCTTGGACAAATACCACAAGAAAACTTAATTTTCAGAGGAATATTCACTGTCAGAAAGAAATTGTGAGGAAAATTCATTCCAGAATTAACCAGAGCCATATACATATAAGAACTTCGATCATAAAATAGCTTTTGTTAAAGAAGCATAATTCAGCACAGCAAGGAAAAAGGTTTATTAGATATATTTTTGTGTGCTGTTGGATAAACATTAACAACCTTGCATCCTTAGAAAATGTCCTACCATTCATTCTGCTCAAGAAATGGAGGATAACACAGAAAATAATGTTGTTTGCTATTTTGGAATTGATATATGTCCATGGATGTTGAATGAAGCAGAAAGACTTAAGTAACTTCGATAATTTTGCTATAAGAGGGAACCATTCCATCTTTATTAATGTCAGCTTGTTACTCGACAATGTGAATGAATCTAACTATGGGCCTGTTTGGCAGAGCTCCACCACTGAAAAAATGAATCTGGAGCAGCAGATCCACCAAAAACAGCTCCACCGTGAATCTGGGATCCCACCATGGAGCTAGACAAAACTGTTTGGCTTGCACAGCAGCTCCAGATCCACGAAACTGAGTTTTTGGTGGGAATGGCCTGTTTTGCCCATGGGTTTTATGGTGGTATGGGATGGGGTGTGTAACCAGTGGCAAAAGGTGGGTAATTACCACCCAACTCCACGAGTAGGTACGAAACAAGGTTTCGTGGAGCACCCCTTGAGGTGCTCCATGGATTTCATGAATCTGGAGCTAGATTCAGTATTTTGGTGGATCCAGATTTCGTGGAGCTGGAGCGTTTGGAGTGGAGCTGTTTTTGGTGGATCTGGAGTTGGTGGAGCTCTGCCAAACAGGCCCTATAGCTCAATTACTTGCATCCAAGACAAGCAGTCGGCACTTCGATTACTCAACATCTAAGACAAGCAGCATTAACTTGACAATTTGAGTGAATCTAACAATAGCTCACTCACATGTGTGGCAAGCATGCACATAACACAATCTCACAAACAGGCAGTAGTTCTTCAAATAGTGAAATACTTTAGATAATTCATGTAATTACCTGGAAAATTTGATTGTTCTGATAGCTCTATTCATGTCCTGCTGCATATAAAGGTATGAATAACTCTGCAATGTAGTCATGGTAAAAAACAAATCTGTGTTAGCTCATCATCGATCCAATTTTCTGAACATTTAAAAAAGGGTCACTACATAATAAAGAGGCATCTTGGATAATAGCTAGTTTTGCCTTATAAGCATGTGCAGCTGTGCATTTCTTTGCTTTCTAACAATTAACAACTGGGCCATATGAATATATGATGCAGTGCTAAACAAATAAATCATTGGCAGTCAAAGGCTCTGAAAGACTGACATTAACAGTAAGATCATCAAGCACCATTACACCGAGAATAGAGTGTCCAAAAATAAGAAATGAAGCATGGAGTTGCCCTACCTAGTGTTACGGCGCAGTAGACAAACGAATAGTACCGTGAGCACGACAGCAACCATGAACAGTACCCGCAGGTACTGTAGCAATGCATGAACAGTACCCGTGGGTACTGTAGCACGATTGAAATTGGGTGGTTCGCCGGTATATCGTGGATTAAGAATATAATAATTAATTTCCTTATTATTTAGACTTATTTCCTTTTAGATTATTTTGATGTATTAGTGATAAGTTTTCTATTATTAAGTATTAGTTTTCTCAATATAGAGATATATTTCTTAGGGGTCAAGTTTAGTCATCTCTATAAAAGAGACAGTATTGTATCGTTATCAAGAAGCAAAGAAATAAATAAAGTTCTCTAGTCTTCCTTTCTTCTTCAACGGGCCTCAGAGCTTTGGCGGTGGCATAGCCAGCCGATCAAGGGCAAGTGTCCTACCCTCGGTTTTGGGACCCGTACCCAACCACCACTCACCACAACATTTGGTATCAGAGCCACTCACCATGGTTTCTGATGTTGAATTATCTTCCTTGGACATATTGATGGCTAGCAATGAGAAAATAGGAAGATGCATCGTGAATGATTTAGATCAAATCCATACTATGATTTTCCTTTCTATGACATGTGAGAACCCATCTAAGATCACCTAGATCAACTAGGACTCACGAGCAAGAGTAGATCGAGATTTCCTATTTTTGCCCAGTTTTAGTGCTCCCTTCACTCAAATGGAAATAGGTCAAAACTTTAGCAACAATTCTCTTGATCATTGATTGGAATAGGTTCTTGACATCCTAATGAAGGTGCATGCCAAGTTTCACGTTATTGGACCAACGGATCAAAAGTTCTATCGATTTTTGGTTTTGAAATCGTGATGATTTTACTATTCCTACTCTAATTTTACTATAGCCCGATACTAATGATTATTGTAGTGGTATTGTTAGTTAATGTAGCAGTACTACCTATTTTACTGTAACAGTGCTACCCATTTTTGCACAGTTTATTTGGATCTTTTTGTGTGTGTGATTGGTCTTTGAACTTCATAACTTCTCATAGTTATTGGAGTGAAGAACTTGGAGTCGTGCTTCCACTTTGAGAAAAGATTTTAAAAGTCTTGTAATCTAGTCAGCTCCTGTTCACCCTCCTATAGTAGCCATATTTAGTCCTACAAGAGTAAAAGGGGTGGGACCCACAAGATCAACTACTCCTATGCTTAAATACGAAAGTCACTACAATCATGTAGGAGTAGTTGCCTAATACAAGTTGGTTCATGCGTCCATCAAATAGTACAATGCATGTTCCTCCCAGCTAATTGAGCTAATTCATGAGCTACCTTGTTACACTCTCTTTTCACAAGTTTGCACAAATTTAAGTCTATTTGACTAGGTATGATCATGCATCTACAGAGAACGTAGAATTGGTGTTGACAATCAGAAGGGGTGAGTGATTATTCTAACTTTTTTCCCTCGACTAAGGACATGTTCTTCCTCTCAACTATACCATTCTGCTAAGAAACTCTAGGAGGGGAGAAGTAATGCTCTAGACCATACTTAGTACAAAAGGAAGAAAGATGAGTTCTTCAATTCAGTCCCATTATTACTCCTAATGATCCTAATGAATCCCAGTGGTAAGTTAAGCGGCTATAACGCTGAAGAATTGCTATATGGTGCAGATGCCATGTAACGGTGGATGGAATCTGGATCGCTATTATTATTGCATGTTCTTGAACAATATGCTTTTGTTCAAAATGCTAGGTCTTAGGAATTTTTATATAATTGTATTCAAAAGCACTCTTCGCAAAATAAAATGAGCCCAAGCCATTATTTGATTAGCCATACATGTTAAATATTGCATTCTGTGTGTTGGCTCGCGGAGCACGGGGACGGAGTGCTCACGCTCGCTTTTGCGGCAAATTCAGAAGCAGGAATCGGATCACTACGCTCAATAATAATTTTGGATCACGATGGCGAAGAGGATCAAGATGTCGAGAACTAGGTCGCGAACCTCCAGTTGGCTGCCTATGGGCATGTCCTGAAGGTCCCACCTGTGTGCTTCGTTCTTCCGCTGCTGCAATTTATTGATTTCGGCCTAATCGGCTCATGAGTAAGTTTGTTATTTTAATTATGTTTCCGCATGATATGTACTTTGATATTCAGAACTGTAACTTTGTGCACTATCTACTGATCCAGGGAATAGTGCAGTTAAACACAGTAGATTCCGGATTGCAAAATCTGGGTCTGACAGGCATGGTATCAGAGCATATCGACTGCAAGTCGTGACCTAGTTAGCCTGGCCGTTAGTTCATGATTAGAAATATTTTTTTAAATACTATTTCCAAAAATATAAATCATACTGCTCATTCTTATCTCCCTTAAAATATTCTCTCTCATCCAAATGCTGCCTTAGCCATTTTTACTTCTAGAGCTCTCTTACCCCGAATTCAAAACATTAACCCAAGGGTGAGTGCTAATATCAACCAAATTACCCCCAAATTTTTCCCTCTTCGTTCTATTGATTTCAAAAGAAAGATTGTGCTCCTCCTCTCGTACCTTCACTCCAAATATTTAAGATTAGGATAGTCGAAGATGGTTTTGAAGATAAGGTGGTCTCGTTTTAAACGGACTATGCAGATAAACCTTATGTCTACTTATGTGTGCTTCCCCGAGTAGACGTTGTACTGTCGCAAGATTTTCGTTGGGCCCTGTGCACTGTCTTCTTGCTCTCGGGCATCTTATTTCGCAGTCACAGGAAAAGCTTGCTTTTGAAAAACTTGTGTGGTTTTGTATCAACCCAACCCTTTGGGTGTGCTCTTTTATAATTAACATGGGTTAGATTACCTTATCCCCCACGATTCTACTCGTATCCCATGCTGTTCCCTCTCACCTTTCTATTGAAAAGCCCCTCAGTACCACTGAAGCAAAGTGATGGATCACCAAAGACCAAGACTCCAGACTCTGTCTTGCTAACACTCTCTCCTCACCCGCTCGGAGGTCCCATAGATCAAATCGCCGCCGACTACACAGATTGACAAGGAATGTGTCGACGATATGAAGAGAAAAGACCTTGCACCTACCAATGCTCCGTAGGCTATTCCCAACTACGAAGACGACCATCACCCTGGCGAATATCCTGTGAGCAAGGCCATATGTTTTCATTGTGGAAGACAAGACCGCTAACCCGAAGATTGCTTCTAAAACCTATTACTGACCAAGCAGCTGAAGTACCACGGATGAGTCTTCACATCGCCACAAGACCCATCATGCCTGGAGTTAGATAATGACTAGTGATACCCATTTTAAGGGGGGGTAGCACTATGAGGTAGAGCTGCCGAAGAACTACTATGATGCATACTTTTGAAATTGCAACAACTTGGACTTAGGACTAATCAGACCAATACAAGGAGATTCGCGAGACCAGAAATCTTCTGGTGATAAGGATTACAAGACATACCTTTAGCTAAACTCGACATGCGTGGCAAAGCTAAAGAGTAAGAACGAGGTCCTAATAGAAGTAAAAGACCACCATATAGATATGTCCATTGGCACCTCTTACATTCATAAGGCCCTCTACCCCCTAAGGTACAGACCATTCTTATCCACCTATCAATAAGAAATTCGGCGACCATATGTCCAATAGACGATGCAACTACTCCATTCCACGATGACATGAAGACAACAACGTTAAAGGGCAAGTACTTGGAAGACTACGACCTATCCAGGAAAACCAGGTTTTTCTCTTTCCTTTTGACCTCTCCAAGTTCTAACCCCTATTGTGCAGATTTTCATCTCTTTGTGGAGCTAAGTCGAGCAACACCCGAAACTCATTGCTAGCCAATATAACCCACCTCCAACCTTTCTGCTCTACCGGAATCTCGGGGTCGAGATTCTGTTTAAGGGGGGTAGATTTGTAACATCCTGAAAAATTTAAATCTATAAATATAAAGTTTTTGAATTTCTTTTGCAAATGTGATTTATTTGAATTTGGAGTTTATGGTATTTCTCTGAAAAATCTAATGAAGGTTCCAAAAAGTTAAAAGTACCAAGGGGAAACAAGCATATTTAAATATTAGAAAATTTAATACGAGTCATGAAAATAAAATTTATCATAATAGGACCCTGAGGGATATATGCAAATAAAGGAAACTCAAAATCTTAAATTCGAATCTGAAAAGATGATCCATAAAATACCACAAGGGAATTGGGTGTAAACATGAAATCCCACCTCTAAACATAATGGCATGAATGACAAGGAGGTGAACAATTAAAATACTAACCTATATGGGGGTATATATATATATAAAATATCATTTTAAAGATAATAGTATATGAAGGGAAAACCAAAAATAAATAGAGCCTAAACAAGTATGCATACAAGGGCCTAGAAAGATAAGCAAGACATAAAATGTAGTGATACAAAATATAGGCATGAAGAAAATATAAATACATGTATATATATACACAAGTAAAATAAATCTAAAAGCTAGGTTAACAAAGAAGGGGAAATAAATGAAGCCAGAAAAATATATGAGTATGTATATACCTGTATGTATAAATATATGAAAAGACATATTAAATCTCTGTATCTACAAATATGTGCCAAAAATATAAATACAAATGTAGGAGAACAAACGGGGAGAAATAATGTACAAGGGCATTAAGGAAAATAAGAGCAAAAAAGAGAAATGTAAATAAGCATGAAATACCATCCCTAAAAATTATGGCAAGCAAATTAAAGGAGGCTAGCATTTACATATATATGCAACCACATATGAATATCAATATGTATAAATAAACATGTATGTACATACACAAAAACCAGAGAGAAATGAAAATATGAATACCTGTATATACCCTAGGATATATGTGTAAATGTATATATATATATATACATATTCCAAAGGTAAAAGCAAAATAAAATAAAAAGTAAAAATAATGACATTTACAAATATATGTATACAATTGAATATAACAAGAAAATAATCTTTACGTAATAAGTATCAGCAAAATGGTAGATGTAGGATTACAGGGAGCAAGGAAGTGAATATATAGTGTATATATATACCTATGTATATACACATGAATACCCAAAAAGGAAAATCAAAGAAACACAAAAAGGAAAAGAAAAAGAAAAAGAAAATAAAAGAAAAGAAAGAAAACAGTCGGCCGGGCCGGCCATCACCCCGGCCCAGCCGTTCCCTCCACGCGCGCCCGCGCGGGCCAGCGCTTCGCGGCCCAGCCGTCGCCACTCGCGCCCCGCCTCTGCCACGCGGGCCCGCGCCCCCGATCGCGCCTTTCCTCCCGCTGCCGCGTGGCTGCGCGGTCGCCCGCGTTGTCCCGGCCGCGTCTGCCAGTGGCCCCGCCTCCATCGCGCCTTCTCTCACTGCCGCGCGAGCCCCACTCGTCAGACTCCTCTCCCTCTGGCAGGTGGACCTCCCGCCCGCGCTCTCTTCTCCCCGGCTCTTTCTTCTCCACGCGCCCGCGTCGTCGCTCTCCCTCGCGCTCACTCCCTCTGCGCAGCAAATCCTCCTCCTTCTCTCTCTCACCTCAAGGGCAAAGTTCAAAGAACCAACAGGAGGGGGAACGCACCTCTCCCGCCACCTCTCTCTTACAAAATCCCGGCGAGATTTGGTTCGTCTCCCCCCGCCAGCGTGAGCAGGGTGGAGCCAGATGGCGCCCTCGCCGTGCGCGCCTCTCCCGGCTATAAAAGCCACGCCTGGGAGTCCCAAATGCGCCGCGATACTCCCTCCTTCCCTCACGTGCGAACAATTGAGCCGTAGAGCCTCCAATCCCCCGCCGGCGCTCTCGTCTTCCTCACGGCCGGCGACCGAGCCGCCGCCGATCCCGACCGCCTCCGAGCAATCCCTTGCTCCCAGAGCTTCGTGGAAGCAAGGCGAAGCGGATCACACCCTCCACCGAGCTCCCCGACCTCTCTCCGTCGCCGGCGTCGATCACCACCCCGAACCACCGCCGTCGCACGCCGCCGGCCCGCCACCGTGCCCCTCCGTCTCCACCGACCTCGTCAGCAGCTTCCCCATCGCCCAGGGATTGTATTCCACGCAACTCCCGAGCCTCTCCGACCACCGCTCGCCGCCGGCCACCGTCGCCCCCGACTTCCTCTGCCCGGCCTCCTCCGCGACATACCTCAAAGGGATTTATTCCCCATATAGGGTAGGCAATGCCTCCCCCGCTCACTTGGCTATCAGCGCTCGTCTCTCCCTCCCCCTGCTCCCGCGGCGCGCGTTCGAGCCCCAGCTCCGCGCGTTGCGGTCGAGCGTTTCTTTTAAATTCCTCGTTGACAGCTGGGCCCCGCACGTCAGCCGCTGTCGGCCAGCGGGCCGGCTGCCTTCTGGGCCCCGCCTGTCGGCGCCGCTCGCTGACAGATGGGTCCAGGACCCTTGGGTCCCACATGTCAGCCGCTGGATTTCAATGACTCACTGACTAGTGGGTCCCACATGTCATACACACATATTAGGGAATATAATAAAAAGATTAAAAGATTAATATAACCGGTGGGACCCACATGTCAGATATTCTACATTTTCTGGAATTAATCCCACCTGAGAACTTCAAATAATCATAACTTATTCATTTTAACTCCAAATCGAATGGGACAAATTTCTAAATTCATATAAATTCAAGATCTATCCAATGGAACTAAAATCATAATTTTTGGAGTTCATTTGAATTTCTGGTGTTATTTGGTTTGATTTGCTGCTTTTCTTTTTATACAAATTTTGGCGCACGCTAAAATAGCTTACGAGGCACAAGAGGAGGAGATCGAGGCAGCAGCCCTAGAAGCACCAGAGAATCCGGATCCCGACCATTGTGACCAAGGCGAGTCAATACTTTGATCATGTTGAACCTACATGTCTGCAAATTACCTTGTTTTAAATTAACAAATTGCATGCTGTTATTTTTATAAAAAAATACATGCTAAGTTTAATATGCTAGTTATATGCCATTGTTTACCTTGAATAATATTACCCCTCCTTTGGAATATTTGAAAATGAGAACCTTGTCGCCCTAGCAAAATTATAGTAGTAACCTTTCGAAAATAAGTCCGTAATTTATATGCCGTGCTTAGTATTGTTTAGGTAATCATGGGCGCGAGAGCGCCCAAGCATCACTTTTAATCCTGAGAAAAATTGGTTGGGCAGTCATGGTGGTAATGACTGATAAATGTTGGATATGATAATTTTATGTTTCCAAAAACCCCAACATGCTTTAATATCTGGGCGGATTGGTTCGATGGTGTGAGAGTGTGGTGCAGTGGAAGCACAAAGTGGTTAGTGGTAGACCGCCCAGATACCACTAAGGACCGAATCTTGTCATGACCTCCCGGGTAAAACAGTACAACCACAAGTTCGTAAAGTATGACTTGGCTTAGTAGATTTACCGGACCCTAGAAGTCATCCTTCCAGGAGGTGGTGTGGGATAGTGCAAGCGGCAGTCCGTGTGACGGCTTGAATGGGACACCCGGGTAGGGTGAAGTTCTGCTGTGGCGGGCTAGCAGGGGTGGGGAACCAGCTGCTAGACGTTCAGAAGGAGGACATCCCGCACAACGTATGGGACCCACCGCAAGTGGGAGCGACCCATAGGGTGAAATGATGGAAGGGGCGAGGTACTTTGAACGGTTACTGTGATGGTCTGCTCAACCACATGACTAAGGAATCGTGTGGGGCAACGAGTTGATTGTCTCTTGTGGTGAAAGTGTACAAACTCTGCAGAGTCAAAACTATTCGAATAGCCGTGCCCACGGTCAGGGGCGGACATGGGAACTTAACCAGATATAGTTCTATTTCAAAATGCTTTATGAATGGGAATGGAAAAGTGGAAGGGCAGTGTAAGGCCCTAGTTTGGAATTGTCCTGGGTGTCGTCCCAGTGGTAAGTTAAGCGGCTATAACGCTGAAGAATTGCTATATGGTGCAGATGCCATGTAACGGTGGATGGAATCTGGATCGCTATTATTATTGCATGTTCTTGAACAATATGCTTTTGTTCAAAATGCTAGGTCTTAGGAATTTTTATATAATTGTATTCAAAAGCACTCTTCGCAAAATAAAATGAGCCCAAGCCATTCTTTGATTAGCCATACATGTTAAATATTGCATTCTGTGTGTTGGCTCGCGGAGCACGGGGTCGGAGTGCTCACGCTCGCTTTTGCGGCAAATTCAGAAGCAGGAATCGGATCACTACGCTCAATAATACTTTTGGATCACGATGGCGAAGAGGATGAAGATGTCGAGAACTAGGTCGCGAACCTCCAGTTGGCTGCCTGTGGGCATGTCCTGAAGGTCCCACCTGTGTGCTTCGTTCTTCCGGTGCTGCAATTTATTGATTTCGGCCTAATCGGCCCATGAGTAAGTTTGTTATTTTAATTATGTTTCCGCATGATATGTACTTTGATATTCAGAACTGTAACTGTGTGCACTATCTACTGATCCAGGGAATAGTGCAGTTAAACACAGTAGATTCCGGATTGCAAAATCTGGGTCTAACAGGCATGGTATCAGAGCATATCGACTGCAGGTCGTGACCTAGTTAGCCTGGCCGTTAGTTCATGATTAGAAATATTTTTTTAAATACTATTTCCAAAAATATAAATCATACTGCTCATTCTTATCTCCCTTAAAAGATTCTCTCTCATCCAAATGCTGCCTTAGCCATTTTTACTTCTAGAGCTCTCTTACCCCGAATTCAAAACATTAACCCAAGGGTGAGTGCTAATATCAACCAAATTACCCCCAAATACTTCCCTCTTCGTTCTATTGATTTCAAAAGAAAGATTGTGCTCCTCCTCTTGTACCTTCACTCCAAATATTTAAGATTAGGATAGTCGAAGATGGTCTTGAAGATAAGGTGGTCTCGTTTTAAACGGACTATGCAGATAAACCTTATGTCTACTTATGTGTGCTTCCCCGAGTAGACGTTGTACTGTCGCAAGATTTTCGTTGGGCCCTGTGCACTGTCTTCTTGCTCTCGGGCGTCTTATTTCGCAGTCACAGGAAAAGCTTGCTTTTGAAAAACTTGTGTGGTTTTGTATCAACCCAACCCTTTGGGTGTGCTCTTTTATAATTAACATGGGTTAGATTACCTTATCCCCCACGATTCTACTCATATCCCATGCTGTTCCCTCTCACCTTTCTATTGAAAAGCCCCTCAGTACCACTGAAGCAAAGTGATGGATCACCAAAGACCAAGACTCCAGACTCTGTCTTGCTAACACTCTCTCCTCACCCGCTCGGAGGTCCCATAGATCAAATCGCCGCCGACTACACAGATTGACAAGGAATGTGTCGACGATATGAAGAGAAAAGACCTTGCACCTACCAATGCTCCGTAGGCTATTCCCAACTACGAAGACGACCATCACCCTGGCGAATATCCTGTGAGCAAGGCCATATGTTTTCATTGTGGAAGACAAGACCGCTAACCCGAAGATTGCTTCTAAAACCTATTACTGACCAAGCAGCTGAAGTACCACGGATGAGTCTTCACATCGCCACAAGACCCATCATGCCTGGAGTTAGATAATGACTAGTGATACCCATTTTAAGGGGGGTAGCACTATGAGGTAGAGCTGCCGAAGAACTACTATGATGCATACTTTTGAAATTGCAACAACTTGGACTTAGGACTAATCAGACCAATACAAGGAGATTCGCGAGACCAGAAATCTTCTGGTGATAAGGATTACAAGACATACCTTTAGCTAAACTCGACATGCGTGGCAAAGCTAAAGAGTAAGAACGAGGTCCCAATAGAAGTAAAAGACCACCATATAGATATGTCCATTGGCACCTCTTACATTCATAAGGCCCTCTACCCCCTAAGGTACAAACCATTCTTATCCACCTATCAATAAGAAATTCGGCGACCATATGTCCAATAGACGATGCAACTACTCCATTCCACGATGACATGAAGACAACAACGTTAAAGGGCAAGTACTTGGAAGACTACGACCTATCCAGGAAAACCAGGTTTTTCTCTTTCCTTTTGACCTCTCCAAGTTCTAACCCCTATTGTGCAGATTTTCATCTCTTTGTGGAGCTAAGTCGAGCAACACCCGAAACTCATTGCTAGCCAATATAACCCACCTCCAACCTTTCTGCTCTACCGGAATCTCGGGGTCGAGATTCTGTTTAAGGGGGGTAGATTTGTAACATCCTGAAAAATTTAAATCTATAAATATAAAGTTTTTGAATTTCTTTTGCAAATGTGATTTATTTGAATTTGGAGTTTATGGTATTTCTCTGAAAAATCTAATGAAGGTTCCAAAAAGTTAAAAGTACCAAGGGGAAACAAGCATATTTAAATATTAGAAAATTTAATACGAGTCATGAAAATAAAATTTATCATAATAGGACCCTGAGGGATATATGCAAATAAAGGAAACTCAAAATCTTAAATTCGAATATGAAAAGATGATCCATAAAATACCACAAGGGAATTGGGTGTAAACATGAAATCCCACCTCTAAACATAATGGCATGAATGACAAGGAGGTGAACAATTAAAATACTAACCTATATGGGGGTATATATATATATAATATCATTTTAAAGATAATAGTATATGAAGGGAAAACCAAAAATAAATAGAGCCTAAACAAGTATGCATACAAGGGCCTAGAAAGATAAGCAAGACATAAAATGTAGTGATACAAAATATAGGCATGAAGAAAATATAAATACATGTATATATATACACAAGTAAAATAAATCTAAAAGCTAGGTTAACAAAGAAGGGGAAATAAATGAAGCCAGAAAAATATATGAGTATGTATATACCTGTATGTATAAATATATGAAAAGACATATTAAATCTCTGTATCTACAAATATGTGCCAAAAATATAAATACAAATGTAGGAGAACAAACGGGGAGAAATAATGTACAAGGGCATTAAGGAAAATAAGAGCAAAAAAGAGAAATGTAAATAAGCATGAAATACCATCCCTAAAAATTATGGCAAGCAAATTAAAGGAGGCTAGCATTTACATATATATGCAACCACATATGAATATCAATATGTATAAATAAACATGTATGTACATACACAAAAACCAGAGAGAAATGAAAATATGAATACCTGTATATACCCTAGGATATATGTGTAAATGTGTATATATATATATATACATATATATATATATATATATATATATATATATATATATATATATATATATATATATATACATACATATTCCAAAGGTAAAAGCAAAATAAAATAAAAAGTAAAAATAATGACATTTACAAATATATGTATACAATTGAATATAACAAGAAAATAATCTTTACGTAATAAGTATCAGCAAAATGGTAGATGTAGGATTACAGGGAGCAAGGAAGTGAATATATAGTGTATATATATATACCTATGTATATACACATGAATACCCAAAAAGGAAAATCAAAGAAACACAAAAAGGAAAAGAAAAAGAAAAAGAAAATAAAAGAAAAGAAAGAAAACAGTCGGCCGGGCCGGCCATCACCCCGGCCCAGCCGTTCCCTCCACGCGCGCCCGCGCGGGCCAGCGCTTCGCGGCCCAGCCGTCGCCACTCGCGCCCCGCCTCTGCCACGCGGGCCCGCGCCCCCGATCGCGCCTTTCCTCCCGCTGCCGCGTGGCTGCGCGGTCGCCCGCGTTGTCCCGGCCGCGTCTGCCAGTGGCCCCGCCTCCATCGCGCCTTCTCTCACTGCCGCGCGAGCCCCACTCGTCAGACTCCTCTCCCTCTGGCAGGTGGACCTCCCGCCCGCGCTCTCTTCTCCCCGGCTCTTTCTTCTCCACGCGCCCGCGTCGTCGCTCTCCCTCGCGCTCACTCCCTCTGCGCAGCAAATCCTCCTCCTTCTCTCTCTCACCTCAAGGGCAAAGTTCAAAGAACCAACAGGAGGGGGAACGCACCTCTCCCGCCACCTCTCTCTTACAAAATCCCGGCGAGATTTGGTTCGTCTCCCCCCGCCAGCGTGAGCAGGGTGGAGCCAGATGGCGCCCTCGCCGTGCGCGCCTCTCCCGGCTATAAAAGCCACGCCTGGGAGTCCCAAATGCGCCGCGATACTCCCTCCTTCCCTCACGTGCGAACAATTGAGCCGTAGAGCCTCCAATCCCCCGCCGGCGCTCTCGTCTTCCTCACGGCCGGCGACCGAGCCGCCGCCGATCCCGACCGCCTCCGAGCAATCCCTTGCTCCCAGAGCTTCGTGGAAGCAAGGCGAAGCGGATCACACCCTCCACCGAGCTCCCTGACCTCTCTCCGTCGCCGGCGTCGATCACCTCCCCGAACCACCGCCGTCGCACGCCGCCGGCCCGCCACCGTGCCCCTCCGTCTCCACCGACCTCGTCAGCAGCTTCCCCATCGCCCAGGGATTGTATTCCACGCAACTCCCGAGCCTCTCCGACCACCGCTCGCCGCCGGCCACCGTCGCCCCCGACTTCCTCTGCCCGGCCTCCTCCGCGACATACCTCAAAGGGATTTATTCCCCATATAGGGTAGGCAATGCCTCCCCCGCTCACTTGGCTATCAGCGCTCGTCTCTCCCTCCCCCTGCTCCCGCGGCGCGCGTTCGAGCCCCAGCTCCGCGCGTTGCGGTCGAGCGTTTCTTTTAAATTCCTCGCTGACAGCTGGGCCCCGCACGTCAGCCGCTGTCGGCCAGCGGGCCGGCTGCCTTCTGGGCCCCGCCTGTCGGCGCCGCTCGCTGACAGATGGGTCCAGGACCCTTGGGTCCCACATGTCAGCCGCTGGATTTCAATGACTCACTGACTAGTGGGTCCCACATGTCATACACACATATTAGGGAATATAATAAAAAGATTAAAAGATTAATATAACCGGTGGGACCCACATGTCAGATATTCTACATTTTCTGGAATTAATCCCACCTGAGAACTTCAAATAATCATAACTTATTCATTTTAACTCCAAATCGAATGGGACAAATTTCTAAATTCATATAAATTCAAGATCTATCCAATGGAACTAAAATCATAATTTTTGGAGTTCATTTGAATTTCTGGTGTTATTTGGTTTGATTTGCTGCTTTTCTTTTTATACAAATTTTGGCGCACGCTAAAATAGCTTACGAGGCACAAGAGGAGGAGATCGAGGCAGCAGCCCTAGAAGCACCAGAGAATCCGGATCCCGACCATTGTGACCAAGGCGAGTCAATACTTTGATCATGTTGAACCTACATGTCTGCAAATTACCTTGTTTTAAATTAACAAATTGCATGCTGTTATTTTTATAAAAAAATACATGCTAAGTTTAATATGCTAGTTATATGCCATTGTTTACCTTGAATAATATTACCCCTCCTTTGGAATATTTGAAAATGAGAACCTTGTCGCCCTAGCAAAATTATAGTAGTAACATTTCGAAAATAAGTCCGTAATTTATATGCCGTGCTTAGTATTGTTTAGGTAATCATGGGCGCGAGAGCGCCCAAGCATCACTTTTAATCCTGAGAAAAATTGGTTGGGCAGTCATGGTGGTAATGACTGATAAATGTTGGATATGATAATTTTATGTTTCCAAAAACCCCAACATGCTTTAATATCTGGGCGGATTGGTTCGATGGTGTGAGAGTGTGGTGCAGTGGAAGCACAAAGTGGTTAGTGGTAGACCGCCCAGATACCACTAAGGACCGAATCTTGTCATGACCTCCCGGGTAAAACAGTACAACCACAAGTTCGTAAAGTATGACTTGGCTTAGTAGATTTACCGGACCCTAGAAGTCATCCTTCCAGGAGGTGGTGTGGGATAGTGCAAGCGGCAGTCCGTGTGACGGCTTGAATGGGACACCCGGGTAGGGTGAAGTTCTGCTGTGGCGGGCTAGCAGGGGTGGGGAACCAGCTGCTAGACGTTCAGAAGGAGGACATCCCGCACAACGTATGGGACCCACCGCAAGTGGGAGCGACCCATAGGGTGAAATGATGGAAGGGGCGAGGTACTTTGAACGGTTACTGTGATGGTCTGCTCAACCACATGACTAAGGAATCGTGTGGGGCAACGAGTTGATTGTCTCTTGTGGTGAAAGTGTACAAACTCTGCAGAGTCAAAACTATTCGAATAGCCGTGCCCACGGTCAGGGGCGGACATGGGAACTTAACCAGATATAGTTCTATTTCAAAATGCTTTATGAATGGGAATGGAAAAGTGGAAGGGCAGTGTAAGGCCCTAGTTTGGAATTGTCCTGGGTGTCGTCCCAGTGGTAAGTTAAGCGGCTATAACGCTGAAGAATTGCTATATGGTGCAGATGCCATGTAACGGTGGATGGAATCTGGATCGCTATTATTATTGCATGTTCTTGAACAATATGCTTTTGTTCAAAATGCTAGGTCTTAGGAATTTTTATATAATTGTATTCAAAAGCACTCTTCGCAAAATAAAATGAGCCCAAGCCATTCTTTGATTAGCCATACATGTTAAATATTGCATTCTGTGTGTTGGCTCGCGGAGCACGGGGTCGGAGTGCTCACGCTCGCTTTTGCGGCAAATTCAGAAGCAGGAATCGGATCACTACGCTCAATAATACTTTTGGATCACGATGGCGAAGAGGATGAAGATGTCGAGAACTAGGTCGCGAACCTCCAGTTGGCTGCCTGTGGGCATGTCCTGAAGGTCCCACCTGTGTGCTTCGTTCTTCCGCTGCTGCAATTTATTGATTTCGGCCTAATCGGCCCATGAGTAAGTTTATTATTTTAATTATGTTTCCGCATGATATGTACTTTGATATTCAGAACTGTAACTGTGTGCACTATCTACTGATCCAGGGAATAGTGCAGTTAAACACAGTAGATTTCGGATTGCAAAATCTGGGTCTGACAGTCGCGCCACCTCTCTTCGGCCGCTCCTTCTTCTCCACATCTGACGCACCTCCCTCGATCGGCGCGCCTCCATTCTTCTCCTCTCCGGCCACCCTCTCCTCACCGCCGCTGCTCCACATCGCCGCCGCCTCTTCATCCTCCACCGCATCTCCCTCCTCCCTCCTCCATCTCCGGCGCGCCTCCCTTCACCACTCCCCACCGCGGCTTCCATCTCAGCCGCCGCATCTTCCACCGCTCTCGACTGCTCCCCTTGACGGCTCTTCTTTATCTCCACCTCCGGCTTCTCCACCTACATCGGCACCTATCTCCGCCGCCTCGACGCCGACCTCGGCGACTACGACTCCGACCTCTCCACTGCGTCTTCTTCCTCTACGCCTCCGCTCTGCATCTGCGCCCACATCTGCTCCGCCGACCGCATCATCACTCCACCGACGCCGCCTTCTTCCTCATCGGCCGCCATCTGCATCCACTCCACCGAGTACGGCGACTCCTCCCTCCTCGGCTTCACTTCACCGACAGCCATACCCTTCTCTGCTTCCTCTTCATCTAGGTTTAATTCACTTCTTCCCCTTTCTTGGTTCCAGTTACTCTGTTAATCTTTTGCTTAATTGTGCATTGTAATGACAATTGCTGTTAATTAACTACTATTAGATGTCACTGTTAATTGTTCAATACTTTGTGAACTGTCAATGTTGATCTGTGATATGTGATTGTGATGTATGAACTGTGATGTATGCATGTGCCCAGTTAATTTGAGTTCTGTTATTGTGATATGTGCTTTGTGATAATTGTGCAGTTTGCACTATGTTAGTAGTTTAGTAGGATTTTCGGTAGTGTTATTTGCTATCTGTGATGGTGATATAGATCTGTGATGTATGTGTCAGTGGTTAGCCTGTGCTTATGGTCAGTTCGTGATCAGTGTTGCATAGGCTTTGTCTTGTGCTTGTGTTAGTTGTCCGTGTTAGTATGTGTGTTTGTGTTGCGCGATCTAGCGAGTCGGCGATCGTTTTCTCCCCCTTGCTGTCTCAACCCGTCTAGTGCTTCTAGTCCTTCCTTGTGCTTCTCGACCTCCCCCTTCTCTTCTCTTTGCGGTTGGACGTTAGCGAGATCGTGCAGTCGTTCATAGTTCTTCGTTGTGTTGTAGTGTGCCGTCGTCGTCTAGTTAGCCGTCGACCGTCTTCCCTTCTTTTCTTTCTCGACTCCCTCCTTGCTTCTAAACTTCCTCAGTGCTTCTCGACTTTCTCTTTCTGTCTCGCGGTTGATAGTTAGTTAGGTTGTCGATCGGTAGTCGTGTTCGTTCGTGTAGTCGTCGTTGTAGTTCGTTCGGTCGTACGACGTCCATTCGTACGGTCGTTCGTTCCGTCGTCTTTCGTTTGTTTAGTCGTTCGTCGTTTTGTCTGTGCGAGTTAGAGTTCGTTCGATAATTCGCTCGTTTGGCTGTTTTGGTAGTCGTTTTAGGTTTAGTTCTCCTCCGTTTTGTTTGACCCAGCTTTAGCTGAGCACCGGAAGCCTCAGTCTAGTCCCTGTGGAGAACACGACACTCGTCACTATTTCAGTGGCAACCCGTGCACTTGCGGGTGTGCTATTTTTGCACGATCAAGCACTTCTCAATTTTGTCAAGTGCTACTCTAAGCTGACTAGCAATATCAGAATCAATGGTCCTTAGTTTGTCTAACTCAGAGTGAAGAACTAGGCAAGATTTATAATTATCATCATCAGGAATTAAGGATCTAAATCTAGCAATTTCAGCATTCAAGCCCATACTACAGAAGTCATGATTATTTATTCTTTTTGCATTTTCTAAGATCATGATCTAGGTGAGCTACAACATGAGATATCTCATCGCATGTGGGTTTTACCTCATCAGGGTCGCTGTAGATATCATCCATCCTGGAGATGTCATTAGTGCTCACTATGAAACACATGTTGATGAGGTCATCCACCTTCTTCTTGCCTCGTGGCTTGTCCTCCTCCTCAATCCCTGAGTCTAATATCTCAAATCAAATTGCTCAAGAGCGGACAGAACTTGGTGGACTACCTTATGGTAGTTGCACTGCTTGAAAGTAGACAGAACTCGGTGGACTACCTTATGGTAGTTGTGCTTCTTTGGCTTCATATCCCGAGGTGGTGGACGCTTGTGGCACTCCTCCTCCTTGCCCTTAAGTTTAGGGCAGTAGGCTCTAATGTTGTTGAGATCACCACACTCGAAGCACCATATCGGACCTCCTCTTCATCTCTTTCTCATCCCCATAATGTTTAAGGCTCTAGTGAACTTGGTGGATAGGAGGGCTAGGTCATTCTTAGAAATCTGCTTAAACTAATCATCACTCATAGCATGCAAGGAAAACAAAGAGAATCCAGAAGAAGCAGATTCAACTGAGCTAGAAGAAGGATTCTTAGCGGGACCAGTCACAAGTGTCATCAACTGTGACTTGTTCTTGTGAGGGAGTTGATCTCATGAGACTTCAACTTTGAAAAAAACTTATCCAAGGTCAGCTCGCTCATGACAACAATGTTATTAATGGAAGTGACTTTCATCTTCCAAACTAACCTCCAAGCTCCAATAAATTGACGTGTATTTTCATAGTCAGGATAGACCACACTGATACCACACAAGTTACTGAGGATCTTGCGAAAGCAAGCAAAAAAAAACTTCATCGAAAGACTCTCCAGGTCTCATCTCAAACTTTTGGTATTCTTTCTTCAACTGGTTCTGACGCACCTCCTTAATAGCTGTAGAGCCCTCATGGTAATTAGTGAGAGTTTGCTTGATATCGTGCATTGAAGTGAGATGAGACACACGGTCAAACTCATTTCTACTAAGTCCCTAAATTGGGACATTTCTAGTCTTGTTATTTGCGTCTACATCCAGAAGATTTGCCCAAGTGATCTGATCATCGGCAGGGACAACATAGGAACTCTTGACCTTTTCCCAACTTGTATAGCCTTGAGCCTGAATGTATGTAGCCATCATCGCCTTTCAATATGGAAAGTCGACCCCATCGAAGACAAGTGGTGTGGTGAAATACTTATCTAATACCATAGCTCTTAAGGCAAGTTACAATCTACGAGGAAGAGCTTAATCAGTCTTTGATACCACTTGTAGGACTGATGCCAGCAATGAAAGGAGAGTGAATAATTGTTCAAGCTTTTCCCCAATAGTATTCAAAATCTTCACCTAAGTAACTATGAGAGTCACCAAGTTTAGATTGCACCAAATATGCTTTACAAAATAAGGCTAGAGACCTAAGACAACAAAATCAGCAACCCATGGATGGGCCGGTCTGATCGCAAGCACAAGGCTAGTATGATCGCCATGGATGGTCTGATCACAAGCACAAGGCCAATCTGACTAGTGGGGCTGGTCTGACCAGTCTCCTATTCTTAGACCTAAAAGCCTCTCAGAACAAAACTCAAATCTGAAGAACTTGTTCAGTTCTCATCCAACACTTTTAAGTTTTGCATAAGACTTGTTCAACGCATCAGGAACCTGAACCAATCAAGAATCATAAGATTTTTTTTGGTGCAAGTTCACTAAATTGAAGAGAAACAAATCTAGGTTACAAGAACACCAAAAACCCTAAACTCAAATTACTTCTTACTCGTAAGGATATAAGGAATGGAGTTTTCTAGATCTATTCTCACATATCCTAGTAAGATAATTTAAGCAAGAAATTGGGCTAGAACTCTCATGAACACAAAATCACAAATGTAGCTCAAGAACAAGTAAAACCAAGCAAGAATGCAAACAAGAACATGATTGAGATGGAGCTTTGATCTATTTCCAGTAGATGATAAAGTTTACATACTCATATATGATTATAAGGTATGGCCAAAGCACCACTCTTTCCTCCCTTAATTTTCTCTCACAACCATGCTTAGAGACAAGGTGGTAGAACAAAAATCTAAACCCTAGAATTCTTGGATCTACCACCTCCTCTCCTCCCCATAAATAACCAGCAACAACCCTAATTGGTCCAATCCATTAAGCCTACCAAGGAAACCCGTTAACCCTTCTAACATGGGTTTTACACACTTATGCATGCTTCTCAAAGTATTTAAAGACTCAACTCGCTAACCCTTTAGTGATTGATCCACTTGATAATTCCAACTCTTCTTGACATAAACCACTTCTCCTTTGCTCCTCTCTGTGCCATAGTTTTGATCAACGCACCAACCCGGTATTTGGCCAATTACCAAAATACCCTCGATAAAGTTTCTAGACATGTTCCCTTGAATTTGTCTTCACCTTCATCTCAAAGCATACTTTGTCTTCACCTTCATCTCAAAGCATCTCTATATACTTTGACATATATCCCATAGTGTCCAATGACTAGCCATCACGTTTTCAAGCATTTAGTCTCACCTGAACCATCTCTATGTTCATCAGCCTTGTTACTTGGCGCACCACATACACCAACTCGCTTATTCACGATCCTTGTCTTCTATGTGCTTTCCATTGAGCCACATAGCCTCATCCAACTTACACAATTGCTTGGACCTCAGCTCCCCTCCTAGTCCTGGTCCATTGCCATCGACCACTAACGTTCTCCTAGCCACCTGCATATCCAAAGACCAATAAACCATCTCGAGCATAAGTTCCATACACTTGACTCATGTTAGTCAAAACCATGCATCATGCAATACAACACAACCAATAAATGGCACATATGTCATGCACACACTCATCTAACTCAAAAACCATTTTCACTACTCCCTGGCCGCACCTACCAGTCTGACCCTTCTTCCTATGATGATTGCACCACACTGGTTAGACTGCCAACCAACATCCAGTCTGATCAGCCCATCAGTGTAACCGCATCTGCAATGCCGGTCACACTGCCCAACTAGATTCTGGTCCAACCACCAACAATGGCTGGTTGGACCACATGTGCCCAATTCCAAAATCCACTCTCTGAAAGAAGCAGCCACCAACTGATCTGATCACACCACACCAGCGATCTGGCCGCCGACTAGAGTCCAGTCACACTGGACCAGCGGTCAGACCACCCTTGATAGACAGCAACTCTGAAATCTAAATGTCTTGAAACTTTTACAAAATTCAAATTCAACTCAACCCAAATGCCAATTATTCATCACAGACATATTATAGACCTTTATGTGATCTCTCAGAGAAGAGAGAGAGAGAGATTTGCCGGTGATCTAAAAAATTGTGATCCATGACCCATCAATATCACAGGATCTTGTTAACATATTTTGAAGGCAACATGGCTTACTGAGATAGCAAAAAGGGAAAGATCCAACTGAATTCACAAAAACACATCAATCTTTCTGATTACAAGAATGAATTACATCATATTTAATTACAAGAATGAATTACATCATATTTAATTACAAGAATGAATTACAACAATTGGCTCTAGGCCTTCCTAAAGAAAGTAAAGACATTATTAAGTGCATGGACAAAATCTACATTAAAGCAACATTAAATAAATAACATTGCATCCCTTTCCTTGCATTGTATTCTCGTGTATTAATTGATGCTTAGCATCCTAAAACCAGCCACAACCACCAACTCATGCTTTTTCTTTTGCGATAGGAGAGTAGGTAAAAAGAACAATCCAAGGAATAATAAAAAAAGAATAAGAAAGTCATAGCCAGTACCCTCCGACTATTATAAGTTAACTAGAGTGGCGTTCATCGAGATTTCCAGATCGTCCCAGGCCAGTTGGCGCCTCTCACCATAAGTGGGCTTCATCATCCAACACCCAGAAAATCCAACACCTATATTTTTATAGACTTACCTCAGCCACAAAGGATCCAACACAATGCACAACCCACATTTTGGACCAATGGTCCATAAGCCCCACATTAACCCAAGACACAGGCGAGGATAAGGAGAGGGCAGCACAACCATAAATAGGACAGGGAGATAGAGAGGCAGTTGAGCGCCCTGCTTTCTTAAGCACCCTAGCTCATTTCCCTCTGCCATTGCCCACTGCATTTCACTCACAACCGAGAAGAGCACCCAAAGCCAACCAGAGAAAACCACCAGCACACCACGCAACCAAGCAAGAGCAGAGAAAGCCCCAGCATTGCTCCTTTCGGCCAAAAGTCAGATAGCCACTTCCCAAAAACCAGTAGCCTACACATAGAGAGGTAAGGAGAGGAGAGCCAGAGGAGAGGAGGCAAGAACGTAGTGGAAGCTAAATGAGAACGTGGACCACTAGGGACCCAATGGGCCGACCATGAGGACCACAAGGTGATGTCTTTGACGATGACAAGGGGACATCGCCCACTTCTTTGTCCATGTGAAGTCCACACCGTGACCATCTCTAGCACCTTTGCCACTTCCAACCCGACACAAGTAGGCCCACATTCCCTATCCCTTTTTGGTCCCACAGTAAAAGCACTACACATGGCACGCACCACACCTCAGCATGGCCGACTGACCAAGGTGGTCGAGAGGAAGAAGGGAGCCACCTCACCCGATCGGTGGCTACCACAACCACCACCAGCAAGCCATAGATGCCACGCGCACCCTCAGGCAAGGAAGCATGCTCCCAGGTGCGAAAGCTTCCCTTACCCAAGTCCCATCATCATAGAATTCTTAGGCCCTCCCAAAATTGGGTGTGGTAAAAGATAGAAGCATGACAAAAATAGTAACTAAAGCAAAGATGTATAAATGTAAAAAGCGGAAAAGAAAGGGTTGAACCATCCCAAGGAGGAAACCGAGTCAAGATGAGCCACCGAACCATAGCCAACACCACCGAACCCACCTTAGAGCCACCACCAACCGACGGTGGCCTCCTTGAGGGTGAAGAAGCCGAGGGAGCCACGGGGTCGAGGGAGCCTACAGACCAATAGAACCCCTAGATCTGGTGAGGAAAAGATCGACAAAACCCATAAATCCGGTGAGAAAGAGACCGATGAAGCCCATAAGACCAGCAGAGCCCATAGATCCAGCGAAGAGGAGACCAACGGAGCACATAGATCCGGTGCATCTCATAGATCTGGTGAGGAGGAGACTAATAGAGCTAAAGATCCTGTGAGGAGGAGACCGGTGGAGCCTATAGATCTAGCGGATCCCATAGATCCAATGAGGAGGAGACCGATAGTGCCTATAGATCCAGTGAGGAGGAGGCCGACCAATCCCATAGATCCCGTGAGGAGGAGATCGATGAAGCCCACATATCTAGTGAGGAGAAGAGGCGAAAGCCATAGATTTGGTGAGGGAAGGTGCTAGAGAGGCACTAGACCACGGGGAAGGAAAAGAAGAGGCGAGCAACGACGGCCTAGATGGTGAGGTGAGCAAGGAGCCCCAGGAGGAAGAGGAGAGGCGAAGGGGCGGCTTTAACGTGGAGTTTGTGTGGGGGCTGAGTGCATGCAGTGTTGAGTGCCAAATGCGTGTATGAGCCGAGTGTGTGCGGCATGTTTTGTGCCATGCGTGTGTGGCTAGGCCATGGAGTGGCCAGGCCATGTGTGCATGCAATTGGGCCACACGTGTGTGCGGGCCGTGCATGCGTGGGTTGGGCCCCACATGATTGGGCCATGAGTGCGTGGGCTACACGTGAGAGTGCATTAAGCCATGGGTGGGTTGGGCCATGTGTTGGGCCACACATGAGGATGGCATGAGTGCGTTGGGCCAGGTGTGAGCAGGCCATGCATAGTAAGTGGGCTAGCAAGTAGGCAGAATAGGCCATGGGAATAGTAAGCCAAAGAGAAAGAGAAGGGAAAAACCCTAGGAGCGCTGACTTCCTTAGTAGACCCGAAAGATGTGTGGTAGATAAAATCGGCTAGAAATCTTCCAAAATGGGGAAAACGACTTTTTAAAAATCTATAAATGTCCTAAATAAATATTTTCTCAAATCATGTGTCTGCTTGTTAAATGCAGAAGGCGAGTCGGCTTAGGTTGAGATTGCAGACCAAGTCGCAATTGACGCCAATGCTTTCTACTACATAGGCAAGCTTGTCCTTTCATCACAAATATAGTTATATTAAATGTACAAACTACACTCTGTACCATTTATTATATACTTGCATTAAAACTTTATTTTAAAGCCAAATCGGATAAAAGAGATGAAAAGAGATAAGATATGAGAAAAGAGAGCAGCCCAACTGAGAGAAGTAGCTGGGCTGCAAGAGTATGTAATAGGATGGTAAAAGGGACCCTGGATAGGAAAGAAAGGGCAGGCAGGACCCTTTTACATATGGATAGAACATAAGAACCAACAAAACTCCCACTCGGAAAGGGGTTGTAATTAAGTGATAGCCATTTTCCCTTTTTAATGGGCAGAGAATGCTACCTGTTACGTTATTATCCTCTCCACAAAGGGTAAGTATTATAAGAGTAAGTGGTGACGGAGAAGCTTAGGATTGGTACTGCAAGTCCAAATGTGAGTGATTCCCAAGCACATATATTAGCACAGGTGGAGTGTTGGGTGGCGGCACAGCTGACCCCAACCAATGATATTTGAAGTCGGTAGATGTCGGGTGAGCGTCTCAAGACACCGATAGAGAATAGATGGGTGGAGATTTAAATAATGTAACTCGGAAAACGTTATGTATTTTGAACTTGGCACCGCATATAAGCAAGTGTGGGATACCTAATTTCATAAGGGCTCAGAGTAGCTATGAGTACAGTGGCACAAATCTACTCAGTGCACAAGAAAATCATGAATTCATATATGTCTTCTGGATTGGAGGCTACGGAGATTACTATGGATCTTTCTTCTCCTGAGTGACAAGTAGTGTTTTCATAAAGTAAAACATGCCCCTTAATTTGATAAATTAATTTCCAGAGTCAAATGAGTAGAAAATGTGATAACGTACAGAGAAGCGTCATACAGTGCATTTTGCTATTAATGCTTGCTGAGTACAGTAGTACTCACCTTTACTATTATTTTTCTTTAGTAGACCCTAGTCTAACTGGGGATTATCCTGAGTGGGATGAAGGGATCGCAGGCACCGATAAGGCCGCAGGGGACAAGCGCGATGGTTACAAGGACCAGTGTGAGGTGGACACCCTATATGGTGGTTGGGACGAGTAGGCATCCCACTGTGCCGAGAAACGAGTGATAGGGTATATGTCCCACACCTTTTCTATTCAGATAATTGTATTAAAGACCATAGTCATACGTGGCAATTGTTGTAATAAAGAGACAATATCTATATTATTGTTCTGCTATGTAACTTTAATAAAAACTTATTATTCGTTAAAGCGGTATTCTACTTGGTGAACGAATAATAATCCGTTGCTTAAGTATGGCTACCCTCAGGGTAATGACACAGTGCGTCCCACACTCACTTCTTTCCTGGGATCGTCTGATGCGTGGTTATTACTTCCAGACCATTTTCCTGATCAATGTCATGAAACTTTTCAGTTGCTTCATCGCTTTTCCTGTAAATGCAGTACAGAACCAACTGTAGCATACCCATTGGACAACCGATGAAGTTTGGTGACTGAGTAAAACAGACAAAAAAAAAGATTAGCTAGCATGTAATCTACAGTTCCATTTTATTGACAAAATCAAATCCGGTACTAACTGCGATGAAAAGATCCCTCCCAAGGAGCCCATATATCATCCAGAGAGCACTGGACAGGAAGGAAAACAATGACAGGTAGAAAGGCATGAACTCCACGCTTTTCGTCGTTATAACTTGCTTCTGCAATTGCAAGTTCCATTCAAGAAATTCTTAGATTACTGAACTATGTTGTTCAAAAACAGTGCTACTAGCACACGGTTCCAACATCTGGATGACTGGATCTGATGTGTTTCTATACTAGTTTTGATATGAGCAGTTGTCATTGTCTCATTTTTATCGGGTATCTTGTGAAGCATGTGTACTTGAGGTATCTTATTTACTGAATCATTGTTAGATTATTACAAGGTTTATTCATCATGAAGTGCTATTTGGACCTTTGGTCTATGCAATTCATGGTTGTGAAGACAGTATATATGACAGATACTCACTGCAGCTACCATTGGCGAGCTGTACATCGATATGGAAGCCACTAGACCAATACTACCGATAAAAACTTTGCGCATACGGTGCGTATGGAATATAAAGCTTGAGAAAAGCGCCGTCAAGCCAAAGAATGTCAGAACAGGAAGCACCATTTGCAAGACAAACTTCTGCAAAAACGATAATCTGTTAACGTCATTAAACAGTTCATATATGAATAGTTTCCTTATAAAAACTTGCCTTTTTCTCTCTTGGTGCAAACCATACGTATATGCTGATGAATGTGATCTCAAGCAGTATGCCCAATCCATTGATTGTAGACACTGGAAAGTTCTCCCATCCAGAGCTCACCACAGGAAGGCCATACCAAGTGTACAAGAGGTAGTTGAACAAAGCTAATATGTATGGAACACACGAGAACTCCTCTACATTGGACTTCTTTATCACCCTTCTAAATGTCAATCTGTGAAACATAAGTTGCAAAGCATAGTGGTAACTGATAAGCGAGAACGCATATGTTGTATTAATTTTTGATCATGCATAGTAGTCTTGGGTATGATGTTTACATAGGTGCTGCATAGAGGAGCATAGAAGCAGCATTTCCTGCAAGACAGAAGCATTACGCCTGGTTTTACAATGATGAATCAAATTGACTTAAAGAACATGCATGTAGATGAGAAATAAATACCTAGAATTCCGACTATTACACGAACTGTGTTGGAAACCATTCTTACTGTGCGCTGAAGGTTTCAGTCTTCAAATGGAGAAGGGTTGTATTTTGGTAATGAATCAATCACGAGCTTGTGCCTCTGAAGTGGATGGAAGCTATTTATAATACCTAAAGCATAACTCAAATGCACAATGAGTGGGTAAAGCACAAGAAGCAAAAGGCCAGCCGGCCTGCATGAAATTCAGTTGGATGGCAGCATGGCACAGAATTGTTGCCGCTGAGGGTATTTTGGGAATTTTCTCATTTGGATTTTTGGATTAGCCCAAAGAATTAGTCTTGCTTATCCTGGCCAAAACAACAATCTCATGTGTTTTTATCTTGGAATAAAGACCATTCAAAATGAGTGTTTTCATGTTAACAAAATGATTAATAGTAATGACTAACACATTACAAACAGACATATCCAAAGCATTTAAAATTTGACGGGCATTGTCAGAATCAGAATATGTGACATCTACAGATTGCAAATCACTAACAATTTTATTGAAGCAATCAAAAAGTGCATCTACTGATTCTCTAGGTTTCATCTTAATTTAGAATACTCCTTTTTAAATTGATTCTAATGCATACCTTTAACAGATTTAGATCCTTCATGATAATCTGTTAGAGTGGTCCAAATTTTATTTGCAGATTTAAAGTGAACAATTCTGATAAACTCATTTCTACATAAACATTTCAATAAGATATTTTTAGCCTTAGCATTAGCTTCAACAACAAAGGAATTTTCAATTGTAACAGCAGGAGGCACTTCATATGTATTTTCAACTTTTTACTTGATAGAATTACCTTGTATTTGAAGAAAAACCTCAATGCGGGTTTTCCAATAGAGATAGTCTGATCCATCAAAAAACGGTAGCTTATTTGAAAACTAGTCCAGATCTGATGTCATTGCAATCTACTCTGATACTACTTGTAGAATCGTCGATGACAATCAGAGGGGTGAATAATTGCAACATCTAGCAGAAGCTTTTTCCTTCACGGTTATTTGCTGACTGTCTAACCTACTAATGGCAGCAAGAAAAAGAAACAACAAAGAAAATAATACTAAAAGGTAAAGTACCTTGTGCTACTTGCTTTACGTGATGGCTTTGATTGCTTTAGGTAAAGCCTACGATGCGTGGATGTGTCCTAACGGTAGAGCATCGCCGAAGTAACAAGGTGTTCCGCGTTGCACACAGATCGAGGAAAGCAACGCCGATCAAGGAAACGAAAGCGCCACTACACATATTTTTTTTCTTCCAAAATAGATCTAAATTTTATTTCTGAATTATGGTGGCTACAAAGTACCCTTCTGACACCCCTAAACCTAAACACGAAATTAGCATCTCCAAAGCCACGAGGTTAGCCCCTAATCTCATCTCTATTTATAGTCTAGGGCCCAAAACTTGGGCTGATCCTAAGCCCACGAGTTCTAATCTAATTCCAACAGTAAAGGGATTCGAAACCCTTTCTAACACGCGTTTTCCAAAATTTCATCTTTTCTAACTCATCACGTGTCGAAGCCTCCTAGACCACACCTCCTGTACCTTCTCCACACATCATCCACCACGTGTTGTAGCCTCCGGACTGCACCTCCGTAGCTCCAACACGTATCATCCATCTCTGTTCTACATGCGTCCCAAGCATGAGCCCGACTATCTCATGACCTCCTTGACCGTCTGAATCTCGGATCTCACATCCTAGTCATAGTCCACTTCATCCCCGACTATGATCACCTCTATGCTCAACCTGCACATGCAAAGACGAAAGAATATTTTTTTTCTATACAAGTTCATCCCAACTTGACCAATATCAGTCCACACACACGCCACTCACCTCAAGTAACGGTAAGCAACATCATCAATTATTCATCATAAATTAACCATTGTCAATTATTCAACACCAAAATATTTTAGATCTAGCCACATGGTCTAACAGAAGCAGGTTGGGACCTCTGCATAAGAATATAATATAAGGTGTTGCAAACTTCATCTATGTGAATGGACCGTACTAAGACGTATCAACCAATATTTCATCTAAGGACGGACAGAATTAGTAATTCTATCAAGGTTATTATATTTTCCATGTGGGTAAGTATTAATTAGGGAAGGAACCCACAAGATCAACCAGACCAAAACCAGAGTGGGGGATTCCACAGCCGTAAGAACCCGGAACTGGTAAGTAGGCCAGAAGTAGGGGATGCGGATCGCAAGAACCCAGGACTGGTCAGAATACCAGAAGAGGGGTACGCAAAGGCGATATTTTACGTAGTTGGGTGTTGGGTGAGGGTCAGAAACCACCCCAGCCAACAGTTGCTATTGGTGAGTTTGGTACATCGCCCCAGACTGCCAATTCATTGGGTGGAGATATAATATGCTAAGATAGATATAAAAATTTTGTACTCTGATCTGGGCACGCATCATAGGAAATGCGGGGGCCCAAGAGCTACCAGGATCAAAGTGATGATGGGTAAAATGATACAAGCTTGCGCAATGCTATACAAATCATGAATTCATGCATGTCTCCAGGAAAGGAGAATTCCGGAAACTTATGGGAGTTTTAGCTGTTCATATGAATGTTCAGTAGTTTTGCCAAAATAATGAATCCAAAATCTTTTACAACATAAAACCATTATTTTCTATGAATCAGAGAATGAGATTGAGTATAAAATGGGAGATGGCAATAGAGATAGAATAGGAGCATACAATGCATATTTGTTATATAAGCTTGTTGAGTACTCTGTACTCACCCTTGCTATTATTTTCTTTGTTTAGAGGAAAGCTAGCTGGAAACTGGCAGGGATGAGGCCTACGCAGAGGAGTCTTATTCCCAGTAGGAGGGAGGTTGTACTGAGATCGAGCCGTATGAGGGTCATACCGTATATGAGGACTGGGATGACTAGAGTCATAGGAGCAGCTCGGACTCTACCACTAGGGTATTTGTGTTATTAATGTATTATAGTTGTATTCTTTCTATTGTATAATTAGAGTTCTGAACTAGACTCTTTTCTGGTATTGTAATATCTTAACTGAATAAGTTGTATGATCTTTAGCCCTGCGTGGCAATGTGAATGTATGTAATCTTCTATCTCTAATGATTGTTCTGCTATAACACTCTGATAGGCTTATTATTCATTAAAGTGATATTTTATCAACTAAAATGAATAATAATTCGTTGACTAGCATTATTACCCTATGGTAATAACGCGAGTCGTGTCACAGGTCGGCTACTCTGAACCCACATCAGGCCACTTCCTTAAGGATAAGTCACCAAATAATGCCACAAAATCCCAGGTGGTGCCACGAAGGATCGGTCTGTGGTTTCAGGATTAGAATGGTTGGTCATTGGGATAAAGCTATTCAGCACTTAGACGCACATTGTGTTGCGCTGTGCATTATGCACATTGTTTAGTCGTTACAAGTGGTGGTGCCATCCTATGATCTAAAGATGCATTGGGGTCTAATTTGTAAGCAAGATGAGTCGAAAATCGAACCGGCCATCGAAAGTGTACATAGTCACGCAAGCACCATGACTTCTTAAAATGAAGATAGAAAGCAAGTTACTATCTTTCTTCAGTCACTACAACTGTGGGCAAAACTAGTTATCTAAAGAGCAATGGGGCTGTGCAAGTGGAACGATGCTGGATCTCACTTTTCTGATCAATGCATTGCAAATGAACTTACTAGCTTGTTGATTCGATCTCTTGCTGATATTGGGCTATGACATAAAAATCAGTATTGCCTACAGCTAGTATTAAAAAATGTTCTTAAAAAAGTACTGCCTACAGCTACCAGTAATAGCCAACTTTTCAGCCATAATGGTGTTGTTTGAGTGCAATTCGACTAATCCCTATTCGTTGTCGAGTACCAATCATGTGTTGGAAAGAAAAGTTTGCATCACTCGTGAGTGTTCTACTGCGAAAATTCCAAAACACCGTTGCTTGGTGGGCGTAAAAGCTTGACTGGGCTGAGATCGATCGGTTAAAAGATTGTGAGCAGGAAAAGCTCAAGAGCACTTTGTGCTGCCTGTGCATTTGTAGCAACCCTTCAATCTTGCACAGATGGGATGGTTTGGCTGAGTCATTGGTTAGTACTATGTACGGCACAAGCATCGTGTGATTCGTGTCCCGTCAAAACTTACATTCTGCAATAGGACTCCACCAGTTAGGCACGTACGTACTCTCGTGCTCCGATTCGCACGTGCACTCGGACGGACGGAGTGCAACTCGTTTGCGTCTTGAGCTCAACATGCAGCAGTGCTACAGTATCATACAAGAACAGCTAGCGAGCTCGTTAATTAGGCAATTAGCTAGGTACAAGCAATTATGATAGAAGATTTGCACTTGCAACTGTTGAAAATAGTCTTACATCGATTATGTAAAAGAAAAAATATAACTTATAAGTATGAGAGAGACATCACCTATTTGACTAGTCTTTTAGAGAAAATACCTAATACCACTTATAAAGTTGTTACTTTAGAACTTGTATGCGGCAGCCTATGAGCTTAGTTGTCTTCAGTCCGTTTGGACCTAGGACCTGAGGAGTAAACCCGGTTAGACCTAAGCATGTGACCAGGGTCTGATCTAACAATTGGTATCAGAGCACGGGTGTTCTTCACGTCTGAAGATCATGGCGGGAGGAAGACTTGTGGCTGAGCATGGAGAGGTGCCGGAGGTGAAGAAAGAGAGCCTAGTACTGATAGCTTATCCACAACTCACACGCAACAATTACACCATCTGGGCTATGAAGATGCGTGTTGTGTTACAAGCCTAGGAGGTGTGAGAGGCTGTAGAATCGGCTGGCGACGCATACAAGAAGGGCAACGCGGAATTCCGCAAGGATCGCCTGGCATTGTTCGCGATTTATCAAGCAATCCTGGAGAGTCTCATGCCATCCCATGCCGAAAAGGACTTGGCGAAGGTGACGTGGGGCGCGATCAAGATGATGCATATGGGGCATGAACGTGTCTAGGAGGTAAACCTGTAAACCCTTAAAAGGACTAATATGTTTGGTACCTCAACACGGGAGCTAGCAATCATATAACTATTTGCAAGAAGTAGTTCACTGAGCTTGACACATCAATTGGAGGCACAATGAAATTTGATGATGGTTCGGTGGTAACCATAGGCGGCCAAGGCATGGTGATGATCAGAGGATGCACGAGTGAGCACAAGGCGTTAACAGATGTGTACTACATCCTAGAGCTAACTAGCAACATAATCAACTTGGGTCAGCTCGAGAAGCACGGCTGCAAGGTTGTGTTGGAAGATGGTCACCTACACGTGTTTGGTCTGGTCACCTACACGTGTTTGGTCGCCAGGGACAGCTCCTAGTTCAGGTCAAGAGAGTGAGGAACAAGTTGTACATCATCAATCTTGACCTCGTGCAGCCGGTGTATTTGATGGCACGTCTCGATGACGATGCATGGAGATGGTACATGCACTATGTACATTTGAACTTCCAGGCATTGCGTAAACTATGCCAAGAAGGCTTAGTCGAAGGACTCCCGCTGGTGAGTCATGTAGAGCAATTGTTCAACAGCTGTCTCATTGATAAGCAGCGCATCGTTCCTACAGGAGGTAAAGTTCAGGGCAAGCAAAGTTCTGAAACTCATGCATGGCGAATTGTGCAGGCCCATCTCACCCCCATCCCTAGCCGGTAACAAGTATTTTCTACTAATAGTCAATTATTGTAGTAGATATATGTGGATTGTCTTATTGAAATCAAGGGATGAAGCCTTCAAGAAGATCAAGTCAGCGGCTGAGGTTGGAGCGGAGGCAAAATTAAAAGCACTTCGCGCAGATCATGGAGGTTAATTCAAGTCAAAAGAATTCATAGCCTATTGTGAGGAGATGGCATAAGAAGATACTTGATTGCCCTGTACTCTCCTCAGCAAAATGGGGTGGTCGAGTGAAGAAACTAGACGGTGTTGAAGGTGTCATACGCAGTGATCCTCTCAAAGGAGGTTGCGAGAAGACCTAGCAAAGTTGTGAAGATTGGAGCTCACCTACCCCGAAGTGGGAAAGAGCTACCAGTAGTGGATTGAGGTGTTTTAGTTTAATTTGTGGAGCTGGTCCAATTCGTTTGGGCTAACCTCAATGTGGACTAGGGGAGACCGACAAGTCTCTAATCACTATGGTAAAAAGCAACCATGTCAATTGTGGTTTGTTTTCTTGTGCTCAATTTACATTCAAGCAGTTTATATTCACATAATTAAATTGATTGATTGTCATCTAGAATTACTAACCTTGACATAGGTTTATCTTATTGGTGCACATAAGTGAACCCGGTTGTTTTAGGTGTTATTTGTCTTAAACCTTTTTGAGTTAAAATTCCACATTATTTGCTTGGTTTAACTAAATAAAAATTGATGATTAATTAGAGAAGAATTTTTAGATCGACTATTCACCACCCTCTAGTCGGTCTCCTCGATCCAATAAGTGTGCAACATGATGAATAGCATGAACATGCCTGGCATGTTCTGGGGTGAGACCGTGACAACCGTAGTGTATATCTATTTGACGCGAGAAATCACTCACAGATTTCTGGCCCCGGGGTATAAGATGCGGGCGTGCCAGTGTACTAAAGTACACAAAAATAGATAAACACAACAAAAGATAGGAAAAATATGTATTTATTCATTCATTTAATAATAACAAAATTACAAGTTTCCTTTATATATATTCGCTCCGTAGCCTGCTTTGTGTAGCAGATCTGACATAGACGATGTAGTGTCCAGGTTCCCGGGGCCTCAGAAAGCTCCCGGTTAATTACACCCATAGGGTAAACCTGTAGAATACCTCCAATTAAGCTGTGCATTGGCCATCGTCTTCAGTCTTTGCTTTATATTCTCAATGCAAGGGATGAATGGTTAACAGAGGTGTGGGCATTGGCATTATCCATAGCATCGTCAGTGTATGGGGTCGTTGATAGCGTGGTCATCACACTGACCACGCCCGCCCGTGCCATTCGGCCTCGTCAGTGTCGAACGGACATAATGGAAGTGATTTAAAGTATGCATGATTAACGTCTAGCATGACCAATCTGACAATAATGGCAGCAAGAATCGGTGTCGAGGACATATTAGTAGTCAAGGATCACATGGTCGAAATCTATTAGATGTCACATGTGGTCGAAGGTCATCATAGTCGGAACCCATTGAGAAATGCTAGTGGTCGAAATCCACAATGGTTAGAATCCAACGGATGTGCCCACTAGGAGCGCTTTGTGGTCGAAAGTCACTGTGGTCAAACTCATCGAAGGATGTCCGTGGTCGACAGTCACTATAGTTGAAACCCATCGGAAGATGTCTATGGTCAAAAGTCATCGTGGCTGAAGCCCACCAGAAGATGTCCATGGTCGAAACCCATCAGAAGATGTCCATGATCAAAATCCACCATGGTCGAAACCCATCGGAAGACGTCCGTGATCAAAATCCACCGTAGTCAAAACCCGTTAGAAGATGTTCGTGGTCGAAATCCACCATGGTTGAAACTCATCAGAAGATGTCCATCATCAAAATCCACCGTGGTCGAAACCCATTGGAAGACGTCCGTGGTCAAAATCCACCGTGGTCCAACCCATCGGAAGATGTCCGTGGTCAAAATTCATTGTGGTCGAAACCCAGCAGAAGATGTCCGTTGTCGAAATCCAACATGTAAAACCCATCAATTTGACGTATTGTGGGGAAAACCATTTGTTATGGGACATTGTTGTCCAAAAAGAGAAAACACATGGTTAAGGGAAGGGTATTAAAGTCACCAGCCACCCTTTCCCTTTTTTATGTATATTTTTTTAGAAAGAAGAGAAAGGCATACACTTTTAAACAAAGTATTTCTTCAAGAATCTCCCATTGACAGTTTTTTTAGTATCTTGCCAAGAGTTTTATTGAATGCTTCGACCATTCCATTGGTTTGAGGGTAATAGCTAGTGGAGTAATTTCACTTAATTTTGTACTTGACCATAAATATTTGCATCTTGTGGGACGTAAAGGCTTTACCGTTGTCGGAGGTTCTACGATACAGAACCCCAAAGTAGTACATAATGTGCCTCTTCAGGAAATTTATCACATTGTCACTTTTTACTTCTCACAAGGGCACGACTTCTGCCCATTTGAAGAAATAGTTAGTTATGGCTAAAATGAAATGGTGCCACCTGGACGATGGTGGGTCAATGAGCCCAATAACTTCTATTCCCCAGGAATCGAAAGGCCAAGAGAGAACAGTGGAGTGAAGAGGACCAGGTGGCATGTGCTTGAAATCGCCATAGATCTGGCAGCCATGACACGATTTGGCCACCTTGAGGCAATCAGCCATGATACTGGGCCAATAATATCCCGCTAACCTGATACTGTGATACATTTTTGGCCACCCACTGTGGTGCCCGCCACAGACTCTGTGATGCACTTCCCGTAAGACTTGATCAGTTTCTCTATGATCGACACATCGAAGAAGGACCTCTTGCTCGTAAGATCGTTTGTAAAGGACACCCACCTTGTAGATGTAAGAAGGAAGGTGACGTTGAAGCTGTCACCTTTGTACTAAATCATCAGGCAGACTCCCATGTTTGACGTGTTCACCGGAATAAGTTCGAGGATGGTCGGGAGAAGCCATCTCTCTTCAATAGTTATCCATGCAGGTTCGCCTTCCGGGAGGACAAGTGCTGCCGCGATCATAGCCAAAGCATCTGTTGGTGCATTCCTACTATGCAATACATGTAAGACTTCAATATGATCGAACTTCTTCATAAGCCTTCGAGCCGCATTATAATATAGCATGAGCTCTGGCTTGCAAACTTCATAGATATCATTTACTTGTCAAACAATGAGTTGTGAGTCGCCATGAGCCTGTAGAGAACGTATCTCTATGGAGTGTGCTAATAACAGACCGAAAATGAGTGCCTCGTACTCTGCTTCATTGTTAGAGCATTTCTCTTTAAGGAGTGAGAATGAATGATGTATCACCCCTCCCTGGGGGTTTTAAATACCAACCCCATGCTAGCTCTCTACCTTGGAGTACCATCGGGATCATTCTCTACTTGAGAGGCCCCATTGAAGTAGAGGTCCCAAGGTGCTTCAACCTTAGTAAAGAACACTTCCTCATCTGGCAAATCGGTGATGAGGGGAGAGTTATCTGGCACAAGGTGTGCTGCCATAAACTCTACTAAAGCTTGGCCCTTTATTGCTTTCTGGGGTACGTAAGTAATGTCAGATTCCATCATGAGCAGGGCCCATTTACCCAGTCACCTTGCAAGCATCGGTCAGCTTAACATGTACCTTATAGGATCCACTCTGGCCATGATCTAGACTTCATGTGTTAGTATATAATGTCTCAGTTTCTTCAAAGAAAATACCAAGGGCAAGAAAAGTTTTTCTATAGGCGAGTAATGATGCTTGGCACTAACCAGCGTGTGGCTTAAGTAGTAGCATGCCACTTCTTTTCCATCATCATTGTGTTGAGCTAGCAAAGTGCCTAATGAGGTAGGTTGTGTTGCAATATAGAGGATAAGAGGGAGCCCTTTTATAGGAGCTGCCAGCATGAGAGGATTAAGCAAGTATCTCTTGATGCTATCGAGCTCATTTTAACACTCTTCATCCCATATGAATGGTGCACCTTTCTTCATGAGTTTTGCGAACGGTTGGATGTGCCCTGAGAGATTAGCTATGAAACGTCGTATGTATGCCAATTTTCCTTGCAATGACTTCAACTTCGTTAAATTATCTAGAGGTGGCATTTCAAGAATCGCCTTGATTTTTTCGAAAGGATATCTATGCCACGGTGTTGCACCACAAAGCCGAGGAAAACGCCGAATTGAATAGCAAAGGCACACTTAAGTGAATTCATCTTAAGTTGGTGGCAGTGCAAGCTTTCAAAGACCACTCAGAGATCTTCCCAGTGATGCTTGCAGTCTTTAGTTTTCATGACCAGATCATCAACATAACATTCCACTGAGCGATGTATTAGATCATCAAAAACGTATGCCATGGCACGTTGATAGGTAGCACCAGCACTCTTTAGGCCAAATGGCATCACCATGTAGTAGAAATTGCCTTTTGGTATTATAAATGTCGTATCGATAGCATCTGCCACATCCATATTTATTTGATTATAACCTAATAACCCATCCATAAAGTACAAGGCGCCATGGCCTATGGTCGAATCAATAACGACTTCTATGATAGGAAGAGGGGAATCGTCTTTAGGACAGGCATGGTTTAGATCATGAAAATCTACACACACGCACACTTGTCCATTCTTCTTTTTGACTGGGACAATATTGGCGAGCTAGTGAGGGTATTGTACGTCCTTGATAAAGCCTGTAGTGATAAGCTTATCCACCTCAGCAATGACTTGGTCTTGACATTCTGGCCATAAATGGTGTGATGGTTGTTTAACCGATCGGACATATGGGTCAATCGCCAGCTTATGTGTAGCGACATGAGGATCAAGCCCCGGCATTTCTTTGTAAGTTCAAGTGAAGCAATCTCGGTATTCCATCAAAAAGCTTCGGTAGTCCTCCTATTCTCTGATTGTTAGTTTAGCACTAACAAAGGTGGGTCATGGATCATCATCAGTCCTTAGGTTAATCTCCACTAGATCATCAATAGTAGGTTGCCCTCCATCCTCAAGTTGCTGAGGAGTGGGGACAATGTCAAGCATTTCTTCTTGTTCATTAGCAAGGACACCAAGTGATAATGCCCTTCGAGAGGGTCGACCTTCAACGCCATCCCTCGTTGTGATGGATAAAGTGTCGTAAAAAGCTTGACGATTTCTATTGAACTCTCCATCTTCTTCATCAGAGGAGTGATGTCTTTTGTAACCAATCCCATACTTTGGCTAGGACTTGCGTTTCCTTCTGATAAAATTCTCTGTTTGATCCCACCATTCCTCGCATACAACTGGTGGTGGTGGCATTCTTTGATTCCGTCGGAGTGTGAATTTGGCCTTCTGTAAAATCTGAGCCACTCTAGGCTCCACCTTCATTGTTGACATTACTTCCTCTGCATCAAAACAGGGGGTAGGAAATTCAAATATAGCTTCACATTGTTGTGCTTGAGGAACTTTGTAGAAAATAGTTGGAAGAGTGCAACTAGAGATGCTTGGAACGACCCAAACTTCTAGTGGAGTAATCACTGATATGCAAAGTGATGGGGGTTGTACATCACAACCACCCTTTGTCACCTCTTCTACCTCTGCTGCTCTTCTTTTAATTGATTCACTTAAAATGGGTGTGGCCTCCAGTTTTGGATTCCTACGTGCCCGTAGCGTAATCACGGGTGGCGCATAGTTGCTAGTCATGAGCAATTCGCAGCCTCCATCAGCTGCAGCACTTCTAGCAGTTAGAGGATTATGTTCTGAAGGCGTCATAGGGCATGAAGATTTTCCCAGTGAAGAAGTCATAAGCTTTATCAGAGGTTTCTTAGCAGACCTCAACATAATCGGTATTGTCACGGGGATCCTTGCTTTCAGTAGCAACGGAGTGGCTGTAGAAGCAAAGGCACCTCGTCTCGCAGAGTTAGTTGTCTCCCTAGAGGATGAAGGCTTATCCTCATGACTGGTAGCCCAAGATATCCAATTATGACTGTTGTTCTTATGACTTTGAATGGAGGGATTCTTTACACCAGTGGAAGAGCAGGGCATAAGGAGCTGCTTCACCTCATGGGATGATGAAGAGCCTGGTGCGATCAAGATATCAGCTGTCAGCATTGTTCGCCCTAGTTGCCAATCAGAATCTTCAACTGGGAAATAATATTTTGCATCTACATGATGTGATTCTTGAGTAGTGTAGGGAGCAATATTTCCGACAATACTGTAGGACCGAACAGACAACAGAGGGGGTGAATGATGCCTAGAGATTTTTCCTCCAAATATTCACATATTCCTTTTCTTCGATAGCTACAAAGCTATGAAGATTAGGATATGAGATCTACTTGAAAATAGAGGAACACAGAGCTTAGTATGACCAGAGCAGACTATTACATGGTCGGGAAACCTTGGTCAGTCAAATTGAACACCACCGGCCAGCAAAGAAAACAACATGGTCAAAAGACTGACAACGTCATCGAAGCCACTGTGGTTATAACCAATGTGGTCATAACCAACGTGACCGAAACTAATGTGATCGAAATCAATGTGCTCAAAACCAGCATGGTCGAAACCAACGTGGTCGTAACCAACGTGATCGAAACCAACATGGTCAAAACCAGCATGGTTGAAACCAACGTGGTCAAAACCATCGGGATCATAACCACAGTGGTAGAAACCACCGTGGTCGAAACAATTGTGGTCAAAACCAGCGTGGTCGAAACCAACATGGTTGTAACCATCATGGTCGAAACAAACGTGGTCATAACTATCGTGGTTGTAACCAACGTGGTCAAATGCCTATGTTGTCAAAGACCGATGTGGTCGATACCAATATTGTTGATGTCCAATGTGCTGTCAAAAGGTTAGTGTAGTTCAGGACCAATGAGTGGTCGAAAACCATCACTGTAAAAGACCGACGCGATCGTAAACTACGTGGTCGAAGGCTAATGAATGGTCAACACCACCGTAGTCGATGACCAAAGTGTGGACAGAAAACACAGGCAGTCAAAACCAGTGTGTGTTGTAACAGTACAGAATGTGACCGAGAGATCAATGACCATTGAGCGATCGAAACCAAAAAGGTCGAATCAAGTCGAACTTCGACCAGTGAGGTCATCGACCAATGAATAGTCGAAATCAAAGTGGTCAGAGAAAAGGAACTATGATACTACCGCTACGAGGCTTGCGGTACCACCATATCCAAAGGAAGAATAGGGGAACAGAGTTTCTCAGCCCGACCGCTAGAACCAAAACTCACGCAACTTTTGATTGAAAGATCCAAAAGCCATGAAACTAGTGTACGCATGTTTCTTAATGTCTCAGGAAGTTATTCCATTCCTGGATTGAAAAATCCATGACAAATTTGAAACAATTTTGCAAATTCAGTGTACACTAACTGAGATCTAAAAACAAGAATTGATGAGTAGATCTTTGCTCGTGGCAAGAAATTAGCAAAAATGGCTTTGAGCACAACCCCACATGTCACAGCAAGCAACTACATCGTGGAAATCAGATCAAAACTTTGGATCAAGACAAGATTGAGAGAGAGAAGAACAAACTCAAAACAGAGCAATCATATGACGCAGTTGAAGACCATCGAGCACTCGTAACCAACTGCGGTCGTAAACAACTCAAAAGGCAGTGGAGGTGCATGACCACACGATCTACGACCATCGAGAAATCGAAAACAGGTGCAGTCGTAAATGACTAGAAGAAGTTGAGGCGCACGACCACCAGATCTAAAAACATCAAATCTTTTGATTAAAAGGTCAAATAGTCGTGAAACTTTGCACACAAATTTCTTAAGGTCTCAGAAAGTTAATCCAATCTTTGATTTAAACTTAGTAAACAAGTTGAGACCTTTTTACGATTCAACCGAGCGCGCACAAAACCAAGACTTCCAGATTGAAGAAATGAACAGATTGTGCTCGTGAGAAGAGAATAGCCAAGATAGCTTTGAGTATGATTCCACACAATACAGCACATCAAGTCATCAGAAAGATAAGCAAGAACTTCCTCTTAGATCAAGAAAGGGAAGGAACAACCAAAGAATAGAGGAAGAAAACAAAGAAATAACCAAATCAAAGTCGAGCCAACTCAACCAGACAAAAAATACACAAGATGTAGATCGAAGATTGATGTATTTCTCAGATGATTGGTTTCACAGCCACTTCCCTTAGGAGGACCAAGCTCTAACCCTAGAGCCCACACTCACTCTCTAACCTAACTCCCATGGGAGGGAGGAAAAGCTAGCCACCACAAGGCTTAACCAACCTTCTCAACCCTAACGCTTGCCTCTCCTACCCTTTTATAGGCTCACCAATGAACCCAAGGCCTAATGGGTTCTCCCATTAGTCCAAACCGGGGATAACCCGTTACCCCCACCTAACACCGAGTTTTACTCATGCACGCTTCTCAAAGCGGCTTACATCCATTAACTCATTAGTGAATCACCACTTGATCCACTTCACAATTTCAGCACATACAAGACCTAAACCACTTAGGCCAACGCCACGGTTTCACACACCGCCACTTTCCCATATTGGGCAATTTACCAAAATACCCCTCTACTACCTTCCTCGAAGCTTCCCGCTTCCATTGCCACGAAGCTTTGCCCATGCTTCACCATCTTATTTGTGGCCCCCAATGACTTATTGTCAAGCCTCTCATGCATCCAGATCCCACTGAATCATTCTCGCTTGCAAACGACCCAAGTCACTTGGCGCACCACAAGCTTCTCCTCGTGCATGATGGTATCCAGCTTCCTTAACTGTATGGACCTCGACTCCTCCCTATGCCTAGTCCCAGTCCATCTCACCATTGCCCGTCATGTCCACCTCCAGTAGCTCCCGCTCCAGTTTCTCATCATCCCGGCTTGCAACCACCTCACCAGCCTCGGTCATCTTCAGCGTCTTCCTGACCGTTCTAAACCTCAACACCTCCCTGTGCCTAGTCCCGGTCCTCCTATGCTTCACCATGACCTAGCTCCGAAGTCCTGCAACCAACATCAATAAGCAAACCATCATGTAGTACCGCACAATACACAAAGATCATTAATTTGCGCAATTTATCCATACAATGCGCAATGCAAAAAGTATGCACCCAAAATATTGATCCTAATCCTAGAACCAAGCAATAAACTCATGTGCACATTATCAACAAACACCCCAGACAACCCTGATCAGAACCCAAGAACTCCAGAGAACAAATTCAACCCACCGAGATAAACCAATAGCCTAGACCATCGATCACCAGGCTACAACTTCCACAACCGATCGCTACGACTGTCGATCGTCATGTCTTACGATTACCGATCACGACTAGCAGATCTATGACCATTGATTAGATTGCAAAAGCTATTGCTAGCTCGTGGTCGTTCTACTAATCGGACCGACTGACCACAAAGTCATAAACAGCGAGATGGCACCAGTAGTCGTAGGCCATGAAGTCGACAGCCAGAAAGCAAACCTCTGCAAAATCCTCAAAAACCAAACTCAACCTTCACACATACTCAACCTCCGCGTGGCGAGGTGGCGGTGGTGCTATCAGTCGAAGAAGGGCGGTAGGCAGCGGCCGACGGGTAGAACGGTGCTCGAGCGAAGAGTCAAGTTAGGTTGGATGGGGAAGTGTGACGACAGAAGAGGTGGTGCCAACTGTCACAGCGGGAGGCAAAAGTGGTGGCGGGTAGGACCCACCGGTGGGCCACAATGGCGCCGGGGACAGCAATGGCATGGCAGGAGAGGCAGCACGTCGGTGGGGTTGAGGGTCAAGGTCTGGAGGGGATGTCGTGGCGTGGGATTGGAGGTGCTGATGGGGGAGATGGCTAGTAGGTTGGCAGCTATAGCTTAGATGGGATAGTGTTTGGGGTAGAGTGAGGTGAGATATTTATATAATTGAGGAGGATGAAGTCCACAAAATTTAGATCCAATGGCTTAAAATTGAAGTACTCTTAATCAAAATAAAACTAGATACCACCTTTTTCTTGATCTAATTTGTGTCCAAATTAAAATGCATATGTGAGTGATGAAAAAAAGAGCTTGTGTAGTGTTACGCAATTATGATTGCATAGCATGGTGCCATGGTGGGTACTGGGTAGTGCCTGGACTGCCGGACATGGATCCACGAGGTTCAACTCTGCGTCCGACGGCCTGGGGTGAAATTTTTCTCTCGGCCCGAGCAAAATCGATGCTGCGACTGGGAGGCGGGCCATTCCCCTCGGCGGTCGGCACCGGTAGCCGAGGGACGAGACGGCCCGGGCAACCGTGCGCTGCGCGTATTGAGTCGTCGTGGTGCAGCCCATCCACGGCGGGGAGATTCGAACGGCGGACGACAAGTTTCCTTCGGCGAAGGCGCCGTGTTGGCTGGAGCGCGGACTAGGCAGGGTTTGATCGAGGGGAGGAGCACGGCCCGGTCACGTTCGGCCAGAGACGTCAAGGCTCAACAGTCTTACACCGTTACACGTAACAGATCGCGGGCCGAACCTGCCTATGGTGGAGCTGGGCCAGACCGTACCAGGCCTAGTGCAATCGGAATAGTTTGAGCCAGGCCCACGCCCGAAGATACGTCATACATCTAACGCGCTGTAGCCGCGCTCTTGCTACAGTACGGTGGGCCGTCGACCAAGTCTCCAACACGTCTTACGTTGCATGGACTTGCCTTCTTGAACTAGGAACGCAGCTCTGTCGGATCTTCACCTGTTTTCCGGGCTCAAGTAGGACGGAGTGACCGTTCCGCATACGGTTCGGATATCAAACCGGTCAGCGTCCGCAAGAACCCACTTCAATCAATATATATGTACAAACACGTTTGCGAGCGACATAATCACGTAGCTCATCAACCTCCAGGATCGTCGGCAGCGCGTAGATCAATCGGAACGTACGTACGCACGAAAACACCGGCACGATAAGCACGATCACGATGTCGTCGTCGTCGTGCTGGGAGTCGATCAGGTCGGCCCTGTCGTCGACGAGCCCCAGGTCGTGGGAGGCGTCGCTGAAGGAGCAGCTGCTGGCGCGGGGCGAGGCTGCCGCGTCGAACCGCGTGACCATCGAGCGGCTCAGGGACCGCGCGGACGCGCTGCAGCGCAAACTCGACGAGGTGGTCGGCGAGACCGAGGCGGTCGAGCTCGCCACGCGGCACGCGGAGAGGCGCGAGCGGCAGACGGCGGTGGAGCTCGACGCCGCCGTGAGAACGAACGAGATGCACGAGGAGAAGCTCCGAGTGCTGGACAAGGAGCTCAAGGCCAAGGACGCGCGCATCAGGGCCCTGGAGGCCATCGTCAACACGTTAACCAGAAGCAAGTGATCAAAGAGTTGGGAAATCTTACGTGCATGTGGCCGGCGCATGCGTGCTCGGACGAGCAATGGTTTACGTATTGGATAAAGTGATATGCTTTGTTTATTGGCACGATATAAGATGACGGTTTAGATGAAGGTCAACTTACAATATTGTTTTTGTGAACAATCGAGCTTACATACGTTTTTAGTGCAAAGGTCGATATTTGCTTACACTGTTTGGAAGTCGAGATCGACGGCCCGACGGAGGAACGGCTTAGGCCCAATACAACCATAATGGACCTCAGAAAAGAAGTCGAGTGTGGCTTTAAACTCCTGTGCTAGGCTAGGGCCCAGAGCGCGTAACGAGTGGAGCAGTAGGCTAAAAACGGCGGCTAATTTTTCCGGTGGTAACCGAAAGCACCTCCTGCATCTCAGAAAACAACGGCAGCTTGATTCCTTTCCCACGAGTACATGTGCAGCCCATCAAACTCGAGCCCATTCTAGAGATGACCCTGGACTTCTGAGTTTCTTTCAATCTGCTTCTACTTTTGCCGGGAAGGGATCGAGCACAGCTTTCTGGCTTCCCTTGTCCCGCGAACATCAGCATCTCCCACAAAACAAGCAATGAAGCAAACCAACAGCAAAACGATCCAGCTGCCAAAGAATCCGCACGCGACGACCATGGCGGAGCAGCCACCGCCCTGTCACCGGCTGCCGGACACGGCCGAGGTACAAGCCAAGAACGGCGTCGCGGCCACCGGGGCCGGGGGCAGCGCATGGCTGCGAGGGCCGGAGCACCCGAACCCGCCAGACCCGGCCAACCCAGACCCCGCCACGCTGCACGAGCAGTGGGTCTTCGCCACAAGCCGGTACATGAAACACCTCAAATATTCAAAATAAATTTTCATTTTCTTTGAGTTTCTTTTGAGTTTGAATTATTTCCTAATTTGGACTTCTAGGCCATTTGCCGCTTTCCTTTTTTTATTGTCCCGCTATCTCTAAGGCTGTAAACGAGTCGAGCTCGAGCGAGCTTAGTTTTCCAGACTTGAGCTCGGTAGAAGCTCGAGCTGAGCTCGGATTGGGATCCGAGCCTAGACTTGGACTCGAGCTTGGCTAAGCCTAAGCTCGAGTAGGCTCGAGCTCAGCTCGTTGAAGCTCGACAGCAATTAAAATAATTTATTATGCACTATTTTTCAATAATAAGAAAATTTTGAGTTCGAGCTCGGCTCTAGTAAGCTCGATAACAGTCAAAATAATTCAAACATACACTAATTTTCAACAATAAGAAAAGCTCAAGCTCGAGTTCGGCTCGAGTAACCTCGATAAGAGTTAATATGTGTCACTATTTAAACTCGAATTGAGGCTCACAAACTATTCGAGCTCGGCTCGGTAAAGCTCGCGAGCTCGAGATCAAGCTCGAGTTCGACTTGTTTGAAGTTTGAGCCGAGCTCGAATTAAGTCTAAAATGGACCGAACTTGAATAGTTCGTGAGCTTCAAGCTTTTTTATAGCCTTAGCTATGTCCTTCCTTTGGCGCCTGACTTCTTTCCGCCTTTTCCCTGTAGCGTCGTGCCCACCTGGCTTTCATCATGCCGCCGTTCCTAGCAGAACCACTTCGACGTTCACGCTTTCCATCCCTCGACGCCGCCAGCCCAACATTGAGCCTTTACTCCCCTCCCTCTGCCCTCGCTGTCTCGCGATGCATGCCGCGCGCTGACCTCCGAGGCCGCCGCAACTCTACGCGGCTCGCGGCCAACGCGCGTGCTCCCGTGTTGTTCCACGCCGTCAGCCCACGTCTTCATGCCAGAGGCCGTGGAGACCCTTTGCCAGCTCGCTCGCCAGCTCCGCCCCTCAACGCAATCAGTCGTCCTCGCCACCTCCACGCGTCAGCGCCACTGAGCCCAGTTTCCTACTCCCACAGCCTTGCCATGCCTTTAAAGCCCATTGGACCGCCCGGATCACTCCACAAGACCACCAATTGCCCAACCAAAGCACTCCCTTGTCCTCTCTCACACCGCATCGCCATTACCGACCTCCCCTACGCCGGTGTGGCCACTCGACCGTTTCTTGCCTCAGTCCACAGAAATTCGATTTCTTGCGACCAAAGAGTCCCCAGCCCACCACTAACATGTGTCCAAACTCGTCGAGCTTTTTCCTGGCCGTAGCTCTGCCAGCGCCGTGAACCATCACCGGCCGAACCACCTTCTCCGTGGACAGCCCAACTGGAGCCACCCGAGCCCAAAAATCCACTACTACCAACCTACCCATTCACCTTATATTCTCGCACGACCATACGTTTCGCCAGAGGACCACCGGAGCTGACCTGTGCCATGTCAGGACCCGAAAGAACCTCTCTCGCCGCCGGCCATTGCTGTCGAACCCCAAGCCACAAAAAGGCCCAAAAATGGAAACACCACGTCGATTAGAGTCCTTTTGTGCCCTTGGTTACCGTCGGCGAGCCTCGTCGGCGTAAAATCGCTACCTCCGCCATGGCTCCCCTGTTCTGTGAACAGTGGCGTCGACCGGTTGAAGAAGCCGCATTGTTCTGCCGTGGGCCAGGCCGTCTGGCCCAGTTCTTCCAAGGCTTTCGACTCGGCCCGATCATTTAAAACCCAATTTGGGCCAGTCCGTTACTATAGCCCACAGTGCAAAACTGACCCGATCCATATCGTTCAACCCGACCCTACACAATTTCAAACCCATCACTGTTCCTGAATCGGACCCAATGTAAACAGTATGAAACCGTTACTGTTCAACCTAGCCCGTCGCTTTCATCTAAAACACATTAGACATATTTATACCCGTTCAAACCATTTTAACCCCCAAGAAACCCTTTTTCAACTCTGTTTGGCCAAGTTGCATACCGATAAAATCCTAATTAGCCTAAGCACTACTTCAAACCAAACCCAAAACAGTTCAAGCCATTACTGTTCACCAAACCCATTAGGCATACGTATAACCAGTATGACCATTTTAAGCACGTGACGTTCATTCCCAACTCTGTTCAAATTAATTAGATTTTGATGAAATCCTAGCCAACTCAAATACTTTTTCAAACTAGGTGTTTGATGCGAGAAATCACTCCTGGATTTCTTGCCTTGGTGTATATGATATGGGCGTGCTACTGTACTAAAGTACACAGAAATAGATAACATAAGAAAGATAGGGAAAACATGTATTTTATTCATTTATTTGAGAATAACAAAATTACAAGTTCTCTTTACATGTATGCACTCCATGGCCTGCTTTACATAGCAGATTTTATATAGGCGATGTCATCTCCTAGTTCCCGGGGCCACGAAAGGCTCCCGGTGAATTACATCCATAGGGCGAACCCATAGAATACCTCCGATTAAGCTGCGCATTGGTTGTCTCTTCAGTATTCACTTCACGTTCTTCATGCATATGATGAATGATTGATGTAAATATGGGCATTGGCATTATCTATAGCCTCGTCGGCCTATAGGGCAGTTGGTAGCAAAGCCTTTGCATTGGTCGCGCCCACCTATGCTGTTCGACCTCGTCGACATCGAGCAACACAAGGGAATGGGGAGAACGAAAACATGCATAGTTCACACCAAGCTTGACCGATCTATGACACAGTGGCAGAATAGGGGTAGTAGACGTAATCCAGATAGTGGAGTTAGTGGAGCAAGATACCATGATCGAGTATCGACGTGGTCGAAAGTGACTGCTAGGAATGACTCCTCAGAAGCTGGAAGCCATCGGGAGTGGTCGGTAATCGAAAGTGATCAACTATCAGAAGTCATTGGAAGTTGTCCGTGGTCAAAATCCATCGGGATTGAAAACCATCGGAAGCCGTCCATGATTGAAATCCATCGTGATCAAAATCCATTGGAAGTTCTCCATGGTCAAAATCCATCGTGGTCGAAATCCACCAGAAGTCATTTGTGATCAAAAGCCATCAAAGGTCGTCCATGGTCGAAAGCCATTGGAAGTCCTCTGTGGTCGACATCCTTCATGGTCAAAATCCATCGGAAGGTATCCGTTGCCAAAAACCATCGTGGTCGAAACCCATCAGAAGTCCTCTGTGGTCAAAATCCACAAAAATCGTCTGTGGTCGAAAGCCGTCATGGTTGAAATCCATTAGAAGTTGTTTGTGGTCGAAATTCATCGTGGTCAAAATCCACCGGAAGTCATCCGTGGTCGAAAGCCATCGGAAGTCCTCCATGGTCGAAATCCATTGGAAGTTGTCCATGGTTGAAAGCCATCGAAAGTCCTCCGTGATCGAAATCCATCAGAAGTTATCCGTGGTCAAAAACCATCATGGCCAAAATCCACCGGAAGTCATCCGTTATCGAAAGCCAATGTGGTCAAAAGCCATCCTGATCGAACGCCATCATGGTCGAAAGTGAAGATGGTCAAAAGCCATCATGGGTGAAAGCCATCGTGGTCGAAAGCCATCATGGTTGAAAACCATCCTGGTCAAACACCATCATAGTTGAAAGGCAAAAGCTATCGACCATCGCTCATGGTCGTAGGTCGAAAGCCATTGTGGTTGAAAGCCATCATGGTTAAACACCATTAGAGTAGTGAAAAATCTTGTTTTCTCAACTCAGTCACATGTTATCTATTATGTATCTGGACATTGAGAGTTCGAGAAATGTTATGGGTAAAGCTGGGCAACTCTACAGAGTATGACAAATGGTATTCGAATACGCCGTGCTTCTGATAAATGAAGTTGTGTTTTATATATGACTCCAATAACAAGGCATAAGTAGAATTTAGAGGATTTTGATATGAAAATTGTGAACAACAAAACCCCCTACTGTTAAATTAAGAATTATTTTGTTGTTTTAAATATAAAGTTCTTTACCAATATAATAATAAATCCAAACTATTCATCTCGAAATACTGGTAATTAGTTAAATAGCATTTCCTCATGTGGCTTACTAAGTACTTAATATACTCAATCCTACTTATTTCCATCAAAATAGATACCTGATAAAGAAAGGATACTTCAAACTTTTATTTTAGGGTTATGATTATACTTAAACGTTCCTGTAGAGATTTTCTTGGTTCTTCTGAGTGTAAGCCTTGGGGCTTGGACACCCGTAAAATTGTTAGAGTTGGCTGTTAAATATTATTTTAATCAAGTTAACTTATTTTAAATATTTATGAGTAGGTATGATACTTTTTATACTCGCAACTGAACTTTTGAATTATTTCGAGAAATACGACAACTCTGTTCTAAAAATAAATTTGCTACAGTACAACCGCTGGTGCTCACACGCCTAGGACGTCGTCATCCTCACTGGTGCCGTGCTCTTCACCGTCGGGTGGGCCGTCAAGGGCTCTACCCCCTCCCTTCCCGCCACGGCGGCCACAGCAACCAGCCGCAGCTTGACGCGGCAGCAGACCAAGAACCGTAGGCACCGCCGATCAGCGTCGTGCTATCTCGGCCTGTACCGTTAACTTTTGCCACGTGTATATATGAACAATGCCTAGGTGGTGGTGGTGGTAAAGATGTAAATTAGCTGAATGTATCATGCGAATTCGACCGTGGATAAAGACCACCGCTGTAAGGTACTGTTGTACACTTGTACTATGTCACTTATCAAGATTCATTTCAGGGTCCATGACTCCCTGAGATGAGATTATCCACAAATATCCAGCTGCTCGCCTCAAATCGAATGCCCCATCTGGCATCTGCATGTGCCACTGCCGCGCAACGCCACACGCCGCTCGGGGTCAGGACCCAACGGCGCGCGGTGCGACTGGCTCGATCGAAACACATCCATCTTTCACGTCCCGCGCACGGTGGCAATGGCCGGCACGTTCGGCACCGCGCACGTCCACGCACGCCGTGCCACTGGCTACTGCGGTACTGCCTCGTAGGTACTTGGCATCAGCGAGCATGTCCACGGAGCTCTTGCCCCCGGCTGGCCTCCAGTCACCATTCACCCTGGGCACAAAAAACCGAATACCGAATACCGAACCGAATTTACCGAGAACCGAACCGAAAGTACCGAAACCGAAAATTTCGGTTCCAGGTTCGGTTCCAGGTTCTCAGGAACCGAATTTACCGAGAAATTCGGTTCGGTACCTCGGTTTACCGAAATACCGAACTACAAGGAATAACATGTTGTATTTGAGTAGTGAGTACTAAGTAATATGTAATATTATTGATGGGTCTATTGTGGACAGCTATATTATGTATTTGTGGCTTTTTCTCTGTATGATTTGGCACTTATTTTATATGAAATCATGTTACATTTATGTCAAAATTGGCTATTGAACTTGATGTTACATGCTGCTGTACCCTGTTCGGTAATTTCGGTAAATACCGGAACCGAACCGAACCGAACCGAATTTTTTCAGGAACCGAACGGTACCGAGATTCGTAGGAACCGAATTTGTATGGGTACCGAAGAACCGAACCGATCGGTTCGGTAGTACCGAACGCCCACCCTGAGTCACCATAGTATTGTCCTTTTGATACTGCGGTTGATAATTTTTAGTTGTAGTTATTGATTTTTGTTTATATTTTTTATATGTCGGTAAACGGTGGAGATGTACATATGAATAGTGAAAACGGTTTTAGCCTCAAAAAGTCATTCAAAAATTAACTTTAAAAAATCAATCTATTTATTTTAACTTTCAGTCAAAACCCAAAATTTTAGAAAAGCCAACAAGAACAGAGGTGTACCGTCTCGATTGCCGCTGCTTGCCAGTGGCTCTGTAGCCATGTGCCTGGGGAGGTAGAATACTCTCCCAACTGCAAGCAGAAAGGGTGTCCCCATTGCCTCTTGCGCCAAGCCTTCTTCGCACATGACTTGCAGCAAGTAGAAATCCTACGATCACCCGGCCCCGATAGCCTGTCCCCTAGCGCTGTCACGCACTGCTATGGCTAGCCAGAGAAATCATGTCGGAATTGCATGGTCGTAGTTGGTGTGGTTAAATAAGCATATAATGATCCAGTTTGATCGTCCATGACAAGAGCGGATCTTGGAGAATATACTTGTGTACAGGAAACCTAAATTCAGAGATATGTACGCACATGCACGCACGGACAAATTAGCAAGTCTATCTACAAGTAAAAATTCTCATATTAATCTATGAAAAAGAAAAAGATCCACATCATTGATCATGGTAGGTCATAATTATAATAGTCTAGATTAAACGAAAAATCAATATCAAGTACAATTCAAAGAATAACTGAAATTTAGAATAAAAATAAATAAAATTAGCAATTTAACTTCCATGCTAATTCCTAAGTAAAATCCCTAAATACAATAATTCATAATAAAAAATCAAACAAAAATTAATAATTCGATTTGTGTATGAATTCCAACAAAAAAACTAAAATTCAGAATAAAAATTAAAATAAAACAAGTAATTTGACCTCCAATATGAATTCCAAAGTAAAATATCTAAATAACTATAAATCAGAATAAAAATTAAAAAATTAACGATTGAATTTCATATGAATTCTATCCAAAAAATTAAAATCTAAAATAGAAAAAATGCAATTTAATTTCCACACAATTTTGAAGTAAAATCCATAAATAATTAAATTCAAAATAAATTAAATAAAATTAGCAGTGTGGTTAAAAATTAGCAATTAGATTTGCATATGAATTCCAACAAAAAATTAAAACTTGAAATAGAAAAGGAAAATTTGTAATTTAATTTTCATACAATTTTGAAGTAAAATCCTTAAATAACTAAAATTTAAAATAAATTAAATAAAACAGTAATCTGGTTTTCGTAAGAATTCCTAAGTAAAATCTCTAAATAAATATAATTTAGAATAAAAATTAAAAAATATTCAAAAAAATTAAAATTAGCAATTTGAATCCGTATGAATTCCAAAGTAAAATCCCTAAATATCTATAATTTCAAATAAAAATAAACAAAAAATTAGCAGTTAGATTTGTATAAAATTGTAACACAAAATTGAAGTCTAAAGTAAAAAAACAAAGAAAATTTCATTTTGATTCCCATGCAATTTGAAAGTAAAAATCCTAAATAACTAAAATTCAAAATGAATTAAATAAAATTAGCAATTTGATTTGTATACAACCTCCAATAAAAAATAAATGAAATTTTTAATAAAAATAAAAAGTTATGACAAGAATAACATAAATAGTATCGGAGGAGACCACGAAAGAGTGCAATAGTGTCAATTTGTCCAACAAGAAGACATTAATCCACCATAAAGCGAAGAGTCGAGGTGATGATAGGGAAGATAAGGACATTATCATGCTGCCCACCTTAGCCATTCGACAATGGCAATGTCATGCTACTCGCCAAAGTAGTTGAAGTGAAAGGTCAGAGGTAAAGGGGCCAAGGACCGCGACAATGAGTGATTAGGATTAGCATTATTGAAGAAGTCAATGTCTAAATAAGCGCGATAATGGGAAAGCTTCGGTAGAGAAGAAATAAAGCTTTGTATTAAAGATGAGCTATAATGATATGGGGTTATCAGGTAGCTAAAAATATGCCATCACTGGTTAGGGGGACGACATCACCGACGATGGCGAAAAGATTCTTCATATCATTAGATAGCGACTAAAACAAACATACTGACATCAGTGAAGATACAAAGTCACTGCAGTTAGTAAGAAAACCATAACATTGATATGACCAATGTCGAAGAAGAGAAGTGGTTGATACAGGAGAAGAGGAACATTGAGCACGTATAACATCATGCATGCATCTGTACAAATAGAAGCATGGACATACAGAAGCAGACATGGAGTAGTTATAGGGAAATGGGAATAGGTTTAGGGCCCCCTAAAAGAACGTGACATGTGTCCTCGGCAGAGATCAATGACGGTTACATATGTATGAATGTTTGATGTTACAACGGTCAGTATTAAGCAACAATTGATGAAAAGTGGAGGATAACTATGTGGAAGAGTATTGTGTTAGAATAGGTAATAGCAAAGATATTGTATTAGAATAGGTAACAGCTAAGTGGGATCGATCAAGAATTTAGCATATTGTTGAAGGTTGAAGCACAAAAATTATAGTGGCAAGAAGTGATAGAAGACACATGATTCAGTAGGGTAGCTAGCGTGTAAGGGATTATAAGTTCAAGGTAGGTCGCTCATGGTGCATTAGGGTATATGTAAGCAATATATTCTAATACCATGTGAACTAATGAGATAATTTGCTACACATATAATCAATATATTGCTTTGTGATTAAATAGAGATACATGTGCATGCATACATTTTCGAAAAAAAGAGTAACTAATAGATGAAGAATGAGGGCATACAGCTACATGATCCGTCATAGTAGAGAGTGCTTACGTTTTTAAGAATCTCGGTAACTTAATATGCTCAATGATTTTCTTCCATCAAACTCATACGTTAATTATATTTCTCAAGTTATATTTTTTTTCAAACTTCTATTGTCATTTTCAATGTTTATGATGTCTTAAATTCTAAATAATCTACAAGATATGTACATATATTTTTAAACATCTAAGTTATACTATTTCATACTAAAAACTTTAAAATAAATTTAGCTATATAAATACACGGATCACCGTGCTAGTTTATTTGATACCAGCAGCAAACAGGACACATGCACGAGACGGAACTGGTAGATACGGACACTTTGGCCGGTGGCCACTTGGGTACTGCTTGCATGAATTGCAACTACTGCATGGATGCTGTAACTACCTGATCTGTCACACTTTCACTTCCCTGCATGGTTCAGATATATATCTTACAGTCGTCGATCTGTCACTGCATGAGTTCTCCTCTTGGCGGCGCGCGTCAGTCGTAGGCAGTGCTGAAGAAGACCTTCACGGCGTTGCTGGAGAGGATCTGGAGGACGCTAGTGTTGGACCGGGCGACGCACCGCGGCGACTTGAACTGGCTCACTGGGGCGCCCAGGGAGAGGTAGTGGCGGAACACCTTCTGGAAGGTGCCCCTCTGCAGCACCCGCAGCTCCAGCGGCCCGATGGCGCGCGCTTTCCTCGTGCCGACGTACCCGGCATCGGCGAAGGCCCGGTCCAGCTCGTCGCAGCAGCCCTGCAGCACGTCGTCGCTGGCGTCGGCGTTGAGCTCCCAGAAGATGACGTAGTGGCCAGGGTCCGACGACATGTCTGCGTGGCTGGTGTAGTCGACGACCTCGAGCTTCTCGGCGGCGAGGACCTTGGTTGCGGCGCTGTCGACGGCGATCTGCAGGTCCTGCTCGCTGTTCTTGTCGATGTTGATGGACAGCATGAGGTTCCTCCGGCACACGAACTTGAGCTTGGGCGAGGCGTTGTAGAACCCGGCCACCTGCACGACGTCTCCCAGCCGGTACCGGTACAATCCTGCCATCAATTTCAAAATTAAAACCCACTCACTTAATTACATCGCCAATATAAAGCCATTAACAACAAACCACTCCACAAGATACCACATTTGATTAACTAAGATTAATTAGCAGCTCGATCGGGAGATTTTTCTTGTGATTTCCCGACTGAATAGCACGCTAAAGCAAGTACAAGGACATGCTAAAAACCTAAAACCGCATATACTGATAAGCTAAGGGGTGATCGGTTGGGCTTCAGCTTTTAGCTTCCGGTTTATTTTTTACTATTCATAAATTTCGTCTTTTTCTGAACTTTTGGCTTTTTGTTGAGTTTTTTTGCCAGTTCTTTTTTTCCCGTATTTGTTTGTATTATATGTAATAGGCTAACATATTTTTTATATTTTTTAATTTTTTAAAATTTAATTATGCTAAATAAGCCTATGCCAGCTACAGTGTTTTTTTCAGCCAGCTACAGTGCTTTTCAGTCATAAGCCACCAAAAATAAACCCAAATAATCACCACCTAAGATAAGACAATCATGCAAACAAAAATATATCATCCGCTTCATATTAGCGGGGGGTTCCCGGCCGCTGAGCCCCCCCCACGTCACCCCCCAGCGCTCCCTCGACCGGCGCGTGGCGTCGCAATTTGCGTACAGCCGGGGGAGCCGATTTCCCTGTACTTTCCGCAAATTACGTAAAGGTTCTTTTTCCTCGCGAAAAGGTCCCTGTCAGTTTTTTTACCCCTCCATTTTGCAGGATTGCGCCCCGCGATTTTCTAAATTACGTACGGGTCCTCGTTTATTTACGTACAGGCCCTTTTATTTACGTACAGGCCCTCGATTTTTTACGGAAAAAACCTTTAACTTTTTTGAAAATACACATGTGCCCTCGCTTTTTTAAAAAACTCCTCACGAATTATCGCCTCTTTTACTTCGGTACACGCGGTGGCTGGCGCGGCGTGTCGCCGCAGCTATGAGGCTAGTTAGTCATATAGATACAGATAACTCTAGTACGGCGCCCCTCTAGGTGCTGCTTTGTGTTCACAGACTAGTCATGTATGTGTTGCGCCCACTTGTGATGTGACCAATTCTTATCCGATTATCTGACACATCAGCTGTTCAAGGTGGCTTATAATCCAAAGTTTATAGCTTATTTTATACTATAATTATTGTTGACTTATTCTACATAATTAAATATAAAAAATACAAAAGAATAAAAAATAAAAAGACCTACAAAGTTAAAAAATCAGAAAAAATAAAAAAAAATCATAAAGCAGAAGTTCAAAGCCAGAAGCTGGAGCGTGGCCACCGTCTCCTGTAGGCCTTTATGTGCTGCCCATAAAGGCAGTGAATTAAAGTCTTAAAGGCTACGAATTTACGTACTGAAAAACAAATAAATAAAAACAAAATGCTGGTAGATACTGAAAAATTCAGCTGCAAATGAATGACGAAAGAGAAAGCTAGGTTGGGTCGGACTAGTAAGACAACCTGAAAATTCAGCTACTAGAAACTAGAAAGAGGCAAAGAGCCTGGACTGGGGTTGTTCGTTTGACAGTTGCAGCAGCTGTTGCACTCACATGTGAATGCATGCGAGCTGGCTAGTCAAAATTAACTACGGTTAAGGTTCTGGAATTAAACAGTACGTACGAATTTACAAGCTGCTAAGGGCCAGGGACAACGAGTAAAGACAAACCGACAAATCGCCATTTGCAGGAGCCACTTTTGTCTTAGTAATATATTGTTGGCTCCCCAGTTCAACACCTAATCCATAGTTTATACACACCTAATCCATAGTTTACACATCGTTGTGTGTAATTTGCTAGTAGATGCTAATAACTAGCTCTCTCATGCAAGTCATGTAACCTATCAGTTTTTTTTTTGGAAAACAAAGGAGCATTTGCAGAGACAAGGTCTGTATATTGAATGGCTATATTCATTTCAGACCTTGCTGAATAAGTCCTTGGACTTTGCATCATCCTTGTTAACTTGTGAGGTGTGACAGTAACGCTACAACTAATGAAATGCGTTAATAGACTCAAAACTATTATTTAATTAGTGAGGCCCAGAAATCGTTCGAGACTTCTATTTAATTAGTTGTCCACTCCGTTGTTTTTTACTTAACTGTTAATAGACTCAAAACTATCTAGATTAACTATACAAAAGTTAAATTATTAGATTTTTATTAAAAATATTTGTATAATATTATAATTTTATTAGTATATTTTAATATAAAGTTATAAAAAATAGCGATTAAAATTGTATCTCAAAAATAGAGAAGATAAAGGAATAGAAAAGATATTTTATTCATTTCCGAGGTCTCCAAAATTGCTCACAACCTAGCTACTCTCCAAGCAACTCGATCGACAAATACACGTCGCAACCAAGGTCCAAATCATTAGATGGTTTTGATGACCTAATTGACCCACTAACCACAGGTGACCAGACAGAAAAACTAGCGTCCACAGTATTTTATTCATGAGTATTGCTATACAACATTCGACTGTTTTTTAGAACAAAAACAGTCAGATTGATCTGGGACATTAGATCTCCATCCAATGGATCCACCCATACAAGCCCCCCTCCAAAAAAATGATTTAGGACGTTGGATCTCCATCTAACGGCTCAAAATCTGACTGTTTTTGTCTAAAAAACAGTCGAATGTTGTATAGACACTCTCTTTATTCATTTCCGAGGCCTCCAAAATTGCTCACAACCTAGCTACTCTCCAAGCAACTCGATCGACAAATACACGTCGCAACCAAGGTCCAAATCATTAGATGGTTTCGATTACCTAATTGACCCACTAACCACAGGTGACCAAACAGAAACTAGCGTCCACTTCAAATCCCTTGTGTTTCAACACGAATCCTCCATTAATGACCGTCTTATATTTAACTAAAAGCTAGCAATCTAGCTACTACATTTCTTTCAAAAGAGGACTTCAAAAATGTTCAAGACCAGAGTGATCGCAGAGCTAAGGGTTTGGGATTGGGAGGCGACAGACAAAGTCAATGGCCCCTCGCAGCAGTCAAGAGGCGAAGTCAACAAAGAGGAAAGCATGAGACGAAGGCTCTCTGTACTGTCACTGTGACCACCGATTAGTATTGCTATCAGGTCAGGACAGCACAAAGCCAGGCTGCAATGGTCTTTGTGCAACCTGCCTCTCGATCCAGTTACTGAAAAGAAAGCAACAGCCAGTGTGCTGGTGCAGGTAAATATATGGTTCTAGCTAAGCTAAGCCGGCTTGGTGGGTCATTAGTGGAAAATTAATAATCGTATACGTCATGCATGAAAGCGAACGTGAAAGAGGCAAAGAAAGCGTAGGATAGTAGACTAGTAGTGGTGCGGGAAGGGATTTTTATAGGGAAGGGCCTCATGTAAGGTCTCCTAGATGCTGCCACGTAGCCCCTGTACCGATTTCTAGATGCTGCCACGTAGCCTCTAATACCTATTCTCCGGTGGTGCGTACCTGCGAAGGTGGTCATGACGACCTCGTAGTGCTCGCCGAGGGCGACGTCCGTGAGGCCGACGGGCTCCGCCTCGGCGTAGCATGCGCCGGGGCCGGCGGCGGTGCAGCTGGGCTTGAGAGGGATGAACTCGAAGAAGGCGATGTCGGGCAGCACGGTGAACGTGGCGGACTCCGGTGGCACCCCTGGCTCGACGTTAGCGCCGATCCACCCCTCTGACGAGCCGTACTCGGCGGCGACCAGCGGCAGGCCGCCCGCGTAGTGCCGGAGCTTCTTGACGTAGTGCTCCATGGACCCCGTCATGATGCCGTACACGTACTTGGCGTTGGGCCACAGCGCCGGGATCACGCCGTACCAGTTGCTCAGGCCGGCGCACTTGCGCGCCACAGCGTCGGCGAGCTCGGGGTTCGGCGCAGCGAGGAGGACCGACACGGCCTGCCGGACGGCGGGCGCGGTGACCCGGGTCGACAGGGAGCCGCGGCGGATGTCCGCGCAGAGCTCCTCCCACACCCGCTCGAACGTCTGGAACGCGAGCACGACGCTGTGCGCGAACGTGGCGGACACGATCTGCACCTCGTCAGCGAAGAGCAGGCCGCAGAGGAGGTGGCAGTAGAGCGACTGCGCGAAGTCCGGGCCGAAGATCACCTCGTCGGGGCTGCAGCACTGCGACTGGATGTCGCGCATCGTCGCCTTGAACTCCTCGCTGCGGTACACGTTGGTCGTCGCCGTCGTCGCCGTGAGCCCGCCCTTGGTCGTGAACTGCCGGCTGCTGTAGATGAACTGCAGCGCCTTGCCGTTCTCCACCGGGAATTCCCTGTTGCATAGAGACACACACACACACAAGATGGTGGCAGCGCCATTAAGCAGTAGTTGCGTTAGCACTTGCACAAGAATTGACCTCATTTAATGGAGGCCAAGGCCAAACCAGTACGGAAATGACAGGACACAAGATGAACGAAAAGAGGTTGCAGTCGTACGTACGTACGCTCTAGCATCAATCAGATAAGTTAAGCTTATTGCCTTGATCGATCGCAGATTTAGTTTAATCAGCTAATAATTAACTCTATATGTTTCAAACCCATCGATCAGATCAACACTGTTGTTCTTGTACGTATGGGGTATGAAATTTTTTTGTGTTGCGCATAGCTGGGAGAGCAGCCGAGTAATGGCGGACAGCGACTCCCCAGAGGCCGGGCACGAGAAACAGAAATCTTGACAAGATTTGCTTTCTGGCGATTTAGTGCGGCGAAAACAACGATGAGAGGGAGCGACGCGACGCAAACAACCTAAGAGCGATCGAGCCGAGCAGTGCCGGCCGGCGATGGCGCACCTGTTCCTGAAAGCGTAGGAGGTCCGGTATATCTGCATCGTCGACTTGACGAGCTCCTCGTTGAACAGCAGGTACTTGCGCTTCCCCTGCGTTGTGCCGGAGCTGCACGTACGTGCGCGCACGCGCATCGCCATGATCAGTTCTTGAGCTAGCTGAGAAGAGTTAAGCGGCAGCAACCTAGCTAGTAACCAACCAACCTTAGGGAGATGGAGGTGACGGGCTTGGCGGTGAGGATGGGGGTGGTGTCGCCGTCGATGATGCGCTCAATGTAGGGCTCGAGGTCGGCGTGCGTGGCGAGCGGCACGCAGGCCCGGAAGCTGTCGGGGTCGGTGCGGCCGGCAAGGCCCAGCCCCAGCAGGTACTCGGCGGAGCCATTCTCGGTGAGTATCCGCCGCAGCGTCGCCCGCTGCACAATGGCGGCGTCCCGCGTCAGCAGCTCGAACTCAGAGATCACCTTCTCCCCGCTGAACTCGCCGGTCTTCTTCTCCAACATCTTGCTACTTCAATCCGCTGCGCCCTGCAAGAAGCCACAAGAAGAAGAGCTAACTGGATTCAATTCAAGAACATGCCATGCCGGTGGTTGAAGTCTTGAAACTACAAGCATGGGGATAACTCGAGATGACGCAAGCAATGAGATTTCAGTGCATGTTCCACCTTGCAATTTTGCGTCGAACAGTGCGCCTATTTGGATAAAAAGCTCAAGAGGGCAAAATCAAGAAGCAGCAGACTAGTACTACTACTGCGTATGTATAGACCAGGACTCTTTTTTTTTCTTTCTTTCTTTTTTGCTTCTTGGACAAAACAAAACACCGAGGAGGCAAATGAGAACAGATCGATGGAACAATAGAGAACAACAGCCACAGGTGCACTTTTCGCTTCCCGTGAAGCTAAACTACTCAAACTATCGATGGAAAACAAAAGGAACAGAGAAGAAATGAAATGAAATGCAAAAAAAAAAGCCTCGAAATTTGCTAAATTAGTTCAATTTCAATCCAGATGCAAAGACCCAACAATCCTTCTCTCCATGGCTCTCTCTTCTCCCTCGAGGTCAAGGAATCCGCAGGATCAACCAGAGCACGTCGCTGGACAGCTCGCGGGGAGCCCAATAACACAGCAAGAAGCAGAGCAAGACAACAGCAGCGAAGCGAAAACCGCGAGGCCCGAGCACGCACGCACCTCAGGCGATGGTGTCGCCGCCGGATCGGACTACGGCTCGCGAGCCGCAGCAACGGACAAACCGCGGCGCGAGTGGGGCGCCCTCTCTCTCTCGCCCTGTGTCCAAACACCTAGGCTAGGCACGGGCGCGTACGGGCGCATAGGGGAGAGCGAGCAATGGAGGCGTCTGCTGCGGTGTGACGAGTACGGCGAGGAGGAGATATATACATGCGCGCGCGTATCTGCATCTGTGTGCGAGTGAGAGTAGACGAGTACTAATACTCTCTCTCTCATTTTTGGCCGTACGTATCTGTCACTCAGCAGTAACGCTAGCAGTAACTAGTGCTGATCGGTTCGGCTGCTCATAGCTTATGGCTGAAAACACTGTAGCTGACTGAAAAAAATACTGTAGTTGATGGAGGCTTATTTAGCATAATTAAATTTAAAAAAATTTAAAAATATAAAAAATATAAAAAATATGTTAGCCCATTACGTATAATACAAACAAATACGGGAAAAAAAAGAACCGGTAAAAAAGCTCAACAAAAAGCTAAAAGTTCAGAAAAAGACGAAACTTATGAATAGTGAAAAATAAGCCAAAAGCTAGAAGTCGAATCCGAGTTGATTACTGATGAAATTTTGCTGTCGTGTTCTATTCGTTGCCAGACAATGAGGGGCTGACTTTAGGAATGGTTTGATTACATTTACACCGTCACAGCTAGTGACAGCAATGCCGAGCTAATTAATCTCGGCATCCAGTGTTGATCAAGCAAGGGTATTTATCTTTTTTTTAGTGTTTATCTTTTTTTTTCGTTTTCATTGATATTCTTGTCAAGTAACTGTTGCAAGAAAAGGTCTTGGAAGGATTGTTGGTAGACACAAATACGTCGTTATAAATTTTACATAATTGTCAGTGGAGATAGGATAACATCTATCATGCCTTATCCTTGCTTGATCAAGCAGTAACACCTTCCTGTGGCGCAGTCACGCGACAGTAATACTAGCAGTAACTTTGTTAGCCTGTTCTATTCACTGCTGGAAATGGAGGAGCTGACTTCAGGAATGGTTTGATTGCATTTTACATGGTCACAGCTAGTGACAGCATTGTCGAGCTAATCTCCGCATCCCAGTGTTGATCAAGCTATTCTTGTGCCTTAAATTTGACCCTTAGCTTTGATATGCTTGATTTCCTTGCCTGATGGTGATGGATTTGAAAAAAAATAGCCTAGTTGAGTCAAATTCAAGTATTTGTGTGCGGACTAGGTCATAATAAAATGGAAAATAGCTTTTTTTTTTCAACTTTTAGGTATGATCACAGTCCGATTTTCAACCCACAGCCGTTCACTTTTGTAATCTTAATCTCTCAAAACCAATTAAAACGACCCCCTCATCTAAAACCACTGTGGGGATGTGGTATCTACGTAGAACTATTTCGCCAACATGGCTGATACATGCACATCCATTCAGCCAATACGGCACAATCAGTAAAATCTTTACTACTTAATAAGTTTGAGTTGGTGGTCGTCGGTCCGTTCTTTCTCTCTCTACAGTCGTCCGATCTAAATAATAAGATCTTGACCACCCGTCTCGCCATTCTCCCCACCATTATCTCTCTTGCATAACTGCCCCTCCCCTCCATTTCCAACTTCAGTTACGATCCTTTCCCCCGTGCCGTCCCCTCCTCCTCCGCACCGATGCCTCGCCCCTTCCCCCGAGTCATCCCCTCCTCCTTCACACCGATGCCTCCCCCTCCCCCACGCCACCGTTTTCCTCGGGCTAGGCTCCCCTTCCCCTCGATTCCACCTCCTTCTCTAGCGCCTCCCCTCCCCATGATGCATAGTCTCTCCTATCCCCATCCCCTATCCATGCTGTCTCTCCGCTGTCGGTTCTTGAAATCTGTTATACCTGGTCCACCTTGACACCGCTATTGGTGCCTCTATGCCCTGCAACGCTACCCTTCCTGCATTACGTTGTGGATCACCCACTGGCTGGGGCCATCGTCCGCTGTGAATGTGCTATCGGCGAAGCACCTACTGGTGCTCGCCGCTGTCGTCCTTCTCGGTGTCATCTTCGTCGCCGACTTCCTCTAGGCCTTGTCGTCCACCTCAATCGGGTGGACGGTTAGGCACGACTTCTCCACCCGCGCCATGGTGACGCCACCGAAGAAGGTGAGGCCTTCGATTTCACGTTCCCCCGCCCGCTTTGCAGAGTTTAGCTCCGATCTCACAACCTTCCCCTTTTGTGTATCGTGAGGCTTCATACTTTCCTAGCACTAGAGGGGGTGATTGAATACGTACATTATTGCCACCATCAAAACACAATTTTTTGGTAAAAGGAAGCCTTCCTACAACTTACTTGAAACAAGTTACCTACCGCATTAGTCATTACCAGATGTTTTATGCTACTGATAGCTATACAGTATAGACAAGCTACACTCGATTGCTATCACCCACCAGTGAAATGATTACCAATTCTACAATAGTATTACTGAGTATTTGGCAAAAATAACGGCTTTCAGTGATGAAACATAAATAACTGCTAATAACATCTATTGTGCAATTTTTGCAAGCATCATTATCCCCTATTTTGGTTATTTAGTGTATGTGTGTCAATATGCTTGTTAGCTTGTGCACCATGTAGCAAGCATATCATTATGTGTTATGATGTGTGTGCTATGGTCATAGCCAGTGGTCGAAGACTGTGGTCGTAGCCAGTAGTCGAAGGTGGTTGTCGTAGCCAATGGTCGAAGACTGTGGATGTAGCCAGTGGTCGAAGACTGTGGTTGTAGGCAGTGGTCGAAGACTGTGGTTGTAGGCAGTGGTCGAAGACTGTGGTTGTAGCCAGTGGTCGTAGCTTGTGGTCGTGGCCAGTGGTCGTAGCATGTGGTCGTAGCCAGTGGTCAGTGGTCGTAGATGGTGGTCATGGCCAGTGGTTGAACACTGCGGTCGTAGCAAGTGGTCGTAGACTATGGTCGTACCCAGTGGTCATAGCCCGTGGTCGAACATTACGGTCATAGCCTGTGGTCGAACACCGTGGTCGTAGCTCGTGGTCATAGCCTGTGGTTGTAGCCTGTGGTCATAGCCCGCGGTCGTGGCTAGTGGTCGAACACTGCGGTCGTAGCCCGTGGTCATAGCCCATGGTCGTAGCCTGTGGTCGAACACTGTGGTCCTAACCAGTGGTCGTAGCCCGTGGTCTTAACCAGTGGTCGTAGCCCGTGGTCGTAGCTCGTGGTTGTAGCCTGTGATCATAGCCAGTGGTCGTAGCTCGTGGTCATAGCCCATGGTCGTAGCCTATGGTGGTATCCGATGGTCGAAGCCAGTGGTCGTAGCCATAGTGGTTGTAGCCCATGGCCATAGCCTGTGGTCGAAGACGGTTGTCGTAGCCAGTGGTCGAAGACTGTGGTCGTAGCTAATGGTCATAACCCGTGGTCGAACACTGCTGTCGTAGCCAGTGCTTGTAGCGCGTGGTCGTAGGACATGGTCGTAGCCAGTGGTCATAGCCTGTGGTCGTAGCGAGTGGTCGAAGACGGTGGTCGTAGCCTGCGGTCGTAGCGTGTAGTCGAAGACAGTGGTCGTAGCCAGTGCTTGTAGCACGTGGTCGTAGCGCGTGGTCGAAGACGATGGTCGTAGCTCGTGGTCATAGCCTGTGGTCGTAGCGCGTGATCGTAGGTTGTGGTCATAGCGCATTGTCGTAGTCTGTGGTCCTAGTAAGTGGTCGTAGCGCGTGGTCGTAGCCTGTGGTCGTAGCCCGTGGTCGTAGCCAATGGTTGTAGCGAGTGGTCGTAGCTTGTGGTCGTAGCCGTGGTCGAAGACGGTGGTCGTAGCCTATGGTCATAGATGGTGGTCGTGGCCAGTGGTGGAACACTGATGTCGTAGCCAGTGGTCGTAGGCCGTGGTCGTACACTGTGGTCGTACCTAGTGATCGAACACTACGATCGTAGCCAGTGGTTGTAGCCTATGGTCAAAAACGGTAGTCGTAGCCAGTGGTCGAAGACTGTGGTCGTAGCTAGTGATCGTAGCCTGTGGTCATAGCTAATGGTCGTAGCCCGTGGTAGAACACTACGGTCATAGCTAGTGGTTGTAGCGCGTGGTCGTAGCACATGGTTGTAGCCTATGGTCGTAGCACGTGGTCGAAGACGGTGGTCATCGTCCATGGTCGTAGCTGGTGGTCGTAGCGCGTGGTTGTAGCATGTGGTCAAAGACGGTGGTCGTAGCATGTGGTCAAAGATGGTGGTCGTAGCCTATGGTTGTAGCGAGTGGTCGTAGCATGTGGTCGTAGCAAGTGGTCATAGCACGTGGTCGTAGCCTGTGGCCCTAGCCTATGGTCATAGCCCGTGGTCGTAGCCAGTGGTCATAGCCAGTGGTCGTAGGGCGTGGTCGAAGACGGTGGTCATAGCCCGTGGTCGTAGGGCGTGGTCGAAGACGGTGGTCGTAGCCAGTGGTTGTAGGCGTGGTCGTAGCACGTGGTTGTAGCCTGTGGTCGTAGCCAGTGGTTGTAAGGCGTGGTTGAAGACGGTGGTCATAGCCGGTGGTCGTAGCGCGTGGTTGAAGACAGTGGTCGTAGTCTATGGTCGTAGCGTGTAGTCGTAGCCGGTGGTCATAGCTCATGGTCGTAGCCTGTGGTCGTAACCCCTGGTCGTAGCCAGTGGTCATAGCGCGTGGTTGAAGACGGTGGTCGTAGTCCGTGGTCGTAGCCCGTGATCGTAGCAAATGGTCATAGCCTGTGGTCGTAGCGCGTGGTCGTAGCGCGTGGTCGAAGACGGTGGTCATAGTCCGTGGTCGTAGCAAGTGGTCGTAGCGCGTGGTTGTAGCCAGTGGTCGTAGCTCGTGGTCGTAGCGCGTGGTTATAGCGCGTGGTCGTAGATCATGGTCATAGCCTGTGGTCGTAGCCCGTGGTCGTAACCAGTGGTCATAGTGCGTGGGGGAAGACGGTGGTCGTAGGCTATGGTCGTAGCAAGTGGTCGTAGTCCGTGGTCATAGCAAGTGGTCGTAGTCGATGGTCGTAACTCATGGTCGTAGCACATGGTCGTAGCCTGTGGTTGTAGCGCGTGGTCGAACACTGTGGTCGCAGCCTATGGTCGTAGCGTGTGATCGTAACTAGTGGTCGTAGCGCGTGGTCGAGCACTGTGATCGTAGCCACTGGTCGTAGTGCGTGGTCGTAGCTCGTGGCCGTATCCCGTGGTCTTAGCCAGTGGTTGTAGCATGTGGTTGTAGCTAGTGGTCGTAGCATGTGGTTGTAGCTAGTGGTCTTAGCTCGTGGTTGAACACTGTGGTCATAGCCAGTGGTCGTAGCGCGTGGTCGAACACTGTGGTCGTAACACGTGGTCGTAGCCTGTGGTCGTAGTGCGTGGTCGTAGCCTGTGGTCATAACCAGTGGTCGTAGTGCTTAGTCATAGCACATGATCGTAGCCTTTGGTCGTAGCTCGTGGTCGTAGCGCGTGGTCGTAGCCAGTGGTTGTTGCTAGTGGTCATAGCCAGTGGTCGAAAATGGTGGTCGTAGCCTGTGGTCGTAGCACGTGATCGTAGCCTGTGGTCGTAGCCAGTGGTTGTAGGGCGTGGTTGAAGACGGTGGTCGTAGTCCGTGGTTGTAGCATGTGGTTGTAGCGAGTGGTCGTAGCATGCGGTCGTAGCACGTGGTTATAGCCGGTGGACATAGCTCGTGGTCGTAGTCCGTGGTCGTAGCAATTGGTCATAGCGCGTGGTCGTAGCCGGTGGTCATAGCTCTTGGTCGTAACGCATGGTCGTAGCTCATGGTCATAGCCTGTGGTCGTAACCCGTGGTCGTTGCGCGTGGTCGAAGTCCGTGGTCGTAGCCTGTGGTCGTTGCAAATGGTCGTTGCCTGTGGTCATAGCGCGTGGTCGTAGCTTGTGGTCGTAGCTTGTGGTCGTAGCGCGTGGTCGAAGACGGTGGTCATAGTCCATGGTCATAGCAAGTGGTCGTAGCACATGGTCGTAGCCGGTGGTCGTAGCCAGTGATCGTAGCCCGTGGTCATAGCAAGTGGTCGTAGCCGGTGGTCGTAACTCATAGTCGTAGCCTGTGGTCGTAGCGCATGGTCGAACACTGTGGTCGCAGCCTATGGTCGTAGCGTGTGATCGTAACCAGTGGTCGTAGCGCATGGTTGAACACTGTGGTTGTAGCCACTGGTCGTAGTGCATGGTCGTAGCTCGTGGCCGTATCCCGTGGTCTTAGCCAGTGGTTGTAGCACGTGATCGTAGCTCGTGGTTGAACACTGTGGTCGTAGCGCGTGGTCGAACACTGTGGTCGTAACGCGTGGTCGTAGCCTGTGGTTGTAGCCCGTGGTCATAACCAGTGGTCGTAGCGCTTGGTCATAGCACATGGTTGTAGCCTGTGGTCGTAACTCGTGGTCATAGCGCGTGGTCGTAGCTCGTCGTCGTAGACTGTGATCGTAGCTAGTGGTCAAAGATAGTAGTCGTAGCCTAGGCTACAACAATATTTTTTTGTTTCTTGATGCGATTTCCACTGGTCTGCTAGGAAACAGTACATCTATTCATACATTCATATGTGCACACATAGGAACTGGAGGCTATTGTGATGATTCTATCAAATCTGAGTACTTTTACAAGGACTGTCTCTTTCTCTCCATTGGTTTATGTGGGAGGCGATATATTGCTCTCACACATGCATGCATATACACATACACTCGAGTACTCAAAATCTCAGTATTGGCAATGATAGCTTCCTGTTAAGCGAATATTGCTACGTATGATGGTGATATGATGTTTATTTGTATCATAATATGCTGAGCACCTCCAGTTCCATTGACTTTTTTGCTGCTGTTGTTGTAGCTATCTATATTTGTTTTGTTTCCTCTAGAGTATGTTGTGAATTGGTATTTTTAGAGCAAGGCATACGTGTTAAAAGTGTTAGGATGAACATACTGAAGTGATGACTTACCTTTATCTTCTTTTAATAAAAAAAATTGGGAGGCTAAAACAATGTTGTTTTTGTTTCTTAAAAAATTGGTCCATCATCAAATGTTTTCCTTTGTTAATATTTCATGAACTGTTAGACATGTATTTTTCTATATATCCATGTCTATTGAATGTTTTTGTTCCGTAGCAACGCACGGACACTCAACTAGTCAACCAAAAAATAATTAAAGAAAGGTAGAGAGGTCCACCTGTCAACCCCTACCTCTTCGCTTCCTCTCCTCCCCCCTCTCCTTCCCAATCGCCATGGCTACCTCTTTCCAACTCCCCTAGTCAGATAAAGACACGGGTGACCACGAGGACGGCTCCCTAGCCAGATCTCTGGCCTCTCTCCCTGGCAATCCAACCTCAACAGTGTGTGGAAGCAAGCTCTACCGTCATCAGCATGCCCAATAGTTCAATTGTGGTTTGACGGGGTGAGTGAGTTCGCTGGATATGGATGGGAAGAGATAGGGCATGAAGATGCTTTTCGGGGCTAACATGTAGGCCTCACCATCATTTTATTTCTTTTTGACGAATGTGCCGTGTTAGAAAACCCTTGTCAACTTGGATCCAACCGGGCACCTGTCGGGGTAAAACCATCCTAAAATGAGGTGTGTTTTAGGTAATTTTAATAGTTAAGGGTTATGTTTTAAATAATTTTGAAGTTACAGGTTGAAATTTGGACTCCGACGGTAGTTAATGATTAAAAATAGACCTTTTTCCTATTAAAAATTCTTTCGGAGTCCCGGTCCGAGAAACAGTAGCAAAAAGGAGAAGATTTCCTTGCGTCATTTCGCGTGATCTCGTACAGGGACAGCCTCGCCTTGACGTCCAACCAATTCGGTGCATAACCTCCTTTCCAACAGTTGTGCCGCTGTTTCAGTTACGCATATATTCTCAGAATGGGAGATGTTGCAGCAGAGGATGGGCTCAAATAGCGACAAGTTCTTCTACATATCCGACGAAAAGCTCTGGAGTTTTAGCCTCATGGATCAAGCTGGGTCAGACTCTGAGCATCACTAGAGGAGGATGGTGATTCAACCAACCACTGAATTTGTCGTCCACTTTGGTGCGTACGCCTCGTCACTGGCTATCGCACAAACGGCTGTGGATTGGTTTGTCCTGCATGCGTACTAAAAGATGGTTCTTGGACTATGTAAGCTCACACTATTGTTTCACAGGAAGGAAAAGGCACCTTGTTGAAATTTTCTTGAAATGGAAAAGGACGTTGCATAGCAAGGTTTACGTAAATCACACCGATTTGATGTCAGCTAACATCATTGAACGTGCCGATGGTTCACCGGTGAGCTGCCCGATTCATCGGTCCGATCCGTTCTTTTTACTTGGCGTCCTAAAATTTGTCCTTAAACTTTTAAAATGTTAATAGATTTAAAACTATCTAGATCGACTATAGAAAAATTATATCATTAAATTTAGCGTTAAAAATATTTTTATAATATTATAAATTTATTAGTGTATCTTACTATAAAATTATAATAAGTAACAGTCAAAATCGTATAGTAGAAACCGTGAAAAATAAAAAATATCAAGTAAAAAAGACGGAAGGAGCAACTAGTTATGGCCACAATTTCAAGCATGAGTGGAACTAGGTCATAGGACCCGATGTCACAGGACACCGGGTCCAAAATTTTTTTAGCAGGAATCAGTGCCTCTAGCCTATGTGTGAATCCCCTAACCCAAATTTAGTGCACCCGGTTCTTTCATTGAAGCCCAACGAAGGGTGTATTAGCAGTCCAAATTTCTAGTAGCTAGCAACAGTTCACGAGGAGCCTTCACTTCCCTCAGCTCATGAGGCAACTATAGCAGGCCAAGCCAGCCCAATAGATAGGATCGCAACAGTCCACGGTGTCCATTTGATCGATCCCGAAGCGTGCCACCCTGCAGCAGCCCTCGATGCATGTTTGTCTCGCATGGTCGGCCAGAAAATATGCACCACATCTGTCACACAGCCGCACCCAGTTAAGTAGCAACCAGCTGTAAGAGGACGGGAGAAATCGGAACCACCGGCCGCCCTCGTCTGCGAGGTGCCGCGTGGTCCCTGTTGCCTCACGCCCTCACCAGCCAAAGGAAGTTTTTATCCTTCCGATCAGTATATACTCTGCTCTAAACTTCTCTCTCAATTCTTTCAATATGTTTCAAGAATAGGGGCTAAATGTGTGAGTTAAGATTTTAATGTGATGATTGTTGATTATTTTTTTAACGAATGACGGAGTTAAGACTTAGAGTTCCAATTTTGATTTTTGGAATAGCGGCCTAGCTCGTTGCAAATCAGAGGTAAAATTATAGTATTTAATCACAATGTTAAGTAAGCCACTGGACGTATTTTTCTATTATATTGTTCTTAAATTGTTAAACATACAAATATCTAATTGACCTTTTCAATTAATTGATGGTGATTTAATGAATGATATACGTATTTGTTATATGGAGAAACAACAATTGACGAAAATTACCATGTTATGGTTTGTCGCTTGATAAACTTGAAAGAATGTAAATGCTAAAAAGTATTACATTAACTTACATTTGATCGTTCTACTGTTTTTTACTTAAAAACTTTAAGTAATTTTATTCTATTTTAACAGGCCATTGAAGTCGGATGATATATTTTACCGATGCTGACCAATTTTTGTCTTCGATTTCACCCTTAGTTCCTTTAGTTGCTGCAACTAACTACTATTATTATCAACCTTCTTCATATTGGTAGGTATTTCGATCATTATTTCTTTATCAGCATACACTATCACTGGTTATGTTGGAGTATTGATACTAAAAATTAGCAAATATATTACTATTTAGTTTAATATTACTAAAAAATTATATATATTATTATATGTATAAAAAATAATAAATTCTGATTATTTTTATTCTAGTTCCGTCCTTGATTTCAAGAGTAGAGTTTGAAAGGAAAAAAACAAGTGTAGAGATTCAGTCGTTCAGCGGTGCACCAAAGCTTTTGAAGTTGTTTTCCCCAAAAATCAAGTTTTTTTGCGACATAGTCCAAATGTATTATTGATTATTGCGTAATAGCCCATGGAGCTTTAAGGGAATCGGCCCCATTGCAGTATGCCTTCCCGATGCGGACAACATGAAAAACAAACACAAGTTGGTGAGGAGGAATCTTATAGCTAGGTACTTGGACTGTGCACTGGTCTGCGCCGGACCGTCCTACGGTGGCCTGAACGACGGGCATCCCAAACCACCAAGAAGATAGACCACAGATACATTCTCTGCCACTGACACCGGCGCCCATTGACGAAAAGACAAGCAGTAGAGCCTGCCTGGCACGCACTGCATTTGCTCTTGCTCATAGCAGCACCTCCAATGGCGTGGCCAGGCCAGAGACGGAAACCGGCCGGCTGCCACAGGGGGACCGACGGCGGGCTGCATCCGAGCTTGCTGTGGGGTTAATTCACGGCGGTTTGTCCCTTGCGCGACGGACTTGGCGTCTGGAATGATGCTGTTGCTGCAGCCTGCAGGGTACCCACAACTGGCGATGAAACGACATCCATGTTACACATGGTACCATCCACTACCATGCCTAGCTAGTTCAGTAGTTCGTGATCAATCTTCAGCTTTCCCGTGCTGCATGTCCCCATGCATGGACAGCTGTCGGCAGCGGCGGACCAGTGTTTTAGAATGGATGTTCAAAGTTTGATAAAAATATTGTTTAATGGAATTTGAGATTTAAGACTTGGGAATTGAGAATGCATCTGTGTTATATCATGCATTGTGCGAGAGGTCTGGGTCTGCCTTGCCATCTCGACATCTCGTCGATCCACCGGCCCGATGACCTAGCCACCGCCAAGCGCAGAGATCTCGCGCCCACACGGCCTCCCCAACTCCCCGGTCGCCGCATGCTACTGGCTTGTTGTGCTTCCCTCAGCCGTTGCATGCTGCCTTCTTGATGCTCGTGTGTTGCACATTGCCTGTGCTTCCTCCTCGCCGGCTGCCCCAGGTAACGCCGCCTGAGAAAGAGGAGGACTCGGATGGGCTAAAATGTACTGGGTTAAGTGAGACGAATTTACGAGAGAAAGGTGTGAGAGTGGGCTAAATTCTATTAGGGTATAAATGTGAAAGATTTGGCCTAATTATTAATATATATATATATATATATATATATATATATATATATATAAATATAAATAATATACCTACTAAATACTAAGTATTCCATAAAATAATTTGGATATTTAAGTTCCGGGCCTGGCTCTCGGCATGACTACTAGCTTGGTTCCTTGGGACGTAATGCCCCAAGCGTCAACCTAAAGGGTTCTGTCTCCTGAACCAAAGGCTGCAGGATCGCAGTGTGCTCTGCGTAGACCTCTGGGCGCTGCTCACTGGTCAGTGTCGTGTAGAACGGTCCTGACTCCTGACAAATCAACCAATTAGTTGCTGAAGGTGGACAATTTGTAAGTCTGACAAGCCAGCGCATTCAGGAGAATTTCACCCAGTAGGTCGAGTATCAAAGCCTCAACTCATTCCTTACCTTCCTGTAAAAAAACTCATTCCTTACCTTACGGAACAGCTAGTCAAGGCCCTATTTGGAGAGGGGGATTTTTTTTTCAGATTATTAATGCTAATTGCGCTGTTCTTGTGAAATTCCCGTATTTCAAAGGTGACCTAAACTTCTTTATCAATGGTACGACAATAACTTGCTGAGGTGAGTAAGGGACCCAATTAATAGCCCCAAATTAAATGCATCTGTGTCTTTCTTCACCCTAGCTCTAGTCATTTCTGGGCAGTTATCTGTCCATAAGGCCTGTGTTCCATCAAGGAACAAGCGTAGCTTTTTTTTGGGTAAGTTATCACCTGCTGGTGATATCTTCGACATGCCTCCCCTAACCGCACGTTGTCAAAGAGTGAAAAGCAACGTATAACAAACTCAATGCTTAGGTGTTAGGACCGGCTGTGCGGTTCCTGTAAAGAATCCAATAATTTCAGGTATGGATCAGTCTTCAAAAATTTGAGCTATGGATCACATGGGTATATGGATGTTTTTTTGGTTTTATGTTATGGCTGATAGCTTTTGTCTGTACTTTTTGAGATGGCAACAGACGCGGAGACACCGACGCGAACAATGCATATGGTTTTAAGCTTAGGAAGCCGTTTAAAGAATTCGCTTCAAGAACCGCCCCTGTTTGTTTTGAATTTCGGAAAAGCCAAAAAGAACAGAGAGTGCTGAATTTTTTTCCTGAGAGAACTGAAATACAAATGAGCATTATCTGTTCCGTTGGCACACCAGACAGAGTGCTAGATTATGATTCAGTTAAACTCGCAGCCGGCCAGGAAATGAGTGAGATTGAGGTGGTCCGTGCGATAGACAATTGAGGTGGTCCGTGCGATAGACAAGGAAATAGAGAGAAATACATCGAAAGGGAACATGCAACTTGCAAGCTGTTCTTGGTGCAGCGGTGTCTTTCGTTCCATTCAATACGACAGGGAGATCTATGTAAATCGGGTCGTATGTCCTGACAAAACATACTTAGGAATATCTATACAACATTCGATTATTTTTAGAACAAAATCAGTCAGATTGATCTGAAGTGTTAGATGGAGATCCAACGGATCTACCCATACAAGCCCCTCTCCAAAAAAAATGATACCCCCTCCAAAAAATGATCTGGGACGTTAGATCTCCATCTAATGGCTCAAAATCTGACTAGTTTTGTTCTAAAAAATAGTCGAATGTTGTATAGACACTCCCAACATACTTATAGGACGGCTCAGAGCTCACTGCCGCAGGGCCCATAAAACTTGTGAAGAAATGAAGCCTCAGCCTCGTCGTCGTCAGTATTAAGTACTAAACAAGTGCTCACAACCACTAGATACACATATATCTAGCTTTCTTTAGAGAGGAAAAGAAGACCCACTGCCTTCGATACAGCTAGTTGAGTTTTGTTAGAGTTGAGAGCCCCACCCACCCAAAAAAAAAACTAGTCATTGCTACAGCTGACACATGCATTGATCGGTTAGATTGTGGTCTCAATTAACAGTTATGGTTTGCATATGGAGGGGTTGTGTTGTGCCACTGCCACATATATGGACTGAGCTGACCACTCCATGCTTTATGTGTCTCAATGCAAGATCATGCTTCATGTCTGCCTGATTAAATGCTGGTCCTCAAGAACCCCATATGCTTGAGATATGTGGCTAATTTGCAAGGTTTAGGTCTTTGTTGTTGTTGTTGTTGCTTTCCTGCCACGAATGCAATGAGAAATAGTTCCTTTCTGATATTAGAGAGATGGTGCATAAGGCTTGTCGGCCGGGATCACTACACACATTACCTCAAGCTACTTTTTGGGCTGGGTTGCTGGCAGGGGCTACTATATTTGTTGGATTGTTCAGTTTTTTCAGTGAGTGAGAGTGGGGAAAACAAATGGCATTTGACTCAGCAGTTACTATATGTTTCACCATTACTAATTAAGAAACCAGCATTTCATTTTCAATGGTGCATCCAATGAAGTTGACAGGTTTATAAAAAACATCCATTGTTGGGATCAAATGTCATCTATTTACCAATGCTTAGTGTTTCCTGCTAGTATAATTGTGGTCTACAAGGTATATGGCATTTGTAGTTTGTAATAACCATAAGCAACTTGCTTAGGGAAGTAACATCACTACAACAGCACTTCATACCTTTTCAGAAATAAACACGCAGCTTTCCGTATTAATCAGCTTTGCTCACTTGTATTGTCGGCAGCTCGGCACCAGCTACAATTTGACCTTTCCTAAACAGAATTCATCACGTTCTCCATAAGCCTAAAATTGGTATCGACCTGGCGAATTTCTAGTCAAGTAAATCAGTGGCTACCTTCCATTTAATATTGATGCGCATGCAAAGCAACTGCACAACACTGCTACAGATCCATCACTTCTTAATGTTTATCTGACAGAATGTTCTACAAAGGTTCGCTGGATGTGAATTTGGAGGTAATAGTAGATTAACCATGCCTCCATTGGTAGGGGAGGGGAGGAGGCCGCTTAACTCAATGAACAGAGAACACAGAGAATGAGTGAACGACAACACCTCGGGTAATATCTTGAGATATATTACACAGGAATGTTAGAGCGCAAGCACTTCAGCTGAGGTACCCACAAAACCTCATCAGGCACTAGCTTTGCTTAACAGCGTGCATCTTAGTGATATAAACATAGTGTGGCTGCATTCTACAAAAGTAACTTTAACAGACCCTAACTTGTCCAACAGAAATGAAAACTAAACAAGCATACACACACAACTACACGAGAGAGAGAGAGAGAGAGAGAGAGAGAGAGAGTGACAGTGTAGGCTAAAATATTACAAGGGTCACAGAGAAGGTGAACCTAGGGAGTTAGCATTACCAGAGTCTTGGAAAGTAGGGGTCCTCCTTGTTCTGATATATTGCAAACAGCTGTTTTGAGTAACGTGCAGCCAGCTTGTGACGGAACTCAAGACCATATCCATCTTACTTCTCCAAATCATGGACAGCTTCTTAAGTGGTCCAAAAGCATCATCATCCAGTAGAAACTCCCACTACTACAGAAAACTATATTACAGACGGTTCAGAAACGTCATCATAGACAGTTTTCTGAACCGTTTGAATTTATGGATCAGTGATAATCAAAGGTTATCACAGACGGTTTTCGAATCGTCTGTGGTGTAAATATTACAGACGGTTTGTAAGTAAAAATCGTCTGTGATGGGTGATAATCACAGACGGTTTGTAAGTAAGAACCATTTGTGATACTCGTTTTCTCCGACGCCATTAACATAGACGGTGTCCAAATTAAAACCGTCTGTGTTAGTGTCGGTCACAGACAGTTTTGTCAAACTGTCTGTGATTTGGCATCTAGTATTAGGTTTTCTGTAGTAGTGTCCGTATGCAAGATCCCCTAAACAAAACAAAACAAAAACCACCTTGCAAATTGAGGCAAATGAAAACCCCTAGTTTAATGATAGGTCTTGAGCTCTTCCATAAAATTCAAGCGATATGTTAAAATCTAAACCCAATAGTGCAACACTCCTGTGCACACCACTCGCAGATAGTTAATAGCACAGGAGTCAGTTAACAGGCGCTTTAGCGCACGTCTCCTCGCCTCGCAGGCAGCTCATCAATCCCTAGTTCTTCATGCCCCAGCGTGTTCTTAGTCATCGGGTTAGTTCACCTAGCAAGGGGCAACACCGCACGATGCCTTCACCTCCGTGTAATACGACTCGACATACAGGACATTTCCTTGGCCAAGATCAACTCGACCACTCGCGGTTCGGGCTCATGTGGAAAGTACATGCTGAATCAAGAATCCATTCATTGCTGGTTTTGGAATCACCGGCAAAGGTAACAAGAATATCTCTATCAGAACTTTCTTTGGTGACAATGGTGGCTTTAAGTTCATCCTCTTGTTGATCCTTTTTAAAATTGTTATTCATCTTCTCCTTGTTTTGCAACTTCCAACACTCGGATATGTCATGACCATTCTTCTTGTAATATCGGCATGACTTTCTATTTCTAGATTTAGATATGCCTATGTATCTACTTTTGCTTCTGCCTCTTGAATTGCCGTTTGAACTCTTCTCGTATTGCCTGCCGCGGACAGACAAACCTTCTGCATCTGTACTTGAACTTTCACTGAGAGTGAGAGTATCTCGGCTATATAGAATAATATCTCTAAAAGTAGAATACGAATTGGGCAAAGAGCATAGCAAAATAAGACTCAAGTCTTTATCATCACACTTTACCTCCATAGCCTCGAGGTCTGCAACAACTTTCTTGAAAACTATCAGGTGGTTCAACAATAAGACTCCCTCCGCTATCTTGTGGGAATAAAGATTCTACTTCAGATGCATCTTGCTGGTCAGATTCTTGGTCATGCAAATCTACTCCAGCTTCATCCATAATGCGGAGGCGGATGTCTCCTCTATAACCTCCTGTAAAATATTATTTGATAGATGAAGATAAATTTGAGATGAGGCCTTACGGTCTTTACGTTACTTCTCATCAGCAGACAATGTGGCTGGCATCTTATCGATTCCTAAAAGTGCATCATCCAAATCAAGCTGTGATAAAACAGCTCAAATCTTAACTTGCTATAGAGAAAATTGGCTACTGCGAGACACAACCTTCAGTCCTAGCCTTTGTTCATTTGTTTGGCCGGGCCAGTCAAGGTAGCTCAAACCTCCAGATAGTAGAGCGGATCATGCGGCCGTAAACTCGGTGACGAATCGACGATGGCCATGGCTTCGACGTAGGCCGCCCAATCGGCTGGGAAAACAAGTATTGAAGCAGCAGAGCATTTTGGCAAGGCTGGTGAACGGAAAAACTGAAAAGCCCCAAAATTTCAAACCAAAAATTTTCATTATTTTTGCTGGATTTTTGAGTGAATTTCGAAAACCTTCCTTTTTGGGAAAGTTTTCCCCGTTCCCGCCTTCCTTTTCCGGCTGGATGCCTCCCCCTCCCGCTGGCGCCCTCCCCGGTTTCCCGCCTCCTCTCTTCTCCCGGCGTCTCCTTCCCTCGCGCTTGCGCTGGCGCCGCCCCGACTCCGCCTTCTCTCTCGCCCAGCGCCTCCCTTCGCTCCCTCTCGCCCGCTGGCGCCCCAGCCCCTCTCCGCCTTCGCCCCGCGCACGCGCTGGCGCTGCGCGCTGCGCCCGCGTCGTGCCCGTCTCTGCGCCGCCCTCGGATTCGCGCTGCGCCCACGCCATCCCGACCGCGCGGTCCGAAGCCGGCAGCACTTCTGCGCCACATGTCGCCCCGCGTCTGCCCCCGACCCCACCTGCCAGCCTCCGCCAGTCCCCTCCGCCGCGCGGGAGCTCGAGCTCGCCCGTGCCGAAGCTCACCTGCTCCCCTTTCCCGTCCATCGCCATTACTCGCCTGGCAGAGCCGGCGTCACTTCCATCCCGCGGAGGAGACTTGCCACCAGCTCCCCATCCCTTTGTTGACTGCCGTAGCCGCTCCCGTTCCTTCTCCCCGAAGGTTTCCTCTCCCTCCGCCCGGGTATAAAACCCCTTTCTCCCTCTCCCGCACGCTCCCTTGTTTCCCTGTTCCCCCTACCACCCTCAGTCACTCCCTACTACTCCAGAGAAGCTCCCTGAGCCACCAATTGAAGCCCCACTGCCCGAGACTCCGCCATTGCCGTCCCCTGCGCCGGCAAGCCCCGCAAGGCGGATCTCCCTTCTCCTCCCTCCTTTTCTCGATTGCTCTCAGTTGAAGCTTCCTTCCAACCCCCTGACCATCGTGGTGACCCTTGCAGGCCCGGTGATCGCCCGTACAGCTCTACCGTCGAAGCACCCCGCCGGCCGCACCACCCTCTCCGTGGCCAGCCCTCTCCGCAGCTCCCCAACTCCTGCCACCGCCGCCATTGTGAGCCCCTCGGCCCCCTGAGCGTGTAGCCGCCCCCGATTGAGCTACCTCGCCGCCGGCAACCTCCCTCGCCGCCAAATGGCCGGACCACCCCCATCTTCCTCCCGCCCTCTCCTCTATTCCCCTCCCCTTCCAAGGCCCCAAAATGGAATCCCCTTGTCAAACCGCGCCCGCCGGTGCCCTTGCCCGCCGCCGGCGACCCCTCCTGCGCTCGGACCACCGTCGCCACCGTTGCTCTGTCGCGGGAGCACTGTAGCGGCCGGAGGTTGAAGACGACGCCTCCCCGCGACGTGGCTTCCCCTCCTCCGTTCATCGCAGCTGTAAAATCTAACCTCGGCTGTCCGATCTCCCGTACCGCTTCGGCCGTCTCCTTTATTTCGCCGCCGTCCGATCCTCCCCCTCACCGCATCGTGTCCGCCCGCTCGCTCGCCATCCCGCCCGCTCGCTCCTCCGCGTGTCGCCCATCCGAGCCGCCTCCGCGTGGGCTGCCTTCCCTCGGCCTGCGCCGCCTCCCCGCGCGCGCTCGCCCGCGGGCCACGCATCGCCGTGGGCCGCGCTGGCCTTTGGCCGTGTGGGCCGCACAGTGCCAGGCCGCACTGTTGCTTTGGGCCGGCTAGCACTGTTCACACCGATTTTTCAATGATTTATCAATTTCCAATATTCCAGAAAATCCAAATAAATCCTAGAAAATCCCATAAATTCCCAAATTTCACCACTTTGCTCCAAATAATGTCCTGAACCCATTTTTGGCCTCCACTTCCACAAATTCATCCCAGATAAATTCCTAAAATTCCATTTGAAGGATTTATGCATTTTACTCCTTTTTAATTAGTTTATTTTCCCTCGCTTGATTAGTCCCAAGCTGGACTTATTTATTTTATGTGTTTGCGCTAGTGTCGAAGATCCCGGAAGTTCAAGTGCAGTCGCAGGATCCAGGAGCTTCTACGTTCGAGCTAGCCGAGTTCGTCCAAATTGCCGGCAAGTCCCAAATCCTTTGATCATTTTGCAACCCATGTTATTTAATTATGTTATTATGCTATTTGCATTGAGCTAGTTCTGAAATGTTAGTTCAAAAATAAAATAAAATGTTTAGAATGACATGTTATGTAGTTAAACCAACCACCGACAAATGCCATGTTAAACTTGTAGCCATGCCTTTGTAACCCTAGAAATAATTATCTGTTAATCTAGATAATCGTAGGATATTATTATCATGCAAAGTCTTCGACTAATAAGGTTGTGGTCGCGGGCCAATAGAATTTGCAAACCCGACTCTAGGGTAGGGTGGTATGGGACACCGTGCCCTAGAGCGAAGAGTGCCTGCGTGCACAAGGTAGGGTAAGGGTTGGGGATAGAGCTGGCGAGTTAGTCTTCGCCCAACTCTTACCCTAGGACTGAAGTTAGGGTAAGCGTGGTGGTGCGCCGCAATACGGATCATTCGCCCACTGCCTACCCTAGGTTGGGTCACGGGCCTGGAAAGGTTGTGGACCATGTGAGAATATAGAACTAGACCCTTACGCTGAGCAAATGACATAGTGATCGCTCAACCACAGGAGTTGACTTGTCAACACTGGTCTAGTAGCTGCTCAACTCAATTGAAACTCTACAGATATTGTAAAGGCTTGTCATTGAGAAAGCGAGGTTAGGTAGGCCGTACTGCGGGTGCCTAACAACGGTAGAGTTCACTCGAAGCGGACGGGAGTTTATTGTGCTAGACCCGAGTGAATTCTACCGGGTAGAGCCTATACAAAGAATTGAGCAGTGAAACGACCTGGCTTTCTTAACTCTTTAGCGGGAGTTAAGGGATCGTGTGGGTAAAGCTGAGCAAACTCTGCAGAGTCAAATAAATGGTATTCGAATACGCCGTGCTCCCGGTTACTGGAGCTGTGTCACTTGATTCTAGCAGCGAAGCTTAAGTAGTTTTGTAAATGTTTAACTTGGTTAGGTTGGTTAATTAACTCTTCATGAAAAATCCCTGAGATCTTAAGAAGTAGATTTGGGTCCGTCTTATCAAAATGTTTGCAAATAAAACTGCATCCACTCAAAGTTAATAAACGAAGTATACTCCCTTCCTTTGATGATCCGTGCATGTAGTAAGATAGAGTCCCTTTGGGACTTGCTGAGCCGGTTGTTTGGCTCACGGCTTGCTTTTGCCTTTCTTTAGAGGATCAAGAAGAAGGTGTTTGTCTCCCCGTTGAGGAAGTCCCGGAAGGTCTCTTCTTCGGCGAGGACCCGTGGCTTTAGGTCTTGGCCGCGCTCAAGCGGATCTTGGAGCTTCTGTAATGTAACTATATTTTGGGCTTGCACGCCCCGCTGTTGAAAATGGATGTTAATCCTTATGTAAAGTATATGCTGGACTTTTGTTGTAAGCATGCAATGGTATAATCTTGCGCGACACTCTATAACTGTTCATACGTGAATAGTTGCGAGGTGCCGTGTCCGTATGCTCCCCTGAGAATCGGGGGCGTTACAAAAACCTAGACCACAAGTCCGTAACATTTTTTGTGTTATTAGCCGTTAGCTCGTCCCACTTTGGAAACATAACTGCTGGTACGATTTTTACCCGCCGTGAGCCAAGTAATCAAGTCTTTGTGCGGAATGAGCAGCTGGCAAGTTCATAGATCGTCAACAACTAAACAACATGCGGCAAGTTGTTAAACCTGTGGGGGTGTAGCCTACGCTTCTTAATTTGTATTACTCCCAAAATTGGAGGGGCCTGATTAATCATTATTAGGTCAGAATAATCGTGACCAAGAAGAGTTCATGACAAGATTGGGCCGGACCTGTAGCTTCTTTACCATCCAAACCGACCCATCACCCGTAGAACCGGCGCCTCCGGTGTCAGAGGGGCCCACCGGCCTGAGTAGAGATGTACCTTAATTAATACTAAACTGTGTGGAGATGGCCACCTCATGAGTAACCGTACGTTAAGTCCTCCAATCCCCGCGGGCCACGTGCTCCCGTGTGGCCCGCTCGCGCGGGAAGCGCAGCTTCAACCTGGTCAACCGGTAGTTGGGCCTTGTGGGCCGGTGAAATAATCCTAGCTAATAATTAGCGTTAACAGTACAATTAAATTTAATTAACAGTAATGAAAGAGTAATTAAAGAGCAAATAAAGTAATTATAATACAGTGAATTACAAAAAAACTTAAACATAGCTCTTGCAAACGAAATAAAATTATTACAATGCTTGAATAATTATAAGAATTCATTGTGCATCTAGAAATAAATAAATTACAAGTATTGCATTAAAATAAAAAATAATAAAATTATTTTTGCATTATTTTAGAACATTGTATTTTCCTATGCATGCTCGGCTAGTAGTAGCCTCCTAAAGTCAACCCGAAACACGGTCTTTTCTTTTGTGATTTAAAAGCAAAGAATAAAAATAATCTAAAAAAGAATAAAAGAAATAAAAATGTCTTGCTCTGAGAACCTGGTCAACTTTAAAATACCGAATCTATTAGTGTTTATCGAGATACCTGAACTATATAGAACTAGCCGACACCTCTTACTTAAGTAGATCTATTCATTGAACAGAAAACGTAGCCAAACACCCACTAAAATTTTACCGACTTATCTTCCTTAATAGAAAAAATAAAGAATAGTACCGAAATCACCCCATAGACCAAAGGAAGAGAAAAGGCAGCCACACACCAGCCCTCTCCTTCTCACTTCACTTTCCCAAACTGAGAGCCAAGCTAGAGAAGACAAAGCACCATTCCATCATTGCATAGCTCAGCCAAACCAAAGCCCAAGCTGAATATAGCCACCATGTCCACAACCAACAACTGAGAAGAGTGAAGTAGGGAGAGAGCTCAGAGAAAAGGAGCCAAGGGTGCAGAGGAAGATGAAGGAGAGGAGCGAGGATCATGAACGACTATCTTCGGCCGACTACGACAAAGGAAAACTGTTTAGCGACATCACTCGATAAGGACCAAACAAGACCGACAAAGTCACCAAGCACGTGGGGATAACATCACGGCCATCATGATCGTCGTCATCGTTCCTTGCATTCTAAGCAAGTAGGTCCTCAACCCTTTTTTTCCTCCCCATATCACCTCATAACCACAACACAAACACACAAACGCCTCCGCGAGCCCAATCCGGCCAAGCAAGGTGGCAGGAGAAGGGGAACCACCCTACCTCGGTCGGAAGGCCGCGACTCGACAGTGGCGAGTCAGTGGAAGCAACTGTCATGCACCCTTGGAAGGTGACATGCTCCTCGGTGTATGACACCCGCAAAGTACCAACGCAGCGACACGACCACCGACTTTTCCCTTCCGTGCGTACTCATGAGTTAAGCAAGCTAAAAATAGCAAAAGTCAAAACACATAAAGAAGGGGTAGACTGAACCATCTCGGGTAGGAGGAGGAAGAAGTGGAATCGGTGGAGCCAGTGCTAGAGTTGGCCGGAAGGAGGCACAACGGAGGCGGTAGAGCCGTATAGCTATAGACAAACATGAGGAGCCATAAGGTGCTGAAGCCATGGCCGAGGTGTCGAGCCGAGCCCAGGGGAAATAAATAGGCGGCCACCAAAGCTCAGAGTAAGGGGAAAAACTAGAGGAACCGAAAAGAGAGATTTGGGACCGGCGGGGAGGACCACTAGCGGCAAGTTGACAGCCAGCGTGTCCATTAGCAGCCAAGAGCGTGGAGAAGCCAGAAGACCAACGGGAAACCAAAGGAGGCACGCAAGATCCAGCAGAGGAGGCCACGACGCCGAACACATGGCCGACGACATGCCCGTGGCAGCGCGCTCGAGCCTTCACGGCAGCATCGTTGGAACCAGAGAGAAAGAGGGATGCAGTAATGGAGTTTGGGGTATGGATAGACAAGAGTAGCCGGCGGGAGAGGTGTGCATGTAATTGTGGGTGTGTGTGGCTGTGGTGTTGTGTGTGTGGATCGGGTGTGGGGTTTGGCGTTGTGTGTTTTGGTGGTGTTTGGTGTTTGGGGGCGGGATCCGGTGTGAGAACTGTGTTGTGTGTGTTGGAGTGTTGTGTGTTTGGTGTGTAGGTTAGTGTAGGGTATTTTGTACGTGTGAATAGGGTAGTAAGAGCAGAGTCTGCCTGCGAGCCAGCAACAATAAGTGTAAATTAGATGACCATTTTAGTAGAACTAACAGATCGGGAGGAAATAACATTAGGAAAGGCACGAAATTAATCTAATGACTGATAAAATTTTAATTAAATAAAATTTGCTAAAATCCATAAAAGGGAAGAAACTGACTGTATAAAATTAAGAATCACCCACATTAATAAGTATTTTAAATCGTACTCACTGGTCGACTCCCTCACGCGCCGCCTAAACAACTGATGTTGTCAGTCCCTCGGCTTCGCCTCCCCGGGTTATTGGCGCCGCGCCTTGGTTCCCTTCTTGGTCGACTCTCCTCTCCCTCACTAGCTCTACTACTGCTCTTCAGTTTGCCTCCTCCTGGTCATCGCCCTAACCTGATTTGGCCGCCAATGGTTACTTGAGCGCCTCCTTGGTTTGCCTCCGGCTGGATCCAACCCTTGACACTGTGGATCCGACGCCAGCTGCAGAGATCCGAGCTCCCCTACTAACTTTTCCCCTTTCTCAATCACTTCTACTTACCTGGTTTATTCTTTGATTCGAGTTATTTTTGGACAAGGATAGGGTGGAGGTGGTGAGGGTTGTGGAACCGGTGGGCTTGCCATGGCGGGGCTCAAGGTTCCCACACGCCTGGGAGTGCGGTGGATGTCGAGTGCACACAGTGGCCGACGATGGCACGTCGTTGTAGGATCGAGGAGGCCGACTAGAGGGGGTGAATAGGCGGTTTTAAAAATCCTTTGGCTAAAACCGAGTCTATGTGTGGAAGAGTAAATCAAATCAATTTTGCACAATTAAGATCTAAATCAATTAGTCTCACTAAGTGCACCAATAATCTAAGTATTTGTTAAGGCTTATAATCCTAGGGTGATAAGCAACCAATTTAATTCTAGGAATATAAAATGATTGAATATAAATTGAGCACAAGAAAGCAAACCATAATGACACGATTTTTTTACCATGGTGTTCGGAGACTTGCCGGTCTCCCCTAGTCTACATTGAGATAAGACAAAATGAATTAGACCGGATCTATGAATTAAGCCAAACACCTCAATTCCACTAGTGGTAGATCTTTCCCATTTATAAAGAGTATGAAATAGACACATATGACTTATTTGGGGTTTGGTCTAATAGAGCAAAACAACTTAAAATGAGATCATATTTGAGTTATGCAAGGAACTTATATTTGAAACATATTCAAAGAATATCACTCTTTAAATCTCCTCAAAATACATTTTCAATTTGCAAAAGAGCTCAAAAAGGCAAAACCAAAGCTCCTTAGTGCATTTGAAAAGCAGAGAAACAAGCTTCAAAAAATCTGAGATAAATCATAGGGCTAGTCCTTAGAAATACACACAAGTTTCATTTTTGGGAGGCTCTCCCAAATGTCAACTACTTTGAAGGTATGAAAATCATAAAATTTCAGAAAACTAAAAGTTTCAAGTTTTCAGATTTTGACATTCCATTTGAGCTTCAAGACATGGTTGAAACACTGATCAAATGATCTTCAGAAAATCTGACAAAATTTGATACAGAAGATCAACTATAGAGGATCAAAACTAATTATTGTGCCTTCATAAAAATGTGAACTCATTGGAAGATACAAAAATCACAAATCTGCTCAAAACTATGTGAAACTCTGAATTTTCAACATTTGAGCAAAGTGATAAAAAGTCATAATTTTTCAAATCAAGTTTAAATGCTTTAAAATTTTGTAGAAACAAACTTTGGACTTCTAAGAGACTTTTTCAACAAGAATTTTTGAAAAAGAAATCTCAATTCAAAAGTTATGCCCAAAAGCACCTTCTTTGCAATCTTTTTGCATAAAGAGGGGAGAAATGCAAAAAAATATTTCAAATGAGGTCCAAATATTTTGAAATTTTTAGATTTTAACATTGGAATAATTAAAGAAATTTCAAAAAATAAATTTTGTAAAAGAAATTTTATTTCAAAAGATATGGTAAATTGCACTTTGAATGCAAGATAATAGAAATTTTATTTCAAAAGATATGGGGAATTTTTGTTTCTAAAATAGGAATTTTTACTTCAAAAGCATTGGAAAATATTTGAAATACATATTTAAGTACTTTTATCTAATTTTTCGTAAACTTAGGCCTTTTAAACAAGATATTTGACTTTTGACAAAAAAAAAAGGCTCTTTGAAAAATCTAAAGTTGTATATCGCTAGAAGTTTCACTCCATGAATGCAAAATGAAGCAAATAAGAAACTCTTCAATTTGAATGGTATGTATGAATTTGAAATGCCATTTTAAACCAAGACACAGCAAAGGATCCGGTCCAAGAGGCAAAACTTACATAGCGTAGAACATGACCAATATATGTCAAAGATGATTTTTGGGTGAGTTTTAAAAAGCAAATAACTTTTGATACGTTAGTATTTTGAGAAACTTTTGAATACAAGAATTGTTAAGAAAGACCAACTTTAGGGTTTTTATTTTGAAAATATTTCCAAAGTCCTTTTACAATTACTTTCACACAAAATATGAATTTAAAACCAAAACAAGATACTAGTAACTATTTTTTAGGCTTAAAACTCTTTTTTTTTTGAAATTAGTTTTTACAAAGCCACGTTCTTTGGAAAACATTTGCAAAGTTTTTATATGCAATTTGCAACTAGTTTTTCATGATATAACTAATAATTACAAAAAAAAATTGTTTTTAGCTAAATTGGCTTAATTTTCAAAATTAATATTAGCATTTAATTAGTTTGGGCACACTTAGAGATATGATACATTATAATTTAGCACCTCCCTCAATGTGCCACACCCAACTTGCTTAAGATTGTGAATAAGGAATTTTTAAATAAGAGCAATACATCCTTTTGAAAAAGATTTTCATGCTATGCAATCTACACATGGCAAGAGCTAGATATTTCAATTCAACATGCTTGTTACTGAGGTAACATTAGCTCAAGACGAGAGATGATGATCTTCAAGCTTGGTTCTATTTTTGCACATGATAGAATCCACCTTTTTATGTGGGAGCTAAGCTTCTAATGCATCTCCAAGCACCTATTGGACAATCAAGCATATTTTGGTATCCAAACTCGGTTGAGTTCTTGGATGTTAGTCACAATGAATTAGGGGACCCAAATGGTCCTAGTAATAGTCTTAGGTGAACTAACACATCTAGCAATCACCCTACCATCTCTAACATTCCTAAGAAAATAATGATCATTATAGATAATAGGTTTAGGAGTGATACCTTTGGCACAATCCTTATTAAAATGTCCCTTCTCTCAGCAATTGCAGCAAGTTTGATATTTCTTTCCATCCTTTGTATTCTTATCTTGCTTATTACCAGCTTGCCTCTTCATTGATGACCTTTGTCATTCATCTTATTAGGGCACACCGAGGCACAATTGCAACCAAGGCACTTGACATTCTTCACGTGTCTTGCATTGTGCCTTGTCTTGCTATTCTTCTTCTTGTTGGAGACGAAGCCAATCTCTCTAGTCATTTGAATTTCTTTAATTGCTCAAAAGTTTATCAGGAGAGGCTTTCCCTTTGTAACATTTCTCCAAGTCAAGGTTCAACTTTGTGACTTAGGTGTTGAGCTCATTATTTTCCTCTACAAGAGTAGTATCACAATGCATAGAGGAAAAGAAGCATTTTCACTAGAGCAATAAGGCATGTCAATCAAATCATCACAAGAGGTGGATATGCTAACATTAGATGAAATGCAAAGACTAGGTGCTATACATGACATATCGTCTAATAAATCACATATAATACCTATATCCACCTTAGACTTGTTGAGATCCTTAAGAATGAGAGTCTCATGAGCTTCCTTTAGCTTGTCATAAGAATCCTTGAGAGAAAGAAATTCTTTCTTAAAGACTTTGAATTTTCACTTCGCCTTGCCAAGGTACTCATTTAAGTCTTCTAGCATATCCATCAACTCATCATAAGTAGGTTCATCACTGTCATTATTTATCTTTTTATTACCTTTAGCCATAAAGCAATGAGTTGATGTAGAGTGGCTTGTGGATTCTTCAGTGTCGGAGCTAGAGATTGAGAATTCTCCTCTCGACATCCACTTTTCTATACAATCATCCATTCATAATTACCTTGAAGTTGTGTCCACATCTCATGAGTGTTTTTAACATTGCATATGTCATCGAATATCTCTATACTCAAAGCACTAAATAAAACGTTAATTGCTTGAGCGTCGACATATGAGTATTTCTCTTCCATAATAGTTGGAGCAAGATGATCCTTTGGAGGAGAAACACCCACATCTATAATCTGCCAAATTTTATGGCTCATGGCCTTAAAATAACAAAACATGCGGATTTTCCAAATATCATAATTTGTGCCATCGAATATAGGTGTCTCACCGAGGTGCACTATATCACTAATAGCCATCCTTTACTCTCTAGGCGGTGAAACCTAATAAAATGAGAGACTAAGATCTGATACCACTTGTAGGATCGAGGAGGCCGACTAGAGGGGGGTGAATAGGCGGTTTTAAAAATCCTTTGGCTAAAACTGAGTTTATGTACGGAAGAATAAATCAAATTGGTTTTGCACAATTAAGGTCTAAATCAACTAGTCTCACTAAGTGCATCAACAATCTAAGTCTATGTTGAGGTTTACAATCCTAGGGTGACAAGCAATTACTTTAATTCTAGGAATATAAAATACTTTAATATAAATTGAGTACAAGAAAGCGAATCATTCAATGACACAGTTTCTTTTTACCGTGGTATTCGGAGACTTGCCAGCCTCTCCTGATCCATGTTGAGGTAAGCCCAAATGAATTGGGCCAGCTCCATGAATTAAGCCAAACCCCATAATTCCACTAGTGGTAGCTTTTTTCTGCTTCGGGTAGGTGAGCTCCAACCTTCACAACACTTCGGGCCTCTTCACAATATTTTTTTAAGAGATCACTGGACAAAATGCCTCTAACGCTATTTAGGAGTCGGTAACCTCTAAGAGTAACAAGTCAAGCCCCTTGCTTGACTCTCACCATGTGCAATGAATGCACAAGCTCAAGTGGATGCAAAATCCACCTCTAGATGCAACGCATGCAACTAAAGACCTCCCTCCTTGCTTACAAGGTGCAACATATACACAATTGAGAGAAGAAACTCACACTAGATCAATAGAATAAAATGGAGCGCCAAAGATTGCTCTCCAACCGGCCACAAGGAGGTATTCATACCCCACACAAAGAAATTAGCTGTTGGATGCAAAATCAAGAAATCCAATAGTGCCACAGACACAGGGGCTGATATACTGCTCCCCTCATAATGGCTATAAAACTAGCTGTTACAACCAGCTGTCAATAGTACCACCCACACAGATTCCACTCGGCTCAATCGGTACTACCGATTTTCAGGAGACATAAGTTCTCAAAAACATGCACTCTGGAAATAACGTACCGCCAACTAGGAACTGATCCTACCACACTGCAGTACTACCACACCACACAGGCCGGCACTACCGGAGTCTGGTCATACCACACCACACAGGTCGGTACTATCGAAGTTCGGTCATACCATGCCACACAGGCCGGTACTACCGCTTTCCATTTTCCAGAGTCAAGGGTGCATATACTTCAATAAATTTGCAAAACATATTCGCAAATGATAGTACCATGCACACAAGAATCAAACCATAAGTCCCAACAAGTTACAAAACATATTTGCACATTTTCGGAATCATGACACAAGGTATAGGTATATGGACTCAACATGTTTGCAAAACACATTTGCAAACCTAAGTCACATGCTACAAGGATTATGCATAAGCTTTAACCATTTGTAAAATACTTTTGCAAATATAAACCTTATACAACAAGAAGTAGGAAACATGGATTTCAAATATTTACAAAACACATTCACAAATTATAGTATCATGCTGCAAGGATTAGATGCATGAGCCTCAACTATTTATAAAACACATTTGCAAACAACAGCATCATGCCATGAAGAGATAGAGCAAGCGAGATTGAGCCATCAACACATGATGAGACTCAAGCTACTGGACAACACCCCTCTTAATAGTACAACAAACTTATACAAGCAATCCGGTCTTTCAACCAAACACCAAGACCGATAAAAGACTAGGAACACATTCTTAGCTCTAGTTAGTCATACATTTGTCTCACGCATCCTCTTGAAGCTTGATGACACACATTTTCACTTCAAGCCCGGGACATATCTTCATATGCATCAACCCATGATGCATACTCCACTTGCCCTCCATCAACACATGATGGGTCTTCTCTTGTCTTGATGATCAACTCATAATCATCTTCTCTTCGGGATCTTGATGCGCATCGACACATGATGCATCCTCTTCTTAATGACCTTTAACTCATGAAGTCATATTTCATCTTGAAACTTGACTTGATGATCTTTAACACATTAAGCCATCCAAGTCATCCTCATTATGAGATCTAACTTATTCATCTAACTTATGAAAAAATGTTGGTCCCACAATGTGATTGTCATTAATTACCAAAATATACCATTAACTTATAATGACGGGTCTAGATTCTTCAATCTTTCCCTTTTTGGTAATTGATAACAACCACCACAATTGCAAATAATTAAATATAAAGTTGTTTGAACTCGAAGTGCGGTACTACCGCCAACTAGGATAGGTACTACCGCACGGTGGTAGTACCGCATGCCAAGATCAGTATTACCAATTTCTAGAGCTCCAAGAATTGTCCAAAAACATACTCCCTAGAAAAACATACCGCCAACTAATTTTCGGTCATACCAGAGTGTGGTGGTACCATTTCTTATTTTCGGTCATACCGTGCTACAGTAGTACCGCCATATACACCCCAATACTATTGATTTTTCCGGGGAGCTAAAGTGATCTTAAATACACCTCTTTGAAAATAACGTACTGCCATGTAATTTTCAATCATTCCGGGGTGCGGTAGTACCACCAATTTATTTCGGTCATATTGTAGAGCGATAATATCGTCCCTAAACTGCAGTCATACCGTTTTTCCTGAGAATGCATAGTTGGATTTAGAATTTATATTCAAATACATGTTTGGCCTCTAATTGATCCAAATGGCATAAGACAACTACATTCAAACTGCTAGCTATGGTCCCTGTTTATAGCATGTCGTCTAGTCTAAAATCCAGTCTTCCACCTAATCTCCAAAGATCGGTAAAATGCAAAGAGATCATAGGCTACTTATACCTTTGTCTTGAGCCATGTTGATCTTCTTGTCATCCATAGCATGCCTTTACGAGTCATTAAATGAATTTTGGGACTATGTCTTTTAGACATCTTAGCACACATGTTAGTCTCGAACACAAACAATTGAATATAAAGTAATATGAGTATATATAAACTACACAAGTTTTATATACTCAGAAGGTATGTTTCAAAATAGAGATCCCCAATATATGTGAAAAAAGAAACATAGATTAATACTAATGAATCCACAAAACATAGAGTGAACTCTCCCTAGATGTGTGCATACAAGAATGTGTAATAAAAACATACATATATTCAAGTTAGACTTTTGGTGAAGTCCAACCTATATTTTGGATCCGAGAAATGCAACAAGATATGAGAATATGACGTTCAATGTATACCTCCATGATTTTCACCTTTTCATCCAAATGAGACTAAACAATAATATACTCAACAAACGAGTTAGTCTTATAGTTATATTTATCATTAATCACCAAAACCAATCTAATTAGAGCTTGACCTTATAGCCGTTGCTGTGGTTACTCTTCTCTGGTATATGCTACTCCCTTCCCTACTTCTCCTCTTGCTTATCTCTATGTATGCCATGGATCTGATGGATGGTTTGCGAATGATGATGCACGTGGTGTGGTCTCGTGATGGTGATGGCAAGATCTAAAATGGGTTATGGGGCTACCTTGTTGGATGAAAGTTGGCTTGATTAGGGAAAGAACCGAGGCTCAGTTTTCTCGATTGCTCGCTTGGCTCGACTATGTTCCAATTGGTTGGTGGTTGGTTCGGTTGTCGCCTCCTCCTAGCATTGTTGTCCCCTTATGCTTCCTCCTCCTACTCCTGGCATTTCTTGCTCCTCTGACCTTGTTGCCGAGCTCCACCTCGCCTCCTTTCTCTCGGTTGGCTTGGTGGATTTGGGGGAAAATGGGTTTGATCTAGGGATGGAGTCTTGGGGTGTTGTTGTTCGGCTGTGGTGAATGGCTAATGGTTGTGGGTGGAAATGGCTCTCTTTCTCTTTTCCCCTGGATATTCTCTCGGCCTTATCTCCTCCCCTGTGTCTTCTCTATGCTCTTAGGGGGTTTTCACTTTGTTTTTCAACCCATTTCTTAGCCTAGGTGAATCTCAAGGACGAGATTCTTTTTAAGGGGTAGGTTGAAACAACCTCAAATTTTCAAAATGAGATTGAATTTATTTGGATTTTGTTCGTAACCAAAACTCTAGCTAATTCCACACCCTTCTCAACCCTTGACAGCCCTTCCACCAATCTCACTGTCTCTCTCTGTCATTTGATCAAAACCTAATCGTCTGCCACTGTTCATGATCCAAAAATATCACCGTCCACCTGGCCGCTGCTCATACACCGCTACCATGACTTCACCCACCGCTACCATGCCTCTGCCAGGCCGTCAACACCGTACGCCTCACCTATCTCGCCCCTAGCATGCCCCTTAATTTCCCTTGATTCACATCAAAGTCAGGCCGGAATTCAGGGCCGCCTACCCTGCTCTCTCTCTACCGATGTACCGTCGCTAGAATTCTCTGCAAAACCACCTTGCTTGCTTCCCTGTCTCTACCAGACCAGCGTACGACCCTTGACACCTGACCCCCCTCCTTAATTGCCACAACCATCATTTGGCAGAGCGTCGTAACCACCTCGCCCCCTGTCTCACTGCCACACCACCAATTCACCTTGTCGACCTAACATCCCACCCTACGCCTTGACCACCGCAATGTGACACCCAAGAATGCGCTATGATCTCAGCCAGCTGAGCCCTCCTGAGCCTTCTCGCCACGGCCACGCACCAGGACCCAAATAGTGCCTCCCTATGGCCGACCACCTTAAAAACCACTATATAAACCCCTGAACACCTCTATTGAGTAGCATTGGCGTCCAATGAGCCACCCCTACCCTCAATTGCCCCGACGACCACCACACCACCGGCGATCATTAGAAAACCCCAAAGTAAGCCGATTTCCAATTCCTGTTATCTAGTCAATTACTTTTCGATTGCATTCGCCCGTAGCCTCCTCATGCTCCTAGGAACACCACCGAACCATTGCCATAGCTTCTCGAGCCCCCTTCTTCCCGGTAACTGAAGTTCACCGCCCGGCCGAGAGGCCTCACTATGGGCAGCCTTGCACAGCTATCCCCGACCCGAGCCACTGCTTCCCTAAGCCATCCCTACTTCCAGTGATGCCCAAATGCTAATACTATTATTCTCTTAACCTGCAATTAACCCCTATGCCATTCAAAAGTCTTGAGAAGAGAAGACCTCACTGCTGACGCTCGCCTGACTTTCAGCCACTCCCGAGCCCAAAAATGGAATTCTCGTGGTCCCAGGAACCCATCTATGGTCACCAATTGTTATTTCGACCATGAATTCTTCGACCGCTCCTCCGCTTGAAATCTCTAACAGCCTTGTAATCGAAAGAAACTTCGGCCATACCGCTTTGAGTCCGGAGCAAGCCGCTCGAACATCGTCCGATGCTCTTAAGCCGTTCGAACGCCGTCCGATACTCTTAAACTACTCGAACACTATCCGATCTTCATTGACTTCACACTCGAAGTCAAACCTCGACCGTCCACCTGACTTTGTAGTCATACCCGAAATCATCTGAGTACTCGAAACACCTATGTTCTTCGAGTACGGCGATGACAACCCGATAGTGACTGTAGCAACCGGACCCGCTGTAAACAGTAAAAACCCACAATGAACATTGTCTGACCCGTCATTATTCACCAAACCCTGAAATACACATATGTGTCCATTTAATCCATCTTGAGCCCGTCTACCCATTTTCTAGCTTTGTTTTCCCATATCACACACCGATAAAACCCAAAACCACCAAAACACTACTTTAAACCCTAAACCCAATATGATTCTTTTATTGTTTGCTGAAACATATATATCTGTTCTAGCCATATTAAGCTGTGAAGTCCATTTTGAATTCTGTTTAGCTCAAATATGCCCCAACAAACCCTAGCTAGCTATATGTTATTCCGAATCCATGTCCAACATAATGGCAGCTATTACTATTCACTGAAAACCTATATACAACGGTTTCAACCGTTTTGGACCCATCTAACCTAATTCCAACTTCAAACAACCAAATCACACACCACCTAAACCCTGATCACTCGAACCTATTTTATTTGTCTTTTGGTTATTTATTTGTCTTTTGTTCCTAGCTTGCATTCTACAAGGCATGAACTTATTCATCTTTCGCACTAGTATTCAGACCTAACGAGCTAATCATTAGAAGAGCTACAAGAGCAATTAAAGAAGTCAGTGTCCTATGGACAAAGAGGCAAGTCACATATCTTTGATCATGTTGAACCTACATTTCTATAATTATTTATTTACTAGTATTTTCATTATGTTATTTATGCATTGTTATTTCTTGTACAATAAATATTTAGAATGGCATGATAATTAGCTATGTCCTACCACTAAAAAGTCCCTATTTTATTTGATGATCATATTCACATTAACAAGCCCTAGTAATAATAAATTACTATAAAATATACTATGGTAGTTTAGAAAATTCAACTATTTTACACTAATAGTGACAGTGTCGTAGTGCACTGGGTATTTGATTTTGATTGGTTACCTAGTTGATGAAAAGTAAGGACTAGAACCTTATGCTAAGTAAATAACATAATGACCGCTAAACCATAAGCGTTAACTTATCAAACCTGGTCTAGTAACTGCTCAAATCGATTGAATATCTACTATGTAGATATAATATACTGTTTCAGAAAAGGGAACAACTGGCGTAGAATGTGGTATGGAAACGATAAAACCATACTTTCATAATAGTAGGCTTTGCTCTATCAGGCCATCGTATTCCATGACAGGGGGTACCTAGTCTATCGGGTAGAGGCTACATAAAGAGATGAGCAATGAAACACTTTGTTTTCGTAACTCAGTCATGAGGGTTAAGATATCTTGTGGGTAAAGCTAGGAAACTCTACAGAGTCAATTATAAATGGTATTCGAATACGCCGTGCTTCCGATAAATGAAGATGTGTTTGATGGGTGATTTCAGTAGCAAAGTATAAGTAGATTTAGAAATGTTTAAGTCTGATAATCAAGTTATTGAAACCTCAATTTTTTTAAGAAGTTTATGCTTTGTTATTTTATATTCAAAAATATTTGCAAATAAAATTGCATCCATAAATACCTTAATAAAACCACTATACCCCATCTCTTGAAAATCCTGACAATGTGGCTTATTGAGTATGGTTGTTGTACTCAATCTTGCTTCATTTTTACTAAAACAAAGATCAGAAGAAGAAAAGATACTTCAAAATTTCGTGTTAGGGTTACGACCGCACTTAAGCGTTCCTGTGGAGTTTTTTTCGGTTTTTCTGATTGTAAGTTAAGTTTTGAGTTTGAATGCCCTTAAAGCTGTTAAAATTGACCGTTAGATCTTATTTTGACCAAAGTAACTCTTTTGAAATGTTCATGAGCAGGCATGATACTCGTTCTGTCCGCAACCAAACTCCTGGACTGTTGTGAGACGTATGACGGTCCTGTTTCCAAAAACGGGGTCGTTACACTCATATTGTGTTAATTTTTGGAGATGAGATTTGTGAATGCATTCTATTTATTTACTGCTCTTAAGTGTCAATTTGGTTTGCATGGAAAAAACTTAAGTTACCTTGCAATATATTTATTAGCTGATTAATTAATTTTGTTTGGCCTCATAACTTATCTTTAAGGTGAATTGAAAACGCGGAGCTTACACTTCCATACGCGGGCAGGTCACGTTGAATCTGATACCATGCCGCACGAGATCACCTGCTTTCGAATCTTATCTCTTGATGTTTCAGTCCCTGAAATGTACAAGTCTTGTAATCCTGCCAAAACACACGTACACTAAGCGCAAGCGCAAGCGCGCACACATAGGGGGGGGGGGGAGATTTTATTCAGAATTATTGCATGAAATTATTTCAAATAGCCTTAAAAAAAGTCATAACTCACAAAATTGGTAATAACTTGCATCAGTTTTACTAATAATTACTATCTTCCGATGTAAACTTCTTAATCTCAGGGAAAAAGGTAACACAAAGTATTTGCACGATTGGGTGTTTCTACAAAAAAAAATGTGATGCTAGTAACAAAAAAACTGAGCAAACAAAAATGTGATGCCAGTAACACAAAAAATTAGCAAACATTGAGCATCATGATATTAACCAAAAACTTGTAGAAATTCCTTAACTTTTGTTTTCCCCCCTAATATGCCCATGAAATAAAGATGTCATCCCTCTAGAAATGATCTGCTGCAAACATGTCCATTCTCATGAAATGTGAACCTGGCAAACAATACACCGTAATCTGCAAAATCAACAGAATAGATAACTTTATTTCAGGTGACAGGTTCCAATTCTCTATCAATACCTACATTATGGAGCGGGAGCATCTTGAGATCACCCGCATTAATATTTCCAGAAGTTTTATTCTCCTTTATGCGACTCTATGCAGGCTACACCACCCTTTTATCTACTTGCATGGTTGCACCTCCATCCTTAACCTCCCAAGAAAGCTATATATACCCTCCATCCGTCCATTAGACCCTACACTTCAACAGCTCAACCGAGGCATAAATACAACAGCTACATAGACGGTATTTGAGCTCCTCAGTGCAATCCTTAGAGCTTGTGTGTAAACGACATCCTGAGTTGGAGAATGAATGGAAAGAAGGGTAGTATAAGGATTGACATCTGCCTGCCATCAAACAATGTGGTGCCGGAAGGTGTAGAGAAGCCACTCACCGAAGTAGGCCTGTCCCCAAGGAAATGGCTATGTGATGTCTGGGACTTTGCCAGGCAGGACACAAACAGGGTCACCTTTGCGCTCAAGGTTGGCCTTGCTTGCCTCCTTGTGTCACTGCTCATACTCTTCCGTGCACCCTATGACATCTTTGGGACTAACATCATCTGGTCCATCATCACTGTCGCTATTATGTTCGAGTACACTGTCGGTATGTATCATCCCTATGCATGAGTAGCTAGTTTTTTTTTAAAACCGGGAGCATGAGTAGCTAGTTAAAACCGCTGCTTGAAACATTACGAACTATATCTGGATACGATATGTTAATTTGGATGAGCATTGATGAACAGTATGTGAAAAATCCTAATAATGTTAGCCATATGTAGGTGCAACGTTCAATCTCGGATTCAATCGGGCTCTTGGGAGTGTACTTGCTGGAGTATTTGCAGTAGTCGTCATTCAAGTGGCTATGTCTAGTGGTCACATTGCAGAGCCATACATCATTGGTTTCAGCATATTTCTTATCGGTATGCCATAAAACTGATCAGTATTCAGGCAATCCATATAAGCCATGACAGTATTCATTTGTATTGACAAGAAATCCATGCTAGAACTTTTCTTTGCATTACCTAGTATTTCAGTTTTCTTCAACCCTCTCACTGTGCAATATGATATGTAGGCGCTGTAACATCCTTTATGAAGCTATGGCCATCACTAGTTCCATACGAGCATGGTTTTCGAGTTATCCTATTCACCTACTGCTTGATAATTGTATCGGGCTACCGCATGGGAAATCCCATCAGGACCGCAATGGACAGACTCTACTCGATTGCAATTGGAGGCCTCATAGCTGTTTTTGTAAATGTCCTTATTTGCCCAATCTGGGCAGGGGAACAACTGCACAAGGAGCTAGTTAACAACTTCAACTCTCTGGCAGACTCCTTAGAAGGTTTTTCTCATCACCCTGGTCCTCGAGATAATTTTTTAGTCGGATCATTGGGAGGTCACATAACAAACAATTCTTTTGTTGTCTATTGCTATAGAGTGTGTCAAGAAGTATCTAAGTGATGATGGTTCTGAACATCCAGAGTTCTCGAAGACGGTCATGGATGACTTCCCTGACGAACTGGCATTCAGGAAGTGCCGAGCTACCTTAAATTCCTCAGCAAAGCTTGACTCACTGGTAACTAGCTTATCGACTCACTGGTAATTAGCTTATCTGAGTTTGTATGCTTGTTTTGGCGTTATAATCAACAACCTAAGAGAGAACGTTTTGGTATTGATATGGTGATTAATATCCAGGCAAATTCTGCTAAATGGGAGCCACCACATGGGAGATTCAAGCACTTCTTCTACCCATGGGCGGAGTACGTGAAGGTTGGTAATGTTCTTCGTCACTGTGCCTACGAGGTGATGGCTTTACATGGTTGCGTGCACTCAGATATTCAGGTACCATGCTAATTCTCCCTGCATTTAAGTCCTTGTACTAGACTTGCTCTGATCCTTCCTCTGCCTAGCTACAGCTCCCTAGCTACAGCAGCTATTTCAAAATATATAATTCTCAGCGAATTGTTTGATGCAAACATAATAGAACAGTATAGAAAAATTATACATAAAGGAAACATGGTGCTTAGATGCATATGTGAAGTATCTGAACTGATCCTACGAAACAAGTGGCAACATTGTGCTCCTTGATTTGAGAATAGAATTTGATACCTTCATTGGGGCCTTCACAAGCAAGCCATTAGTCTCTGTCCGGAGAACACCAGATTCTCATTCCATGATGCAATGGAACACAGTATACTCAAGAAAGCGATTATGATGCGTTGCCAAAGGACTAGCAATGAGCGTACCTAAAATTCGAGGGACGCCGTGAGAAAATGTGCCTTTTGAAGGACACCTCTGCGGTAAAATGTTCAGTACATCTCTTGTAATACCCCGCTCAAACTCTGAACCCAAAATACTACCAATACTCTTCAGCTCTCTAAATTTAAACCATCTAATAAAACTTTCGATAAATATCTTTCCGACCTAATCCTCCATAAATGACTAATTCATAAAAATACTCAATAACCAGAGAAGAATAAATGGTTCTCGAATAAATGGTTCTCAAAATAAAATTTAGGTCACTGGCGCCAAGAACACTTGAGACCGCGCCCTTAAGAACGCTCAAAGAATGCCTAAGACCGCAGGCTTAAGAACGCTCAAAATCACGCGTCTGAGAACGCTCGAGATGTCATGCCCGAAAACACCTAGAACCATGCGTCCAAAAGCATTCTTAACATGCAAATAGAACATTACTGAGGAATTATATATTATCATAAAAGTTCAATAACATTCATCATCAATTACGATAGTTCTATCGAACAAGTTTCAGATCGACAAGCTACTTTATTACAACAACATTAAAGAAGATTAAAGAAGATAAATGTCATCATCATTATTATTAGGTGTGGTGCAGAGGTGCTACTCCCATTCCCTGCATGTCACCATCATGGTCACCTAAAAAAATAGCAACAAAGTAAACGTAAGTCCAAGATTCAACAAATACATAGCAAAATAGTAAACATATACTTACACATATCTCTATCTTAACCTCTATTCCCTTAACTATTCATATCCATTAACTTTTTCATTTTCATTAACTTTCTATTATGCATTTACACTTCCTTATCATGAATGTTCGTGCACATATCTCAATTTCTCTTTAGCTTATACCGGTATAACAGAATGAATACCCATCGATGCTCACTCAAGCCAACCATTTTTCGTTCGAGGATGTCAATACTCAATAGCCCATCTTATTTCATACGAGGATTCCAATCTCCACTTCCATAGTGCCTATCGATGTAGATCTAATTCCTCCCACTCCCATGGAAGGTCCATACCAAGTAGACCATAGATGCTATAAAGGCCATCTCTTTTTCATGATATATATGTACATGATGCAACATTTCTTTCTAAGCATGTCAACACATCATGTTTCTTTAACCATTACATGTCAACATCAAATAACAATATCATGTACCATTGCGATTATCCATCATCATGGCATGAACCAAGAATCATTATAAAGGTACCATGTAAATAGGTAAACATATATAATTATCTCAATTGTCAAGATAAAGAGTGTATTAAATTCAACTAATAACAACCATCAACCCAATTTACTGCTTTACCATACAATTGATGATTAACCACAAGGACGATGCGTGGACGACACGGAGCCTGAGCCTTCACCTGAACAAGAATCACACATCTCAATACATCATTAAAACAATATATACATATACAAACAAACGACATCGCTCCTACGCGCAAACCTGGCACAAACAATCCCCTTCCACCGGACGTCTTCCCGCTGTCTCGGTGTTTAAATAATCATAACTTTCAATCTTGAAACCCAACCATAGCAAACAATATAAGTTCTGAAATCTACACAAACTCACGTAGTCTTAGTTATCATAATTTAAAGATTACTTAATCTAAACACCCAATTTTGGCCCCGAAGGCTGTACTATTCTGTACCGGGCAGTAGTCTTCTCGGAAGCATAACTTCCAAACCATTTTGCCAAATTCAACGTTCTAGCATTCTATAGAAATCTTAAATAATTATCTACATTATTTATGTTGTGGAAAAACCCTGGTTTTGACATCCTCTATTTTTACTTTGTGAAATACCACAACACTGTCCAATCGCAACAGTTCACTGGATAGCGATGTTACAATTATCATAATTTTCAACCTACCCCATCAAATCAGGTGCTTGAGCATTTCACGGAAATCTTATAAAATTACCCACACAATTCTAGTTAGTTTTCAGGCCAAATTCAGTCATCTACAAGATCTCCCCGCACTTTTAGCTTGGCTGTGATCGTTTTGGCTTCAGCTTTTAGCTTCCGGCTTATTTTTCACTATTCATAAATTTCATCTTTTTCTGAACTTTTGGCTTTTTGTTGAGCTTTTTTGCCGGTTCTTTTTTCCCATATTTGTTTGTATTATATGTAATGTGCTAACATATTTTTTATATTTTTTAATTTTTTTTAAATTTAATTATGCTAAATAAGTCTCTGTCAGCTACAGTGTTTTTTCAGCCAGCTACCATGCTTTTCAGCCATAAGTCACAAAAAAATGCCCAAATGAGCACCACAATCCACCCAAAACCACAACGTCACCCGACTACGACGACCTACAGGACAACAGACTTCTAAAAGGCTTTTCTCCTAATCTACCCAACGAAATGCCGTTTCTTTAGTTTTATGAAAATCTTAGGAAGTTATCTACAACTTCCTAATTATTTGCATTTGTACATTCAACCTCTAGTTACCCTGAAAATTCGATAGATACAGCATGAGAAAACTAGAGTAAACACAACAGTCTCCAAAACACACACCAAGATAGGGTAAGAGCTAAATGCTTCCCAAATCACGAATCCACTCCATTTAAAACTTGACCAAAACAATAAATCAATGATGGGATGAGTTTTTTGGGACATTATCCTAGGGGAGACGGAGATCTTTTCCTCATTTTCTTTTCTTCTCCTTCCCCTCCTCTCTTCCTTCTCCTTCTGCTACAACCGCTGCCGTTCTTCTTCCTCTCACCTTGTTGCAGCAGCACGGCCCAGCCTCCTCCTCCCTTTGCCTCCACCTGAGCTGCAGTTGCTCCGGGCAGCAGCAGCAGCTGCAGAGGCGGTGCTTGGCATGGAGGGGAGGATGACAACGACCCACGAAGGGAGCAAGGAACAAAGGGCCTGTTCTTTTTGGCTGCGACTTTTGGCTTTTGGCTGCGGCTTGTGTCTTTTGAGCTGTTTGTGCGAGAGATTACAGAGTAACAGAAACTCACGTACAGTTTTTGCCAATATAAATGAAGTCGGTAAAGTATATACTATAATTAACTAGTAGACTCTATCTTGAAAAAATACTCCGTTTAAAAGCTAGTTACTGTAGAAAAGTCGAAAAGCAGCTTTTAGAAGCTGAAAAGAACAGGGCCAAAGGCGGGGGTGCACGGCGATGAGGATGAGGGTGAGGGAAGCCGCTGCCCGCCCCCGGGCTTACCCTTATGTGGGATGGTGTGGGCTGAGCCGGCTCGGGTTTGGGCCTAGCCCAGCCGCCCCATGCCCCTTCTTTCTGTTCTTTTTGTTTACCACCTCCGTGGCTTCGCGATAGTTAATACCTTGCACGGATCAAACTTGGCCCATTAGACACTAGTTTCACATTCTTCATTAGGGAACCTTTTGCCGGTTCCTTGCATACGCGGAAGACCTGAGGAACAATATAATCAGTGGACCAAATAAACAAAATGCCACATATTTTGGTTGCTAAAAGTAGCACACCAGGTATCTTGAGACTAGTTACTCTACTGAACAAAATTGTGATCTACTCGTGTTTGAAGTTCGAACAGTGCGGGGATATGCAAAACTATGCCAATACAGAAATGCGCATTTTTTAAACACTAATGCTATGTCCCATAAGACTGCAAGTATACGCAGTGCTGAAGCCAACAACTCATACCAATGATATATTGGTATGAGCAACACAACTCAACAGGTCCATCGTGTCTAAAACCATGGACAAAAGAAGGGTCCCAAAATGTGCATTCCCTCATGAAGTCCTGTGTTCAATTAATTAAGTGTTCGCATACTTCCTGCAGATTTCTATATCATCTGAGCAAATTATATAACGAATAAGATAACCAACAAGCTCTTAATCTTAATTTCTTTGTGACACTAGTCTTTATATTCCTGCAGGCACCATACAACCTAAGATGCGCCTTCCAGTCTGAGATCTTAGATGCCACAAACCAAGCTGCGGAACTGTTGCGCAGTTTGGCAAAGGATGTAAGCAACATGAAGTGGAGCCTTCAAACTAACCTACTCAAGCATGTTCATGTCTCAACCGAGCGTCTGCAACACTCAATTGACTTGCACTCCTACCTCTTTACCGCAAGTCATGAAGACAACTCTGCTAAGCCACAACTGAAAACCACAAGGGTTGTCTCTTTTAACCTCAAGGACTTCACCAAACAATCTGATGAGCCAGAGAGCAAGGTAACTGAAAACACTACTACACGATTAGATGTGCCAATGCAAGCTGAATCCTACCACGAGATGATGAGAAGGCAGCAGAGGAGGCTGCGTTCATGGCCTTCTAGGGAGGTGGATGATTTTGAAGATGATGGAAATGTCCTTTCTGATCTGATTCCAATGATGCGTGCACTTGAAAGTACCACAGCACTGTCCCTTGCTACTTTCACATCACTACTGATTGAATTTGTTGCTAGGCTTGATCATTTGGTTGAAGCTGTTGAGAAGCTCGCAAAGATGGCTGGGTTCAAGCAGCAGACTGCAAACTAACCATTCAATGACACTTACAGATTAAAGATTAGCATACCTACAGTCTATAGAACTAAGTGCTTACTTATCTACCTAAAGCATCCACTGATCTAAAAGTGTTGTTTATTCTTTTGTATAACAGAAAGGGAAAAAGTGTGTTTACTTACTGATATTTACCAGTGGAGCTAGCAATTTTTCCCCCTTTTCGTGAACATGCAACTGAAGTTTGTGTGTTAGTATTAAAAGGAGAAAGAAAGTTCAGTACAATTGTAACAGAAAATATTTTTGTTAATCTATTCCCTTTCGATCTGTCTGCCAATGAAGAAACCCTGAAGTAATCTGATAAGAAACAGTCAGCATCATTTAGTTTGTGTAGTCACTGATGGCATATTGAAGTGGGAAGTTCTTTAAGACAATCGATCAAGGTGTATATGTGAGTTGTTGGCATCCCACTAGTCCGCTACCTTAACTCCATTCGTGTTCGGCTAATTGGGTTAACTCATGATGAATTCATTTGCCATTCAACTAAACACCGACAGAACAAACTCGGCACCGTATCAGATTGCACCTGCACTATAGCTACATCCTTAAACCACGGAGCAAACATCACGTGATAAACGCATGAAAACACATGCTACTAGCCCACTACAAACCAAACCAGACCAGCCAAGAATCTAAACGAGAATAAGCAGGGGCATCCCAGAGAAGCATAACGTCGAGCACCTGGTGTGCATGCGTTGCGGGGTGGTCGGCAGCCGGACATGACACCCCTTCCAAAGAACCAACTCCACGAACGCACGATCAAAGCTTGCTCGCGCTCGCCGCACCGATCGGCGGACGAACGCAATGGATGGGTGCGCGTCGCCTTCCTCGCCGCTGGTAGTGGCAGTGTGCCGTTGCCGACAACGCTGTCGCAGTAGTCGGGGCTTGTTCTTTTCGGCTGTGGTTTATAACTTTTGGCTGAAATTTTTGAATTTTGGCTGTTTACGGTACAGATTACGGAAAGATAGATACTCACTTGCGATTTTGGCTGATACAGATGTTGAGCTTTTAATGTGTAGATCGTTTACCTTGTAGACCCCGTCTTGAAAAAATATTTCGTTTAAAAGTTAGGTACTGTAGCAAAAGTCAAAAATCGTCGTTTATGAGAGCAACTCCAGCAGAGCCCCTACTTGAGTCTTCATCCTACTTTTGAGGGCCGATGGGCAAAAAACTCACTCCAGCAGGGCCCCTACTTGAGCCCTCAAAAGTAGGGGCCCTCAAATCTCCCCCTCGAGCTCTCATTCCTGGGGTCTGGAGGGAGCCCCTACTTTTGAGGGCTCAAGTAAGAGCCCTGCTGGAGTGAGTTTTTTTCTCCTTGGCCCTCAAAAGTAGGATGATGATGAGGGGTGGGTCCTATGTGTCATCCCCTCTAAGAATGAATTTGAGGGTCCTGTTTTGAGGGCTCCTGCTGGAGTGTAACCCAAAAAACAGAACCCTCAAAAGTAAGGAGAGCCCTCAAATAAAAAGTAGGGGCCCTGTTTTGAGGGCTACTCCTCTAAGGTAAAGAACATATTTTTCGAGAGGAGTTGCAGGCTTGCAGCAGAAGCTTGGCCCTGATAATGGGCCGGCCCAAATAAGTAGGCCCATTTGCAGAAGTGAGCCACCCATCGGTTCGAAGTCTATCCACTCCCCTTCGTCTCCAAAAAAAAAAAAAAAAAACTCTATCCACTCCAAACGCCCGTGAGGACGCGGCCAGTCACTCAGAAGAGAGCCGCGCCGTCCGCCCCGCAGTCACCGCCGCGGCGCCATGGCCTCCTCCTGCTGCTCCTGCTCTTCCGCCGTCTTCGCCTCCTCCTCCTTCGCCATACCCTACCGGATAAGCACGCCTCGTCCGACGTCTCTCGGCCCGCCGCCGCGCCGTGCCAGGCTGCCCGGCCGCTCGGTACAGCTTCTTCCTCCCGCGTCCTTCCTTGCGCCGAAGAAACAGGGGGGAAACATGTATGGCTTCTTATCGTTGCAGGTGCTGAGGTGCCTTCCCAAATGCGACTCGGAGAAGCCGCTACTTGAGAAGGGGACCGAGCCGGCCAGCCGGGGCAGAGCCGCGCCGCTTGACGCGTCGTGTGGATTCGCGTTCGCGGTGGCGGCGGGGGTGCTCGTGCTCCAGGGTTCGCAGCAGGCTCTGGCCGGCACGCAGTTCATGGGCCTGCAGCCGGCGGACGTGGCTGGGGATCTCGGGGACATTAGTACAGGTTTTGCTTCAGTTAGGACAACTGCCTCTGCACCTTTGATGCCTCTCCTTTTTGTTCCATTCCTCTGCAAAATGCTAGGCCAGCTATCCAGCAAGTTGTGTGCCTCTCTAATGCCACCTCTACATCCAAATTTGCGTTTCAGGCTTTTCTACTGATCTTCTTTTCTGAGCTAGGGGACAGGACATTTTTCATTGCGGTAAGCATTACTCGTTAAAGTGAGATTATTTTGGCACAATTAGATTTGGCACGAATTTTTCATTCTGTGCTTGCATATGAAAAGTGTCCTAAATAGTTACAAGTAGGTGTTCCAAGTAGAATATGCAGATTTCAGTTGTAGTGGAAGCAAGTTTTTTGCAGAATGCAGATGGTCAGCTTACCTGTTCTTTCATATCCATCTTGCAATGTTGAAACTAAGAAAACGTAAATTGTAAGCATGCCAGGTATTAGAAGAATGTCACAATACATGCTAAGAAATTTTTGTTAATTGTTAGACCCACTGACAGGTGGGGCCACACAGCCATGGGTAGCTCAGGCCTTCAGGGCACCTTTCTGTTAGTGAATGCTACAAAATTTCATGAGAGAAGTGCATTCTGTTTCACAAGTTATGTGGCTTGCTACTTCTCGATTTGTACGACACAAATAATTTGGCGGTAATGTATACTAAAATGAGTCATTGATAAATGCTGCAGTTGCATGTGTTTCAATAGGCACTTTTGGCAGCTAGAAATTCTGGAGGAGTCATTTTTCTCGGCACATTTGGAGCTCTTGCGTAAGTACTACAAATGTATTCTTCATGCTTTCCTCTATATGCTAAGTTGCTTCTCCTATACTGTTACAGGCTTTGTGTGCTTCAAATTACAAAATTTAAGTTACAGGAATATCTGGCCATACATAAATTTTGCCTTGCAAAGTGAATCATAAAGTTACACTCTTTTACTTGAACAGATCCGACTTATATAAATAACTAAGCTTGATTTTTTGGTGATTAACAGGGTAATGACAATTGTATCTGTAGTTCTTGGTCGAGCATTTCACTATGTTGACGGCATCATTCCATTCAGGTAATTGTACTTGTTGTTGAAGAGGGCCTTCTACTTGTTGCTCTTAGTTAATGTACCTGTTGGCATATGCAGGTTTGGTGGTACAGATTTCCCAGTTGATGACTTTCTTGCTGCGTGTCTCTTGGTAAGGGAAATGTCTCATATTGTTCTTACGCGCACACATATTGAAATATGTGCTCAGAATTTGTGAAAGAAATTCAAGTACGTGTATGGTTATTACTCTTGCATTCCTATTTGAGGTTAATTTTTTTTGTCATTGCTAACAAGCTTTAACGGATTTTAGGTTTATTATGGAGTTACTACATTACTTGATGCAGCTTCAGGTGATGAAGAAAAGATGAATGAGGAACAAGAGGAGGTAGAACTTCAGAATTCAAATTCTTAGGTTTGGTCAAGTATATCATCACATTCCAAGTAACAACGCTTATAGTCTGGATCTGTTAAAATATAAGTGAATTGCCCGTCTTTCCTCATCAACTTAAGCTTTTGGATAAACTGGCTGGTGCATGCAACTTAATATGGTATCAGAGCCAAAAGGTCTTGAGTAGGGGTGGAAAAAAAGCTCGAGGCTCGTGAGCTAGCTCGGCTTGTTGAAGGCTCGGCTCGGCTCTGCTCGGCTCGTGGCACAAACGAGTCGAGCCGAGCCAAGGTTTTAGCTCGGTCCGTTAACGAGCCGAGCCAAGCCGGCTCGCAAGCCGCTCGTTAGGCTCGATAGGCTCGGTCGGTCCAGCTCGGCAGCGTCTTTGGCCCATCACATGTGAACGGCTCAGTACAGCAGTAGTAGTATGTATGTATGCATACCAATTTTCACACCTCTTTTGTCACCGAGAGGTATTATTAAAGTACACGTTACTCTTTTCTCTGTTAATTTCACATATGGAAAGGAAACCATAGAACTTATCATTTAGAAAAACAAATATGAAACATAAAAAGAAATGTTAAAGACACTCAAAAGTCAAAACGAGCCTAACAAGTTGAGGTTGAGCTTTTCAGAAAAGTCAATTTGCATATTCCACGTAACGAGCTTAACGAGCCTAACGAGCCGAGCTCGAGCTTTTCAGAAAAGTCAATTTGTATATTCCACCTAACGAGCCTAACGAGCCGAGCCGAGCCGAGCTTCTCTTTTAGCTCGTTAGTTTAACGAGCCGAGCCGAGCCGAGCCTCCTCTCTAACGAGCCTTCACGAGCCGAGTCGAGCCGGCTCGTTATCCACCCCTAGTCTTGAGTTCAAGACCCGGTTGGCGCAATTAAAAAATAATTATAACCCACTTTTATTCCACATCTTAAGCTTAAGGGAGCCTACACGCTGGGGAGTGTTGAAGTACAAGTAAATTGCCCGCCTTTCCTCATCAGTTTAAGTTTTTAGGTGAATGGACTAGTGCATGCAATTCAATAGGATCTATGAAAATTCTATCATATCTTTTTATCAAACTTTTGTAAGCTAATGTCTTGTATTCCAGCTCCTATGTTTTGTTTTATGCTTAATACACTAAAAAAAAATATATGCACGCTAACTTATTCTTCTTGACATGTTTTTTTCAATGTAAGAGTACTTCAATGTTTTCTGTTGCACGATTACCAGAGTAAATAGTCTTCAAAAGAAGTATGCAAAAAGGCCATGCATGCAAGATCATTATGGACTTTGAGAAAAATACTACAAGATTATTATTCTAGCAAATCAATAGCTTTTTTCAGATGTTTTGGCATATGATGATCTTCTTGTGCTTGGCCCTATTTCTGTCTGAAAGTGAGACTCCTTTATAATACTATGCTGAACAATGACAGGCTGAGCTAGCAGTTTCGAAATTTTCTGGAAATGGTGCAGGAATAATGTCTGCCGCCAGTACTGTTGCTAGCACATTTGTTTTGGTTTTTATCGCTGAATGGGGTGATAAATCCTTTTTCTCTACTATTGGTACATCTCCTAACTATCAATCTATACAAGGGTGAGATTTCTATTATCGTAACCAACATTGACACCAGTTTCCTATATTCTTACAGCACTTGCTGCAGCTTCATCCCCTCTGGGTGTCATTGCAGGATCGCTTGCTGGTCATGCTCTTGCAACATTGGTAAGATAAGTAGAGATGTTAATAGTTGAGATAATACACACCAAAATGGTACTAATATGCATAAAAATTCTCATAATAACTTATTGCAACTAACATACTTAAGCACTATAACGTTGTGATGTAATCCTGGAAACTGTTTAGTGCTTTGATCATCAATTGGTTAATTGATCCGTTGTTGTCGCAGTCATGTGTCTTGCAAGTGCCTTCTCTTGTTGCTCTGTTTTTGTAAGTCTCAATTAACTTTGCTCCTTCACCATATAATGGGGACAAGAGCCTCTTTAAGTTCCTCCATTAATCACCAAAAGAACTTCTGATTATGGATCATAGACACTACGAGCAGCAAATACATGCCAATCAGTTATGTTGTTGCTCATTTTCAGATTTTTGGCTATGCAGATTGCAGTTCTTGGTGGCTCTTTGCTGGGGACATTCCTGTCTGAAAAGGTAAACTAATGCTACCAAAGCAACATGACTTTCTCATGTAACTAAATTTGACCTGATGGTTTTATTATGAATATTGTGTGTATATTCATGAGACCCAGTGGGTAATATATATAGAAAGTACAATAGACTATATGCAAAGACAACTCAAGTAGCAAAGAACACGAAGAAGATGACTGTAGTGAAGATGGGTAGGACGAGCCAGGAACTGACTCAAGATATGGACAACATGAGCAATATCAGAACAAGTGCTCACAAGATACACCAGACTCCCAACAACATAGCAATATCGGGTAGAATCCTCGAGATCACCATTAGTGGCACGAAGCTGAAGAAATAACTCCATGGAAGTCTCAATATTGCGAGTGTCAGTCAGACTAGAATGATCAAGAAAATTCTGGACATACTTTTGCTAGGAGAGGTAATAGCCCTCAGACGTGGAAGTGACCTCAATCCCAAGAAAGTATATAAGAGCCAAGATCAGCCATCAGAAACTGCTCAATAAGATGCTTCTTCACATACGTGATGAATGAGGAATCATCACCAGTAATGAGCATGTCATCCACATATAGAAGAAGCAATATCCTACTCCGAGGTGAGACATGGACAAAAAGAGTAGGATTGTGGGAATTGACAGTGAAATCGACAGCGATAATCACTAAGGTAAAACGCACAAATCAGACATGAGGGGCCTGTTTGAGACCATAAAGAGCATGACGGAGATGACAAACATGCTCATCTGGAACAGAATACCCAGGTGATGACTGTATGTATACCTCCTCACGCAAAACACCATTAAGAAAGACATTCTTAATATCCAGCTGAGAGATAGATTACCGGCAAAAAGAAGCAATTGCAACAAGAGTGCAAACAGTGGTCATATAGACAACATGGGCAAAAGTCTCATCGTAGTCACGACTGTACTCCTGCTAGAAGTCGCGAGACAAGCCTTGTAGCGCTCAATAGTGTCATCAAACCGGGTCTTAATTTTGTACAACCCATTTGCATGTGATAGGACGAGCATGCAAAAGTGTTGGTACAATATCTCAAGTCCCTGTACGCCGAAGAACATCAAGCTCCTCTGCCATAGCGAGCTGCCACTCAGAATGAGGAGCCGCCTCATAATAAGAACTAAGCTCAGTGACAGAGAGAGTATGAGCTGTCAGAGCAAAGCCAAGACGATCAGGAGGCTGAAGGGGTGTCCAGTCATGAAGGGTATAACGAGAAGCATCATTAGGAGCAAGGTTGTTATGGCGTCGAGATATCGGCGATATCTCGTCGCCATATCGCCGTGGCGGACCGGAGGCTCCATGCCGTCCGGACGGCATATCGGTGCGCCGTATCCGCCGTCGACATGGCCGGATCCGCCGCCGCCGCCGCCGGATCTACTGCCTCCGCCGTCGCCGCAGTGGGATCCGCCCTCGCCGCAGCCGGATCCACCGTCGCCGCAGCCAGATCCGCTGTCGCCGCCGCCGGATCCACTGCCTCCGCCCACGCCGCAGCTGGATCCGCCGTCGCGCCGCCTCTTGCTTTGCCGCCTCCTCCGCGGCTGCCGTTGGGGGGCGGTGGAGAGTGGCGGCGGGAAGAGGGAGCGGTCGTCGGCGAGCTGGCTCGGCCTCGCCGGCGCCGGAGGCGGAGGAGATGGGGGAATGAGAGAGGGAGAGAGGAGGGAGGCGGCCGAGAGGGCGAGCGGAGAGAGGCGGCCGACCGAGTGGGCGAAAAGACTAAACGTGTGGCTGCCGCCACGCACGCCAGTTGGATTTAGGGTTTGACATTTTACAATTTAGTCCTCGTATTTTCTGAAATTACAATAAGGTCCTGCTTCCTTTATATTTCTTCTGTGTAAACCCTCCGAAAGTCCAATATTTTTGTAGTTACTTATGTGTATAGCGTCGCCACGCCGCGCGCCATAAGCGATATTGTTGTGTGAAGGTGGTGAAGCGCCGCGCCTCGCCGCACCGCCGTAATAACCATGATTAGGAGAATCAAATGAAGGTGTCGGCAAGATACCAAGAGAGGAGGCTAGTGAAGGACGAGAACACCTGGAGTAGTGAATACCAAAGAAACGAGATGGTGGTGCCGCAGAGACAAGAGGTGGTGCTGCAAGAGGCATCACAGAAGGTGGGGGTACAGAAGGAACCACTGGAGACAGACCAGGAGAAGCCTTTCCTGAAAGTGCACGGCCATACTCTCCAATCTCCATGCCGTTCAAATGTTTAGACTAAAGGCAGATTTGTTTGTCATTTGATTAACATATAAGTTGCTAATATAATTTCCACGGAATCTTTTTTCTTGAATACACTAATGAGTTCTCCCCAAAGCTTACAAAATGAGGCAATCGCAATCTACTCATACTTAATTACAAACTACATATTTTAATATAGAAAATTATTGCAGCATTTTTTCACCTCCATGTTTGTATGGTGAAATGATGTCTACTTTCAAGCACTTTTTTGAGCCGTGGACATCAGGGAAATTTTTATTGGCTGGTAATCGGCCGAAAACCGGTTTTACCGGTGACCCCTGATAAAATTTCAAACCGGCTTTAAAAAATTTGCTTTGCATGAATTTTGTCAACTTTAGAAGAAATTTTGCCGAAATTTGTTACAAAATTTTCAGCCGAAAGTTGGTTGATAGGCAGAAAATCGACCGATTTTTTTAAAATTCAAATTTTGATTTGAAAATTTTAGCCCGAAATCCTTCAAAATTTTCCGATTTTCGGTCATACCGGCATCTCCCAGTTAAAATTTAATACCGGTTTTTTAAACCCTGGTGGACATCAATGTTTGCTGTGTTATCTTCGAAATTTTTTTTAAAAAAAAAACTGCTGGCTTACTGACAAAACTAAGATAAATTCCTGCACCATCCATCTTAAATAAGTCTGCTTGCATATTGTCACTGAAAAGATGCATTGCCCTGTGCAGATTATAGCATACATTGGAGGGAGCCTCTTTTTAGCATTTGCTGCCGTGACACTAGTTGAGATCGTGAGTTCGTGACTTGAGAGTGAGTTTCAAGATTCATCAACAAATTACTCGACAGGTGTGCAACGAATACAGGATTTATTGACAGGCTGCTGCTACATTGTTTTTTTTTTTATCTCGATGCACAGTAAAGTCAAACATGTTGGCTAATTGTATATGTAATAATGATACACTGGTCTGTTCTCAATCTTGATTCTCCACAGGAAATTCATTGTGCTGTTGGATCGGATGTGCTGTTGCTGACGAGAATTTCTGTTCCGTATCCAAGACAGCCTCATCAGCCCGACTGGTTGTCAGACAGACAACACGCCGGAAATTCGAGTGGAATGTGAAGATTAGGGGAAAAATTGTAAATTTCCTGGAGTTATTTTCTTTACCCTTACCTACACAACCAGTAAAATCATTGTAAAGGCAAAACACACTGATTTGGACTACACCGAGGTGTCATACCAGAATGTCTAAGGCACTGCACTGAACTGTTTCAGCCTACTACAGTACTACTGACTTCCATTTTCTACAGTATTGGTGCTACGAAAAGAAGCTAGCGGAAAATGCATTGCCAGTGGCAGATGCTGTACTCAAGCCATCACAAAACCGGGCCTAGTGTGTCTGTGAATAAGTACTCTAACTGTTGCAGATCACAATTTGCCTTGTACCTCTCGTAACAGTGTATGATAATGAACTTTGAGAAGGAAAAAATGGTTTTGTTCAATTAAATAGCACCTACAGTATCCAAAACCTGGACCCCTCTTTCAGCTACAAACAGTCCACAGAGGAATCGGGAATACTGGCCATGTTCTTGCCCCACGAACTAAGGAGGTGTTTGGTTGCCAGCCATAATTTACCACGCCTAAGGTTAGGCAAGTTTGACCAACTTTGGGATCTGTTTGGTTGCAGCCACAGTTGTGGCAAGATTCCCTTCCAGCAAACTAGGTCCCACGCGTCAATAACTCAAAAAAGTGTGGCAAGATTCCCTTAGGCTTGCTAAGGTGTGGCAAAGAATTTGAGCACCTCAACTTAGGCAAGTGTGGCAATTTTTGTTGGCAAAGTGTGGCTAGCAACCAAACAGCCCCTTAGTTAACCTGGCTAGTTTCACAACATCCGAAGAACTCAAGCTGCGTCTCTGTTCTTCGGGTTTCCCCTGTATATGGCCATCGTCTCCTCGTCGAGATCAACCAGGACGGTGCACTCCCATGCCTTCTCAATCAATAGCTTCAAGCAGTGGCGGATCTAGGATTTTACCTAAGGGTATGCCGTCCAAAAATTTTCATATACAATTCGGTAAAACCATTTGGCAATTCAGTAACAATTGTAAAATTTGTAACGTAATTCGGCATATATGCACTAAATAACATGATAAGTCTTAAATTTGAAGATTAAGTTGAAAACATCCACAAATTACAATATGAATGGTTCAAACGTCATACTGATAGTTCAAAATATAGGCATAAAAGAGAGTAAGAGACTTACAATACTACTTATCTGACTTTTTTAGCCGACGCTTTCTAAGGGACATGAATGTCTCGATTATATCATCTTCATCCACTTCAAAGAAAATATCCCGCTCAATGAAAGTGACTAGACAATCATCCAAAAGACTATCACTCATCTTGTTTCTTAACTTTGTTTTCACTAAAACCATTGCAGAAAATACCCTTTCAACACTTGCTGTTGCCACCGGTAGAAGCAATACCAATTTGAGAAGCAAGTAAACCATATCATACACTTTATGCCTCTGTGTTTCAACAAGCTTAACTGAGAGATCAACAATATTGTCTAGACCTTTGAAGCTATCATTTTGTCTCATGTCATCGATATAATTATCAAGTTGCAATTCAAGTTTTAGCAAATAATTATTCGAGAACTCCTTTGGGTAGAACTCAGCCAGTCTGCGTAGCTTCTGTGCATCAAAAGAAGCAAATGAGTTGGAAGGATTGAAGGCTGACATACAAGAGAGCAGCTCCATATTAATCTCGTCAAACCGATTATCAAGTTCTTGACTAATTTGATCAATGACACCAATATATACTTCTCTTCTGAAGTGATCATCATTTGTTTGCTTTCGGGCACGAGCATACCTTGCTGATTTTCCATAAGGCACATAATCACCATTTATAGCAGGAACTTCAACACCATGTTTATCACAAAATGAAGTGACCCTCTCAAGAAATTGATCCCAACCATCAGACCTCAATTGTTGCATTCTATTTTTTGCCACATTAACAAGTGAGATTGCATTAAGAATATCTTGCTCCCTTCTTTGCAAACACTCAGATAACTCGTTTGTGTATCCAAGAATAACATACATTAAGTGTGCAAAGAAAACAAACTCAAAGGTCTCAAATGCTCCAAGCACAAAATGTATTTTGGTCCAATCATCCTTATGTGAATTATCATCACCAAGATCGATAAATACATCATGGATTGCTTGATACATAGTGATGATGCTGCATACAGTTTTGTAATGAGAGCCCCATCGAGTCTCACCAGGCCTAGGCAAACCCATCTCTTGATTTAATCCACTTCCAGATTCAAGTTCACCACAATCAAGTGCTTTCTTAATATTCTCAAGCCTAGCATTTCGAAGCATGCCATGACGCTTACAAGAAACTCAAACAATATTCAACAAGAGGGATACTTGATCAAAAAAAACCCTTACAATCAGTATTGCCCTTAGCAACAGCAACAAGAACTAGTTGAAGTTGATGTGCAAAACAATGTATATAATAAGCAGAAGGTGATTCTTGCATGATCAATGTTTTCAGCCCTTTAATATCCCCTTTCATGTTGCTAGCCCCATCATATCCTTGACCACGAATTTGAGTCATAGTCAAGCCATGACTAACAAGTAAAGCTTCAATGGCACCCTTAAGTGATAAAGAGATAGTATCATCTACATGAACAACACCAATAAAATGCTCACATGGCCTTCCCAATTTATCAACACATCGTAAGCAAAGAGCTAGTTGTTCTTTATGTGATATATCACTAGACTCATCAGCTAAAATTGCATAGGGCTCATCACCAAGTTCTTCAATTATTTTCTTTCTAGTTTCCATGGCACAACAATGAATAATTTGCTTTTGTATATCTGGGCTAGTTAAGGTACAATTACCTGGAGCATTGTCCAAAACATACTTGTTCACTTCTTCACTATTTCCTGCAAGAAACTTCAAAAGTTCGATGAAGTTCCCTCTGTTGCTAGATTCTTCGCCTTCGTCATGTCCACGAAATGCCAATCCTTGATGCAAAAGAAACTTGATACATCTAAGTGAATAAGTCAACCTTTTCTTGTAAAGACGAAGATCCTCATCAGTCCACTTCTCAATGCGATAATCAATTGCTAACTTGGGATTCTTAAAGCCAATGTATCTCTCTTGAGCTGCATTATGTGCCTTAGAACCCAGATGTTTGAGAAGTGCTTTCTCTCCTATATTCCAATTTCTCCAGCCATCAACAGTAAATTTATCTGACCCGTACCCTTCTTAAACAAGTAGCATATAAAGCAAAACACAGAATCCTTCTTGATACTATATTCAAGCCACTCCTCATGTTTATGAAACCATATAAAATTGAATTGACGATCTCTATCTCCAATCTTTCTTTTTGGAAAATCATGTGCATAAGGTTGGAATGGACCTTTAATAATATATGCTCTTCGAATTGCATCTTGATCATTAACAGAATAACTTTCAATGGGCTGTCTATCACCTGGATCATACGGAAGGCGATTGATGTCATAAACCGGCGGCGGTGGCGGTGGCAGTGGCGGGGGCGGGGGCATAGAATTCACAATTTTATCAATTACTCTCTCTTTCTCTTGAGTTTGCTTTTCTGCCACGGTTTCAACTGGAGATGGGGCAGCATTTGAAGTAGCAGCCGCCGCCTTCTTGGCTGCATGTTTCTGAAAAAGAGATGCAATGTCTCCGCTTCTCTTCATAACTGAACAATTAAAAAAACAATTGCTCAAAAGTACATTAGGGCGGGCGGTGGTCTCATCCGAAACAAAAAAATCACAAAAAAATGGCATCGCTGATCGCTCTCATCCATGATCCATCGAGAGACCTGACGATTTCCTGATTGATTCATCCGAAACAAAAAAAATCACAAGAAATCATACTTGTTTACCTGATTGATTTCGCTTGACGAGCGGAGAGGCGTGTCACGCGCGGGCAGGCGAGCGAAGCTGCGAAGGCGAACCGTCTCGGTGCCGACGGCGCGTCACGCGCGGGCAGGCGATCTGGCGAGCGATTGAGTGAAGGAACCGTCTGGCGTCTGGCGAGATCTGGTGAGCGATCCAGCGTTCGGCAGGCGAGGAAGCCGCGAAGGATCGATTCTCATTCGAGCCGCACACCCGCACGTCACGTATGGAAGAGTATGTATGGCCGTATGGGTCATGGACTCACGTATGGTAGAGATTATACGTCTCGTTCCTCTGCATGTCATTTATTCTCGTCTCACCGGCCGTGCGCAGACTTCTTGCCTGTACTTCGCTGGGGCCCACCGCTACAGGGTATGCCGGGGCCCACCCGGCATACCCTGTAGATCCGCCAATGGCTTCAAGCCTTCCATTGCTTAGTCATAATCCCACTTAGTTGTTGCATAGACAGCAGCATCCACCCATTCCTGGTATTTTTGACCTCTCCAACCCTTAAGAGCCATGTTTTGCAACAAGTGCCTCTTACAACTTGGAAATATAGTGTGCATAGCATTCATAAGGCCCTACAAGTTATCGTAGATTACAAATTTGGATAGGTTAGGTTAGATCAATAGCAACCAGAAAATAATGATTGTTAGACTCACCTTTTGCTGGTCAAACATAATCATCCATCCTCTATGTTGTTCACCATCCCCAATTGCAACATGCAGTATCTCCAAGAACCAAGTCCAACTATTGGTATCTTCCTTGCCAACTACTCTAAAGGCTGTGGGAAACATGTTGTTGTTCCCTTCTCTACCTGAAGCAGCTAACACTTGTGCCCCATTTGTCAACTTCACAAAGCAGCCATCAATACCTATATTTTAACATGACAATGTAAAAGTGTACAAACAACTTAGTGATACTTACTAATGAAGGGTATGCATCCTTCTAGAAACACTTGCTTTTGACAATTTAGGCATATGAATAGGCCATTAAACCTAGGATTCAAGCCTTGGTCTATTCTATTCTCTGTGGTCACAATTGCAATACTACCTGGGTTTTTATCGATGGGTGTTTGCAAATAATCCCTTATCCTGTTGTATTGCTTCTTGTGATTTCCCAAAACATTTTCACCAGCTTTTCTCTTGGCTCTGTGTGGTCTTTGTGATGTCTGTGCCCAAATCTCTCATGCATTGATCCATAAAAGCTTCGACCTTTCTGAAATTTTCCTCATACATCTGACTCATACATCTGAAATTGTATGACTCAACCATACAATTGAGGTTTCAAGACCTCGCACACACGAAACACAGCGGAAGCAAAAGATAAACTCGGTGAAGACCCATCAATACGCCACAGGCAATTGACCGGGGAAGCACACCTAGAACTCCTGGAATCCTTCGTCGAATCCACCCGCGAAGAAGTCGTAGTCGCCTTCTTGAGCTTCGTACTCCTCCGGTTATTATTTTTGAGTGTAGCATGTGAGTACATAAAGTACTCCGCAAGTCTTGGGAAAAATGCAATAGATGCAAGGCTTGACAAAGGAAGGCTATATGGTTCTTTTGCACAAAGCAACATTTTCATTCAATTACTTCTAATTATTTTCGAAGGCATCAATTTAATAAAGTAAATATTTTAACAGAACTATCATTAACTTTCTAGTGAAGGTTCCATCTACCAACACTAGCTAACCAATTACAATTGGTCAAGTTTAAACTGCAGGTTCCATCCACCCTCTCTGGCTCCAACCGCCAGGATACCCTTCTGAGAGTTCCCTCCACTCTCGGAATACAAAAACTTTGATCTTAAAACCAAAAACCAGAAATCTACCATGTGAATGCATTCCTTGCCCGCCCTTGACCGTGGGCACGGCTATTCGAATAGTTTTACACTCTGCAGAGGTTGTACAACTTTACCCACAAGAGATAAATTATCCTAAAAGTCAACACGCTTCCTTTGGCATGAGACCCAGATAAAATATCACAAAGCCTTTACCTTACTCTAATCTAGCTAGATACCACCCGCTGAGGTTTCACCGCAGGTAGGCTAACTGCCCGAACCGAAGCCCCCTCTTGCGCCATATGAGTACAGTAAATCCCTGTCCCTCACTGTGACTAACTAGTCCATCCCTGGCACCCACTTTCCACTGGTGGCACCTAAACTAGACTATCATAAGTTAGTCAGCTAGGTCGTACCCATATAGACTTGTGGTTGTACGGTTAATGCTCAGTCTGGACAAACACAAGCGTCGGTCCTTAATTAACTAGGGTGGAACATACATTTAACAAGATCTCGTGCTTGCTGCACCAACCCAAACCAACCATCCACCCTAATCTAAACCAACTTCCACATTTTATTTTATTTTAAAAGAACAGTGGCAACTCCAATTACCACTAAATTTGTAAAAACAAGGGGTATTACGATAATTCATAATTTCCCATTTGCAAGATTTATGAGGTATTCAATAGCATGGCTAAGCATTGTTCTACCATTCTAATATCAACAATTAAATATATTACTCTCATTAATGAGTCAAAGGAATTTCTAGGGTTGCAAGGGTACATGACAATCAACTTCAAGTGAGGGCATAACAAGGTTGGATTAACTATTACCTTAAGATTTGAACTAATGTTTTATGTAAATAGCAATGCGCATAATTTAAAATAAGTAAAATATTTCAAAATCATAGGTTCAAGATGATCAAAGGAGACTTGCCTTGCTCGGAGACTTGATGTTGTGAATCGTCAAAATTGAACTCTCCGGATTAGTCGTAGTCTACACGCGAAGAACCAAACAAAATAAATTCAAATAAAACCCAATTAAAATCCAAAAATTATAAAATATATAATGACGGATATATTATGATTTTAGATGAATTTAGGAGAATTAACGGATTCGGAGTTCGTATGAGGGAGATCGAATATCTAAAAGTTTTGGACATCACATGAAATGATAACAAAAATATGAGGATTACTTTTTGAATAGAACGGTGTCGGTTGGCTACAAGGTGGCTGGCGAATGGGCAAAATGGAATGCTGGCAATGAGGCGAAGGTGGTGACATGGGTACGGCAACGAGGAACGGCGGCAATCACCGACAGTGAGTGAAAAACGGCACCGACTGCACGGTAGCGACAATAGCAGGTTGGAGAGAGATAGTACCGGGTATGGAACATGGAGATGTAAGATGAGCGTGGGGTAGTACATGGCATGGTGAAGTTAGGAAAATTATTGGCTAAGCTGAAAATTAATCGGAGACGATACAATCGACGTTTGAATGACGACAGTGGAGAAACAGGAAAAATTTGATATCTTGGTGCTCGGTGGAGCGAATGCAAAACCATTTGAAAGGTAACTACCTGGGATGGTTTGGCATGATATGACGTGATTGGATTGGGGAAAACACCACCGGATAGATGGGGACACGAGATGCCATTGGCGGCCATGGCGAGGTGTCGGAGGCGAAATTTTGTGGAGGCTTTTTGGGGAAAAGGAAGGAAGCACGGCGTAGAACGTAGTGAGGCAAGTCTAAGAAAAATTACGACATGGGCTAAGGCTTACCGGAGGCGACGAATCGACGTCGGGAGTCACAAACGGACATTTTCGCGGAAAGCTCAATTCCTGACAATTGGCTCCACGAAAAATTAAACAAAATGGTAGAAAAATTTCTTAGAGTCTAGGACATAATATGACGCGACCAAAAATTGAAGCGCTTACCAAAAAGGGGTGTACGCGCGAAGTACAGTTTTAGTGTCTGGGCCTGACAAGATCGACGAGGACTCGGGGGATCGTCAGGTGATGGCGATGGAAGCACGATGTAGAACACGTCGAGGCAAACTGAATGGTGCAAACGGCTCGACCAAAGGATATCGGATGGTGGTGGAACACGGTGGAGAAGACATTCAACGACCGACGGGTTGACATCGGCGTTCCGGGCAAACGGAGAGGAGTTAGTGGTGAGGTTCGTGGCGAAACGAAGAGGAGAACATGAGGAACGCAATGCTCACCTTGGTTGTGGTGGAAGATGCACGGTCGGCCTGCAGCGTGGAGAGAAGCGACGGCGCGATTTGGCAACGGTGCTCCGGCGATGCTCCACGCGCAAAGGCGAAGCCAATGGTGCGGCCAAATGTGGCGGAGCTCCACTGTAGGCGGTGCAAATGGCCGAAAAACGTCGTTTTGTTGTCGAGAGAAAAATGCCGATTGCGGCGAGGAGAAAGGGAGAGAGGCCTTGAGATTTCAGAGGCTTGGTGAGGATAAGGAGAGGCACCCGGTGCTCCCTTTTATAGGCGTGGAGGTGGACCGGATGGGGAGATCCGCGAGGAAATATCTTTTCGGTGGCATGGCATATTCCTGCAAAATGAACGCATGAAATTGGGGCTAAGGTTGGGAATGGAAAGGTCTTAATGAGAGGATTCCAATGCATTTTGTGGCGCAAGAAATGGCTGAGAAAATCACAAGTTATGGAAGTTTGAAGAACCGGCCATGGCGCTCGCGCGTGCGTGCTCTCTGGTGATTCGAAACGTTACGCTGAAGAAGATGAATAGTAGAGGAGAGAGAAAATAATAATAAAATAATAATTGTTTTTCCGAAAAAAATAAAATAAATTCGAAAAAAAATTCAGAAAAATTCCACAAACAACCTTAGAACCCGAAAATACCAAATAAAATAATTTTAGATTTAATTGAAGTATATTTTGACCATTAAAAATATTTTTACTTTCTAAGCTTTAATTTAATCCAAATAAAATTCAAATACTTTAAAATAATTAATTTGAAATTAAATTTTTCAGGAAGAGGATTTTTTGGGATGTTACAATCTACTAGTATGCATTGACTCAGGACAAGTGTGAGGACCAACCATCTCTCAATTTGAAAGTCTTCTCCATACCGATCTGAGAAGCTCTCATGTAAAAGTCACAACGAACATCAGTTTGCTTACACTTAACAATCACTCTGTCAGGATTATTTTTGAGGTAGCCATAGTTCCTCCCTTGCACTATGTGGTATGTTTTCAAAGCCTTCTTGAACTGGTGGACATCGGAGAAACACAAGCCTACGCACAATTGCCTTTGGTCTATGATATTCTTCTCATTAAAGTAAGCCCTTTTAACTTTCACCCTCCTAGATATCCCCTTCTTTCCTGAAGGTGGTTTGTTCTCCTCATCTGTAGCATCATCAAGTGAACTAATGCCACCATCCTCATTTGGAGGATCCTCCAAATATGGTTCACTTGTGGATCCTTTAGCTAGATCCCTTTCTTCTTAGCTACCATTTTCCTACATGACTCGGGCCCTGCCAAACCTTTCCAAATAGATTTTCTGTTCAACTCATCATGCATTGCCACATCATTACCATTGGCTTCCCCTTTGAACAAATCCTCTATGTCGATATCACCTTCACAATGGCTCTTTGGGTCTGCCCTCTCCCTCTTCATTTCACGTAGTTGCTTATACAATTCAATCCTTTCCTGCACATAGTTAGTACCATCAAACGAGGTGCTCTTGGCATCTTCTATGTCATACTCTCTGTCATCCCAAAATTGCATGTCTCCTATGTCATCATCTCTAGGTTCTCCTTGTGTTATAACCTCTACATCATTGATTGACACTAGTGGAATCCCTTTGTAGAACTCATTTGCATTCGCTGGAGACAATAGTGTAGTCCGCTCCTTTTTTAAAACAGGTTTAGATGAGCCTTCTTGCCGCTGTTGTTCTCCTTGATCATGTCAAAAACATGTGTGTCACGCTCTATCTTCCTCAAGGAGCCCACCATATATGAACCAGGAGATGCATAGTACATATCATCACTAGCAGTGTACCCCTCTGCTTCCATGACTTCCACCAAACTAAAGTAGCAAAGGATGCATCTAGCCATCTTCTTCTCCACAACTGGTGTTTCGGGGCCTTAATCATGTTTGAAAACTTGTAGGTAGCGGTGAAGAGTGGAGGTGGCATGTCTCCCAAATACCTGCTACAACGGAGTGTCATCGACAACCGGCAACGGCATACCAAAGATTTATGGTGTGAAGCCATGGGTAATGGCGGTGTCCACGCCTCAAGATGATTCGATGTGAGGTCAATGACGATAACGGAGGCCATCGTCGCATGAGAAGTCGATGTGATACCGACAATAACGATGATGTGAAACCGCTACGAGATGACGGCGGTGTGAGGCTGCTGCAAGATGAAGGCATGCATGAACAGTGGTGTGAGACCGCTGTAAGTTGTGCGGAAAGAAGGCCGCTGTGTGTGGCAAGAAGTCGAGGCCGCTGCGTGTGGCAAGATGAGAAGGTTGCTGCATGCGGCGAGACAATGCGATTGAACGCATCAAAGATTGACGTGTCAAGATTAGGTGGGAAATTGTTGGAACTAATCTTGACTCATGTCGAGTACTCGTGTGTTCAAGTACATGTAGAAGTCGAAGCAGCAGTCAGGAGCTACAGTATACCGGTCGTACATACAGTGAACCAATCGTAGCTACGTGAACCGGTTGATAGTTGTAGCTACAGTACCTAGTCAGTAGTCAAAAGTTACAGTACCTGATTGGTACTCGTAAGCTACAGTAACCTGTTGGTGCTCGAAAGACGTCGTGGTTGAAAGTCGTGGCTAGGCGTCCGAGTAACGACTGTAACTCTAAGTCAATAAGTTGGTCGAGTCGTGCGGATCGTGGAAAAAATCCTAGCACTACTACAGAAAGCCTAATACTAGACGCCAAATCACAAACAGTTTGACAAAACCGTCTGTGACCGACACTAACACAGACGGTTTTAATTTGGACACCGTCTGTGTTGATGGCGTCGGAGAAAACGAGTATCACAGATGGTTCTTACCGATAAACCGTTTGTGATATTCCAGTATCACAGACGGTTTTTATTTAAAACCGTCTATGATAATCTGGAATTATCACAGACGGTTTTTTATTAAAAACCGTCTGTGATATGTTTCCCGCCTTGCAATTCCCCAAAATTTCATAATTTCCCGCCTGAGTCCGAGTAGGATTCAGTTTTGAGACACCATCAGTAAAACGGGCATAGCTTTTGCATACAGTGTCCGTTTTCGACGTTCTTATACTTGTTGGAAAGCTAATGACGAGCCCGATCCAAAAAATGACTAGCTTATGCTAGTCGCCCTCCAATACCCCGAAAATCGGTCATCTTTGGACCTAAATCTGCGTCGCAAGTTTTTGGTTTCTATTTTTGCCCTTTTTCTTGGTCTTCCTTTCGGAATTTGGATTTTGCTTCAAATGAAAAGTTGTAGATCTCATCGAAACCTTTCAAATAAGTATACATAAGCTATATAAAACTTTGCTATTTTATCTTTTCAGACTAGTTGTTTATATTGCATCGTTATATAAAATTTTGTGCTCTAATTCACAGACTGTTCTATATATAGAACCGTCTATGATAATCTGACCGCTGGGCCCGTCAATCCTCCTCAACCGAATCCTAGCCAATAGAAATCCACCAATCCTTACCCCACGGATCGTAGCTCCGCCTCTCCGTCCCCGCGCCAAAAAATTTCACACTCCCTCCCCTATAAATAATCACCAGGATCAAGCCTCCTTTCTGTTCTCCTCCTCTTTACTGTTCTTCTTGCTGTTCTCCTTCTCTTTGCTGTTCTTCTCCTCCTTACTGTTCTCCTCCTCCTTCTCCTTGACCCATACCATAATAGCCCCATGAAGCAGATGATGCACAAGGTAGCGCTCAATCAACGCCGACGATGGTGGGCGTCAAAGACATCCAGCTCGTGCGCTACATCAAGGGCGAGAAGGCCTAGGCATAAAGGATATTTGCTTTTCTTTATTCTTGTTGTGTTAGCTAGATGGGCAATCTGTTTGTTGTTTTGGAATATTGTAATGGTAGGCTCTAATCTTAATAAAAATAAAATGTGTATTGTGTTTCATACTATATTTGCTTGTTTTCATTTCAATTAATTGATTTGCGAAATGGATGTTTTATGTTTGTGAAATAAATTGAGATGTGAATTGGATGCATACATGTACATGTTGATCTGCTTGTTTCAGAGGGTATGGCTAGCATTTCCTGAGGTTAGCCAATAAACAGAAATAGATTTAGGGGTAGAAGAGAATAACACAGATAGTTTTAAGTTAAAAACCATCTGTGATTATCTCCTATCACAGACGGTTTTTACTTACAAACCGTCTGTGATATTTACACCACAGACAGTTCAAAAACCGTCTGTGATAACCTTCGATTATCACTCACCTATAAATTCAGACGGTTCAGAAAACCGTCTGTGATGATGTTTTTGAATCGTCTGTAATACGGTTTTCTGTAGTAGTGTAGATAGTGGCATAAGAATAAGTCCTTGTTGTTAACTAGTGGAGTTAGTGCATACGTGAAGTACAGGTCGTGTGACCTTATATGCATGAGACTTATTTAAGCCGAGTATTTCCTATTAAGTAATATTAGAGGCAATAGAGATGGAGTGATTCAATCCCAAAGTTTATTCTCTGTGTATATTTATCTTTTTTATATGTATTTATTTAGAGTGACAAGAGAGAGATGATTGAGTGTTCACTCCAACAGTGGATACAAGCAATGCAATCCTTGGTGCCTTATCTCCCAGTCACTATGGTTCGGTGCCTCAGGCCTGTACGTGGCTGCGAACGGGATAGGCCGAACCGAACAGGCACGTTCTCAGCCCGGCCCGTTTTTTGAATGCGGCCAGCCCAATATATCCTTTTATATGCGTTTGAAACGCAGGAATTCCGTAGGAAACTATTATGTATAAATAGAAAAAAAATCACTCGTTCCGGGAGGAGCTGAAGTTGTTCTCGTACATGTGTGCATTGTGCGAACAAATTGGTACGTGGAGGTCTAGTAAAGAAGAGACTTTTCCAGACAAGTGCGATAAAAAAGAGCAAGTATGAAATCCTGAATAGTGTTAATTGTCCCGCAATATCCTTATCACTGGAATGTCCCACCAATGAAAGGATACTATAGTACTAATCTCCTCCGATGATCTGACAACTCAAGCACAGATTAAATCACTCCATGCACCAAAGCTGGATAAAGCTCACCGACTAATCGCAGAAAAAGCTAGCTACACCATCTCATCTTATTACCTTTGATCCAGAAGAGCACAGCAAACTTCCAGATCCACAGCCACAGGCATCAATCACAGTACCTCTTCAAAGCGAAAACTGTGATCGTAAGTTATTTCTTATGCCAACCGGTCGATTTAGTCCAACTGATAAGACATCTGATAGTGTTTGCAACACCTCAATCCTGATTCCACCGTCAGTGTTAATTACGAATATCTCCCTACAAACTGAGGCCGAGTTTGAAATGTCGGAACACTTCTCAATTCCTGTAAAAAATTGAATTGTTCTGTGAAATTTCAGTGTTATAAGCAGGATTTAAAGGTGTTATCCCTTCAATAAAAGAAATCATCTCTCATTTGCTCAAAGGAGAGAGAACCATCTCAATAATAAGGAGACAGAACCAAAGTAGTACATGGATTGAACACATCCACGTGAGTGTACCAAAGTAGTACATGGATTGAACGCATCCACGTGAGTGTGTGAGTATGTGTAGTATCGTGCGTATATGCGCGTGAGTACGTTTTTATTGTACTCACTTCAAAAAAAATCCTCCACTGGTCCGGAAGTCCAGATTCCTCTCCAAGTCTCCACGGCAGTTCTGCGAAGGTGGAAGAAAGAGACTCTCCTAAGCCAATAGAATAAGCACCATTCTCCTAGTGAAATGAGATGGGTTGCACTTGCAAGACCAAACTACAAAGCCCTAATTAAAAAGGGAGTGAGAGTCATTCGTTGGGAAGGGAATCCCCTCTTGGAATTTGGAGACGCCCACATCTGAAGGCAATTTTTAAGTGCATCCAATGGGGTTTAAAGTGGTTAAGATATGCAGTTTCAAGGTTGCAGACACGAGGTAGGGAAGGGGGCAGGCCTCCACATGCACACACACTGAGTTCCAACTTCCAACCCCCCTGCTGGCTGGCTGGCTGCTACTGCCTTTAGCAACTTTAGGGTTAGGGTTTCACACCCTGACAGAATGCCACGCACTCTCTCCATCTCTCTCTCTCTCCCCCTCCCTCTCCCTCCCCTTGGCCATTTAGTGCAGCAGAAGGAATCTACTAGCTCATCTTCTTGACAAGTTGCAGATCAGCCATTGAGATCGTCCAAGGGAAGGTAGCCTTGACTTGCAGTGAGTCGCTGCATGCAGAAGGATGACACGAGTGATAAGAATGGCAAACTGCAGGGTTCAGGTTCCAGGGTCTGAAAATGGCACCACCATCCATGGACCAATCTGAGCTAAATGCAACTGTTCTTAACTTGCAGTTGCAGTTGTTTTCCTTAATTCATCCAGTCGTCATGGTGCACTCAGCATTGGTGAATATCAGTACTCGGTAGTCGAAATGTAGCCTTATCGCAACTGTATGTCAAGAAGATCAAATTACTTGGCAATTGGTTCAGCCTACATACATAGATTAACAATTCCCTGCCAGTTCGTTAGTTTTCCTGAAATAGTTGTTTGATGTTAATTTTTCTCGTGATCAATGGATAGTCATGGAGCCTTGTTGTCCTGCAGTTGCCTTTGTAGCCAATTCATGGACTTGCCCGGATAGCATGCTAGTAACACACAGAAAATATTGATAGAAAACTTGGAACCTGCTGTCATAAAAATATTGACAAGAGAACAAGAATTGTTTACATATTCAAGGAATTTCTTCGGACATTGCAATTATCAGATCCTCAATAATACCCTTGCAAGTGTGAGAACAAACAACAGCGTTAGCAGTTGCCGATCTAACATGCATATTTGATGAAACCATGGTGAACTGAAAAACAGCAACGCATCAGTATGACTACTGCACTTCAGATCTAAGCCTAGGTCACGACTGCAGAACAGGATGACCACTAATTAGATCCATCACCTAACATTACGACAAAAACCTCATATATTGGCTGCAATTTAACAACAAACTCTCAGAACCGTACATATCATAGTTGGATCAAATCAACCAAAACGGTATGCGATCAAAACAACCAACAAGGACGATGCAAACGATGTCGCCAACTACATTGCATTGGCCGTAGTGTGCTCCAAACAAAATTTGCCAAGCTGCAACATTAACTCCTCGCTATATTCCCAAGCAGCATGCCTGCACATCGATCACCACCCTCGTCAGTCAATCAGAGAATTAGCAATGTACGCGAGAATATGAGAAGAAAAGGCAGTCAATGACCGACCATTTGCAATGAAAACGAGAGACAAGTAAATAAATGCAGCAGTAACGGTCCACAGCTTTGATGGACAGAGGCCTCCTGTGACAATGCATCTCTCTCTCTCTCCTCCTGATGGCAAACTCTTGCAAGAACCATATGTTTTGGTCATCAATTCAAGCAGAGTCCGTGCACACTTGCTATCAGAAACTAGAGGTTTGTAAAAAAAACTACTGAATCAGCTCCCAATAAACTAGATTTATAACATCTGATGGAATAGTTGGTGATAAAACATACTAAATTGCACATGACAAATCATGTCCAGGGAACATAATGCTAGTACCATCTATTTGTATCACGTTTTCTTTAGCAATTAAATGGAGGAACCAACACCAGCTGCAATCGGCTGAGTGTTGAGAAAAATGCCTACGATTGTAAATTGCGAGGGTATAACTTATTGACATTTGTAACAAAAACTAAGAATGAACAAATTATTTAAAAGTTGATGATTGTGCATCATAGATTATTTGCACAAAACAACTCATTAAGGGCATCTATTTAATTTGTATATACAAAACAACATTAATGGGCTATTACAATATTGCATACGTCAATACTCACGAGGACAACAGTCACACTATAGAGCCCAAAAATGACATTCAAACATTTCTACTGGCACTTGCATCTTCTTAAACGAAATCTTATTTTACAAGTGATGATAAAACAGTTTTATTGAAAAAAAGCAAAAACAGTACACATAAAAACAATACAATTGTAAATCAGTAATTATACTATTCATTCAAAAATGTTATCTCACTCCAATAATAAGTTCACCTTAAAATCTTCACAAATGTAACATCTCATAAATATTGTACTGGTGAACCAAGTAAAATCACTTGTGGAATACATGTTCAATGGGTGTTTATTTTCAACATTAATGGCACAAACTACTACTGTGCAGCTAGCAGCACCAACGAAATCTAATGTGTTGCCAAAAAATGGGGGATTTCTGAATTAGTATTCCACCACACGCATCTCTTGTAGTCAGCACTCAAATTGTCATTAATATTTTGTGTGAAAATAATAATCGGCTTACTAAAAATACAATAACGAATATCCTAACTTTGCAGATCACATCATCCAAAAACGTTACTCATATATATCACAGAATAACTAGGCCAACATGCATGCACACATATTTCCATAGACCAAAGATTGTGGGGAACATGTGAAAGAATATACTGATGCAAATCATAAGTGGATCACAAACACTTGCACTCCACATCACAAATCTCAAAGATAAGCTAATTAGCTCCTTGAGACCTTGGGAAATCATCCTTTGGGGGGAGATCACAAAAACTCTTGGGAGACTTGATGCAATATCCAAGTGGCCATGCTCCAAAAGCATAGCACCAGGACACGTCCAATCACTAGTTCCATGCCAAGTTCCAAAGAAAATAGGGAGATCGAAAGACATCTCACTGCTGCACGAACCGAAAGATGAGATTCCCAGTTTCCCACACCAGAAGGCATCGTATTTTGTCCTAGTTCACAGCAGTGCATTCCGCCTTAATTTGATAGATCACACAAAGTTAAAAGGGGGGGGGGGGCGAAATCTAGATCAAATTCTACAAGAGATATCTAGAAAGTCATGACAAGTAATAAAGCAGCAGTGCTTTCAGAAAATGGCGTCCTCTTCTTCTTCTCCTCCTTCTTCAGAGAACAAGGTTCAGTGAGTAAATCAAGGAGTTATCAGTCCAATAGGGCCTGGTTAAGGAAAGTACAAAAACCTTGGACCTCCATTGCTGGACTAATAACAACCAAAGAAGAACAGTAAACACCGCAGCGAAGTACTGTAGTTTGGCAGAGGCAAGAAAATCACTGGTGCTATCATTTCATGCCTAAGCAGCTCAAGTAGCAAACAGATCAAGGCATATGCTAACCGAGGGAACCAACAGATCGGCTCAAAACATGAGAACCTGCTTGGCTGAAAGAGGAGGGAGCACCCTTCAGTCCAAGCAAAGACAGTGCGAGATCAAAACTTTACCTCCCGCTTCATTCACTCATCTGCCAAGCTCTCTCACGGCCGTTGCTTGGCATGTGGGTGAATGAGTCGGCAGCTAATTCGACCCTCGCGCGGCCCGTGAGTGGACTGAAGGACGCTCTCTTCCATCCATCACTTCCATGAAAACGAAGAACTAAAAACAAGGTCAATAGAAAGGCACAAACAAGCATAAACGCACTAAAAACTTGAGAGCTTCTCGTGGAGTTATGGGCAACTTTCATGTGGATCTTGTGAAGAGCGGCATATTTTGATTAGTAGTGGTCGAGAGCGGCATATTTTGATTAGTAGTGGTAGAGAGCGGCATATTGTGACTAGTGGTGGTAGCACCAGATGGGTGCAAGGAGAAAGCAAGACGGCAGGGCATGGAGAAGACCATGGAGAAGGCCATTAAATAGAGCCCAAGGTCTGACATCACAAGCACAATGAGATGTACATCGTATAAAAATAGTGATAAGTGGCTAATGCCTCACATTGTATCATTTCCATGTTTTTCCCTTTGCTCGTAAGCAGACGCAACACAAAAAACGAAGGCCAACCAAAGGGGTCCAAAGGCCAAATCCTAATAAGTATACAACCCAAAATATTGTGCTCTCTTTTAGTGATCAAGTGAGCATTCATATGGACTTTTGTTGATAGTTTTTTATGGTAGTTTACAGTTTTTAATGAAAAATAAATAGTAAAGTGGCTAAAAGAATTGAATTCAAAAAGGAGAGTATGGCCAGTGGGGAAATGAGGTAAAGATGCGTGCATGTAATAGGGGCGAGAGGAGTGAAGTGCTTGATACACCCGTGATTCTCTGTCTTACCCCAAAACGAGATGATAGTGAGAGAAATTGAGAAGTCGTTTTGAGAAGACGAATGTTTGTATTGGTTTTTTTAAAGTAGAAACCAATACGAATAGACTGTTGAATTGGTTTATTTGCTTCGGTGACGTTTTTCAAAAACAAAAGGATAATAGGGCCCTGATGCTATACCTATCCAAATGGGCCGAGCTCAACCGTGCTGGCCCGAGCACGACACGACACGATTCTTTAACGGGGCATGCCTGGGCCGAATGCGCGGCACGGCCCGTTAAGAAATCGGGCCGTGCCGGCCCAGCATGGCACGGCCCGCCCAACGGTCGTAAACGGGCCGTGCTGGCACAGCACGGCCCGGTCCGGCTAAATATAGCCATTTTACCGTTGGGGGATAAAAAATTTGGAGAAAATAGCAAAAAAATCGAAAAAAAATCTGAAATTTTTTCTATAAATAGGGGCATCTGGCCTCCATTTTTCCATACCTCAAACCTCACAATCATCTCTCTGTTTAGCTGTGAAAAATCCGGAAGTGTTTGCGCAAATTTGTTAAAATTAATGAGAAATTCGGGCAAAATTCAAGAATCTTCAAAGAATTTTGTGAGAGCTGCAAAGGAGGTAATAGTGTTGTCTTATTTTAATTTTTTGCTATTTTTTGTTGATTCAATAGTAAGTTAATTGTTCTTTACTATTTCAATTTGCAGTTAATTCAATGGAGAACTACGATTTTTAACTCTCCGAATTCGGCCTCTCGGCAGAGGATATGCAATCCTTTCAAGAAGCATATCCATCCGCGGAAGCTCCACATGTACAACAAAACTAGAGAGCCAGAAGAAACGACGACCCCGATGGCGTATGGTCCAATCGATCCATCTTTTGCTGGCTCAACAAGTGCATCCACAACCCAAAGGACATGTGCAAAAAGAACAAGAGCTAGTACATCAGGAGTTTGGGATGATTTTGATAAGAAGTTCAAGACCGACGATGATGGGAATTCGGTGAGGTATGCTGTTTGTAAAATTTGTGGTAATGAATTGTCTACAAAATCTTCAAGTGGGACGGGTCAAGTGCAACGGCATGCTGCAAGCTGCAAAAGAAGGTAAGGAATACAAATGCACCAGACACAGCTGCAATATAACCCTGACGGCTCGGTACGTACGTAGGAGTACAACCCAGATATAGCCCGGGAATCTCTTTATAGATTAATTGCTTCTCAAGATTTACCTTTAAATTTTGGTGAGTCTGATGTTTTTCAAAAATATATTAGGACTGCTCATAACCCTCAATTTAGTGTTATATCTAGGCAAACCACAACTAAAGATTTAATTAAATATTATAACAATTGTCGTGAAAAATTGAAAAAAATGTTTCATACCTGTACATTCTCTATTGCTTTGACATCAGATATATGGAGTGATAGGGCTGAGAGGATTATATTAGTGATGTTGCTCATTATATTAATTAATGTTTCGCATAGTGCTGAAAATATTGCAGAAAGTATTATTAAAGTTGTAGAAAATTTTGGCCTCACGGATAATATTTTTTCTATAACTTTAGATAATGCAGTTGCAAACACTAAGGCTATGGAAATTCTTACTCTTTGTTTAATACTTATGCACAATCTTTCTTACTACATCAATGTTGTGCTTGTCATATTATTAATCTTATTGTTAAATCTGGTTTAAAAAGATTAAATGCTTGTCTTGATTCTTTTAGGGATGTTTTTTCATATATTAATTGTTCTAACCAGCGAATAGCCGCATATAAGAGTTTTTGCGTAGCAATGAACGTTCGTCCTAGAAAATTTAGTTTAGACATGCCTGTTAGATGGAACTCTACTTACCTTATGCTTAAACATATATTACCATATAAGAGCACCTTATCTGTTTTCCTTCACACCCAAGGTCATCAATCTCGTAGCTCCTCCAGTAGAACCCAACTTAGAGACCCTGAACTTACTGAAGACGATTGGGTTGTTGGTGAAAAAATATTTTCGTTTTTAGAACTTTTTCATAAAGCTGCACTTTGTCTTTCTGGAATATACTACTTTACATCTCCTCTAATTGTTCATAACATTCTTGAAATTGCCACTCACCTAAAGGCTTTTGAAAATGATCCTATACTACGGGATGTTGTAGTTGCCATGAAAACTAAGTTTTTAAAATATTGAAGGGAAATTCCTATTTTATATGCATTCGCCTTTATTTTGGATCCTAGGGCCAAAATCTAAGGGTTTATAAATGTATTACAATTTTTAAGTGATGTACCGGTTTAGACTATTGTACATACTATACAGTAGTTAAGGATAAATTATATGAGGTATATGAGAAATATGAAAATAAGTTTAGGTCCGTGCGTTTGGAAAGACCCCGGAAGTCCCTAACACCTCTAGGGGGACTATGCAATGGGGCAAAATTTTTGGTTCTTTGTCTAGAGATTCTCGTGCAAGTGCAAGTACACATCAGTCAGGAGGAGGAAGGTGACAAAGCACTGGAGACCTATCAAGCTATCTCAACAGTGATAGCGTTAGCTTCGAGCAAGAGTTGAATATCCTCTCATGGTGGCAAACCCAGAAAGTAATATATCCAGTGCTATCCATATTAGTGCGGGATGTGTTGATTGTTCCTATCTCTACAGTCTTCTCGGAGTCAGCCTTCAGTCTATCTGGAAGAATAATCGAGGAGCGACGAACAAGTCTCTCGAACGAGATGGTCGAAGTCCTTCTGACGGTCAAAGACTGGGAACAAGCTGAATCAAGACTCCAATATACTGCAGATAATAGAGATTTAGAAGTATCTTTTGAGAATTTATATCTAGATAGCAATGAATAGGATTTTCAATATTTTTCTTCACATGTAGTCACTAATGAGTTTTTTAGGCTGTACTCTTTTTTCTTTACTAAGGTTTTCTCAAGTTGAGTTTTTACTTGCAAAGTTTTTAATGAGGCAACCACCCTATGTAATTTAATAAGTTAATAAAGCTCATTATGTCATTAAAAACAATTATTTTCATGATTAACAGTGTCTGCAAATTTTTTTGAATTTTTCTTAAATTTCTACAATTTTTTTACAATTTTTCTTAATTTTCTACAATTTTTTTAATTTTTTTTCTCCTTTTTTCGGCTTAACGGGCCGACCGGGCCGGCACGGCCTGTTAAACCTTAATCGTGCCTGTGCTGGCACGGCACGGCCGTGGGCCGACACAGCGCGGCCCATTTATTAAGCTGGCCTTAATGGGCCGTGCCTAAACGGATCATGCCGTCACCGAGCCCGTGCTGTGCCGGCCTGGCATGGCCCATTGGCCACCTATACCTGATGCTATTGGTTATATGTAGTTGCGAGATGCGGTATGAAATTTTCTCATCTCCTTCGATCGTTGCTTCAATTTTAGAACGATTTAGCGGGCAAGCATCATTCTTTTGAAAACAAGGCCTCTAGATCTACTTGAAAAGCCCCTAAAAATTTCAAAATTTTTGAGCCTTTTCCCTGAATTTTTGAGTGAATTTTCGAAACTTTCCTTTTCGGGAAAGTTTCCCCGTTGCCGCTTTCCGTTTCGGGCGAAGCCGCCTCCCCTCTCTTCTGGCGTCTCGCCCCTTTCCGCTTCTCCCGCTCCCTGGCGTCTCCCTCCGCTCCCGCTCTTCGTTGGCGCCCCGCTTTTTCCCCGCCTCCTTTGTTCGCCAGCGCCTGCGCGCGCGAGGGCACCCCCGCCCCTTTCCGCCTCCTCCCCGCGCGGACGCCCGAGCCGTGCGCTGCTCCCCGCCGCACCGCTCCTGCCGCCGGCTCGCCGTCGCCGGCTATTCCCCAACCACCTTGGACCGGTCGTCGCCTCCCTGCCGGCCGGGACCCGCCTACCAGCCCCTCTCTTCTTCCTTCCCCCGCAAGCCGCGCCGCTCCCGCACCGCCTGCGCCTCCCTCGGATCCTCCCTCCGCGCCCCGGTCTCGGACCGCCTCCGCCGCGCCCCGACGTCAGCCGGCAGAGCTTCCGCACCACGTGGCGCTGCCCGCCTGCGCCCGACCCCACTTGCCAGTCTCCGCGCCTCCCCTCTCCCGCGCGCGGACGCGCTCGTGCCTTGTTGCTGCTCACCTGCTCCCTCTCTCCCGTCGCCTCGCCATTAAGCCGCCGCAGGGCCTGGCGTCACCCCCATTGCGCGGAGAGACTCCCCAACCACTCCCCTGTCCACCCCCTTGACCCCGGCACCATTGCCGCCTTCCCCCTCCCTCGGATTCCCTCGCTCCGCCCGGGGCATAAAAGCCCCATCCCCTGCCCCCTTGCTTCCCTTGCTCCTCAAGCCTCCCCGATACCTCCATTCACCTCCCACCACTCCCGCGCACCTCCCAGAGCAGCCGATTGAAGTCCTGTTGCCCAGAGCTCCGTCGCCGCTCTCCCCTGCGCCGGCGACGCCCGTGAGCGGATCTCCCCCATTATCCCCTCTTTTCCTAATTGCTTTTGCCAGAAGCTTCACCCTTCTCCCCTGATCTTTTTGGTGCATGTTCCTGGCCAGGTAGACGCCTGTGGAGCTCCAGCCCTGCTGCTCGCCGCCGGCCGAGCCAGCTCCCCGTGGCCAGCCTACTCCGGAGTTTCCCTGCCCCAACCACCGCCACAAATGTGAGCCCCATAACTCCCAGATCGTGTAGCCGCCACCGATTTCACCCTAACGGCCCCGGTGACCTTCACCGCCGGGGACCCGAACCTCCCCTCCTTGCCTCCTGTCCTCCCCTCTTGTCCCCGCACCTCCCAAGCCCCAAAAATGGGTTCCCCAACGCTAGAACCACCCCGTGGCACTCTCTTTGGCCATCGGGAGCCTTCGCCGTGGACGGAGAGCGAGAACGCCGCCGTCCCTGCCTCTCTGCCGCGCGCGTGCAGCTGGAGGAAGACGACGACCGTCGTGGCTCCATCCCAGCCATCCTCCCCTCTCCGTGCCTTATAACCTCCACCGTCGGATGGCGCCTCCCCGCTACCGTCCGATCCTACAAAAGACACCCCCTCCCCAGCCACCCGATCAAATCCTCCGTTCCACCCGCCTCCATCACCCGTTGCCGTCCGATCTCCGCCCTCACAGATCCAAGCCGCCCGCTCCCGCGTCATCTGGACCGTTTACCCGAGCGACGCGTCGGCCATCCGGACCGCACGGGCGCGCTGCTGGGCCGAGCTCGGCCTGCCTCGCCTCTCCCCGCGTGCGCGCGCGTGGACCACGTGGGCCGCGCTGGCCTTCGGCCGCGCGGGCCGCACAGTGCCGGGCTGCACTGTTACTCCGAGGCCGGCCCGTTACTATTCATCGATATTTCCAGTGATTTATCAATTTCCAGAAATCAGAAAAATCCAAATAAATCCTAGAAAATCACAGAAAATTCCAAAAATTCCCAAATTTCACCACTTTGCTCCAAATATTATTCCAGACCCAGTGGTGACCTCCTTTTCCACAGATTCATCCCAAATAAATTCCTAAAATTTCATTTGAAGGGTTTATGCAGTTTACTCCTTTTTAATAGATTATTTTTCCTCGCTTGATTAGGCTCAAGCCGGATTTATGTTATTTTCAGTGTTTGCGATAGTGTCGGAGATTCCGGAAGCTCAAGTGCAGTCGCAGGATCCAGGAGCTTCCACGTTCAAGCTAGCCGAGTTCGTCCCAATTCACGGCAAGTCACAAGTCCTTGATCATGTTGCAACCCATGTTGTCTAATTATGTTATTATGTTATTTGCATTGAGCTAGTTCTGAAATGTTAGTTCGAAAGTAAAATAAAATGTTTAGAATGACATGTTATGTAGTTAAACCCACCACCGATGATTGCCATGTTAATTTGTAGCCATGCCATTGTAACCCTAGAATTAATTATCTGTTAATTTAGATAATTGTAGGTTATTATTATCATGCAAAGTCTTACACTAATAAGGCTGTGGCTGTGGAGCCAATAGAATTTGGAAAACCCGACTCTAAGGTAGGGTGGTATGGGACACCGTATCTTAGAGCGGAGAGTGCCGGCGTGCACAAGGTAGGGTAAAGGGGAGTGGAAACCGCAAGACGGTCCTCGCCAATCTTTTACCCTAGGTTTGGAGAAGGGTAAGGGTGAGTGGGAAACCGCGGGACGGTCTACGCCCACCGCTTACCTCAGTGTGGGTCGCGGGCCTGGCGAGGTTGCGGACCATGTGAAAATATAAGGACTAAAACCCTTACGCTGAGCAAATGTCACAGTGATCGCTCAACCACAGGAGTTGACTTGTCAACACTTGTCTAGTAGCTGCTCAACTCGATTGAAACTCTACAGGAGGTTTAGCAGTGAGGTTAGGTGAGCCGCGTTATGGGTGCCTAACAACGGTAGAGTTCACTCGAAGCGGACACTGTTTTCTCTTGTGTGGGTGTGGGTGTGTGTGTGTGTGTGTGTGTGTGGGATCCAGACCCGAGTGAATTCTACCGGGTAGAGCCTATATAAAGAGTTGAGCAGTGAAACGACCTGGCTTCCTTAACTCAGTCATGAGGGTTAAGGGATCGTGTGGGTAAAGCTGAGCAAACTCTGCAGAGTCAAATAAATGGTATTCGAATACGCCGTGCTCCCGGTTATTGGAGCTGTGTCACTTGGGTGATTCCAGCCGCGAAGCTTAAGTAGTTTTGTACATGCTTTAACTTGGTTAAGTTGGTTAATGAACTCTTCGTGAAAACCCCTGAGTTCTTGAGAAGTAGTTTTGGGCCGTTTTATCAAAATGTTTGCAAATAAAACTGCATCCACTCAAAATTAATAAACCAAGTATACTCCCTTCCTTTGTTGATCCATGCAAGTAGTAAGTTAGGGTTTCCCTTGTGATTTGCTGAGTACGGGGTCGGAGTACTCAGGCTTGCTAAATGCCACAGATACCAGAAGGAAAAGAAGGCAATTCAAGATTTCGTGTTGGAAAGGTCTTCCCGTCGAGGACCCGTGGCTTTAGGTCTTCGCCGCGCTCAAGCAGATTCTGGAGTTTTTGTGATGTAAGTATACTTTGGGCTTGCACGCCCCGCTGTCGAAAAAGGGATGCTAATCCATATGTAAAATATATGCTGGACTTTTGTTGTAAGCATGCAATGGTATACTCTTGCGCGACACTTCATAACTGTTCATGCGTGAATAGTTGCGAGGTGCCGTGTCCGTATGCGCCCCTGGAAACGGGGGCGTTACAAGAAGTGGTATCAGAGCAGGCTCTTGACCGTAGGTTAAGACCTAAGGCAGATTAGGAAGCGATTTTATCGCAAAACTTAATTTAAGCCATAAAAGGGTTTACGAAAAATATAAGTATAATTGCTGTCTTTTCCTCTCTTGTTGCTACCTTATCTATCTTAGTTTACTTCTGCTTAAGTTTTACTTTGGCAAAATGTTTACTGCTTTTCTTGTCTAACTTCAAAATTTTCGTTTCTCGGCAGCTGGAAGAGTAGCCGTCGTTCGCTAGACTAGACTGACCCTGAGTAGTAGAAGTACTTTTGTAATGTAAAGCAGGTGTATTCATGAACCCTAAGTGGTTTGTGTACCACTTGCATGTTGTAAAATTATGTTCATTATCTTTGTATGTTGTTTGCTTAATTATCTGTAATTCCCCTGTGTTCAAAGCTTTCTCCTGTCCCCTTTCGCTCTCGATCTTACCTTTTTCGCCCTATACTTACCTTGAAAATTCAATGTCTTACTTACCTATTCTTGATTGCCAAAGCCGCTGCAAAGCTGATCTCAAATTCCCAATTGGCAGATGGATCCAGCACAGCAGAGTGGTCAGACCAACAGGCAGGGTGCACCTGCCACAGACCAAGTCCAGATGTCAGAACAGCAAGGAGAATCACAGCTACCGTTCATTGTCAAGGTGACACCCGAAGAGTCAGTGTCAGCATCAAGCGCAACTGCATTGAGGTTTACAGCATTCCTGCAAACTCACCCACCAAAATTCCCCTCAACAACAGAGTCACTGAATGCAGATAACTGGTTACAAGATATTGAGAGAAGAATGAATACTATTCAGTGTACAACTAAGGAGAAGGTTCTTTCGCCACCTATCAGTTGTCCGAGCCCGTAATTACATGGTGGAATGCTATCCAGTGGATGCACCCTAAGGAGGAAGATATTTCATGGGAAGACTTCGTGAAGAGATTCCGTGAAGCCTGCATTCCTCCTAAGGTCATCACAAGAAGATATCAGGATTTCCTTAACCTTCAACAAGGAGAGAACTCCATCATAGCATATCTACAACAATTTCATCATTTATCCCAGTATGTTCAAGAGGAAACTAACACCGAAGCTAAAAGGATGGAGTACTTTATGAAAGGTCTACGTCCCAATATGAAGCAACGCCTTCAGGCCATGAAGTGTTCAAGCCTATTGAGCCTGGTTGATCGAGCTCTACAGATAGAAGAAAGACCCGGTTACGCGAAAGTCATGAAACGAAAGAAGCCTTCGCCTTCATCACCAACGGCTTGTTTTCACTGCGAACAGGATGGACATTATCGTGACCAATGCCCACTGAAGTTTTTACCCGAAGAAGAAGCAAAGAGGCAGACATCATCATTCCGCCTGCCACTGATGGAAGAAGATGAATCTTGCCCTAAGAGGACTAGAATGGAGGATGACAGAAAGCGTAAAGCAGAGCACAAGTCTCAGTCTTCACACAATGCTCAGTGGAGCTAGACCACGGGATCATCCTCATTTCGATCCCAACCCTTCCGTCAGTTTGTGATGATACCGAAGACCCAGTCCAAACAGTCTCAGCAGTATGCCACTCCCTCGCCACTCGCTATCAAGTGCCTCACCTGCGGTGCCAAGCATCTTACTAGCAACTGCATACGAGAGACAAATGCATGTTTCCATTGTGGAGAGATTGGACACTATAGGCATCGGTGTCCCAGGAGGAGTTTGCCACCAGATGCAGCTAAACTCCAAGCCCAAAACCAACAGACAGTCAAGAAAATATGAGCTATGCAGAATGAGAAATGAGATGATGTACTCTTGGTTATCCTTTTGTAAGCTAGATCTGAATGGATGTCTGTAAATTACTTTAACTATGGCTTGTGGCAAAATTATGAAGATGTATGCAGACCATTGGCGTAAAGTGAAATGGGTGTGATGGTCATGTTGTAATAGAATAAATCCCAGCAGACCCAATTATATCCAACCGTGGTACGACATAATTCATCCAAGTGGGAACCTTCACCACACATGCAAGGATGATGTACAGGTACAAGTCAATCCAGAGAAGGTTAAAGCAGATTTGTTGCAACCAGATATGCAAAGGGCTAGATGCCATTTTGGGAATGAACTGGCTAGTTCAGAACAAAGACAAGGTAGACTATGAGATCAAAGCAGTATCATTGGTGACCCTTGAAGATCAGAAAGTGGTCAAAAAAAAAATTTTCCGAGAAGTATTGAAGGATACAAGAAAGCGCATGATCAACATGCTAGCAGTTACGCCAGATTAAGTGCCAGTAGTGCAAGAATATCCTGATATATTTCCAGAAGAATTACCAGACAGACCCCTGACCGACAAGTAGAACTTGTCATAGAGTTGATTTCAGGCACAAAGCCAATTGCCAAGCATCAATACAGAATGTCCACCAGCGAATTGAAAGAGCTCAAGAGACAGTTAGATGATAACAAGAAAAAAAAATTCATTCGACCAAGTGCTTCACCTTGGTCGGCACCAGTTTTATTTATGAAGAAGAAGAATGAAGAGCTGATAATGTGTGTCGATTACAAAGAACTGAATGCTGTCACAATAAAAAACAAGTATCCATTGCCCAGAATTGATGACCTGTTTGATCAGCTCAAGGATGCCAAAGTATTTTCCAAGATCGATCTGCGCTCGGGTTATCATCAGCTCAAGATCTGAGAGCAAGATCGAGAGAAAACAGCTTTCATCACCAGATATGGATTAAGTGAGTTCACGGTCGTTCCCTTTGATTTAACCAATGCGCCAGTTTATTTCATGAACCTTATGAATCTGGTGCATGGGGACAAATTGGATCGATTCGTGATTGTCTTCATTGTTGATATTCTAATATACTCCAAGAGTGAAGAAGAGCACAAACAACATTTGCACGTAGCATTGACCAGATTGAGAGAGAGCATAGGCTGTATGCCAAATTCGACAAATGCAATTTCTGACTGAAAGAAGTTACTTTCTTGGACCACATCATATCTGAAGATGGAGTTAAGGTCGATCCAGAAAAGATTTCAGCAGTTATGGAATGGAAACAGCCTAAGACAATGACTGAAGTGAGAAGTTTCCTAGGATTGGTGGGTTATTATCGCCGATTCATAGAAGGTTTCTCAAGGGTATCTCGCCAACTCACTCAACTGCTAAAGAAAGACAGACCATTCACATGGACAGATGCTTGTGAAGAGAGTTTTCGACTGTTGAAGCCTAAGTTGACAACAACGCCAGTATTGATTTTGCCCAACCCAGAGAAAGGGTCCCAAATCTGTTGTGATACTTCAAAGCAAGGTTTGGGATGTGTGCTCACGCAAGACAGGGAAATTGCTGCCTATGTACCCAGATAACTGAAACCGCATGAAGAAAACTACCCAACACGCAATTTAGAGCTAGCAGTTGTGGTGCATGCACTCAAAATTTGGCGGCACTACCCGCTAAGAAATCGTTGTGAGATATTCTTAGATCACAAGAGTTTGAGGTATCTGTTTACACAACCAGAGTTAGACATGAGACAACGAAGATGGCTAGAACTGATAAAAGATTATGATATTGAGCTTCAGTATCACCCGGGCAAGGCAAATGTAGCTGCCGATGCCCTTAGCCGCAAGGCTCGCCCAAGCAAAGTCCGCATGACAGAGTACCCACCAGAGTTGCAAAGAGATATCCTACGACTGAATTCGGTAATCACTGAACAAGGTAGTATGGCAGCCTCAGAACTCCAACCGTTACTGACAGATCAAATTAAAGCAGCACAAGATGAAGTTGAAGAGATTCAAAAACTGAAAAAGAAAGTTCAAGAAGAAGAGTCATTAGAGTATACGATAGATGAGCATGGAATCTTTACTTTCCGTGGTCGCTATTGCATACCCGATAAGAAAGAGTTAAGAGAGAATTGATCTCATCCGAAGCTCATTCATCACAATTCTCAATCCATCCAGGAAGCACTAAAATGTATCAAGATTTGAAGAAGTATTGGTGGAATCTGATGAAGAAAGAAGTGACAGTGTATGTAACGGAATGCGAGGTATGCCAACAGATCAAGATGGATCACCAGAAACCATCGGGATTGTTGCAGCATTCGCCAATACCCGAATGGAAATGGGACAGTATTGGCATGGATTTCATTACAGGACTTCCCAAGACTTGTGAGGGATATGTGTTATCTGGGTCATTGTTGACAGATTGACCAAGGTGGCTCATTCCCTCCCAATCAAGCAAACCTAAGGGAAGGACAAGCTTGCTGAACTGTATTGGACCAGAATAGCGACATTACATGGAGTTCCAAAGAAAAATTTTGTCAGATCGAGGAGCACAGTTTACGTCCAAGTTCTGGGAGAAATTGCATGAAGCTATGGGCACCGATTTAAACTTCAGCTCAACGTATCACCCACAGACAGATGGACAGACAGAGAGAACAAAAAAGATCTTGGAAGTCATGCTAAAAGCTTGTGCTATTGTGTAAGGGGCAGCGTGGAATACTTGCCTCCCGTTTGCTCAGTTCTCATATAGCAACAACTATCAAGCAAGCCTCCAAAAGGCACCGTTTAAAGCACTTTATGACAGAAAATATAGGACCCCTCTAAATTGGTCAGAAATAGGTGAACGACAACTGATTGGACCTCAGATTGCTCAGGATGCAGAACCACATGTCAGAATTATTAGGGACAGACTCAAGATGGCACAAGACCGTCAGAAGAGCTATGCAGATAACCACAGAAAAGACTTGAGCTTGGAAGTTGGAGACTTCGTCTATATCAAAGTCACCCCATTCAAGATAATCAAGAGAATTCATGTCAAGGGCAAATTGGCACCAAGATATGCGGGACCGTTTCAAATAATTGGAAGACTTGGGGAAGTAGCTTATCAAGTGCAGCTCCGCCCAACTTATCCAGGATTCATAACGTGTTCCACATACCCCAACTTTGGAAATGTCTATGTCAGCCTACAGATGAGGTGCCATTGTCAGATATTGAATCGCAGGATGACTGCACGTATGCTGAAGAACCACTACAAATGCTTGAAACCTCAGAGAGGCAGCTCAGAAACAAGAATGTCAGATTTTGCAGAGTGCAGTGGAAGAATCACACAGCGGATGAGTGCACTTGGGAACGAGAGTCAGACTTGCAGCGAGATTTCCCCAACTTACTCCCTGGACCAAGTTAATCTCGGGGTCGAGATTCTTTTAAGGGGGGTAGGTTGAAAAGCCCCTAAAAATTTCAAAATTTTTGAGCCTTTTCCCTGAATTTTTGAGTGAATTTTCGAAACTTTCCTTTTCGGGAAAGTTTCCCCGTTGCCGCTTTCCGTTTCGGGCGAAGCCGCCTCCCCTCTCTTCTGGCGTCTCGCCCCTTTCCGCTTCTCCCGCTCCCTGGCGTCTCCCTCCGCTCCCGCTCTTCGTTGGCGCCCCGCTTTTTCCCCGCCTCCTTTGTTCGCCAGCGCCTGCGCGCGCGAGGGCACCCCCGCCCCTTTCCGCCTCCTCCCCGCGCGGACGCCCGAGCCGTGCGCTGCTCCCCGCCGCACCGCTCCTGCCGCCGGCTCGCCGTCGCCGGCTATTCCCCAACCACCTTGGACCGGTCGTCGCCTCCCTGCCGGCCGGGACCCGCCTACCAGCCCCTCTCTTCTTCCTTCCCCCGCAAGCCGCGCCGCTCCCGCACCGCCTGCGCCTCCCTCGGATCCTCCCTCCGCGCCCCGGTCTCGGACCGCCTCCGCCGCGCCCCGACGTCAGCCGGCAGAGCTTCCGCACCACGTGGCGCTGCCCGCCTGCGCCCGACCCCACTTGCCAGTCTCCGCGCCTCCCCTCTCCCGCGCGCGGACGCGCTCGTGCCTTGTTGCTGCTCACCTGCTCCCTCTCTCCCGTCGCCTCGCCATTAAGCCGCCGCAGGGCCTGGCGTCACCCCCATTGCGCGGAGAGACTCCCCAACCACTCCCCTGTCCACCCCCTTGACCCCGGCACCATTGCCGCCTTCCCCCTCCCTCGGATTCCCTCGCTCCGCCCGGGGCATAAAAGCCCCATCCCCTGCCCCCTTGCTTCCCTTGCTCCTCAAGCCTCCCCGATACCTCCATTCACCTCCCACCACTCCCGCGCACCTCCCAGAGCAGCCGATTGAAGTCCTGTTGCCCAGAGCTCCGTCGCCGCTCTCCCCTGCGCCGGCGACGCCCGTGAGCGGATCTCCCCCATTATCCCCTCTTTTCCTAATTGCTTTTGCCAGAAGCTTCACCCTTCTCCCCTGATCTTTTTGGTGCATGTTCCTGGCCAGGTAGACGCCTGTGGAGCTCCAGCCCTGCTGCTCGCCGCCGGCCGAGCCAGCTCCCCGTGGCCAGCCTACTCCGGAGTTTCCCTGCCCCAACCACCGCCACAAATGTGAGCCCCATAACTCCCAGATCGTGTAGCCGCCACCGATTTCACCCTAACGGCCCCGGTGACCTTCACCGCCGGGGACCCGAACCTCCCCTCCTTGCCTCCTGTCCTCCCCTCTTGTCCCCGCACCTCCCAAGCCCCAAAAATGGGTTCCCCAACGCTAGAACCACCCCGTGGCACTCTCTTTGGCCATCGGGAGCCTTCGCCGTGGACGGAGAGCGAGAACGCCGCCGTCCCTGCCTCTCTGCCGCGCGCGTGCAGCTGGAGGAAGACGACGACCGTCGTGGCTCCATCCCAGCCATCCTCCCCTCTCCGTGCCTTATAACCTCCACCGTCGGATGGCGCCTCCCCGCTACCGTCCGATCCTACAAAAGACACCCCCTCCCCAGCCACCCGATCAAATCCTCCGTTCCACCCGCCTCCATCACCCGTTGCCGTCCGATCTCCGCCCTCACAGATCCAAGCCGCCCGCTCCCGCGTCATCTGGACCGTTTACCCGAGCGACGCGTCGGCCATCCGGACCGCACGGGCGCGCTGCTGGGCCGAGCTCGGCCTGCCTCGCCTCTCCCCGCGTGCGCGCGCGTGGACCACGTGGGCCGCGCTGGCCTTCGGCCGCGCGGGCCGCACAGTGCCGGGCTGCACTGTTACTCCGAGGCCGGCCCGTTACTATTCATCGATATTTCCAGTGATTTATCAATTTCCAGAAATCAGAAAAATCCAAATAAATCCTAGAAAATCACAGAAAATTCCAAAAATTCCCAAATTTCACCACTTTGCTCCAAATATTATTCCAGACCCAGTGGTGACCTCCTTTTCCACAGATTCATCCCAAATAAATTCCTAAAATTTCATTTGAAGGGTTTATGCAGTTTACTCCTTTTTAATAGATTATTTTTCCTCGCTTGATTAGGCTCAAGCCGGATTTATGTTATTTTCAGTGTTTGCGATAGTGTCGGAGATTCCGGAAGCTCAAGTGCAGTCGCAGGATCCAGGAGCTTCCACGTTCAAGCTAGCCGAGTTCGTCCCAATTCACGGCAAGTCACAAGTCCTTGATCATGTTGCAACCCATGTTGTCTAATTATGTTATTATGTTATTTGCATTGAGCTAGTTCTGAAATGTTAGTTCGAAAGTAAAATAAAATGTTTAGAATGACATGTTATGTAGTTAAACCCACCACCGATGATTGCCATGTTAATTTGTAGCCATGCCATTGTAACCCTAGAATTAATTATCTGTTAATTTAGATAATTGTAGGTTATTATTATCATGCAAAGTCTTACACTAATAAGGCTGTGGCTGTGGAGCCAATAGAATTTGGAAAACCCGACTCTAAGGTAGGGTGGTATGGGACACCGTATCTTAGAGCGGAGAGTGCCGGCGTGCACAAGGTAGGGTAAAGGGGAGTGGAAACCGCAAGACGGTCCTCGCCAATCTTTTACCCTAGGTTTGGAGAAGGGTAAGGGTGAGTGGGAAACCGCGGGACGGTCTACGCCCACCGCTTACCTCAGTTTGGGTCGCGGGCCTGGCGAGGTTGCGGACCATGTGAAAATATAAGGACTAAAACCCTTACGCTGAGCAAATGTCACAGTGATCGCTCAACCACAGGAGTTGACTTGTCAACACTTGTCTAGTAGCTGCTCAACTCGATTGAAACTCTACAGGAGGTTTAGCAGTGAGGTTAGGTGAGCCGCGTTATGGGTGCCTAACAACGGTAGAGTTCACTCGAAGCGGACACTGTTTTCTCTTGTGTGGGTGTGGGTGTGTGTGTGTGTGTGTGTGTGTGGGATCCAGACCCGAGTGAATTCTACCGGGTAGAGCCTATATAAAGAGTTGAGCAGTGAAACGACCTGGCTTCCTTAACTCAGTCATGAGGGTTAAGGGATCGTGTGGGTAAAGCTGAGCAAACTCTGCAGAGTCAAATAAATGGTATTCGAATACGCCGTGCTCCCGGTTATTGGAGCTGTGTCACTTGGGTGATTCCAGCCGCGAAGCTTAAGTAGTTTTGTACATGCTTTAACTTGGTTAAGTTGGTTAATGAACTCTTCGTGAAAACCCCTGAGTTCTTGAGAAGTAGTTTTGGGCCGTTTTATCAAAATGTTTGCAAATAAAACTGCATCCACTCAAAATTAATAAACCAAGTATACTCCCTTCCTTTGTTGATCCATGCAAGTAGTAAGTTAGGGTTTCCCTTGTGATTTGCTGAGTACGGGGTCGGAGTACTCAGGCTTGCTAAATGCCACAGATACCAGAAGGAAAAGAAGGCAATTCAAGATTTCGTGTTGGAAAGGTCTTCCCGTCGAGGACCCGTGGCTTTAGGTCTTCGCCGCGCTCAAGCAGATTCTGGAGTTTTTGTGATGTAAGTATACTTTGGGCTTGCACGCCCCGCTGTCGAAAAAGGGATGCTAATCCATATGTAAAATATATGCTGGACTTTTGTTGTAAGCATGCAATGGTATACTCTTGCGCGACACTTCATAACTGTTCATGCGTGAATAGTTGCGAGGTGCCGTGTCCGTATGCGCCCCTGGAAACGGGGGCGTTACACTACTGATCCAAAAATATCTAAGATCAAAAGGTATTCTCCAAGACAAATGGTTTAGTGCTCCAAAAGTTTCTGGACCCGTTCACGAAATACAATCTGACGATTCTTGTGACTCAACACTTGTGCTTTTCATTAGCAATGGAAATTTTAGGAGAACATTTATATTGGTTTCTGCTGATAATATTTTGTTGTGGCTAATAATTTTTAGTTATTAGCAAGATTTTTAGAAGAGTGTTTGATGTCGATTAGCTGGAATTTCTTGTAGTCATTTCTGTTAGTTTTTAGTAGCCATCAAACTCTTGCCATTACAATATTAGATCACAAAGATAACAGAAATATCAGACTTGTTGTTATTTGCTATCATCTTGATGATGAGATTTGAAACACATGAAAGGTCGGAGTTCAGAGATAGACGGAGCACGAGTGGTGGAGGGCTTGACGGGAACTGAACGGGAGAATGCTTCCTTTTCGTTCTTGATTGGCTAGTTTTTAAGTAACCGACTAACCGTTCCAATGAACGTGAAGCTCTCAAAGCAATTATATAGCTATGCCCCTGGTTAATTAACGGCTAGATGCAACACCTCTACTTGGACCGAACCAGGGCTCATTATCCAGATTTGGACCGAGATCACTATGGAGTTAGCTATTTCAAAGAGGGTTCATGGTAGATAGCTCGGGATCTATTTATATGTTACATGGAACACAGAGATTTGTAAAACAAATTATTAATATAGTTTAAATAGAATTCTTGTGAAATTTCTATGGTTCAAATAATCTATAGTTTGGGGGGTAACATCCATTTCCACTGGTTGTTTGATTTATTTTTTAACGAAATTTCTAAAAATAGCATGTGTTCCAAATGGTTGGAGTGTGTACCTTCTCGTCAATTATTGATATTAATAGATATATCTTACGAGTATTTGTTAGCAAACTCTACGGCGACACACACTAAATTGAAACTAAACATATGCAAATGTAATCAACAGTTCCAGGGGCTAGCCATGGCATCTTGTCATAGTATTAGCCATTGTCTTATTTTTCTTTAGGATTGCTTGTTAGCATAGCCATGTTAAATACGTACAACCAGTTGAATTTTCCTCGTAACCCATGACTAGGTACTACAGTACATTTATGAGCAGTGCTCTCATTACTTCGCCGTAGCAATGATACATCTATACATCCTTCTCATTCTAGGACTCAGATTGAGAGTGGATTCCGTTTTTCCAACCTAACCATGATAAAAAAAAATTCGGAATATTACGGTGTTTCCTGGGGAATTTCCTACGTTCCAAACCGGTACAATCAAGTAAATACTAAAAAGAATTATATGGTAGTGCTCCAAACAGCTTAAGGGTGTGTTTGGTTGAGCTGTGGCTTTTAAAAAAGCTGCTGTGAGCTGTGGGCTGTGGAAAAGCTGCTGTAGGTTGTGGGCTGTGGAAAAGCTGTAAGCTGTTTGGTTCAAACAAGTATAAAACTTACCTCCTATCTCTATTTTCCTTGAAACAACTGTGAAACATCTCTCTATTTTCACCATTTCAAAAAGCAGAAATTCAAAAGCCAAAAGCAGGGTCCAAAGTGCTTTCAAAACTGTACTACCCAAAAGTAGCTGCTTCTGAAAAAACAGCTTCTGGTTTCCACTCCTTTGGTTGGCTTTTGACTTTTTGAAAGCAAAAGTAGCTCAAAAACCTCAACCAAAGGCACCCTAAAACCTATGACTTTTGGCTTCTGCTGTTGGTTTTTGGTTATAATTGCACTGTAGCAGCTGTTAGTTTTATTTAAATTAAAAATAAGAAAAATTAAAAAACACTATTATACCTTTTAGGACAAGACAAAGAAATAAAAGGAAAAACTAAAATTAAAAAATATATTTTAGAACAATACAAAGCAATAAAAAACTAAAATTTAAAATTTAAAAAATTAACCCATTTCAAATAGTTTCGGGCTTCTAGAAACTAAGGGCATGTTCTTTTCGGCTGTGGCTTATGGCTTTTGGCTGAAATTTTTGAATTTTGGCTGTTTACGGTACAGATTACGGAGAGACAGATACTCACTTGCGATTTTAGTTGGTACAGATGTTGGGCTTTTAACGTGTAGATCGTTTAACTTGTAGACCCTATCTTAAGAAAATACTCCATTTAAAAGTTATGTATTGTAACAAAAACAAAAAATCGTCGACTTTTAAGGTAAAGAACAGACCCTAAAGCCCTCTCGAGCACGACCCACCGGTGTTTCAACTCTAGCAGCTGCTCCGTTGCCAGCTAGTCCCAAATTAGGGGCAAGTGCAAACGGTGGGAGATCGATGGACAAGCGAGTACCAACCACGCTTTCAGGCCACAGTAGCGGCCATGTTTAATCAAACAGTGTCTAAGTTGATAAAGTCCTTTTTTAGATGGCTTCGACTGGTGTTTTTGGGCTTTGAAATTATTTAAGTCAAAAGTTATTTAGAATGTATCAGCTTTTAATTCTAGCTTTTTATCTTTTCATTTAGAATGTATCGGTTTTTAATTTTAATTTTTTTCTTTTTTTCTTCTTATTTATTTATATTATCCGTAATGATATAACAGATTTTTCCCTATTTTTTTAAAAAACTAACAACCATTACAATAAAATTTCAATTAAAAATTAAAATAATATAGTTAAAATTTTAAACCACAATGTAGTTAAAGGCACCACCAAAACCCTCTGCATGTACGAAAACGCACCAACCAAAAACCAAACACACAAAGGCAAAGAAAGGCCAACCCACGTTCACACCCCGACCCCGAGCTTGTTAGTTGTTATGCAGTGGCTGCACTTGGGAATTCTTGTCCCTCGCCAGTACACACGCACTGATCATCACCTTACCCTACCCCAGTACTCTCTCTCTCTCTCTCTCTCTCTCTCTCTCTCTCTCTCATGCCTCTGTGCATGTAATGTGACGCTGTAATGTAGGTAATTAAGCTGAGGCATGGGCCTATGGCTGTGCTGGTGAAGAGACGGTTGGAATGACAAGCGACGTGAGGGCTCGAAGCAGGCGGGGGGCACGGCCGTACCGGCGCGGCAGCTGCATCAACAGTGCGCGAATATACGGCGGTGCGCATGCAGATGCAGTGCCCTCTGCGAGCTTTCCCTTGCCTGCCGGAGGAAGCAAAGCAAAAGACAGCTCAAATCGACACACCAAAGTTACAACGTCAGAACGGAATGGATCAGCTGGAGTCTGGGCTGCATTGGAGGTCAAAATGTCTTGCGGAGGGTTCAAAGAAAATGAGGAAAACAAGCTTTATGTCAGTGATGCAGTGAAAAAAAGGCACTTTCTTGTTCTGAGCTTTTCTTGCATGATTTAAGCCAGAATCAATTTCCCAGAACGGCATATTTTGGTCTTATTTAAGCCAAAATCAATTTAATACACGTCGGCTTTACTACAGAGGAAAACATCTGTGAAATTAATATCTGGGATTTGGTTATATCGCTTTACAACAAGCATCGTCTTATACCTGGCCTGATCGGTTGGTGATGTGCTTTATTTTTATAAATTCACTTACAACGTATATGTTTCTTCTAGAGCTTCCATCTCCTCGTGCATGTTGTAGAATTCTTATAAATCTGTTCGTATTGCTTTTCTCATCGAACTCTTTAAACGGTCAATCCGATTCAGATAACATAATATAAAAAACTAGCTTTTTACCGAGGAACCCTGGTTGGTTACAGTGCTATGCGTTAGGAATCTAATGTTCTATATATTAAGCGCAATAATGCCGACGTAGCAGTATTTGCATGAGCAATGCAAGGTGCTGCTTCAGCACCGCAAAAATCTGATTTGCAATGTGCATGAAAAACATTCAGCAAATGAACATGGGGAAAGAAATCCCTGCCTAGCTAGTAGAGTAGTAGCGGTAATTCGGAAAAAGAAAAAAATGTGAATCGCAGTATTGTCCGTTCATGATTGCAACTTCACACCCAAAGAATCCAAAGATTCGTTGAGGAGCACTGCAACTGCAGGCCGTCACGTCAGCGCCAAAAGCCCACATCGCGTCCAATCAAAAGCCTTTTTTCCATTTCACCCTTTGAACCTCTCTTTCCACAAACAATATCAGAGTTCAGGACCCGTTATACAGACATAGTTTAGTTTCTAAAAATAAAAAAAAAATCATGCGTTCTAAACAGATCTCGGAAGTGCGCGGGCTTTCCGGCGGTATGGGGACGGCAACCGTGGGGATATGGTCACCTCAAGGCTGCTCAACTTTTGATCCGCTGCGGACCGCAGGTAATAATTCTGACCAAAGCTGAAAACCCTGATTACATGAAGGAGATCAGAGGACTGATTTTTTTTTCTTAATGATCAAGTCCCCTGTCCCCAAAGCTGAAAACTCTAGCCGCCGTCCCCTGCACTGATCGCCGGTGCCGACGAGCCTTAACCTTCTCAAATGGCTGCCGGCGCCAAGGTGGCGATGATTGCTACCGACCTCCTCAGCCATCCCCTGTGCGCTGACTCCAGCTTTCCAAATGGGTCACCTGACGAGATGCAGCCGTGCCAAGGTTTTGCCCGTGAAACCTGTGGATGAAACGCATGGCATCAATGTTTTCCCATCAAGGGAGGGAGTCGCTCGTCTCGTCTCGTCTCCTCTCGTGTCATGTCCAATCCTAGTGAGGTATAGATGGGGTTTTTAAGCCGATGGGTTATGAATTATAGTCTAAATATTTGAATTCTTCGTAAGACATAGTATGTATAGAAAGATAGTCGCATATGATTTTAGTTGATATAGCTAAACTAAGTACATTTTTTACTATAATCTTCCTATTGACCCTATTTCAAAAAATATACCATTCAAAAACTAATTAATATAGACAATATAAATATAAATCGGTTAAAAATTAAAAAGAACTCAACCTATAACCCTTCCTCTTGCGTCTGCCTCAGGACCTCATCCGCACACCGGCTTTGTCTCGTAGGCTCTGGACTGGAAGAAGATTCTCTGACGGTGAGAAGGGAAGCCAGGGAGTCACCAGTGGTACGACTTTAGGTGACTATGAACAGTTTAATCTGAGATTCATAGACTAGATTAGATGCGCTACAGTACAATGATGCATAATAGTTCAGTTGCTACAGTGAATTTTTGCCGTGGGCCGTGGAATTGCCACAGTGATTTATACATGTCACCGTGCGTCGGTGTTGCGCTCCGACTTTGCTATTTAACGTTGCTGGCCGGAGCCCCAACAGAATCTGGCCTTTCCTGTCCCGTAGAATTACAGCTTGACGTACACAGAGAAATATTACAGCATAGAAAACGTAACGTAGGCGCATGGGACACTTGATGCTTCGCTGCATTTTGAGCGTACGAATTTCACAAGGGTTCTACAGTAATTTCACGTAAAACTGTTTATTTCCTATGGGATTATACATGCCGAACACACGCGGCAAGTGATGGTGTGTGAGTGTGTCACCGTGCATTCAGAGTTTCAGACTAATTACATGTGCTGTTAGGTAACCCACGAGGTGATGGACATGCTACTTGTTCCTTTTTTTTCTTTTCTTTAGATATTTGCTACTAATTGTTTGATTAATTGATTGCTGTATATAGTTTGCTCCTTAGACATCACACGTTTCCTTTTCTTTTGGGATAAGTCTACTTCACCTCCGAACTTTTACGATTGTCTAAATTTCAATCTTGAATTGTAAAACTGAATGTTTTACAACCCCTAACTTAAAAAGAGCTATTGTACTTCTCTAGACCAAAACCGCCCGGTTTTGCTGACGAGGGATTTGCATGAACATGTTCTACTAGCATAGCGTCGACGTCATGGTCTTCTTTCTCCTCCCATCTCTCTCCCTCATGCCCCTTCCCCTACCACATCCGCACTTCTTGTTGCCCTCCATGACCTCCACGGATGTGGCCATGCATGTTGCATGAGCACCTCCCACTACCTGCTCCCTTCTTGCTCCCATCGACCTGGTTGACTATTTTTGGGGTGTGACACCCATCTCTTCTCTTCCTCCCACGCTGCCGCCACCCTTGTTCATCTTTTCCATGTCCAATCAAGTGTGCCACCGCGCTGATCTCCCGATTTAGTAGACTCTAGCCGATTCCATGCACTAGAAGAGTCCTCTCGTCCTCATCAACAAAAGGCCTCAACTAATTTCGCCTCCTCGCCGCCGCACCGTCATCGTTGTCGAGGCTTTGCTGACCATTTGACCACCAACTGGGGGCTATAGCTAGCATTTTCTGTCAATGACATCGTATTCTCTTCAAGAATCCGAATACGACATCAGTTATCATTTGGATTTTCTTCGCATTTTTTTAAGACAAGATGCATGTTATTTTCACTGCAACCACAGGGCATAAAATAATATGCTTGGGTTCTTCTTGGTGATGTAAGACACTAAACATTAAAAAAAGATAAGCTTTGCTAAATTAAATGCCATAAAATGTTCAACAGATGAATAAATTCATTGCTAATCCAAGCATCAGAAGCATTTGCATATTTTATGTTCACAACAGGGGACAGGAGGAATCCTACCTCTGGATTGGAACAAAGTAGTTAAAGCAGACTTGAATCGAATAAAGCATAAGAAAACTAGTCATGAGCTCGTGACAAAATGATTGCATTGAAGTATATAACCTTGTTGAAACAGAGTAATTGAGTAGTTCACATGTTCCTTCTATATGAGTTGCGAGAAGCGGAAGATAGAAATCCAATTCTTCTGTGCTTTGGGCCCTGTTTTCCTGTTTGGAACGTCAGAATTTTATATTAAAAAATAGTTTAATTTCTGCAGGAATAAAAATTTTCAAACTGCACACACGGTTAGTGCACAGCTTTGAAGATAGATACGCAATCAATTCCTGATTTTGTTTGAAGACCGCAATTTTCTTTCAGAGTAGCAAGAAGAATTTTATATTAGTAAAGCAACAATATTTTAAATTGAATTGTGTCCGAGAATATTCACATACGAAATTATCTAGCCATGTTCTTGGAAATTTGAATATGAATAATGCAATACAGAAAACAATTGAGCGATAGTCACTGGTCCACCACCCTATATTTTTTTCCTTGTACCCAAGAACCTGCTGATGGCCACCCTCGGTCTCTTGAGTCTTGACACACTAGAAGTTAAGGTGGCGTTTGGATTTGCAGTGAGAATGGGATAGCGAAATGGGATGGATTATGATGCGGTGGGTTTAGGAGGGAGATAAGATATTGTAATCTTTTCTTTTGTTCGGCATCTCATGGGTTAGGGATTGGGATAAAAGTTTAGTTGGCCAAAATACCCTTCATATGGAGGGCGAAAAACGTACGTGGGGGAAAGGCTAATTTTGTCCAAACCCTTATTTCCCTGCCAAAACCCACAACTCCCCTCGGGCTTGGATTGTTGGGGGAAAGGGTTCATCTAGTTATCCCAATGCCGCTTTGGTGGTCTCCATCTGCCCCGCTTTTCCCTCTAGGTTTTTCGGTGGCGACGCCGCTAATCCTAGGGTTGGAATTTCCCTTGCATACGTCTTCCTCGGAAGCGTATTGTATTTGATCCTTTACTTGCCCCTGATTTCGATCAGCGGTGTGCATGGTTTGTTTCTTTCACTTCTCTTCCTCCTCGTTGGGCGACAACTGTCTCGGGATGATTACGGGGAAGACCTGCTGAGTGCATCTTCCCACCCTTGGACGTGCCGTCCCTGGCGAAGGAGAGATCAATCTTACAGCGACCGTGAGTTGCAGGATGGCGAGTGGATCGAGTTCCAGGAAGACCTGGAGATATGAGGATGCTTTGAAATCTCACATCGGGGGAGGCCTGGCTGACAAGGACGACGGCATGACGGCAATGCTAGATCGCCTGAACCTGGCGGCCGGAGAAGATGAGAAGTTGGTGATGAGCTACGACGAAGAAGATGACGGCCCTCAGGCGGAGTGGTCGATCATTGGTAAGGCGGTGTCCCTTCGGTACTTCACCTTCAAACAATCATGGGGGCAATGCTGACGGCTTGGGGAAACCCTAGGGGTTTACGTGCAATATCTATTGGTGATAACCTTTTTATCGCTGACTTCACGAATGCTGCTGACAAAGTGACAAGGAAAGGGCGCTGGATGGTTAGTAAGCATGCAATTCTCCTACAGGATCTGGATTCCGATTTGAGGCCTTCTGATGTTCGTTTTGACAAGATCTTGACCTGGATTCGAATCCTAGATCTGTCGTTTGCATGGGCTAACGAGAGAAGGGGCAAGAAGATAGCCGCCATGGTTGGAGAGGTTGACAAACTTGATGTAAATGAATCTAAGGATGTCGTTATCCTTACCTTCGGGCATTTGTGTCGATTCCTTTTGTTAAACCTCTTCGGAGGGAATTCTAACCAGATCAGAGAAGAATAATTCGGAGGTTTGGTTTAAGATTCAATACGAGAAACTTCCTTTTTTTCCTGTTTTTCTTGCGGAATTTTGGGGCATATGGAGCTAGTGTGCCCGACGCTAGTGGATCATGATGCGCAAGGGAACAAACCTTATGATAATAGCCTTCGTGCTCCTGAACCTAAATAGAAGAAAGTCCATGAGTTTTGGACACGCAACGGCTGCATGTATGTAGCTCAATATGGTATCACAGCTAAAAGGTCTTAGATATAAAACTTGGCTGACGCAATTAAAAATAATAATTGCAGCCTATTTCTATTCCACATCCTAGGCCTGAGGGAGTCTACGCGTGAGAAGAAATGTTAAAGTGAATTATCTGTCTTTCCTCATAAGCTTAATCTTTTAGCTGTACTGGCTGATGTGTGCAACTCAATACTGCGGCCTGGAGTGGCAATGCTTCTGGCAAAAGTGATGTCCGTTCTGGGTCTGGAATCCATGAATCAAACTATGAAGTTTTACGCTCGCAATGGCTGCCTGATCTCAATTTAGTTCCAACTGATGAACAGGTTACTTCACCTCTGAAACTTCCTCGTGCTGACCCTCGCCCAAACCAAGACAAATGGGGTGGCACGTGATTTATTCTCTTCGGGTGGACAGACTGCGATGATGATTCGTAGGAAAAGGAAGAATGTTAAAAGTGGCACAAGATCTCGAAAGGGGGGCTCGGTGGCTGCTGCTAAGATCTATCTAGTTGCTTGAGTCTAACAGTTCAGCACCGATCCTTGCTAACACCGTGTCACTCACTGTTGGCGCTTCCATCTCTGATGACCCTGAGGGGGTGGAAGCTAACGAGATCGAGGGCGTGAAGAAGCAGAAGAAGAATCAGTTCACTTTTAATGTATCGTCGGCAGAGATATCTAGGCTTTCCGAATGAAATTTGTGTGGGAATCTTTGGCGGAGGTGGGGGGCTGGCACTCTTGTGGATAAATGATGTCGAGGTGTGGCTGCAATCACTGAACAAGTCGCATATTGATGTCATTGGAACCCGAGGACGACGAGGGTGTCATGGGGGAAGACAATGGCGAGTGAGACACAAACGAAAAAGAGAACGACCGTTAGAGGAGAGAGATAAAAAGGGTTTGGTGGGGGACTCACACTGAGAGATTCCCCTCAACCCATCCGGCATTTGACACCCGCACAAATCTAAAAGCGAGATCAACGACTCCGCATGTACATAGACATCCATGTACATGTGGTTTTGCATTTCCAAATATAAAGGTATATTATCCATCCAGTTCCTAAAAAAATCACAGCAGATTCTCTTCTTCGCATCTATTAGTAACTCATTTGAGTGCAAAACCTGAAGAAAAGGTGATGCAGTACTTCTCGTACCTTTTTCGTTAGAAAAAATTGAATATTTTCATGTCGCCAATTGATATCCAAACCAAAATGTCTCGCATGATTGCACCCAAATCATACTTTGCGCTAGATACATATTTTTAAAAAATATTATCGTCTGGTCCCTCATTAATCGTATATTGGTTTTCTTTCCTCCATATGATAATTTTCTGGGTTCTCCCTTACCCAAGACTAACTTCGACACGCGTTCCTGTTAAGCTTGTTTCCACTCCTAACTTGGTCTCAGGTGCAAAACATGTGTGGTAAGCTAATTGACTACCTCTGATCTCACTCACACACGTGTGTGTTATTTAGACTTAGGCACAATAATTAAGGAAGTGGATGAAATGACCTTGCTACCTCTCAATCATTGCTACATTATCTTCCTTTTGTTTGCAATTAATATTGTGAACTCGCTCACTCTCTCATGGAAAATAGAGATATGGGAAAAGAGTCCATTTACCCATGAAATTGGGAAAGGGTATAACAGAAAAAAAGAAGCAGCAGCAAAAGCGCCTAGGAACTTTAGCACACTATATTTAGATCGAGAGAAATAGTCTAAAATGTGCTATATTTGGAATCGAAGGAGTACATATGAGCATACAAGTTTGGCAGTAGGTGAAAATATGCCAAATGTTGTCCGACGAGAATCCAGATGCTCCCAAAGGAACTTGGTTCCAATTAAAGTTTGCACTTGTGCCAAGTGTAAAGGAGACACCTATGCACTTAACCTTGCATTGGTTGTTAGATACATCCATCGAATTAGGACATACAACTAGTTAAACCCAAGGTTAGGCGAAACAATCTGTCAAGGAAGCCAGTAAACAAATTGCATTAAACATGGCCCCCAACCTATATACATAATAGATGGATTCTTGTGAATTGTGGCTTATGGTTTTTCAATTATATCTATTCGTAAGAGAAAGCATAAAGAAAGAGAGAGTCGCATGTAATTTTAGTCAGTACAGCTGAAGTTGGTATAGTATATACTATAATCAACTTGTAGACCCCATCTTGAAAAGACATACTATTTGAAAGCTAGTTACTATAGCAAACACTACTACAGAAAGCCTAATACTAAACGCCAAATCACAGATGGTTTGACAAAACCATCTGTGACCGACACTAACACAGACGGTTTTAATTTGGACACCATCTGTGTTGATGGCGTCGGAGAAAATGAGTATCACAGACGGTTTTAAATAAAAACCGTCTGTGATAATCTGGAATTATCACAGACGGTTTTTTATTAAAAACCGTTTGTGATAATGAAGTTATCACAGACAGTTCGTATTAAAAACCGTCTGTGATAATCTGGAATTATCACAGACGGTTCGTATAAAAATCATCTGTGATATGTTTTCCGCCTAGCAATTCCCCAAAATTTCATAATTTCCCGCCTGAGTCCGAGTAGGATTCAGTTTTGAGACACCTTCAGTAAAATGGGCATAACTTTTGCATACGGTGTCCATTTTCGACGTTCTTGTACTCGTTGGAAAGCTAACGACGAGCCCGATAAAAAAACAGACCTGCTTGCGCCAGTCGCCCTCCAAGACCCCGAAAATCGGCCATATTTGGACCTAAACCTGCGTCACAAGTTTTTAGTTTCTGTTTTTGCCCTTTTTCTTGGTCTTCCTTTCGGAATTTGGATTTTGCTTCAACTGAAAAGTTGTAGATCTCATCGAAACCTTTCAAATGAGTGTATATAAGCTATATAAAACTTTGCTATTTTATCTTTTCAGACTAGTTGTTTATATTACTTCGGTATATAAAATTTTGTACTCTAATTCACAGACGGTTCTATATATAGAACCGTCTGTGATAATCTGACCGTTGGGCCCGTCGATCCTCCTCAACCCAATCCTAGCCAATAGAAATCCACCAATCCTTACCCCTCGGATCGTAACTCCGTCTCTCCGTCCCTGCGCCAAAAAATTTCGCACTCCCTCCCCTATAAATAATCACCAGAACCAAGTCTCCTTTCTGTTCTCCTCCTCTTTACTATTCTTTCTGTTGTTCTCCTCTTCTTTGCTGTTCTTTTCCTCCTTACTGTTCTCCTCCTCCTCCTCCTTAACCCTTACCATAATAGCCCCACAAAGCAGATGATGCACAAGGTAGTGCTCAATCAACGCCGATGATGGTGGGTGTCAAAGACATTCAGCTCGTGCACTGTATTAGGGGCAAGAAGGCCTAGGTATAGAGGATCTTTGCTTTTCTCTGTTCTTGTTGTGTTAGCTAGATGGGCAACCTGTTTGTTGTTTTGGGATATTGTAATGGTAGGTTCTAATCTTAATAAAAATAAAATGTGTACTGTGTTTCATACTATATTTGCTTGTTTTCATTTCAATTAATTGATTTGTGAAATGGATGTTTTATGTTTGTGAAATAAATTGAGATGTGAATTGGATGTATACATGTACATGTTGATCTGCTTGTTTCAGAGGGCATGGCTAGCATTTCCTGAGGTTAGCCAATAAACAGAAATAAATTTAGGGGTAGAAGAGAATAGCACAGACGGTTTTTAACTAAATATCACAGACGATTTTTAGTTAAAAAACCATCTGTAATATTTACACCACAGACGGTTCGAAAACCGTCTGTGATAACCTTCGATTATCACTGACCCATAAATTCAGACGGTTCAGAAAATCGTCTATGATGATATTTTTGAACCGTCTGTAATACGATTTTCTGTAGTAGTGAAAATCCAAAATACATAAACATAAAACCCCAAACAAACCTAGCCATTGATCCGGAGACGACGGTCAAGCCATCCCTGGGCAGTTACGCATGCACGAACCTAACATCTTGCGACGCTTTGTCGTATGAAATCATAATTAAATCATGTGTTCTTCTTTTGTAAAGCTCGGCAAAGTTGGCATCTAATCGACCTAATTAGATGCCAATGAGACATGAACCGTGCTTTTTCCAGGCGAACTTTTCATTGTTCTATGTACGTGTAGTTATAAAGATATCTCTTTCTTGGACAATGCTTTGCAAATTTTGGTTAGAGATTTTTTTGCTTTAGTGTTAGGTGGGCTTCCGACACTAACCCACGCAAACGCTCGGCTCCTCTTTGTTCCATCCCTACCCCCCCCCCCCCCCCCCCCCCAAGCCGGGCTTCCTCTCAAGTCTCAGCACCCTATCATGTTGAACTCTCAATCGTACGGTCTATGGGTTTTCATTGATTTGATTTTTTTGGGATAGACAACTAAATACTTTATAAGTGAGTGATATCTTCTCTTGGATTATTCAATTTGATTTGATTTGGAGCTTAGTTGTTTACTAGGAAATTAAACTAATTAAATCAATGCAAATCTCACGACATTGTTAACTAGTATTTGGTATATCATGTGACAGCCCATGCCATCATTATCTTAGGTAATAGCACCAGTATATGATTATTACTCAATAAAACAGAATAAAATTTTATTTTATCGACTAATAAGTCATATCAGAGTGTTGTAGCAAAACAATAATTAGAGACTGTTCCATAACATTACAATAATATTGCCATACAGGGCTAAAGTCTTTAACAAGGCTAAACAATTATCTGATTATTACAACAAAACTAGAAACAGAAGTACCGATAACTAGAAGTTTTGCAAGTATGTAAACTAATAGATAAGAACATGTTGTTTTACCCTGGGTTTCGCATAAGATTTACTAGTAGCTTGCTACTCGTCCCATGTCTCATATAAGGCATCCACCTCGTACGCATCATACTCAGGTTCAACTCTATCCCACTCAGCAGAGTTGCCCTCCACATAGGCATCATCTATAGCAGATAATACTCTAGACTGACTTGTCTCTAACCAAGGGAGAATAATAGTAAGGGTGAGTACAAGGTTACTCAGCAAACATTAATAGCAAATATGCAACTTTATGAACATTAGTCAACATTTCAATGGATCCTATCTCATCTCACATCATCTCAAAAATAAGTGTTTTTATGTTGAGAAGATTTCATATTTTAATTTTAGAAATCTATCGATCACTCGCATGATAATATAGAACCCCAATTTGGTTCCCGTAGTCTCCAATCCAGGAGACATGCATGAATTCATGGTTTACATAGCACTACACAGGCTTGTACCATCTTACCTATAGCTACTCTAATTTTTATTGCAAATGGTTCTTCGCATTTTCTTATATGTGATGCCCAAATCGGAGTACAAAACTTTTTTCCTTTATTTTCGTATATTATACCTCCACTCGACTAAGGTATTTCTAGTCGTTGATCGGGTCAGACACACTTTCACCCAATACTCCACTATGCTAAATATAGGCTACATGCTTATCCTTTATAACTCTGAGTCCACTTGAGACCCCGCCCGTGAAATTTTCTAGATTATCTACATACCCAATGTGGAGTGAATAATGACATGATATAGTTACTAGTTCTACCCGTCTTAGATGGGATCATGGTTGATACGATAAATACAACCTATTATATGAGTGAAAGTGGATAAGTCCTTATATTATATCCATATACAAAGACTCCCGACCTTCCTCTCTACACCTTCCTACGGCCCCCTGCCTATCAGGTACCTTAAACTATAGGTCAACTACTCCTTCAGTTGAGCCTGCTAAATCACCATTCATCACGCTCACGTCATTCATCCGATTTGAGTAAAAATCATTTGATGTAATTGATGACATTACTATAATAAACAGATAACTTGTTTTATGTGAAGACACTCTGAGTAAGAATGATCAAAGGCATACTTGCCTGGAATAGAAGAGTTTAGGAGGAGGAGTCTCTCTTGACTCGAATCATCGCCTGCATTTAATAGGTAGGCTATGACTTAATTTATGGAAATATAAAAATATGCTATGTCGAGGTATCTCCATGGTAAGTATTTGGTCAATTACATTGGTCACGATATTTATAATCAAATTTTATCTTGTACCCCTCATTCGTTATTATATTTTACTAATGTGAGAGCCTATGGGCTTATCAATTTAGTGTATTCAATATTTTGCTGTTGTTGGCCAAATACTACTATGGATGATTATATATACATATATGCATACATTTACATATATACCTGCATATCCCCACGTATGTGTGTATGTATTTGTTATAGCACAGCTGTTTATTTCAAAAATTAGGGTAAAACAATTAACTTAATTTAAAACAAAAATAATTGTTATTTGGTTTGCCTGAATTTTGAAATTTTGTTTGCCAGTTTTTCAGCTTTTAAAAAGGGCTTCTTTTTAAAAAGTAATTTAAGTAAAAAAATAAAAAAATATGACAATTTCAATTTTTGTAAAAATACTAATTCAAATTAATTATTTGAACTCATTTGGCTTTTATTTGTTTTTCTGAGAATTTTGGAAGAAAAAAATCAATTTTAAAATTAAAAAGTATTTTTAGTATAAAAATAATGACCAAATTATGTTGGAAATAATTTTCCTAAGTTTATAATATATCCAGGATTGTTTATGAAATTTTCTAAAATTTTTAAACTTTATTTCCTATTTTCTAAGCTTTTATTTATTTTTGGGAGTTTTTGCAAAATTGAAAAGCATTTGAAATCCCTCTCCTTCCCCTCGGCCGACACGTGGACACCCGGATCTCCTTCCCCCACCATGTGTCACCATCTCCTCCTTCCCGTGCACCTCCTCTCTCTCCTCCGCTCGGGCACACTGACCAGCCTCCCGCCCCTCTCCCTCCCTCTCGCCACTCCCTCACCCGCCGACACCTCGGTCCCACCCTGTCTTCTTCCTCCTTTCGTCTTCCCCTTCCTCCTGCACGGGCGCCACCACCAAGGCCTTCGGCCGAGCAATGCCCTTCCCCGCCTCCTCTGCCTCCCTTTTCTTGCCTTGCACTCCCCGCGTCATTTCCCCTTTCTCCGGCACCCACTCCCACCTATTCCCCTACCGTAATTGTCAGAACCAAGAATTCCGATGAGGAATTCTCCAACTGCATGCTCCCTCGGCCCTATAAAAAGCTTTCTCAGGAACCACCCCACCTCGTTCCACCCCGCCCTCACCCCCACTCCCTCTCCCGAGCGCTCTACCTCTCCTGTGCCGTGCGCCCTCCATTTTCGAGCTCGGTCCACCGCCGGCAAGCAATTCCAACTGTCTGGAGTTCCACCAAGTCCATCCATTGGCACCATTGTCTTCCCCGTGCCAGCACCGACCTCGCCCACCCCTTATCCGTTGTTTCTCGCTGCCGAAGCCGCGGTTGCGCTAGCTTGAGCCGCCACCATCGCTCTCTCTCGTCACTGGTAGCCTCTGCCCACTCCCAAGCCCTGCCCCAAGGTAAAACATGATCCCAATAGCCTCATCTTCCTTCTCCGCTCCTCGTTGAGCCCTACCGTGGACCACACCACTAGCAAGCCTGACCCTATGCGCATCACCAATCAACGAGCCATGTCAGCACGCTAGGGTGACATGGCCGCCATAAGGAGCCACAGGGCACACCACCTCAGCAACAGGCCGCCACACCAGTGCATCAAACACTGGCAGCAACTATGTCAGCTCCTCAAACCCATGTGTCATGCCACGTTAGCAAACTCGCTGAGTCAACAGCCACGTGGATGCAACATGGCATGCCACGTGAGCACAGGGCCACTCCCAAGCCACGTCATCGCCACCTGTCAACCATATGGCATGCCACATCAGCAAATCAACCCAATCAGCCACCACATAGGCACAACACCATTCCTCTTGCCACCTCAGCTGACCGTTGGTCCGTGGACTCGGTCCCACACGGCCTCAACCAAGAATTCAAAATCAGGGCTGACGTCAGCATGACATCATATATTCCTTTTTCCTTTAGAAAATTAATTTTGATAAAATTATAATTCCTTTGTTGACATCATAATTCCCTTTTTCTTTAGAAAAATAATTCCAAAAATTATAGTTTTTCAATTTTTTAGAATTCAAATTTCCAGGAGCCCGTTTTCCTTCATCCTAGCTTCGATTGAACCCATTCAAATTTCTAAATTTATAAAAAATTCCAATATATCCATTTCCACTCTTGTTTTTAATTTTTGGAGTTTATTTAAAGTTGGTGGGTTATTTTTCATATGTAGACTGCGACGATTCGGAAGAATTCTACTTCGACAATTCACACCAATCTATAGAACAAGGCAAGTTACACACCTTGATAATGTTGATACTAGATTACAAAATAAAATCAAGTTGTTTTAAATTATTTGTATGCATATTTTTATTCATCGTATTTCAATTCAGTTCTAAACTTAGTTATTGCCTACTTGTTAATACCTCCATTGATATAGATCCCTAGATACCTTGTCACCCTAAAATAAAACTCTAGTAAGTACACTAGTATGGACTACAATTTTGTAGCAAATGCTTAGACATGCATAGATATAACTCTAAGCTTGGGACATCTTTTCCACATAAAATGATAAGCTTTTAAAATGTATTCTTGACTTCAGTGAGTCAAGTAAGTATATAAAATATTTAAAACTAAAATAAAATACTTGGTTTAGACTTAGGCAAATAGCTTGGTAGTGGGTGCTTGCTGGCACACGTTGTTGTTCGGTGACACAATGTTGATGTTTGGCACAAGGGGTACGTGGAAAGTGGCTAAGTCAATTAAGCACCAGTCTGTAAGCTACTATTACAAAACCCTATTGTACTACCATAAGACTAGTATGAGACAGTTCTGGCTAACTAATTTGCGGGACCCAATCTGAGTCACACTATAGGTTGATTGTGAGCATAGTTTAGACCATGAGAAGTCTCACACGGCACAAGAGGAGGCACCAATCTAGTAGATTCCTTATTGGAGTGAAACCTTAGTGGAGGCATGGCCAGGTTGACGATTTTGCATTGTAAAGATCTTGTTATGATCTCTCCACCACACACCAAAAGAAGTGTGCTAATTTCATGGCAATATAAGTTGATTATGCCTTGTGGGTAAAGTTGTACCACATCTACAGAGTGTATAAACTATTCTGGATAGCCGTGCCCATGGTCATGGGCATGTTGAGTAAAGTTTTTTATAGATTATACTTTATTTTTGAAAATATTTTATGAAAGGCGTATGGATGGATAGAATCTATATAAGATCTTTTGAAAAAAAATAGTCCAGGTGGGATGCTCGTGGTTAGGTTGGTGACAGGTCGGTGCCTACACTGACGATATTATTTTGCTTAGATTATTATTTTTACTTACTGTATTAGATTTAGCAATTTTCAATCTATTTACTGTATTTCTTTAAATTATGCTTTACGCTCAATTAACCCTATATGCCTTCGCTTGTCAGCCTTGCATTATTATTATTATTATTTTTATATAACTATAGAGTACAACTTTGTACTCACCCTTGCTATCTCTACTCAGAGGAAGACATCTTCGACTACAGTGAGGACCAGAATGAGTAGGTCGCGCCTTACTGTCGTTTGCCTATGGGTAGGCTTGTTGGGCTTCTTCCACTTCGGTATTTATCTTCCGCTGCTGTTATTTAAATTTGGCTTATGGGATGTCAATGTAAACATTGGCCATAAGGCCATACTCTTTTAATTAATAAAATTTGTCATTATGCTTGATATGTATCTCTGTTACCACTGTGTGCAGTAGCGAATCCTGAACTAGTGCAATTAACACAGAGGATCTAGGAGTTGTTACTCCGGGGTCCAACATTATTCACACAAACACATACACATAGGGGTGGATATCGAGCTAGTTCAGATCACGAAAGCTCATTAGGCTAACAAGCTGAAACAGAGGCTCGGTTCAGGTCGGTTGAAAGCTTGAGCTCGGCTCGTTAGGCCCGTTATATACAAAACATGCAATTAAATTATGCAACCTCCATGATCTAAGAGACAAAAGCATCATTACAATTCCTCAACCAGAAACAACAATTGAATAATCAACATATATATATACATATATTGTAAAAAAACGAGTGCTCCTTGGTGCCTGGACACCATATATATTCTTTTTTGACAGCAAAGTAGTATGAACTATATCACAACACAGAATTGATGAGAAGAATACTAGGATTTTCTTTAGGTCTATTACTCATTATCCCTATAAACTGGAGCTACCTTTCCATGTGATTTGATGACCCATGCCGACTGCCCTTGCGGAACACACAGCTTTTAACATCAGTACACCAGCCTCCACCCTGGGATTCCATATGAATAATCATAAACTATTAAGCCTAAAAGACATATTATACTCCCTAATAGTACTACGTGCAATTTGCTTAAATTTATCTCTCAGTTCACACATACACAAATCGGGAAGTGTTCCTCACCTCCATATTGACAAGCCAATTGTTCACTCCTAACCCAAACCCTTGGTGTAGATGGTAACCTGATAAGCTTCCATCCACACATACTAATTTTGAAAGAAAGTAAGCATAAATGTTTACAAGCCTATCATGCTATAAGCTAGAAAAATTCCATTCAAACTTAAATTCTGATCAAGATGAAAAGAATTACTCTTGAATTACTTCGACAATGCCATTGCCTTCAAAATCCAAAGCAATTGCCGCTCACTAGACTTTCTTTGATTAAATGTACACAAAGCAATTGCGGAGGAGGAGGGGAGGAGGCGGACAGTGAGGAGAACGATGAGGGGAAGTCAAGGGGATGTGGAGGCGAACGGCGAGGAGGAGGCCGAGGCGGATAGGGAAGGGGATAGGAAGGGGAGGCAGAGGCGGACAACTAGGAGGAGGGGTGGTTGTGGCAGAGGTGGACAGTGAGGAGGAGAGGAGGTGATGGCGAAGGCAGATAGTGAGGAGGAGGCCGAGGCAAGCAGGGAAGGGGATGGGAATGGGAGGTGAAAGCGGAGACAAACGGCGAGGAGGAGGAGAGGCAGATGGCAGCGAGGAGGAGGGGAGGCTGAGGCCCGAGCATGTGCGGTGCTTGCTATGTGTGGCACCTCTGCCCTCTGCACATTGGTTAGGGATAAGGTTAGCCTAGTTGGGTAGGCTGACATTAGGTTGGTGCCAAGCCGACCGAGCCTCAAGCTACTGAGCAGCTCGCAAGCTAGCTCAAGATCAGCTCATTATGTGGCTGAGCTGAAACATGGGCTCAGCTTGGCTCGTTTACGCCACGAGCCGAGCTGAGCCCTAAACGAGCTAAGCTAACTTGAAAGCTTCGAGCTTTCCCCCACCCCTACACACACAATACACACACACACATATATAGAAGCAAGTAAAAAAGGTTGAGAAATAGAACCATCTGATTTGATTCGTTCCTAATAACCATGAGGTGATTATCTTAGGGTGATCCTTTTGTCAACAGATGCTCCTATTACACTCGTAGTCTCTAAAGGATGAGAACCCACTATGTAGCATCTACATCGATAATGGTGACTCTTGGTATCCCTCTCTCTCTCTAGCAGTCTCATTCTCTCACTGGTCCTTATCACTTTACTTGTGCACCGTGTGCGTTGGACAGTGAACAACTGTCAATGTGTGCTGGGTACTCCAGTAGACTATTTTATTGGGATTGGTTGGAAGTGAAAATGTTCTCAGAATTGACTCATGTTTACTTTTATGTAGAATGATGAAACCCTACGACTACGAGAGGTATCGACTGGCCCCAGACGGTATGGTGTCTCGATGAGTTAATTGCCCAAATATTATTTTCCAAGAAGGGTTCTAACGGCAATGCTGGTTTTACTTGCTTGCTTTATTTTGTTATTTCCTATTTTGGGTGGTCATATCTTCCTACAGGTACTTGATTTCGGGCTACTATAGATTGTGCTGATGCTAATGGTGAAAGATCAAGCTCCGATTAAATTGGTTAAGGGGGAGATTGAGAGATCAAGCTCCGATTAAATTGGTTAAGGGGGAGATTGAGAGATCAATATCCGATTAAGTTCGTTTTGGTGTTAATGACAAATACCATTATGAGATCTTGGTAATAATGACAAATACTTTATAATGTGTTGGTGATAGTGACAAATGTATATATGAGACTAATATGCTTATTTAAGTTTATTTATGTTTAGTTTCATTTGGATGGAAAGATGAAATCAAGGGGTATGCATTCGAAATCACTTTCTCATATATTAATGCATCCTTTAGATCCATTATATAGTTTGAACTCCTCAATTAGTCCAAACTAAATATGTGCATATATCTTCATTATATACACTTATATGCACACATTTAGGGGGAGTTATCTCTATGTTTTAGAGTTTCATAAGTATTGATCTATGTTTCTTTTAATATGCATATTGAGGATCTTTACTTTGAAATACATTCTTGAGTACATGTAGCTTGTGTAGTTCAAATATACTCATGTAGCTTGAGTACATGTAGATTGTCATGAATTACTAAAAAGGGAAGATTGTTAAATCTAGTCCCTCCATTATGTGTTAATGGTAGAGTTTGGTAATTGACGATAATTGTTTTGTGGACTAACATTTTCTATGAGTTGGATGAATAGATTAGGTTCCACAAATGAGGATGACTTGGGATGACTTCATGAGTTGAAGATTATCAAGTCAAGATTGAGAAGAAGATGGCTTCATGTGTTGAAGGCCATCAAGAAGAAAAAGATGGCTCCATGTGTTGAAGGCCATCAAGAAGAAGATGATGCATCATGAGTTGATGCATGATCATGTGTTGATCAAGTTAAGTGAAGACCATCATGTGTTGATGGAGATGATGAAAAGAATGCATCATGAGTTGATGCATATCAAGATAATGACTCAAGACAAAGGTATGACTAGCTAGGGCTAAGGATGTGTTCCTAGTCTTTTACCGGTCTTAGTGTTTGGTTGGAAGACCGAATTGCTAGTATAGGTTGCCGTACTATTAAGAGGGGTCATGTCTAGTAGTTTGAGTTTCATCATTTGTTGATAGCTCAAACCTCACTTGCTCTAGCTTATGTTGACATGAGGCTTGCATTTGCGAATGTATTTTGAAAATGGTTGAAACTCATGTGTTGAATCTTTGTAACATGGGACTATGCATGCAAATGTGTTTTGCAAGTGCTTGAAGTCCATGTTTCCATTACTTGTGATATGAGGCTTATATTTGCGAATGTGTTTTGCAAATAGTTGTAGCTCATATTTTAATCTTTGTGTCATTATTTCAAAAGTGTGCAAATGTGTTTTGCAACTTGTTGGAAATCATGTTGTGATCCTTGTGTGCATGATATCGTAGTTTGCAAATGAGTTTTGTAAAGACTGTTGAGATATCTGCACTTCTCAGGAAAATCAGAACTACTGCTGTGTGCGTAGCGGTACTACCGTAGGTCGGAAGTATCATCTCTGCGTGAGCGGTACTACCGGACATCGGAAGTACCGACATGTGTTGCGAGGTACTACCGGACGTGAGTAGTCCGATCGGCTCTGTGTGAGCGGGTCGTCCGGTCGTCGGAAATATCGGCTTTGTGTGAGCAGTATTACTGGAAGGCAGAAATACCGGCTCTGTGCGAGCGGTACTACCGGACTTGAGGAGCTTCGGATTTTCCTGCAGTTGATATGACCGTGGAGCGGTCAGACCGGCTTGAGCCAAGCGGTCTGACTGGTGTGCTGCCGATGGTCAGACCGGCCTGAGAGGGGTGGTCAGACCGGCCTGGCACCGGCGGTCCGACTGGCCTGGTAATGGCGGTCTAACTGGCATGCTCCCAGTGGTCGGACCGGCATAGTAAGTGCGGTCTAACCGGCCCATGGAACTTTCGTTCCTCTCACAAAACTTTTTCCAGAGAGCGACTTTGCTAAGTTTTCTGAGAGCAGTCTGACTGGTCCTGTGTGGGCGGTCTGACCAAACCTGGCAGTATGACCAGTTTCTGTGTGGCAGTCTGACCAGTTTTCCAGCCCAACGGCTAGTTTTTGTAGCCGTTGGGAGGGCGAAAGTACCGGCCGTGTAACTACGGTACTTTCGGCCCTCGGGCTGAATTTTGCCCTCTTCTCTAACGGCTAGTTTTTGAGGGAGGTGTATAAATACCTCCTCAAGGGCTGTTGGGAGGGGGTTGCTGGTGCTAGTGTTGTATTGCTTGAGCTAGAGTGAGGCTCTCCACTCAATTGTGCATGTGTTGTACTTTGTGAGAGAGGAGAGGTGTTCTAGAGTGCATGTGTTGCATCTAGAGGACTTTGTGTCCAAATTGAGCTTGTGCATTCATTGCACGTGGTGAGAGTTAAGTGAGGGACTTGACTTGTTACTCTTGGAGTTTGCCGACTCCTAGACGGCGTTGGAGGCGTCGTGCGCGGTGATCTTCTCAAAGAAGGTTGTGAGAAGATCCAGCGAAGTTGTGAAGGTTGAAGCTCACCTATTCGGAGCGGGAAAGAGCTATCACTAGTGATTTGAGGTGGAAGGCTTAATTCGTGGAGCCGGTCCGATTAGTTCGGGCTTACCTCAACGTGAACTAGAAGAGACCGGCAAGTCTCCTAACACCACGGTAAAAAGAGACCGTGTTTTTTGTGGTTTACTTTCTTGTGCTCTATTTACATTCAAGCAATTTACATTCATAGAATTAATTTGATTGGTTGTATACCTAGGATTGCAAATCTTGAGCTAGGCTAGAATTGTTGGTGCACACAGGCAAATTTATTTGTTCTAGGTGCTATTTGAGCTAAACCAACTTGAATTTAGCTTCCGCATTGTTTACTTGGTTTAGGCAAATAGAAAAGCTCTTTATTTGTTAGTATTAATTTGAAGAGAATTTTTAGACCCACTATTCACCTCCCTCTAGTCGGCCTACTCGATCTTACAAATGGCCAGTCTGAAAGAAGCTCATCCATTATAATTGTATCGAGTTGTATTTATTTATATGTATGAACACATATGTGTAATATTTTGTATGAACATAAAGTGTATAGAATTGTAAAGTCTGTGAGTTGAAATGTATTATTCACTGGAATGCAACTGATGAATGTATTTATTTATTCAATATTTTATATTGTAATATGGTCGGATGGATGTTTATAGAAGCTTAATTGCTTTGTAATTTAGTCATTAGGTGTTTAGTTAATTTGTTTAACCCTTTAACTCCGTGGTTAGGGTTAATTAAGAGTGAGCTTGTCATCTCTAAAAAGGAAAAAAAAGAAATATGGATGGTAGGATTTCGACGGGCATAGATGTAGTCGAGTCATTTACCATTTTTCCCTTTACTAATATACTATTACCAAGTATTAGCATACGGATTATCTGGAAACTATATCTTCCACCATTATTACACAGATTTGATTGATTTCCAGCCTCCCAAAGTTACAATTTTACGGCGCGTGCTTGAACAGGAGGATTCCTGATCGAGAGAGAAGCTTTTTATAAAGGGCCAATTGGATATTTGCTACTCTATAGAATGGTGTTTTACAATTTGTCACTCTATAGATTGCAATTTAGAATTTACCATTTTATACAAAATCAAATTCAGACTTCGCTATTTTTGCCTTTTCTCAGCGTTTTCCCTATTTTAGCCCACATAAAATGTCCCTTTTGCCGTGCACGCCGTTGTGTTACCACTCGTTTGCTTGCTGATGTATTTTCCTCCATTTTTTTTAAAGAGAGTTATTGATGCATTCTGTCATCGCATGAGTATGTACCGAGTGCTGCTTTCCTAATGGTATCCACATCGAATATTCGTTAGCCTTAATTAGCTTTAGCCTAAGATGGTCTTTACCTGAATTCTTTATGAAAATTGTATGGTTTGGATGTTAACTAAAAACAAGTAAATCAATTGAGAGAGAGAAAGTATATTAAATTAAACCATTTTCATGTTGACATCCAGAAAAGAGACGGTCTCCAGGGGTGGACAACAGCAGCTGGTGTAGGGGCCAAAGGGACATTTCACGTGGACTAAAATAGGAAAAATGCTAAGAAAAGCCAAAAATGATGAAGTCTGAATTGGATTTTGTATAGAGTGGTAAATCCTAAATTACAATCTATATAGTGGCAAATCATAAAACACCACTCTATAGAGTGGCAAATACTGAATTATCCCTTTTATAAATTAGGGCCATGTGAACGTGAGATACAGTTCCTTTCATTTCAAATCTAACATGGTTTAATATCATATTGCCAAGGTAAGATGGAGAAAACCAATTTATAAAGTGAGATTATTGCCATTCTCTAAAAATTTGACACATGGCATGAGAGGGCTTTAGCTAAATACGCGCGCACGCACGTACATGCAGGGGCGGACCCACAGGGTATGCCGGGTGGGCCACGGCATACCCTGCGGCCGCCGCCGTGCGACATGATGGCGGCGAGTTTCGGCAGTGGCGGGCGGTGCGAGGAGGCGGACGGGGTGAAGGCGGGCATCTTCTTCGCGGCGCTGTACCTGGCGGTGGGCAGCGGGTGCCTGAAGCCCAACATCATCGCGCACGGCGCCGACCAGTTTCGGCGGGGCGGCGGGAAGCGGCTGTCCAGTTACTTCAACGCGGCCTACTTCAGCTTCTGCGTCGGCGAGCTGGTGGCGCTCACCGTGCTAGTCTGGGTGCAGACGCGGTCCGGGATGGACGTCGGGTTCGGGTCTCCGCTGCCGTCCTGGCGCTCGGCGTCGTCAGCCTCGTCGCCGTCGTCTTCTTCTACCGCAACAAGCCCCCGCAGGGCAGCATCTTCACGCCCATAGCCAAGGCACGCCGTACCAACGTACAATATTCCTGAACAGTAAACAGTACGTACTAGCTATAGCGACTAAGTGGGTATCGCTATAGGCGTATGAATTTGTACGCTTTTTCCTGTATAGCAAGCTATACAAACCCGGGGGGATTCCGGCCCCCCCCAGGCTATCCACGTCGCCCCCCCACGCTCGGCCGGCCGGCGCATGGCCAGCGAATTCGCGTACGGCCGGCCGAGGCACTTTCCTCCGGTTTTGCGAAAATTACGTATAGGTCCTTTTTTTCTTGCGAAAAGGTCCCTGGCAGTTTTTTTTCACCGAAATTTTTGCAAGATAGCGCCCCGCGGTTTTCTAAATTACGTACGGGTCCTCATTTATTACGTACATGTCCTCGATTTTTTTACGAAAAAACCCTTTACCTTTCTCATTTATTACGTACAGGCCCTCGGTTTTTTTACGAAAAAGACCTTTGACTTTTTCGAAAATACAAATGTGCCCTCGATTTTTTTTTAATTTTTTTTTACAAACTCCTCACGGATTATCGCCTCTTTTACTTCGGTACACACGGTGGCTGGCGCGGCGTGGCGCCGCGCCTATGAGGCTAGTTTTATACACTTGGAAGTTGGAACATAATAAGTAGAGATAGAACCAGGGGACATACAAGTACAAATTCATGTTAGTTTGAAGGGCAATCAATCAATCATACAAAAAAACTCATTATTGCACCGCACTGTTGAAGGAGAAATGGATTAAGTAGATTCAGGTATATTTGGAACAACGGAATTTTACTGGAATATATAATTCCCGTTGGAATCCTTTTATGTAGTAATTCCCGTTGGAGTCCTTTTATGTAGTAATTCCCGTTGGAATTTTACTGGAATATATACAAGTAGTATTGTAAGTCTCTTTTATGTATATTTGAGACTATTAGTATAGTGTTTGAACTATTTATATTGTAATTTGTGCAAGTTTCCAACTAAATTTTTGAATTTAAGATTTATCATATTATTTAGTGCCTGTATACCGAATTACGGTGCAAATTTTACAATTATTTACCGAATTGGCAAATGATTTTACCAAATTGCATGTGAAAATTTTGGTGCGGCATACCCTTTAGTAAAATTCTGGGTCCGCCACTGCGTACACGTATGCGTATTCGCATATTTTCGTTTGGTAAATCGCGTGACTTCTGACTTATGTGTAATGGTCAATGGCATGGTAATCACACATCAGTTAACAATCTGCATATATGTGTGTGTATGTATATATGTATATGTGTGTGTGTATATGTATATATGCCTAGAGACATCCAGAGCAGAGTGTCCCGAATCACTAACGGTAAATTGTGTGGTAAATCACGTCAATTAACAGTCTGCATCTATATATATACCCGAAGACGTTCAGAGCATAGTGTCCCTAATCACTGCTGGTAAATCACCCCAGTTAACAGTCTACATCTATATATATGCCAGGAGACGTCCAGAGCAGATTGTCCTAAATTATTGCCTCCATTTCTTTTCCTTCTTCTTACAAACCTATATTGTTGTGTTGCGCTACCTGAACCTTGTTGTCTCTTCTTCCCAGCGTGCACCGTGAAGGAGGGGAGTGGTATCTCCGAGTTGTTGCTGTCGTGAAGACCTGCACAGAGGCGGCAATGAGATTTCCGAACAGCGCACATCTGCGCGATCGCTCACTTCATTGCTTCATCTATGTTTTGCACTTTATCGAGCTTGTGTTGCTCACTGTTTTTCATCAGGCCCAACCATAAGTCGTTCGTGCGACCGATCGACTATGTTTAAATTTTGTTCCTGCATATATTTAGAAGTACAATGTGATGTCTGCTGTTAGTACTGATTTATGCATCACAAGTTATTTGTAATATTTATCTCCTAGTAAAATCTAGAATTAAAATATTACGTATATTTCCAACAATTATAAAGGTCCAATCCGGCCGTTTCCCAAAAATATTTCACAAGGCAGTTCATGAACAGATGCCAAAAACACTTGCCGTGCATATGCATGCATGAAGCACGCCACTCACAAGGCCAAAGAAAAGGCAAGTTTTCTGTCCATATATCTGAGGACCCTACGTCTGATCCAACGGCCCAGATTTGCCAATGAACTCCATATAAACCCATCAACCCCTGAGCAATCGTTGTACACAACTCCATGTGTTCTTAGGAAACTATAGCACAATGAAGCATATTAAGTCTCGTTTTTTTACTACTTTTTATTGTGAGTTTGTGTTTAGCAAGTCGATGATAGATTGTGTAATGTGATGGGGGTGTCAGAAGAAGAAAAAGAAGAAGAGCTCCCTTTGATCCAATCTAGGAGGGACACCTCTCGAGTAGGGGAGTATCCAGCAATAGGGCTAGTTGGGGTGGCTGTCCTAGGAACCCCACTGGAAGAGATACCCATAAGAGCAGCGCAGAGTTGAGAGTGGTACCTGGAGGTGAGCACTTACGCGTTGAATCAATGGTGCACGACTAGAGGTTGAAGAAAAGGTTAAGGCCCTGTTTGGAATGCGGGAATTTTTCCCGATTCCTGCGGGAATTGAACTGTTTCCTGCAAAATTCCTGCAAAATTTCTGTGAAATTTCTCTGTTCCAAACAGGCCCTAAGTAGGCTATGGAGCTATTCGTGGCCTAGCTCCATAGAAGAGGTTTGTTCATTTGGGATTGTATATGTTATCTGTAGCTCATAACAGCTCAGCAAGGCAAGAGGAGGTCACCTATCCTACTATCCAATGCAAATGGTTATTTCCCACAAACCAATGTCCTCTCATCAGATAAAGAAAATGAAAAAAAAATGTTTACGGAGTCGTCCTCCTTAGGCAAAAACTGGAGAGGGGAAAAATCTACAGCCTAAAAAAGCGCACAATTTGTAACACCAAGGACCAGACTACGTACGCTTCACATACGAACTCCGGTTAAAAAAGGACAGATTGATCTACTATTGCCTTGAGGATTTTGACTCCTAGTCTACGTTGCTTAGGTGCACGAGCTAGAATAGACACGTGACGTACTCAACGTCTTGGCGTATCGGTCCCGCACTGAGAGCATCTGGACAGCAACCTGACACGTTACGTCAACGATGGGTAAGTGTAGCATACACGCCTGCCCCCCTCGAGAGCTCACATGCAGTACCCAGCTCGTGTCCAGATGGCCGTGCCCAGCGGGATCTATTACTGTAGATATATGGCACGAGACGAGCACAGTAGCCCGTTCTGCATGCTTGGCTCGTAAGCACTTGTAACCTAGTAGATATGATCTATTTGGTATACATGCTAAGGCATTTATAACACCTAGCAGGTATAACTGATTTTTTTAAAATGTATAATAGTTTATGGCCATTTGTAAGTTTAAAAATGAAAAAAGTAAAAAAAATCCTAAATTATTTTTATAAATAGACAACATACTCCTTATTTAGCCACATTCTCACCAGCAAATTTTTTCTTTGAATTCTCTCATGACAATTTTGAAACATTGTGTGATAATTTAACCAGATCGGGCCTATTCCGGACCGTGCCGCCCGTTGCGTTAATCTTGCGTTCCGCTGGCTGTCGAGCACCCACGTTTCAGCTCCTTCACCTGGTCAGCGCGCATCACGTCCGTGCAAGACCGTGATTTCTTGCGTCCAGTGATAGGTGACGTCGTTGCTGTTACACCATGTGTCCAGTCTATTCAGCATTCACTCAGATGGGTATGACAATGCGCATGTGCAGGTGCAAACTTTGAGAAGAAAACGACAAAGGACACAATCACACAACACATGGCAACTATCGGAAAAGCTCTCTCGTATCACCAGCCCAAGCCCAACAAGGTGGTGCTCAAGAGGAGCCAGCTCAGTAATCAGTACTGCACCGAAACTTAGCTGGCGTGCCGGCCTTCCGGGACTGCAAACGCATCGTAAGATGCAACGACCAAGAAACGGATCAGGACGTTTAGTTTACACGCTGCGTGTCCGTCTCATCGTGAAACAGGGCCTTGGACACCGTCCCGAGCGACCTCATCCCGTCGTCCTCCGGCCCGGGCTGTGGCCTCTTCGCGGCCGTCATCGGCGTCTCGCAGACCATGTTCGTGCACGACGCCCGCTGCTTCCTCCGCTTGAACGACGACGGCCTGGACCGTGCCCAGACGCGGCGCAGGTCGGGCACCCAGCTGGTGGAGGAGGAGAGCCGCCTCTCCCGGTTCCGCCGCTCCTGCGCCCTCACCAGCCGCTCCTCATGCCTGTCGTGATGGCCTCTGCTCCTCGTGTGGAACCTTTGCATAGGATTCGTGATGGTGCAGTTCCGGTGGCTACTACCACGGCTCCTGTCGATCTTGATATCTTCCTGGTTCCTGCTGCTGGGTAGAGAATCTGAACATTCCACTTCGTCGTCGTCGAATAGATCGAACTCCATTTCGGTGTATATCTTCTTGATCACATCCTCCTTGGAGTTGATTAACCTGAAATGCATTGCATATTCATATTATTCCTTGGTCTTCGAGACCTTTAAAAATGTACAGCATTGAATCCCTCCCAATAGATGTGATACTATGAACCGCAAATCTCGTAGTTCCGAGCCCATATTGCCATAAACAGGAAGAAAATTTGGAAAGCTACCCAAAGTTCTTTTTTGTTAAGAAATGGTTCTGAGAAGACCTAATGAGTAGTACTTTGTGAGCATGCATTTCTACGGTCAGTACTTATACCTATCATTAGAGTATGTATACAGATTTCTGTCATCTTGTTCGGCTTGATCTTGTATCTTCCAAGGAATAAACTCCCTTTGTTTCTAAACGTATGTTCAAGTATTCAACTCAACAATGAGAGCAAAAAAAAAAAGCTAAAAAAAAGCAGGCATGATATTCATGATCATGCAGGCCAGCAGAATATCATTATCAAATTTTACTAATTGTGTATTTGCACTGCACTGAGAGGTTAGAACATCGCTTTTGATTGAGGAAAATTAAAACCAAGAGTGCTCTCCAATGTGAGTACTACTGTGCAGCAGTGCTTTGATTAAGGAACATAAGCACCGCTTCTATGCGATGTCCTTATCTCATATTTCTTTCCACGTAATGAAAGCTTAGGAATTAAGTTTACACAATCATGAGAAAGGTATTCATAGCACAAAACAAATCCCGAGCAACAGAATGAGTTACAGCCTGGAATTACCTACTAGTAATAGAGATATATGATACCAGGATGGGTAATATTGAGAAAAGTAACCCAAGTAATGACTTCCCTCAATTTATTAACCATATTGTGACCAAACGGAAGATTTACTTGCATTGAAGCATGCTCGGTTCTGGCGAATGAAGTTGTGAAGTGCTGAGCATATATCTGTGGCACCAAAAGTAATCATGCTTAGTTGCTTACACTGATGCTAGACTAACTTTTTCAAACAAATGCTAGATTATTTTTAAGAAAAACTGTCGAACGGTACCTTATTTCTAAGAAAAACTATCGAACGGCACCACCCCCTCTCTCTCTCATTCTAACTTAAATTTGATATTCTAATTTTTACAAAAATACTTTTTAGTTTTGAAATTAATTTTTAAATTCTCAAAAATTACTATAAATCAAGGAGAACTTAGGAAAAGCAAAAAAATAGACTCTTTTTGGCTTAGATAAAATACTTAAAGTAAATTTTCTTACTTTAGGCTTTGAAATAAAATCTAGATAACTCCAAATAAATTCCAGAAAAAACCAATAAAATACAAATAAAATTTTTGAGATGTTACATAATAGGCGTGCTTTTGGGGCCTTCTCTGCATCCTACCCCTAGTGTCGGCGAGGTGGTCATGATGGTGTTGCAAATTCTGCTGGGCTAGTTGGCATGTGCAAAGCCTCTATTGAACACTACTTATTTTGTGAGATTATTTTGTAGTTTGAACTTACTGGTATGCACTAAGTTGAGTACGTGTAAGCAAGACATGCTGTTGTGAAATTGTTTTGGATTGGTGTGAGGTGGAATTGTTTTGGAGAATCTGCAATGTACAATGTTATGAGGTGGAATAGTTTTGGAGAATTGTAATGATGTGGTGGTGTCACACTACTGTAGCTCATTTTCTGCTCACATTTGCATAGCATCTCTCTTCTGATTTGAATTATCATCATCACAAACCTTAGTTCACATTTGCATAGCATAACTTTCTTAGCAAACAAGACGTGGTAGTTTAAAGCCTCATGGGCATTTGGACGTGATGCTTTTTGTTCATGGGACAACCAATGGCCAGAACTTGGTTCGAAGCCCTAGCCATGGTATTTTAGTGGCCAGCAGCTGGTTCAAACCGTCGGCCAGAACTCAGTTCAAAGCAAGGGCATATTGGTCATTTCCCATGGAATTTTAGTCTTGGCAAAAATAGAAAATGGGCTAGAAATCCAAAGAGGGCAAATCATCGCCTGTAAATTAAAAGATGGGGCAAATGATCAATTGAAATCAATTGTGGGGCAAATGAGCTATTTACAAACAAAGAAGGGGCAAATCCTCAAATTTCTCATGTGAATATGGGTGTCATTGTGGCAAATTGTTTTAATTAGGATGTGGCCATCACGGGGAGAGAAGTTTTGCACACGGACCCCTGGAGATTATCTATTCTTTTCTCTTCCTCGTATGTTGGTGGTTGTGTTAGACACGAGTAGGTCCAATTGCAGCAGATATGGACGTATATAGTTTATCTTGTATTTTATTTTATTTTTTGAAATTTATAGTCAGACATAGATAGTTTTTGATATCCATTTCTTTTCCGTATTCGCTCCAAAATCCTTCGGTTGGACAGAAATTATCAGCTCTATTTGTGCTCCTACATGGGACATTGGATACTATGGGTGCAATCAGAGTGGATAGGCAGATATCTCTCGTATCTTATTATATGTTTTTTTTGGAGTCGGAGTTAAACATATACAAGGGTCGACTCATCGGGTGAGCTTCATCAGGCTTCAGCCCACCCTCCGGTCACCCCTAGCCCCCAAGATGGGCCGCCAACCAAGCAAGAAGCACCAAGTGGCGGGGCTCACCGTGGCGGTGTCCGCAGCTCCGACGCCCGTCCTTCCAACCATCGTTGGTGGCATCTCGCTTCGGCCCAGTGAGTACCCGAGAGCCTATGGTCTGTGGCAGTCTTACTCTACCGTCGATTTCTCTCCACTGGCGCGGTGTGCCTAGCCTGTTTGATGAAATGTCTTAACCGAGTTGCTAGGCGATGGTACCATGGTTTACTAGTATTTGTGCATCTATCCCCGAATTTTGGACACATTTGGACCCCTAAACACCCGAAACTCCATTTTTGGCCTCCAAACCAAAAAAATTCCGTTTCTGAACCCCTACTGACCGCGCGTTCGCGAGCTGGCGCCACGTGTCCCGGTCGTGCGGTTTGGTACCGCACGACCGCACTGTTCACAGGTCGTGCGGTACCAGACCGCACGACCCGCCTGCCCCGAGCGCCGACGCACGCTGGAGAGCACAGACGCGCGGTCGGGCGGGCGGTCGCGCGGGCGATCGCGCGGTCGGTGCGGGCGGTCGCGCGGCCGGCGCTGAGGGCAGGCAGGTCGTGCGGTCTGGTACCGCATGACCCAGCTACAGTGCGGTCGTGCGGTACCGGACTGCACGACCGGACACGTGTCGCCGCCCGGGTGGTCGCATGGTGGGGAGGGGGCCAAATTTGGAATTTGTTTGCTATAGGGGCTACTTTTGGAATTTTAGGTGTTGGGGGGGGGGGGGGCACATGTGTCCAAAATTCTCTATCCCCATGGCTGCGTGATTGCGAGAGGGGTGAAAGGGCGAGCGCTTCTGTCTACCATTAGGATGCTTGATGAAATGCCTGTGTGAACATGTGATTCTTGTGGCCCTTCCTGGGCGCCTGAGGGAATTAGAGTCGGCGAAGCACTCGCCCTCGTTTCGTCCGTCTTGCCTACCAGTTGATGCTTTTGCGATTTTTTTGTGTCTGGTTGTAATGACTTGAGCGCATCATGTGGTCGCCTGTTTGAAAGAATGCTTACACAAAAATGCTGCTATCTTTTCAGTTTGCTAACTGGTGGTGGGTTTATGTTGGGTTCATACAAAGCACTTACTTGATTGGTAGAATGATCACTCAGACATGATTATGTGTTAGTGTGGCTTGGCTACTTTGTTTTGATGAAGTGTCGTGCAGTATGTGAGCAAAGTTGGCCTCCCTTTTCTTCCTTAATTGGTCTGTTGGAAAAGTTGCTATAAAAGGTTAGGTGGCTGGCACATTTTTTCTAGGTTTCGGTTTAGTGAAGTATTGTGTTGTTGCTTTTCATCTCGGGAGTGTGCTATAGTTCTCATGCTAGTATAAACTAACAATTACCCCCCCCCCCCCCCCCAATGTGAACCTTACAAGGTTTCAATTGGTACCATCGATGTAGTTACTTTACTTTGAAGTATATAAGACGTCATTTTTCAATTAGTTTGTGTTGTTCATGAACAAGGCATGATAATATTTCAGGGTTTAGTGTTGGAGCAGCTTTTAAATTTTAATAACAGAAGCCCTAGGTATACGGATTTATATTTTAATTATGCTAAAATGAATTATAGCTGCATCTGAGAAACTGAAGAAATAGTTTGATCTGAATTTGACCTGCTTAATTATACCAGAAAGTGTGCCTGGTATCCAAGCACTATATCACTTTTGCTAACATCTAAAATGGATTAAATGTCTATCATTTCCATGTATCTTGTATGTGTTGGTAGCTAGGTTAAAAACAGAGCTCTTAAGGCTCACGTTTCTCTACACGGAGGAGACAGGAAGGATGTTTTCTTCTACCAGGCTGATTACCAGCACTACATACCCATGGCTCTTTTTATGGATCTAGAACCGAGAGTGATCAATGGAATTCAGAACAGCAAGTACAGGAACATGTACAATCATGAGAATATATTTCTGTCTGAGCATGGTGATGGTACTGGAAACAACCGGGCTAGTGGATATCATCAGGTAAAGTTGCATCTGTGTCCCTCGGTTTTTATCTACTAGACTGGTAACCATTACTATAGGTTTGTCGATGGATGACCATTATTGTAGGCTTTCTAGTATGTTGCATCATTAAGCCAATCACATATTTTGCATTTCAGCAATCACACCTTTTGCATTAATGCTTTTGCCTATTCTCACACTGGGGTGAGCAAGTGGTTGACGAAATCATGGACACGGTAGTAAAATACTTTGTTTATATCAATCTAACTTAGTTCTCTGAGGTTTTGAGCCCATCCACTATCTTTCATTCTAGATTCGCCACTGAACACAGAAAGTGCCAAATGTTCATTTCTCCGTACCATATTTTCTCTAAAAGATTTTAGTCTGATAGTAATTATCCGTTCTGTTTGTACTTCTAGACATGAGTAGTATATGCAAATGTGTTACACCTAATGTGCTGTAAAGTGGTATACACCTTCGTAAATATAGAGTAGTTGCATCCTCTACCGTCCCACGGTGTATCATACACATCTTGGATAGTGGATTAAAGATATGGAAGACGTCCCGTCAAAAAAAAAAGATATGGAAGACGTGTAGGAACCATTGGATTAAAGATATCGAAGATGCGTGTAGTTCACAATTTGTCCGTCTTGTTCCGAAACCACTGCAAACCACGCATGAACTGTTACTAGTAACAGCTATAGACAGGAGTGCCTCTCAAGATCTCGTCTTTCACACGATCACATACAAGAACTGCACTATCATATCGACACACACATGTACAAAAGAAAGATAACTATGGCGACCAGTCTCCCGGAAGAATCAGATAACCGGAGTTATTTGGAGAGAGGTAAGGAAAAGGTTGGGAAGCTGATCCTGGTCTCTTAGGAAGCTGACTATTTGGCAAACCTCTGCAAGATTCAAAGTAGTTGTTAGAAACAGGAGTTGTATAAACAGGCCCTAAACCGCTGCCGCTTCAAAAGTAGGGGAAGTGCGCCCTCATGGCCGCCGACGACGAGCCGGTCTCCTGGCAGAGGGAGTCGAGCTTCCATCCGGGCAGGGAGACGGTGCCCCCTGGACGGCTCTCTTTGCTGCGGCCAGCGGCCACCGGGGACGGCGAGCCCGGGCTGATGGGCTCCATGCTCGCCGCCTTCACCACGTCGACGGCGCCACCGCCCACCGCCGGCCTGGGCACCGGAACGATGGTTATCTCCGGCAGCCAGCTGCTCCCTTCCATCTCGCTTCTTCCTATGCGGTGTTGGAGCCTGGAGGATTTTTCTTGTGCGTGTATGCTGCTACTATGCAATTCAATTTGCTTCTCTTTTACATCGTTTTGGATTGGTTTGTACGGGAGGAGAGATAGCGATGGCCCCCTTTTTTGCTCGTCGTCGTCGGGAGCGGATAGGATCAAGACGGGTTGGCTTTTTGTTAACATTTCTTTCATGTAATTATTGCTGTAGATATTGAAGAGCAGACAGTGGATCTCGACAAAGACCCATTAGCCATTTTCTTGTGGCTGGTTTACCTTATCCTCTTCCTGTGGTAATCCTGTAAAAAATTTGCTTATGTGATAAACTATCATACTAAGTAATTCAAAATGATGGCTAACAAGTAGTTGTGAATGGTACTAACACCCTCCAGAAACATCTTCCTATTATCCTCAGGACAAGAAATGGCCACCAAATTTCCAGTTTCATCTTTCATGGTCTCCATGCTCTTGGTTCTCATCATCTCATGTCAAAGCCTAATGATGGAGCTAAAATCATACATACAGCCAGAACTTGTGCAACAGAGCCAACACATTGTCAGACTTGGAACTGAAAATTATCACAAGCCGAATAGATTATCATTGGCGCCAAAGATCGAACCACCAAACTGCCTAGTGTTCAAGTCTCCACCATCCAGGGCCGACGGGAACCTGTCGAGCCACTGGGTGAGGCTTGGACTGTCCGGATCCTCCACCCATGACGACGTCATGTCGATGTCATCCAGCGCGATTGGATCCCCGTCACCCTTCTTCTTCATCTTGGAGTCGGAGTGGAGCGTGAGATTGTAATGCACATAGGCCTGGTCGGCCAAAGCCTCCTTGTCCAGCTTGTTGCGCTTCTCCGAGTGACTCTGAAGGATTATGCTCCAGTCTCTTTGGAAAGTCAGGGTGCTGCAAACCTGGCTTACTATTCTGACGGCAGCGTTTTGTAATGATGGTGCTGAATCGCCGTATTGTTCCCACCACATCCCTGAGCATCAAAAAGGTCATCAGAATACATTCGGAGAAAGAGAAACACAAGTGTCCTCTCCTAGAGCATTGAAGACAGTAAGCTGCCTTTGCAACGTCTTCAACCCACAATAGTAAATTGAAGTTATGTTCATGGGCTGCAGCAAATAGATGCCTATGGCGTAATATTTATGTAGCTAGTGCTAGTAGCCTCAAAATGCAGTGCCACTTAGCAAAATTTAGCGCAAGGGAAGGGAGAAACCGACTGTTACTCGCTGGAGTCTTGCTGTTGGTGATAGCAAGATCCTTACTCTCATCGAGAGGATGACACTTGGAGATGGGACAATTTTCTCTTGTTTATTTCTCACACAATGTCATATCAACCTGAGGGGTTGGAGATACATATTTATAGGCTGCTAGTCAGCCAAGCATATGCCAAGATGCTATCCTAGACTAGTCCAAGATGTTGTCCTAAAGCTAGTCTAAGATGCTAAAGCAAAAACAAGTCCTAAATGCTAAAGCAAAAGCAAGTCCTAGATGCTAAAGCAAAAGCAAGTCCTAGATGCTAAAGCAAAAAACAAAAGCACCATGTACACCATGTGCAGACAACACAAAGACTTATCTATCATTCTCCCCCTAAGTCTTGTGCGTCGTCTTGTGGGAGAGTTGAACCATCCTGATCTTGGAGCAGAGCTCAAGGAACTTGATCCTTCCAAGAGGCTTGGTGAGCAGATCCGCAAGCTGATCCGTGGTGTTGATGTAGCTTGCCTTGATGCTTCCTTCATCCAAGCAGCCTCGGATGAAATGGTACTTCACCCGGATGTGCTTGCTCCGTTCATGGAAAACAGGGTTCTTTGCCAGGGCTAGAGCGGACTTGCTGTCCACCCTGAGCTCCACTGCTTCAGTGTCCCTGCCGAGGAGATCACCAAGCAGTCGAGCGAGCCAGAGTGCCTGAGTCGAAGCGGTGGAAGCCGCTATGTACTCGGCCTCACAGCTGGACAGGGCCACCACCTGCTGCTTGACTGACTGCCAGTGAACGAGGCACTTGCCAAGGAAGAAGAGAATCCCGCTTGTGCTCTTGCTGGTGTCGATGTCGCCCGCGTGGTCACTGTCGCTGTACCCGACGAAGTGTGCCGCGCCAGGACACCTCGGGTAATGGAGGCCGTGGTCAAGGGTCCCCGCAACGTAGCGGATGATCCTCTTCACAGCCTGCTGATGCTCCGTCGTCGGTCGTTGCATGAACCGACTAACGTAGCCGACGGAGAATGCCAAGTCCGGTCGTGTGTGGGCGAGGTAACGAAGGCTCCCCACAAGACGCCGGTACTGCGTAGCGTCCACCTCCTCCGTCGTGCTGTCGCGGCTCAGCTTCAGCCTCTCCTCCATCGGAGTGAGAGCTGGGTTGCAGTCGGTGAGCCCAGCTAGCTCAACGACGCGCTTGGCGTAGGCGGTCTGTCGAAGCGTGATCCCGGAATCATCCTGGTGCACCTCGATCCCTAAGTAGAAGGAGAGGGGCCCCAGGTCACTCATCTGGAAGGTGACCTTCATCTCTTCCTTGAATGCTGCCACCTCCGCATCCTTGGTGCCGGTGATCACCAAGTCGTCGACGTAGACACCCACCAGCAGGGCATTTTCTCCACTGCCCCGCCGGTAGATGGCCGCCTCGTGCAGACTTTGCTCGAAGCCCATCCCTTTCAGCGTGGAGTCCAACTTGGCGTTCCACACCCTCGGTGCCTGTCGCAAGCCATAGAGGGCCTTGCGCAGGCGGAGCACCTTGCCCTCCTTGCCGGGGATCGCAAATCCCGGCGGCTGATGCACGTAGACCTCCTCCTTCAAGTCGCCGTTAAGAAATGCCGACTTGACATCCATGTGATGAACACGCCAGCCTTCCTGGGCAGCTAGCGCAAGGAGGAGTCGCACGGACTCCATCCGTGCGACGGGTGCGAAGGCGTCATCGAAGTCGACCCCCTCCTGCTGCACAAAGCCTCGTGCCACCAAGCGAGCCTTGTGCTTGACGATGGCGCCGGCTTCATCCCGCTTCAGCTTGAACACCCACTTAAGGGTGATCGCGCGGTGACCGGCAGGAAGATCCGCCAGCTCCCACGTCCGGTTCCGCTCGACGGCGTCCATCTCCTGCTTCATCGCGACACGCCACGCCGCGTCTCCCTCCGCCTCAGCGAAGGAGCGGGGCTCGCCGTCGTCGCATGCCAAGTGCAGCTCCGCCTCGCAGTCGCGCTGCGCCAGTCCAGGGACGGGCAGCTCGCCGAGGATGTTGTCCATGGTACGATAGCGCAGAGGCTCGTCGTCGTGGTAGGCGTCGACGCGGTCCTCGTCGTGGGACAGCGGAGTAGCGAACTCCACCATGCGCTGCTCGTCGTGGACCGAAACTGTTGGGGCCGATCCCGGTGGTGTGGCCGCCGGTGCAGGAGAGTGGTGAGCCGGTGGTGAAGAGTGGGGCGTAGCCGGTGCCGAAGGTGGTGGAGCACTCGCCGGAGCTGGTGGCGAGCAAGGTGTCGAGGTGGACGAGCTCGGTGAAGACGAGCTGCTAGCTCCCCCGGCTCTCTCGAAGTGGACGTAGTCGACAACAAAGTCCCTGAGAGTCGAAGTCGAACCGTCGTCCACCGCCTTGTCCCACGTCCAGCCTCGCCCTTCGTCGAACACAGCGTCACGCGAGATGCGGACGCGCTGTGTGACAGGGTCGAGGATGCGGTAGGCCTTCGAGCCCTCCGCGTAGCCGATGAACACTCCCGGAGTGCTCCTGTCGTCGAGCTTGCCGATGTGGCCAAGCTCCTTGGCGAACGCGAGGGAGCCGAAGACCCGCAAGTGGGAGACCGCCGGCTTGCGCCCATGCCAAGCCTCGTACGGCGTCCTGCCGTCGAGCGCCTTGGTAGGCGAGCGGTTGAGGATGTAGACGGCCGTCACCACCGCCTCTCCCCAGAAGACAGCCGACATCCCCCTCTGCTTGAGGAGGGCCCGAGCCATCCCCACAACCGTCTGGTTGCGCCGCTCGACGACGCCGTTCTACTGCGGGCTGTACGACGCGGAGTAGTGGCGCTGAATGCCCTCATCAGCGCAGTACGACGCGAATTCAGCCGCCGTGAATTCGCCGCCGTTGTCTGTGCGCAGCACGCGCAGCTTGCGGCCGCACTCCGCCTCCGCAGCAGCCTGCGTGCGCCTGATGGCGTCCGCAGCCTCTCCCTTGCTGCCGAGGACCATCACCCACATGTAGCGGGAGAGGTCGTCGACGAGCAGCAGGAAGTAGCGTCGTCCTCCCGGTGTGGCCGGTGTCACCGGGCCACACAAGTCCCCGTGCATGAGCTCGAGCCTCTCCTTGGCTCGGAAACTCGCCTGATGGGGAAAGGGGAGTCGACTCTGCTTCGTCATCACGCAGACGTCGCAGAACTGCTCCACATGGTCAAGGCACGGCAGGCCTCGCACCATTTCTGTGGCACTGAGCCGCTTCAGGGCCTCGAAGTGAAGGTGCCCAAAGCGCTCGTGCAACTGCCACGCCTCGTCGTCCCGACGAGCAGCGAGACAGAGGGGTTGTGCCACCTGCATGTGAAGAATGTAGAGTCGATTTGCGCCTCTGGTTACCTTGGCAAGAAGGCGACGGCGAAGATCCCAAATCCGCAGCACCCCGTGCTCGATCTCGACACGCGAGCCGTTCTCATCCAGCTGTCCCAAGCTGATGATGGAGTTCCGCAGATCGGGGATGTAGTAGACGTCGGTGAGCAGCCTGTGCTCACCAGACACGGTGGTGAAGATGACGGAGCCGACGCCCTTGATTTCCACGCCGGAGGCGTCCCCAAACTTGACGGAGCCTCGGACGCTAGAGTCAAACTCGGCGAAGAACTCCCGTCGACCGGTCATGTGATGGGTGGCGCCGGTGTCGAGGCACCACCCGTCAGTCTTGTCGTTGCCGTAGCCGTAGCCGAGGAGGGCGTGTGCTTTTGGCTCGTCAAGGTGGAGGAGAGCCACTGCGGCCGGTGCCGCTGGAGGTAGTTCGATGCTCGCATGAGCAATGAACAGAGCCGGCTGCTCCTCCTCCTCTGCCTGCGCGACGTGGGCCTGGCCGCGTCGTGGCTGTCGACAATCCCTGGCCCAATGACCAAGCTTGCCGCAGTTGTGGCAAGAGTCGTCTCGTGCCGGCTTTTGCTTGCCAGCAGCGCCGCCCTGGGCGCCTCCACGGTCATCACCCTCGGCACGTCCTCGCGCCCCTACCTGGGCGTCTTTGCGCGGCTTGCCGCGCTTGCCACGCTTGTGGCCGCCTGTCGTGGAAGAAGGCTCCCCCTTCTTCCTGTCACCTTGGCCGGCAGCCCACTGCTCCCGAGTGAGGAGGAGCTTCCCGCCAATGGTGACGGGTCCTGAGAGGCGCTGTGGCTCATCGCTGTCAACGACCTTGAGGCGACCCAACGCCTCCTCGATCGTCATCGTGGAGAGGTCCAACAGAGACTCGATCGAGCGAGCCATCTGCTTGTACTTCTCGGGGACGCAGCGGAAGAGCTTCTCCACAGCTCTCTCTTCGCTGTAGGTGTCGTCACCGAACTGCACCAACTTCTGCAACAGAGTGTTGAGACGGAGAGCAAAGTCATCAACGTCCTCACCTGGCTTGAAGGCCAGGTTCTCCCACTCCGTGCGTAGTGCCTGCAGTGTAGACTTGCGGGCGCGGTCGCTGCCGATGCGTGCTGCAGCGATGGCGTCCCAAGCCTCTTTGGCAGTCCGCTTGTTGGTAAGCGAGAACTGCATCTCGGGCGGGACTGCAGCGATGAGAGCATCCAGCGCCCGTCGATCCTGGTCGTAGTCGACGTCGCCGTACCGGACTGCATCCCACATATGCCGCACCTGGAGCTTTACCCTCATCACCGCAGCCCACTCGACGTAGTTGGTCTTGGTGAGGGTAGGCCACCCGCCGCCGGGGCCGACGTCCCTGACGACAGCCTGGTACTCGTGGTGACCACGGTACCGAACCGGGGAGAGAGAGCCGCGTCGCCTGTGAGGGCCGCGCTCTCCGTCGACCCGTACGCCGCCGCCGTACGCGCCTCCTCCAGGAGCGTCACCGGCGCGTGCGCGCCTGTCTGGGCTGCCGCCGCGCTCGTGGGCGTGCGCGACTGCCCACTGCGCCGCTCGCCCTCGCGCTGCCTCCCTCTCCAGCGGCTCAAGATCCGCGTCGGCGCTGTCATCAGCAGAGATGGAGCTGCTGTTGCTGCCGCGCAGAACCTTGACCTCCGCTGCTGCCGCACGCGCTGCATCTGCCGCCGCCGCCGCTTCCACCTCCGCTCTGGCTGCTGCCAGCTCTGCCGCTACCAGCCTTGACGCCCTTTCTGCCGCCGCAGCGGTCTCCGTCGCCGCTCGCTCGCGCTGCTCTGCCGCGGCGAGCTCGGCCGTCTGCTGACGCCGCGTGCTCGAGGCGACCGAGCGCTGAGACTGCCCTGCGGACATGGCGCGCTACTGGGGGGGTGTTGCGTGGAGAGAGGACTGCTTCTGACGAGCTGCTGCCCGTCTCCGAAGAGGAGTGAGCGGGGACAGCCGGAGCTGCTGCTGCTACCGGCTGGGGCTGCTGCGAGGCCGGAGAAGGAGATGAGCAGGAGATGCTCAGGCTACAGGATAGTATAGCTCTGATACCACTTGTTACTCGCTGGAGTCTTGTTGTTGGTGATAGCAAGATCCTTACTCTCATCGAGGGGATGACACTTGGGGATGGGGCAATTTTCTCTTGTTTATTTCTCACACAATGCCATACCAACCTGAGGGGTTGGAGATACATATTTATAGGCTGCTAGTCAGCCAAGCATATGCCAAGATGCTATCCTAGACTAGTCCAAGATGTTGTCCTAAACCTAGTCTAAGATGGTAAAGCAAAAACAAGTCCTAGATGGTAAAGCAAAAGCAAGTCCTAGATGCTAAAGCAAAAGCAAGTCTTAGATGCTAAAGCAAAAGCAAGTCCTAGATGCTAAAGCAAAAAACAAAAGCACCATGTACACCATGTGCAGACAACACAAAGACTTATCTATCACCGACAACACCCCCCCCCCCCCAAAAACAGCATCAGATATTTGACTGTACAATTATTGTATCTGTATATGCCATATAAATGTATATGGCCATCAATTCCAGCTTGCAAATTTTTACTTCAACGAACAGGCACACAATAAAAATAGCAACCTACTACGGAGTAGTTAATTTCTGTTATTATGCTTGTCTTGCAACTAAGCAACCTGCTGTTGCATTCAAGAATACTAGAATAATGCAGCTAAGATAAAAAATATATACCTGGGGAGGTGTTGTTGCGGGCCTCTTTAGCAATGTTAGAGCCAAACATCCCTTGTGCCTTGCGGAAAGCATGCAGTTCCGAAGTGATACCTTGCCTTTGGTCAGGGGCTGTAAGCACTTTATCCAAAACATGGTAGAACTCCTCCTTGATACTAGTGAAATATTTGACTTCTGGGTTATATTGGATGCTTGGGTTCAGAAAAGCAGCTGCTGAATGAAGAGGCGAATGCAGCTCTGCCTGCCATTTTTGCTCCACAATGTCCAGAAATGACTTGCATTTGCCTTCATCCATTATGTAGTACGTTCTAATAGAGTCCATAACCTTTGTCATAGACTCGTATATATAACCTATGGCAGCCTTGCCTCCTGAAACATCCCTCATGACCCTCAATAGAGGTTCAGAAACAGCTGCTATCTCTTCGACTGCTCTCCAAAACTCATCATCATTGAGGATCTCAACGCACGAAGTGCTTAACGACCTATTTGCATATGCAGAAGATGCGTAGTCAGAGCTATGAAACATTTGCTTCAGCTTTGATCTGTGCCTCAACAATGATTGCAACGTGAGAAAATCTGATACAGACTTCGTAATCCCTGAGCAAACAAGCTCCTGCCCTGCCATGCACTTTCTCAAACGATCAAGAACCCATGTGTTGTTGTAGATAAATCGTGTTATGGTTTGAGCTTGACAGATGCATCGGTTAACCCAATCAATCTTGGAAAAGTCATCCAACATTGAGTTTATACAAAACGATGCACAGGGAGACCAAAAAATGGTGTTGTAGTTCTGCATGATCAGCTTGTCTATATTACCATAGTTTATATTCCGATCAGTGATTATCTGAACCACATTGTCTGGACCAACTTCCCGAATCACTTCATCAAATAGATCGTACAACCCCCTGTGACTTTTGATGTGTGGAGAAGCATCCACTGTTTTGAGGAAGAATGTCCCTAGTGGAGACGACACAGAAAAGTTGATGAGGGCTTTCAATTTGTTATCAGTCCACGAATCAGCTAATATAGTACAGCCTGTTGTCACCCAATCCTTCTCGATTTCTTTTGTTCTCTGCAAAACCTCTAACTTGAGCTTGTGCAGCCACTTCGTCCTCAAAACCTCAGCTGATGGCCCTTGGAATCCCTGTCCACCAAGTGCCTCCAGCATATGGCGATACGAAATGGAGTCTGCAATACTGTAGTCCAACTTATTTTCGAAAAAGAATTCAGCTACGCACCGTTCTGCTTCCAATGCTGCAGCCGAGCGTGGCTTGTTTGCAGCAACGGATAGTTTCGGTACCAGAGCAGGAGGCACTTCCAGGGCAAGGAGCTGAGTCTGCTCGGCTGGAGGAGTAATAACAGGAGAAGTAGCTTGCCCTGGAGATGGAGACTGAGATGGACGCTCTTGTGTTCTTTTCGGAAGTACCGTCAATTCAGCCGTGCGTTGCCTCTTGAGAAGCTGGAACTCCCTGTGCTCTTCCTTGGCTGCTATGACAGCATTCACCTTTTCTATGACATCATCCCTCACCTTGGTGCAAGGGTTGACGCCTCTGCTCGGGAGTTGAGACAGGTGAAACTTGAGCCTGCTTATGCCACCATTTAGAACCTTATGGCAGAATCTGCACCTGACCCTGTTCCCATCCAGCTTGTCGCAGTACTCCCAGCAGACATCCCTCTCCCGCACTGAAGCAACAGGCAGCAAATGAGCACAAAACAGAAATGCGGCACGCTAACATTAGTTATACGAACGATTTGAGTTGCAAATTGTGCAATGGAGAGAAGGGAAAACATATACTTTAGGTGAAGCAGAAGCCGAATCCAAGTTGATATCTGCAAAAGAATTAAAGCCATGAATTCACAAAAAGCTGTTGCCTGTGATGAAATTTAGGTACCTGAACGCATTGCAAGTAGAAACTCAAAAGCTAAAGAAAACGAAATAAGGCGGTTCAACTCAATGCATTGCAAGCTTCATGTAGCAATCAGGGAAGCCAGAAGTGTGTGTACAACATTGAAGCATTTGACAGGCTACTCCTCCTCCTACTCCTCCTCATGAATTCAGCCAATACAAGAAATTGGAGCCCGATGGTCTGAAGCTGCAGCGTTGCTCTGGCAACTCCTCTCCCAGAGTACCAACAGCAGCAACGGACAGAAAGCTGGTTTCTTTCCCAAAACCGATGCGACTCTCCCAATCACGACAGCCTCGAAGAGGCGCTAAAAATTTTAGGCCGGATCGGGAAACATCTGGCCGGGAAAAGCATAAAGCAACAGAGATGGCGCGCGCCCGCTGGTCTACGAGTTATAATCGCCCCGATTCGCGAGTTAAAATCGCTCTGGGGTTCTTCTAGCGGAAGGAGAGGAGTAGCCACTGACCTGAGCCGCCGAGGCGAGCTTGAGGAGAGGGGAATCTCGCTAGGGCAATTTTTCTTCTTCTCTTCTCCCCGATTTATCGTCTCCCTGTCGGGCGGCCGCCGCCCCGTCGCGAGCGGAGTCGCGGGTCTCCGTCTCTCTCGTCGGGTGGGGGAAGAAGAAGAGTGTGCGGGATCTGGGGATGGTATTGCGGATACGCGACGCGACGAGATGCCACGAGATGGACGACTTTGTCCTTGCCCCGGCCGTGAAGACAGAGACGGATACTTCTCTCGACTAACCTGCGAAATGATATTGTGGAAGAGATTTCGCAAGGCCTCTTCACGGAATTTGGGCCCAGGTGGGCCTCCAAACAAAACGCTCAGCCCGAAGACAAACCACTTCTTCTCTTCGATGGCATGGGCAGTGGGTTTCGCTTCGAAGCACGCGCCTGCCTACCCTGGATCGGTCCCTCCTGGCCGTACGTGGAGTGAGAATTGGAAACCCATCGTGCGTGCGGTGTTCCGAGGTGGACAGGTGGTCCGACCGGTCGCCGCCCGCCGGCGGAGTGCGTCGATGCGAGCGGTGTCAGCCACGCCGGGAAAGCGCACGACTGGAAGGTGTTTGATGAAATGTCTCGGCCGCAAAGACAGCTTCCAGGCGTCGAGCTGGGCCGCGAGATCACGCAGGTGACAAGCTGTGTGTGTGGTGGTACTGGTTGGTGAAGGCTTAGAGCGGAGGCGGTCACCGGCCTCGGCAAGCGTATTGGAATACTTCTCCGGTCCTCTTCTTCGGCCGCGGCCGCTGTCTTCGCTCGGGCGGGCGCCGTTGCGCCGGTGTTTGACGCAGGACAGCGCGTTCTTGGGGTCGAGCTTGCCTGTGCGCTACCTCAATCGACGACAGGAAATTGAGCAGCAGGTGAGCCAATTCCAGTCCCTTCCAAGTCATTTATACAGTGACAGCTATTTGTTCTATTCGAATTGTGACCTCGTTTGCTCTTTGCCGCGCGAGCTCATGCGTGCATGCAGTTTTGCTAATTATACAAAACATTTGTATGGTAATGGTACAATTGCTCTACTGGGGGTGTGGGCGTGGCTTGGATTGGATGTGTGGAACTTAATTGCCTTCAACAGTAGCAGTAGGTATTGCTGGTCAGTGTGCCAAAGTGGTGATTTGTTGATTGACTAGTCTTATTTGATCTGTGACGAACCTAGCCGGGTCGCTCTTGCTAACAAGTGTGGCTGGATCAACGTATAAAACAAACTATACTGTTTTCTGTTTCTCCCAAGTCCTAACTAACCTTTCAGTTTACTAACATATATTCAACTGGTCAGGTGGACAAATTTTCATTTTGCTGTTGAAGTGTTTCCACGATGACTAAGGCTTGCTATCACGCACCAGGTAATAGAACTCACTTGTCTGTGCTAACCATTCTTGACTTGGCTAGCAAGTACATGCTAGTAATTCCTAACCCGCAAAACGAAACATCTTGGTTTGCAATTCTCCTCTTTGGTTGTGACAGGCAGGGGCAGATTTGGGCTACAGCCTAGCCCGAGGCCTAGAAAAATTAGTAGTGCAAAAAATTTCGATATGAGCCAAAAAAAATTAAATGTATAGTGGCCCAGCCAGAGGTGGCAAGCAGTGGCCCAGCCCACAGTGCAAAATCATTAAATACTCAACGGCTCAGCACAGTCCGCAAAGACGAAGCCGCCACTCTCATTCACCCAACACGCACACGGCCTCGCCCACTTGCCCTTGTTTGCTTTGGCTTCGCTCTGCCCCTTCCTATTTTGCTAAATACTAACCCCTAGTTCGTCAGTCGTCCGGTGACTCCAGCGAGGCAGTGACCAGCACACCAACACCTCCAGTCTCCCTCCATGCCTCCACGGCTAACGGCTCCACCTCCATGTATCCACTCCTCCATCAAATTGGACCAGCCATCTGAATTTAACTTGGATGGTGATGGAGCCTTGAGTAATCGGGGGGTGAATCTGTGTACCTAATGACCCACAAATTAAAGAAACGATCCTACAAGAAGCTCATGATGCGGTACACAATCCATCCTGGCAGCACAAAAATGTATAGGGATCTAAAAAGAAACTTTTGGTAGGTCAACATGAAGAGAAAAATAGCAAAATATGTAAATAAGTGTGACGCTTGTCAGAAAGTAAAAGCTTAACACCAACACTCGGTAGGATTGCTAGAACCACTAAAAACTCTAGAATGGAAATGGGAAGACATATGTGTGGATTCTATCATGGGTCTACCCATGACACCAAAAAGGAAAGATGTTATTTTGGGTTGTCATGGATTGACTCACAAAATCAGCCCACTTCATCGCCACCAACCAAAAATACTCCTTGGACAAACTAGCCGAGCTATACCTAGAGAGAATAGTCGCCCTCCATGGAGTACCAAAGACCATTACCTCAGATAGGGGTTCAATGTTCACCTCAGGCTTTTGGAAGAGTTTACAAACTACTTTGTGAACCAAACTGAACTTCAATACAACCTATCGCCCACAAACTGACAGCCAGACTGAACGGGTAAATCAAATCCTAAATGATATGTTAAGGGCCTACGTAGCGAACTTTGTGAAATATGGGATAAACATTTACCTTTAGGAGAATTTCCCTATAATAACAGCTACTAAGCCAGTGTTCAAATAGCTCCATGCGAAGCCCTATATGGTAGAAAATGTCGATCACCCATCCATTGGTATGGAGTTGGAGAGAGACCACTGTTAGGCCCTGACATTGTGCGGGAGAATAATGAGAAAATCTAGATAATCCGAGAACGGCTTTGGACTGCCATAAGCAAACACAAGAGTTATGCAGGTCGACGTAGGAGGGACCTCAAATTTAAAGTTGGCGACTTTGTGTATCTAAAGGTGTCACTGATGCACGGAGTTTGCTGGTTTGGAATGAGAGGAAAACTAAGTCCTTATAATGTTGGACCATTTAAGATCTTAGACAGAAGGGCACCCTAGCTTACCAATTACAATTGCCCGATTAGTTGTCTAGAATCCACAATGTGTTCCATATCTCCCAACTCAGAAAATACCTCTGGGAACCATCACGGTAGTTGACCAACTTGGACATACCGTTGCAATACAACCTAACCTATGAAGAGTATCTCGTAAAGATCATAGAAACTAAGGACTGAAAACTAAGGAATTGGACTATTCGTTTCCATAAGGTACTACGGAAGAATCATTCGATCCATGAGGATACATGGGAGAAGGAGGAAGACCTACGTAAAGCCTGCCCCAATCTATTCAAGTGAGCTTCCGATTTTGGGGGCGGAATCTTTTCTAAGGGGGGAGACTGAAACGACCCTCATGTTTACTGGACTTAAACATCATATTTAAATTTAAAAAGGAATTTATTTAAGGAACAAATGACATAATTACAACTAATTCAAATACATGAATAACCTAACAATGGGGGGGGGGGAGAACTCACAACATTCTAATACTAATATAGCACAAATTGACAAGATCAAACCATAGTACAAGGGTATTGGTTACATCATCATAATAATTAAAACACAAAATACAACATTTATCACCGTACATCATACATTCTCGAATGCATACAATACTCATTTAGTTACAATTTTATTTGGCAAAGTAAGCCGTAAGTGTGCTCAAGACAACAGTAGAAGGTTGCTGGCATATGAATATATGGCAAATGGTTCTTCGAACAGCCATCTATTCTCCAAAAGCTGGGCAAAGTTAAGTTGGGAACCGAGATACTTGATAGCACTTGGAATTGCAAGAGGCTTGGCTTATCTACACGAGGAATGCAAGGATTGCACTGTACACTGTGATATGAAGCCAGACAATGTACTTCTTGATGCATAGTTCTGTCCTAAGATTGCAGACTTTGGTATGGCTAAGCTTCTTGGTCGAGATTTCAGCAGGGTGTTAACAACAATGTGAGGGACCATCGGATATCTTACACCAGAGTGGATCTCAGGGCTACCAATCACACGTAAGGATGATGTTTACAACTATGGAATGATGCTTTTTGAAATCATATCATGGCGAAGGAATGCGAAAAAATTAGGAAGGAAAGTTTACTTACTTTCCCAGCTTTGCTGTAGTCAAGGTTAATGAAGGAGATGTTATGTGCTTGATGGACATCAGGTTGGAGGGCAATGCTCATGTAGAGCAACTAAACAAAGCTTGCAAAATTGCATTATGGTGCATTCAAGATGCTAAGGATCATATGCCAATGATGGGGCAAGTTGTCCACATGCTAGAGGGTACTATGAATGCCCCTCCTATTCCAAGGTCACTCCAAAACTTTGTGGACATGGAGAGTTGCACTCACTCTACTGATATAAATAGTTTCTAAAGACGCACGTTTGTCGGAATTTATGCTGGATAGGATATGATTCTAAGGTATTATGGGTTTATGCTTTTCTGTTTGTATTTTATGAACTACACTGAAACACACATGAACTTGGTGTCTCATGTAGTTTTAAGAACTGTCTTCAGTTCATGCTTTGTTGGCCGACTTGTTCATTCATTTGCACAACTATAGACTTGTGGTATTACACAGTGAATATACATAATATGCAAGGCCTAAGATTCTTAGTTACGTATCGTACTCTCTAAACAACACATCAACGTGATATAGATGACAATAGTACAAAGATGTTTCACTGATGTGTAGATAACTAGATGCTATGTAGGACTCTGGATGCACAAACAAGATGTTTTTACAAAAAGATCTTTGCATTTTCGGGATTGAATGCAAATAAAGCATAGGAAAAAGTAGGGGGTTGGGCAATGCATTCTAATCTCTATAGATTATATTAAAGATATTTGGATTTAGGGTAAGAAGGCAATGCTTCTAAAGTTTCGATGGTAGGAGTGGAGTCCTGGATGTAACCAATGGCTGGTGGGCATCGTGAGTATATAGGCTTCAAGGCTTATGCATAAGTTCGATCATAGAGCAAACATGTGTGTCTCATCTAAATAATTAGAATATGGTACATATACATGCGTGTGCAATGGAAAGCACGTGTTCATGCTTCGTAAGACCTTGGTGCCTTTGCAAAATTCACAAGCGTGTGTTAGGGAACGTGCATGCGTATGTGTGCATGTGAATAGGGTACACACGCATGTGCGCTTAGTGGAAAAGCATGTGTCCGTGTTCCGTAAGGCCTTGGCGTCTTCGCAAAATTCCCAAACGTGTGTTAGGAGACGCGCACACATGTGTGTGCTTGTAGTGATGTGAGTAGGGTGTGAGTTGTGTATGTGCGTCAGCCTTGTACACTCTCAAAAAAATAAGTTATTCGTTGCGTTATATTTCGTAGTACCAGTGTCATCCAACAAGTATAGTATATGAACTATTTTTAGTGTACATGACATTTTGATTTTATTGGCTTGACATTTTGATTTTCTTATGTGTTTTTTGTATTTCCATGTGTTTTACTTTTTGTATTCCAAATGCCCCAAAATCATGCATGCACGTCGCTAGTGGTGGCTAAACAAGGCAGACTAATTGTGCGAACTCGAAGCACAATATTGTTGGCCGGCCCAGGTATGACACAACCTAGGACTAAATGGGTCGTGCCAGCCCCACTCTACGCCGCGTGCTATGCTTGGGTATATGACTCACTAGAACCAGTAGCGCGGGAGCCCAACCGGGAGCTGGAGGGGGCTAGGGAGTGGTCAACGATGGATCTGGTGGGTGGCGGCGGAGGAGCTGAGGAGGTGGGCGGCAGAGGGAATAGGGTGCTAGCGACGGGTGGGAGTCAACGCGCACGGTGGAGAAGGAAGTGAGGGACCGAGGGAGGGAGGGAGCAGAGCAAGCACGGGTAGAGTGGCGGAGGAGGTAGGGGTGGGGGCAGGCAAAGGCGGTGTGAGGGGCGGTAACTGAGAGGGGAACGTTAGCGGCTAGCAGTGGCTAGGGAAGAGCACCAGGCGACAGGATCCATTGGTGGTGGTGCGGTGGGGAGGAAAGAGGAGAGCGGGACATACTAAGAGAGGGAGAAAGAGAGAAACACAGAGATTGAAAATGAGATGCAACGCAACATGACCCATCGTGCTACATGGGCCACACCATCCCCATCGGGGTTGCGACTTCTTTGGGCCGCCCATATCTAGATCTCTTTACTATATAAAAGAAGGAGTTGGTGGTTGGTGCGGCCTCTCCCACCCCTCCCACCTCTTCTGACAAAAAGAGGTACACTGGCTGACGTGTGGGCCCACCCCTCACCACGACCTTGCGTCTGCCTCCCTCGAACCTATGTCTGCCCCCGAACACGCGCATCCTCCCCTGATTTCGCCGCCGCCTGCCTCCCCCCACCACACCCATGCGCCTCCTCCCCTCCCTCCTCCTCCGCCACCTCCTCCCCTGCTCCTCCGCCATCGCCTCCTCCTCCTCCCACCCCTCCTCCGCCTCCTCCCCTCCCTCCTGCTCCGCCGCCACCTGCCTCCCCCCACCGAACCCGTGCGCCTCCTCCCCTCTGATTTCTCCGCCGCCTCCTCCCCCGCTCCTCCGCCGTCGTCGCCTCCTCCTCCCTCCACCCCTCCTCTGCCGCCTCCCCTCCCTCCTCCTCCGCCGCCGCCTGCCTCCCCCCACCGAACCCGTGCGCCTCCTCCCCTCTGATTTCTCCGCCGCCTCCTCCCCCGCTCCTCCGCCGTCGTCGCCTCCTCCTCCGCCTCCTCCTCCTCCCCCCACCCCGCGCCATCGCCGCCTCTCTCTTTGGCGATCAACTGCCCTTCTCCTCCACTTCTAGCAACTGCCCCTCTCCTCCACTTCTAGCATCAGTTACAGTATCAGCATCTTCTATTATTCTTCACCCCAAGGTCCACCCGCCGGCGGCGGCGAAGCGCACCGCGTTCTGGGGCTGGAGAGGCGGCAACAACGGCAGGGAGCCGCCAGTCTCCGTCTCCGGGATCCCAAAATACCATTACAAGTATGGCCATTAGTTACTCCCCTTTAGGTTTTAATCTTCGTGCTCGTGCTATCATGATGCTCTTATAGACTGATTTGAGCAGTCTTATACTACTGATATACTCCTATGATCAGAAGTGAACATTTTTCTGATTGCTCCATGTTGTTGTTGGTTGGTTGTTCAGGGATCTGCAGAAGGGTACCAACAACTTTACCACAATTCTGGGGCAAGGATCGTTCGGTCCTGTGTATAAGGCTGTAATGGCCACCGGTGAAGTGGTAGCCGTAAAGGTGCTCGCGAGTGATTCAAGGCAAGGGGAAAGAGAGTTCCAGACAGAGGTAAGGTGATTTTTTTAGTCTACAGTTTTTTTTGTTTAATTTTGTTTAGAAGAAGTTTTTGATTTGGGTTCAAGTGGTGGATTTGCTAAGAAGGATATAGTTGCACATTAGCTGATTCTATGGATTACCTTAGGGAACACTTGCCCGAAAATTTTGCTTGCCTGTCACCGCATTGTGTTATCATAGTCATTGATGCTCCTTTCTCTATATCACGCGGGTCCTTGGCCATGATTTGCATATTCCACGGCCGCTGTGCAGTGTGCATTAGACACACACTGCGGGGAGAAATTTGTTGCTTTTTTTGGTTAATCCCAGTGATTAGCTAATTTGAGGATCCTTAGATGTATATTATGTGTAGGTAGTCAGCACATAATTATGTTCCTGAGTGATGAAACATGTTGTGGGTGAAGCGAGTGCAACTTGCAATACCTTTAATCTATGTAAAGTAGTTGGTAGTGAAGCATTTGACTTTGATAAACTGAGTTACAATCGTGACTGTGTCTTTGTTTGCAGGTAGCATTGCTTAGTAGGCTGCATCATAGAAATCTTGTTAATTTGGTTGGATATTGCGTGGAAAAAGGTCAACACATTCTGATTTATGAGTACATGAGCAACGGGAGTTTGGCAAGCCTTTTGTATGGTATGGCAAGCCTTTTGTATGGTAAGGGAGACAATTTTCTCTACTTTTGGAGAATGAAATATGAAACAAAACAGAATGATTTGTACAGTAGTTCCACGCAGAGCATGTAGCATTTTGGTTCATTGCAAGGGGAATAAACGAAATGTTCCATAAATCAAGAAATTTCTCACTAACTAGCTGAATGCCCGTGCGTTGCTATGGATTTTAAAATTTTATCATACTATATGTTCTGAAACTAACTGGTCATAAAATTTGTTAGAACATGCATACAAATATGTTCTAAAATTTTTTAAAATCCGTAGCAACGCACGGGCATTCAGTTAGTAATTATAAAAGGAGTTAGTGGTTAATCTGTCCTCTCCAACCTCTTTCCAGAAAAAAGCTAGCTGATGTGTGGCCCCCACCCTCCTCGCAAAATGCCCTCTTTTGCGTTGGGAATATTCTGAAATTTTGTTAAGAGGTAGCACTGAGAAAATGCAATGAGTGAAAATATACATGATTGTTTTGCTGATATTGATATTTATTGTATGGTTTAGGATCCTTATATTTATAAATCATTTTTTTTTGAGATTCCGTTGCAACGCACGGGCAATGTACTAGTAATACTAAACCTATGGGTCGGCACGGTATGATTTATTTAGTTAACCGGCTAACCGGGCCGTATCTACATGGCCGGGCCGTGCGGGGCGGCTAATTCGGCCAGGTCTACGCGTCGCTGACTGTTTTCATTGGAGTCGGTCAGACGGTCACCCCCAACAGGCCCATCTCTGTTGTTCAGTTCCCCTTGCTCCTCACCTCTCCCATCTCTATCCAATTCCAAATCACAGGAGCCTTCTCTCGGTTTCTCCCCAGGCTAGGTCAGCCAGGAGTGGGAGTCGACGTCACCCGGACGACGGCGAGCGAGCGAGGAGACCGGTGACCAGTCGACTGCGGCGACGAGGAGGACCGCGAGTGTGCCCGTCCGACGGCACCGGCGAGGGGTACTCGTAGAGGATCGCGAGGGGAAGGTTTCGAGGGGCGAGACCGGTGACCAAGCGACCGCGGCGACGAGGGCTGCTACGGGAGGCCGGCCGACGGCGGCAGCGACGGGATCCTCTGGTCTTATTCATCTCTCTCGGCTTCGGTCTGTCTTCCTCCGCTAAAACTGAAGGTATGAACCCAAATCGGTTGGATCTGTGATAGCTGTTGGTAGATCCGGTTGAATCATGGTTATTCCCCATCGCTATTCATGTTACGGGCTTACAGCTGAACATTGCTATTCATGAAACACTGCTACTAGATGGGTCTGTGATGGATGTTGGTGGATCTTTGATAGTTTGGTTATTTCCCATTCATACTTGCTGTTCATGGTTACTAGTCTTGGAGCTGCACACTTGATGTGAAATACTTGCTGTTCATGGTTACCCCGTTCATAATTGTTGCTGTGAAATACTTGCTGTTCATGGTTACCTCATTCATAATTGTTGCTGTGAAATACTTGCTGTTCATGGTTACCCCCCATTCATAACTGTTGCTGTGAAATACTTGCTGTTCATGGTTATTGCCCATTCATAATTGTTGCTCTATATTTTGTGGTGTTTGCTATTTCATTTTGCTTCGCAGTTAGTACATGATCGCACTAGTTTACATGATATCTTGTACATCATGGCAACAAGTTAGTAGATTATTTTCACCGTGTATCATAGATGGAGAAGAGGATGGTTAGAAGGATAAAGATGATGATTATTGGGGCTGCTGCATATGTGGCTGCTTCTTTGTTAACTACCTTATGTGTCATAGTTATGATATAAATATTGCAATTTGCACACTACTGGACAAGGCGGTCAAAGTGAAAAGCACACTTAGATTTGGGATGCTAGGTCCTTAAATTTCCAAAAGCGCAAGGTGAAAAAATTGCCAACCCCAGAAATATCAGGCACAAAAAATAAACATAAACATTTCCCTACAAGGGGATAATTCCTTCAAAAGTTTTAATGAAATTTAGAAGGAAGTTGTGTGCTTGATACTCCTAATTATTAGAAATAACTAACACATTAAAAATAAATAAATGGCATGTCCATATCACCTTTTTTAATAGAAATTTGCAACATTTATGCCATAAGTGTGACATGCAAGATACTTAACAAAGAAACTAATATCTTTACCAAAAGAGTTACTAAATTTTGTGAGTTTGGACCAATCCCGTGTCTATTTGAGCTTAGTATCGGTAGATAGACATTTTAATATTCTGTTACCATATTTCTACCCTAAACCATCTTTTGATGAGATGAGTGCTTTGGTGTCTTCACGTCTTGCCGCTACTAGCGCGCGCCTCGCATAGGACACCATGTTTTGTGCAGCTTGAGGCACCTTTGCCTTATTGTGCCTTACTTTTGCGCCTAGGCATGCGCCTTATGTGCCTTTGACTGCAACGCCGCTGGATGCTTTGCGATACAATTTTGGGAATATCTCAAACGGAATAATATTACAAGAGGTTAACTTACTGTACCTTAAGTCACATGATGCTTTAATCTGCTGTGGGCTGTGGCAACATTACCTCTGTTACACACTAGTTTACGATAGAAAATGGACTGTTGCAAATAAGGATATGATGCCTGTCACTAATCACTACTACTGTGCTCTAAATTTGCTGAACTATACAGCTTCTTCATGTGTTAGATTTTGTGATGTTTGGGTTAGAATTCCCTCTAGCAAGTCCAAGTTGTTTTGCTGAAGCATTATTCTAAAAACTTTTCACTTAATTTCACTCATCATGGAATTCTACCATCATCTAATGTTATTTTACTTGGTTGACTAGTTTAATTTTAGGTGAATATATTAAAGGCCTGAAATGGATGAAAATTGGGTAGAAGGCTCGAAGCATACTTCCACTCCAGTGTCATTTTCTGGTTCGGTTCCTAGATATCAAACCCCATCACCACGAAGGTCAAGGCAAAGGTAAATAGTGCTCTATCCCATCATTCTTTACTTGCATTATTGGCTGGAGAGGTAGGTACATCATACAAGATTTTAGCAGGTACTAATTAGTAGTTTATTTGATAAGAAGCTTCAACTCAGTAGGTAAAAGAAGTTTTGTAACTTCTCTTTTATTCTATGCTATGAACCAATGTTGCATGAATGTGCAATTTTTGACAATAGGAAAGGAGGAAGGATATGTGTATACCCCATTAGGAGTTAGCATCTTTGAATTGAGTTTGATTGTCACTTCAAAGTTCAGTTTGTATCTTTTTTCGCGGAGTTATAAATTTTGGTAGCAAAGAATTTTTATTAAATAACCATGTTAGAACAACATTTAAAATGGACCTCACGCATTTATTCCAGAAAATGGACCCTAAGGTTAAGCTAACACCATACATCCTGGCGTGGTGTTAGGCTGTTGGCCCTGGAGGCCTGCCGTGTCAGATTAACTGCTGTTTATTCTGGCAGAAATGTGAAAAGGGGCTAATGCCACAAGAATTAGCATTAGTAATTCTGGAGATAATGTCACGGGCTATGGCATAGTCTTTGTGCTTAACAATTTCAAGGCAACATACATCTTGAATGTCACCGGAAAACTTGGATGTAGCACCTTGGGACTAACGCAATTGCTAGTGTCATGAGACTCAACACTGCTGGACATCTGTTCTTTTGGGAAAATTGCTGCATGGCTAATGCTGTCCCCGATGATATTAGCCCCACCAGTGTTAATACCACTGTTTGTAGCCCCATATGATGTCTGCCAGGGTGGTCAGGGTGCAATCCTACTTGGCATCAGCTGCTAGTGCCTCGAAGGCTCGAACTGTGGTGGTAGCCCCGTTATCCATTCTGTGGAAATAAACTGCATGAGACATTTTCTCAATATTATTAATAGATGATTATATAACGCAAATTTGCTAGTATTATTGTAGTTAATGCGATCACTTGTTGAATATAACCTTTGCTTTGTCCATTATCATCAGAAACATCTGTCATATATTAACTCAGCGAGAGGTCTCCCCACGAACAAAACACCAAGCTAAAAGGCTTTGGAGCAAGCCTCCAACATGTGATGCTGATTCCACTGAGTTAAGATATGCTGCTACAGATGCTAAACATGATTTATTTTCATGGTATGGAAGCATTCTTTTCATCAAGATGATTTAAGAACAACTCACCATTATATCTATATTGATTATTGGGTTACAGATTTTATACTTTTGATTTGACATCTAAGAAATCATTGGCTGAGCTTTTTAAACCTTACTGTCTACAGGGCAGAATCACAGTCCCTGCATCGTTGGTCTGCCAAGTATTGCCCTCTTTTGCCACCCCCTAGGTCGACTATTGCAGCTGCATTCAGTCCTGATGGAAAAACACTTGCATCCACGCAGTAAGTTTATTGACTGCTGAATATATGGACTGAACTGAAATTCATGTTGACTAACTCTCTTTTCCCCCAGTGGTGACCATACTGTTAAAATAATTGACTGCCAAACTGGGAAATGTTTGAAAGTGTTGAGTGGACATCGACGCACGCCTTGGGTGGTATGTCTATTAATACTGGTATAATTTTTCTAGTGTATTTAAGCAGGAAAATATGTGCTTCAAGCTCTTTAAATAAATGGCCCTAATAACAATATGGTTCTTGTTTTTTAATATTTACCAGGCTAAGCAATATCAGTTTGTCATGTTTGTGTCCGTACCACATATTTGACACTTGGCCGCAATCTTAGTCCAGGAGAGCATTTCAAAGATGTTTTACAAAAAAAGAATAATTTTTTTTGCAGTTTTGTTTATTGCTATCCAATATTATTCCAAAAACATATTTATTAAGCTGCTGTTCTAGTGCAGGTTAGATACCATCCATTGCATTCTGATATCCTTGCTAGCGGAAGTTTGGATAGTGAAGTCCGTCTCTGGGATGCTAATACCTCAGACTGTATCGGATCTCAAGACTTCCGTAATATCTCTCGTACAAACTCCATGACTGCATGCATGTTATGCTACCTTCTATCCATTGGCATTTCTGAAGCAGCACTAACTTCTTATTATATTGTTTGGCAGATCGGCCAATTGCATCCATTGCATTTCATGCAAGGGGGGAGATTCTGGCAGTTGCATCAGGTCACAAAGTGAGACCCATAGTGATGAGCTTGAAGCAAAAAATAAAGTCTTTTTTGTACTTGTTTTATCGACTGTTGTTAAAATAACATATGTTAATGCTCAATAAAATGTATTTATGTATCAGTTGTACATATGGAACTACAATAAGCGAGATGAGGCTTCTGCCCCAACCATGATATTAAAAACCCGCCGTTCATTGAGAGCCGTGCATTTTCACCCTCATGGTGCTCCATATCTTCTAACAGCAGAGGTAGAAATGCAGAATATCCTTTGTTCTGCAATCTGCATTTATGCTTTCTTTGATAGCATTATGTTTTCTGGCAAAACTCATGCAGAGCTGCTTAAATTTCAGGTTAATAATCTTGATTCTGCGGACTCACCGCTGACCCTTGCAACATCTTCTGGCTATTCAAACTATCCATCGGCTGTGTTTTTTGCCAACATTAACTCCAGATGCTGTCCACATCTTGAGTCTATTATGTCAGGAAATATGTCATCACCTTTCCTACTTTGGCCTGCATACCTTAGGGATGATGGAAGTATATGTCTGCTCTGCAATGACTTGGCTAGTAATTCAACCAATGTGCGGCAGAGATCATCATCTTTAGCTCAAAATTCATTGGCAGCAGATGCTGAAAATCAACAGTTTGACCAGTTTGTTACCCCTATGGATGTATGTCCTGGAGATCCATCTGCGTCTAATAATATAAGTGATACAGTTTCTGCATCCGGTGCATCTGGATTAAGTGGAATCGAAATGCACACTGCTAGGGGGCAATCTAACTCAAAATTGCAGGGCTGTAGCTCTACTAGTAACCTGGAGAGGTCTAGTGCTGTAGATGATGTGCAACTGTCTTCTCGGAGCAACAGTGTGCCAATTCCGGCAACAGCTGGGCCTTCAGGACTTGATGGTCGTCGTATGCTAATGAATTCGTTCACCACTTCTAGTGGATTAGATGTACAAATGTTCCTAAGAAATTCAGAGGGTGGAAATAACAATCACGATCTCTTCAGTGACTCAAGTAGCTGGGAGCTGCCTTTTTTGCAGGGTTGGTTTATGGCCCAAAGCCATACAGGTTTGCACCCTGTACTTATGAACAATAATGTCCTTGTGATCCTACCTCGCGGTGGTATTGCTGGGACTAATAACTTGACTAGGGAATCACCATACATGCATAATTTTGAACATCCAGGTGCTTCATCATCAATTCCAATTACCACCAGCAGTTCTAGAGGATCAAATCGACGTTATGCCTCACACCCTCAGGCTGTGGCCTCTGTACCTGGGGTTGGGAGTTCACTGCTGGGTCCCCAAATTGATGAAGCTGAGGTTCATGCTGCCTCATTAGGAGTTGGATCAGAACTTACTACCTCGCTGCTTGCTGCTGGTACTGCCGAATTACCTTGTACAGTGAAGCTTAGAATATGGCGGCACGATATCAAGGATCCATGTGTTACATTAGAACCTGAGGCATGCCGCTTGACAATCTCACATGCTGTTCTTTGCAGGTGATCCAGTGTTCTTTGGTTTCCTTTTATTCCTACTTTCCTGTACAACACAATCTGTTATTTTTTCCTATTATTTGCTACCGTCTTTGCTGTTGTATACACAAGATGGATCCTTGACACCATTCTTGTGTCATTTCTGAACCGGTACATAATTAACGGTGGTCAGCAACATTTTTAAATAGAATGCAGAGACATATATTTGACTAGTCTAATGTGAGAGTTGACACTGCTTTACTTACTCCGAAGTTATATGTTATTGCAGTGAAATGGGTGCCCATTTTTCCCCTTGTGGACGATTTCTGGTAGCTTGTGTTGCATGTTTGCTGCCTCAAACAGAAGGCGATTGTGGTAGCCAATTACCTGTGCCCTATGATTCTATAGGGGCTGGAACATCACCAACTCGTCACCCACTTCCCTCTCATCGAGTTATTTACGAGCTTCGGGTTTATTCTCTTGAGGAGGCAACGTAATTTTTCTGTTATTTTGGTTACAGTTTGTTCTTTATCAGGTTATTGTTTGTAAATGGTTTACTTATTTTGCAGTTGTGAATGCATTTTCCTTGCAGGTTTGGGAAAATTCTTGCGTCAAGAGCGATAAGGGCAGCTCATTGCTTAACTTCCATTCAGGTTATTTTCTTCTCATTTGTTTGTGTGTGCGTCCGTTTTTCTTGTTATGTTGGGAAAGATAAACATGCATCTCCTGTTATTCCTTCTCTACCATAAGCCGCAAACTTGTGGCTTGTGTCTCGAGAACCATTCTGTAGCAGCCTTTTGTCATCGACAGCCTGTTTCATTTCAGACCCACCCCTGAGTAATATTTGTCTACCATGCAATTCTCATCATTTAATCTGAGCCTGATGTATTTTTTGCTGCAGTTCTCGCCTACTGCAGAACACATACTGTTGGCATATGGTCGTCGTCATAACTCGCTGCTTAGGAGCATTGTCATGGATGGGGAGACTGGAATTCCTGTATACACTATCTTGGAGGTACATACGGTTAGCTTACCTCATAGCATAGGTTGATCAGTAACGAAAGGCTGGTAATACTGGTTTTGCAGTTGCATGATACTTGTTTCTGACATTTGGAATCTGAAACTATTTTCTTATTAGAGTTGACAGCTCCTCTTAATGCCCTCATGCTTTCGTTGGATCCAAGGCTATGATGTAATCTTCTTGTTTTTCCCCATTACTTTAGGTTTACAGAGTTTCAGACATGGAGCTGGTAAGAGTTCTTCCTAGTGCTGAAGATGAAGTCAATGTTGCATGCTTTCATCCTTCACCTGGAGATGGTCTTGTTTATGGGACTAAGGTGACCAAAAAATTTATATCAATAAGCAAAGGTGGAGCATATTACTTGCATTACTGATGCTACCATTTGTGGTGAACTATAGGAAGGGAAGCTCCGGATTCTACAGCACAATGGTGTAGACGCTGCAAGCATGGGGCTGAATTGCTTTATTGAGGAAAATATGCTCGAGGTAGCAAGCTTATCTTTTCGGTTGTTGTTCCTTGTTAATTATATGGTCTGCTTATTCTGATACTGCAACACCCCAGCCCAATTTGGATGCAGTCTGTGTGGCCCATTTTTGCAGTACTGGTGGGTAGTCCCACAATGAAAGTTTAAATTGAGTTGTACTAGCATATAATGCCTATTAGCCCACATTCAATAACTCTGGGCTTTCCATTTTGGGCGAAGCGAGTTGCTATGCATGTGTAGGCCCACCCACTGTGTGAGATGGGCTTTAAGAAAAATGCCTGGGGTTTTACAGATACGTATGCATAATCGGCCTCTTCTTGGTCTGTAAGCCTGGATATATATTTTGACTGATATTTTGCTAGTTGGACATTGATTTTTGTGACACTGGTTAAGTGGGGTCTTGATTGACCAGGTTCAAGCATTTTCTTGTCAAAGTACACCAGCAGCATAAGTTATAAACTGATATTGGGTTACTATTAAGCTGTTAAAAGAATATGATCCATGTAATTAGTGTTTTAGTGTGTCCAAACTCCGATAAATGCTTTGCAAGAATTTAAATTATCATGTGGCTGGTACAACAGGTCTATGTTATCAGCCCAATAAGGGTTGGTACCAAATGCAGCTGGTTTCCAGCCAGTTATTTATTAGACTGGTGAGAAAATTAGTTCAAATTAAACACACTCTAAAACAACATGGGAATTGGCTGAAATTTTACTGGGAACAGGGCAAAATTGGGGTTTTGTTTTTCGACCAAGTCACAAATGATATGCAGCAATTTACACTTCTTAATTATAATTTTATGATATAGCTTTCTAGAAACAAATAATAATGAAGGAATTAAGTTGGCAGAGGTCGACTAAGACTGATTTGAGAGGAAGCAATTAAAGAGACTTGAGGGATTGGAATGTATCCGTAGAGTTAGCTTTGGCTAGGAGCTCACGGAGGTTAGCGATTCATGTACCGGAACTATGATATAAGAAGAAGCTTTAGGGATGGTGTTTTAGGCTCTCGGTTCAGATGACAGGATGTAGGTTTAAAGGTTTTAGCCTTGTAAGTTTTATTACAAGGCTCTCGTTTCTTTGACCTTGAGGAGGTTTTATTCCTAGCCTACCTTAACTTGTTTAGGGCAAAAGACTTTATTGTTGTTGTTCATCTCAACTTGGCATTTACAGGAATTCCAGTAATGCTACCACCACTTTTTGGAACTCTGCATGCTAGTATACTATTTTGTTGGAAATTTAGTCACTACAAATTGAATTTGAATGGCTGGCCTTTAAGATTTGGGGGGCTGTTTGTTTTGATTTGTAGCCAAGGTGAACAAATTTTGGTTGCAAGATTTGGCGTGTTGACTGGATTTGGAACGCATATGGTTTGCTGCTAAAATTTTAACAAGATTGTCCTTAACATTGACGTCCCAGTTCATTCTTGCCAAAGTTTGGCATACATTGGTAGGGCAAATTTTTGGGTGCCAACCAAACAGCTTGCTCATCTAGGATTTGCCCAAAGTTTTGGCATACCACTGACAATTGTATCTCTTGTTTATGCTCCTTGTGTAAGAAGGGTCGAAGGAGCTTGTAGGTGTTAGATATTGCATTAGCTGTGTGATTAGTCTCTTGTATGGGTCCTCTTTGCCTATTTCGCTACACATGTACATGTACATATTGCATTAGCTGTGTGATTAGTCTCTTGTATAGGGTCCTCTTTGCTTAGTTCCCTACACATGTACATGTACATATTTTGGCCTTTGGCCCATTGCGATTGACTAAGGTCCATTTGCAACAGTAGGAAGCTGCATGTTCTTGTTAAGTGGTTTAACTGGGCTTATATTCTTATGTAGCAATACTGATCATATGCTGGTTAGATTCAGAGCCTGAGACATCTCGGGTTCTGCATGTTGTTCACACAAGTCGAGCAAAGACACAATATGATCGTTAGTAGCTTGCTACAGCCTTGAGCTTATTCTCCAATCTCCAGACTCCAGTGTCTTGTTTGGATTGATTGTTCATTTCCTTAAAATCCCTTTCTTTTCCTGTACCAGGTTCAGTTGTAATTACTAGGCACTAGTATTCATTTCGACAAAACATGATATAACATTATATTACGTTGTTCTTCGTTGTAGATTCAGAGGTATGCGTTGGAATGCTGAATGATCAGTTGCGTCATGTGCTTTTATACTTAATTTCCCTGGTAATTACCATTTACCAACATCTGATTTTGATGTTCCTTTTTGCTGTGGTGGTTGCATTCTTGGCCTAAATATTATCCAATTAACTGGTTGAATTTAGCATTTAGTTTACTATGTTTTTTCGACAATGAAGTCTATAATTAAAACTTGCTTTGTATAAGCCAAACTGTGATGGGAAGTTCTGTTTTTGAATTGGCTTTGCTGGTGACTGAAAGCATGCTTGGTTGTCACTACAGGAACTTTCCTCTGCAAACTTCATCAACCTCCAACTAAATCATGGCAGATAATTCTGTGAGTTTGGTCAAGTGCCTTGGGGATTGGCATACAACTTCTTGCACATTAGGTTAGTCACTAATATTCCAAGATATGGGTATACTATATTTCCCCTTCTCTGCTTGATGAAGGACATCAGCACCATTAGAAGCAAATTCCAATTTGCCTACTTCTTACTCCTAGATCACTTAGTCCTCAAGCTAGTGATGTCATAGGTAATGTCATGTAGTTTGCTTGGTCTTAAGTAGTATGAGATCCTGTTTGCTAGCTGTCCATGAGAGTACCTGAGTTGTGAGGGCTTCATGAAGCCTATAAATAGAGGTGAGAACTGAGAACCTCTAGATTTGTAACTTAGCTCATGTACACTACCTATCAATAGAATTTGTTGTTTTTGCCTTAGATCTTGGATTATATCTTGTATCCTGAGAGTGTTGGATTAAGCTCTTTCTGCCTTTTGGCATTTCTACACCTCGAGAGCGATATCTAGCGCAGCACCTTGAAGAGGTTTCTTTAACATTTGTGCTGTCAAAGGATACAAAACCCGGTACCAGTCCGGCCGGTAACGGTAAGTTGAAATTCAAAAGTTAAAATTTGAATTGGGCTGTTTTAAAATTGTTCCGGTTACCTCCCAAAAACCAGAAAAAAAGCCCAAAAATTTGAATTTGTGTTGGGAGTACAATAATTAAAGCATATTTAGCTCATAAAATAGGTAATCTAACACAAAAAAGATCTAAACCAACCTAGGAAATGTGTTAGGCCTAAAAGTAACCCGGTCGGTTTTATCTTTACCGGTTCCCACCGGTAAATCCGGTTACCGGCAGTTATCGGCATGTAACCGCTGGTTTTTATTTCCCTGGTGCTGTCCATTATGTAGCAGCAAAGTGGAGCTGTTCCACAACTTTGTGCTGCTTCACTGCTGCTAGGTATGAGAAATGTAAGTTTATTAGCCTTACATGTATATGAGAATAATAAAAGGAATTGCTGCTATAGGCAACATTGATAACTGATTCAATGTTGCCATGTTAAAGAGTAGGAATTCCGTTAAGAATATCTACACACATGATACTGATGCCTGCCCAGAATAAGAGGAGGTGCAGAAATATAAATGCCAAATTACACTATAAGCCCTACACACACTGACAGTTACTACTAGATCACTTCTCCAAACTAAAACTTGAGTGCTCATGGCAGGATTTCTCCTCGCATTCAACTTCCTACAATCGCTTGCAGCCACAGAGGTCATAGCAGAAGAGCCACCAAGGTATATTCCATCATTCCTGGCCTTCTTATTCTGCAAAAGCAAACCGATTTTTTATATTGGTGTTTTGGTAACAGACTTCAAAACATAGGAATGAAGTTGTGTCCATAGCTTGTCGGCACGTTCAGAGCTAACTATATCCACCAAAGTTCTTGTCTTGCTCTCGCTTAACTATTAGTTTCAGGTTTAACTCCTTGATATGTTCTTTCAGAGCTTCTCTTAAAAAAAGATGTCACAATTTGGGTATAAACCTGTATTGATGAATCTTGTTCTTTACAAACAAAATTCTCATTTATATTTTGAGATGTTGACATCGTAATTGCTTATGTTAATCATTTCTAGTGGTAGCCAACCCCCCTCCCCGTTCGACTGACATTGTACTGGTAGAATGTTTTTTGGTGAAAATTTCTGCATCTAGTGCATATTGTTGTTTGATCTATAAAATGAACTGCTCTTATAATGAAATAATGAAAAAAATTCTTTTAATGGGTTTCAGTTTTGAGTGAAGGGCCTGTTCTTTTTGTCTGCGGCTTATGGCTTTTAGCTGAAATTTTTGAATTTTGACTGTTTACGGTACAGATTACGGAGAGATCGATACTCACTTGCAATTTTGGTTGGTACATATGTTGGGCTTTTAACGTGTACTACGTTTAACTTATAGACCCCGTCTTGAGAAAATACTCCGTTTAAAAGTTAGGTACTGTAGCGGCTGCGAAAAGCCGGCCGGCTGAAGGCCAGCCGAATAGGCCCGAAACTGTGCAGTAAACTGAATCTGTTGCTGCTTTTGAAATTGGAAAAGACAGATTCTAATGACGCATCATTTGCAACTTTAATTCAGGTCTGTGCAGAGGCAGTATGAAGATGTAAATTAACACGGCCATCGTTGCTGCAAGTTATCGTGATGCTGTAATTCAAACTTGTACATGTAACCTTCCAATCAGCTTAACAAAATTGCTATTGTATTTTAGAAAGTTAACAATGTTAAGACCTTTCAATGCCAGAGCTATTAATTGTTCGTTGTGTACCGTTCCTGTCCAGACCGTATACCAATGATTTGCAATAACTAATCATCACGGGTCGAAGGTTACACCCTTTTGCGAACTGATAAGTCTGCTAAATTGTTACATCATTTGTCATCAATCTGTGTACTTGTAAGGGGCTCAATAGGTGGAATTTTCCTTCGATCTGCTGGATTTCAACTCCAATGTAGCAGCACTGGATCAAGCATTCTTTCTTGGTTATTGAGCGGTTTCTGTGATTTGATCACATGGTCTTGGTCCGAGGCTGACCTTCTACCAACTCCTACTCAAAAAAGAATGTAACTACACAAGAAATGATGCAAATTACTACCTATCGTTGGGTTCCATGGGAATCATTACTGAAGGACTTCGCTTTGTGAACAATGGTAACCGGCCCATGGCCTTGTCTCTCATGCTTAGAGGAAATAAGGGTATATTTATATTGGTTTTTGCTTGGAGAAGTTAAAAGGCAATATAAATATCTGATTTTTCAAAGCGATTTTCTCTTATATCCTACTTCTTTCACTTGTCTAGAGTATGCATCTCTTTTTCACTTTCTCTATTGCTTACCCCTCATAAAAATTATTTCTTTCATCTACTATTTATTTTTAATTAAAATTATTAGCCATAATCATCCGCTGTAGTCTACCCTACTCTATAATACACCAAAATTTTCTTTACTAAATCCACCCCGCTCAACCACCCCCACAGTCATGCCTAATCTAAGTCCACCCAGATTTGTGTACCAAAGTAATCCAACTTTATACAAATGAATGGCCTAGATCGCTCCTCAAGCCTTCTTCTCTTACTCATTGAAGATCCATCTATAATACACCAAAATTTTCTTTACTAAATCCACCCCGCTCAACCACCCCCACAGTCATGCCTAATCTAAGTCCACCCAGATTTGTGTACCAAAGTAATCCAACTTTATACAAATGAATGGCCTAGATCGCTCCTCAAGCCTTCTTCTCTTACTCATTGAAGATCCAAAGGCCAAAATTATTTGGATCATGCACATCATCTAAACCTAAACCCACCCCGCGCTACCCCTCCCTCCGCCTCCCCCGCGCCTCGTCCGCTCCCTCCGCCTCCCCCCACCTCGCGACGCTGCTTCCCCCCTCCCCCCCGGCGCCGCGTCCCATCTCCCGCTCCGCCCTCGCTCCTCCTCCACCGCCGCCTCCCCCGCTCCTCCTCCTCCGCCTCCTCCCCCACTCCGCCGCCTCATCCTCCTCCCCCCACCCCCTGCGCCACCGCCTCCTCCTCCTCCCCACCCCACCCCGCGCCGCCGTCTTCTCCTCCCCACACCACCCCGCGCCGCCGTCTTCTCCTCCCCACACCACCCCGCGCTGCCTCCTCCTCCTCCCCCCACCCCTCCGCTCCGCCGCCGCCTCCTCCTCCCCCCGAAAAGGTTTCACAAATTCTTCTTCCCCCCGAATCAGCGAGGCATTCGCCGACCGCCCCACCCCCGCCGCCGCCGCCCATGGAGAAGATCTTCGTCGCCGTCCGCTTCCGCCCCCCCCCCCCCCGCCTCCTCCGACGATTCCTCCACGTCCGGCGGTGACCGCGAGTGGCGCATCGACGACACCCGCATCTCCCTCCTCCACCGAGCCGCGCCCGTCCCCGGCGCCTCCTTCGCTTTTGGTAAGCCACCACTCTCCTCCCGTCTCGGACCCTCGCCCTCTCCCTCCCTCCCTCCCTCCCTCTCTAACCCCCCTCTCCCGCTGAACTGAAGACCACGTGTTCGACGAGACGGCCACCAACGCGTGGATCTACGGCGTGCTCGTCCGCTCCCTCATCTGCGCCGCCGTCGATGGATTCAACGGCACAGCCTTCGCCTACGGCCAGACCAGCAGCGGCAAGACCTTCACCATGAACGGCTCCAGCGACCACCCCGGAATCATCCCGCTCGCCGTCCGCGACGTCTTCGACCCCGTCGTCAAGACCGGTAAACCCTCTCGGGCCTCTCCCTCCCCCCTCGCGGTTCCTGGTCGATGCGGGCTTTTTCCTTTTTCCGTGGATAGTTTTGGCGGATCGAAGTGTAGATCCCAGAGGTTTTGCTGCTTCCACCGGGCAATCTGTTCGTACGACGATTTTGATATTAAAATGGGCGCTGATTGATGTGTGGGCATTCCTTGCAGGATCCAGGGGAATTGGAGGGATTAACATAGTGACCCGTTAATTTTGTTGCTGTAGCGTCGTTGCTATGAACTTGTTTAATGTTTTATTTTATTCTCATGCGCACTAATAAGTACCAACTGTTCAGTTATTCGTATGATAGTCTATGAGGAAGATCCGGTGTCCACATATGCGCGTGCATGTGTGGTGCTTATTCTGCTTGTGTGCAGCAATTCTACACTTCCCCTGATGTTCTGTGATCCTGATGCTTGATGTGTTGTATATGCTTGAGAGCTCCCTGGTTTCAAGTGGTGTTATGATAATGACAATTTACTGGTTTTTTGTACAGGGAAGCTTTGCATTGAAGTAACTCCGGCGTCGAAACTTGCATTCATTTCTGAAGAGCTGTGTATTGGTTGTGGTATTTGCGTTAAGGTATGCTTGTAACTTACCACAGCTATTAATGTATGATTTGCCTATGTGCTGTAATATAATCTTCGCACTTCTGCTTTAATTCTTGCTGCAGAAATGCCCATTTGATGCCATTGAGATCATCAACCTTCCAAAAGATTTGGAAAAAGATACTACCCATCGCTATGGGCCAAATACCTTCAAATTGCACAGGTACGTTCTTTTGATCGAAGAGCATGGTTTGTATAAAGTTGTGCATTTTGCATGAACAATACAATCTTACAAGTCTGAATTTTGCAAATGATTGGGTCTATGTATGGTTAACAAATTGAAGTGAGATAGTCTGAATTATGTAGGGGAAGGTGTCGTTGCATTCTATAGGGGAAGGTGCCATTGATCTCGATAAACACATTGCACCAGCTGCACATCTTTATCTTCTTCTTGGTTGTGTTCCATGTGACATACAGTGCTATTACCGTGGCACTAGGTAGGGCCAAGGCAAGAAGAATCTCTACGGTTATCTGATTAATTAATCTGTATGATATATATATGTACATGGTGACAATAACTGGTGGTGTAATGTTTGATTTCAACATTGTTGCAGATTCGTGATGGAAGGAGTGGGAGAAAGAAGCCACGAAACAAGATTACAAGTTCTCCAATAGTACATTTTTTTAGAACTAAAAAACACATAACATATATGCTGATTTTTTCCTTTCTCATATGTTCCTATACTCTCTAAACGGTAATGCAATCTTGCAGATCCGATGTGCTTCAGATTTACTCACAAGACATCGTTCGTCAGGTAGTACATGGATGTCCTGAACAAGACCCTGGCATTGTTTTATGTTGTATTATTAATTTCCTTTTTGAAACTATACCAGCCTAAAGAGCCCACAAACTGAAGATACATACATACATATAGCAAGATATATGTAATATAGCTAATTGGCATGATCAATGCTCTGATGGCACATTGACACATGATGCGTGCTTGCAGAGCAATTTCTTAAGACAATTCTTCAGATCGGTTTGGTCGGTCGACTGTTGTGCATTGCATCACAACTTTGTCAACGTAGTATAAGTAGAAATCTATATTTAAGCTAGAAATTAATAGTTGAGTTGTATTACCTACCTGAATGATTTTGCCCTATGCATATGTTTATTTGTAGGTACATTTAGCTCTTGGCAGCAAGTTTGATTTCCTGAAGTACATCAAACGGTCTCCTGAGAACAACATCAAAGTCATTGTCGAGATCAGGTGGATGAACAATCAAATTCTCTTATCTTGGATCAAATCATTGAATCTTAATGTAGCTTTGCTTTTCTTTCTTGTTTGCACCAAGATCATTGAGGTCAGCAGAGTCGAGATGCACAAGCACCGCTTCATGCTGCATGCTGTGCACCAGAAGAACCTGCAGTTCGCGCACACACATTCTCAGATTCTCGCTGTTTGTTTACTTCTCCATTCCCTCCCTATCTCATCATTCATGTTCTAATGTTTTAAATTTTTAGTCTTACATTGCTGCCACCTCAGTTGTCAGCCCAGTCGGATGACAATTGACACACTGACGCTTATGGTTTGAGTTATACATGTACTGTACACCGTGACAAACAAAATTATGTGTTGAATTCAACTAAATTAGACTGGACGTGAAAATTTGAGTACAGATTGTACATCTTTCTTTATGTTGTACATAGGAAAGCATCACGTGCAGTTGGTTTCTTTTATGGTGCAGTGTAGCCCACTATCTGATCTATCTCTATGTTTTGTGCTTTCCTGCAGGAACTGAATCAGGGGAAAGATAGAGTAAGCTGTCGCTGTTTCTTTTCTGTTTGACATTTTCAACTGTCAACACCCAGCTTGGGCCATGGGGGTTGCTGATTTGGGAAATGATTTGTGGACATAACATGCAGCTGAAGGCATTGCAACATGAGTTTGCATATACAGAAGCAGTGCTTAAAGTAAAGGCTTCAGAACTCGAGGTAAAGTACCAGCATGACTTTACCGAGCTTCTGTTTGTTACAGATAAGATATCTTTTTTCTGTTGTTCACTGATTTCAGCAAAAGAATAGGACTGCTAACCGACCGCAGAAGAAAGTAAATTCACAGGTAGGCAGCAAAATTTTCAATTAAAATTATTCACCATGTTGACCCACAAGAATTCTAATTCTGAGATTGGTTGGTTTGTATAATGAAATTAGGAGGAGGTAAAAAGCCATACCTTCCAAACTTGCACCAATTGAGGCTCGTCAAATTGACAATGAGGCCACCAATGCTAATGCACACCATTTAGTTGAAACTCAATGTAAATCTCACTATTTTCTCTCTCTTTTTCTTTCTTGGATTTTGAATCTATACTTAGCAATCATTCCAGCTATTGTACTTTAAAGTTCTGAGTTGTCCTATTTAACACAAAACATTTTGCATTTTACATTTTTATTTTACCTTGAGTTAACCACTTTTAGAATTTCCCATCTTCGCTTGCTGTCAATTTCCTCTCAGCTGCTGTACCATCTAATATTGTTCGTCAAGAGCCACCACAAGATAAAACAAACAAGAGGTATTTTTCATCTGCTTACTAATGTTGCAGAGGCAATCACAACTGAATTCTAGATTGCCTGACTCATGCAAGTGAATTTCTATTGATTCAGAACGTCTGTGAGTAGGCGCACAAATAAACAGAAGTCAGAATCATGTGAAGCTATAAAGGACACCAACACAGTGTAGCACAACTACAAACCCCATTTGCAATCCAGCAGGTCATTGCATCATGAAGACCCGGGGTAGTTCTTGCTTACAGAAAGTTTTCATCACAGATATGAGGATGTGTTGGAAGCTTTTTGATAACTGTTGAACATATGTGATCAGAAAAACTATACGGAGAAGGTCTGCTAGACTGAACCCAGGATCTTGTGAAGTCACAGAAGTCTCTTGCGAGACCTTGCGCGAGGAAGCTGTTCTTCCTTCAGCTTCTTCTGGTTTTAGTGTTCCAAAACTGCATGAACAAAATACGGGAAAAGATGTGGTAAGATGTTACTACTTCATTTCTGTTTTTGTGCTCCAAAAGTTAAGATTCAACAGGGTGGTTCTTATTTCGTGCAATATTTGTGGATATAACGTTCAGTGAAAGTCATTGCAAAATGAACTTCCATTCAACACAACAGCTCTTAAAGTAAAGTGTTGGGGGAGTGAACCCCACTTTAGCCCACTGCACCAGGAGGCCCGTTAGGCGTGTAACCACCTGATTGGCCAAAAAAGGCCATAGATTGAGGAAACAACATTTACCCCTACAATTATAGACTCATATAGGGGCGTTTGTATACGCAATCTCTTCATGGCTATAAATTGTGCACCTAAAGGCGTCATGAGGGGGCAGGATTGATTTTTCTCAGAGATTATGCAATAGACCACACATTTGTGCATATACCTTCTATATCCAATTACCACGCTTCCTCAAGCTTCGGGCAGCCCTTCTGTTGCCTCCCCGTAGCCCCCCGTTGTTCAATGTTTAGTCTGTAACTACAACATAAGGGTTTTAGAACTCAAGGTAAAGTAGTGCCATAGTCTGGCTCAGCTTCTGGTTATAGATGTTATCTTTTGACCTCTGGCATACTGATTGTATCAGAAAAACGAGACAAATATGCAACAACAAAAGGAAGTGAATATGGATGTAGGCAGTGCAATTCTTTAGTAAATGATCAACCCATTACCCAGGAAGGAATCTTAATTCTTATTACAAGGTTACTTGTTTCCTACAATGAAATTAGGAGATACAAGAATCACGTTCCACAGTTTCTGGAGCTGAGGCTTATCAAATTGGTGATAAGGCCACCAATAACAACCCGAACCATTCGGCAGAGACACAATGTAAAGTCCCTCGTCTTTGTTCATTTTTCAAGGATATTGCTGTTATATTGCAATCATCATGGTTGCTGCACTTTAAGGTTCTTAAATATGCCTTATCAAGCGTTCAAGCATAATATAGTCCTTATTCAAAATTTCAAGTAAGTTGTAAATGAAATGATTTGAAAGTACGCCGGAAAGTTTGAACAGAAAGTACATCTTTGTTTGTCAATGTTCGCAGGTACAACTTTGTTGTGCTAGAAGTTAAATTTTAAATCCCAAGAATAGTGAGCAAGATATTACTTGCAGACCGCTGTAATCTTCCTTCATACTTTAATGCCAATTCCTTTTCAGCATCTCTGCCATTTAATATTCAGCATCCAGAGCCACCACGAGAGAGAGGCAACAAGAGGTAAGGCCCACCAATTTAGTGATGTTTGAGATGCAATTGTAGCTCAGTAGTACATCATAAAAATTCACCAAAGCATTGTTCTGTTGAATCAGAAAGTCTGCGTGTATTGGTGCAAATAAACGGAAGCTGGAATCTTGTGAAGGTCCGAAGGAGGACTCAAACATAGAGGACATTGATGCCATATGCCAGTCAAGTGCCAGTGATGAACCACTGGATCGTGAAGAGAAGAGGTAGGTCTTTGCCAGCTTACCGCTTGCTGTATTCCACCAATGCACTTGTCTTTCTGATTGGAACATGACAATCTTGATTGGCCTAAAAAATGCAGAAACTCTCCGAGGAGTAAATCCTCAAGACTGAATCCAGCATCTTTTGAAGTCACTAAGGGCGTCTTTGAGAGTTTGCATGAAGATATTATCGCTCCTTTAGCCCCTTCCAACTCAAATGTCTTGATCGAGCAGGGCAAAAACGAGAAGCAAAAACCTTATGAAGAGCAAGTGACAGGGAGACGGTCTTCAGTAGGGAGGCCCTTGAGGCGGGCAGCAGAAAAGATCGTCTCTTACAAGGAGAAACCTTTGAATGTTAAGATGCGACGAGCGTAGCTACCACCCAGTAATTATAGGATCGAGATCGTCTCGTACAAGGAGATGCCCTTGAATGTTTGTTGTATGATATCTTGCTGTTTTGCCAGCGTCAACAGGTAGCTAACCCCTTTGTTTCACCGAACTGGGGAAGGACTGCATCCATCTATCTCAGTAATCGCCAGTTTGTCAGACTTAGGCACTGACGACACCAGTGGTTGCCATTGTTCCTGTTCTGATGGTGTAAAAATGCAGTCAACATCTTCATAATTCCATCAACAACCATTTGCTTCTTAAAGACTCATATAGAACTCGGTACATATTTTAGAACTCGGTAGTAGGTACATAAGAAGGCACTAATGTGGTCTCTGCCCTTACTCCATTTATTTGGCAGATATGTGCACATTCTAGATTTTGTGAACAAGATACAAAATTGCACTTGTCTATTTTTCAATTTTTTATGAATCTTATAGCTCTTCCAGTTCAGGATGAACTTCTGGGTCCACCCTATAATATGAAATTGGTCTGTGAATGAAGTTGAGGAAACCTTATGATTAAAACCTTGCAAATCATGTATATGTTAAAAGCTCTGAAGGATGTAGGTTGCATTGTCTTCCAATTTGGATCCACACGAGTTGAACCAAGAGAAATAGGTTCAGTTGAGCTGCTAAAAGCATAGCATGCTATCCCATCTTTATACACCTTTGGAGTGTATATGTTGTTCTGTGCAGAAGTTCTAGGCCGAATTGACTGATTACCAGCAGTCTGCAGTGTTGAACTTGTCGTGGTAGAAATTTTCTCTGTTGTGGCAGTCTTATATTGTAGAGTCAATAGTAGCAACAATACTACAAGAATTTTGGCCAAACCAAAGAAAGAAATAGATGCCTCAGGGAAGAGCACCAAAAATATTGTGTATAAAGACGTCCTAGCATGGTGATGTGGTAATTAAATAGTCCACAAACACCTATTTCTTTACTGTGTTTCATATTTCTTTATATGACAAAAATGTTTGTTTTCTTTGTAGCCTCAAGTTTAAACAATGTGGGGATGGAGAAAGTCGTCGGTGGGTGAGTCCAATGGTGTTGTCGTCTCCTCAAAGGATCAGTCGTTATGTGACATTTATTATGTGACAAAAATATTTGGTTATACAATATATGAGACGTGAATCTTAATGAATCTGATTGTTCGTTTTATTTTTTACAAATTTTATCTTGTTTTGTATTTTACCGTAGCGTTAACACGGGCACACTACTAGTCAATATAAAGTACCTGGTCCGTTGTTCATGTGATCTAGCCGCATCCAGCCCAACCATATTTAGGCCCAACAAACTAGCCGTTCTATCGGAAGCACACAGCCCAGACAGTCTCTCGAACCAAAACATCAGCGACAGGATGGGCCTTGTCGACTCCACTCTGGTCTTCTTGATCAACCGTCGCACGTGGCAGCGCCCGTTGCGCGGCCCCACGCCGGCGGCCGGCCTCGGCGTCGAGGCAAGCGTCGAACGCACCCCCCTCCTCATTGCTTAGGCGCTGCTTCCGCTTGTCACGTTCCGCTGCCTCGTATACGACTCTACCTAATCCCGGTCATGGAATCGAGAGGGGAAGACGAGCGCGATTTCTTCGGAGCCATACGTGGAGATCCATCGTCCAACGATGATTGGATTGGCACAGCTGGTGCCGTGGCTCACACGCCGGGGACGGGGAGGCCCGGTCCAGGGCGCGTGCAGTGTCAGTCACGCCGGGCAAGGTGTTCGACGAAATGCCTTAGCGCGAGAGCGCGTTCTGGGGTCGAGCTTGACTTGACTACGTGCGTAAAACTTTTGCTTTTTAGCCCAAAATTTGAAAGTTTTTTATATATAGACCCCTGGAGAAAAATTTTGCAAAAATAGACCCTTCCCTCGGCGCCAAAGCATATGGCGCCCAGGGTACATGGCACGGCGCCATATTCTTTGGCGCCGTGAATTGACATGTCGGAGCCAGGGTGGCATAGCACGGCGCCAAGTCCCACAGCGCCGTGATATGCACCTACGACGCTAAAGACCGTGGCGCCGGGTTCTGACTTAGCCAGTCAAACGTGGTCGCCGTGCCTTGCTGCAAGTCCACCTATCGCGGCGCCAAACATGCGAGCGCCGTACATAGCTAGCACGGCGCCATACCCTTTGGCATCGAGATGTGTATATACGGCGCCAGGGTGTTTGGCGCCTTGTTTGGTGTAATTGACAATAAGTTGTCTTTGCCACTTGAATTAGAATGCAAATCTAAATTAGGGGTGGTGGTAAAAATATAATTTTGTAAATATAAACAATAATCAAAGCTACTAAGGGTTAGGTGGACATACAATCTTGCCCATGTTGACATGAAATCATCCTATTTGGTATATGAAACCCTAAAAACCTAAAACCGAACACAATCATGTATAAATAATAATCAAACCCTAAAACCTATCCAAATACACAGTACTTCTCTTACATTACGCAAATCCATTGCAAACGTAACCTAAAATAGCTCATAATTGAACTAATTTCATCTAGGGATTCAAATCTTGCCCTACGAAATGTACCTCAAATAATCCATATCTATTGCAAAAAAAATCAAGGGAGGGGAGAGAGTTTACTTTGCTTGCCCGATTTGGAAGCAAAATCGCGAGATTAATCGGTGGATTTGAGAGGATTTAGAGGGGGGGCGGTTTACTGTTAGAACAGAGGAGCAGTGAGGGGGAGCTGGGGGCCGGGGGACGCGCTCGGGCTTAAGTCCCGACGCACGGCGCCACGGCCTTTAGCGCCGTAGGTGCATATCACGGCGCCGTGGGCCTTGGCGCCATGCTATGCCACCCTGGCTCCGACGTGTCAATTCACGGCGCCAAAGAATATGGCGCCGTGCCATGTACCCTGGGCGCCATATGCTTTAGCGCCGAGAGAAGGGTCCATTTTTGCAAAACTTTTCTCCAGGGGTTTATATGTAAAAAACTTTCAAATTTTGGGCTAAAAAGCAAAAATTTTACACTACGTGCGCTACCTCAGTCGGCGTCAAGAAAGCAACAGGTAATGCTGGTACCAATGTGAGCACACGCTTTTCCACATGTGTATATTTCTAAAATTAGTGGACACCAATGCTAAATCTAGGACTTGAATCCTGGTGGGCTAGATCTGATCACGGGCTAGCTTCCATTAATTTTGTTTGTTCGACTGGAACCTGCTTGATGTTCCGGCTGCCCAGCCCCAACAGGGAAGGAAAGGCAAAACTAACACGATGTGTTCGCTGGAATGTTTCAAGCGAGAGAAATCTCTTGACTTGGAGTTGCACTAACTGCCAGGCCGCCAGGGTGGCCCGATGAAAGCAGTAGGTAATACTAGACGATGTCCAATTAGGCAACTAATGGAGATTAATTAACTGGTTAGGTAAACAAACTCCATTTGCTGTTGCCGTCAAGTCAATAATTTCCATGTCATGCCATCCTTTCTTGACTCGAAAAGCCGTCCAAGTGCCAGTCATTCTTCAGTTGAAAACCATGCATTCGTGGTTTGCATTCTCCTATATTTGGGATGGACTGAACAAGCTCATCGGTTTAGCAAAAAATTCTCTTCCAAAATGGATAAAACATCGAGCAAATGCAACTGTTTGGTGCCGTCCTCCTTCACAATAGCGCTTCTCTCCTTGATCAACCTTGTGTCTTCTGGCTGCAAATTCGCATATGCAACAGATACCCTCCTTCCAGGCCAATCTCTGCATGACAACCTGACTCTAGTATCAAAAAATGGTGCCTTCCAGTTGGGTTTTTACTATCAAGTGCCTCAAGATTATTCACCCTGTTTCTTTGGCATTTGTTTCACCAACTCATCAAGTTGTGGGCACAATCATTTTCTAGTGTGGGAACCTGAAAGTGATGTAATTATCCAGAACTCCTGGTCTTCATCATTTAGTCTCTTGCAAAAGGATTTATTCATCATATACCCTCCTCATAGATGAGAATTCAGGATTTACCCTCCTGGCCCACGTGTCAGTGACTTATGACGACCCCACATGTCATTGAGGCGGGAGGGTAAATCCTGAATTTGCGAAAAAAGGGGAGGGTATATGATCAAGAACCCCCGGTTTATTGTAACATCCCATTTTGGGAGTTTGAAAGTGCTTCAATAAAAAGTTGAACTTGAATTCAAATTCGAACCAATTTTGCCAAGCCTCCAAAATTCAGCCAATTTCAAAATCTTTCGAGCCCATCTCGTGTTCCGGGCTAGGCCTGACCCAGCCCATCTCCCCTGGCCCCCTAGCCCGGCCTGGAATGGTCCACGCCGCCGCCCCACTCTGGCCGTGCCCTGCACCACACCGCCCGCGCTCTATGCACACCTGGACCACGCCGTGCGCTGCTCCCGCCGTGCATACGTCTGGCGCAACCTCCTGTGCGCCATTGTGCTTCCATAGTAGCTTGCTGCCTCTCCCGAACCCCCTTTCCTTCCTCTGTGCTTAATGTAGCACCAGCGCCCGCCACACTTGCGTCTGAGCTGCGTGCCCACAAATCGTGCCATATAGTTGTTGCGGCTTAGTCGTCCTCCCCATACCTTAACACTCCTCTCCTCGCCGCACGTCGACTCCACCTCCCTTCCTGTGTCGCGCCGCTCACCGGCAACGCCACCGTTGGCCTCCGTGTGGCATTAATGCCATCCAACGACCATCTCCTCTCTTCCTCGGCTATAAAAGCCCTCGGTCGGCCTCCTCTTCACTTCAATGGACCTCTCACCGCCCCTCTCACCTTAGAGCGCCTTTCACCCTTCTTTCTTCCTCGGCACTAGCCAAGTCGCCGCCACCAGCGCCCTCATCACCTAGCGCTTCCCCGATCAATTCTTGCCGCCTAGAGCATCGCGTGGGAGTCCCGAAGCCAACTTGAGCAACGCCAACCTCCTTCGTCCACTTCGACGAGCTGTCGTCATCATCCTCCTCTCCGTCATCACCCTCTGACGCCAGCCCACTCCACGGCACCCTGAGCACCGCCATCGCCTCCCATGAGTTCCTTCTGATCCCGTGGTGCTCCCCTATCGTTTAATCGAATTTTATCGCCGTATTGCCATGCTCCGGTTCACCTCCGCTGCTTGAGCTCACCGCCGACCGCCCCACGCTCCAAATTGAGCCGCGTCGCCACACCTAGAGGTTCAACCTAAGCCAAGCAAGCCATTTTGGCTCTCTCCTCCGACCGCCATCCTCCCTCTCGTCGGCGATGAGCCTGACCTCCTCTCGGCAGGAGAAGAAGAAGACTGTAGCACGTGTAATCAGATTTAAACCATGATTAGTTAAGTCCAATGCCTGTCATTAATGTTTGTTAATCCCTCTAACCCGTGGGCCCTCCCCGTCTATTTTAAACTTAGTCTCCATGACATGTGGGCCCCGTCGGTGATTAAACCTTTTAAAACCAGTTAGAGGAATTGTAAGCCACTAACACATGGGCCCTTGTTACTTGGCTACAGTACATGGCTCCCACATGTCAGCCTCTCAGTCTTTTTCTTTTAAGAAATAAATCAAAAATAAATTTAAATCACGTGGGACCCGTTCACTGTAGCTCTTTTCAATTAAAAAATAATTTAAAAATTAAATAAAATCTGATGGACCCCACCTGTTAGTGAAAGCCTCTCTTTCCTCTGTTAAGTTTTGGATTTAATCCAAATTTGAACTTTAGAGAGCTCGTTCTCACTCATTGTAAATCCAAATTTAATAAAAATTGTTTCTAAATTTGTCTAAATTCAAGATCTACCTATTGGTGGAAGAATTGTTCAATTTGGAGTTCATTTGCATTTTATTTTGTATTTATTTATTTTGCTCACATGTTATTTGCTTTTAGATGCAATTGTCTGGGTAGAGTACGAGGACATGGAAGAGTCGCAGTATGAGACAACTCAAGATTTTTAGAACCAAACCACTTGTGATCCAAGTGAGTCAATGCTTTGGTCATATTAAACCTATGTTTTATGTAAATTTATATTCATTTAAATTATCAAATTGTATGCTATTATTTGTTATGCAAATGTATGTTAAACTTAGGGTTAGATACATGCCTATTTGACATTATAATATTAGTACACTATCCTTTGGACACTTGAATCACATACTCCTTATCACCCTAGAAATTATAACGGTAACTTTACTACTTATAGGTCACATTTAAGTGTCATTTTAGTCTTAGGGCATTAAAGTGTCCCATCATCATCTTTTAATCATGAAACTTGTTTTGGACAATTATTGGAGGAAAATGACTAGTATTGTTTAGATAATTTAGTTTTGTGCTTCTCAAAACCCTAAAACCTGCTGTTATCGTATCTGGGCGGATGGTATGATGGTTGGTGCAGATGTAGCACGAGAAATTATAGTTTGTGGTATGTACCGTCCAGATAACTTTAAGGACTGGATCATGTGATGATTTCTCAATGTAAAATAGTACAGCCATGAGTCTATAATGGGTACAATCTGGCTGACTAATTTGCATTCACTAGTGCGGGTTGCACCATTGGAGTGACTTACGAGTCGTGTCGCTGGTTTTAAGCCGTTGTGGATATGGGTCGTCACTAGTGTAAGCCACTGTGTGGCGCAAGAGGGGGTCTGGGTGTGGTGGGCATAACCTCACTCAGATGAAACCTTAGTGGGTATAACTTGCACTGGGTAATACATTGTAAATGCCTTGTGGTGATCTCTTTGATTCACATGTTCAAGGAAACGTGTGAAATATAACAAGTTGATTATCTCTTGTGGGTAAAGTGTACAGTCTCTGCATAGTATAAACTGTTCGAACAGTCGTGCCCACACATAAGGGTGGGCATGAGAACTTACTCGAGTTAGTTTCTATTTCAAAAACCTTTGTAGATGGGAGAAAAACTTGTTGGGTGGATGTAACCCTAATTTTGGGTTTCCTTGGGTGGATGTAACCCAGTGATGATAGTGGGTGGATGTAACCCTAGTAACAAAAACTAGCGTATAGTGGATGGAATCATGTAACAGGTGAATGGAATTTGCACCGTTATAAATATTGCACACTTTCACTCTCATTAATAAAACATAGTTTAGTTAAAATGCTAAGTCATAGGAGTTTCTAAATATTGTAGTTTCCAAATGTTGCTTTTAGCAAATAAAAACCCCGAGCCTACCTTTGTTAAACCTTACATGTATAAATATTACATTTTGTGTATTGGCTTGCGAAGCACTATTTCTTGTGCTCACCCTCACTCACAAAGTCTGTCATAACCTGTGGACCAAGGACATTACGCATACTACGACACCCCAAGAACTGATGGTGAAGAAGATGGAGGAGATTAGGATAATCTTTAGTAGTCTAGGTTTTACCCCAGTCATGCTGATTAAGTTGGTGTTTGCATGCAAAATATTATCCAAGCCTTTGATTAATATCAATTGCACATAACTTACCCCAGTCGCTTGTCTGTGGCGAGATGTGCTCTCCCCTTTTGCTTTCGCTTCCACATTTATGTAATTTATTCATTTGGCCTAATCAGCCCTATTGTAAATTTGACCCGATACGATCTATTTAAACTCTGATGAATGTAATAGTAATGTATGGTATGGTTTACATCATGCATGAATTGATTCAGTGATATATGTATTCTGTTAGCACTATCTACTTATCCAGAGAATAGTGCAGTGGTTTCACAGAGAATTCTAAATTGGCTAAATCCGGGTTTGATATAGCTGGTATCAGAGCATACGACTGTAGAAATCTTAGTTAGACTGCCTGTGCCTAAGAACTTGAGTTTTGTTTTCAAGAGCTAAGAAAAGCTTCGGTAAAATATAGCATATTTATTGCTCTTACTCATCACCCTTAGTTCCTTACTTACCTTTACTTTCCTTATTTTTTTTACTCTGTTACTGACTCTCACTGTTCAAAATTGTAGATAGCTGGATCGTCTGACCAGGGTTAGTGGGACTTTTTCTCCCATGGCGAGGCCAGTGGTGAGTTTATAGAGATCCTCTGTAGGCTTATGCAATACCTAGGCTATCGTCACCGACCCATATTCAAGGGTCGAAGACTCAGATCCTAGACCACGAGTCTTGGATGATGGAGGTTTTCCTCTATGAGAGGAGGGGCGAGTTTGAGCTTCACATCTTCAGGACCCAGCACCCCAGGAGCACCTCCGCAGACGCTCTCCAGGACGCAGCCTGCTTGGCCTTGGCTCGCTTGTGCGAGATTTGTGAGGCAACCCTTCGTTCTTCACCATTCCGCTTCTACCCGTCTGTCCGAGAGGGTAAGCGCTACCACGAGACCTACATCGTCATGGAAAACAACTTGCAGTTGACGCACCAGGTTCAGCTCACTAGAGCCATGGGGACCACCTACACTGATGCCTTGGAGGAGATCGGTCAGCTCTACATTCTCCTTGCCGCCAGCTATGCCCAATCTGACACTCTTTGCGCCCAACTCAACGGGTGCAAGAGGACCTGTCGTAGGGGTGGCCCCCACCTAAACCCAGCAGGCCTGGTAGGAAGATATAAGGCCCAGAATAGGCCATGTGTAATGACATAACGGCCCCCAGGGGGGATAACCAGATGTAAGGGTAAAACCGTAAAAGCACTCCTCATGTACATATATATATGATGAGAAGCCATGGGGAGGACCCAAGGCCATCACGCTTATCTTCATCACTCTCCACTACCATCTCTCTCTCTGTTTGGTCTGTAGCCACAACAGGACCTTAGATGTTGTGGAGGCCGAGAGGATAGTAGCAGTAGTTGAGCTTGAGCGCACAGCAGTAGCAGCAACTATCTATGCTTCGGCACCTCTTGGACCCCTGGTTGTTCTCAGCAACCCATCACCGACTCGACCTCTTGGACCCCACCTGAGAGTCACTGCTTTAAGTTCAAGCTCTATTAAGTTGGTTTTGGTGATAATGACAAATACAATTGTGAGACTAACTTGTTTATTAAATATGATATTATCTAGTCTCATTTGGATGTAATTAATGACAAATACAATTGTGAAACTAACTTGTTTATTGATTATGATACTGCTTAGTCTCATTTGGATGAAAAGGTGAAAATCATAGAGGTATGCATTCGATATCTTATTCTTATATCTTATTGCCTTCCTCAGATCTAAAATATAGGTTGGACTCCGCCAAAAAGACTAACTTGAATATGTGCATATATTTTCATTATGCATTCTTGTATACACACATTTAGGGGAAATTCATTCTATGTTTTGTGGTTTCATAAGTATTGTTCCATGTTTCCTTTCAACACATATTAGGATCTATACTTTGAAACGTAAGCTTTGAGTATATAAAGCTTGTATAGTTCATATATACTCATTTGCAATCGGGTTGTTATCTAGTTCATTCATTGAAGCTTGAGAAGCTTATACTAAAGTATGCAATTGTTGTGTACATATTGTATACTCGCAAATCAATCTTTATCTCATTATTTATTGAGATTGTCATGAACTACTAAAAAGGAAAGATTGTAGAATCAGTCCCTCCATTATGCGTCAATGGTGAAGTTTTGTAATTAATGGGAATTGGTTTGTGGACTTACATTTTTCATATGTTGGATGAATAGTTTAGGTTCCACAAACGAGGATGACTTGGGATGACTTCATGTGTTGAGGATCATCAAGTCAAGTGAAGACCCATCATATGTTGATGGAGTTCAAGTGAATGATGCATCATGGGTTGATGCATATCAAGACAATGACCTGGACTTGAAATTGAGATGTACGTCATTAAGCTTCAAGAGGATGCTTAAGGCAAATATATGACTAACTAGGGCTAAGGATGTGTTCCTAGTCTTTTACCGATCTTGGTGTTTGGTTGGAAGACCAGATTGCTAGTATAGATTACCGTACTATTAAGAGGGGTCATATTTAGCAGCTTGATTCTCATCATGTGTTGATAGCTCAATCTCACTTGCTCTAGCTCTCCGTGGCATGATGCTTATATTTGTGAATATGTTTTGCAAATAGTTGAAGCTCATGTGTTAAACCCTTGTAGCATGGGACTATACACTGCGAATGTATTTTGCAAGTGTTTGAAGTCCATGTTTCTTACTTCTTATGGTAGGAGGCTTATATTTGCAAGTGTGTTTTGCAAATGGTTGATGCTTATCCATAATCCTTGTGTCATGATTCCAAAGTATGCAAATGTGTTTTGCAACTTGTTGGGAATCATGATTGATCCTTGTGTGCATAATTCTATAATTTGCATATGTTTTGCAAAATCTGTTGAAGTACATGCATTTTTCAGGAAAATCAAAACTACCATCATGTAACTCGCAGTACTACCCGCGTTAAATTCATGGAACTACCGTATTCGTTGGTGGTCGAAGATCGACCTGAGTGGTCGAAGATCAACGTAGTCAAAGATCAGCCTGTGTGGTCGACGATCAACGTGGTCGATGACCAACGTAGTCAAACCAGTGTAGTTGACGTGGTCGGAGACCTATGTGATCGAACCAACATAGGCAAAATAGCGTGGTCAGAGACCAACATGATCGGAGACCAACGTTGTCGAAAACTTGCATGGTCGATGAGTGGTAATATCGACTCTGTGTGAGCAGTCTGATTGGCGAGCGGTACTACCAGCTCTGTGTGAGCGGTATGACCAGAGCTATGGTATGACCGATGTTTCTGTGGTATGTTTTTTCTAGAGAGACACCTTCGTGGATGTCTTCTCCTCCCTAGCAAATCGGTAGTTCCGCATGTGTAGAGAGGTACTACTGGAATCTGTGTTGCTGTACTACTGGAATTGTTGAGTAACAGCTAGTTTTCTGACCATTATGAGGGGAGTGATAGTACCGGCATTATAATGGTGGTACTACCGATTGCCTTGATTTTTCAGGGGTTTAACTCCAACAGTTAGTTTTCTTTTGTGGGGTATAAATACCCCCTTGTGACTGGATGGAGATGTTGTTGCTTGACTCATTTTCATTCCCTTGAGCTAGTGTGAAGTTCTCCTCTCAATTGTGCATGTGTTGCACCTTGTGAGCAATGAGAAAGAATCTAGATTGCATATGTTGCATCTAGAGTTGGATTTCATATCCAATTGAGTTTGTGCATTTGTTGCATGTGGTGAGAGTCAAGCAAGGGGCTTGACTTGTTACTCTTGGAGTTTGTTGACTCCTAGACAACGTTGGAGATGTCGTGCGCGGTGATATTCTCAAACAAGGTTGTGAGAAGACCCGGCAAGTTGTGAAGGTTGTAGCTCACCTATCCGGAGCGGGAAAGAACTACCACTAGTGGATTTGAGGTGATTAGTTTAATTCATGTAGCAGATCCAATTCATTTAGGCTTACCTTAATGTGGACTAGAGGGACCGGGAAGTCTCCGAACTCCATGGTAAAAGGTAACCATGTCATTTGGTTTGATCTCTTGTGCTCAATTTATATTCAAGCAATTTACATTCATAGAACTAAATTAATTACTTATCATCCTAGAATTGCAAACCTTGATATAGACTTAGCATGTTAGTGCTCTTGGTGAACCTAGTTGATTTAGGCCTTTTGTGCTAAACCGAATTGATTTACTCTTTCACATTGTAAACTTGGTTTTAGCCAAAAGAATTTTTAAAACCTCCTATTCACCCCTGTAGTCAGCCTCTTCGATCTTATAAGTGGTATCAGAGCTTTGTCTCTCATTTATTAGGCTTCACCGCCTAAAGAATTAAAAGATGGCGACTAGTAATATAATGCACCTAGATGAAGCACCTCTATTTGATGGCACGACTTATGATAATTAGAAAATCCACATGACATGTTGTTTTAAGGCCATGAGCCCTAAAATTTAGCGGATTATAGATGTGGGTTTTTCTCCTCCATTGGATTCTCTTGCTCCAACAATTGAGAAAGAGAAATGCTCACATCTCGATGCTCAAACAACTAACACCTTATTTAGTAATTTGAGTGTAGAGGTGTTCAATCAAATATGCAATCTTGAGAGCGCTCATGACATGTGGACAAAAATTCAAGAAAATTATGAAATGTCCACCTCAACTGATGAGGATTGCATATAAGAGTGGATGTCGGGAGAAGAATACTCAACCTCTAGCTTCGATAATGAAAAATCCACAAGTCCCTCCATATCAACTCAATGCCTCATGGCTAAAGGTAATAAAAAGGTAAATAATGATAATGACAATGATGAACCTACATATGGTGAGTTGATGGATATGCTAGAGGAGTTAAATGAGTACCTTGGCAAGGAGAAGTCAAAATTCAAAGTCTTGAAGAAAGAATTTCTTTCTCTTAAGGATTCTTATGACGAGCTAAAAGAAGCTCATGATACTCTCCTTCTCAAGGATCTCAATAAGTTTAAGGTGGATATATGAATTATATACGATTTATTAGATGATATGCCATGTGTAGTTCCTACGTCTTGCATGTCTTCTAAAGTTAGCTTATCCACCTCATGTGAGGATTTATTTGACATACCTTGTTGCTCCAAAATAGATGCTTCTATTTTCTCTATGCATTGCAATACTAACATTATAGAGGAAAATAATGAGCTCAATGCCTAAGTCACAAGATTGAGAAATGATTTGGAGAAAATCTACAAAGGGAAGGCCTCTCTTGATAAAATATTGGGAAACCAAAGAAAGTCAAATGACAAGAGAAGTATCGGTTTCATTTTGACCTCGGCATGAGTTTTATCCTTGTATTTACAAGTGATATCATATTTTTTTCTTCAGGTGGTATCTTTTGTAAGTGGAAAATAAGTGGCATCCTCAATCCTACAAGTGGTATATTTCAAAGTGGTATCTATTTCCCCTCTTGCCGAGCAAAATCTTTTCTTAACCAAGCTTTCTCATATGATATCTCTCTTATATAGTATCCACTTTTACAAGTGGTATCTCTTCTATCTGATATCTCTCCTAAATAGTATCATCCTCTTCCCACAAGTGTATTTCAAGTGGTATCCTCCTACAAGTGGTATCCCCTTCAAATAATATCAAGTGGAAATTATTAAAGATCTCTCAAGGTTATCTCAAGTGATCCACGAGTGATACCTTTTATTCAAGATGAATTTAAAAGTGGTATTAACAAGTGGATTTCAATCCTTCAAAAGAAGATCAAGTGCCCAAATGGACCATGTGGGATACTAGTTGACCATACACGTGGCATCAAGTTTTTATAAATGGAATCAATCACACTTGGTGTCATGTATGCTCATGAATGGTACCAAGGCTTTAAAAATAGATTTAATCATAATTAATACCATTTAAACTCATAAGTGGTATCAAGTTTCTACAAATGAAATTAATTATATTTGGTATCATGTATTTTCACAAAGTGGTATCTAATGTCATCATAAATGGTATAAATGTCAAAGTGGTGTATACTTTTCATAGAAAAGACAAAAGAACCGCAAAAGGTTTAAAAGCACCTATTTGGAGAGATGAAGAAATCTTTTATTCTTTATGCTAGATGTATAAGGAGAGAAAGTTTAAAGGAAAAGATGTGAAAAGAGAAGAAAACAAAATAGAGGAGAATACTTTGTGTGTCAAAGGAGAAAAGGAAATGCCAAGAGTAACCTTTGTGTAAGGGGGAGTTTTTCTTTGTGAAAAACTTATATATTATTTTGGGCTCACTTAAAACAAAAGGGGTTAAGCATTAATATTGAGAAAACTATTTTATCTATTTCCCCTAAAATGTTTTATGGATCTTGTATTTGAATGACTTTCAAATATCTTTTCCTTTAGTTATCTTCAAACTCCCCAAATTGGTCATATGTGTCTACTCCATATTATTTGTGACCAAGTAAGTTAGAATAATTGTCAAGCTCATTAATTGGTAATATGTGCCTACTTCATATTATTTGTGACCAAGTAAGTTAGAATAATTGTCAAGCTCATTAATTGGTAATATGTGTCTGCTCCTTCTTGGCTTAGTTCTTTTCCTTGCTTTTTGGTGATCAACGCCAAAAGGGGGAGAATAGTGATAATAGCCTTGTTAAATTTGTGTATAATGCAAAAAGAGGGAGATTTTGCTCTATGAGCTATGATTAATTTGTTAAGAGGAGAATAATTTGTCAAAAGAATCAAATTTAACACATTGGATAATTGTGATTTCACCTTCTCTCATGCATTAACATTGTGACATGCATGAATAGTTTAATTTCCTATCACATGTTCATTTTCATCCAAATGTTATTTTTGTTAATTGATTTGTTATCAACCACCAAAAAGGGGGAGATTGTAAGTTCAAACTCAATTAAGTTGGTTTTGGTGATAATGACAAATACAATTGTGAGACTAACTTGTTTATTAAATATGATGTTGCCTATTATCATTGGATGTAATTAACGACGAATACAATTGTGATACTAACTTGTTTATTGATTGTGGTACTGCTTAGTCTCATTTGGATGAAAAGGTGAAAATCATAAAAGTATGTATTTGACATCTTATTCTTATATTTTATTACTTTTCAGATCCAAAATATAGGTTTGACTCCAGCAAAAAGACTAACTTGAATATATGCATATATTTTTATTATACATTCTTGTATGCACATATTTAGGGGAGTTCATTCTATGTTTTGTGGTTTCATAAGTATTGATCCATGTTTGCTTTCAACACATATTAGGATCTATACTTTGAAATATATCCTTTGAGTATGTAAAGCTTGTGTAGGCCATATATACTCATCTGCAATCGAGTTGTCATCTAGTTTCTCAATTATGTATTAATGGTTAATGACAACCAGATGAGTAAGCTTAAGAAACTTATCCTAGAATATACAAGTGTTGTGTATATATTGTATGCTCGCAAATAAATCTTTATTTCATTATTCGTTGAGATTGTCATGAATTACCAAAAAATGAAGATTGTAGAATTTGGTCCATCCATTATGAGTTAATGGTGAAGTTTTGGTAATTAATGGCAATTAGTTTGTGGACTTGCATTTTTCATATGTTGGATGAATAGTTTAGGTTTCACAAATGATGTTGACTTGGGATGACTTCATATGTTGAGGATCATCAAGTCAAGTAAAGACCTATCATATGTTGATTGAGGTCAAGGCAAAGGTATGATTAATTAGGACTAAAGATGTGTTTCTAGTCTTTTACCGATCTTGGTATTTGGTTGAAAGATCGGATTGCTAGTATAGATTGCTGTACTATTAAGAAGGTCATGTTTAGTAGCTTGATTCTCATCATATGTTGATAGCTCAATCTCACTTGCTCTAACTCTCCGTGGTATGATGCTTATATTTGCGAATGTGTTTTGCAAATAGTTGAAGCTCATGTGTTAAATGCTTGTAGCATGGGACTATACATTGCGAACGTATTTTGCAAGTGTTTGAAGTCCATATTTCTTACTTCTTGTGGTACGAGGCTTATATTTGCAAGTGTGTTTTGCAAATGGTTGATGCTCATACATAATCCTTGTGTCATTGTTGTGGTTACTGGCCAAATAGTAAACTAGAGGACTAGAGAGTGAGTGTAGTGAAACATGGATGCCCCTCCCCGGCGAACTTCAGGGAGTACATATATATGACCATAAAACCTTGTTACAATAACACCCCTATCATATTGCACTGCTACAAGGGTATACATGCCTTTTTATATGCTCTACTTGGCCTATCAGCCCAGCAGGCCGAATGGATATGGACGGGGGCCATCCCCACAACAGTCATGATTCCAAAAGTATGTAAATGTGTTTTGCAACTTATTGGGAATCATGATTGATCCTTGTGTGCAACTTGTTGGGAATCATGGTTGATCCTTGTGTGCATGATACTATAATTTGCAAATGTGTTTTGCAAAATCTGTTGAAGTATATGCACTTTTTAGGAAAATTGGAACTATTGCCGTGCAACTCGCGATACTACCGGTGAGTGATACTACCGGTGTTACGTTCATGGAACTACCACATCCGTTGGTGGTCAAAGACCTACATGGTCGAAAATCAACGTAGTCGAAGATCGATCTGTGTGGTCAATGATCAACGTGGTCGATGACTAGCGTGGTCGATGACCAACGTGGTAATAACCAACGTGGTTATAACCAGCGTGGTCGAAGACATGTGTGGTTGATGACCAACATGATCAAACCAGCGTAGTTGACGTGGTTGGAGACCTATGTGGTCGAACCAACGTGGTCGAAATAGTGTGGTCGATCAGCGTGGTCGGAGACCTGCATGGTTGGAAACTAGCATGATTGGAGACCAACGTTGTCGAAGACCTGCGTGGTCGACGAGCGATAGTACCGGCTCTGTGTGAGTGGTTCGACCGGCGAGTGATACTACTGGCTCTGTGTGAGCGGGAACGGCCAATGTTTTTATGGTACGTTTTTTCTAGAGAGACACCTTCGTGGATGTCTTCTCCACCCCGACAAATTGGTAGTTCCACATGTGTGGAGTGGTAGTATCAGAATCTGTGTGGCGGTACTATCGGAATTACCGAGTAATGGCTAGTTTTCTGACCATTATGAGGAAGGCGGTAGTACTGGCCTTATAACAGCGGTACTACCGATTACCCTAATTTTTTTGGGGTTTAGCTCCAACGGCTAGTTTTCTTGTGTGGGATATAAATACCCTCTTGTGGCCGGTTGGAGATGTTGCTTGACTCATTTTCATTCCCTTGAGCTAGTGTGAGATTCTCGTCTCAATTGTGTATGTGTTGCCCCTTGTGAGCAGGGAGAAGTGGTCTAGATTGCATGTGTTGCATCTAGAGTTGGATTTTGTATCCAATTGAGCTTGTGTATGTATTGCACGTGGTGAGAGTCAAGCATCTTACTTAACTTGTTACTCTTGGAGTTTGCCAACTCCTAAATGGTGTTGGAGGCATTGTGCATGATGATCTTTTCAAAGAAGGTTGTGAGAAGACCCGACAAATTGTGAAGATTGGAGGTCACCTACCCGGAGCGGGAAAGAGCTTCCACTAGTGGATTTGAGGTGATTGCCTTAATTCGTGGAGCCAGTCCAATTCAGTTGGGCTTACCTCAACGTGGATTAGGAGAGACCGGCAAGTCTCTGAACACCACGGTAAAAAGTAACCATGTCATTTGTGGTTTGTTCTCTTATGCTCAATTTATATTTATAGAATTAAATTGATTGCTTATCATTCTAGGATTGCAAACCTTGACATAGATTTAGTGTGTTAGTGCTCTTGGTGAATCTAGTTGATTTAGGCCTTTTGTGCTAAACTGAATTGATTTACGTTTTTGCATTGTAAACTTGGTTTTAGTCAAAAGAATTTTTAAAACCTCCTATTCACCCCCTCTATTCGGCCTTCTCGATCTTACAACTACACGCAAGAGCATGCGACGTCCTAGTTCATCGCCTGTTGTGGACCTTGGAGACTCCAACAGAGGACATAGCCTATTTCGTTCCCGCTCCTGCTCCTGGTAGCTTACCTTTAGTCGCAGCCGCTCTCGTTCGCGCTCTCCGAGCAACTACATCGCTTGTTGTGATCATACCCTCATGGAGGAGTAGGTCGGTTTAGGCTCAGGTTAGCTAGTAGTGCTTGCTAGGGCAGTCTTTTGGGTTGCAAACTATTTTCCCTTGTTCCCCTTTTATACCAATTGAGTAGACGTTGTGATTTGTATCTTGATGTCATGGCTTAGTATGGCATATATGCTATGCATTAGTGGTCATGTAATACTTAACCCCCTCATTATTAATGACTGCAACCACCTTAGGCTTTCTATTGTATTTCATCATTTCTTTTATTTGGTTGGTTCTTCTATTATGCTCTTAGAGGGCTAGTGAACCCTCATCTATATCATTTAATTCTAAATCAGGTTGTTCTTTTAGATGACCCCTAAAAGAGCCGCTACTCAAGGTCGTGGTGTCACCACTCACCAAGCTGCATGTGCCGTATGTGCCGTAGGACGAGGAAGAGACCATGGCCATGGACCCAATCTCCCTCCCCCAACTCTAGTTCATCCAACCATGGCTCAAATTATGGCTCAACAAACCTAGATTCTTCAAGCCATGCTCGCAGGTTAGCAGGTAGGAGCAACTAATCACAACTCCAAGCTGGCAGATTTTTTGAGAACTAGACTTTTGACCTTCTCATCCACAAATGAACCATTAGAGGCAGAAGACTGGCTTCGTGATATAGAGAAGAAACTTTGGTTTGCATGAAATGCAGAAGAGGACAAGGTGGACTTTGCTACTCATCAACTAAAATGATTTGCAACAGCATGGTGGAAGCCGACGAGGAATCTAAAGAAGAAGAAGCACCAAAAGCTAAAACGCAGAAAGTACAAGTAGAAGGACAAGAAAAATAGTAAGAGCAAGCACTAGAAGAAAATGTTAAAGAACAAGTAGAGAAGGGCAAATTTTGTACCTGCCGGCATCATGTGCATGAAGAAGAACAAGTTCAAAGCATTGGAGTACGCCAACATGTCCATCAAAGAATACCTCACCCGATTCAACCAATTAGCTCACTACGCTCTAGGAGATGTAGCTGATGAGAAGAAAAGATTGATTGCTTCCTAGAAGGTATGCATGAAGAGATGAGGGTGCAGCTGATTATTCAAGACTTTTCTAATTTTCACCACTTGGTCAACAAAGTTCTCATACTAGAAAATGAGAGGATGATGATGGAGGCAAGCCGCAAGCGCAAGAAAGTGCATTTGTAACCACTGGGATTTTGGCTAGTTTTTCCCTTCTATTACCCACTTGGATTTCCGGTAACTGATCTGTAACAACCAGTTTTTTATACCTGGTATTGCTGCTACAGTAAAACCGGCACAGGAATAGTAAAATCAGCACATTTTCAAAATAAAAATCGATGGAACTTTTGATTAGCTGGTCCAAATAACTTGGCATGCTCCTTTAGGATGTCAAGAATTTATTCCAATTAACGATTGAGATAATCATTGCCAAAGTTTAGGCCTATTTTTTATTTGAGTGACGGAAGCACCAAAATCAGACAAGAATGAGAAATCTTGATCTGGTCTTGCTCATGAGTTCTAGATGATCTTACAACTTACGCTCATAGCCCAACATATTTAGGCCCAACTAGGCTGCAAGGCCCAAGCAACTCAACCACCCTAGGTGTCTCAGCGAGCACACACCCCAGCTCATGTCTCGTCCAAAAATAGCGTCCAGAAACAACAGCGGCAAGATGGGCCACCCTTCTTGGCCTACCATCGCACGGCGCGACGCCCAGACTCGGCGTGTCGGCAACCACCGAGTGTACCCCTCCACTCCTCGCCGGTCTTCGCGATCGATGCGGACGACTTGCGGGAAGCATAGGCACCATCTGGCCACCGTTGCTACCGATGCCGTTGTATAGCATTTACCCGTGGTGTTCTGGAGTAGGGATAAAAAACCGGCAGTTACCAGCCGGTTACCGGAAATCCCAGTGGGTACCAGGAGAGAAAACCAGCCAAAATCCCGGTGGTTACTAATGCACTTTCTAAATTGGTTGAGGCCTTTTTTGTATTAGATTGCCTATTGTTTGAATTAAATATACATAAATATGCTAGTCCCAATATTTTGTACTAAATTTTCTTTAGATTTTCTCAGTTTTTAGCAAGTTTTTCTGTTTTTTAAGTGGTTTTTCTGGTAACCAAAACGGTTACCAATCTTCAAACCGCCTAAATTTAAATTTTGATATGTGAATTCCATCTAATTTTTTCTGGTTTTTTTGGTAACCGGCCGGTTACTGTTACCGCCCGCCGGTCGGATTTTGCACCGGTTTCGAGATTTCTATCCCTGTTTTGGAGTCCAAGCCAAGTCGGGCAGGCTGAACGAAGCCAAGGTGTTCGACGAAATGGCTCAGCGCCGCAGCGTGTTCCGGCTGCGAGGGGGTCTGCTTCCCGCCGGCCGCCCCCTCTCAAACAAAGAACCAGGTAACGCCGGTTCCATCCGTCTGTTAACGAACAATTCTTTGATCCGTGACACCCAACATACCCATTCATCCATTGTCAAAACGTGTAGATCTTTTGTCCACACCATAATAATTTTAATATAGAACTCCCCATCCAGCTCGCAGCCGAAATAACCTGTTGACTTGAAAAGCTACTCGGATGCTAACCATTTTTAACTTGGCAAGCAAAGCCAATTGGTTCACGTTCTATCTTCGTCGTTAAGAGGGGCGGAGCATCCTCATTAGCAAGCAAGAGCATGTACCCCATTAGTTTGGCAAGAAATCTCTTCAGAAATGGAAAAAGCAACAAACAAGTGCAGGCCTATGCTGTCGTCGTCCTTCGCGGCAATGTTTCTGTCGTCGATCCTCCTCCTTGTACATCTTGTGTGCCAATTTGCGTATGCAAATGATGCATCAGATACCCTCCTTCCAGGCCAGTCTCTGCGTAGCAACCAGACATTAGTCTCGAAAGATGGCTCCTTGAAGCTAGGTTTTCAATGGCCACCTACCTCCTTTGGAATCTGGTTCACTAACCCAGAGTGTGCAAAGTATCTAGTTTGGCAGCCTGACACGGAAATCGTAATAGTTAACCCTTGGTCTGTATCGCTTACCCTCTCAGAAGATGGCAGCCTACGCCTACTCAGCAATGATTCTCTTCTTTGGTCAACGGATTCTGGGAAGAGTACTTCGATTTCTGCAGTTGCAGTGCTTCTTGATGGTGGAAATCTTGTCATAAGAGACCAAGCAAACATCTCTATGGTGCTCTGGCAGAGTATTGATCATCCAACTGATACACTTTTCCCCGGAGGAAGCCTTGGATTCAACAATATTACTGGTAAGAACATCTCCCTTATCTCAGTCGGTTCTTGGGCTCTGGAGTTAGATGGAAGCAGAAGTCGAGGGTTTATTATCCGGGAGATATCTAGCGGGCAGATATCTAGCGGTTTGATGTTTGCCGGCAATTTCCCTATCTGGATGGCAATTCGTGGGGACAATTTTGTAACTCTCGTTGATACACATATTTACTTACATTTGGATTCCATTGGGTATATCAGGGTTTTCAAGCTAGGGGAGTGCCCTTTTAGCTTTGGTGGACTCAACTCCTCGATGTGGTCTGCTCCAGAAAGTATTTGTGAGTTTGATTCATTTTGTGGCCCTTATGGCCTCTGCATAATCTCAGCATATTGTGTATGCCCTGTTGGTTTTGACCCACCGCCCACAGAAACATGGAATACTGTGGGTTGTTCGAGAAAAGTACCTCTAAATTGTGAACAAGCGATGTTTTATCCAATAGATGGTATTGATAGCTTTCCACACAGCCCTCAGTCCGTAAGTGTCAGAAGCACCAGAGAATGTGAAGCTGCTTGCTCAAGTGACTGTTCCTGTACAGCCTACGCATACGATGTAGCGTGCCTACTATGGTTCGGGGAGCTGTGGAACACTATATTGCTCGATTCTGGTTCAAATGGAAGACGTATGTACATACGTGTCTCCAAACAGACAATAACAGGTTCCAATAATAATACCGTTGTTGTATTACTAGCATGTGTGCTACCCCTCATAGTTGTTGGTTTGGGTCTTCTGTGGAGATATCGAAGAAAGTTATTTGCAGTAAGGCCAGTTCATGTCGATAGGGGCATTGTGGTCTTCTCATATGCCCAAGTAAAAAAAGCAACAAATAAATTCTCTGAAAAACTCGGAGAAGGAGGGTTTGGCTATGTTTTCAAGGGAACATTGCCATGCTCCACTTTGGTGGCTGTAAAGAAGCTAAAAGACCTCAGGCAAGGAGAGAAGCAGTTCCGGACTGAAGTTCAGACTATTGGGATGATTCAACACATCAACCTTGTTCGTCTGCTGGGGTTTTGTGCTGAAGGAAGTAAAAGGTTGCTCGTATACGAATATATGGAAAATGGTTCTTTGAATTCTCAATTGTTCTCAAATAGCTCTGCAATATTAAGCTGGGAGTTGCGTTATCGAATAGCAATTGATACTGCAAGAGGCTTGGCTTATCTGCATGAAGAATGCAAGGATTGCATTGTACACTGCGACATGAAGCCGGACAACGTACTTCTTGATGCAGAGTTCTGTCCAAAGATTGCAGACTTCGGTATGGCTAAGATTCTTGGTCGAGATTTCAGCAGGGCGCTGACAACAATGCGAGGGACCATTGGATATCTTGCGCCTGAGTGGATCTCAGGGCTACCAATCACACATAAGGCTGACGTTTACAGCTATGGAATGATGCTTCTTGAAATCGTGTCGGGGCGAAGGAACAGAGAGAAAATTAAGGAAGGGAAGTTTACTTACTTTCCCATCTTTGCTGCAGTCAAGGTAAATGAAGGAGATGTTATGTGCCTGTTGGATAGTAGGTTGGAGGGCAATGCGGTTGTAGAGCAGCTGAGCAGAGCTTGCAGAATTGCATGCTGGTGCATTCAAGATGCCGAGGATCACAGGCCAACGATGGGACAAGTTGTTCACACGCTAGAGGGTGTTATGGATGTCGAAGTCCCTCCTATTCCGAGGTCACTTGAAAACTATGTGGGCATGGAAGGATTGTCGTACTCCCCAACAGGTTCAGATAGTTTCTGAAGTCTCTTGTTTGTCAAAATTTGTGTTGGATACGTTTGAATTCTAAGGTGCCGGAGTTTATGCTTTTCCTTTGTATGTGTTTTCTGAACTGCAGTGAAACGCACAAACACTTCGTGTATCCTGCAGTTTTAAACTTTTAATAAGCATTGTCTTCACCTCATGCTTTTTTGCGCAACTTGTCCAATCATTTGCACGAGTGATTGTATTACACATGCAAGCACAAAGATTCTATCAGTGATGTGCTGTACTCTCTGTATAAATGTTGATAGTGGTATGTTGTTAGTTTCTTGTGAACTCTTGAGTAAGTAGCAGCATGGCTAGCATCGTAAGACTGAACAGTGTAAACAGTAGGGCAATGATCTTGGGTAGCTCTGGATCTGGACAGAACCTAACGTACTTGTTCTAAGATATGGCAGTATATGTAACTTTTTTCTACTTGAATAATCTGCAGTTGATTCATTTGCTAACACATAGGTTACCTATGAATGGTATCTGGTCCTTCCAGTAAGTAAGCAGATGCAACGTGCAAGTGTAGATTTGCCTCGCATCAACACCACGGTCAGTTCGCGGTGTCAGCTCTGTTTTTTTTTTGTTCCATTTTTTTCTTTTGCTTCTGTTAGTCTCTGTCACACAATATTGCTTGCGCTCACAGCCCAACATATTTAGGCCCAACTAGGCTGCAAGGCCCAAGCAACCTAACCCCCCAGGCGTCTCAGCGAGCACACGCCCCAGCTCCTCTCTCGTCCAGAAACAGCAGCGGCAAGATGGGCCGCCCTTCTTGGCCTGCCGTCGCACGGCGCGGCGGCAACCACCGAGTGTACCCCTCCACTCCTCGCCGGTCTCCGCGGCCGATGCGGACGACTCGCGGGAAGCATAGGCACCGTCTGGCCGCCGTTGCTACCGATGCCGTCGTATAGCATTTATCGGTGGTGTTCTGGAGCCCAAGCCAAGTCGGGCAGGCTGAACGAAGCCAAGGTGTTCGACGAAATGGCTCAACGCCGCAGCGTGTTCCGGCTGCGACGGGGTCTGCTTCCCCCGGACCGCCCCCTCTCAAACAAAGAACCAGGTACGCCGGTTCCATCCATCTGTTGAACAATTCTTTGATCTGTGACACCCAACATACTCATTCATCCATTGTCAAGACGTGTAGATCTTGTATCCACACCATAATAATTTTGCCCACACTATAATAATTGCTAATCGGAATTGCTCGGAATTCACCCATTGCCAAGAAGAGAAGTAATTCCGAGCAGAGGTGCAGACCATTGGGATGATTCAACACATCAGTCTTGTTCGCCTGCTCGGGTTTTGTGCACTCGATACCATATACCACTCGGAACTGCACGAGGCTTGGCTTATCTGCACGAGGAATGCATGGATTACATTCTACACTGTGACGTGAAGCCAGATAACATACTTCTTGATGCACACTACTGTCCTAAGATTGCAGACTTCGGTAGGGCAAAGCTTCTTGGTCGAGATTTCAGCAGGGCATTGACAACCACACGAGGCACCATTGGCAGTGGCGGAGCTAGAGCAAAACGGAGGGGGATGCAACGGGCCGCGCGTGGGAGCATAGGACGGTGGGAGAATGGGCTGGACAGGGCGAGTGAGGGTATTTGTTGGACTAGGGGTACACCATATTGGACCAAGGGGGGTGCACAAAGAGTGAATGTTTACTAGTAATAACTAAAAAAAATTTTGGACCCGGGTTCCTGGAACCCCCTCCCCTCCATTGGGCTCCGCCCCTGACCATTGGGTATCTTGCGCCAGAGTGGATAGCAGGGCTTCCTATCACACAGAAAGCTCATGTCTATAGTTATGGAATGATGCTTCTTGAAATCATATCAGGGCGGAGGAATGCCGAGAAAATCAAAGGGAAGCATACTTACTTTCGTCTGTGTACAGCTATTAAAGTGAACGAAGGAGATGTTATGTGCCTTTTGGATCTAGAGCAGCTGGACAGGGTCTGCAGAGTTGCATGCTGATGCATTCAAGATGCCGAGGATCAGAGACCAGTGATGGGGCAAGTAATTCATATGTTAGAGGGTGTTACGGATGTCACAGTCCCTCCTAGTCCGAGGTCCCTCCAAAAATGTGTGGACATGGAGGATTGTGGCATTGATTCATCAGTTTAGATAATTCTTGTTATCCCATTTCTTCTTAGTTCAAATTTATGTTGAATTAGATCCACGGTACACCTAATTTATGCTTTTAATTTACTGTACTGCAGTGGTTACACAAAGTTCGCAAATCCTGCAGTTTGTAGCAGTGTCTTCATGCTTTGCTCGATGACATGTCCATCATTTGCAGAACTGTGCACCAGTGGTATTTGTTTTACATAATGTTTGCATAAGGATGTCTGTTATGTCTTTTGCCATTTGTGTACATTACTTGTTCACACAGTTGTAGTCTTGTAGACTCTGATGAATATTTGGGCTACTACATGAAAGGCTGGACAGTATGCACAGAAAGCTAACATCATGTGTGTATCTCTCGACCTTAGACATCACCTTAGTTCTGGTTCTAAAATATGGAAACGGATGTAAAAAAGCAAAATTAGATCCATCTAGTAAACTTGTGGTTGTAATTTCGAAATGAACTGGAAGTAGTGTACAAAATGAATTCTGTAGTTCTCTATTACGATTAGCATAGTTTTATCCATTGGTTCTTAGAGTATAATTTGCTCTGGCACTTATTAATGTGACTCTTTCAGACTCTAGTATACTATAGATGGGAGGTGTAAAAGCCAGTTTCATGTTTGGAAAGTGCTTATACACTTTTTTCATCAGTGATTTGCATAATTTTTAAGGCACAATAATTGTTAGATAGATATTGCTTACCTCTTCATATGCTTTAAGACTTGGGTTACTTTTATTAGAAAGGAAATTATAAAAACACTTCTCTGAGCATCAGCCTTCGGTTGCTTTCAGCGCTTCTCGGCTGAGGAAGTCACTTGGTGGCATTCCTGCCATCAGCCCATTATAGGTGAAGATTGATTGTACAGTTGTACCACCTTATTGACTGCTAGTTCTTGCAGGCGAGTTCGGCGAGTTTATGCTGCTCAGCCAGCAGTCGGCGATGTAGCGGTCCCAGAAACTCCGTGTGGATTATGTAAATCCCCCGGCGTAGGCTTCTTTCACGTGGCTCGGTCTTGGGCGCCGTGTAGGCACGTGTGAGGAAGTTCGATGCCGAGGCTACAACCATGAGGTGGTTGGATGAAGCGTCTACGACCGTGAGATGATCGGACGAAGTCTCGACCGCCTCGCGGTCGGACTAAACGTCTACGAACACAAGGTGGTTGGATGAAGTCTCGACCGCTAGGTGGTCGAACGAAGTGTCTATGACCACAAGATGGTCGGACGAAGCGTCTACGACCGTAAGGTGGTCGGATGATGTCTCAAACACGAGGCGGTCAGACAGCGTCTATGACCGCGAGGTGGTCGGACGATGTCTCAACCGTGAGCCGGTCAGACAAAGCGTCTTTGACCACGAGGTGATCAGAAGAATTCTCAACTGCGAGGTGATCGAACGTAGTGTCTATGGCCACGAGGTGGTTAGATAAAGTCTCGACCGTGAGGCGGTCGGATGAAGCATCTACGACCGCTAGGCTGTCGAACGAAGTCTCAACTATGAGACGGTCGGACAAAGCATCTACGACCACAAGGTGATCGGATGAAGTGCCTACGACTATGACGTGGTCAGATGAGGTCTCGACCGCGAGGAGGTCAGACGAAGTGTCTACGACCATGATGTGGTCGGACGAGGTCTCGACCGCGAGGCGGTTAGATGAAGTGTCTGTGACCACTAAACGATCGGGCAAAGTCTCGACTGCGAGGCGGTCAGACGAAGCATTTACGGTCACGAGGCGGTCGGACGAAGTCTCGAAGTTGGTGGCGAAGACTTGCGCGCTCACTCTCCATCTCGCATCGTTCGGACTCAACGTCGACGAAGTAAGTGGTGTGATGAAGCTGCGGCGCACGTGGTCCATCCCCACCCTTTAGACTTGGTGTCGACGAAGTCGGCGACGAGACAAATCTCTGACACGCGTAGTTGGCATGCACGGGTGTTCCCACCCTACAGATTTGGCATCGATGAAGTCGGCAGCAAGACAAATCCTTGCGCGTGTGGCCTGTCCCCCACACTTGGGACTTGGAGTTAATGAAGTCGGCGGCGAGTCGAAGCCTTGCGCGCGCGCTCCGTCCCTACCCTTTGGATTTGGTGTCGACGAAATCGATGGCTGAACGAAGCCTTGCGCACGTGGCCCGTACCCTACCCTTCAAACTTGGGCTCGACGAAGGCAGCGGCAAGACGAAAATGTCTACGCATATTTCATCAATGGTACTGTCTAGCTTATGTCCATCCTTGTGCCTCATCTTGTACCACACAGTCCATATATAGTCATTTTTTTCATGATGTAGTATGTATCACTTCTAGGACAAGGCCTGGAAATATTGTGCGAGTATTTATGATGGATATATACACTGAAGCGTTAAAGGTTATCAATCCACGAAAAGATTATCAGTCCATATATGTACTTACGCTCAGTTAAAATGATGGTATCATATATGGTTCACAAATAGATCCTCTATTTTTAAGTTATGGATTATTAAATGTAACACGTACATGGTGTTATGTATCACTATAATTTCAATTATTATTTATCTTTCAAAAGGAAGTCGCTTTAGAACCATCTTACCATCAAATTCTAAGGTTCCAAATCCATAAATCTAATCCGAACTAAATTCAATCATTATCTTGATTCATAATTTACAAACCAACTACAATCATACATGCAAAAGCGAAACATGGTAGGCCATGTCACGCCGTACCATCGGCCGCCAACTCTCTAGTCCCGTAGGACCGAGTCCATCGCCGAGCAAGCGAACCGGCCGGGCCACCCTGTACGCCTCAGAACGAGGAATCCATGGCCCAGCACGCGCCGTCGCACCGGCCCACCGAAGAAGCAACCCGCCGGGGTCCGGTAGAACCCGCCCCCGATTAGCAAAACCATGAGGGGTTAGTCAAGGAACGGGTTTATTAGAAGGCTGAAAAACCATTTAGACTTTTTCCTTCTAACAGACACCCCAATTCCGTCTCGATCTCAATTCTCCTTGCTTTCCTTACCAAGTCTATGCTTCCCTCTTCTCCATCGAAAGTTGAGATCGTAATTCGTAACAGATCCTTCTTTGTGATGGCAGTGGGCCAACCCTTGCCCATCCTGAATTCGTGTCCATGTGTGTGTCTCGGTTCTCAGAGAGCCCATAGGTCATAACTGCGCCGTTCTAAGCCACGCGGAAAGCCCATCGAGAACGAAAGGGCAATGGGCATACAGCAAGTGCATCATATCCGAGAGTTCGATTTCCCCTAAAAAAAACAGAGTTTGATTTTACACCCTCACAACAAACAGAGTTTGGTTGAACCAACTTCAGGTGGGAGAGTTTGATTATGCAAAAATACAATCATGTTTTTTTGCGAGGTAATCATAAATTTTTTTTGAGGGAATTTACGGAACCTAATCAAACTTAGATAGTCATATTTGCAAGCAGACTAGAAAATTAGTTTCTAACAAGTGTTTAGAGATCAGACAGCGCTTTTCTTTGCTTAGAGATCAGCAGCAAAGCAGATGCTGCATAAACAAACTATGTCCACATGCATGGCAATGTGTTACAATTTCGTAACATGCAATCTAAGACAAAAGAATCATACAGTACCGTCAAAACACAGAATTCTCCGTGCCCCTACCTTGCAAGACAAACAATTAAGTACTTAACAAGCATCCAATGAATGAGCTCAGGGAACTGCTGATGAGCTTTCTGCCTTGCTCCGAGCTTCTACCACCGGAGTTGAGGCCTCCGTCGAAGGCCGCGTTCCGGTCTCACTCCTCCGCACCTCTTCAATCATCCTCACCACGTCCGACATCTTAGGCCGCCGTTCCGGGGTCCTTGAGACGCATGCCATGCCAATCTGGAGCATCTCCACCATCTCCTCCTCGATGTTTGGGTACCTCATCAGCTCACCGTCAAACACTTCAGCCGTCCACTCCTCCCGGACAACGGACTGCACCCATCTGACCAGGTGAACTACCTCATTGCCCCCGCTGGTTATCTGAACGGGTGACTTGCCGGTGAGGAGCTCAAGAATGAAGACACCGAAGCTGTAGACATCTGAACAATGTGACACTTTCCTTGTGTCGGTGACCTCTGGCGCACAGTATCCAAGAGAACGGGACCTTGCAGTTATCGGGTTCATCAGTGATGCCAAGCCGAGGTCGGAGACGCAGCCATATTGCTGACTGTTTAGGAAGACATTCGAGGCCTTGATGTTGCCATGAACAAATTTGCCATTGTTCTCGGTGTGAACGTGTGCAATCCCTCTTGCTGCTCCCAGGGCTATTCTTACCCTAGTTTCCCAATCCAAAGGTGTCCTGTCCTCTCCCCTCTTCCCTGCATGGGAAAAAAGGCAAAATATGATATGCATGTTATATTCAATTATGGATGTCAATAAATGCAAATGGCTTATCTTGTGAAGTGATTTCATATCAAATGAAGAAAAAAACCACTATATCTACATTACTCTCACGAGCTCACAGCAGAATTAATGTTTGTCTCAGGATAACATAATATATACATACATCAGAGATACTTTTGGCCAATGAGGCCAGCAAACCTAAATAATTAAAACCCAACTGTTTCTAGACTGAAATCGTCTAATATTAGCTCTAGTACTCCATCATGATACAGGCACTTAACTAATTTGATTGCAAATTAGTGCTGCATATCTAACAGTAGTCTACCTCTCGTCCTGATTCTGATACTGAAAAGGAGGGATGGATCATGATAGTGAACGCCAATGCTAGCCATTTCAAAGCTTCCTAGCTAGCGGTAACGTTCCTCCACTATTTGTTGCATTTATCATCCAGAACCTTTTTTTTTTCCAATTTTCAATTTTTCCTGTGCCTGCCACTATTTCTAGTACCATTTCTTGCTAATATCCTCAATGTGCCATTATCACAAAATGTTAAGTACGCAATTGCATTATGATATCTGAATTTCAGGACTTCGGCCATTTAGTATTTCAACAACAAGATGCCATGATTTCCATAGCCTGATTGGATGACTAAGGAAGCATACTGTCTTGCTACTATACTGGCCTTGACATGACCAGTTGACCGCACACCTAGCATGCCATGTGAACTTGAATTGAACTGGCTGCTCACAGTTTGAATACACATGCAAGATTGCAAGTGAAGGCAGCTAAGCATGATGTGGACAGAATACGGATCAGCTAGATCCAAATGAATACAGGAAAATTTAATGTAGGGAGATAATCCAAAATTGAGAAGAAATTAGAACTATATGCTACTTTTGGTGAAGCAAGCATGAAACACTAAACTTCACCTTTTTAGAAAAGTATAGAAGTCCAAGTGGCGTATTCAGCAAGAGAGAAAAAAGTATCATGCATCTCAATTAAAAGAACATTGTTTTTCTTCGCCAACTTGGTGCCAAATAATGAAATTTTTATCAAAGAAGTCAAAAAAGGTATATATTAAGCGTTGAGAACGTGCAAACCAGAGTAGTTTCCAAATAACCCAGTCAAAAGGCCTCAAGTGGTCAGGTCAGAAAATCAAAATAGGGCAACACCGTGCCTAGACAATAACCATTAACCGGGCAAGAACAAGGACTTATAGTGCGTTTGGTAGCCTTTCTTACTTCACTGCTTCTAACATTAAGATCATCCCCGTTGTCCACCCTGCCATGCAACCTTATAAAGTCAACAAAAATTTTGTGGCGCTAAAAAAAGCTAACTTGTCCAATCCCTAACACCTTCCCAAACGACAAGCAACCTCAGATCTCCAAATCAACCCAACATCATTCACATTATAAATTACCTTCCTACTCAATCGCGACATTTCCTAAATCCTATAAAACACATTTCTTGAGCACTATTCTCTCATTATCATCATTCACTGGTACAGTTATACTAACAAAGAACGACATCTATCAAACAATTGCGAATTGCAATATGCAAATTGGCAGATGAAAGTGACACCAAGAACGAGAGCAAGAAGCATACCATGAAGCATGTTGGATACACTTCCCCTGCTGTAGTAATCGTACACAAGCAGCTTCTCGTCCTTAGAGTAGTAGTATGCCCGGAGCTCCGCCACATTGCCATGCCGAATCCGCCCGACCAGCTCCATCTGCTGCTCAAACTCGCGCCGCCCAGCGCTCACCTCCTTCAGCCTCTTCACCACCACCGTCGTCGCGTCCTCCAGCACCGCCCGGTATGCCGTACCGAATGCACCCTTCCCTAGAACCTCGGCAGAGGCCCGGAGCAGGTCCTCTAAATCAAATGCCAACGCCGGGCCCTCAAAGAAAAACAGCCGGTTGCCGTCCCCAGCCTTGCCGATCACCGCCTTGGATTCCGGTGACTCACTCCCCTTCTTCTCCCCGCCCTTCCGGGCCACCACCCAGCTCACCTCCTCACTGCCCCGCCTGTTGCAAAATGCTATCAGAAACACTGCAACGACTGCGAACACCGCGACACACCCGCCGACGACAATGGCAAGAATGACCGCCTCGCTGAGCCGCAGTCGCCTCTTCGCTGGCGCGCCGGCCACAGGCGGGGACAGCGAGGGCGGCGGCACCGCCGGTGACGCTGGCGCCGGCCGCGTCATATTGTTCCCGGCGAACGACGCATCGGCGAACCTCAGCAGGGACTTGGGCACGGGGCCATCGAAATGGTTGTAGGACAGGTTCAAGAACAGGAGCGCCGGGAGCCCGAGGTCCGGGACACGGCCGGAGAGCGAGTTGTTGGACAGGTTGAGCGCGACCAGCTGGGTAAGGTTGGACAACGCGCCGGGCAGGCTCCCATTGAACCCGTTGAACGAGAGGTCGAGCATCTGCAGCCTCCGCAGGCGCGCGAGCCCCAAGGGCACGCCGCCGGAGAAGGCGTTGAGCTGGAGGTGGAGCCCCGTGAGCCTGGTGAGGGCGAGGAGCTCCTCGGGGAAGGGACCCGAGAGGCTGTTGGCGCGGAGGCTGAGCACCTGCAGGGCCGTGAGTCGCCCGAGCGTGCCCGGCGGCAGGGGGCCCGACAGGCCGAGCCCCGGGAGGCGAAGCGCGACGACGCGGGAGCCGTCGGCGCTGCAGGTGACCCCGGTCCAGTTGCCGCAGACGCGCGGGGAGGAGGCCCAGTTGATGCGCGCCCGGCCGCGGCCCACCCTCGCGAGGAAGTCGAGCAGCGCCGCCTTGTCGGCGTCCGGCTCGGACGCGGCCTGGGAGGCGCACAGCAGCAGGAGGGCGGCTACGCAGATCAGCCGCTGGGGCGGCATGGCGGTGGTCGTGGGGCTCCGCGTGGGGGAGGTGGTGTTGCTCCTTGGAAGTTGGATCTGAGCAAGGGACGAGAAGAGTGCAAGGGAAGGGGAGGTGGCCGCGGTGCTTGCTAGCGTGGGTAAGCGTGCGTGCGGAGGGAGGGTTCCGGGGCTCGGGTTGGGGGTTGTGGGGGAGAACCGTGGGGATCGTGGTGTTTCTGCTGGGTTTGTGGGAGCTGCATGTGCGGAGTGGTGGGGTGATGAGCTAGTGCTGGCCAACGGCGGGGCGAGGGCGCCAGCGCGCGGGGCGGGCCGCGTCGGCTTGGGTGTTGGTTCCGTGGTGTACTGGTGTCGGCCACCGCGCGATTGGGCATTCATTTGGCGGGCTCGGCCCGGGGCACGGGACGGTTGGGTCGGGTCACAGCGGCTCGGTGTTCCAGAGACGTTTCCGCGACCGGCGCAGAGGCAGCGCCGGGCGCGTGTTCTGGCTGGAGGCGTGTGTGACGCTAGGGACAAGATGGGCGCCACGGACGGGCAGGGCCTTCAATTTTTCATCACGCTGTCTTGGTGGTAATTTGGATTTGTGAGACGTTTCTGTGCAGGAAAAATTTTCGACTCCCATTTTTTTGTTTTGCCCTTTTGGTTCAGATCCTTCGCATGAGAGAGGTTTATTCCGGGTGGTTGCATCTTTAATCCTGATCCTTCCGCGTTAAAGAGCAAACACAGATGGCAACAGTGACGCAATGGAGGACGGACTACAGTCACTGTGGGGATACCATTTTTAGGAACACTGTAGTGAATTTGCTATTATCGTCAGTACTGTTCTATACTATCGAATTGTATTGCAGCACCTGATCTGATCCGCTCGTCTTGGATCCGATTACTTACGGCAGTACAACAGTATATGTTAGCTATCTGAAAATATATGTTACATAGGATTTTAAATGATGTGGAGAAAAGAGAAAGAAAAGAGAGAAAATGATGTCTACTATTTAACAGACGGTCTTATAGATAGCTTTTTATTGTTTGTATCCTTATATAGACAACTATATAGATAACACATTAATTGTATGAGACTATTACAGATAACTATATAGACAACATATTATATGTATTTTATATATATATATATATATATGAAAATTACGTAATGCACCATGGTGCCTAGACACCAACATCCGATACACGTGTATGATTGATAATTTTTTTGAGTTTGGTACCTAAAAAATCGCAGCAACTATTCACTTTATAACCTCCACTGTCAAGGTCAAACATCCTCTTCGCTCTGCCAGCACTGCAAGTGGATGGTGGCTGTACTTTGACGGTTAAAAAATACATTAACATACTGTTAACCATGTGATGTGACATGCTGTGCTTTACACGTGTCCACTTCTACTACAGTTGCTTAATCAGAGTTCAGAGGCGAACGACCCTACATGCCGTTTGGAAAGTCAAAAGACTCAAAGGAACATCATTAGCAAACTACCAAGGCTTTGGTTTTTATTGATATAGTAATTAGTTTTTAAATAATATTTTTAAGGTGAAATTTATAGGTAGACTATAGCATATATTGTACCGAGTTTAACTGTATCGTAAACTGTATCGGCCAAAATTGCATGTAACTTTTTTCTCTTCGTACTGTCTTTAGCGAACAGTCAGAATTTAAAAACATAAACCAAAATCCAAAACCACAGCTCGTGAACCACTACAAGCACTAGCAGTAGATGTTATTAAGATGGTGCTCCAACTAACTTTTGGCTTAAACTTCTCGCTGTAATTTTTAGTTTTGGTTAAAATTACACTGTAGCGACGGTTAGTTTTTTCGGAGAAAAAAACCGTTATATAGTTATAGACGATGCAAAAAATAAACAGAAAAATAAAAATGCAAAAAACTAAAAGAAAAGGATAAAAATTAAATTTAGAAGTCGATATATTTTAAGTAATTTTTGATTTAAATAAGTTAAAAAATATATATGTTGAAACCACTTAGAGCGAGGTAAATCACATATCCCATCACCAATGCAAGCAGCAGAAGCAGTAGAAATCTTCGGATTACGTCGGCGGGAAAAGAGAGGTGATTTCCATGAATTCTGCACGAGAAAGATGGAGGCGTTGATGATTGCATCCAATGACAACTGCTGCCACTTCGCTTTCACTTTTCCTTTTGTCAGATCAGCCAGTCAAGTTTGCATCATCATCAGGTGGCAATCATGCAACGGAATCAGTAGCGGAAGCTTTTGCTTGGGGCTAACAAAAAGGGTTAACTAACTCTTAACAACTTCCGGGCTTCAAACAAAAAAGGCGGCTACGCGCAAGCTGTGCATGCACGTACTCGCCTCGTCCTTGATGGTTGCAACATTATTGCGCGAGTGTACTCAATTTGCCATTAGTTTATAGGGGGATCAATTAAGCACTAATTATGTGGGTGGGCGCCGTTCTATAGCAAGACCAATAGTACTATGCCATGGACGCAAGCATGTGCAGGCTGAAACAAAGAGCGATGCAGTCCGGTCAAACTCCATTGATTTTGACCTAGATATGGTTTAAAACATATATAATTTGGATATATGATAAATATATAAATTAATTGATTATGAAAAATACTTTTCGAATATTGCACTTGTACAACTTTTTTGAAAATATAATAAAAGAATTTAGTTGTAAAAGAAGCATTTTTATGACTTTGAAAAGTTAAAAACGTGCGTGTGACCGGGGGAGTATGCTCAACAGAATTAATGGAGTCCAGCCATATGTGTAATAGGCGGTTCCCTGCTAGTACGAGCGCCCGCGTACACTATCTAACCGTACGTATACATAGCCTCTTCTTTTGAGACAAAGCCACACTTAGCACTATTTTGTACCATATATACAAAACCAGTGGTATACCGAGCGTATTTACAGAAATATCGCTTTTAACATCCAGCGACCGAACGGCGGCACCTGCAAGACGACAGGTGGCGAGGCCGCCAGCGGCAGGCAGCCTGCCACCCGGTGGGGGGATGGCAGGCCTGCCTGCCGTTCAGTGAGGGGGCAGCAGGTGATTTACCTGCCCTAATTTTTATTTAGTTATTATTTGAATTTTTAAATATATCGAATGAACTCCAAAAATTACAAAAATTTACGTACAATCTCCCGACACAACGTACTTAATAGTATAATTTTTGTGTAATTTTATCTATTGTGAATCTTGGTCAAAATTCATACAATTTCGATATTTGTACGAGTTTTTACATATACCAAACGAGCTCCAAAAAATTACGAAATTTTATGTGAAGCCTCCCGACACACTCATAATTATTGTGTAATTTTTTTAAAAATTTTATGTACTCTGAATTGCCAGTATATCCATATTGTACATAGTTGCCCGCTCCCCGCTTGGACATGCGTTGGCTTGCATACCGGCCCCCCTCGCCGCCTCCCTCATCTGCACTAATGTTAGTCTAGCCATATCAACCCGCCTCGCCCATGCCGTCGTGCGTACATATGTTACTTTTGCCACGCTATCCCCTGTCGCCTGTGGTGGTGTATGTTGACAACGCGTCTGTAATTTCCAATGGCAACACACCGGATTCTCTTTTCGCTCGCTTCAAATACAGAGCTCTTGCGAATTGCACATCGCTCATTTAAACTGTGTTTCACTTCTTATAGGAAGAAGAACCTTCTGCGTCAACATATATCGAGCTCGTTTGATCGCCACTTAGTGTCATTATCTTATGTATCTTAATTCATATTTGTACCCATTTGAGATATAATTGACAATGTTTGTTCAATGCATATCGACCCCTCTAGCTTAATGCATGCGATGAAGCATTTGAACAATCCACTTAAAAAACAGCAACCGCAATGACGCGTACACCATTCAATTACATGTTTTACGAGATTGTATATAACCACGAGCTACATGCTACAAGCTTCTCTGTGAGTGCCTACTGGTAGAAGGTGCCTCGTGGTACCCACATGGAGTGTTGCAGTTGGGGCACCTCGGACGTGGCTGGCCATCGTTGTAGTGGCACACACATATGCAGCGCAGCTAGGGTTCACGCAATAGCATGCGGATAATACGAACTTCCTATATTGACAACCTCCTTATTGCCCTTCTCGTGCTACATCTGTTGCCAGAGGTTACCGTTCTCCTCATTGAGACTGTCAATCCGCGCCTCCGTCTCTAAGATTCGCTCCCACAGTGTATCCACGTACCTTGCAACATAGTGTTCATAGGGAGGATCGATCCAGCGGACGAAGTCATATTTCGCCATCTGTTGCAAAGGAAGGTTAACATGAAAGCTCTTTTACCAGTAAGAAACAATAAACTATTGGCTAATTGTACCCCAGAGTGTAGGCGTCGGAAGAAACGTTGCCCGCCATCGAAATGGCCTTCAACAACCTGCATGATCGCATCCTCCCTGTGTCTGCATTTTGACCACACCGGTTGAGCCCTCTTGTTTGGCATCAAGCAGTAGTTACGGCCAAAATCCTCCCTCCTTTCCAAGGGAAGGTCTTCATTTGGCGACCCCACTCCGATTGGCCCATCGGTGTCTACCATGCTATGTTATTGTATGACGCAGAAAGTTCTTCTTCCTACAAGAAGCAAAACACAGTTTAGATGAGCGATGCGCGATTGCTAGAGCTCTATATTTGAAGCGAGCAAAAAGAGAATTCGGTGCATTACCACCGAAAATTACAGACGCATTGTTGACATGCACCACCACGGGCGACAGGGGATAGCATGGCAAAAGTGATATATGTGTGCAGGACGGAGTGGGCAAGGCAGGCCGATATGGCTAGACTAACATTTGTGCAGATGAGGGAGTGGGCGAGGGGGGCGGTATGTCAAGCCAACACATGTTCGAAGTAGGGAGCGGGCAACGACGTATAGTATAGACAGACTGGCAATTTAGAGCGCATAAAATTTTCAAAAAATTACACAATAACTATGAGTGCGTCGGGAGACTTCACATAAAATTTTGTAATTTTGGAGCTCATTTGCTATATGTACAAACTCGTACAAATACCAAAATTATATGAATTTTTGACCAAGATTCACAATGGATAAAATTACTAAAAAATCACATTATTAAGTACGTTGTGTCGGACTGTACATAAATTTTTGTAATTTTTGGAGCTCATTTATTATATTTAAAAATTCAAATAAAAACTAAACGAAAAAAATTAGGGAAAGTAATTAAGCCGGCTAATCAGTCGGCTTAATCACCTGTCGCCCCCTCATTGGACGGCAAGTTGCCTGCCATCTGCTGGCGGGGCAGCAGGCGCCTACCGCTGGCAGCCTTTCCACCTGTCGTCTCGCGGGCGCTGCCACCCAGTCGCCGGATGGCAGAAGTGACATTTTTACAAATACATTCGGTATACGACTAGTTTTGTAAATACAGTGCAAAACAGTGCTAAATCTGGCTTTGTCTCCTCTTCATTGGCATGTGTCAACTCGTATACGAATCCGTAGCTTTCCATATATGAACGAATCAAAGCCAGTTTTGCCACTATTTCATACCGTATTTACAAAAATAGCAATATGCGAGACGTATTGACAAAAATGTCATTTTTGCCGTCGGCGGGCCGGGTGGCAACGCCCGTGAGGCGACGCATGGCGTTACCGCTGGTGGCAGGCTCCTACCGCCCAGGGGCTGGACGACAGGCAGCCTATCGCACAAGGAGCAGGCGACAAGTAATTAGGCCAACTGATTAGCCAGCCTAATTACCTGCCTAATTTTTTTTCCATTTAGTGTTTATTTGAATTTTTAAATATATCAAATGATCTCAAAAATACAAAAAATTATGTACAGTATGCCGACACAACGTTCCTCGTAGTGTAATTTTTGGGGAATTTTATCCATGGTGAATATTGCTAAAAAAGTTACACAATTTTAATATTTTTACGAGTTTTTACATATAGCAAACGAGCTCCAAAAATTACGAAATTTTGTATGAAGCCTCCTGATGCAGTAATTGTTATTATGTAATTTTTGAGAATTTTATGTGGTCTAAATTAGCCATGTTTATACAGATTAAGTTAACCATGAATTTAATGATCGTAACGCTTGTTTTGAAATGCCATATATTGGGCAATCATGCTATATATTATTTGCGGCTATCTGGTTTGCATAATTGTCACTCTCTCTGTATGTGTCCCTCTTGCGCGTGCTCTTATTCGTACTAATGTCATTATTTGAGTGTCGTCCCCCCTCGCTCGCTCCCTCGTTTGCACATTTGTCATTTTTACGATGTCGTCCCCCCTCACTCGAAGCGCTGGTAGTGATAATGGATTCTTTCACTCGGGCATAAATATGCACCTCTGGTAAGTGCGTAGCTCATTAGATCGAGAAGGCAGTGTCCCAGTCGCTCATCGCAGAAGGTCATTATCGCGGTCGTTGCTTATTAGTTCGAGAAGGCAGTGCGCAACTCAAAATTGGCAGTGCTGATTTCTTCTCTACAAAGACAAGTAATTTTTCATCGTATTCTTTCAACGTTATTCCCATAATCGTAGTCAATTAATGTTATTTAGTTAGTTGTGATTAATGTAGTTTGTATTACGAAGTATGTCGTAGTAATTTAAACATAGTTTGTACTACTATTGTGTACATACGGTACCCGTAATTTGTTAGTTCGGATGTTCTCGTACATGGTGGAGGCTTACATGGCACATCGCGTGATGCGACAGTTGGGTTTGCACCAGGCTGTGCCCCCTCTGGATGGCAGGTTCCTATCGCATGCCGTGCACTGGTGAGTCAAACTCCATCCGACTATTGTGTACACTTTCATATGTCTTACTATGTAACGTCGATGATTCTGAAAATGTAGGCAATTGAGGGTTGGTCGCCATGGTACGAACTGGCAGCCAATGTAGCAGCAGTGGACAACGACATGGGCAGAAAGGGCACACGTCGATGTCATCATGGAGCAGCGTCCGTACGACGTCCAGACATACAACAAGTACATGGCGTGGTACGTACTGCGGTCACGCAGTAGACTAACCATTCCTCCACCAGATCGCCCTGAGTACATCACGCACGGGAAACGTCTGGACCGCTCTATCGATCCCTACAGCGCTTCGCGATGGCATGACAGTGTAAGACAGTTAAAATATCTTATTGCTCCATTCAATAAATTCGTACTGCTTATTACTGAACCTGTTTCATATGTCACTTCAGTTGGAGTGGGCACAGCGTATCGCAAGCGCGTCGGAGGCCGCCATCAGTAGTCCGAAGACGCCACTGGCCCTACAGAAGACTATGAAGTAAATCTTAAAGCAGGCAAAAAAAAAATAGTGCACAACCTTACCTATGGCCGTTCCTTAGATCACAGTGCATACACGAGCCACCCAATGGGGGCACCATGCTCACCCGCCAAGTCATCGCGACCTAGCGAGTCCGGCCGGCTATCGCAATGTACTGAGTCTGCATGGCATCGTAGTACTAGCCACCGATCATCTGTGCGCCATACCGACGAGGTAACTTACGTACGAATCTACATGTTTTTTCCTATTTCGCCTTGCGTACCACTAACATCATAGCGTTCTCCCGCCGTAGTTCTGTCGTCGAGATGCATCCCTTTTGCCATCCGCACCACCTGCACATACTACCGCTCCCCGTTGTTCATCTTCGTTGCACATTCGGGAGGCATGAGATTCGCATTGTACATCCGGAATATTTGTTGTGAATAATATTGTTTCGTCTTGCAACCTCCAATTCAACTGGGGGTGACGACGAGTCTACTGATGATGTCTCAGCTGGACGACTTCGATCCTTACCAGACCCAGCGTACTGTATCTCGGCCTACTAGACCGCCGCCGCCCGCTAAGCAAACAGAACGGTCTCCATACCTCCTCCGACCTGATACGCAACCTCCGGACCGACTGACGTACTCAAAGGGACATGCTCATGTGCGACAGAAGATTAGACCACATACGGGCAGGCAAGCATGGTGAGAAGATAGTAGTGGCTCAGAAGAATGAGCCATATTGCATCCTGTGATGCATTTTTTAGTACTGTAATTACTTTTAATTATACAAATTCATAATGTATCAAATTATAAAAAAACGTGAAATATTTGTTAAATTCATAGTTAAGTTAATCTGAACAAATGTGGCTAATTTGGACCGTATAAAATTCTCAAAAAATTACATAATACTTATTACTGCATCGAGAGGCTTCACATAAAATTTCGTAATGTTGGAGCTCGTTTGCTATATGTAAAAACTCATAAAAATATCAAAATTGTATGAATTTTTAAGCAACATTCGTCATGGATAAAATTCTTCAAAACTTATACTACGAGGAACGTTGTGTCGGAGGCTGTACATAAATTTTTGTAATTTTTTGTGCTCATTTCATATATTTAAAAATTCAAACAAACACTAAACAAAAAAAATTAGGCAGGTAATTAGACCGGCTAATCAGCCGGCCTGGGCTGGGCGGCAAGCTTGCCTGTCGTCTCCTCCTTGGGCGGCAGGTGGCTGCCGTCGGGTGGCAGCGCAACGCGTCGCCTCGCGAGCGCTGCCGCCCACCCGTTAGACAGCAAAAATTATATTTTTGTTAATATGTTGGTGATACTGTTATTTTTATAAATTCGATGTAAAACAGTACTAAAACTAGCTTTGATTCTATGTGAACTAGCTGGTATTTGTACGCGCAGATCGATAGGTCTAACTCCGCTCCGGCAATGTGTTGCATGCAAAGCTGTTTCTTAGCAATGCTTTTTAGAGGGGCTGCTGGCCTTTTATGTCTTTTTGGCAGGACTCGACGACATGGAATGGACCACTGATCGGTAGTACATCATGATTCGTAGTCGCATGCATAGTTACGCACACCGCTCACCAAACGAGATGTGATATTCGGATCGATCTTTGAATTAAACTGAGCCATGCGGCTGATTAGATGGCTTCACTTTGCTTGCCCATCGCCATTAAGGTGGAAAGAGTTTTGTACAGGCGATCGATGACCTTGGATGTGATCTGAGACGCGTCCGGTCTCAAATCGCCTACCATACGTACCATCCATCATGCATACGGCCTTTATCCTCGAGACATTTCTCTGTCAGCATGGAGCGTTCACCAACTTTTGGCTACGAAGTGATTACTTTATTCCTGTCGGCTCTTTCCTGGCTTGACAATGCTGATAAACAAATTCTCCACTAGGTAGAATAATTCTGTCATGATTAACTAAACTCTGCAAGTTATTGGCCAATCGTGTGTCAAGCAGCAGCAGCTGCTGCTGAACTACCATGAAGAATCACAGAGCTAGGATTGCAAAGCAAAGTAGCTGGGCAACGTAACTTGTCAGATCGGACGAAATGTCTTTTTAAGATGAAGTCTACTAGTTAATTGTAGTACATACTGTATTGACTTTATTTATATCGGCAAAAGCCGTACGTGAGTTTCAGCTACTCTATAATCTCTCACACGAACAACCAAAAGCCACAAACCGCAGCCAAAACCCATAAACCGCAGCCAAAAAAGAACAAGCCTAAAGTTTGCCCTGTTAATTTCCATCACGTAAGGAGTAGGAATAACGTCTAGACTCCTTTGTTTTCTTCTTAATATAATGATGCGTAGTTCTCCTGCGCGTTCGAGAAAAAAAAGAGTACGAATAAGATCCAGTTACTGTAGGATGTGCTGTAATTTTCGCCTAGCGTCCCTATCCGAGTAATCCTTGTTTGTACTTTAGAAACCGTCGAAAAGATAGGACAATTGGACCCCTCAGCCACGCCAGGCCAGGCGATATGAAAAGCGATCAGCCAGATGATGAATCATGATGTTATCGCCATGGCCAAGATGCAAGACAAGGGGGGTTTGGACTTGTCATTTCCCGCCCGTGAGTGCAATGCCTGTCGCTTTTGATGGCATCTGGGTACGGAGATAAAAGTGTAGATCTTGTGTGGCGAGCAGAGTGGAATGGCTATCGTAAAATCTTGCTCCAAGTATCCAAGACAATGACGAGCGGTTGAATCGTTCGAGCCATCATTCGGCGCAATGAAAGTTGTCACAATCACCCTTAAGGATGTTATAAACATATTTCAATCATAGATCATAAAGATTGATGCCAAATTTATTACCTCTATTCAAAAAAAAGTTTTATTAAAACTAGGCAAAAGGAGAAAACATCAATCTACTCTTACTAGTGAGTGCTATATGATCTAGGTGACCTTACAAGGGTTATCACATGCTATACACTACTACAAAATAAGCTATACTAGACGTCTTACCACAGACGGTTTATGTGGAGCCGTCTGTACTTTAATTATCACAGATGATTCATGACTAAAACTGTCTCTGAAACTGTTACAGACGTTTCTAATTAAAAGCCGTCTGTGATATACGTATTACCATAGACGATTTTTAATTATAACCGTATATGAAACTAGCCGACCCATACCCAGTGAGATCGTCCCATATCGAAGATGAGCCGACCCATACCCAGTGAGGGCCTGTTTGGAACAGAGGAATTTCACAGGAATTTTGCAGGAATTTTGCAGGAACAGTTCAATTCCCGCAGGAATCGGGAAAAATTCCCGTATTCCAAACAGGGCCTGAGATCGTCGCTTGGATAGCATTCTGCGTCGCTTCCGCTTGTGCTTGCAATGCATCGCGTAAATTCTCTAGATGTCCCACACTAGCTGCCATTAGATCACCAACGTGGTCACGAATCACTAACCCCCATCCACCATGTCTGGAGGTTTCATGAAACGTCCCATCAAAATTGACCTTCAACCAATTCATTGTCGGGACAACCCACCTGGGTTTGACATTGACGCCCTGATTATCCTCCTTCAAGTGTGCTCGACCAAATTCATCAAAATACTTTTGGAACCTGAAAATGAATTCATCTATCACTACTACAGAAATCCACATTACAGACGGTTCAGAAACGTCATCACAGACGGTTTTCTGAACCGTCTGAAATTATGGGTCAGTGATAATCCAAGTTATCACAGACGGTTTTTGAACCGTCTGTGATTATGCGATATCACAGACGGTTTTTCATTAAAAACCGTCTGTGATTATCCGATATCACAGACGGTTTTGTACTAAAAACCGTCTGTGATATCGGATAATCACAGACGGTTTTTAATGAAAAACCGTCTGTGATATCGCATAATCACAGACGGTTTTTAATGAAAAACCGTCTGTGATACTCCTCCCCCCAGCAGAAGCTATTTCTGTTTATAGCTAGCCTCAGGAAATGCTAGACATGCCCTCTGAAACAAGCAGATAATCACAGACATAAACATATACAATTCACACATCTCATTTCATTTCAGATACATTTCACATCTCAATTCATTTCACAGACATAAAACATCCAATTGACAACGCACTTCATTTCACAAACATAAAGCATCCATTTCGCAAATCAATTCATTGAGTTGAAATAAAATATCCATTAACAAATACACAATTGTAAAAGATCTACACTGTATTTGCACTTAGAATTACAATAAAAAATCATTCTGGGCAGTGGAACTCTCCATCTGATCTTACGACTTTTGACCACAAAAACCAAATGAGTTCTCCTCGAATTTTTGCAAAATCCGGCTGTGTCAATGCAGATGTAGAGATGGACGCACCCTGTCGATAGGAATATCAACGCGCGCATATATAAAACTGACATGTATGAAATAAATGTGGGAAGATTGACAAACCTTAGAATTAGTGATCTTGGTGGAATCGAGGAGTAGTCTCATATGGTGGCACACGTAGTATCCACATGTGTTGCCCGGCTCCTGCTGGTGGCACTGCAAAAAATATAATGTGTTAAATCAAGTGGCATTACTACTATGTGTTGTATATGATTAATTAATGTGTAGCTAGCGAATACCCGAAACTTGCGATCATGTTTCAAGGCCTTGGCCCCTGTCGTCGAGTCACGTGTTTGTTGAACGTATGTGGCGAACGACCTTCGTTATTCGAAAAAGTTAGATTAGTTATTCGGAAGGAAAGAAAGAGTACAATGTACGTACCTATCGAGTATTCGGGCGATAGCTGTGTACTTGGATTTGTTCTTACTTAGAGAATCAAGGTATATAGCCTTGTTCCATTTTGGTATAATTACAATTAAAATCCAATGGAACTGCTCATTGTATGGCATAAGAACAAATTCCTTATCTTGGTGAGCCAGCAGTGATTTTGTAATATAGTCCTCGACGAAGGATGCATTCTCGATGATGGTATCAATGGCGACCAAGCGTGGGTCCAGGAAACCAATTTGTGATTTCGATGATCTAGCTTCGATCAGCATGAATCTATATATAACATAGGAAAGCAACAAATTGTGACATATATCGGTATTACGTGAAGAGAGACTGTGATTGTGCAGACTTACAGCGTCCAGCATCGAACGAGTGAGGCGTCGAGAGCGTTGAGCGTGAAAAGGTCAAATATATCGTCAAAGCTCACCGCGAAGACACATTCCTGAACTTCGTGCAAGAAATGTTTCGGCTTGAATTTGACAGTTATACCTGAGCGTCGTTCTGCCACTGGCTTATTGGACTCTTCCATATACCAAAGGTGGAATCTTTGACAACCAAGTCCTAGTTTTTGGAGCTCTTCCTGGACTACCATCGGCTGAGCTAGCACGAATTTGCGGGCCAATGGCATGGACGGGAAATCATCACCATCCTTCGTCTTTGATTTGCCCTGGCCACTGCCTCGAGTGTGGGTCGACTTTATGCTAGTCGACTGTAATGGTATAGACGGTGCAAGTTGCTCTGGCGAGAATAGCACCCGTGGAGATAGCACCGGTGCAGGTAGCTGTGGTTCGCACTGCCCGTGTGGAGATGGCACCAGTGCAAGTTGCTGTGGTTCGCACTGCACTTCTGGTCCTGCCACCGGTGAAGAAGCCTCCAGGGAGATGTCGGTTTTGGGCCACTGGATGAATGTTCCAATGGCCTGTCCTAGATTCACGATCTCGTCGTTGGGGGGCTTCGGTAGCGGGACCACCTCAAAATTGGCATACACACCATCCACATTAACTTTTGCGAAGCCTGGCGCTAAAGCTTGACCGTGCACCATGGCCCCGATACCAGACGAATATGCCTGGCCCCAAGCAGCGTACAAGGGAATGGAGCCATATCTCACTTGGAGCCTGCATGTCGTAGGCTCCTACATAACGATACAAAATTAGCTACTCGAATAGGCCTACCAATGGAGCAAGCATTCGAGAGGTAATAATTATTACCAGGATGTCGTCCACAGGAAATTTGGACCGGGTTTGCGTCGGATTGGACGCGCAGCTACTCGGATGGTTGTGCGGGCTAGCTAGCACAGGAGCGGCGGTGGCGGCCTGCTGACTTTCTGTCTGTTTCCGCACCTCATCTCTGATTATATCAGCCATCGAACCCAGTATCTCCTCTTTAAGAGATGCCTTGAGCTCTTCTCGTAGCTGTGCGTCACGCTCGGCTTTGTTTCTCTTCCTGCGCCGATACATGTCGGAGTCATCTTGGAAACCATGTTTCCAAGGAACGTAAAGCCCAAGGCCTCTCGTACGGCCCGGGTGCTCCTTGTTTCCCAGGGCCACGGAGAGCATATCATTCTCCCTTGTTCCCTGGAATGATCCCAGGGTAGATTGAAAACTCAGCTCTTCCTGCAAGAGCACGACATGTCATTTCAATTCGTACGAAGTTGTGGAGTAATTACAAGCTACGTAGTTCGATCGATATCTTACCAGGCGCTCGGTCACTTGCTGGTCTGAAGGGTTTCGAAAGGTGATGTCCCCTGATGTCGTTGTAGATGACCTTGCTCTAATCCAATTTCGAGCGCGGTCGTCCGGGATATTGGAAAACGGCGGGGCGATGTCCTGTGCAGCTGCCAGCTCATCCTCCTTCATCCACTGCGCCATTTTACCCGCATACCCAGCTGTGCCAAGTCTGTGAGGGTGTGTATTTTTTGCCTGGAGGGCCTTGTGCGCCACACTTGTACTTTTGAAATCTTCGGTCGTTTTCATCGCCTTGAACTCTTCCCATTGTGGTTCCAGGAATGGGTATGTATGAACAGGCGTTTCGTCCGTCTCCACGTATTTCTTGACAAGCGTGCTCTTGAAGTTCTTCCATGCTTTGCACGCCGCTTTGTAGGTTTGTTGTTGCACAGCGTCCAGGTGTTCTTCTGGGAACTCGAATGATGCCAAAATTTCGGTCCACAGCTCACGTTTCCGAGTGTCAGGCACGTTCTTCCACGAATTGTATGTGATCTCAATTCGTTCTCGTGCAACTACTCCGACCATGGTTCGGAATGCGTTTACTGCTTTTTGAGGAAGGATAGGGACCCCAGATGCATTCACCGCTGTGATGATCTGTCGGCCCTCAGGCTTCTTTGATAGTCCTCTTCCTTGGCGTCTTGATGTTGGAGCGGACGCCTCCGGCGATGATGTTGAAGAATGTGCGGGTGACATGTTGCTCATTTTGTGGGTCTATTATGATAAGATGAGAAAGTAATCATATTGAATTGCAAGACAAGAGAGGAGTAGAGGGGAGGGGGAGAAGGGAGGGGGTGATATGGACATAGAGAGGGGGTGATGTGCCTATCTTACCAATGTACCAATGTATCAAGTCCTTCTTTTTCCCGCAAAATTCAAGTCAATTTTATTACAAAAGTGCAAAAAAAAGATATTCCAAATTCTTCGGTGAGCAGCCGACATAGCCGACTTCTTCGGTGAGCGACTATGCATCTGCTTCTTCCCACTCCTTCTCTTCATCTCTGGTCTCCGGATCACGTACGCCAGTAGCGATGATTCATCTAACTGAATCATCGCTACTGGCGTACGTGATCCAGAGATCAGAGATGAAGAGAAGGAGTGGGAAGAAGCAGATACATAGTCGCTCACCGAAGAAGTCGGCTATATCGGCTGCTCACCGAAGAATCTGGGAATTTGTTTTTTTTGAACTTTTGTACTAAAATTTCCTTGAATTTTGTAATACTATTACTACAATGTCTCTAAACAAAGTGCCTATCCTAGCACCTACTTTAGTTGCTAAAACTATAAACCAAATAGCAAAGTCCCTAAACAAAGGTCTATGAAGCAAATGACACAAACTAGTGTATCCAGTTCATTGAACGGGAACACTATAGTATGTCACTTGCTTCATTTGCTGTTTTTTGTCTAGATACATGGAGCATTTGGGTGGAAAGATCAACTGTTTCGTCAGGCGCATGACTGCCAATTCGAAGCATAGCATAGCATCCGAGGCACATCCGAGGCCTGCTGCTGTGTCTTGAGGAATGCCAAGAGCTGGTATTCAGATGGGTTATGAGAATAAGATTCATAATTTATAGTTTGAGGAATGCCACATCTGAAGACCAGCTCTTGGGATTCCTCAAGACACAGCTGCAGGCCTTGGATGTGCCTCGGATGCTACGCTATGCTTCAAATTGGCAGTCATGAGCCTGACGACACAATGTATTTCTTTCCACCCAAATGGTCAATGTATCTTTTGCAATAATCGCAAGATTTCTTTATCCAGATACACTAGAAAGAGATCAGGAGAGGAGTAGAGGGAAGGGGGAGAAGGGAGGAGAAGAGTAGAGGGAAGGGGGACCCAAATGATTTCAAACTATATACTATGTACTATATACTATATACTATATACTATATACTAACACAACAAGCAATATGTACCAATGTAAACTAAGCAACTGCAGTAAACAATGTACCAATGTAGTATGTACCAATGTAGTATGTACCAAATAGCAAACTAATTAAGCTACTGCAGTAAACAATGTAACAATGTAATATGTACCAAATAGCAAACTAATTAAGCTACTGCAGTAAACAATGTACCAATGTAATATGTACCAAGCATCAACCCTAAACACTAACAGTAAGCATGAAGCATCAACCCTAAATATGTACTAAGCAACTAACCATAACAGTATGAAGCATCAAGCATCAACCCTAAACACTAACAGTAAGCATGAAGCATCAACCCTAAATATGTACTAAGCAACTAACCATAACAGTATGAAGCATCAAGCATCAACCCTAAACACTAACAGTAAGCATGAAGCTCGGGGAGGGATTTGATGACCTTACGGTTTTGGTGACCTTAGGGACGCAGGAGGAGGAGGCGGCGGCGACGGAGGAGGAGGAGGAGGCGACGGGCTCGGGGAGGCGACGGAGGAGGAGGAGGCGGCGACGCAGGAGGAGGCGGCGGCGACGGAGGAGGAGGAGGCGACGGGCTCGGGGAGGTGGCGACGGAGGAGGAGGCGACGGGCTCGGGGAGGCGGCGACGGAGGAGGAGGCTGCGGCGACGTCTTCGTCCGGGGAGGCTGCCGGCGAGGGCTGGGGGAGGCAGCCGGCGAGGGCTCGGGGAGGCGGCGGCGACGACGGGCTCGGCATTTAGATCTAATCGAATAACTGCAGCGCACACGGAAAACCCTAGCGAGAGGGTATATGTAGGAAGATTATCACAGACGGTTCTAAACTTAGAACCGTCTGTGATAACATATCACAGACGTTTTTGAGTTAAAAACCGTCTGTGATAGTTTACTATCACAGACGGTTCTAAACTTAAAACCGTCTGTGATAGTTTACTATCACAGACGGTTCTAAACTTAGAACCGTCTGTGATATATTATTACAGACGGTTCTAAATTTAGAACCGTCTGTGATAAGCCTTTGCCGGCTGTTGCAATTAAGACCACCAATAACTACACAGCTGCATTCATATCAACTACCAAACAGCTGCATTCATATACAACACCAACCAGCTGCATTCACACAGTGTATTTCTTGATACATTTTGTCATTCTCAAATACATCACACATTTTCACATATACATCTCAAAATTGACTACATCACACATTTTCACATATACATCTCAAAATTGATTACATCACACATTTTCACATATACATCTCAAAATTGACTACATCACACATTTGCACATATACATCTCAAAATTGACTACATCACACATTTCCACATATACATATCAAAATTGACTACATCACACATTTTCACATATACATCTCAAAATTGACTACATCACACATTTCCACATATACATCTCAAAATTGACTACATCACACATTTCCACATATACATCTCAAAATTGACTACATCACACATTTTCACATATACATCTCAAAATTGACTACATCACACATTTTCACATATACATCTCAAAATTGACTACATCACACATTTTCACATATACATCTCAAAATTGACTACATCACACATTTCCACATATACATCTCAAAATTGACTACATCACACATTTTCACATATACATATCAAAATTGTCACACATTTTCACATATACATTCTTATTGTACTTGCTTATTTCCTTTAAAAATTAGCCCTTCATCATGATCAATGCGTACGTAACTAGTTTCGTCACGTTGTTTATCGTCGACCCTTATGCCATTTCCAAAAGGAGGTAACTCGTCAAATTGATTGTATTCCTCCTCGTCCACTACATTCTCCACTCCGACAATTCTCCTTTTTCCATGAAGAACTACATGGCGTTTCTTATTTGCCGGGTCGGTTACATAGAAAACTTGAACAACTTGATTGGCGAGTACGAATGGTTCATCTTTGTACCCGACACGTTGGAGGTCCACGGTCGTGACACCGTACTTGTCAACCTTCACCTGTGGGAGATGCACCCAACGGCAGCGAAATAAGGGGATCTTGAAAACCACATAGTCGAGCTCCCAAATCTTTTCTACGAAGCCATAGTACGAGTTTCTCGACCCATCGGTACTGAATGCATCTATGCGGACACCACTGTTCTGGTTAGTGCTCTTGACATCCTGAGACTGCGTATAGAATGTGTACCCATTTATATCATATCCTTGCCATGTCACAATTGTAAATGTCGGCCCTTTTGCCAACCATGTCAGCGTCTCACTCGGCGAGCTCCTAGCGATTTGCTCCTTCAACCATTGGTTGAACCGACGGTTGTGTTGCCTCATGATCCAAACATCCGGCCGCTCCGGATTCTGTTGCCGAAGCACACCCTTGTGCTGGTCCACATAAGGCGCCACTTCAGTCATGTGTTGCAACACCGTGAAATGGGCTTGAGTATACATGTCCATATCTGGAGTGATTGCTTTCCTTCCGATAGTTCCGAGACCCTTCAGCCTCCCCTCATGACGAGATTGAGGGACACCTATCGGCTGAATCTGAGCCATATAATCGACACAAAACTCAATGACCTCTTCGCTTGCATAACCTTCGACGATGCTGCCCTCCGGCCGAGAACGATTCCGTACGTAGAACTTGAGAATTCCCATGAACCTCTCAAATGGGTACATGCTACGTAGGAATACGGGCCCGCACATTTTTATCTCCCACACAACGTGAACAATGAGATGGACCATGATATCGAAAAACGAAGGAGGGAAATACATTTCAAGGTGACATAGAGTCATCACCACCTCGTCCTGCAGAGCATCTAGTCCTTCGGGATCGATGACCTTCTGAGCAATTGTGTTAAAGAAATAACATAACCTCATGATTGTCTCTCGGACTTTGATCGGCAAAATATTTCTAATTGCAATAGGGAGCATCTGTGTCATCAGCACATGACAATCATGAGACTTCATGCCATTTAACTTCAAATCTTGCATCGAAACAAGTTTCTTCACGTTGCCCGAGTAACCAGACGGAACTTTGACACCATGCAAGCACTGGCACAGTTCTGTTTTCTCAGCCTTGGACAGAGTGTAACACGCAGGGGAAGGTACGTTCGTGCATTATCAGTGCATGTCGGTGCTAACTCAGGCCTGATGTGCATATCAGCCAAGTCAAGCCATGCGTTGACGCCGTCCTTTGTTTTATCACGGATGTTCAGTAAGAGACCAATCAAGCTGTCGCACACATTCTTTTCTACGTGCATGACGTCGATGCAGTGCCGCACATCTAGGTACTCCCAATAAGGTAAGTCCCAAAATATTGATCTCTTCTTCCAGGTGTTCTTCTCATGAGCCCTCAATTTACGCCCCTTTCCGAGGACAACATCTAAATCCTTAACCATATCATAAACCTCGCGTCCCCTTAAATGCTTTGGAGTTGAACCGTCTTCCTTATCTCCGTCAAATTGTTTCTTCATCTTGCGGTATGGGTGAGCCCTCCGAAGGAACCGGCGGTGACGCATGTAGACGGTTTTGCGTGAGTGTCTCAGCCACACACTCTCGGTACCATCTAAACAGTGAGTACAAGCTTTGGCACCTTTTATACTATGGCCCGATAAGTTACCAAGGGCAGGATAATCATTTATGGTGCAGAACAATAAGGAGCGCAGAGTGAAGTTCTCTCGTTTGTATGCATCCCATACCTGTACCCCTTCGTTCCACAGTACTTTTAGATCTTCCACCAACGGTGGTAGGAACACATCGATATCATTTCCAGGTTGTTTTGGCCCTTGGATAAGTATCGACAGCAAAATGTACTTTCGCTTCATACACAACCAAGGAGGAAGGTTATAGATGCAGAGAGTCACGGGCCATGTGCTATGTCGGCTGCTCATGCTACTGAATGGATTCATTCCATCTGTACTCAGTCCAAACCTTATATTCCTTGGTTCTGCACTGAACTCTGCAAAACTCCTATCGATGTTTCTCCACTGCGCGGAATCAGCAAGGTGTCTTAGCATTCCATCCTTCTTGCGCTCCTCCGAGTGCCAACGCAGCAGTTTTGCCTCCTTTGGATTTGCATAAAACTTTTTCAAACGGGGAATTATAGGAAAATACCATGCCACCTTAGCAGGAGGTCCTTTCTTCGCCTCTGTTCCCTCGCCATCATCTTATTGATTGTTACGTTTGTATCGGGATGTGTTGCACACCGGACATACATGCATGTTTGCATACTCTTTACGGTAGAGGATACAGTCGTTCGGGCATGCATGTATTCTTTCTACTTCCATTCCCAACGGACAAAGAACCTTCTTGGCTTTATACGTGGTTTTAGGCAACTCATTTCCCTCCGGAAGCATGTCCGCTAAAAGACCTAGCAGCGCCGTGAAACTCTTGTCGGACCAACCGTTGCTTGCCTTCAATTTCAACAGTTCAAGCACGCCCGACAACCTCGTTTACTTGCAGCCCGTGTACAAAGGTTTCTCTGAGTCCTCCATCAAGCCACGGAATTTAACATACTCTCTCTCATCATAGTTCTCTTCTACATCGCGAAGCATCTGATCCAGATTATCATCGTGCAACTTATCCGAATCCGAGCCACAATCGACATCAGCCGGCGGCATGTCATTCACTTCACCTGCGATGTCATCCGGGGGCATATCATTCACTTCACCGGCGATGTCATCCAGCGGCATATGATCATTCACTTCGCCATGATTGGTCCAACACGTATAATCCTTTTTGAAACCCCTCCGAATCAAGTGCGCTTCAATTTGCCCTCGGTTCTTAAACATCTTCAAATTCTCGCAGTCAGTGCATGGACAGCACATATATTCCACCCCCTTATTCAACATATCCTCCTCGGCGGCTCTTATAAAAGCAGAAACACCATTAATGTACTCTTCACTCACACGGCTCGCGGCATACATCCAACTTCGGTCCTACGTTACGTACATATATAACAACTTAGTATTAAAATCTAGAATAACTAATTATAACTACATATATACCGGCCATATTTATTATATTGAGACTTAATTTCCTAGCTCAATTCATATTACAAACACAATAGCTATTATATAACCAACAATTTTGCAAATTAATTAACCATCTTCAATAACCACTCATGGATTACTTACACCTAAATTGTAATGCAATTAAAAATAAATAAATTTCATTACTAACCATATCTACAGCAACCACAGGAAAGTCTGAATCTTAATTGAAAGCTCAATCTCTGCCTCTTCCCACCAAATTAACTGGCCTGAAATCGCTCTAGCTTCCTCCCGAGTGAAAAAGTGCGCAGCAGTGGCTAGATCTGGATCGAAATGAAGACGATGCGGTCTGAGCAGCGCAATAAATGCCGTAGTCATTATCACAGACGGTTTTTAACTAAAAACCGTCTGTGATAATAAATTATCACAGACGGTTTTTTATAAAAAACCGTCTGTGATAAGCTTCATACCAGAACGCTTCGCGCGTGTTCGATGCCAGAACGCTTCGTGTTTCGATCGTCTAATTAACGTCTCTCGATCATTATACGAAGCGTCTATATCATTAATGTTTGGGTATACGAACCGTTTGTGCTAAAGGTTAAATATGCGCTCCTAATCCAGGTCTCTTCTACGTACGTACAATACAATATACAATACAACATGGCTTCTACTACTGTTCTTGTGATCATCTCCTTCCTCTCATCTGTTCATCACGAATTGTTCGGCCGGAACCTTACACAGGCGGCCAGCAATTTGCATCTGGAGCAGCTTCTCCGCACCCGCCCTGCTCTCCTTCCCCGACTTTCTTGCATCCGTCAGCTTGACCTGATCCTCCGCCGTCGACGGAGGCGTCTCGCTGCCGCTCAAGAAAGGGAAACAGCCCTCACCCTGGTTCTTCTCCACAATGTGCGCAATGCGGAAGAAGCTCTACACGCATTGCAGAGACTGATGGATAGCCTTGCCGATCAAGCAGAAACGGCAGATTCTGAGGAATCTTTTCATGCTATCCTGTACGACATTATGGATGCTGCTGATCATTTGCCCAGGCTGCACGAGGAAGTGCTGAGGACAAGGGCAATCTTAACGGCGTTCGAGAATTTAGCGGTTGATCCTCCAAGTCCCCAAGTTGAAGAAGAAGCTTACGAAGCCCAAAAGAATACAATCTGGGAAACTCTTTACCTGTGCGACTTTTGTAATAAATTTGCCTTTAATTTGTGACCTCTTCTCTCAGTAGTTCTGTAGTTAAGTTATTAGAAGCAATGTGTACTTATATATTAACCTCTGATCTAGATTATGACAGACAAAGGGACATCACAGCTGGTTCTTGTGAAAAACCGTTTGTGAACATTCCCAGACGGTTCTTAACAACAACCGGCTGTGATAGTCGACACAACACAGACGGTTTTTAATAAAAAATCGTCTGTGATAATCCCAGATTATCACAGACGGTTTTTAATAAAAACCGTCTGTGATATTCCAGTATCACAGACGGTTCAGCAGTAAGAACCGTCTGTGATACTCCTTTTTCCCGCCACAAATACCACAGACGGCCTTCAAATTAAAACCGTCTGTAATAGTTTACATTACAGACGGTTTCACAAAACCGTCTGTGATTTGCCGTCTACTATTAGCCTTTCTGTAGTAGTGTATTGTGTCCGGTACCTCAGCATCGTTTGCCTTGTTTCTCTTCGTCCACCATTGCCAGAGAAATATAGCAACCTTTAGAGCTTGCTTCCGTCCTTGCTGTAGAATGTAGTTGATTACCTCTTTAGCTGTAACACATCCCTCCATTTCTAGCCGCACATCTTCCATTTGTACTGCACTTCACCTCTGCTTGACATGTTTGCATTTGAAGAACAGATGGCCCCCATCATCATCTAGACGATTGACTCCATGATGGAGAGATAATCTTGGGCATAATAGACTTCGGCACTGTTCTTTTCGGCTTCTAAAAGCGGCTTTTGGCTTTTGCTACAGTACCTAACTTTCAAACGGAGTATTTTATCAAAATGGGGTCTACAACTTAATTGTAGTATATGTTAAAATCCCAATATCTATATCAACCAAAATCGCAAACAAGTATCTCTCTATATAATCTCTGTCATAAACAGCTAAAATTCAAAAATTTCAATCAAAAATCGTAAACCATAGCCATATCAAACATGCCCTTCAATCGGTTAGTGAGTACCTTTGACACTAACTTGTAGACAACGCTACACGGGCTTATTGGGGGAAGTTCTTTTAAACTTTCTAGCTTCGGTACTTTTGAGATGAGTACAACATTTGTATTATTCCATCCCTCTAGTACACTAACGCCCCTTAGCACTTGTAAAACTTCCTGTGTTAACTTGGCTCCTATCGTGTTCCACCCCGCTTGAGCTTTGGTATGAGAGATTTCCGTCTACAATCACTCGCGTGCAAGTGGAAGAAGGACGTGTTAGCATCGTCGTCCTTTAGCCTCATGTAGTTCAGCTTGCTGTAGTTGCCTCATGGATTAAAGGATAGCAGAGGCTCCTTATGGACTGTTGCTAGCTACTGAAAAATTTGGTCACTAGTGCTCCCTTTATTGGGCTTCAAAGAATGGATCGAGTGCACCGAGTTTAGGCTGAGGGTTCACACATGTACTAGAGGTGCTGATTCTTACTAAAAATTTTGGACCTAGTTTCCTGTGACACCGGATCACCCAGTTTGGCTCCTCTTGTGGGTTTATGGTTTCTGCATAATAAACTCGACCTGCGGGCCGGGGGGGGGGGAGAAACCCCCATGGGCATTTGCTTAAGAAGAAGGTCTTCTCACGCAGATCGAGAAAATCCCCGAACCCTTGCCCCACCCTGACACAGCGGCATCAGCCCATGTGAGAACGACCAATCCAGGGTGATCCCTAGACCAACAACCTGGCGCTACCAACAATCTGGGCCAGCCTTAGGACCTGTGCTTTGGCTTATGGGGCAAGCGAGGGGATTTTTTTTCCCAGCCTGAAATTCGCTCCCACTGGGAGTCGAACCCAGGACCTGGGGGGTGCTATTGAGGCGCTTTAACCGCTAGGCTAGAGGCCCTTTCGCGAGAATAAACAAATAATATGGTTTTTCATCGCCTTTTTGAAACGTTTTATCAGGACAGTCTTTTGAAATGGTTTATTAATATTCGTTTCATTCGCACAAACGCTCGCCCTAAAGTCAAAATCTATCAACTATAGCTATAAACCACCAGATGTAGCCCAAAAGAACAAGGCCAAAGATTGAAGAGGAGAGCGCATGCAGTAAACAATCCGGGTGGGCGTCTTCCCAATCCAAGGTGATGAAGGTCCTGTCAATCTTTTCTAGGGTTGGGGAGGCGCGTTCATTGCTCCAAGTGTATCTGCGGCCATGTAAATGCAACACGAGTTTAAGATCATCAAGACAACACCTGAATTTCCCCATAAGGCTCCTATTAAGATTAGTATTGTTTTTATCTTGAACCGCATAGATGAGATTGAAATCTCTTGCTATTAACCATGGGCCAACTCATCCGGTTTGGACCGACTAGAGCTCCTCAGGAAATATGGGCTTTGTCGCATCCTCTGTAGGGCCATAAACCGATGTGAGCTAGCATCCAAAGCCCAAGCTTATCCATGACAGATAAACTGTTAAGCACTCACCCGAAGAGGAGTTTGTACCTCTTAGAAGGGAGGGTTGCCAAGCGATTACAATCCCCCCTTAGTACCATCCGCTGGCAAATGGGCAAAGTCATAATCTGAACCAAACATAGTTAAGATCAATGATCTAGGTATTACAACTAGTTTGGTTTATTGGTGACAGACTACCGAGGCTGAGGAGTCTAGGAGACTAGGACTGCCTCCCTCACCGCATTCCTCCGCACATTCCACACAAGAATTGAACTATTTGGAAAAGACGCCATAAGGGAGAATGACAACAACAACACCGAACAATGCCTTTCATGCCTCTAGGGGCATGGGCTCCGGTAAGGCTGCCTTATCAAGGAGCTGGAGAGAAAACAGGGTCACGATGGCTAGGATATGAGGGTGTTCTTTTGGCTACGGCTGATGACTTTTGGTTGCACTTTTCGACATGACAACGAACAGCGGATACACCGACGCGGATAATACATACAATTTTGCGCTCAGTAAGTCATTTGGATAATCCGCTTTAAGAGACTGCTCCATTTTGACGTTTGATTTTTGACTTCCGAAAAAACTAAAAGACAAAAAGCAGAAGCAAAAGGCCAAAAAGATCATGGCCATGCTCACGAGAGAGTGTGATCGAAGAGCCGCACATACTGGTCTGCAACCTCATCGTTAATAAGCTGTTCCCTCTCCATGATGCTGAATTTAAGCCTAAGGCAAGATGGAGGGGTGCACAAGGCTGACCCAACTCCTGAAGGCAAGGAAGACTCAACGCCACAAAGGATTTGACTAATGGCTAGTTGGGCCTCATTGCGCTTGATCAGCCCTGTTTTAGTTTGGGGGCGGAGAACCGGGAATGAGGCCTAGAACCAGTGGGGCTACAGAAGCAACAACATCCTCCAAAAAGACTCCAGGGCCCCGGCTCGCGAGACAAAGCACCTTCCTGCATTATCGGCGTTTGGTCAGGCGGGAGAAAATCAGAAGCGACCACCTTAGGGCATGTACAGTGGTACAGACGACTGCTGTCTATAGTAGCATTCCACAGCATCTATAGACAACACTAAATGCATCTTCTATAATAGGTTGTTTTGTAAATTGTCTATAATAGGTTACCAGTAAAATATAGATAACACTGATACAATGGCATGAAACCCATCTATAGTAGGCTATTTTCTTGTGTTTCGACTGTCTATAGAATTACAATCGACCTCCTTCTCTCTCCTCTTTCTTTTTTATCCAACTCAGCAAAATTTTTACGTGGCATTTCTTATAAATAGCTTATGTCACCATATTGTACACGCCCTTAGGGGCAAGGCGGGCTATAGTAGACCCCAGGTAAGGTCTCTTTGTAGCAACTTTTGTTAAAGAGTGCTGGTTCTTCTGGGTTAATTGCGATCTGTTAGGCTATGTGACCTGAGCGGCGCGGCTCGAATTTTGGACACTATTGGACCCTTGTGCACCCAAAATTCCCGTTTTGGCCCCCGAACGAAAATAATTCCGGATTTGGACCCCTGTTGAGCGCGGGATCACCGGACGCCGCCACGTGCCCCGGTCGTGCGGACTGGTACCGCACGACCGCACTGTTCATCGGGTCGTGCGGTACCAGTCCGCACGACCCGCCTGGCGCCGCTCCGATCGCGCGATGCCGTCGTTCGAGCGCACGTCTCCCGCCCGGCCGCGCGTCTGCTTTCTCCCGAGCACGCGTTTCCCTCGTGAGCGCGCTACCGCTGTGCCGACCGCACGTCCTCCCGCCCCGACCGCGCGTTTGATTCTCGAGCGCGCGATTCCCTCGTCAATACTGTGTATATATATTTACTGTGTATATATATTTATGCATATATAAAGTTATTATTTAAAAAAATTTATATGTATATATAAAATGAGTGGAAAAATATGAATTTGAAGTGGAGTCCACTGTACTGCTTGTGTAATTTTTTGTGCAATTTTGAAAATTTAAAATATTGTTTGGTAGAGTACGAACAAAATTAGTGTGAAGTAACGATTAGTGTATTTGTGATTTTTATATATTGCTGACCGTGAAAAATGTGTTGAAGTGACAATAACAAATTTCGATCATGGTATGTTGTTTTATTGGAAACAATTTAATGAAAAGTTTTTTGAGCACAAATGTGATATGAACAATTGGACGAAATGAACGAAAGTGATATTGAACACGTGGGAATGAGTGCATGAACTGTAATGATTATAAGTTTTGTTAATTTTGTAGTTGTGAAACAGAAAAAAAATCTGATAAAATTGTAAAACAAGTTTATGTTGATTGGCTCGTTGTAGATGCATAAAAATTTATGGTAATTTTTTTAGGAACGATTGTGCGTAGAACGATCGATATATAAAGTGGTAAGTGACTTTTAGGGTTTGGTATGTTGTAAGGGTTCGCAATCCGCGTGATGTTTGTATGTTTTGTCAATTTTGTAGTTATAAACTGCGTAAAAATCAGATAAAGTTGTAATAGAAGTTTATGTTCAATGTAAGTTGTAGATGCATAAAAAATTTGGGTAAATCTTTTTTAGGAACGATTGACCGTAGAACGGTCGATACATAAAGTGGTAAGTGATGAGACCAGTGGCATGTGTGGAACTCTGTACTTCTAATGTTCAGAACTCCACCGCTAGTCCTAACATGCCTTAGGGAATATTACATTTTGTCTACTGGGTGTAGCGTGGTTGTTTCTCCTTTTTGTCGCGCCCTGAAGATGGCTCCGCTGCATCCTTCTTCCTGTCACTCTTGGTCTTGAGAGCTGCCTCACGAGCTTGAAGCTCTTCCTCCTGACGCTTGATGGCTGCTTCACGGAGACTTAACTGCTCCCGCCTCCTTTGCAGCTCATCCTCCTTGCCCTTCAGACGGATTTGGTTCACCATGACGCGGCGCTCTTGCTCAAGCCGCATATGTCGTTCCACCTCGCGAGCCTGAGTCATCTTGACAAAGTATTGTCCTTTGTTTTCCACCTCTATTGCCCGGTTCCGTGGCCATGCCGGCGGCACCCGATCCAACCATTCGATGAACTTGCAAGACTATGAGTGGCGTGGTAGATGTCATGGATCAAGTTGAAAAACGATAACGAGAAACAAATGATTTTAGTTGTCGTCGTTACCACGAAGTCGTCATCCAGGTCTGGACACTTGAAGAACCTACGACTGTAGTTGGCTCGTTGTACTCGATCCGTGCAGACGCACAACATCGTCCTAAAGCCGCAATGGCACTTCGGGCGCTCATGCCACTTCGGCACTCCAAATGGGTCGGACCTCCAGGAAAACATTGTTGTGTAGTAGTATTGTGATGCCTTGAGGAGGAGATGTGGTATGGAAGACATAGGAGGGAGGCCTTTATGTAGGGAGGTTATCTGGAGCAGTGGGCATAGTCCATGGAGAGGACGACATGGGAATCTTTTGAGCATAGTCAGGATTGCAGTGTAGCAATAAATGTCCCTATGAAGGCTTTTCAGAGCCTGTAGTCTCGTAATAAATTCATAGCTTGGATCATTCAATGTATGTGGTACAACGTAGCCTTTTCAGTCGTTTGCAGGATACAGTCCCTATGAAGGCTTTTCACTGCGCAAAGCTGGCATCTATTGACATCTCACTACGAAAAGCTGGCATATTTTGTCATGTCACTGAGCAAAGGTGCTCTCTTTTGTCATCTCACTGAGCAAAAACTGACCTCTGTTGTCATGTCACTGAGCAAAGGTGCCCTCTTTTGTCATCTCACTGAGCAAAAACCGACCTCTTTTGTCATGTCACTGAGCAAAGCTGCCCTTTTTTGTCATCTCACTGAGCAAAAGCTGACCACTTTTGTCATGTCACTGAGCAAATGTGCCCTCTTTTGTCATCTCACTGAGCAAAAGCTGACCTCTTTTGTCATGTCACTGAGCAAAGCTGCCCTCTTTTGTCATCTCACTGAGCAAAAGCTGACCTCTTTTGTCATGTCACTGAGCAAAGCTGGGCCGTGTTGTCATGTCCCTGAGCAAAGCTGCACTGTATTGACATCTCACTGAGCAAAGCTGCCCTTTTTTCACGTCTCTGTGCAAAGCTGGCCTCTATTGTCACATCCAAGTGCGTGACCAGCTCCGCAACATACGATGATGTCATGTTGCGGTGTCTATGTACTGGCCCCGCAAGCTCGCAACTGTGAACTTGCAGCACCGTTATCCGGAACTCCGTGCCAACGCCCTTGTACCGTTGTGCACGGACTTTGCCACCACATGACCCGTCGACACACTTCACAACGTACATGTCCGGCTTTGACTTGTGGACCCGATACGTTCGGCTTATGTTGACGGCATGTCTAGCAATAGCCTGCTGGACAGCACTCTTATTACGGAAGCACTGCCCCAAAAAGAGTGCGCCCTCGCTGAACCCCCATTCTGCCTCCTCCGCCTGTGGCAGAACTAGGGCTGCCACTGCGATGTCGTCCAGTCTGGACGACACGTACGCACCGTCCGTTGTCACAACACGACCTACCACCCCTCCAGTTGCACCTTCGCCATCCTCGTCCTCTCCAGAACTGCCTGTTTCCACCTCCTCCTCCTCCTCCTCGCTGCCCTCTTCTTCCACCTGGTCCCCCAGATACTCATGACAGTCAATACGGGCGGCCCACCACCTCTCGTCCACACCTTCGTTGGGCTGGAAATTCTCCGCACGCCTCCTGTCGTCTTCATCACCCACTTCATCGCCCACATGTTCTGCCGCAGAAGCGTCTTCATGACCGCCGGCCACTACATCTCCACCAGCGGCATCTGAACCAACCATGGCTGATGATTCTGCCCTCTCCACGAACTCGACATACACCATTGGCCTCCCATATATCGCAGCATCAGGGTTGCACACGACCTCCATGTAGTTCGCCCATGAGGTGTCATTGGTCACCTTCAAAATTTGCCATATGCTCTCCCTTCCATCATCCACCATTGAGGCATAGACTGCCTCGATCCGTAACTTATTCCTTGCGGTCTGTCGATCGAACGCTGAACGGACACACCTCCGTAGCTCAGCCAAGCTCATAGCGCTCAGACCGGGTGCCCGGATCACGGTCCGCTCGCAATTTGACATGTCCGCCCCATACGCCCCATCACGTACGAGACCACTCCCATAAAACACGAACAATTGTTCAATGCCAGCCATTGCGTACCTAACATAAGTAACAATCGTACCATTTTAGTACACAGCATGTAACAATCGTACCATTAAAAAAATTGCAACATACATCACATTACATATTTATTTCATTTTTTTTGCATTGCTATATGTTTTTTTACCTCAAACACCCGCTACCCCATTGTAACATTAACAGTGCGGTATTTCATACATCTTCCTACCGCCTATAAAGTTGATTAGTATATGTTTTGTATTTGTAAACATACAATTTATTTTCACTACAATACATCAAATTACTTATTCCTATGACCTACAATATCTATTACTAATATTTTTATTTCTCAATCTATGCTACTACTTTGTAAGTTTGTATTCCATGTTTTTTTCTAATTAATGCAAAAAAAAACCTTTTACTAATTTTCCTACATTTGTTTTCTAACTTTTACTTAATACATGTTTTATTGATTTGTACTATAACTTTGTATTACTGTAATTGCATTTTTATTCTAATGTGTCAATTTTATTTCCAATTTATTTTTACCACCTACCGCACTGTATGCACTTCTTCCCTAAGTGCACTACTTGTATGTTCCTAATCCTGCTAATATTGTTATCATCTCCAAATGCTCTAAGATAAATATGTACTTTCTCAACGTCTACACATCTGCAAGTTCATATTTTCGCACAACATTAAACTACACTACAATACGTATGTTCACAGTACAACATTACATACACTACAATACATCATGCCTAAAATATACAAGATTTGCTACAAACACATACCGTACCAAACATTGACATAAAATAACATTACCAAAATATGGTTTGCTTAATTATACACTAATGACAAACATAAATTTATAGTTGCATGGGCACAAGACTTACCTCTTCTTGAAGCTCACGAGACGATCTACAACTTTTGTATTTGCAAAAACCGCAGATTCCGAACGAACACAACTCAAATCTACAGGTTTTCACTCGTCACTTTCCTTCACTTCCTCACTCTCTCGCTCTGTCTTCGTTTCAGCTGTGCTTGAGCTTCCCGGCTGACCAAGCATTTCTGCTCCCTCCTTGCGCTTTTAAGTCCGCATTTCATTCACCATGGAGAGGGGGCCGTTTTTGAGCTCCTGACGCGTGTGCGGCCGGGTATAAGAAAGCCAGCGGTGCTACTCCTTTTTTTCCTTTCGGCTCGCGACGAGACCGCGCGGTGGGGGGCAAAGATTCGTGCGGTCGGGGGCTCAATCGCGCGCTCGGGGGGACGTCGCGCGCTCGCGCCAGCAGTCGCGCGTTCGCGCGGTCGGGCGCGAGGACGCGCGCTCGGCGCGGCGGCAGGCGGGTCGTGCGGTCTGGTACCGCACGACCCAGTGAACAGTCCGGTCGTGCAGTACCAGACCGTACGACCGGGACAGGTGGCGGCCGGTGGTGATCGCGCGGTGGAAAGGGGTCCAAAATTGGATTTTTTTGCACAGAGGGCCAAAAACGGAATTTTTGATGCACAGGGGTCCAACAGTGTCCAAATTTCGCGCGGCTCGGTTTGAATGCGACCACTACACCGAGCTCAGATCAAAGGATAGACAACGCAATGTGACCACCCCAACAATGGCGACCGAGCTTCCGCCGGGCAACGACAATCGAGCTCCCACCACAAACTTCTTCTCAGGCGATGACAATAGTGAACGAGTTCCCACCACATGCTTCTTCTTAGGCGACGGCCGACGACGGGATTAGGTTTATGGTTCATTGGGACCCTTGGGTTTAGAAGGAGAGGGGACGTGGTGGCCCAGTGGTGGGGTAGTGGTGGCGGCAAGGCAGGGGTGGCACCACCGGTGGTGGGATCGGAGGAGGGCGCTGGGTGGCACGATATGGTGGTATGAGGAAATTTAGATTGGACGGGTCAGTGTGGCGGCGACAAGGAAAAGGTGGCTGTGCAACAAGGTTGCGGGGGCGTCGTTGGCCGCCGATGGTGGATGCTGGGCGGGGAAGGTGTCAGAATCAGCCATCCTGGAGTACCTGAAGAAAGGAAGAAGTCTGAAGGAAATAATGTTTCGCTGCGTTCAAGTTATTTCCATCCGATGGTGGGGAACTGACTTAACTCCAATGAAGCCACTTCAACGGCCCAGATCGCCTGTGACAACAGCTGGTTTAGTAGTCAAATGATTACCTGTGTCTTGGTTTAACGCTCATGTTAATTTGGTTGTTAATCCTGTAATCGCGTATTAAGATCACTGTCAGATTATGTACTCCTATATGTGCTTTCGGAACTGAATGGAAAGCATATTCGCCGTCAAAAGTTATCTTCAATAGCTAGCTTAGTGTAGTTCCTGTAGCCCTAGATACTTCGTGGTTCCTGCGACTTGCTTATCCCTTTGCGATTTCTCCAGATTTCTCCTGTGCGATTACACTCTCCAGTCGGATTCCTACCGGGATCTGACAGAAGGGGAAGGAGGCGAGTGGATCTCATGAAGAAGCAGAGCGGCAATAATAAAGGAGCGCCGGGGATGAAGAGAGGGGGGAGAGGGAGTTCTCGTTGCAGTCAGTACGGAGGAAGAAAACGTGGTGGCACACGGTGAAAAAGAAGCAAGGAGTGAGGTGGGGGTCTGTGTGGACACGCGGAGTCTCTCAACCAGGGCCGTACACTGTTTCACAGGGGGAGACTATGTGGTGCACCCCCACACCAACTCTGATCCGCTCCAGCTCCGGTGAGCGCATCGGCCAGGCAGCCAGCCAGCGACGCCTCCTCCGCACTGAAGCTTAGTACAAGAGGGGCCACCAACTGGGATGCCCAGCGCGATGAGCCCAACGGTGACATCACTAGAAGACGCCAATCTCCCACCAGCACTCGGCACAAAGCCGCCGTCGACAACGTCCAAGAGTAGCGGATCCAAGAATTTTAGAATGGGTATTCGAAGTTACAAAGTTTGCCTTTGTTACTTCTTTAGTGATTGCATGCACTTCATATTCCTTAGCACTTATAAACAACTAATTATAGCATACAGAGCACTTCATATTCCTTGGCATAATGTTATGCAATGGAAAAAACTAATTCTAGGATTCTAGCATACAGAATAATCTATCCTGAATGATCTGACAAATCATAACTAAGCAAACTATGCACAAATAAGCCACACTAAGCAATTAAAACAGTCAACAACCCAAGTTAACACAAAAGGGATGTCCAATCGACCAATCTAGATCGGGTATTTAACTAACCAATAGGTCCCGATTAACTGAAGTCCACATAATACTACACTAATCTAATCGAGCACGGCACAGAACAACTAAGTAGATAGCAGTATAGCACTGGCGAATTCGCCTATCCAGATGAACGCATGCACCTTGCCAAGTTGCCATCAACTTCCCAGAGCATGCCGTTCTCGAGCTCCCTATACGGGAACAAATTCGACAGGAGCTCATCGCCTGCAACACATCAAACACAACAGATTCGATCAGATACATCACAACACATACCCATAGAGATAATCATCGACGCCATAAATCCAGTTCAAATCCGAACCCAGACGTAGATATGACGATTTGAGTTCAATCAAGCGAACAAATCACAAGTTTTTTCTTAGTAATTCCAGATCGGCAACCAAAAAGTAGCACAAATGACTCGGTTTTAACTCTTGGAACACATGAGCGATCAGATCTAACCATGGCTCCTCCAAATTCCTACTCCCCAACTCAAAACCCAACTAAAAACGACCCGAAAACCCCCAAAAAAATCAGAGAAAAATAACGGGAGTGGAAGCGCGCACCAGTAAGAAGATCCTGTTACACGACCATGGTGCCGCCTCTTCAAATCTCTCCCCTCGAAAAAATCGGCAGCAAGGCCAGGAACCCTAGCGACCTCTCGAGGTCGGGGAGTGGAGTAGCGGCGGACGGAGAGGGGGTCCGAGGCAGCGGCGACCTCCCTGAACTTTTATAGTCTCCCCCAAAGGGGAGACGGCGAGGTGTGGATGGAGGTGGAGCTGTCGATTTGCGTGTGGAGGTGACGAGGTCGCCACTGTCTCTACTGCCGATTTATTTGAGTGGAGGAGTGGGCGATGCGGGCCAAAGCTGCGAGTGCGGAGGGAATGGCCGAGCGCTGCGATGCGAGCGATTTGCGTGTGGAGCCCATTTGCGTGCGGGCCTGCGGGAGACGGGCTGACGGGGAGAGTTACTTCGAAAATAAAGAATTCGGCCCAACTAAGTATATATATATATATATATATATATATATATATATATATATATATATATATATATATATATATATATATATATATATATATATATATATATATATATATATATATGCAATATACCTTGCATATACTGGTTTTTTGTCTAAAAAATTTGGGTATTCAACTGAATACCCATGAATCACTGTAGATCCGCCCTTGTCCAAGACGGACCTGAGGAGGAAGCAACGGGGGGTGTTGGCCATGAAGCCCTGTCCGACAACCCCCGCTGGACATTGAATTGTGGCGTTTGGGGCCAGGGTTGAAGGAGCCATGAGGACGATGCTCTGGCCTGCCGCCATGGCCACTGTCTCCATCGCTCGACCTCGACGGGTAGGAGAGCTCGGAGGAGTACGAATCCGAGGTGCCAAAATCCTTAACCCTGGTGAGGTGGATGAGGACTCTAGGCCAGCGTCTTCTCCTCCACAACAGTACCGACAGCTTGCTAAAGGTGCGCTCCGAGGGGTTGGGGTTCGGCTCCGCCACGATGAGTCACCTCCTTCGGAATGAGGTTGGGGTCCACCGTCCAGGCCTCTCGGCTGAAACTGGACATGTTCGCACGACTCGCCGTGTTCGGTGCGATGCTCTGAATTCAGCACGTCGGCGACAGGATGGACATGGCCGTGAGCCAGTCCCAGAGGTGCGCTGGAATTCCCAGAGGCTCCAACGCGACCTTGAACAGGACGGGTCTCACTCCAGGCCTGCGCCGGATTGCTCCATGTTTTGACGAAAAGGGAGATTCAAACCTGCATAGCATATTTCCTTGTACATCTCCATAATGTCTTTACAAGGTGGAAAGAGCAAAGAATCTATACCTGTCAATAGTCCTTACAAATCCGAACACGAAACAAACAGTCCCTACTGACTTCAGTCATACAGCAAACTATGACCAGTTCCGACTAAACCGACAACATTTTTTATGAGAAAAACAAACAAACAGAAAAGATTCTAAAAATTTAAGAGGCCTTCTTTCCTTAGATGTAGGTATATCCCTAATATCGCTTCATCAACATTCTACAGAATATACACCGCTCTCATCAGAGTCCATAAGGTTCTTAAAGGAAGCCGGAATAGGAGGCAATTCAATGTCGACAACAGCTTCCAACATGTGAACAACTTGCCTCATGGATGGCCTTTGCATCTCGTCATCCTGGATGCACCAACAAGCAACCCTACAGATAACATCCAGCTCCTTCACATTAGCATTTCCTTCCAGCCTACCATCCAGCAAGCATAACACATCTTCTCCTTCATTCACTTTAGTAGCAGCATAGAGGGGGAAATACCGATGATTTTTTAATCCCATTTGCTTAGTAGTCCTTGTCCCAGAGATTATTTCGAAAAGCACAACACCAAAGCTATACACATCAGCCTTGTGAGTTATAGCCTGACCAGATATCCACTCTGGTGCAAGATAACCAATGGTCCCACGGATAGTAGTCAGCACTCCGTTGAAATCCCGTCCAAGAAGCTTTGCCATGCCAAAATCTGCTATTTTGGGGCAGAATTCAGCATCAAGCAGTATATTTTCAGGCTTAATATCACAGTGTATGATGCAACTCCTACATTCCTCGTGTAGATAGGCCAAGCCTTTAGCAATGCCAAGCACAATTTGATAACGAAGATTCCAACTTAATACTCCAGAGCTTTCTGAAAAGAGATGAGCATCCAAAGAACCATTTGCCATATACTCGTAAACCAGCAACCTTCTCGTCCCTTCAGCACAGAATCCCAAAAGGTGCACTAGATTAGTATGTTGAATCATCCCGATTGTCTGTACTTCTGTCCGGAATTCCTTATCTCTGTGCACTAGGCCTTTGAGCTTCTTCACAGCAACAACATTTGACCCTGCAACTGTTCCCTTGAAAACACTTCCAAAACCTCCTTCCCCAAGTTTGTCGGAGAAGTTTCTTGTTGCTTTCTTGAGTTGTGCATAAGAGTAAACACCAAGAAATCCTTCCACTTTTGTCTGTCTTGCAACAGATGAGGATCTCTTGTATACCCAAAAAAGCACCAATATGATAAGAGTAATAGCTATTGGACCAATAACCAATATAACAACTTTTATGTGCTGCCCATTTTTCCTCTGAGAACCTATACGCATATAAATCTTTTTGTATGGAGGGTTCTCAACTAAAGTCAAATTAAGCAATATGTTGTACCATATCTTGCACCCAGACTGGTAGGAATAAGCAGCGCAATAGCATTTGTGCAGACAGGCTGCTTGACATTCTTCACTACTTCCTGCCATCACAAGCTGAGGGTTGTCAGGAAGACGCTGCAGGTTGTCTAACAAAATAAACGAGTCAGAGGAAATGTCATCTTCACAATTTGAGGGGGTAATTCTAGAGCAGCCACTAACAAAATTTCCAAGTTCCCATTCATTTGGATACATCGGTCTGAAACCATCAATACATTTGCATGTTCCCGCGCTTGTGCAAACACCAAATGCACCACAGAAAAAAGCACTGACTTTGCAGCTGGAAGGGTAGCTCCATAGAGGTTGCCAACCACTAATTGTCGCATTATTCACCCACCTCAGCAAACTGACTTGCCCCAGATGCAATCTCATGAATTCAATATCATTTGGGTTTTTTGGATCATTTAGTCGGACCAAACTGCTATCGTCTTTGTAGGTAACCATCCAATCCGGAAAGGTTCCACTATAGCCATGCCCATCAATGAACATGATGAATCCCCTCTTCCTACTTTGGTCAAGCATGAGGGTACAATTATAAGGAGGCTTGTACAAAGTAAGCGATATGTTGGCTCCAATGACAATGTCCAATCCAAGCCATGCTCCAGGGAGAAGCCCATCAGCTGGGTAATCAAAGCTTTGCCACACAACATTAGAAGAGTTGAGTTGATCTCTTACAACAAAATTTCCAGTGTTAAGGAGAACTGCCACAGCGGTGGCTGATCCGTTTCTCGTTGAATTCGAGGTCCAGAGAACAGATCCAAGCTCCTCAATATACAGTTCACCACCTGCATCGAGGTACAACGATGTATTAAGGAAGCTGGTGATGGGAATTCTGTTTCCCAGCCACAACCTTGTTGGGCTGCTGCTTATCAAGTTCTTGTACTGTATGCCCAAGTAGCGCTTCGTACCACCTGGGGAGAAGAACCCCAACTCAAATACACCATTTTCTGAGACCAAGGTTGCACTGCCTGAGATTGATTGGCCAGTAAGAAGGGTATCTGTTGCAGCCACAGCTTGGTTGCTCACAAATATTAGGACCATGTAGGGAATCAGTGCAACAAAGAGGGCAGAGATAGAATACTTGCAGTTCATTTCTTCATGTGCAAGAACAATCTATGAAGCAAGAAGAAGGCACTCACAATAAATGATCAATATGAACATATTAAAACAAAAGGTACTATAATAATACATACCTCTCATGTTGCTCCCCTTTCCATGCAATATACTGCACCTCTGCAGTTTTTGGTAATGGTGATTGATTTTGTTTAGAAACTGGAGAGCAATGTGTTTGCCACCCACAGCCTTCAATTTATTGCTTGTACTTGATCTGGACAGTCAACTATCCAGCAGTCACAATCGACGTGCTTGACATCGAATTGGCTAAGCATCCTTATCTCAGTAGTTCCATATGTAGCTCACGATGGGGCAGCATATTTCAGTTTTCCTTTTTCTCAATTCTCATATCAATTTTCAAGGTAGGCAAATGAATGCTGGCTGGAAAGCCACTATTCTGGCCAAGGGAGCAGGGTGGGGGTACGATGATCATTTATGCACTTTCAGTCCTATCAAGTAGAGAGATTATATGGTGGCTTAGCAAGATTGTTTTGTTCAAGAAATAGTGGGTTGCAGCTTCTCAGCCTGGAAACAAATCTTCCCCAATTTAGGTTACTTAGGCATTTCACTCAATATAAGGTGGGAAATGGCAGGAATAGAGCACTCTGGCAAGCTGGATAGTTGAACTGATTCTGGGCCACTTGCATCCAAACAGCCCAACAAGTTTACTCATGTTCCTTGAGCTAATGTAATGGGATGGTGGTCTAACAATTTTTAGCTGGTCAATATTGGAGTGCATGGAGTACCAACTTACGCATATCACTCAATATAAGGTGGGAAATGGCAGGAATAGAGCACGCTGGCAAGCTGGATAGGTGAACTGATTCTGGGCCACTTGTATCCAAAGAGCCCAACATGTTTAGTCATGTTCCTTGACCTAATGTAATGGGATGGTGGCCTAACAACTTTTAGCTGGTCAATATTGGAGTGCATGGACTGGAGTACCGACTTGAGCGGCTTTTACCAAATTGGAACATACCATGAAGGCAACATATGCATAACTCAATAGCTAATTTGCTATCACAAATGAAAGTGCTGAAAACATATTAAGGCAGGAAACAAGATAAAGATAAGCCAGTCTGTGCTAATGTGCTGAATAACTTGAACTGTCTTCAACGAGATACAGATGATCAATCGTATTGAAGGCACTGTGCCACCTGAATGTTACACCTTTCATGTGGACAATGAAGAAAGAGTGCATTAAAAAGAGAAACTCCATATCACTAAATCCAACTCCTAGTTTGGCTGTAGATACTAATATATGGCACTGAATGGCACATTGCATCCAGTAAAAAGACACAAAAAGGTGTAGGAAATCTTTTCTAAGAAAGTAGTTTTGGTTAATACGCACCAAGCAGTTAATGTCTGGTACTTTTGATAGTGCAGTGTCACCTAACTCTACACTGGGCTTAAAAAAAACTTGGAATGCCATACTTGCTCTGCTGTCCTGGTAAATCTGGATTTGAAGAAAACCATTGGTATTTGATTTAAAGATCCAAAGAATAAAAGGTAGTATCTTCTATTGGAATTAATGCAAAAACAGAACTAAATGTGGATATACTGAAATCACTGACCTGCAACCAAGAGGCCAACGAAACTTAACAGCCTGAACCTGGACAAACAAGCTTAATCAGGTAGCATACTGTAATTTTTTTCTGTGTGGGCTCCAAGATATCATACTGTAACTAATTAGTATATATGAGCAATATATGTTGTATAATTCGCCTCTTGTGTTTCTTCTTTCTTTTACGTTTTACTCAAACTTTTCTTGTATGAAGGTAGGGTAACCCCCCTCCGATATTCTCAATTAATCCATGAACCATTGCTATTTTCACTAGAGTTATCTTATCGAACATATAGCACGGTACTTTTCCTCTATTTCCAGGATCCTACCATTTGTATAACCATGCATACCTTGGCAGGGGCGGATCTACAGTGGGTCATGGGTGTTCAGCTGAACACCCAAATTTTTTGACAAAAAATCTAGTATATATAAGGTATAATACATGTATATATATTAAATTGGGTCAAAATAGCAATTCTAGCCTCAGTCCACCAGTAAATCATTAGTCGGGCCGGCCGACGCTCGCGCCTGCGGCCCAGCCCATTGCGAGCGATCGAAACAGCGTCCGCCACTCGGCCCGATCGATCCGCATCCCGCCCGATTTCGTTTTTTGTTTGACTTGCCTTATTAGACTATTCACATGTGTCATATGATTTGTATGGCACATGAGGTCGGTGCTTTGTTTTGTTTATCGAAATGTTAACCTTGTCATATGAAATCCTGTATGTTGAATATTTCTAGAAGTCCAAAATATATATTTGATTTGCATTAGGGTGTAGATGAATCTCCACATTTGTTATCTGTGGATTATTAAAGTATACAAACAAAATGTTTGAATCCAGCACTGTAAGTGCATGGTTTTGCATTGTTCTGAATTCTTTTACGAAGTTCTGAATTTTCAAATGAATGTCACCATTTGTATGTGCAGGTTAATGAGTTTGTTAAACGTGCTAGAGCTGCCAAGATTCATGCCTATATAATTGGCCATCTGAAGAAGGAGATGCCTACAATGATGGGGAAAGCTAAGGCTCAACAGCGACTCAGACAACTTAGAAGATGAGTTTGCAAAGGTACTTACAGGCAACAGCGACTCAAGATTGAGTATATTTCAGTTCTTCCATTGGGCAGGGAAATCAAATGCATTGATGCTACATAATCTTCACGTGCTTGCATCTGAATTCGAACTATTTTCATTCTTGTCTTTTTGTGCAACATTCATGCTGGACTGATACAAGTAATCCGGTGGAAACAGGTCCAAAGGGAGTACCATCTTCCAGCTGAAGATGTTTGTAGGAGAGAGTTGAAAAGAGTAAAAAAGGGCAGGATCATCAAGGTATGCAACTGTCATTAATTTCTATGATTTGCTATTTAGCTCATGTCATTATGCTTAGCTTTATGTCGCTTATTTTCTCGTAATAAATCATTAATTTCTATAATTTCTATATTTTTATTATATCTATATACACGTATTGTTGTATCGATGTTTTTTTGGGGGAAACGATGTGCCGTGGTATTGACGTATTTGAACAACCTGGCTTCGAAGTCTGAACACCCATCCTAAAAATCCTGGATCCGCCACTGTACCTTGGGCAGTGCGTTGACTGTTGTATGGCCTCTAGAAACCTGTCTTGCAGTCATTCTATTTCTAGCACAACTCTTCTCTGTTACACAGATGCGGTAATAGTAACCTTTGCTAGTAGTTGAAACCTAGAAGCTACAAAGGGAACTTTATATATCCATCAACAAGTCAACAGTAATGCCAGTCCTATACCTGAATGCCTGACGTCCTGACGATGACCTCTAACTAGTTGATAAATATGTTTTATAAATGTCTTTTTGTCTTTGCAGATTCAGATTAAAGGATGAATCATTCAATTGATGGTTTCTTCCCACTCCCCATTACTGTCTACTGTTAAGGCATTATGTCTAATTTAACTCACTTTGCTTGGTCAAATTGCTTGAAGAAGAGTGATTACCCTGAAAGCAGCAAGTAATCCTTGGTCATGAAGGGAATGCCTGCACACATGTGAATAGTCTAATAAGGCAAGTCAAACAAAAAACGAAATATGGAATCAACAAGCAGCTGATCAGTCTTGCACCACAAAAAAAAGTTTTTATAAAGCAGGCCACTTTAATCTATGGAGCAGTACAACCTGAAAGCGTGCCAATGCAAAATTCACATTATACACCCAAAAGAAAGAAACATAAACTTTACAAGAATATATGTGGACCATAATGTGCCAAATTAGTTAACTGTCGTTGTCGACTTAAGTAACCATCGACCCACCTAGCAGGCACATGTCCTTTTTGCTGCTGGTTTTTTGTTAACATTCCGTGTTCCATTACCTCTGCCTCCCAGAGCTAACCCTTTTGGTTGTGCCTTCCTTGCAATGCCGCTTTCATACATGTGCCTCGTTCTCCTCTTCAAAAGCAAGATTTTTAGTGCACCGATTACGGCCGGGATACATCCACACCAAGGGTTGAGCTGTCAGAAATCAAAATCGACAAGCCTGAAAACAACATGTGAATTGTAATGTTACAGCAAGTCAATATTCCGCTGTATATATGTGGATTAAATCCTTTTGCCAGTGATGCGTCCTGCTCCTAGGGTTCACTCACGGTTTAAAACCGCAGTTAATTTGGAGTAGAATTCTAAATTACTCCTTGCCTAGGGTTAACCTTCCGGTTTTGGACTAAGAAATTCCGTGTCAAGGTGTTGCAAAATTAGCTCGCTCTGAGAGGGAATTCCAGGTTCGGCGGGGGCAAACGCTGGAAATCAACACCGGCATCGCGTGCGTAAGAACAATTTACAAGCGCAGACCAAACGAACCTTAGGGCGCGGGGATGACATGCTCACACCGTCCGCATTGCCGCTGTTGCCTCCGCAGCTAACCCACGGGTGCCGCCTCGCCGTCGGCCGCCTCGCATTGGATTTTGCTGCCAGACCGGTGCCCGCCACCGGCCACCACTTCGGGCAGCCGTGCCGGCGCCCGATCCTGCGGCCAGTGCTGGCATAAGCCCGCCGCGCCGCAGATGAGCACCACGAAACTGGAATGGTGGCCCAGACGCCCCAGCTCGCGTGCTCCCAACTACTAGTCTTGTTAGAGCAACTCCAGCAGTAGCCCTCAAAACAGTGCCCCTACTTTTTATTTGAGGACTCTCCCTACTTTTGAGGGCTCTATTTTTTAAGCTACACTCCAGCAGGAGCACTCAAAACAGGACCCTCAAATTCATTCTTAGAGGGGATGACACATAGGACCCACCCTCATCCTCATCCTACTTTTGAGGGCCGAGGGGCAAAAAACTCACTCCAGCAGGGCCCTTACTTGAGCCCTCAAAAGTAGGGGCTCCCTCCAGAACCCCCAGTAATGAGGGCTCGAGGGGGAGATTTGAGGGCCCCTACTTTTGAGGGCTCAAGTAGGGGCCCTGCTGGAGTGAGTTTTTTGTCCCTCGGCACTCAAAAGTAGGATGATGGCTCAAGTAGGGGCCCTGCTGGAGTTGCTCTTAGCCAATTCCTCTCCTCCCAATCCACAGGGACGGATTGAGAATAAAAAGACCTAAAAATAAATGGATTTTTTTTACGAATAATCTATTTTTTATTAGGAATTACAGAAATATACCCGTGGAAATTTTTTTACAAAAATAGACTCAAGTCGCCTAATGGGAGGGCGACTGGAGCCTATCGCCCAACCGGGGGCCGACAAAGTCCCTGTCGCCCACCCATTGGGCGACTGCATCCAGTCGCTCTCCCATTGGGCGACTTTCATGCAGTCGCCCAATGGGCGGGCGACTGCATGAAAGTTCCCCGTGAATGTTTTAAATTTTGTCAATTTTGTAGTTTTAAACTGGTAAAAAATCTCCTGGAGTTGTAATAAAAGTTTATGTTCATTGTATGTTGTAGGTGCGTAAAAAATTTTGGAAATTTTTTTTAGGAACGATTGATCGTAGAACGATCGGTACATACAATGGTAAGTGATATTTTGATGTTACTGAGAATTCGTGTCTCTGGGCTAAACTGTCCTATTTTGTCATATCAGTATATCACTGTGCAAAGCTGTACTCTTGTGTCATGTGATGATGGCAGACATCACAGACGGTTTGTATTAAAAATCGTCTGTGATATGTTTCCCGCCTCGTAATCCTCCAAAATTTTATAATCTCTCGCTTGAGTCCGAGTAGAATTCAGTTTTGAGACACCTTCAGTAAAACGGGCATAACTTTTGCATACGATGTTCGTTTTCGACATTCTTATACTTGTTGGAAAGCTAACGACGAGCCCGATCCAAAAAAAATGACTGGCTTATGCCATTCGCCCTTCAAGACCCTCAAAATCGGCCATCTTTGACCTAAACCTGCGTTGCAAGTTTTTAGTTTCTGTTTTTGCCTTTTCTCTTGGTCTTCCCTTTGGAATTTGGATTTTGCTTCAACTGAAAAGTTGTAGATCTCATCGAAATCTTTCAAATGAGTATATATATAAGCCATATAAAACTTTGTTATTTTATCTTTTGAGACTAGTTGTTTATATTGTATCGGTATATAAAACTTGTGATAGAGAGTATTACAGACGGTTTGTATGTAGAACCGTCTGTGATAATCTGACTGCTGGGCCCGTCGATTCTCCTCAACCCAATCCTAGCCCTAGTGATATGACAAAATAGGACAGCTTTACCCAGAGACACGAATTCTCAGTAACATCAAAATATCACTTACCATTGTATCCGGAACTATCCGTGTCCGACTCTGACAAAAAATATGGAAAAGAATACGGGATCAGCAATATCCGCCCGTATCCGCTTCGTTTGCACCCCTAGTGATATGACAAAATAGGACAGCTTTACCCAGAGACACGAATTCTCAGTAACATCAAAATATCACTTACCATTGTATGTACCGATCGTTCTACGATCAATCGTTCCTAAAAAAATTTCCCAAAATTTTTTATGCACCTACAACATACAATGAACATAAACTTTTATTACAACTCCAGCAGATTTTTTACCAGTTTAAAACTACAAAATTGACAAAATTTAAAATATTCACGGGGAACTTTCATGCAGTCGCCCGCCCATTGGGCGACTGCATGAAAATCGCCCAATGGGAGAGCGACTGGATGTAGTCGCCCAATGGGTGGGCGACAGGGACTCTATCGGCCCCCGGTTGGGCGATAGGCTCCAGTCGCCCTCTCATTAGGCGACTTGAGCCTATTTTTGTAAAAAAATTTCCACGGGTATATTTCTGTAATTTCGAATAAAAAATAGATTATTCATAAAAAATTCTAAATAAATCCCTCTCGCCGCGCATCAACTGCTCTACGCTAGATCGACACCAATGAGTCCCTCTTTAGAAGACGTTCGTATTAATTTTTTTATAACTTTTGGTCGAAAATAAATAGTAATAGTTAAAAAATAGTTTTTAGAAGAATAGAATGAGCGATATAGGGTCTGTTTTTTTCCTCCGTAGCTGGCGGCTTTTGGCTTTTGCTACAATACCTAACTTTCAAATTGAGTATTTTCTCAAGACGGGGTCTACAAGTTAAATGATATACACGTTAAAAGCCCAACATCTGTACCAGCCAAAATCACAAGTGAGTATCTCTCTCTCTCTCTCTCCGTAATCTGTACCATAAACAACCAAAATTCAAAAATTTCAGCCAAAAGCCAAAAGCCGCAGCCGTTGCCAAACAGGCCCATAAAAAGTGTGAGAGAGATACATGCACATGATGTAAGTGAGAGAAAGTAAAAGAGAGATGTATGTGCGTGATGGGAGCGAGAGAAGTAGAGTGAATGATGCACCCGTGACTCCCTGTCTTATCCCTGAAATGAGATGGTAGCGAAAGGAGTGGAGAAACCGCTTCGAGAGTCGGGTGTTCGTATTGACTTTTAGTTTTGCTAAGCAGGAGTTAGAATCAAAAGAGAATACGATCAGGGTATTTCTATTCTATTCAACTGGACCAGCCCTTTGTGTTGACGACTATCGATCCCACGAGGAAGAAGGATGCAAGAGGGGATACCTAAACAAAAAAGCCCCAATAGGCGGCCCCTTCCCGTGCACAGCGCTCGTGTGACTAATCTGCTCCAACTCATGACTTGTCCGACACAACACCATCACGCGGGAAGGATGCGCACGGCGGGGACGGCATGGCACCATAGCCGTGAGGCTGCTCAGGTGTTGGCCGCGGACGCGGCAGGCGGGTGCTTGAGTGCAACCGCGAACATTGCATGTGCGGCACGACACTCGTGCCGCATTGCCGCGCTGTGCATCAACTGCTCTACACTAGATCGACACAATCCGACGAGTCTCTCTTCAGAAGACGTTCATCTTGGTTTTTGCTCATGACTTTTAATTGTACCTGAAAGATCAAGCTCCATTTAAGTTGGTTTTGGTGTTAATGACATATACTTTATAATGTTTTGGGGAAAATGATAAATGAATTTATGAGACTAACATGTCTATTTGAGTTTATCTTTGGTTATTCTCATTTGGATGAAAAGGTGAAATCAAAGAGGTATGCATTCGAAATCGCTTTCTCATTTACAAATGCAATACTTAGATCCAAAATATAGATTGAAATCCTCAATTAGTCTAAAATGAATATGTGCATATGTCTTCACTATGTACACTTGTATGCACACATTTAGGGGAGCTCTCTATATATTTTGGAGTTTCATAAGTATTGATTCATGCTTCTTTCAATATGCATATTTGAGATCTTTACTTTGAAATACATACTTGAGTATATATAGCTTGTGCAGTATATATATATATATATACTCATGTGCAATCAGGTTGTCATCTAACTTATCCATTGTGTGTTAATGGTTGGATGACTAATGACAACCGGATAAGTAAGCTTTGTTTAAAGCTTATCTTGGAGTATACATTTGTTGTGTACATATTGTATACTCGCAAATCAATTTCATATCTCATCATTTGTTGAGATTGTCATGAATTACCAAAATGGTAAAGTTTGGTAATCGATGACAATTGTTTTGTGGACTAACATTTTCCATGAGTTGGATGAATATGTTAGGTTCCACAAATAAAGATGATTTGGGATGACTTCATGAGTTGAAGGTCATCAAGTCAAAGTTGATGAAGAAGAGGTAGCTTCATGTGTTGAAGGCTATCAAGACAAAGGCTTCATGTGTTGAAGGCTATCGAGAAGAAGATGCTTCATGTGTTGAAGTATGTCAAAGATTGATCATGTGTTGATCAAGTGAAGACCATCATGAGTTGATGGTGTTGATGAAAAGAAAGTATCATAAGTTGATGCCTATCAAGGCAATGACCCAAGGCAAAGGTATGACTAGTTACGGCTAAGGATGCGTTCCTAGTCTTTTACCGGTTTTGGTGTTTGGTTGGAAGACCGGATTGCTAGTGTAGGTTGCTGTACTATTAAGAGGGGGTCATGTCTAGTAGTTTGAGTCCCATCATGTGTTGATAGCTCAAACATCACTTGCTCTAGCTCATCTTGACATGATGCCATTATTTGCGAATGTGTTTTGCAAATAGTTGAGGCTCATGTATCTAATCCTTGCGGCATGTGACTTAGGTTTGCGAATGTGTTTTGTAAACATGAGAAGTCCATGTACCTAATCTTTGTAGTATGATCTAAGTTTGCAAATATATTTTTGCAAAAGTTGGAGATCATGCATTATCCCTTGCATGGTCTAAAATTGTTTGTTGCTATTTCCTTTGACATTAGACCATGGTAGTGACTCTTTGGATGTCTTTTGATTTTTGCATTGATCTAATGTGTTTGAGATCATGCAAATAGATGGGTTATGTATTCCTCTGAATAAGCTTTCCATAGAGTCCAAGATCACTCAATTCCGACATCGGAGTCAAAAGTTATGACCGTTTTTCCGAGTGTCGTCTGTGCTGAAAAACCAAAAACGGAAGTACTGCGATTTGTACTGCGGTAGTTCCGATTTTTCCGGAAGTACCGCAATTTGTACTGCGGTAGTTTCGTTTTTTCCGGAAGTTCCGATTTCCGAGCGGAACGTTTTTTCCAGAGAGCGACCTTTTGAATGACTTGGCCTCGGGAAAATCGGAAGTACCGCAATTTGAACTGCGGTAGTTCCGATTTCGCTGAGAAACGGCTAGTTTTCTGACCGTTGGCGAGGAAATCGGAAGTACCGCAATTTGTACTGCGGTACTTCCGATTTTCCTGATTTTTCAGGGGTTTGGGTCGAACGGCTAGTTTTCTTGTGTGGGGTATAAATACCCCCTTGTGGCTGATTGGAGAGGTTGTTGGTTCATTCATTCCTGTGTTCTTGAGCTACAGTGAGGCTCTCCACTCAATTGTGCATGTGTTGCACTTTGTGAGAAGGGAGAGAGGATCTAGAGTGCATGTGTTGCATCTAGAGGTGGACTTAGTGTCCAATTGAGCTTGTGCATCCGTTGCACGTGGTGAGAGTCAAGTGATGGACTTGACTTGTTACTCTTGGAGTTTGCCGACTCCTAGACGGCGTGGGAGGCGTCGTGCGCGGTGATCTTCTCAAGAAGCTTGTGAGAAGACCCGACGATGTTATGAAGGTCGGAGCTCACCTACCCGGAGCGGGAAAGAGCTACCACTAGTGGATTGGAGGTGCTTCGGCTTAATTCGTGGAGCCGGTCTGATTTGTTCGGGCTAACCTCAACGTGGACTAGGGAAGACCGGCAAGTCTCCGAACACCACGGTAAAAAGAGATTGTGTCATTTGTGGTTTGCTTTCTTGTGCTCAATTTAATTTCAAGTAATTTACATTCTTAGAAATAATTTGATTGCTTGTATACCTAGGATTGCAAACCTTGACCTAGGCTAGAACTATTAGTGCACTTAGGCGATCTTGCTTGACTTAGGCGCTATTTGTACTAAACCAACTTGAATTTAGCTTTTGCATTGCATACTTGGTTTAGGCAAATAGAAAAGGTCTTGAATTGCAAGTATTAATTTGTAGAGAATTTTTAGACTGCCTATTCACCCCCCTCTAGTCGGCCACCTCGATCTTACAAGTGGTATCAGAGCTTGGTCTCTCATATATTAGGCTTAACCGCCTAGAGAGTATAAGGATGGTGACTAGTAGGATTGCGCACCTAGATGAACCACCTCTATTCAATGGCTTAAATTATAATGATTGGAAAATCTGCATGATTTGCTATTTTAAGGCCATGAGCCCAAAAATATGGCGGATTGTAGATGTGGGCTTTTCTCCTCCTAAGGACCCTCTTGTTCCAACAATTGAGGATGAGAAATGCTCACATCTCGACGCTCAAGCTATTAACGCTTTATTTAGTGCTTTGAGTGTAGAGGTGTTCAACACAACATGCAATCTCAATAGCGCTCATGATATGTGGACGAAAATTCAAGATAAATATGAAGCGTCCACCTCATCCGATGAGGATTGCATACAAGAGTGGATGTCGGGAGAAGAATGCTCAACTTCTAGCTCCGACGATGATGAATCCACCATTTCCTCCACATCAACTCGATGCTTTATGGCAAAAGGTAAAAAGAAGGTAAATTTTGATGATAATGATGATGCACCTTCTTATGATGAGTTGATGGACATACTAGAAGAACTTAATGAATTTCTTGGAAAGGAGAAAGCTAAATTTAAGGTTTTGAAGAAAGAATATGTCTCTCTTCAAAATAATTATGATGTGTTAAAAGAAGAACATGAGTCTCTTCTTTTCAAGGAATATTCTAAACCTAGCATGGATATAGGAATTACATGCAATTTGTTAGATGATACACCATGTGTAATTCCTACCTCTAGCATTTCATCTAAAAATAATGTATCCACCTCATGTGAGGATTTAATAGATGATATGCCATGTGTAGCCTCTAGCTCTAGCAATTCATCTAAAATTAGTGTTTCTACCTCATGTGATGATTTGCTAGATTTACCTTGTTGCTCAAATATAGATGCTTCTACTTTCTCTATGCATTGCAATACTAACCTTGTAGAGGAAAACAATGAGCTCAAGGCTAAAATCACACAATTGAAGAATGACTTGGAGAAAAGCTACAAAGAGAAAGCCTCTCTTGACAAAATATTAGGAAGTCAAAAATTGTCAAATGACAAGAGAGGTATAGGCTTCGTCTCCAAGAAGGAGAATAGCAAGACAAGACACAATGCAAGACACACAAAGAAAGTCAAGTGCCATGGATGCAATGAAATGGGTCACTTCGCCTCTAAGTCCCCAACAATGTGGAAAACAAGAAATATCCATCCATGAAGAGGCAAACCGGTAATGAGCAAGGCAAGAAGATTAGAAGAGGTAATAATTGCCAAACTTGCTATAATTGCCGGGAAAAGGGACATTTGAGTAAGGATTGTCCCAAAGGTATCATTCCTAAGCCATCTCTTTTCAATGAACATTATTTGCTTAGGAAGGATAAGAATGGCAATGTGTTTGCTAAAAATGTTAGTTTACATAAAGTTAATGTTAGGGCCATTTGGATGCCCAAATCTATTGTGACTAACATTAATAGACCCAACCAAGTTTTGGGTTCCAAAACGCACTTAAATGCTTAATAGGTACTTGGAGAAGGCATTGGAGGCTTGGCGCATTCATGAAGAAGTGAACTCCACCATATGCACAAATGAAAGCCAAGCTTGAGGATGATCCTACCAAATTATGAACCAATGCCATCTCGGTAACAAGTATCTACATTTGAATTTATATAGCCCCTAGCATTGTGTAGGTTGTATTGCGTGAAAATCATCTAAAAGGGGTGCTCTTGCTCTTGTGCTAAAATTTCATTATTGTAAATTATGAGCAAGATATGAGTGGCATATTAAGGGGGAGTGCTAAATCATATTCATGCGTATCACATCCCTAAGTGTGCCCAAATTAATTAAGTGCTAGAATTGTTTTTCAAAGTTGAGCCATTTAGCCAAAACTCAAAATCTTGAAATTATTAGTATATCTTTGAAAAATTAGTTGGAAAATGTATACAAATTCTTTTCAAAGGTTTTCTAAAGGTTTTGGCTTTAGAAAACCTTATTTCAAGTAAAATTGAGTTTTCAACCCAAAACTATCAATTAAGTATCTTGTTTTGGCTTTAAACTCAAAAATTTTCCAAAATCAATTCTAAAAGAAATTTGAAAATGTGTTCAATATCAAAAACCTAGAGTTGGCTATTTCAAACATTATTGGTATTCAAAAGTTTTCCAAAAGGCCAACCAATCAAAAGTTATTTGGTTTTGAAACTCGCCCAAAAACTTAAGTTGACCTATGTGCTCACAATCTAGCACTTAAATGAGTTTTACCATTTGAGCTAAAACTATTGACATATATTGGCTCACAAGGGTATTAACAACTCATACATACAATTGAATGCTTAATATACCCTGTTGTGATTACAGACCAAACAGAGAGAGATGTGGTAGTGGAGAGTTAGGAGAATGGTCTCTGCCTCCCCCATGGCCTTTCCTATGTATATATATTCACATGGGGTGTGCTTTTACATTTGTACCCTTACATCTGTGCATCCCCATCAGGGGTATTTAAGCCATTACACATGTCCTACTTTGGGCCTTACAATCTCCTAACAGGCCTGCTGGGCCTGGTGGGGGCCACCCCTACAACAGGAGCCTCTCATGGTTAAGGGCTTCACAGTGCCGGAGCCATGTCGTCGAGTCCTTTGGCCCCCTCCGTCCCTGCGGCCTGTGAACTCCGATCTGTGGTACTTTGGTGCACGGCAGAGCCCGAGGTCTGAGGCCGAAGCCGAAGCCGAGGCCGAGGCTGAAGCCTGTCGCTGCGGGCTTTCAAAGACGCGGTCGGAGCCGGCGCCTAGGCGACGTAGACGCGCACGTGCTCCGTCCCCTACCCTTCGAACGGGTGGCAGCGGAGCTGGCGCCTAGGCAAAGTAGACGCGTGCGCGCTCCGTCCCTCACCCTTCGAATGGGTGGCAGCAGAGCTGGCGCCTAGTCGAAGTAGACGCGCGCGCGCTCCGTCCCCTACCCTTCGAACGGGTGGCAGCGGAGTTGGCGCCTGGTCGAAGTAGACGCGCGCGTGCGCTCCGTCCCTTACCCTTCGAATGGGTGGCAGCGGAGCTGACGCTTCGTCGAAGTAGACGCGCGCACGCTCCATCCCTCACCCTTCGAACGGGTGGCAGCGGAGCTGGCGCCTAGGCGAAGTAGGCGCTCGCGGAGCTGGCGCCAAGTCGAAGTCGTGGTTGACGCAGTAGCGGAGGCGGCCCTCGCGCCGCCGACGTCGTTATGCTTCGAAGCCGTTGCGTCCCCGCGGTTCGGTAATGCGCTTTAAATGATGCCTGGAATTGCGCTGACGCCTGTCTTGTCGGGGGGCAGCCTGTCACGCCGTGCAATCCGCCGTCCTGTGAGCGGGGCACGCGGCGTCTTGTGATTGGCGTGTCGTGGGATGTGAGCGGTTACGTGATCGCGGCTGCTCGCCCCTTCCCTAGAGAAGAGGGACACGGGGCGGACGGGGAATGGCGCGCCATACGGCGTCTGGCCATATTCCGCGAAGGGGCCCTATTCGTGGCGCGGTGATGGCCCGAGCACCGGAGGCTACCTTACTGCGGGCGAAGGTCAGGCCAAAGACGGGAGCATTCCAGCTGGGGCGGAGGCTCCGTCTCAGAGGAGCGCGTCGGGTCGTGCGCCCCACAGTTATTTTGTGCGGGGGTCGCCACCCGGCGGGAGGCCACTGGAACGTCGCGCGTTGACTGTCCTTCGTGCTTCTGTAGTCGCGTCTGGACCGCCACGACGCCTCGGCTCCGGTTATGGGGGAGCGTCGCGACGCTTCGATTGCAACCATCAGGGCGAGGGGGCTTGAAATACCCCCCGTGACAGCGCCCCCCGCACCTCTACGCCTTCTTTCTTGTATCATCTTCTACACTTCCGTGGTAATCTCACCGCTGTGCTCTCCCTTCTGAGAAGCGATGGCATCTGTCGACAGGCGTGGCCGGGCGGCTGGTGAGTGCGGTATTCGCTGACGGTCCTCACCGCTGGAAGTGAAATACTCGCTCAAAGAACGCGACCCGGCGGCGGCGGACAAGTGGTGGCTGGCGGCGGAGAAGGATGGTTCGTTTTCCGGCGAGTTGGGTCCCTCGCTCGTGACCGAGAAGACGATCCAAGGGATGTTGCACGAAGGGAAGTTGTCCGAGCGCCAGGCGGTACGATTGCCCGCTGCTGACGAGATGGAACCGCGCCCCTGAGGAGTCGGAGGCGCTTGTGTTCGTCGCCTTCCTTGATGCAGGCCTCCGCATCCCGGCGGCGGCGATCGTGGGCGACGTGCTACGGACCTTTGGGCTAGAGTTGGCACAACTCACTCCAAACGCCGTGGCCCGTCTTGCGGTGTACAGCTGGGCCTTGCGCTCGGGAGCGTGCTGGCCCAGCTCCTCGATGTTTGCCTATCTGCACGAGACGCGGTTCCAGCCCAAGGATCGGAGGGACGGGACGCTGTCGAACTTCGGCAGCGTCACCTTCCTCCTTCGGCCATCCTGCGGCAAGCTCTTCCCTGCGAATTTCACTCGCAGGAAGTGGGAGTCTCACTGGATGAAGCGGTGGTTCTACCACCGTGTGGAGCGTGGGAGCGGCCTCGAGTGCACGGGCCGGCCGATCGCGTTCAAGACCTCGCCCGGCCGGACACTTGACGACGAGGATAGGCGGAGGGCCCGACGACTTGTAGGCGTGGCCGCCCGCTTCAACATGTGCGACCTCGCCGAAGAGTACGCGATGTACGTCGTGTCGCCACTCGCCTGTAACTGGCGCCTCGCCGTCGAGAAGCGTCGAGATGACAATGTTCAACCGTCGGTCTGCTTACTGCCGGCACCCTCCGGTCCTCGTAAGTCTCGGCCGCATCTCCCGTTTCGCTCACGTAGAATGCGCTACGCGCTAACCTTGTCCTGTTTTTATTTTAGGGATATGCTTGGAGGACGCGGAGCGGGCCGCGCGCATATTCCTCGATCCGTACACCAGCAGGGAGCACGAGCAGCGCGCATCCGCCACTGCGGAGGCGGGGCTGGGGCGGATAAACCGCGTGTGCGAGGCCCTAGGCCTTGCCGTGCCGGACCGCGCTCGTCCAAGTCCGCAGCACCAAGATGACGGCGCCCCGAGGACGAAGGCGCCCTCCCGCGAGAGGGCTCGAGGCGGGGCGTCTGCCGTGCTCGGTATAGCAGCTGCCACTGTTGCTGCTACTGCTCCCGATGGCTCGGCCGACGCGGAATCGGATTCGGCGAGGTACGCCGACTTGGGCCTGGAGGGTGTGGACGCCGAGGGCGACGGGTCTTCGGGGGGTGCCCTGGACGGCGGGCTCGCCGCAGCCAGCTGGAGAGGGGAGGTCTCATCGCCTGCGGCGGTCGCCGGGGCAGAACCCGTGCTGACCGGCGGTGCGGAGGCGGAGCCTTCAGCCGTGGTCGCTACGACGCCGGGGATGCCCGCCACGGGGGCGCACGGGACTGGTCCTTCGCCGATAGCAGCGGGCGAAACCGAGGTGCCCCCCGCGGAGGTTGCCGTGGTGGAGTCTGCACCCACGGGTGTTGTAGCCGCCGGGGCCTCTTCAGCAGCGGTTATCGAGACAGGGCCGTCGCCACCCGCTCCGGCTAAGCGGCCAAGCCAGCGGCCGAGCCTCCACCGGACGTCGAGGGGGTTCACCGTGGTGATGGGCATCGGGAGCCTGTGGGACTCCGACGTGTATGCCGAAGTCCCTGTGGCGCCCGCCCCTCTTGCCCCCCAGGCTAAGACCTCCACGCAGGAACGGCCAGCGCCGGCTTCGTACGCGGAGGCCTCTGTTACTTGCGAGACGACGCCCCCCACGGGGGTCTGTGCCACTGCCACGCCGCCTGGGATTAGGGGGGCAAACCCCCGAAGCCCTCCGTCTGTAACTGAGGGTAAGATGGCTCTGGCTACCTTGGTGTATTCTTCGTTGTGTCGTGTTCTAACCTGCGTCCCTGCCTGCAGCGTCGCTTATTCCGGAGGAGCCCTTGCCGGAACGTGGAGGTCCTGGCACCAGCGACGCGAACACCGCGCGTCCGGGTCCGGCGGACTTCATTCCCCCGTCGGAGACGCTGAGGGCGTGGCGTGGGATCGTGGATGACGCGGCCGCCAGCGTCGGCCAGCAGGCGCTACAGACCTACGGGGTGGGGCGTCTCGGGGACGCCTTAGAGGTGTCGGGGGTGAGGGTAAGTAATTGCTTATACAATGATGCCTGGGCGTGTTGAGCTTGCTAAGCCTTTTTGCCCTACAGACACTCGTGCTGGGGCAGGCCTTGCAAGTGGCCTATGTCCGTGCGCACAGGGCACTGGAGGATAGGCTACGGGTCGCCGAGGAGGAGCTAGGCGAAGCCACGGGGGCCCGTTCTGCCCAGGATGCTCGCATCCGCCAGCTGGAAGCGGAGTGCGCTGAGGTGAAGGCGCACACCGAGGGACTTGCCGCGTCGGCGCGGGAATCAGCCGCGGAGGCGGCGCAGCAGGAATTTGCGGTGGAGCGGGATGGCCTTCTGCAACAGGTCGCCTTGCTAGAGAAGGAAAAAGGCGAGCTTGCCTTAACTCTGGCAGAGCGTGACCGGACACTTGGTGAGGCTTCGGTAATTGCGTGGGATGTCATTGAAGCGCTGGAAAGCCATCTCCAAGGTCTTGTGGCTAAAGTGCCGGACCGTGCCTTCGGCCCGGAGGAGCTGTCTCGGACCCTTCGCTGGATCGGAGATGCCGCCGACAATGCGCGCGGCGACGCGACAACCTTTGGCAACCACTGTGCCTACGTAGCGTCGTGCCTGGTATGCGCGCTCCTACGGCACCACGGCTGCACGCACGTCGCCGGGCTGGAGGATCCCCAGCTGGAGATGTCCGTCGGGGCCGGAGTAATGTCCGGTGCCGTCCGCGCCGTTCGCCGCGCCATCAAGCACTTCCACGAGCGGATCTGGGACTACATCGGGGAGGCCGCCGCGCGGGTCGAGCTCCGGAAGTCCCTTTATGACGAGGGGAGCCTTGGCCAATTTCTGGACGAGGTCCCGCGGCGCGACGAAGGTGGTGCTGAGGCTTCCGACGGCGCTGGGAATTCACAGGTGTGACGCCGTGGTGGCCAGGCGTAGGTGTGCGTTGCAATATGTTCCCCCCCGTTTTTTTAGCATAGTGCGCACTTACTTTACGAATCTTGACTATTTTACCTGTGACCCGGGCAGCTTCCTTGCCGGGGCCGGCTACTTGCCTCCGACCTTGCGACCCGGCGGCGCCTTCGACGCTGGCGATGGGCCGAGGAGGCGCTGAACTTTTGGGCGGGCCGATCTTCGTCTGGCGAAGCCCCAGCAGCCGTGCACGTTAAGGACGAGCCTGCCGAATAGCGGCTTAGAGCGCCAGAGATGTTGGCGAGCCTTTGTACTTGTAAGATATTTTCAATATACGGAGTTGCTGGTAAATAGGACTGCGTTGCACGCTGTGCCTTGGTTGGTCATGCGGGGACGAGATCCCCACCTTCATCGCGCGCCGCTGGCGGATTTAGCGCGCGAGCGCTCTTGGTCGAGGCAGGCACGTGACCGTGGACCGTGGAGCCAACACGCAGTCGAAGTAGTCACGCGTGCGCTTCATCGCTCACCCTTCGAACGGGTCACCACGGAGCTGGCGCCTAGTCAAGGTAGACGCGCGCGCGCTCCGTCCCTTACCCTTCGAACGGGTGGCAGTGGAGCTGGCGCCTAGTCGAAGTAGACGCGCGCGAGCGCTCCGTCCGGGCCGTTCGTGTACAGGGCTTGCGTGCCGCTCGCCTCGTAGACTGGTGCGCGCGGAGGCGGACCTCGGCACTACGGCTTGTTTGAAGTCCGTCGACTGGCCGAGGGCGACGTAATTGGTGCGTAGCCGAAGTAGGTGCATTCGCACTTCGTTCCCTATCCTTCCCGGTGGGGGCAGCCTCTTGTGTGCCTCGTGCTCCAGGCGTGCGCCCTCACGGGGGCCAGCCTCTGGCGCGTTACACTGGTGTCCCTTGGAATGCTCCTGGAACTCGGGTCATCCTCTTAGGATGCGTTCGCGGGGGCAGCGCTCGCGCCTTGCTTATATTCCGCGGAGTGCGCGGGATCAATATCCATATCTTGCTTCAGAGTCCGAGTCCGTAGACTGGTGCGTGCGGTGGTAAGCCTTGACGTCACATCACAATTTAGAGTCCGTAGACTGGCGCGTGCGGAGGCAAGCCTCGACGCTACGACTTAATTTATAGTCCGTGGACTCGTGCGTGCGGAGGCGGACCTCGACGCTACGTCTTATTTAAAGTCCATGGACTGGCGCGTGCGGAGGCGGACCTCGACGCTACGACTTAATTTATAGTCCGTAGACTCGCGCGTGCGGAGGCGAACCTCGACGCTACGGCTTAATTTATAGTCCGTAGACTCGCGCGTGCGGAGGCGGACCTCGACGCTACGGCTTAATTTATAGTCCGTGGACTCGTGCGTGCGGAGGCGGACCTCGACGCTACGGCTTAATTTATAGTCCGTGGACTCGCGCGTGCGGAGGCGGACCTCGACGCCACGGCTTAATTTATAGTCCGTGGACTCGCGCGTGCGGAGGCGGACCTCGACGCCACGGCTTATTTAAAGTCCGTAGACTGGTGCGTGCGGAGGCGGACCTCGACGCCACGTCTTATTTAAAGTCCGTAGACTGGTGCGTGCGGAGGCGGACCTCGACGCCACGTCTTATTTAAAGTCCGTAGACTGGTGCGTGCGGAGGCGGACCTCGACGCCACGTCTTATTTAAAGTCCGTAGACTGGTGCGTGCGGAGGCGAACCTCGACGCCACGTCTTATTTAAAGTCCGTAGACTGGTGCGTGCGGAGGCGGACCTCGACGCTACGTCTTATTTAAAGTCCGTAGACTGGTCCGTGCGGAGGCGTCCCCCCACACGTCTATGTTTATACTCATACCCGTTTGTTTGACGGAGAGTGCGCGCGCGAACGCGTGTCTTTGGTTTATACTCATACCCGTACCCCTGGCTACAGAGAGTGCGCGTGCGAACGCGTGTCTTTGGTTTATACTCATGCCCGTACCCCTGGCTACAGAGAGTACGCGCGCGAACGCGTGTTTTTGGTTTATACTCATACCCGTACCCCTGGCTACGGAGAGTGCGCGCGCGAACGCGTGTCTGTGGTTTATACTCATACTCATACCCCTGGCTACAGAGAGTGCGCGCGCGAACGCGTGTCTTTGGTTTATACTCATACCCGTACCCCTGGCTATGGAGAGTGCGCGCGCGAACGCGTGTCTTTGGTTTATGCTCCGGGAACGCGCGCGTAGGCGTGGCTTCCGCGCGCTTTCTCCGTGCATTTTCGCACGATGACAGAAGGTAGGCGACAAATGATGAACTTTATTACATTCCCGTTTGTGCGGGTAAGCCATTACAAAAGGCGGAGGTACTAACCACTTGTCGCTGGCGCGGCCGGAGCCTCTAGTGGCCGGACTGTCTGTAGGGTTCGCTGGGCCGCCCCCCAGATGTCGTCGCGAGTCTCCGCGCCGCGGTGTCGACCCTAGGCGCGCCGTTGAGCTTCGCGGTGCGGACCTCTGGCACCAAATTCGATACGTCTGGCTATGTCTTGGTCACCGCGTACGGTAATGACGGCCCGCGGTCCGGGGAGCTTTATGCACAAATAGCTATGATGTGGCACCGCCCCGAAGGAGTTGAGGATTGGGCGCCCCAGTATGGCGTTGTAGGGGTACGGGATGTTGACGACATCGAAGGTGGCGTCCTCGGCCCTTACATTGTCATCTTGGCCAAAGGAGACCTGGAGGCATATCTGACCGAGCGCCTGCAGGGGCTGCCCTTCGAAGCCTTACAGCGGGATCCCTGATGGGCCCAAGCGGCTTCGGGGGATTCCCATCTGGTCGAATGCTACCGCGAACAGAATGTTCGCGGAGCTACCGCCGTCCACTAGGGCACGCCCCACGTCGCACCCCGCTATAGCGACCCGAACGACCAGGGGGTCCTGGTGAGGGAATTCCATGCCTTGAGCGTCGGCGGGAGTGAACGTAACCTCGTGTTGTGCCCAGTCCGGAGGCGCCTGCGCTGGGTATGCCGCTACGTGGAGTAGCCTTCGTGCGTAGGCCTTCTGCTGTCGTGCCGAGGCGAACTCCAGCGAGGAGCCTCCAGAGATGACATTGATCACCCTGCGGTGGGCTGCCTCCGGGGCTTGCAGCTGCAGGAGGCCCTCCCGAGGCTGTTGCATGTGAGCCTGAATCCGCAGGGGGCCCTCCTGGGGCTGCGCCCCTTGCGCCTGGATCTGCATGGGGGCTTCGTAGGGGTACTGGACGTGAGCCACCACAGGCGGACGTGCCTCCAGGTTCCCATCCCGGGTGACGCTTTGGCGGAGCGCCGCGATGGAGACGCACGAGCGCGTGTCGTGGGTGCCGCGGCCGTGGACTACGCACCACTGCCCCTGGTGCTGATCGTCGTGATCTCCGCGGCCTCTATCATCGCGACCCCGGCCACGGCCGCGTCCTCGGCCTCGACGCCCCCTCCCGCCGCGACTAGCGGAGGCGTTTTCGTCGGAGCCACCCTCGATGTCGAAGACATACCGGCCCCGTCGCGACTTTTGCTGGTCGCGCTTGGACCTGTCGGATGGCTCCTTGTGCTGGGTGTCCTTGTGCTCGGGTGTGTCCTTGGACGACTCCTGCTTGCGCTTTCCCTTCGAAGAGCCGTCCTTCGGTGGGTCTTCGGCTTTTGCCGAGCCACCGGTTTGGTTGGTGTCGGAGTCGTCCCCTTGTCTTCGCCGTGCGTCCTCCTCCGCCCTGGCATACTCTTCTATCTTGTCGAAGAGCTTTGCCACTGTCTTGATCGACTTCCGCGCGTTGTATTCGTCCATCGGGCCCGGGCGGAGGCCCTGTATGGCTGCGTTAACGATTGTGGTTTTGTTAACGTCTTTGACTTGGCAGCGTATCTTCGCGAAGCATTTGAAGTAGTCCCGGAGCTTCTCTTAAGGTTTCTGCTTCGCGGCGAAGAGCTGGTCCGCGTCGACTCGCTCAACATAGTTCCCCTGAAAGTTGTTGTGAAGGCGGTCACAGATCTGCTCCCACGCGTAGATGGAGTTCGGCTCTATGGTAAAAAACCAGGAAAGCGCCACTCCTTACAGCGCGAGGGGGAGCCCCTTCGCCTTTGTGGTGTCGTCTCCACCCGCGGCCTCGATTGCGGTTTCGTACACGCGCACGAACTCGCGGGGGTCCGTGTCGCCTTTGTAGGACTCGATGACACTGGGGAATTTGAAGTCTTCGGGCCACGTCGCCTGCTGTAGTCCTGCCGAGAGCGGAGACTCCGGATCGACGCGTCGCAACAGCACGCGGCTGGATGTGGGGGCGTCGCGGCTGTCTGCCCTTTCCGGCGTGGGCTCCGGCGCGACCAGTGGCGCGGCCTGCTGGCTCCGAACCTCTTGCATGTCCCGGACAGCTCCGCGAAGATCCCCTAGCTCCCGCTGGAATGCGTTGAGGGCCGTCAGCAGGGCGCTTTCCACCGCCGGTGCGAGCGTGGCCGCCGGTGCGCCCAGCGGACGGGTCGGCATGGTGACGATCGCCTCGCGAGCTCCCGAGCTTACTCCGTCGTGGCTACCTCCGACCGCCCGGTCCGCGCTGCCGGCGAGCGTTGCGGCGATGGTGGCGGGGTCGGACGTCGTCGTCGCGGTGGCGGGGTCGGTCGTCACAGCGCGAGCGTCGACATCCGCGGCCACCGCGCCCGCGTTATCACCTGCGCCCGCGACGGCCGATGCCGAGGCCCTGGTGCTCACGCGACGCTCCGACCCAGCCGCCTTTTTTCCCCTCACCGCCGTCGACGAAGCCTTTTTCGGTGCCATCCTTCTTCGGACTTCAGGCTTGCTCCTGTCCTCCCCACAGACGGCGCCAACTGTTGTGGTTACAGACCAAACAGAGAGAGAGATGTGGTAGTGGAGAGTTAGGAGAATGGTCTCTGCCTCCCCCATGGCCTTTCCTATGTATATATATTCACATGGGGTGTGCTTTTACATTTGTACCCTTACATCCGTGCATCCCCATCAGGGGTATTTAAGCCATTACATATGTCCTACTTTGGGCCTTACAATCTCCTAACAGGCCTGCTGGGCCTAGGTGGGGGCCACCCCTACAACATACCCCTAAATGCTCATTTTGGCAATCTTGAATGATTTATTGAAAATGAGTTTGTTTTTGAAAATTGAAAGATTAATTTGCTAAAAGCTATGTTAAAAGAGTTTTTAATCTTGGCTTATAGTTGGAAATGCTTCACAAGTGGTTTATGTTCCTTTGTGAAAAACTTTGGAGCAATATACAACATTATATCAAACCTCTCCTTGAAAATCAAAATTCTTGGCGTGCTCCCAAAAAAATCGGTACTACCGGCAGTCATACTATGGTACTACCGGGATTTCGGAACTGCCGGCATTGAAAATGCGGTACTTCCGATAATTCTGGAAGAATGACTGATTTGTTGCAAAAATTGATTTCCAAATTCTCTCAGCCATTTCCTCTGCTTTTCTCAGTCAAGTTGATCCTTGCTTATCTTTGCTAAGCTACCCTCAAGTATTTCTTGACCCCATATGCCATTTTGCTCCAAACTTGATTCTTTTCATTAAAATGGCATCCTTTCTAAAAGAGTGATAGACTTTTGATCATCTTGACATCGGTATGTGCTTCACTCCAATCTTTTCAATTGATATCAATCATTTCTTTCAAGTGGTATCCTTTAATTGTAAGGCTTAAGTGGTATCCTTATTCTTTTGGATTGATATCTTTTTCGTCTTGGCAAGCAAATATTTCTTTACCAAGCTCCTCACCTAAATGATATTATTGAGTTCTAAATAATGCTATCTTCAAGTGGTATCTACTCTTTTAAATTGATATCTTTTTATTTAGAAAATGAGTGATATCATTGTTCCTTCAAGTGATATCATTTCTTTTAAAGTGGTAGCTATTCTTTCTTCTTGCCAAGTAATATATCTTCTCTTAATCAAGCTCTTTCACCTATGATATCATCTTCTTTCAAGTGGTGAGGTGGGGTCTGTGTGGACACGCGGAGTCTCTCAACCAGGGCCGTACACTGTTTCACAGGGGGAGACTATGTGGTGCACCCCCGCACCAACTCAGATCCGCTCCAGCTCCGGTGAGCGCATCGGCCAGGCAGCCAGCCAGCGACGCCTCCTCCGCACTGAAGCTTAGTACAAGAGGGGCCACCAACTGGGATGCCCAGCGAGATGAGCCCAACGGTGACATCACTACAAGATGCCAATCTCCCACCAGCACTCGGCACAAAGCCGCCGTCGACAACGTCCAAGACGGACCTGAGGTGTTGGCCATGAAGCCCTGTCCGACAACCCCCACTGGACATTGAATTGGTGGCGTTTGGGGCCAGGGCTGAAGGAGCCATGAGGACGACGCTCTGGCCTGTCGCCATGGCCGCTGTCTCCATCGCTCGACCTCGATGGGTAGGAGAGCTCGGAGGAGTACGAATCCGAGGTGCCAAAATCCTTAACCCTGGTGAGGTGGATGAGGACTCTAGGCCAGCGTCTTCTCCATCAACAGTACCGACAGCTTGCTAAAGGTGCAGTCCGAGGGGTTGGGGTTCGGCTCCGCCACGATGATTCACCTCCTTCGGAATGAGGTTGGGGTCCACCGTCCATGCCTCTTGGCTGAAACTGGACATGTTCGCACGACTCGCCGTGTTCGGTGCGATGCTCTGAATTCAGCACGTCGGCGACAGGATGGACATGGCCGTGAGCCAGTCCCAGAGGTGCGCTGGAATTCCCAGAGCCAACGCAACCTTGAACAGGACGGGTCTCACTCCAGGCCTGCGCCGGATTGCTCCATGTTTTGACGAAAAGGGAGATTCAAACCTGCATAGCATATTTCCTTGTACATCTCCATAATGTCATTACAAGGTGGAAAGAACAAAGAATCTATACCTGTCAATAGTCCTTACAAATCCGAACACGAAACAAACAGTCCCTACTGATTTCAGTCATACAGCAAACTATGACCAGTTCCGACTAAACCGACAACATTTTTTTATGAGAAAAAAAAAACAAACAGAAAAGATTCTAAAAATTTAAGAGGCCTTCTTTCCTTAGATGTAGGTATATCCCTAATATCGCTTCATCAACATTCTACAGAATATACACCGCTCTCATCACAGTCCATAAGGTTCTTAAAGGAAGCCGGAATAGGAGGCAATTCAACGTCGACAACAGCTTCCAACATGTGAACAACTTGCCTCATGGATGGCCTTTGCATCTCGTCATCCTGGATGCACCAACAAGCAACCCTACAGGTAACATCCAGCTCCTTCACATTAGCATTTCCTTCCAGCCTACCATCCAGCAAGCATAACACATCTCCTTCATTCACTTTAGTAGCAGCATAGAGGGGGAAATACCGATGATTTTTTAATCTCATTTGCTTAGTAGTCCTTGTCCCAGAGATTATTTCGAAAAGCACAACACCAAAGCTATACACATCAGCCTTGTGAGTTATAGCCTGACCAGATATCCACTCTGGTGCAAGATAACCAATGGTCCCACGGATAGTAGTCAGCACTCCGTTGAAATCCCGTCCAAGAAGCTTCGCCATGCCAAAATCTGCTATTTTGGGGCAGAATTCAGCATCAAGCAGTATATTTTCAGGCTTAATATCACAGTGTATGATGCAACTCCTACATTCCTCGTGTAGATAGGCCAAGCCTCTAGCAATGCCAAGCACAATTTGATAACGAAGATTCCAACTTAATACTCCAGAGCTTTCTGAAAAGAGATGAGCATCCAAAGAACCATTTGCCATATACTCGTAAACCAGCAACCTTCTCGTCCCTTCAGCACAGAATCCCAAAAGGTGCACTAGATTAGTATGTTGAATCATCCCGATTGTCTGTACTTCTGTCCGGAATTGCTTATCTCTGTGCACTAGGCCTTTGAGCTTCTTCACAGCAACAACATTTGACCCTACAACTGTTCCCTTGAAAACACTTCCAAAACCTCCTTCCCCAAGTTTGTTGGAGAAGTTTCTTGTTGCTTTCTTGAGTTGTGCATAAGAGTAAACAGCAAGAAATCCTTCCACTTTTGTCTGTCTTGCAACAGATGAGGATCTCTTGTATACCCAAAAAAGCACCAATATGATAAGAGTAATAGCTATTGGACCAATAACCAATATAATAACTTTTATGTGCTGCCCATTTTTCCTCTGAGAACCTATACGCATATGAATCTTTTTGTATGGAGGGTTCTCAGCTAAAGTCAAATTAAGCAATATGTTGTACCATATCTTGCACCCAGACTGGTAGGAATAAGCAGCGCAATAGCATTTGTGCAGACAGGCTGCTTGACATTCCTCACTACTTCCTGCCATCAAATCCTGAGGGTTGTCAGGAAGACCCTGCAGGTTGTCTAACAAAATAAACCAGTCAGTGGAAATGTCATCTTCACAATTTGAGGGGGTAATTCTAGAGCAGCCACTAACAAAATGTCCAAGTTCCCATTCATTTGGATGCATTGGTCTGAAACCATCAATACATTTGCATGTTCCGGCACTTGTGCAAACACCAAATGCACCACAGAAAAAAGCACTGACTTTGCAGCCGGAAGGGTAGCTCCATAGAGGTTGCCAACCACTAATTGTCGCATTATTCACTCACCTCAGCAAACTGACATGCCCCAGATGCAATCTCATGAATTTAATATCATTTGGGTTTTTTGGATCATTTAGTCGAACCAAACTACTATCGTCTTTGTAGGTAACCATCCAATCCGGAAAGGTTCCACTATAGTCATGCCCATCAATGAACATGATGAATCCCCTCTTCCTACTTTGGTCAAGCATGAGGGTACAATTATAAGGAGGCTTGTACAAAGTAAGTGATATGTTGGCTCCGATGACATTGTCCAATCCAAGCCGTGCTCCAGGGAGAAGGGCATCAGCTGGGTCATCAAAGCTTTGCCATACAACATTAGAAGAGTTGAGTTGATCTCTTACAACAAAATTTCCAGTGTTAAGGAGAACTGCCACAGCGGTGGCTGATCCGTTTCTCGTTGAATTCGAGGTCCAGAGAACAGATCCAAGCTCCTCAATATATAGTTCACCACCTGCATCGAGGCACAACGATGTATTAAGGAAGCTGGTGATGGGAATTCTGTTTCCCAGCCAGAACTTTGCTGGGCTGCTGCTTATCAAGTTCTTGTACTGTATGCCAAAGTAGTGCTCTATACCACCTGGGGAGAAGAACCCCAACTCAAATACACCATTTTCTGAGACCAAGGTTGCACTGCCTGAGATTGATTGGCCAGTAAGAAGGGTATCTGTTGCAACCACAGCTTGGCTGCTCACAAATATTAGGACCATGTAGGGAATCGGTGCAACAAAGAGGGCAGAGATAGAACACTTGCAGTTCATTTCTTCATGTGCAAGAACAATCTATGAAGCAAGAAGAAGGCACTCACAATAAATGATCAATATGAACATATTAAAACAAAAGGTACTATAATAATACATACCTCTCATGTTGCTCCCCTTTCCATGCAATATACTGCACCTCTGCAGTTTTTGGTAATGGTGATTGATTTTGTTTAGAAACTGGAGAGCAATCTGTTTGCCATCCACAGCCTTCAATTTATTGCTTGTACTTGATCAGGACAGTCAACTATCCAGGCATTCACAAAAGACGTGCTTGACATCGAATTGGCTAAGCATCCTTATCTCAGTAGTTCCATATGTGGCTCACGATGGGGCAGCATATTTCAGTTTTCCGTTTTCTCAACTCTCATATCAATTTTCAAGGTAGGCAAATGAATGCTGGCTGGAAAGCCACTATTCTGGCCAGGGAGCAGGGTGGGGGTACGATGATCATTTATGCACTTTCAGTCCTATCAAGTAGAGAGATTATATGGTGGCTTAGCAAGATTGTTTTGTTCAAGAAATAGTGGGTTGCAGCTTCTCAGCCTGGAAACAAATCTTCCCCAATTTAGGTTACTTAGGCATTTCACTCAATATAAGGTGGGAAATGGCAGGAATAGAGCACTCTGACAAGCTGGATAGTTGAACTGATTCTGGGCCACTTGCATCCAAACAGCCCAACATGTTTAGTCATGTTCCTTGAGCTAATGTAATGGGATGGTGGCCTAACAACTTTTAGCTGGTCAATATTGGAGTGCATGGACTGGAGTACCAACTTGAGCGGCTTTTACCAAATTGGAACATACCATGACGGCAACGTATGCATAACTCAATAGCTAATTTGCTATCACAAATGAAAGTGCTGAAAACATATTAAGGCAGGAATCAGGATAAAGATAAGCCAGTCTGTGCTAATGTGCTGAATAACTCGAACTGTCTTCAACGGGATACAGATGATCAATCGTATTAAAAGCACTGTGCCACCTGAATGTTACACCTTTCATGTGGACAATGAAGAAAGAATGCATTAAAAAGAGAAACTCCATATCACTAAATCCAACTCCTAGTTTGGCTGTAAGATACTAATATATGGTGCATTGCATCCAGTAAAAAGACACAAAAAGGTGTAGGAAATCTTTTCTAAGAAAGTAGTTTTGGTTAATACGCACCAAGCAGTTAATGTCTGGTACTTTTGATAGTGCAGTGTCACCTAACTCTACACTGGGCTTAAAAAAACTTGAAATGCCATACTTGCTCTGCTGTCCTGGTAAATCTGGATTTGAAGGAAACAGTTGGTATTTGATTTAAAGATCCAAAGAATAAAAGGTAGTATCTTCTATTGGAATTAATGCAAAAACAGAACTAAATGTGGATATACTGAAAATCACTGACCTGCAACCAAGAGGCCAAGTGGCCAACGAAACTTAACAGCCCGAACCTGGACAAACAAGCTTAATCAGATAGCATACTGTAAATTTTTTCTGTGTGGGCTCCAAGATATCATACTGTAGCTAATTAGTATATATGAGCAATATATGTTGTATAATTCACCTCTTGTTTTTCTTCTTTCTTTTACATTTTACTCGAACTTTTCTTGTATGAAGGTAGGGTAACCCCCCCCCCCCCAATATTCTCAATTAATCCTTGAACCGTTGCTATTTTCACTAGAGTTATCTTACAGGATCCTACCATTTGTATAACCATACATACCTTGGGCAGTGCGTTGACTGTTGTATGGCCTCTAGAAACTTGTCTTGCAATCATTCTAGCACAACTCTTCTCAGTTACACAGATGTGGTAATAGTAACCTTTGCTAGTAGTTGAAACCCAGAAGCTACAAAGGGAACTTTATATATCCATCAACAATTCAACAGTAATGACCAGTCCTATACCTGAATGCCTGACGATGACCTCTAACTAGTTGATAAATATGTTCTATAAATGTCTTTTTGTCTTTGCAGATTCAGATTAAAGGATTACTCATTCAATTGATGGTTTCTTCCCACTCCCCATTACTGTCTACTGTTAAGGCATTATATCTAATTTAACTCACTTTTCTTGGTCAAATTGCTTGAAGAAGATTGATTACCCGGAAAGCAGCAAGTAATCCTTGGTCATGAAGGGAATGCCTGCACACATGTGAATATTCTAATAAGGCAAGTCAAACAAAAAACGAAATATGGAATCAACAAGCAGCTGATCAGTCTTGCACCCCAAAAAAAAGGTCTTATAAAGCAGACCACTTTGATCTATGAAGCAGTACAACCTGAAAGCGTGCCAATGCAAAATTCACATTATACACCCAAAAGAAAGAAACATAAACTTTACAAGAATATATGTGGAGAATAATGTGCAGATAAGGTGCCAAATTAGTTAACTGTCGTTGTCCACTTAAGTAACCATCGACCCACCTAGCAGGCACATGTCCTTTTGCTGGTTTTTTGTTAACATTCCGTGTTCCATTACCTCTGCCTCCCAGAGCTAACCCTTTTGGTTGTGCCTTCCTTGCAATGCGGCTTCCATACATGTGTCTCGTTCTCCTCTTGAAATGCAAGACTTTTAGTGCACCGATTACGGCCGGGATACATCCACACCAAGGGTTGAGCTGTCAGAAATCAAAATCGACAAGCCTGAAAACAACATGTGAATTGTAATGTTACAGCAAGTCAATATTCCGCTGTATATATGTGGATTAAATCCTTTTGCCAGTGATGCGTCCTGCTCCTAGGGTTCACTCACGGTTTAAAACCGCAGCTAATTTGGAGTAGAATTCTAAATTACTCCTTGCCTAGGGTTAACCTTCCGGTTTTGGACTAAGAAATTCCGTGTCAAGGTGTTGCAAAATTAGCTCGCTCTGAGAGGGAATTCCAGGTTCGGCGGGGGCAAACGCTGGAAATCAACACCGGCATCGCGTGCGTAAGAACAATTTACAAGCGCAGACCAAACGAACCTTAGGGCGCGGGGATGACATGCTCAAACCGTCCGCATTGCCGCTGTTGCCTCCGCAGCTAACCCACGGGTGCGGCCTCGCCGTCGGCCGCCTCGCATTGGATTTTGCTGCCAGACCGGTGCCCGCCACCGGCCACCACTTCGGGCAGCCGTGCCGGCGCCCGATCCTGCGGCCAGTGCTGGCATAAGCCCGCCGCGCCGCAGATGAGCACCACGAAACTGGATTGGTGGTCCAGACGGCCCAGGCCGCGTGCCCCCAACGACTAGTCTTGTTAGCCAATTCCTCTCCTCCCAATCCACGGGGATGGATCGAGAATTTTAGCATCCTAAACAAGACCTAAACAAAAAGGCCCCAATAGGCGGCCTCTTCCCGTGCACAGCGCCCGCGTGACCAATCCGCTCCAACTCATGACTTGTCCGGCGCAGCACCATCGCGCGGGTGGGATGCGCACGGCGGGGACGGCATGGCGCCGTAGCCGCGAGGCCGCTCAGGTGTCGGCCACGGACGTGGCGGGTGAGTGTTCGAGTGCGGCCGTGAACATTGCATGTGCGGCGCGGCACTCGTGCCGCGTTGCCGCGCCGCACATCAACTGCTCTACGCTAGATCGACACACCCCTGATGAGTCTCTCTTTAGAAGACGTTTGTATTGTTTTTTCTCATAGACTTTTGACTGTACCGTATAATTTTTGGTTAAGAATAAATAGTAATAGTTAAAATGGTTTTTAAAAGGATAGAGTGAGCGGCGTAAAAAGTGTGAGAGAGATACGTGCGCGTGATGGAAGTGAGAGAAAGTAAGAGAAATATATGTGTGCATGATGGAAGCAAGAGACATAAGGTGAGTGATGCCCCTGTGACTTCCTGTTTTATCCCCGGAATGAGATGGTAGCAAAAGGAGTGGAGAAGCCGCTTCGAGAGTTAGGTGTTCGTATTAGCTTTTGGCTTTGTTAAGTATAAGTTAGAATCAGAAGCTAATACGATCAGGGTATTTCTATTCTATTCAACTGGACTAGCCCTTTGTGTTGACGACTGCCGATCCCACAAGGAAGAAGGATGCAAGAGGGGAGACCTAAACGAAAAGGCCCCAATAGGTGGCCCCTTCCCGTGCACAGCGCCCGTGTGACTAATCCACTCCAACTCATGACTTGTCCGATGCAGCACCGTCACGTGGGAGGGATGCACATGGCTGGGACAGCATAGCGCCGTAGCTGTGAGGCCGCTCAAGTGTCGGCCGCGGGCGTGGCAGGCGGGTGCTCGAGTGCGGCCACGAACATTGCATGCGCGGCGCGGCGCTTGTGCCGCGTTGCCGTGCCGTGCATCAATTGCTCTATGCTAGATCGACACAACCCGATGAGTCTCTCTTCAGAAGATGTCCATATTGGTTTTTGCTCATATCTTTTAACTGTACCTTATAACTTTGAGAACCGGTTCAATACACTTTGTTGGTTCTCAACCGTTCAATGAAGCCCATCCAATGGTTATGATGCTTTGACATCTCCGATGTTTGTGAGTGGTGCACAGGGATAGTGTTAGCAAAATGGGTAAAAGAGTAATTTCGCGTGACCACTGTCTTAGAAGTTAGAACGCGTCGCGCTGTTCCGCACGACAAGCACGAAAGCAGAGAGCGGTTCTCAAGCAGAGAGGGAGTCTCGGGGAGTCGGAAGCTAGTCGATCTCCTCAACGACTTCGGCGTCGACGATGATAGCGGCGACGAACACCTCGCCGGCGGAGGAGACGCGTCCTTCCCCTCCTCCCCCTGGGCGCCGGTGACGGCGAGTAGAGTTTCGGGGAGTCAGAGGCTAAGCGTTCTCCTCAACGACTTCGCCGTCGACGATGGTAGCGGCGACGAACACCTCGCCGGCAGAGAAGACGCGTCTGTCCCCTCCTCCCCTGGGCGCCGGTGACGGTGAGTGGAGGATGGGATTCTCCCCCCGTACCCCGGCTTCATGAAGACCACCTCGCCGCTGCCATCATCACGACCATCTCGCTGCCGCCATGAACAACCTCCACCGTAAGTCCCATCTTCCTCAAACCCGCTGCCCTCCTGATCTCCTCATGCTTCCTCTCTACTTGATTCCTCTGTGCAGTGGCCGGGATCCAGTATTCTAGTGCATGAGCTCAGATCTAGTTGGTTACGGCCTACGGGAGTGCTTCAGTGGGGGCGGGAAGGGAATCGTAAACTGACTTCTCCAACATAGTAGCAAGGTCCTTGCTTGTCGAGCTTGTGATAAGAGTAGTCATCTGCTACATCCACTCTCTTTCGGCCTTTTCACATTTGTGAACAATCATGAGAACATTTTATTTTTTTTATGCAATTGCTAACTATTGTTAAATGTAATGGCATGGTGTGAAGTACAATTTGTTTTATCTCATCTCCACACTTGTGTCATCCAAATTCTTAGACGTACTCAGATGGCATGCTCCACAAATCGTTGGTCTGCCTTTAACCAGCTGCAGTTTTAAAATCAATCTGATGAGTATACTTTGACAAGAATGCACAAAGGCAGGATTGTAAAATTAGTCTGTGGATGGTTAAAAAAAATAGTCTGTGGAGCATATCATCTAGCTAATTTATTTTTCAAAGCAATTATGTTGGATTTTCGGCACAGAGACAGTTGTTTACAGTAACTTTAATTCACAGGGCATTGGGAATTTCTTTAAAGCAAGGTAACATACTGTTTTCTCTATTTTGTAATTCAGGTATGACTACAGCGCTGGATTTTGGGGTGTCATGGGATGCGAGTGTAGCGGCATTATCCCTGTAAGATGAGTCTTTTCCCTTTAAAGGTTCCCCTAGAACTTTATGTTTGCATGGCATGACAGAACTGCCATTTTGCAGCCATTTATAAAAGAATTCATTTATGCAATGCCCAGGAACTGTGCTGGTGGGAATACTGGAGTTTGTGTCAACGGCAGAGAACTTCATCAGAAAGATTTTGATTTGCTTGTAAGTAGAGATGGCAATGGGTACCCGAAACCCGATACCCGGTGGGTTTTTACTCTATTAGGGCATGGGTCTGAGTCAATTTCCTAACCCATGGGTCTCTTAATGGGCAAAAATCCCAACCCATCGGGTTTGCGGGTTTGGGTACGTTCCTATAGTACCCAAACCCGTAAACCCATGGGTAATATAAACCCGATCCATAGGAGTTATAAATCCAGGCTCCCAGCCTCCCAGGCAAACCAGCCCAGCCCATAGCCCATTAGCCATTTAGCCCCCAAATCCAATGCGGCAATGCCCCATTACCCATACGGCTAACCCTAGCTAACACTCGTCACGGTCACTACTCACTCCTCCCCAGTCCCCATCCCGATTCAACGGCCGCCGCAGCGGCGGCGCATCTGGCGCTCCGTGCTTCTCCGGCAGTCTCCACGCTCGCCCTCCCGTCCCGCAGCTCCCGCTCCTGCTCCGGCCACTCTCGCCGCACGCCCTCGCCGTCGCCTCGCCTTCCAGTTCAGCCCCCCCCCCATGGCGACAGCCTGTCGCCCCCACGCCGCAGCCAACGCACATCACAGTAGTAGGCCCTTGGCCATGGCGCTGCCCTCCGGCTCCAACGAAGATGGCCGGTGAACTTCTTCCTCCTCTCCATTAACCATTGTTGCAGCTCGCATTACTGACCCGACGGGCGACCCATGGGTACCCGTTAACCCAGTGGGCATGGGTCTGGGCAAAAATTTGCACCCGTCACGGGCATGGGTTTTTTAGCGGGCACGTCCAACTTTCATGGGCACGTGTTTTGGATAGCAAAATCCAGTGGGTTTATGCCCGTTGCCATCTCTACTTGTAAGGAGAGGCCTCCCACGTATATCTGGAAAATCATATTCTGTTGAGATCTCAGGAAATGTGACTGATGAAACTTCCATCAAGAAGTTACACAATCTTGGAAAGTTTGCTCCTACGTAAGTTTGCAGACTGTGTCACCTCAGGAAACAGTCAGTTATATGTATTGTTTTCTACCTTTGTATAAAAATGAATCTTCTGCAACTCAATTTGAAGCAGCACAATATCTTAGGTGAAATAGTTTGTGGTGTCCCGACATCTAATGGCACAATATCTTAGGTGAAATTGCCCTGACATTAAAAAATCTGATTTTAAAGCCAGTGAGGTTGAAAGTAGAAGATTGAACAATATCTGGAAAAGCAATGCCGCCACAGTTCCCAGGTCTTGAACGCCGGCACAGAGGACTGCCCTGTTGTCCTTGAAGACATTGTCGAAAATGAGGGAGTTGCGCCCTTTCCATATGCGCCAGAGCAACACGATGAGTACGTCTGGCCAGACCTCTCCTTTAGTTCATAGAGTCATCTAATGGCATAATTATCCCATGGGGTTCATTATTTGGGTTGAATCACCTAATAGGTCAAAAACAGTGTGGTTATGACTTATTTCTACTGTTCTAAGACCCCATCACCTTCTCCTTTGACTATTTTGATCTTGCTATGGTTATGTTAAATCTGTTACTTGTCGGTAGTCTCTTTTCTACATGGAAGGATTAGAAGTTACTCAGATGACCTTTCTTATTTAAAAAAAAACTTCTTAAAATATGGTTTTTTCATATACTAACCATTTCAAATTTCAATTGATCAGAATTGAGAAGAAGAACCGTGGCTTTGGCATGCACGTCCCTGAAGAGATAAGTTAGCTCTCTGGCTATGAAGCTGTTTCTTTGCTTTGCTAATATTTTTTTCCAACTAAAGCTGCCTATGTAGTTAATCTTTGGACTCCGACATGGAAGAAGCATTTTAAATCGTACTTCTTGAAGCCTGATCCGTGTGCAGCAATAGTATTACTCCAGAAATTGAGAAAACACTATATTTAAAAAATTTCCACTCTTACCCATTCAACTCCCTCCTACAAATTCCATTCCTTTATTTGAAACATTCTTTAGATATATCTTATAATCATTCAGGCAGCTATAGTTCCTCCTGTTATGTTGTCTCCTGCATAAGTTGTTGATACAATTTGCCTCAGCATAGCTAGATAGCATTGGGAACGCTTATTGTTGTGGGCTTGTAATATAGTGGTAGTATCCTAGGTAGAGGCCCTATTTGAATGATTTATATTAGGGAAATTGGTCCTTCTTTTGCCAATTTCCTTGTATCTTTTTTCTAGCTTGTTTAGTGTGCATGTATGAAAAGTAAATCAAACAACAGTGGTGTACATCTGCTCTAGTTTGATGGAAAATAACAAGAAAATGTAATAGGATAAAGTTCATCCAACAACAAAGGTGAACTAAAAGTTAAGTAGAAACGAGGCCATGGCACTGTTACACATGTGTTCTAGGTTTATGGAAACTAACAAGGAAATATAGTAGGTAGAAGTTCATGCAATGACACAGTTGAACGGCTATGGCACTGAAACACTCATCATTTGGAATTATGCCACTTCATTAATTCTTGTATCTCCTTCTTGACTTCATCTGCTTCATTCAACTTGGAATGTATTAATTCCGAGGCTAATTTTTTTCTAAAGATGTGTATATTATCCTGTGGAACAATGGTAAAATATGATTTCAAATCTGAACCACTAACAAAAAAGAATTAGAGAGAGGAATGTGGGGATGTAATTACCATTGTGACAATGTTTGCCAAGCTTGTTCCATCCCAGTATTCCATGAACTTTAGGACAAATAAGCCACATGGCGAACTGGGTTATAAAACAACAATGAAACATGATTTGGTTGCAAAGTGTATAAATATAGCACAACTCTGATAACTATTAGTACCTGTCATTTTGTTGTGGAATATCCATAACACGGATAGGCCATGATGTGAGAAGCAAGCTGCCCCATCTGGCAATGGCTGTTCCATTTGATATTGTCAAATCAACATATTTTTGCACACCTTTGATCTATTTTACAATAAAAAACCAAAACATTTTGATGAATATACGTACATGCTACACGATAGAAAGATGGAAAAGTAGATATATACTTACTGTATTTATTAGTACAGTGCGATTATCATACTTAGAAACATCTATTGAATCCAAAACTTGTATATCTTCCTTCCTGGTATTGATAACGACTAAATACCAATGCACTTTCATGTGATTCAATGGGAGAAATATCTGTAGAATTTGAAATATATTTAATATAATTAGAAAAAAATGCTAAATGATTTAAAGAAACATCGCAAGTAATTGAAATATGTATACTAGGTCATGTTGTAGATATTTTTCCCCACGTTTCAAAGCTGAGCCAATTTTCCTACTGTTAGAACAAAGACCAAATTCACCTGCGCTATTCAAGAGCTGACAGTTAATTGGGCTCTCAAAATATGGTTTGCAGCCATCCCTAGTCCTTGTAGATGGATACCGATGTTTTATCAATCATATGTAGCCATCTATTATCTGCTATTTTGTAGTTGAAGTTGAGGCTTTGGCATTCTAGAAAGTAAATATTGTTGCACGAATAATTAGACTAATACTTACTTCATCACCCAACCATCTCTTCGTTTGAGGAGCTGAGTCTAGAAGGGTCAAATAGAGCATTGCTTCACGCTGGATGTGTGTTGAATTCAATGTTGCCATTTTTTCTCTTTGCAAGAATTTTAATATAGTCTATAGTAGTTTTCTCTAATAAGGATAGCATCCCTCCTGCAAGAGTTAGTGAAAATCAAGGTATGTGTAGAAAACCTACTTAATGATAATATCATTGCTACCTATAGGGTAAGCTATTGGTTTACCTGCACATTTGCTTGTTACATTTCGTTTTTTGGGAGTTGTCTTTCTTTTATTTGGGAGACCATAATATACATAGTGGTTTGAGGTCCCGTAAGTAGATGTTGGCATCCTCCCATTAGGACCCCGTATTCTTCTGGCAATAGGTGGGCTAGGGTAATTGATGTCCTCCATTAGTTCTTGTATATCATCTTCAGTTTCTTCATCATTCTCTATGTCGTCTTGTATCTTAGTGTCAACATCTGAGTTTGTGTTGATTTTACCATCCTACAAAAAATGCTAGTGACTGGATAAGTATTGGCATGTAATGAAGTTCATGGAATATCATGTAAGAGTTAATATCTGAACCTCTTCTTCTAATTTGCTGCTCTCTGATTTTGCATTAGTATTCATGCCACTTTTCATTTCCTGCAAGCAAAAAGGTGTTATGTGCTCCAGAAATGTACAGTTACTGTTTGTTGAAAATAAGATATTACATTAGGTTACATGATGTACCTTAATCTCTTGCAGTAGCTGCATGTTGCCCCTCTCTAATTGCTCTACGTGTTTCACAAGCTTTTCAACAATGTCACAAAGCTGAAGAAAAAACAGGTATGATATGATGTCATATTTCCAAGCTGTGGTGAATAAGAGAAGAAAATAGGTATGGTATGTACTTTACTTCTATTAAGAAAATGAGATACTTCATAATATGGCCACCATAATTTTTACAACTCTCATTGCCCTGGTGCACATGTACTTCAACCTCATGATCATCTGATTGATCCAAATTGTAAAATTGAGGTTTCGATGTTCTATCCTCGTCATCTGGAGGTGGGAGCTCTTCAACAATCTATTGCAAACAAAGAGTTTTTTCAATTGGATGATTTCGTAGTTAATAACAATATGTAACCTTGAACTTACTATTGATCTTCCATAACCCGTTTTGCCCTCAATGGCATCCCTTTGTCTGCATATTCCCAGGTTCCAATTCAATATCAAATGGTATTTCCGTTTAGTGTACATATGTGCATCCTGATCCACCTGACAATGCTCCCAATACCAAACCTATAAATTGTCACAATAAACAATGAAGATTCAGATATTGTTCATACATGACACTATTGACTTGAAAATGATTTTTTTTACCTGGAGCAATATTAGATTACCCTGCAAATGTTTTTGACCATTTTTGTATGCAGTTAGGCTATCGTGCAAGAACCATAAGGTCAAGCTGGCCCAATTTATTTTACTTATGTCTTCAACCTTGTTTAGGAGGCCCAGGTAGGCAGCACTTACATGCCCAATTAAAAGTAAAATGAATCTACGTATGAAATGATCATCTGCAAATTTGCTACCCAAAATGGCTTCTTCCAAACTTTCCAGTGAAATGCTAGCTTTGCCATCCCCTGCATAGAGCTTAAACATATCATATTCTACGTTGTCTGGGATGCATGTTATTTCCTCTCCTTTGTCCGGTAGGTCCATGATACATTTGACATCCCACATAGTGATGGAGAGTTTCTTCCCATTAATATGCACGGTTTTATCTGTAGGATCGTACTGATCTGCTATCCACATGCAAAGCTTGCGGTGGATATTCATATGCTGCATGCATAAGAGGCCAACTTTTCTTGTATGAAGGTAGGGTAACCCCCCTCCGATATTCTCAATTAATCCTTGAACCATTGCTATTTTCTCTAGAGTTATCTTATCGAACATATAGCACGTTACTTTTCCTCTATTTCCAGGATCCTACCATTTGTATAACCATACGTACCTTGGGCAGTGCGCTGACTGTTGTATGGCCTCTAGAAACTTGTCTTGCAGTCATTCTAGCACAACTCTTCTCAGTTACACAGATGCGTAATAGTAACCTTTGCTAGTAGTTGAAACCCAGAAGCTACAAAGGGAACTTTATATATCCATCAACAATTCAACAGTAATGCCAGTCCTATACCTGAATGCCTGACGATGACCTCTAACTAGTTGATAAATATGTTCTATAAATGTCTTTTTGTCTTTGCAGATTCAGATTAAAGGATTAATCATTCAATTGATGGTTTCTTCCCACTCCCCATTACTGTCTACTGTTAAGGCATTATATCTAATTTAACTCACTTTTCTTGGTCAAATTGCTTGAAGAAGATTGATTACCCTGAAAGCAGCAAGTAATCCTTGGTCATGAAGGGAATGCCTGCACACATGTGAATATTCTAATAAGGCAAGTCAAACAAAAAACGAAATATGGAATCAACAAGCAGCTGATCAGTCTTGCACCCCAAAAAAAGGTCATATAAAGCAGACAACTTTAATCTATGAAGCAGTACAACCTGAAAGCGTGCCAATGCAAAGTTCACATTATACACCCAAAAGAAAGAAACATAAACTTTACAAGAATATATGTGGAGCATAATGTGCAGATAAGGTGCCAAATTAGTTAACTGTCGTTGTCCACTTAAGTAACCATCGACCCACCTAGCAGGCACATGTCCTTTTGCTGCTGGTTTTTTTTTTGTTAACATTCCATGTTCCATGCTGCTGGTTTTTTGTTAACATTCCGTGTTCCATTACCTCTGCCTCCCAGAGCTAACCCTTTTGGTTGTGCCTTCCTTGCAATGCGGCTTCCATATATGTGCCTTGTTCTCCTCTTGAAATGCAAGACTTTTAGTGCACCGATTACGGCCGGGATACATCCACACCAAGGGTTGAGCTGTCAGAAATCAAAATCGACAAGCCTGAAAACAACATGTGAATTGTAATGTTACAGCTGTTATCAGTGGCGGAACCAGCAAAATGATAAGGGGGGGGGGGGGGGGGGCCAGACTGGGATGACGATTGGCGGCCTGACGCGGCGACGCCTTGACGCCTCTACTCTCCGCCGCTGTCCACTGATCGCGCAGAGAACTTTTCAAAGCGAGTTCAAGGCTGTGACGACGATCAACGACAATCTCCACGCTTGCGTGTGATTTCTCGGGCTAGTGTGTTAGTGCATGACATGAGAACGTTTTTCGGCCAGTTTCTGCATGTTCAATGCTCATCACTGGAAGTTGTCATGTCATGGCGATTGAAAATTTTGGCCGCTGGGGGGCGGCCCCTGCTGGCCCCCCCAGTTCCGCCACTGGCTGTTATGAATATTGTGTGTATTGATATGAGACTCAAAGGGCCATATATATAGGAGAGTACAAGAGGATATGCCATATAGAGATAAGGCATATATGGAATAGAATACAAACTCTATCTCTAATACCCTCTATCTCCTTAACACCCCCTCAAATACAAGGCGTATGCAATAGCATTGCATTTCAAAAAGGGTTAATACTAAAACAAAATAAATCCGAAGTCTGAGTCTTGATGATGTCGTCGTTGCGTGCAGCCTTTGAATAAACTGTCAAATCAAGCCGAAGAGGAATAGATAGATGCATGTCGGCGCAGATCGAAGCCCAAGAAGCGGCGGCGCAGTGCACAGAGGACGTGCGGTGGCCTTTAAAGCTCGGGGCAGCGGCTAGAGAAGCGGCGGCATCATAACGACTTCTACGATCTGCACGCGGCTCAGAGAGTAGAGCGGCGGCTGCTGCCATGCAAAAGAAAATTCCTACACTTCTATGACTAACAATAAATTTGTGGACTCGCACGGTTTAGACGATCTAAAAATTACAGACTTGAGTGGACGCAGCGAAAAACTCACGAGAAAAAAAATGACTGACTTCTTAAGACCGACTAAAGCAGAGACTCAACGAATAACTGACTCAAAATATATAATCCCTCATAACTTTCTCTCCCCTCTCTCTTTTCATGGTGCACAACTGCACACTCCCTCGCCACTCACTCGGTCACTCCATACCCCCTCCCTGACGCTCCTCACGCCCGGCGTCCGTGCTCCCTCCCGCACACAGAGAGAAGGGGAGCGGCGGGCTCCAGGAGCAGCGGGCTCCAGCGGGAGGCGGCGCTCGGGAGAAGGCGGCCAGATCCGGCGGCGGCTGGGCGCGGAGGCGCGGGCACGGCGGCCAGAAGGCGGCGTGGGGGTGTCCGAGGCGCGAGCACGGCGGCGTGGCGGCGGACGGCGCGGCCGGATCTGGACGGGGGCGCAGTGGAGAGGACCGGATCTGGCGTGGAGGCGGCGGGCTCAGATGAGGGAGGCGGGCCTCGATCGTGGAGGCGGCGGGCGGCCTCAGGCGGCGGTGGCGGCGGCTTCGAGCGGCCGAGGCCAGACAGCGGCCGTGCGGCGGCCGGATCCAGCGACAGCCCGGCGACGATCCGGTGGGTGGCGGGCGGATCTGGGCGGAGAGGCTGGATCCGACCCGGAGGCAACCGGATCCGGACTTGGCGGCGTCGGAGGCGCCGGATCCGAGCGGCGACGAGCGGCGGCCGGATCCAACGCGAAGGCGACCAGATCCAGGCGGGGCAAGGCCAGAGGCGGCGAGACGGCGGCCACGGAAGCAGCGACGGCGGCGGGATCCGACGGGCGATGGCGACGGCAACTAAGAAGTTGGCCGCCCCCCGGGAGTGGAGCACTTTCCTCCCAGGGGCGGCGGCCGGCGGCGGCTAGAGCGGAAGCAAATCGAGGTTAGGGTTTTAACCTAAGCTCTGATACCATGTTATGAATATTGTGTGTATTGATATGAGACCCAAAGGGCCATATATATAAGAGAGTACAAGAGGATATGCCATATATAGATAAGGCATATATGGAATAGAATACAAACTCTATCTCTAATACCCTCTATCTCCTTAACAACAGCAAGTCAATATTCCGCTGTATATATGTGGATTAAATCCTTTTGCCAGTGATGCGTCCTGCTCCTAGGGTTCACTCACGGTTTAAAACCGCAGTTAATTTGGAGTAGAAATCTAAATTACTCCTTGCCTAGGGTTAACCTTCCGGTTTTGGACTAAGAAATTCCGTGCCAAGGTGTTGCAAAATTAGCTCGCTCTGAGAGGGAATTCCAGGTTCGGCGGGGGCAAACGCTGGAAATCAACACCGGCATCGCGTGCGTAAGAACAATTTACAAGCGCAGACCAAACGAACCTTAGGGCGCGGGGATGACATGCTCACACCGTCCGCATTGCCGCTGTTGCCTCCGCAGCTAACCCACGGGTGCGGCCTCGCCGTCGGCCGCCTCGCATTGGATTTTGCTGCCAGACCGGTGCCCGCCACCGGCCACCACTTCGGGCAGCCGTGCCGGCGCCCGATCCTGCGGCCAGTGCTGGCATAAGCCCGCCGCGCCGTAGATGAGCACCACGAAACTGGATCGGTGGCCAGACGGCCCAGCCCGCGTGCCCCCAACGACTAGTCTTGTTAGCCAATTCCTCTCCTCCCAATCCACAGGGATGGATCGGGCATTTTAGCAGCATATGTGTATCTTGTTGTTGTCAATTCTTGAGCCCATATTGCACCTATCCCCCATTCTAAGGGTGTGTTTGGTTGAGCTGTGGCTTCTGAAAAAGCTGCTGTGAGCTGTGGGTTGTGGAAAAGCTGCTGTGAGCTGTGGGCTGTGGAAAAGCTGTAAGCTGTTTGGTTCAAACAAGTATAAAACTACCTCCTATCTCTATTTTCCTTGAAACAACTGTGAAACGGCTCTCTATTTTCACCATTTCAAAAAGCAGAAAGCCAAAAGCCAAAAGTAGGGTCCAAGGTGCTTTCAAAACTGTACTACCTAAAAGTAGCTGCTTCTGAAAAAGCAGCTTCTGGTTTCCACCCCTTTGGTTGACTTTTGACTTTTTGGAAGCAAAAGCAGCTCTCAAAAGCTCAACCAAACGCACCCTAATTGCTCTTCTCCCATGTAGCATCCATTCTCCTTGTCCCCTTGCAAGTTTCAACATATAGATTGTAACAAATATAATAGATACAAATTGTATTCTAATTAATTGAGTAAATATGGATTGGGTGACATACCTTGTTGACAATCTCTCCTCTCTTCTCTTCTATTCTCCCATACAATAAGCCACATGAATAATGAGCAACATAAATTCACAATAACAATTAAGTGAATCCGAGATTAAATATAAGCGACATAACAAATTAGCAAGCACGACATAACCGACATAAGTCCACACAAATAATATAGGTGATAAGTCCACAAGCTTAGAGTAGTGTAATGAAATAATAGTAGTCCATAACACAAAAGTAGCATAGTTCATAATCCAACTCTCTTATCTCTCAATATCTATCATCGAACTCATTGGGATTGCTAGTAGAATCCATATTTTGTCCACCATCTTCGGTAGCATTGGGAGCTTCGTCACAATCGCTCACATCCGCATCATCATATGGATCTTCTTTATTGCCTGAATCCGAGTGTTGCACAATCGCTCACCTGATACTCATTACGACCACGCAGTCGAGCTTATGATCACGCAGTCGAACTTATAACTACGCAGTCGAACTTACAACTATGAAGTCGTTTACGACCACACAGACGAGCTTACTACTATAAAGTCGTTTACGGCCACTCGGAGCTACAACTATGTTGTCGTATATAAGCACTCGAAGTTACGACCACGTGGTCGTATATGAGTACTCGGGGCTATCACGAGTATCTAGTCGCAACTGGCAGTTGTAAGGGTCTCGGGTGCTAACGTGGCTCGCCGACCAGGAGGGCGCTCGGGACTCGAGGGTCGCCGGCGAACGGCGGCATGACGGCGTCCGGCGAGGGGCACAACAGAGCAAGGAGAGTGAGGGGAGTGCGATGGTGCTTGCGGTATTTACCGAGGACGGCCGGAGAGTGGTCGGCGACAAGGAAGGCGGCGGCAGTGCTCGGGTCACTGGTGCGACGGCGCTCCGGCGGCGTCCTGGCTCGGTGGAGGGGCAGAGGAGGTGTGCACGTCCTGGCGAAGGCAAAGACGGCGACGGTGTGGCTCGAGGCAGAGTGAGGCAGCCGGAATCCCTCGCCGGAGTTGGCGGCGGCGCTCGGAGAGAGGAAGCACGGTGCGGGGCCGATGGGGAACCCGAGAGAAGGAGTGGAGGTGGGGGCAAGGTGGAGTGAGGGGTGGTGGTGCTCGGGAAGGGTTTAAATAGGGTCGGGGAGGGGCTGACGCGGCGGGATTTCTCACCGGAGAAATCGGGGAGGTGGTGGTAGTTGCGGGTGGATGAGGCTGAGTAGGGGAGTGGGGAGGTGGGCGACGGGCGCGGGAAGTGCGGCGCAGACGGGAGAAGTAGGGCAGCACACTCGTGGGGAGGATCCATGGCCGGGAATGGTGGAGCGGCCAACGGCTTGGCGGCAGCGTTCACGTGGGGAAGACGGAGGGAGGTTGGGGATGACAGGTGGAGCCAGGGTGTCAGCAAAGTCGAGAGAGGGGAAGGGGAAATGGTGGGGATTTCGGGCCAACACATGGTGGGACTTGGGAGGATCTGGGCCATCCACACGTTGCTCGGAGTGAAGGGGTGGGGTTTAAAATTTCTGATTTTTATTTTTGATTTTTCAGAAATCCTAAGAAAAGAAATCAATGCTTAAAAAATAGTAGAGAAATCCAAATAAATCCTAAAAAAAATCTTATAATTCTAACAAAATGCAAGGAACCCAAATAAAATTAAAGGAACTCATTTTGACCACAATTGCTCCCAAACTTTGATAGCATTTAACCTAAGCACAAATGAGAAAGAATTTAAAATTTTAGAAAAATAAAGCTAAATAAAATTTTGAAATTTTGGGATGTCACAGCTCACGTAGTGGCAGTGCGGGGGCCGAGCAGTGGCACACCGTTTCGACGGTGGTTGGTAGCGCAGGGCCAAACGACGGCTTACGAGGCGGCAGCGACCGTGTGGGGCCGAGCGGTGGCTCTCGAGGCGACGCATGCGGGGTGCAAGATGCACGGCAACTTCAGTGGCGCATACAGGTGGCGCGAGCCGTAGCGGCTCGGTGGTCGTGCGAGGCTGGTACTGACACACACAGTGAGTGACGACGGCTGGAGCACTGTGAGCGGCGGTGGCCGTGTATGGCCAACGGGCGAGGCGTGTGGTGAACAATCAGCCGGTGCACATACGGTCGCTTGGGGAGCCTGTGGTCGGGGCACACAACGACCAGCCGGCAGTGGCACATATGGGCGCTCAGGGAGCCGGTGGTCGGAGCGCGCATGACGAGTAGCGGCCCGGCCACATGCAGGTGGTCGGCGGTGCGGCCGTGTGCGTTCATCACAGCGTAGCGGCTGTCGAGGCGCGTTCGGCATAGCCATGTGCGAGTGGGCGGCAGTATGGTTCTTGATTTTTTAATCTACAATGCAATCAACATCTACTTTTTTCATGTAATCTACCAATTGGCATTGTGCCGACGATTTCTAGTTTGCTCACAGTAGATTAGAGCGGATTTGCACTATAGAAAATAGTCTAGAAAGTGAAATTTACGGAATTGAAGCGATCTAGATAGGTAAATTAATCTGCGAATGATTACCTTGCGATCCACCAGAGCGATTCGTACTAATAACATGTTGAGGAACCGTCGTTGGCAAGTCCAGTCCAATTAATTCCTCCTATGCAAAGAGATGGATCAATCACAGAGTAGTGCAAGATAATAAAATATTAAATACAAATAGAGATAGGGGAACTCCTTTTCTTTATTTCTTTTTTACTTCTCCAAGTACAAGATCTAATCATTGTGGCCCATATTTATAGACTTGGTAGAGATGTGCCCACCATGGGCCAGATTTGCAGGCTCAGGCTTAGGTTTCCCAACAATTCGGTCGGATATACGTGGGCATTTTTTTTGCCTTTTTTTTTTGCTTTAGTTTATGATTTATGGCTATGATTTATGGATTTTAGGTTGTCGTGAGAGAGTACGTAGTAACAAAAACTTGCGTGCGGTTTTGGTTGATATAAATGAAGTTGTTACAATGTGTACTATAATTAAATTATAGACATCACCTTGACAAGACACTTAGTTTAAAAGCTAGTTTCTATAGAAAAACTGAAAATCAGCTTTTAGAAAACTGAAGGAGATGCTCTGTTCAGCGGCTCCTTCAAGCTTTCGCAATCAGACTATTAGAAGTGAGCAACTTGACCGGTAGATAAAATGCACGCTTCCCTTGCTTTTTTCGTTGACTATCATTGTTTAGAATTTTTGGCACTTTTGGCATGTTTTCAACCCATATTTATAAAAATAGCCTTATACACGCGGAATTGGCAGAAATGACACTTCTGCCACCCAATGACCAGACGGTAGGGCCGTGTAGCCGACACCTATCCATCGGAACCCGGCCACCGGGCGGCGCCCTCCCTGCTGTCCCGCCATCGGACGGCAGGTGCTGCTGTGTTAGGATTTTTTATTTATCATTTATTCAAAATTTTAAATATAACGATTGAGTTCTGAAGATTATAAAATTTTATGTGCAGCCTCCCAATACAGTATACTTCATTGTGTAATTTTGTAATTTTTGGAGCTCGTTTGCTACATGTAATAAATCCTAAAAATATCATAATCTTATGAATTTTTGAGCAACGTTCATAGCGGATAAAATTGTCAAAAAATTACACAATTAAGCATGTTGTGTCGGGAGGCTGCACGTAAAATTTTATATTTTTTGAAGCTTATTTGGTATATTTAAAAATTCAAAGAAGTGGTAAATAAAAAAAATCCTAACCCAGCAGGTGATTAAGCCAGCTTAATCACCTACTACCCGATGGCGGGGCGGCAGGGAGGGCGCCACCCGGTGGCCGGACTCTGATGGACAAGTGTCGGCTGCACAGCCTTGCCTCCTGGTGACCGGGTGTCAAAGGTGTCATTTCTGCTACACTTATGGCTATTTTTATAAATATAGGTTGAAAACATACCAAAAGTACCAAAAATTCGATTGTTCAATCGTGTCTGTACCTATCTTATGAATACATTAGTCCACTGTAAATCATCATTTAATCGTGTCATTTGTTACAGAGAGCTAACAAGAAAAACTAAAATGGCAAATATTACAGGCCTAACACGAGGCCTCGTCATTTAAAGCTCTGGACGTAGGAAGTTTTTCCAATTCTTCCAGGAATTAAACTGTTTTATATGAAATTTTTGCGGCCTTAGATGGACTCCATTTCCCTTGTTGGGCTGAGTCACTGTGCACTATTGAAAATGGGATGCTATATTGATCTAACATAATATTGGGCTGAATCAATGTAGTGAGAAGCACAATCGCTGGATGGGCCTTGGACAAACGAGCACTTTAGGGCTGGGCCGTCGATTCCAACGTCAAGGGATTATACGTTGTGGGCCCTCCAGATAGGCCCTTATTCAGGCAGCGTGTCTGTAGTTCCTGTCCTCCTCTCTCCAGTCCGGATGAATCCTTTCGGGCCAATTAAAGACGCAGAGATGCCATGCATCTATCTTTGTTTTTAAGTTCTGTAACAGGTGCCTTTTTCTTGTCACACAATCTCCAGCTTTCCTGTTTTACTCTATTTCAGCAAGGTTAACATAGGGGGAAACTGACTTGGTTAGGCCTACTAATGAATGCCTTGCTTATCTCAGTTCAAACTTAAGCCACTTCCAAAAATGCCAAAGCCTGGGTTAACCCCATTCATTGCGTAAAGCGATGTTAGCATTGATATATCAAAGACTTGATGGTTTAGCTTCCTATCTAAGCTCGAAGTTATGGAAAGCATTCTTCCCTAGTAGCATGCATTCCTGGCGACCATACCTGGGGCTTCTTTCTGACATAGTAAGCTTCCGGTCAAACCATGTGAATCTTGCCTTCTCATTTTTCACTTTTGTTTTTCTGATTTTCTGCTAATCTTCTCCGTTAGCCTTTCCAGTCAGTGATTCTGTTGCTGCCGCACTAAATATAAATAAAATAGAGAAAAAAAAAATCAAAAGGGAATATAAAGACAAGTGGTCAACCTGAATATGGCGATATCCATTCAGGTTGATTTGACGTTCTCCATGCTTATGAGCTCAGCGGTACTTTGCGTGGAGTTGGCCTGGGCCAGCTTCAATTAGCAGATGGTAACAGATTGTGCTAGCTTTGTACCACTTCCCTGATGTTTCCCTTCCATCTTTCATTGTTTTATTACTAAGGTTGGTCATCATCTATAACATGGCCTTCAGTAATCATGGCCAGTTCTTTGTGCTGGAGATATCCTGGGCTGAGCTCCTGCACTGGATACAGATAATATTTAGATTGACAAATCCTCACTGATTTGATTGATGTGTCCTAAGTTGTAATGTAAATTAATCACCACTTGTGCCGAGATGTAGAAGATAAAGATGTCTGACTGTTTCTGAAAATGGAGCTATGGACTTGCAGGTTGCTTTCAAGACAAAGGTATTTTTCATCTGAATATCTGTGGCGCTGGAAGTACTTGCTATAACCATAGTATCCTAAAGGAGCAATGGAGCCCAGCAGGTCAGGCCTAGAATTTCTAAGGTTATCAATTCCCCCATTTTCCCCCGAGATGAACCAAGATTACTGTGTCCTAACAAACACAGAAACGAATTTTCACAGTAACTTCAAGAGTAGTAGTACACTGTTTATATGGTTCCAACTGCTAAAGCTCGACAGTCTTTGCAACTGTTCTAGCTCAGTGGCCAAGCATTTGCTATAATCCAGTCATGAGCATAGTACTTACTGTATAGCACATTCTTGTCTATTTGCTAAGCATTTTTCCGGGGTCATATGAATCGTCGGTCTGGTTTTCGTGAATTAAACAGAGGAGAATGGCAGGGCTGCAGCTGCTTGTCCTGAGCATGCTGCAGCATGGATAAGCCTCTGCTAGTGTCAGTCAGGCCCTGTTACTTTCTCCCCCTCCCTCGGGCATGCGTGCAATACGCAGACAGGGAGGTGAGGCAGTTTATTAGGTTCATGCAACTGGTCATTTGGAACCTGGAATTGAAAGATGCCTGCCAATCCGTGCTTATTATGGTATATGATTTTGCCTTCTTTCCACAGCGGTCTTCTTTTCTGTATGGACATTGTTGCAACAAAGGGGGGAAAACCTTAATTCAGAGCTTTGTATGGGATCACTGAATCCCCGAAAAGATGCTTTCTTCAGGCAAAGAACAATCATTCTTCAAAATATCAGTGTACACCAAAGAGTGCGGCAGTCTCATAATCCGAGGCAGTTTGTCACCCGGTCAATTTCAATTTCAGGTACTACTCCAAATCGATCGCAAGGATCACGTGAGATGGTCCTAAACTGTGTTGTGATGAATTATTGCAATTTTAAAGAGTCGGAAATTTGAGTTTGTATTTTGTCGGAAAATGCCGTACATGTTTACTGTGAAGTCACTGCATGGAGCTAAGAATTGAAATGCCATGCACTGTTGACTACTACTACATGATGCGATATCTCGTTGAGTGCAGAAACCATATTCTTCCACTGGTTGCATCAGTCATAGCATTACATGTTTGCATGCATGGTGTGCCTTGGCTGTTAGTTGTTGTGTTAGTTAGTGTTTGGCTTTGTTTATTCAACATAGAGTGGAGTCTGCATGCATTTGTCGGCAGAGATTAATACATGCAGTGATGCAGCGGTTTAACCGCCTGGTAAATCCGGTTGGATCGGTCAGTACCAGCGGTCTGAACTGGAGTTGGCATTGGTCACACCGGCTGATATGGAATTTTTGGCGAGATTTTAAATTCATAACTTTTGAGTCATGGAATGGTTTTGGTAACTTTCTTCAGTGATTATATATTGCATGAGCTATGTTACGGTTAATATGGGTCAAGTTGTGAAGAACTTGTGCTTGCAAACGATTCCTTTATCTTTAGATATGTAAGGCCGTTTGGAGTCAACCGTGATTAACGGTGAGGATCGGAGCTACGCTCATGAAGGAGCTGAGGCCCAGAACGATCAAGAATGTCGGGTGAGACAGTGAGCTCAAGTATGGGGCGAGAAAGGCGAAAAATATTGAAGACGAGTTCAAACGGCGGGTTTACACCATGTGACTTGGTCGGTTCAAGTGAGGCATGGTCCAGTAAAATCGGAACGGAAGAGACTTGTCGACGCACGGTAAGCCAATGGTGCAACTACACGTGGCAAGTATGACGATTGCTTGCAATGGAAGGAGATGACCCGGTCAAGGAAAGGTATTTTGGTAGTTAAACCAAAATACTAGAAATGGATTTGGAAGAAAACCACGGCACGTGAGCGGCTCTTTGAAAAACAGTTTAGGTCATGGAGAAGCTGGTTTGATTAAGATGGATCAAACCTAAGGACTTAGCAGATTTGAGCTTATACGCTTTGAAAAGTATGCATAAGTGTTATGTGTGAGTTAAAACTCGTATGTATGGGGTTAATAGGTTTTTCCATTGTGCTAAGCAGATAGTATCCCCTAAGAGTTAGATGTGGCTGGCTAGCCCATCTATTTAAAAGGTTGGGATGGAGACTTATGTTAATCATCCAACCTATCTCTCTTGTGCTCTCTTGTTAGGGTTAGGATTTGAGAGTTGAGTATTTGGTGTGCTCTCTATCCTCCAAAGTGGAGTGACTATAAAACTTTCTTCCTCAAGTAGTAATAGAATCTCAATTTTTGATAATCTTTATGGCCATCTCTTTTCTTGATTGATTTACTCTTGATTTGGTCGGTTTTTCCTCTCATTTCACCCTTTCTTGATTTTGCTGTGCCAAGGACGTATAAGTGATAGAGATAACCTCTAAGTATCATTCATCGCCCATCTAGACACTTTGGTAACAAGTTTATCAAGAAACTCGATTTTTGCATGTTTTTTATTTTTCAAGTGGTTTCTTGATCTGAAGGATTTTTGAGTGATTTCTTTGGTGTTCTTGCTTGCTGTGATATGTGAGAATATATCCAAAGTCATCTTGGCTATCCTCTATGCATGAGCAAGTCTTGATCATTGATTTAGATATTTGCTTGTTTTGGATGCAATCTTGTTTAAATCTCAAAAAGGTGTGAACTTTGATGTGGGTTTTTGCGATCCATGGATGCAATAGGCTCCTGAGATCTTAATCAAGGTGTGTACAAAGTTTTGCGGCTTTTAGATCATCCAATCAAAAGTTATGCGGGTTGAAGTTTCGCAACTGTGCTGATTTTATTATTCACTTGCCTGAAATTACTGTTTATAGCGGTAAGATCGCTAGAATAGAGGTCAAACCCCTCGGAGAGGTTAGACTGCCCCTTGGTTGGTGGTCAGACCACCAAGGAGAGGTCAAACCGCCCTCTAGTTGGAGGTCAGACCTTTAGGAGCTGAGTTTTTCAAGATTTTGTATTCTTTAGTGATTTGCTTTGAGTTTTTGGTTTTAGGTTTGATTCTCAGTAACTCTATAGTTATTTGAGAAAAAGATCCAGAATACTTGGGGGAAAATTTTAGTCGGCACCATTCACCCCCCCACTATTGCCTTTTGGTCCTACAAGTGGTATAAGAACCTGATTTGCTCTTCTCGTAGATCTTAACTGGTCTTAAGAGTCATGGCAGTAAACAAGTATTTAGCCAAGCCACCTGTGTTCGATGGAGTGGATTTCTCGTATTAGAAGTCTCGCATGCATGCTTACATTAAGGTCCAAGGGCACGCAATTTGGCTTAAGGTCAAAAACCCTTATGCCATGCCAGGTGATGACAATGTTATTTCTCCTGATGTGAAGGCAAATAGCAAGGCACGCAACTTCCTAATTTAGGGGCTCAGTCGATCAGAGTTTGAGTGAGTCGCTCACTGAAGATCTGCTCACGAGATTTGGAAAACCCTCTTTGACTACCATAAGGGCTCTACCACGATTAAGAAAGTGAGATAAAATTAACTCAAGAAAAATACTCCAAGATCGAGCAAAAGCCCGGTGAGTCTTGGATGAGTTGTAGGGAAGGTTTAACAAAATTCTCCATGACCACTGTGTTGTTGGCTTGACCTTCTCAGATTATGAGAATGCACACCAAAGCTTGGGCGCTCTTGATGTGAAGGTCTAGGGGATAAAAATCACATCCATCAATGACAACACTATCATGAGTGAGTTTACCATGGATAAACTCTTCTCGAGGTTGAGGACGCATGAGATTGACTTCATCTTGCGTCTTCCCAAGACTGAATCGATGGCTCTCATGATGGACCCTTTTCGGAGCAGTTCTTTAGATTGTGTGGAAGTTGGCTATTCTTTGCCTACCTTAGTGAGTGATGAGCAACTTGAGAGGCTACCTAAGGAAGATTTAGCTCACCTGTCTACCAAATTCACTAGAGTGTACAACAAGGTGAGAAGCAAGAGGAGAGGTGGTCCGGTGACGTGCTTCGAGTATGGTAAGCCAAACCACATTTGAGCTAAGTGCCCTAAGCTGAAGGGCAAGGAGGAGAAGGACATTCGGAGGCATCCTCAAGCTCGAGACATAAAGGTCAAGAAGTCCAACTACCAGAAGTTTGCCAACCAGGTCCTTACCGCTCTTGAGTCTGTGGACATGAGCGATGTGGACTTGGTGACAAAGAACGATGAGGATGACACCCACGGCAAGAAGAAGACTCAGGACTTTACCGGCATGTACTTCATGGCCAAAGGCAACCACGACATCGACTCCTCCGATTCCGACGAGCCCTACAACGATCCTGACGAGGTACACCCTTCTTCCAAAGCAATGAAACATGCCCTTATGCAACTAAACAACAATTAAGAAAGCAAACCAAAATGATTGAGAGTCAGGATATGATGATTGATAACTTGAACTTAGAGATTGTTAGGCTCAAGTCAATTAATCCTAAAAATCGTGAATCTTGCTTGTGCTTGCACGATGAATTATCTACATTAAAATCTGCTCATTCCTCTGTTGTAAACCAACTCAAGAATGCTCTAGATGATCTAGATTCTTTCAAATCAAGTTATGATCATATTTGCATGAATACTATTGCTCTTGATGTTATTCCTGTAGATACTATTCTATCTTCTTGTTCGAATTGTACTTTGCTAGAGATTAAGTTGGATAGTGTTCTTAAGAAATTGCATAAATTTGATACTGATCATACTTGTTCACATTACGAGGATAACAAGATAAAAATAAAAGAAATGACTGAAATAGTTATGTATTCTAGGACTGCATCATGTGAAAACTATCCTAGACTCACAATTGAGATAGATGTACTTAACAAGACTCTAGAGGAGAAAGCTAAAATTAAAAAAATCCATAGCCATGACTGCATCCAGAAAGGCCATTGATTCTATTTTCTATGCATTCTGTGCTGAGATTGGGAGTGATTTAGATAAAATGCATCAGGCCTTTACATCAAGTTTGACGAACAGTTGACTAGTGTTAAGAATTCTTCCCGTGTCTTTTGTGAGGCTCTAAAACTTGAGATAGCTGTTCATAACGAAAGATATGCTAGAGCAACCAAGTCAAAAGAGTGTCACATGTGAGAACCTAGGTAAAAAAAATGACTACCTCAAAAAGACACTTAAGAGATTTTCTAGTGGAAAAAGAACCACAATATGATTCTAGACCAATCTAAGGTTAGTGTGAAGAAGAGAGGCTTAGGATTCAACTCCGTAGAGCATTTCAAGAACCACCCACCTAAGATTGTAAGGGTTGTTAAGAGTGGCAAGTTTGAGATAGAACCCCCTGAGCCATCTAAGATAGTTTTTAGATCTGCATATTTTGCCCAAACCCCTTTTAGCAAGACAGGTGCTGCTTCCTCATTAGGTCAGATCCCTCAAAAGGTCAAGAACCATTGCACCTTCTGCAAGAAGGATGGCCACATCATTGAGTTCTGCTTCCATAGAGCCAAAGTTGAGAGGAAACAGAGAGAGCATGCTTTGAGGTACATTAGAGGAGTTCCTTCACCCATGAGTGTCTCTAGAGCTAGGCAGCTTATCTTTCCTTCTAGACATAGATCTAGGTTTATAGATAACTTCTTTAACTCGTTTGGTAGCTCTAGGTAGTGTTTTGGGTTAGGATATCGTGAGGGTAGACCATGAGGAGCACATAGTCAGGGGGAGTACCGGTCTTTTGTTAGACCAATTCGGAGAGGGCTAGGTTGGTCTTGTGTGCATGGCTCATGATCATCGTGCTAACCATGGTATTTCTGTGTCTACTACTGCTCCCAAGCATCGTGTGGCTCAGTACTGGATTCCAAAGCTACTTCTCACTAACCCTAGTACTGAGGCACAGATGTTTCCTGCTCGTGCTTTGTAGATCTAGCATGCGAGGAAGGAAGATGTGTGGCTTGTTGACTCCGGGTGTTCTTGACACATAACCGGAGATTCTAGATCATTCTCCTCCCTCACAAGTGCATCCGACAACGAGTTAATCATATTTTGGGATGATTCTACCGGGACCGTGATAGCTAAGGGCACAGTGCGCGTCAACAAAACTTCATACTCAAGGACATCGCTTTGATAAGTAAGCTGAGGTATAATTTGCTATCTATCTCCCAGCAACTTGATGAGGGTCTAGAAGTGAGGTTCAAGAATGGTGAGTTTAGAGTTCTAGACTCCTCGGGTGAGCATGTCTTTAGGATCTCTAGGTTTGAGAGGACCTTTAGTGTTGATTTCAATATTTCTACTACCTCTAGCTCCAAGTGTCTTGTGGCTTCTGACTCTCATAACTTAGTGTTGTGCCATCGTAGGCTTGGACACATAGGCTTCGACCACTTGACTAGAGTTAGCAGCAAGAACCTAATTAGAAGACTACCTAGGCTTAAGAGCGCTAGAGACCTAGTGTGCACACCCTACAGGCATGGTAAGATGGTTTCTACTTCTCACCCACCTCTTACTTTAGTGATGACTGATGGACTTGGACAACTTCTTCACTTAGATACAGTTGGTCCTTCTAGAGTCCAGTCTATAGAAGAAAAATGATATATGCTTTCTGTAGGTATTCTTGGGTGTATTTTCTGGTTTCTAAGGATGAGACCTTTAGCTACTTTAGAGAGTTAGCCCTTATACTAGCAATTGATCTCCCAAGAGCCTTGAGAGCCATTAGGAGTGACAATGGCACAAAATTCAAGAACTCATCCTTTGCCATTTTCTGCACTGAAAGAGGATTAAAGCATAAGTTCTCACCTAGAGTTCCCAAGCAGAATGAAGTTGTTGAGAGAAAGAATAAAACTCTTGTAGAAATAGCTAGAACCATGCTAGATGAGCACAGTACTCCTAGAAGGTTTTGGGCTGAGGCGATCTCTACCGCTTGCTATGTGTCCAATAGGGTGTTCTTGAGACCAGCAATAGGCAAGACTTCTTTTGAGCTTAGATTTGGTCATAGGCCTAGTATCTCTCATTTCAAGATATTTGGTTATAAGTGTTTTATTCTTAAACATGGCAACTTAGATAAATTTGCATCTTGATGTTATGATGGTATTTTCTTGGATATCCTGCTCATTCTCGTGGCTATTATGTATTTAATTCGGATACTAACAAAATCATTGAGACTTATGAAGTCAATTTTGATGAGGCTAGTCCTAGTACTAGATCCAATGGTGTAGGTACACAGGTACATGGTGATATCGAGAGCATCTTCGTCGATGATGACTTTGACATAGAGGGTGAGGGCCCAATCCAATCTCTAATCACTCCTAAGTTGATTGGAGAGCTTGTTTCTACTTCTCCAGTTTCAGTAGAGCAGCCTCCTCCCACCTTCACCGACGCCTCGAGTGGCTAGCCCATCTATTTAAAGGGGTTGGGAAGGAGACTTGTATTAATCATCCAACCTACCTCTCTTGTTAGGGTTAAGATTTGAGAATTGAGTGCTTGGTGTACTCTCTGTCCTATAAGATGGAGTGGCTATAAAACTTTTATCCTCAAGTAGTAATAAAATCAATCTTTGGTCATCTCTATGGTTATCTCTTCTCTTGTTTGATTTGCTCTTGATTTAGTTGGTTTTTTCTCTCCTTTCACCTTTTCTTGATCTTGCTATCCCAAGAGCGTATAAGATATGGAGATAATATCTGAGAACCATTCTCCACTCATCTAGGCACTTTGGTAGGATGTTCATCAAGAAACTCGGTTTTTGCACATTTTTTATTTTTCAAGTAGTTTCTTGATCTGAGGGTTTTTGGAATGATTTCTTCGGTGTTCTTGCTTGCTGTGACATATAGAAATATATCCAAAGCCACCTTGGCTATCCTCTGTGTATGAGCAAGTCTTGATTATTGATTTAGGTTTTTGCTCGTTTTGGATGCAACCTTGTTTAAATCTCAAAAAGGTCTGAACTTTGATGTGGGTTTTTGCAATCCATAAATGGAATAGGTTCCTGAGACCTTAAGCAAGGTGTGTACAAAGTTTCGCGGCTTTTAGATCATCCAATCACTAGTTACGCGGGTTTGAAGTTTCGTAACCATGATGATTTTACTATTAAGTTGCTTGAAATTGTTGTTCATAGTGAACCACCCTGGAGAGGTCAAACATCCCCTTGGTTGATGGTCAGACTGCCAAGGAGAGGTCAAACTGCCCTCTGGTTAGAGGTCTGACTTCTACGAGTTGAGTTCTTCAAGATTTTGTGTTCTTGAGTGATTTGCTTTGGGTTTTTGGTTTTGGATTTGATTCTCAATAACTCTATAGTTATTTGAGAAAAGGATTAAGAATATTTGGGAAAAAATTTAGTCGACGCCATTCACTCCCCCTCTGTTGCCATTCAGTCCTACACGATCTCACCCCCTTTGCCGGACCAAGATCAAAATCGAGGGAAATTAGGTTGTTGGCAAGGTAAGTTTCTCTCGATTGGAGGGAGATTGATTTTATTAAACTATTGTCTGATATTTTATTAAACTATTGTCTTATCAGTGTACCTCTCTACATGCTTTCTTTTCATAAATTACCGGTTGGTGTGAGAAAAAGAATGGACTTTTTTAGATCCAGACTATTGTGGCAGGAGGACCAGAGGGTTAGAAAGTATCATTTAGTGCAATGGCTTGTTGTTTGTCTCCCCAAAGATCAAGGGGGATTTGGGGTTCTAGATCTAGATAATATGAATTGGGCTCTTTTAGGGAAATGGATTTGGAGATTGCAAAATGAAGAAGGAATTTGCCAGGATCTGCTAAGACAGAAATATTTACATAGAAAAAACATGTCTCAGGTTTCTTGCAAAAATGGAGATTCACAGTTTTGGTATGGGCTGGTGAAAGTTAAAGATGTATTCTATGAGTTCTGTAAAAAAGATATTTTAATTGTAGGAGAACTAGGTTTTGGGAGGATTGTTGGTTGGGAGATGAGTCATTGTCTCATAAATTCCCAAGGCTTTATGCTATTACACTTAGTAAACACATTATTGTGTTTGATGCTCTGACTAAAGGTTGGGACAGTTTCAAATTCAGAAGGACTCTTTGGGGAGAAACAATGGATATGTGGAATGAGATTCAGCAAAATTGTGCTGGAATCTCTTGTTGTGTTCTGAGGGTTTTTCGGTAATTTCTCATTTTGAGAAAAGGAAAAAAAGGAGGAGGTGGTCCCACCAGCCCTATCTCACGTGGTACTGGCCTTGACCGACTCTTGGGGGTGACTGAGTTGTGCAATGACGGTGGCGGTGGTGGAGGCGCCATCGGCCCGTGCGCCTCAGCACCGGCCGTTGGCTGCAGCCTCGCCAATTGCCTCCTCACTGCTATATTTAAGCCGGCTCTCTTTTCCTCGCTTAGTTCCCAATTACTTGATCTCCTCCTCCTCTCGGTTGTATCCTAGTTTGAGTCTTGATGCTGCGGCGCCGTCGTGTTCTTCACCGGCACCAGTGGCAGTGTGATCCAGATTTGGTTTCTTTGGCATTTCCTGTGCGGTTCCCTTGTGCTCTATCTCTTTGAGATTTGGCAGTTAGGGATTTGGGGATTTTGCCTTAGAAGTCTAAGTCTGGTCGGCTCTGGATCATGTTGAGGAAGAGGAATTTATTGATTGTTCGTCGGTGCTCTTGGCCGGAGCATGTTTGGTTGGTCTTGTGCGGCATCTCCCTATACCTCAGCTTTGTTCTTCGGTGTGTTCCTAAGTGCAAAGATTGGCACTGTATCTCCGTCAACCTCGCCTTCTTGCGCGACACAGCGAGGTGATTGATTTTCTGGGATAGCACCTTGACGCATGCCATGCCCAATTTTCTACTCAGTGGCTTTGAGTGCCATCGGTGTTGTGAGTATCTCCACATTTTCTCACTTTACTTCTTCTGTTCTTGTCAGGTTATCTTCCTGTTGATATCTCTGTTGGAAGAATTGGCAAAATAATATTGTGGGCTATGGGTCGGTTGGCTCAGTGAAGATACCTGTCATATTAGAAACCAAATTGATAATCAATTCAGACTTGAGTTACTTGCTCAGCTTCACATCGTCAGTTTGTCTCTAGGCCTGTCATATTAGAAACAAAATTGATAATCAATTCAGACTTGAGTTACTTGCTCAGCTTCACATTGTCAGTTTGTCTCTAGGGTTAGCTACTGGTTATGTCTGTTGTCAGATGATTTTGATCAGGACTGCTGCTCTGTTTTCAGTCTGTTCACTGTTAGTCTTTTGGTTTTGGTGCTGATAATAACTATTCGGTGGTTACATTGTTAGTCTAATAATTGACTATTTAATTGTCTCACTGATAATAAGAACCTTGCTGTCTGAAACCAGATTCTGAACCTTTGTGACGCATTGTGTATATCTCATTAACCTGAATTCTTTATTATCATATTTGGTTTATGAAGTATTGAGAAGGCCAAGAACAAATCTTGAGCGACACTGCATCTAAGAGCGATACTGAAATCTAAAATCTGAGCATTATGCTGATTTTAGTAGTTTTTATGCTTTATGCCTTGAGTATATTATCCTGTTTAAATGACATAGTAGATTTACATGTTTTCATGTTAATGCTGTCATTTACTTGCTGCTGGAAACTACGTTACGCGGATACTTCCCAAAAGTCACGTACCGGTATCGGATACTGTACCGGATACGGATACTGCCCCGATACTCGCCGATACGTATCCTATAAGTATCGGAATTTATTGATTATTCAAAAAAAGAAATTAATTCCCGATACTTCTTCGATACTTCTCCGATACTTTTCTAATACTTCTACCCTAATATCCCCACCAAGCCTACCAGATCCAGATCTGAAACGCCCACCCACCCCGCACCTCCACGCATTCTCACGCTCGGCTGGCCTCCTCGCCCGGCGCCTCCGCTCACCCGCCGCCTCCGCTCGCCCGCCGCCTCCGCCGGTCTGCCTCGCCCGCCGCCTCCGTCCGTCCCCTCCGGTCGCCGCCTCACCTGCAGCCTCGCCCGTCGCGTTGCCCGTCGCCTCCGACCGTCGCGTCGCCCGTGTCCGCCGGTCTGCCTCGCCCATCGCCTCGGCTGCAGCCTTCGACCGTCGGTCGCCCGCCGACTCCGTTCGTCCCCTCCGGTTGCCGCCTCGCCCGCCGCGTCGCTCGTCGCCTCCGCCCGGCGCCCGTCCCCTCCGGTCGTCCCCTCGGCTGCAGCCTCCGCCCGTCCCCTCCGACCTCCGGTCGTCACCTCGGCTACCGCCTCCACCAGTCCCCTCCCGCCGCCGACGCCTCCAGTGGCAGTATCAGTATGTGCTCTGTGCACTGTGCTCACTGCTCCCTCAGACCCTCAGTGCTGTTTATTTGCTATTTGTTGACAATGTATTGGATGATTCAGTAGGGGAAATGATCAGTGATCAGGTTGTTTGTTGTCATTAGTTTGTTCATTTGCTATTGGTTGACTATATATATATATATATATATATATATATATATATATATATATATATATATATATATATATATATATATATATATATATATATATATATATATATATATATATATATATATATATATATATATATATATATATATATTACACGTATCGCCGTATCGGTGTTTTTAGGAAAATGGCGAATCGCGGTATCGCGTATCCGTATCCGTATCGGGGTATCTGGGCAACATAGGCTGGAAATATACTTTGCTTGTGTTTTATTATGTTGGAATTATATCTAAATTTTTGCTAAAGCCGCATTATATACAACATCTCTCTCAACGATCAAGAGGATAGAATCAGTTGGAGGTTAACTGCAAATGGAAAATTTTCTGTGAAATCTTTCTACCTAGATTTGAGGTTACAAGGCATTAGATATCCCTTTAAGTTTTTATGGAAAACCAAACTACCTTTGAAAATAAAAGTTTTCTTATGGATCCTCTAAAAAAAAGGATTTTAACTAAAGATAATCTTAAGAAAAGAGGTTGGAAGGGTTCTCCTAAGTGTCAGTTTTGTGGAATGGAGGATAATATTAATCATCTATTTTCTAAGTGTCCTGTTGCTCGTTTTATTTGGAATGTGGTGAAAGTGGCATTTGGCTTCTCAAATATTCCTAATGATGTTAGGGCTATTTCTCTGATTGGCTGGGAAAATTTGAAAAGAAAGTAAAGATGCTGGTTACAGTTCGTGTATCGGCAATTTTCTGGGCTATATGGAAGACACGAAACAAAGCTTGTTTTGGAAATAAATTGCCTCATGATCCTGCTTCTTTCATTCATTATATCTGCAATTGATTGACCTACTGGGCAAATTTGCGGACAAGTGTGGAGAAGGAAGGAATGGGGACTGAGAACCAGAAGACTGACGATGTAGCAAGTCTGGAGAAGGAAGGAATGGGGGAACTCTCGGTTTGGAAGAAAGCTGAAGTCTAGTGATGAACCAATGGTGCGAATGGTGTTAGAGATGTAATCCAGTTTAGTTAGCTCTGCTTGTGTTTTTGAGGATTTGTAGAACTGTTTTGCTTTTCACTTAAATTGGTGGTCTGGATGTGGTGCTCTGGTAACCTTGTTTACCAGGCTCTTAGATGGTGGCTTGTTTCTGCTAGGGAGAATTCTGTACTGTTAAGGTTTCTTATAATAGAAATCGGAGATGCTCTGTCTTTCCGGAAAAAAAAAAGATCCGGTTGGTCCACTGACACGTGTGATCGATCAGTCTCATGTAAAGGATGTGCCAAACCAAGTATACGAACGGCCACTGCAAATCTGCAACGCCGGAGGTTGACCAGAAATACGTACGCACGTACGTACACTACACTATGAGTTACAGGTCGAAGAGTTTAGTGGCAAGTACGTAGCAGCTGTGCTCCCTGATGCTGTTGCTCCATTTTTATTCAGTTTCATTCTTTGGTTCTGCATTTCGGTGCTCGAAATCAAGCGGATGGATGGATGGATGGACGATCCGACCACCAACTGCAACGCTAACAGCGGCAAGCCGGCCGGGATGCATGGAAATGCGCGCGCCGTCTATCCGGCAGAGCGGTCTGTCTGCCCGTGTAGCTGAATGCCCGTGTAGACGTCCTATGCAAGAAAGTCTTCAGTTCAATGCATCCTCTTGGCCCATTCGCCGTGTAAACTGCCTCTCTCTCCAGCGGCAACAACCTGTCCATGGTTGAAACATGTCTTGTTGGAACATGTGGAATATTATGGTCTATGAGTTTATTTCATGTGTCAAGACTAGAAATTGAGATAAGGGAAAGAAGTTCAGGTTGCTGTGTTGTGGATGTGTTTTTGCTAGAAGTGACTTTAGGATTGTTAGAAAACAACCAATTATTGTGATGGTTTTGTGGTTTTTTTTTTGTTCCTTTCATCATTTGTTCTTTTTTCCGGCTGCATAATTGTGCCTGACTGACTTGGCCAATTTCCAGCTCATTCAAGTTGCTAGGTTACAGGCTGCATGTACTGTAAATGCAAGCGAGTTCTGCAAATCCTGTCTTTACAGAAAACATTTTCGGCTTCTATCAAAAGCTTTGAAGCAAACGCTGGTTATAATGCAATACTTGTGGGCTGACTTAATTTTCTGCAATACAATCATGGAGATAAAGAGAAAATTATTCAGATCTCTGGGCAACTAATCGCGCAATTTGTTTGTAACGTCACTGTGATCTCGCAAACTGATGACTGAAATGTTTAGAAGACAGACAAATATAAAGTTACAACACTGTTCCGCTTCGCAGAACATGATTTACTTGAACTGATGCCTGAAATGATTTGTCAAAACAATACTGCTGATCACTCCGCACTTACCTTAAGAACATGCTGGAGGACCACGTGAGAAGGTCAAGTATAATGTTATGATGAACTATTGCAACGTTTACGGAGTGGTTAAATATTTTTGCAAAAATTGCATCTTGTTTGAGTTGTTTTCTGGAAGTTCCAGAAAAATCGAAAGTACCATAGTTGTGAATGCGGTCGTACCGTAAGTGTTTGTGTGGTAGTACTGCAAGGCGGTAGTTCCGGCTATGTGGTGATACGTTTTTTTAGAGATGTCCAGTGTGAGGTACGAAGGTGCAGAAGTATCGCTTTGGAGAGCGGTAGTACCGTAGTGCGGTAGTATCGCTATTGTAGGTGTGGTTCTATCGATCTTCCCAGAAAAATAGGGTTTTGGGATTTGAGTTATGGATTGAGTTAAGGTGACCATATGGTAATGATATAAGTGTTGTTTCTTATGTGCACATGGGCTTATTGTTTGGTTCTAGTTTTAGGGCCAATATTTTAGTTGCATACTTTTTGCACGATACATTATATGGATGATTGTGTCAATTGATGACTCTGTTATTGTGCAGTGCTACATGACGATTTACTTGTTGTTGTTGGTTGTAGGACTTCGGAATTAGGTCATAGTGAGGTGTAGGAGGACTGGGACTAGGCACATGATGGTGCTGAGGTCCAGATTGGTCAGAGATACGCCGAAGATGACCAAGACTTGCGGGGTGGTTGAAGTTAGGACGACGAGGAACCAAAGCGGAAGCTACCAATGGTGGACATGACGAGCAACAACAAGGTGAACCGGGACTAGACTCAGAGAGAGTTGAGGTCCTATGCGGTCAAGGAAGCCGGATGCCGTCATGTACGAGAAGAAGAATGTGGTGCGTCAAGTGACTTGGCTCTTTGCAAGCGAGAACGGTTTGGTGAAATCCAGACACGTGAGAGGCTTGACGACAAATCATTGGGGCCATATGGAAAATGACGAAGTATGGGCGATGCTTCATGGCAAAGGAAGCCAGAAGCTTCGTGGAAAACGGTATAGAAGCATTTTGGTAAATTGCCCAATACCGAAAAAGTGGCGGTGTGTGAAACCACGGCATTGGCCTAAGTGATTTAGGTTTTGTATGTGCTAAAAATATGAAGTGGATCAAGTGTTGATTCACTAGTGGATTAATAGTTGTAAGCCGCTTTGAGAAGCATACGTGAGAGAGTAAAACCCAGTGTTAGTGGGGTTAACGAGTTATCCTCAATTTGGTCTAATAGGTGGATCCATTAGGTTTTGATTTAGGTTGTAAAGCTATATAAAGGGGAGGAAAGGTAAGTGTTAAGGTTTGAGAAGGTTGGCTAAGCCTTTTGGTAGTTAGTTTCTCCTCCCGTCCATATGAGATTAGGGTTCTTTGGGTTAGAACCTTATGCGTGTATGCTCTAGGCTTAGAGCTCTGCTATCCTAAGGGATTGGTTATAAAACATACCTCTCCAAACAAGCAGTACATCAATCTTTGGTCAGCTACATGAATCTATTATGTTTTTGATCGATTTGCTCTTGATTTGCTTGGCTTTGATCTCTTATCTTCTCTTTTCTTAATCTTACTGTAACAATGATGTGTAAGAGATAGAGACAACCTCTGCAAATCTATCTTCACCTATCTAGACACTTTGATAGCAAGTTTATTAAGAAAATCAAGTTTTGCTTGTTTTGACCTCAAAGTGTGATTTCTTGATCTAAGAGTTTTTTATGTGATTTCTTTCATATTTGCTGGGACACGTGGGAATATATTTAAAGCCATCTTGGCTATCGTCCACCCATGAGAAAGTTGTATTCACCGATTTTGGTTTTGGCTCGGTTTCGGTGCACTTTTCCTTCAAACTGAAAAAGATCTTAACTTTGTCTATAATTTTCATGATCATTTATTGGAATATGGTTCTTGATATTCTAGAGTAGATCTCTGTAAGTTTCATATCTTTTGGATCTACGGATCAAAAGTTCTCTCGGTTTTTATTTTTGAAATTGTGCCAAAAACATTGAGACTGATTTTACCGTAGTAGTGGCCAAACCGCCATTGAAGGAGCGGTCAGATCGCTATTTCTTTGCCGGTTAGAGCACCGGAAAGTAGTTGCTTCAAGATTTTGTGTTCTTTAGTCATTTGTCTTAAGTTTTTGGATGAAAATTCTATTTTCTGCAACTTTGTAGTTGTGTGAGAATAGAATCTTGAATACTTAGGGAAATTTCGAGTTGGCACCATTCAACCTCCTCTGTTGCCATCCGGTCCAACACATGCACAAACTATAGCAATGTTTGAAGCTAGCTAATGCTATTCAACAGTCTAAAACTGGCTACAAGCTTACAAGTGATACGAGAGCTGCCTATTGATAATTCATGTCAATTGGTTGACCTTGATACCTGTTCTGCTTTTGGAAATTGGGTGATGTTCTTCGATCATTATTACACCATACATTACTTTGATTGCCACAAGTGCGTTCTCATGTCCGATGTTCTAGTATAGTACTCAAAGGCTATAAGCACAGTCCTAAAGCCAAGCTAATCTAGAGTTTAACCTAAACGACCTGCTAGTATAATATTTTCCAGGTATTAGTGCTGCTCAATCACCTCGTTTCTTTCAAATAACATGGAGTATCCTAGTGGGCTGATGGACCACAGTATGCATTTTAACAGACAAATTTTTATTTTGGATCCATCTCAATGACTGTGACTAAGACAATTCTCTCTGTTTTTTCAAGTATAATAATCTAGCTCATCTGGCAATATGTGTACTAAATTGTACCATACCATGTTCAGTATATATAGCCTATCATGGTGCAATGTTTGCAATAAGTATAGCTCTTGGGCATTAACAATTCAGGTTGATGCCGAGACATGGCCTGCATCATGGTATGCAGCTGAGGCAGAAGGATTCTGTTTACAAAAATGTATGCAAGAAAAGCATATGAATATACCACCGCACACTCATCACTTAGTGTGCAACACTAACACATATTATATTGGTCGGCGACATGGTAGCTTAGTGTAAATTAACAAGGCGTTCGTTGAAACATTTCATTCTAGTAATGTTTGTATGCATAGCATTTCTTAGACTGAAATTACTCATGATTGAATTGTAATCTGAAGATGTTAGTACCAGTACTTACAAAGTCACAGATCAAGAGAAACTAGTTAGTGTGGTGTAGTACTGTAGTAAGTAGTACGATGCTAGCTTGTTTTGTGTCCTGTGTTGAATGTTGAATTGATGATGCCAGGAAGTGGGAGAAGAGTAGCTCGCCACTACGGTGCGTACCTATCAGTAGCCGCATTTGTTTTATGGCACTATTTCTAACGTTCAGCTCAACGCCACGCTAAATTAGAGGTCAAATTCTCTCTGCCTTTTGAGGCTAGAATGCGAGGTCAAGAATTCGGCCAGCTTCAAATTGCATGGGATAGTGAGTCGAGTTTAATGGCGTGTTTTTTGGCCACTGGCCAGTAGGTTAGCTGCTAGCGCTACAGCGTTGCAACGCCCCACAGTAGATCGGAGCAGGCTAGTGCCTGAATACGTGGGGATTAATCTATGAAGCCTAAGCACTTGTACTAATATCTTCAAAATGCGCATAGATTTTAGGAGCTCTCTCTCTCCAGATCCTTGGAAAATTCTGCCTTGCTGAAGACCACTTGGACGCAGAGAAATTTCCAGCAGAAAATATCCAAGACCTAATCAAGAATCTACAAAATAAGGCTAATAAACCCGCACATATAAAACCATTAAGAAACAGAGAAAAAAAGGCTGGGAATCTCCGGCAAGTCCTAGTTATATACTACAAACTCCCTACCTAAAAAGCATAAAGCGAACGCAAAGATTAAAAATCTCAGTTTGACAAGGGGACGAGGATATATAGTTTGATATCTACGATTAAACTAACGATTCCGAGCTCGACCTGCCCATATGCCTACACGAGCAATTGCTTTGATTCGGTTTGTCTATTCTCCCCGGTTCCTCCTTCTAAGTAGCAGAATTGAAAAGAGTTTTAGGTGGGAAAAAAGGCTGTGTGTCGGAGGAGTTCGTGCACACGAGTGCGCAACCGGACCCTAGAAACCAGGTGCCCCCTGGGGCATTACAAAATTGAAAAGGTGTTCGGCTATACACGACGACGATATACCCAGCGCGGCAAATTGCCTCGCATAATTGAATCAGCAGATGCAATGTTCTTCAATAAATAACTTTGCTGATTTACCATCAAATAATGACAAGAATACTAGAAATATTTTAAGTATATTCAAGATTTGGTGTAAATAAATTTTCGCTGGTGAAATGGTAACTTTGACATAATCCAGGACCTTGAAGGATTGTTTGGCCGTCAGTAAACTGGCTTACGAGTAACAATCATTCAAATGTGAAACATAAAATACCTTAAAGGTATGTACAATAATATAGATAATAGTTGTTTCATATCCTTCATGTTATTTATAGACAATTCTAAGGACAGCTTCTCTATATATAATGTGTCATCTTTCTCGTGTTATAGCAGACTACTGTTGAAGTATAAGTGAATTGCACATCTTTCCTCATTAACTTAAGCTTTTGGGTGAACTGGTTGGTGCATGAAACTCAATATGGTATCAGAGCCAAGAGGTCCCAAGTTCAAGACCCGGCTGACGCAGTTAAAAAAAATTAATTGCAGTCTATTTCTATTCCACGTATTAGGCCTAAGGGAGCCTACACGTGAGGAGGAGTGTTGAAGTATAAGTGAATTGCGCATCTTTCCTCATTAGCTTAAGCTTTTGGGTGAACTGGCTGGTGCATGAAACTCAATAACTACTACATGAGAGATGGTCTAATTCTTTATGCTTCTCCCCTCATCTCCATATCATCTCATACCTTACGGCTTATAGACAACTGACGTCACCATTGTATATGCTCTAAAATGCTTCTTCCCGCATTCTTGATTTGTGAAACAATCCACATAAACGTTGATCAAAGGAGAAGAAGCATCCAGCCGAGCTAATCTGCTTCTTTTGTCTCCTGTGGTGTTTTCCAATCTACCGACTGTAATTTCGGCTGTAATCCCATCTGCTGATCAGCTGTTGCTCTCCTGACCTCGGCTGCTTCGGCCTGTTGTTTTTTCTGAATTCCTCTCTCTGAACGAAGGGCCGCGATCCTGCCAATCTTTCAAAAATAAAATCTGCACTTCATTAGATATTTTCTTTCACATGAAATCCATAAGTACTCAGGTAATATGTATACATGCAGCTATTCGAAACAGGCCTTATTATTATGCACCGGCAAAGATCACCTTGGAGGTTTTGGAATGTAATGAAGACAAGAATAGGAGCCAAAAGAGCCGCATTGCCCCCACTAAGGATCCCACTGGCCATTGTCGTCGTATAAAACATGTGCAGGGGTCCGTGGGGATAGCTGTGCCTTTCTCGGTTTTGCTTTCGCGTCCTGCCCGCTACAGCCAGCAGCCGAAACAAAGATAATATAATGTATTGCACTATATATATTAAGCTGAGGATAAGATAATTGATCAGTTGTTTGCATGTATCGTGGAGCTTGCCCTTGCCTTTTCACATGAATAAAAGGCAACAATTACGAGCTTATGATGGATTTTCCGTAGTTGTCAAACGCTTGATTGATTGGTTTTTTTGCATGTGCGATGCAAAACAACCTGTTCTTAATCCTTCGCTCTAGAAAGGGCTTGGTTTGTCGAGAATCTTGCAAAGCATCTAGACAGCTCACAAAGAAATAAATTTCGGGATGGTCTTTTATATGAAACTAGCCGGATGGCCCGTGCAATTTACTGACTAGATTTGTTGTAATTTATTTTATAAGAAAGAACAATTTAGATGCTTTAGACTAATTATATATTGTTGCAGTGTTCTGCAACTATTATATATTACCGCTAATAATTTTTAAGTGCATTAGAAACATTGAAAATGCTAAGAAAAGTTCAAAGCTAAAATACTTTTTAAAATACTTCTTAAGAAAATATAATTGAAGGATAATCATTGACTAAAAAATTCAGTGAGCATAATACGTTGTGACAGTATCAGAAATGTGGTAGTGAATACACTTTTCGGGAAAAAAACATGGACTCAACTTTTTTTGAGGAAAACTCATTTTGGTCAAAACTTATCGCTTTTCCAGTTCTCTACATCCTTTATGTACCTTTCTTTCATGTTTTGTGACTCCCAAGTCGGTAAAAAATGGCAAGACAAGCACTGTGTAGACAACAATTGCTCTGCTCCAACTGTGGTCATCATTATCTCCTTTTATACTTTCATCAAGCTGTAGATATAACTCATCTTGCATTCGGTATATGTTGCATGCATGAGCATCAAGGAAACAATTAATCTTCCCATAATGTGTTGGCCTTTTCTCGGACTCAACTACCATGATTCTTTTATGTCATATCGTTTAACGTCACATCTATCCAAATCAAAAGAAATCACATAGGCCATATATAGATAGTTCAAGTTTTGCATGTTACAGACGGCTAGATGACATCACCAACTCGCATCTTTCTGCAGAACAAAAGGAATGAATTATACATGAAGTCTTTTTTTCTTATATGGATTATTTTCTTGGATGTGTTTAGATTATTTAGGTATGCACTACAATACCTAACTTAAAATTAGAGCTATATTCATCAATCGTCATTATATTCAAACATATTTTTGTTTTATTTGCACCGTTATAATCTGGAACCATCACAATCGATGATGCAAATATTTCACTTTTTTTCACTGATTCACATGGTAATTTTAAGCCTTTGAGAGCAAACGTGGCGGCTTCTTTTCAATTTGCATGTTTTTATTTTATATGACATAGGGAGTTTTCAGTTTTAGGTTGGATTTTTTATAAAAAAACAATTGGTAATTTTCACTTTATTTTATTCTGAATTTTATACATTTAGGGATTTTAATTTGGAATTCATAAAAAATCAAATTGGTAACTATCATTTGATTAGTATTCCAAACTTTTATATTGTTGGATTGTACGTGACATTGAGTTTTCTTATAGTTTTAGGTTGGAATTGTATACAAATTCAACTGGTATTTTTTTATTTCTTTTTTATGCCAAATTTTAGTAATTTATGGGTTTTACTTATGAGTCCGTATAAAAGTCATATGGCTAATTTCAAATTATTTTTTTCAGTTTTAGGTTGGAATTCATATACAAATGCAACTACTACTTTTCATATAATTTTATTCCAGATTTTAGTTTTACTTTGCATTCATTTGGAAAAATTTGCTATTTTTATTACAAATTTTAGTTATTTTTTATTGTACTTGACATTGACTCTTTCTTTTAATATAAATCAAATCACTAATTTACTTTTTTATTCCTATTTCTGGTTTAGGTATACAAATCCAGCAACTAATTTCCATTTATTGTTTTATTCTTTTTGATTTGAATGTTTTTTTATTTTATTTGACATAGGGATTTTTTTAGTTTTAGGTTGGAATTTGTATACAAATACAATTGGTAATTTTCAATTTATTTAATTTTGAATTTTATACATTTAGGGATTTTAATTTGGAACTCATAAAAAATCAAATTGGTAATTATCCTTTGAAACTTGTATATTGTTGGTTGTACAAAACATGGAGTTTTCTTTAGCTTTAAGTTGGAATTATATACAAATTCAATTGGTATTCTTTATTTCTTTTTGAGTAAATTGCATTTTACACCCGGTAGATTATTCCTTGTTTCACTTTGCACTAGCGTTAGCATATACTTTTACTTTGCACTAGGGCATAACAATATAAGTTTCACTTAACACCGGCCTGAACTCCTTGGCTCGAACTGCTTGGCTTCCTGACATTGAGGCCCCACCTGCAGGTGAGCCACTCATCCACACCGGCTAGACCACGTGGTTGGGCAAAAACTTGACTGAACCAAAGTTTAGTTCTACATATTTGGAACTCGATTGATAAAAGAATATCAAAAATTCATTCTCCCTGCAACATATCTCCAACCAATGCTGAGAACCCTAATCCCCAAATCAAGAAATTTCAAGTGCAAGGCATGATTCTAGAACAACTCGAGCCATCAAAATACCTATACACCATCTCAATTCCACCCTAAATCAATCCAAGTCCAGCCGAAACACATCAAATCCAATCCACACTAATTTCAACCTCACCCCAGACCTTTAAGCCGAGAGAAACTGTAGGACCGGATACGCAACAGGGGGGAGGGGTGAATGGTGCCTTTTAATTTTTCCTCCAAATATTCACTTATCCCTTTTCTCCGATAGCTACAAAGCTATGAAGTTTAGCGTTAAAATCCCACTTGAAATCCAAAGAAACAGAGACAAACACAACTAGACAGTAAAAAAACAATGTGGTCGAAAACTGACAACGTAGTCAAAATTCGACTACCAGTCGGAAGTTCAACGTGGTCGGAAATCGACTATCAAACAAAAATCTCCGTAGTCAAAAATTGACAGTACGTTAGAAACCAATATAGTCAGAAGTTCAACATGGTCGAAAATCGACTACCAAACGGAAATCACCGTAGTCGAAAATTGATAGTACATCGAAAACCAGTGTAGTCAGATAGCAGTTGAAAACCAACGTAGTCGATAACCACCGAGACCAAAACCAACATGATCAAAAATGAATGTGGGCCAATCCAATATGGTCAAAGGCCAACGAGTGGTCTAAAACCAGCGTGGTCGAATCTAGTCGGCACCCAATGTAATCGGGAATCAACGTGGTTGGACGCCAACGAGTGGTCAAACAACCAAAGTGGTCGTAACCAGTCGGCAACCAAAGTGATCGAGAATCAACATGGTCATAACCAACGTGGTCGGATGCCAATGAGTGGTTGAACAACCAACGTGGTCGGAACCATTCGGCAACCAAAGTGATTAACGTGGTCGTAACCAACGTGATCGGAAGCCAATGAGTGGTTGAAAACCAACATGGTCAGAAGCCAACGAGTGATCTACGATTGATATGGTTGATTCAGTTCAAAAACCAACCAGTGAGATCGACGATCAGTGAGCGGTCGAAAACCCCACGTGGCAGAGAAGACGAGAAGCGGTCGTAAGACTGAACGTGGTCAAAAATGATGTGATGCAATCTGGAACTTGACCGTGGTCAATACCAATGTGGTCGTAGATCTGATCGCAGTCAACGTTTCTAATAGAGAACAGAGCCGACTATTTTAACTTTCATTCAAAATGAAAATAGATGGAACTTTTGATCCATAGATCCAAATAAAGTGAAACTTTACAGAGATCTTCTCTAGGGTATTATGAACCTATTCCAACAAATGATCATAAAAATCATAATCAAAGATGAGACTTTTTTAGTTTATTGGAAGGTTACATCAGAACCAAGTCAAAATCAAAATCGGTGAGTATAACTAGCTCGTGGGTGTATCATGACCAAGATGAGTCTAGATGCATTTCCACATATCACAGCAAGTTAAAACACCAAACAAATCAACATAAAAACCCTCAGACCAAGAAATCACACTTTGAGGCAAAATCAAGAGCAAATCAACCAAATCAAAATGCATTCATGGAAATATGCAAAGATTGATGTATTGCTCACTTGAGAAGGTTGAGTTTACAGCCATTCCACCCTGGAGGACAAAGAGCACACCAAGTACTCCACTCTCAAATCCTAACCTCAAACAAGAGAGCACATAAGAGAGGGGTTGGATGGTTAACCAACCCTACATGTCTCTATTCTAACCCCTTTTATAGGTAGACAACCAGCCACTTACACCACAAAATAGATCCTATCCACTCTTACAATGGGAATAACCTGTTAACCCCACACACATGGGTTTTACTCACTCAAGTTCACTTATGCATGTTTTTCAAAACGTATAAGTGGGCATCTGCTAAATCGTTAGTCTTGATCCACCTTGATCAAGCTAGCTCCACCTTGACCTAAACCGCTCTCCAACACATCGCCCATGTGCCGCGGTTTTGATCCAAGATGATTTCTGGTATTTTGGTCAAAATACCAAAATACCCCTTGTTGACCCAGTTATCACAATCCTTTACAAGCAATCGCCATGCTTACCACGTGTAGGTACACCACTAGCTTGTCACGTGCCACCAAGTATCTCTCGTCCCGGTTCCACTGAATCACGGCTCACATGGCCCATGCAAGCCACATGGCATCAGCCCACCGTTCGAACTCGCCTTCAACATTCCGGCCTTTCACGTGCCATGCTTGAACTCACCATCTCACTCGGAATTCTTGATTGTTCTGGGCCTCGACTCCTCCATGAGCCTAGCCCCGATCACCGCCGTGAAAGCATCTAGGCCCCTAAAAATATTGGTTTTGGTAATTAATGAAATTATGTGAATATGGGACTAATGTGTGCATTAAGTGTTTGAAAGGATAAGTTCAAATGGCAAAGAAAGAGGCTCACAAAATATCCCATGAAGATTCAAAGATCTCTAGGGCGACAAGGTAAATAGTTTAGGTATCTATTTTATTTTACCGGTCTTGGAGATAGGTTGGAAGACCGGATTATAGGATAGACGCCGTACTATTAAGAGGGATCATGGTGATTTCTTGATCATGTTCAAATGTGCCCTATAGATCAATTTAGGATCATGCATGCACTTAGAAATTAAAATCAAATCAAATCTGTGCATTGTCAGAAAATCCGGTAGTTCCGGTGTTAATTGGGCGGAACTACCGCGGGGCCGGAAGTACCAGGCGGAACGTTTTTTCCAGAGAGCGCCCGGACTCAGACTTAGTCTCACGGAAAACGGAAGTACCGCGGGTTGACCTGTGGAACTACCGGATGGCCGGTAGTACCGGGCACCCGAGCGGAACTTTATTTCCAGAGAGTGCCCGGAGTTTAACTTAGCCTCTCGGAAAACGGAAGTACCGCGGATTGACCTGCGGAACTACCGCATGTGCGGAAGTTCCGGATACCCGTGCGGAACTTTATTTCCAGAGAGCGCTGGGAATAAAACTTAAACTCGCTGAAATCGGAAGTACCGGGTCATGGAGCGGAATTTCCGGACTTCCGGAAGTACCGCGATTTCAACGGCGGTAGTACCGCACTCATTGACCAACGGTCACTTCTGACTCACTGACATAGCCGTTCTGACCGGTCAGCGACAATCCGGAAGTACCGCGGTTATACTTGCGGTAGTTCCGGATTTTTTGATTTTTCAGGATTGTTTATTGTAACGGCTATTTGAGGTTGGTGAGGGTATAAATACATCCCCACCAGAACTTGTAGTTGTGGTTGAACCTCCATTGAATACATTTGAGCTTAGTGCAACCTCTCACACCTCATTCACTCACTTGTGCATTCAATTGAGGTAGTTGACCCAAACATTCAAGTGCATTGCAATCTAGTTGATCCATTAGGCACTTGAGTGAGATCAAGCCGCTGTGATCTATTCTCTTGGTGCTTGCCGGCACCTAGACGGCTTGGCGGAGGCCCGGTGATCTTCTCAAGAAGATTGTGAGAAGGCCCGGAAGTTTGTGAAGGCTCGGAGCTCGCCTACCCGGAGAGGGAAAGGGCTACCGCTAGTGATCGAGGTGATTAGGCTCATTCGTGGAGCCGGTCCGATTTGTTCGGGCTTACCTCAACGTGGACTAGGGGAGACCGGCAAGTCTCCGATCACCACGGTAAAAAGTAATCGTGTCATTTGTGGTTTGCTCTCTTGTGATCATTTTCTTTCAAGCAACGCTCTTCATTCATATTACTTGATTGCTTGCTTAGTTAGAGTACCAATTGTTGATCTCTACTATTTGATATTGCTCTTAGTCGATTACTTGTGCTAGTGATTGTTTGAGGCTTACTAGGTTGATTAGTGGTGTTATTGTTATCTTGCTCTAGTATATCCATCAAGTTTAAAATTGCTAATTAGAATTAGACGAAAATTTTAAAACCGCCTATTCACCCCCCCTCTAGTCGGCCTCCTCGATCTTACACGCCGTTGACCACACTTAACTCCATGCGACCCTGCACATCCATAGACAAAGAATTCATTTCTAGGCACAAGTTCTTCATAACGTGACCTACATTAGCCAAGACATGCATCATGCAACCTTAATCCAACGACTCAGGTCAACCTAACCAAATCCATAACCCAAATCCGAAAATCCTCAATTTCTGCCCAAAACGAGTCCAGACACGGTGCAATCTTTACAAAACCAATTAACCACTCCACAAACATTGCAATGGTTCATCACAACATTAACCTGGACCATCTCACATGGTCCTTCAGAAACATTTGCCTGAGTACTGAAGGAGATGGCATCCTCCTCTAGTGCTTCTCTCTCCCACGAACTACTCCCCATCATTGTTGTATGCTTGGTTGAGCCGCCGCCTGGTTGCCTTTTGCACGGGAGCTCGCTAACCCTTGCGCCAAACTGATGAAGTGGTGTGCCCTGTTCGAGCCAATGTGGTCTGGCTGGTGTTAAGTGAAACTTCTATTGCTATACCTTGGAGCTAAGTGAAAGTATATGCTAATCCTGGTGTAAAGTGAAACAAGCAACAATCTACCTTGTGCAAAGTGCAATTTACTATTTCTTTTTTATGATGAATTTAAGTTATTTATGATTTCACTTTTGAGTCCATATAAAAGTCATATTTCCAATTTTTTTAGTTTTAGGTTGGAATTCGTATAGAAATCAAACTACTAATTTTCATATAATTTTATTCCAATTTTTAGTTTTATTTTGAATTCATCTAGAAATAAAATTGCTATTTTAATTTTTTTGTTATGAATTTAAGTTATTTTAATTGTACTTGGCATGGACTCTATCCTTAATTTAAATAAAATTCCTAATTTTATTTTTATTCCAAATTTTAGGTTTATATATACAAATCCAGCTACTAATTTCCAATTAATTCTTATTCAGAATTTCAGCTTTACTTCAAAGTTTATATGGAAATCAAAATTTTATTTTTATTTTTTATTCAGAATTTCAGGTATTCTTTATTATACCTGACATGGTTTTTCCCTTTAATCTAAAATAAATTGTTCATTCCATTTTGTTTATTGTGAATTTCAATTTTATGTTGGAATTAGCATAATGAACCTGCTACTAATTTCCATTTAATTTATATTCCAAATTTCAATTTTACTTTGAAGTTCGTATGGAAACATTTTTTATTATTTTTATTTTAGTTCAAATTTTATTTTTTTGTTGTAATTAATATGGATTGTTTCTTTTAATCTAAATCAAACTTGCTTATTTTTATTTTATTCTAGTATTAGTTTTTGGTTAGAATTCATTTACAGATCTAACTACTAATATTTTATTCCAAATTTTGGTTTTAATTTAAAGTTCTTATGGAAATAAAGTTGCTAATTTTGTTTATTTTTATTCCAAATTTCTGTTTGTTTGTTGTGCTTGATATGGACTCTTTAGTTTAATGTAAGATGTTATAACTTGGGATGGATGGCTAGATCTTTTCGCTTTTTTGCAAATTAATGTGAAAATGTTAGCCGTTAAGAGCAAACATGGTGGTTTTTGTTTGCCTTTGCTTTAATAATATAATAGATTATGCATTTTACACTGTTAGGTTGTGATAAAGATAAGTTCATCTATCGAGCATTTCCTTTCAAAAGAAAAGCAATTTTGGACAAAAAACAAAGGTAGCGTCTACTTGTAATAAAAAAAATCGCAAAAAAAATGCAGGCAGCACGATAATCCCACGGAAATCTTATGAAATTGCCAAGTTCCAAACAAAACAGGCCATATCGGCGTGCACATGAGCTATGTCTTTAGGGTCTATTTATATAGGCTTTTGGTTTTGGCTTATAAATAATAATAGCTTATAGAGAAATACACTCGTTTATGATTTTGGTCAATATAAATAAATTTGATGCAGTGTACTACAATCGATTAATAGACCCCATATTAAAAAGATACTTCTTTTGAAAGTTATGTACTATAGAAAAATCATTTACAGTAGAAAATCAACTTTTAGTAGCCAATATAAACATAGCCTAAGTCCTATAAATTGGTGAGATCCTTCCAAGTTTTAAGCATCATTGATTGTTAGACCAGTATGCAAACTAAATAACGTGGTACTATAGCTCTGTTCATATTAGTTTCTACTTCTAACTTTTGCTTGCTTTTTGAACCGACTTCTCTACTCTTCTCGCTTCCGTCTCATTCCGAGAATAAGTCAGGGGTCATAGACTCATCACGTACCCTATTTATTTTGCTCCTATCTCGCGCACGCATCTCTTCCTTACTTTTTACACCACTCGTCTTCTCTTTTTAAAAGCCACTTCTTTTAGTTGCTATTATTTATATTCAGTCGCAGCCAAAAGCCATCAGTAGAAGCTAATACAAATGCCATATATATATTGGTCTGACATAGGTATATGGAACAACGGGCTTGTTCCTTTTTGCTTCGGTTCATGACTTATGGTTGCAGCTTATGGTTTTTGGGTTGTTTGTGTGAAAGAGTACGAAGTAACAGAAACTCACATGTGGTTTTGGTTGATATAAATGAAGTCGCTAATATATGCACTATAACAAATTTATAAACTCTGTCTTGAAAAAATACTTCGTTTGAAAGTTAGTATTGTAGAAAAGCCTAAAAGTAATTTTTAGAAGCTAAAAAAAGAGGCTAACCCAATCCTAATTGTGTTACGCTGCATCAGTGCGACCGCATTAGCTAGCCATGCGCGCACACCGGCACACGTACGTGCACGCACGTGTTGCGATCGATCGACCAGCCGGTGCCGGCCGCGCGGAAAAAGCTGGGGCCTCTGGGATCCACATCATGTGCGTCCACATGCACGCTCGCGACGATGACGGTGAGCCTCTCGGGTGGTAGGGGTGCAATCAGTTCGGATATTTCCCGACCGACCACCCGTACCGAGTCAGTTCAAATGGTATTTAGAAAAAATAGTCGGTAACCGGTTGGTTTTACCGGATATGATATCGGAATCGGGTAGTGATTGTTGGAATCGGAATCGGGAGAGTAGTTTCCGACGGATAGGAGAATATCCGGATATATAATTGGTAATATCCGGTGCTAGTTATTTGGTAATACCCGAATTGGCAAAGGATTTAAATTGTTGTTTTGGGTTTTGATTTTCAAAAAAGCCCAAAAATTAAAATAAAAGCTAGAAAATTACAGGAAACTCTGAATAAATCCCAAAAAATTCCCATAAATTTAGAAAAAGTAAGGAACCTAAATAAATAAGTTCAACTTGTTTTAGACATAATTACTCAACTAAATTAATAAATTGCTCTCTAGGATTTAAGAAAAAGAAAATTAATTTCTAGAGAAAATCCAAATAAATAAATAACTCAAAATTTTGGGTTGCCACAGTAATACTCCTTAGGAAGTGGTTCCAGATGACTATTATGTTCATTATTGTTGGTATATATACAAGTTGCTCTCTATACTCAATTTTCGAATACATGATATTTCTATATTATATTTAATTATTTATCTTGATATGCATGATCTATATTTAATTATTTAGGATCTTTGTTTTCGTGTGTTATCTGATGAAATATAGTTACCGTATCGAATTCGCTTCATATTCGTTCTGTATTCGTGACCAATACTATCCGCGTTCGCATTCGTATCCGGCATTATCCGTATCTGACTTCGACACTAAGAAAAAATATGATATAAGATACAGAATGAGCAATTACCGATCTTATCCGCTTTAATTACACCGATATCGGGTGGACACATGCGCGCCAGTGGGCGCGTGGAGACGCACAGTCGAAACCCTTTTGTGCCTGGCCGTGCGACGCCTCGACGAATCAAAGCACGATTCGTGCCAACGAATCAAAGCACGATTCGTGCCATTCATATGGCATGTTCTTTTTGGCTGCGGCTTGTGGCTTTTGACTGCGGCTTGTGACTTTTGGGCTATTTGTACGAAAGATTACAGAGTAACAGAAACTCACATGCGTTTCTTGCTGATATAAATGAAGTCAATAAAATATGTACTACAATTAACTAGTAAACCCTATCTTGAAAAAATAATTCATTTAAAAGCTAATTACTGTAAAAAAAAGCCGAAAAGCAGTTTTTAAAAGCTGAAAAGAACAGAGCCATATATGCAAATATATGCGTGCATGAAGAGGCCTGAGCTTAGCACACCTGGCAAGGCCTGTAGTTGAGCGCTCTGTCCACTCGCATTCGAACCGCGGATAGTGGGCGTCCACCAAAATATATGCGTAAAGTGTGCATCCATGTAGTACCCTTTTAAAAAAAATGTGTGTGTGCATGCATGCATATGCGACCGCAAAATAAAGTTCGTGGTGCTAGTTTCACGTGAGCTCTGCTCGATCGATGGTCGATGCTTATGCGTGTACGTGCCGTGTCTCGGATTGCTTGTATAGAAAAGACGAGCAGCACAATGAGCTATATATCTTTCATTTTTTTTTTTTCAAATCCACCTTTAGATGTTTGTTCCTGCTCGAGCTGAATACGATCTGCTCTCGATCCTGCGACTCGGATGCGCCTTTTTGAATGCCAGAGATCGACTGAGAGGATGCCTGGCCGCTTCAACTAATGCACGACCCGTTTCTTTGCTGCCGCTAGGGCTGTAAACGAGTCGAGCTCGAGCGAGCTTGACCTAGCAAGCTCGAGCTCAGTAGAAACTCGAGCCAAGCTCGAGCGAGCCTAAGATCAACATCGAACTTTAAGCTAGGCTCGAGCTCGGCTCATGTAGGCTCGGTGCGTACCTGGTGGCCGAATCCCGGTCGAGGAGGGGCGGCGCTGGCGGGGGAGGAGGGGCGCCGGGGGGAGGAGAGGCGTCGGCGGCGGGGGAGAGGAGGGGCGGCGGCGGGGGAGAGGAGGTGTGCCGGGGGGACGAGGGGCGGCGGCGGGGGGCGAGGAGAGGCGGCGGCCGGCGGGGGGCGAGGAGGGGGACAGGGGGGCGGGGGAGAGGAAGGGGACGTGGGGCGGCGGCGGGGCGAGAGGCGAGGAGGGGAATGGGGGGAGAGGAGGGGCGCCGGCGGGGGGAGGAGGGGCGGTAGCGGAGAGGAGGGGCGGCGGCGGGCGGGGGGGCGAGGAGGGGGACGGGGGCGGGGCAGAGGAGGGGGATGGGGGGAGGAGGGGCGGCGGCGGGGGAGAGGAGGGAGGGGGACGGGGAGGCGGCGGCGGGGGAGAGGAAGGGGACGGGGGCGGGAGAGGGGGTCGGCGGCGGGGGGCCGGGGGCGAGGAGGGGCGGCGGCAGGGGAGAGGAGGGAGGCGACGAGGGGGACGGGGTGGGGGGCGGCCGGCGGCGGGGGCGACGAGGGGCGGTGGGGGCGGGGCCGCGGGTGGGGGAAGGCGGGGGCCCGCGGGTGGCGGCGGGGGGCCTGGGGACTGGGAGGTGAATTTGAGAGGAGAGGCGGGAGGGAGGGGTGGGGCCGGGGGGGATTAGGGAGGGGTAAAAAATCCTAAGCTTGCGAGCTATTCGAGCTCGGCTCGTTAAAATTCGCGAGCTTAGGATGAAGCTCGAATTCGGCTCGTTTGGAGCTCGAGCCAAGCTCGAATTGAGTCTAGAGCGAGCCAAGCTTGAGCAGCTCGCGAGCCTCGAGCTTTTTTTACAGCCCTAGCTGCCGCTCGGTTGGATTGAAATAAACTGATTTATGGCTGAAATTAAACTGTAATTAACTGAAATTACACTATAACTGATGATGATTTATTTGAGATAACTAAATTTAAAAAAATTAAAAATAAAAAAATAGGTTAGTCCATCATAGACAACTGTGGCGAAGAGAGGGGGGCCGGGGGGCCTAGCACCCCCCAACCTTCTACTAATCCTCCATTATGTAGTTAATTGCATGTGTTTAATTAGTGGTTTGGCCCCTCCCAATTTAGCCCAAATATAAAGTATGTTTAAAGCCTTTCACCATTGCAAAGTAGATGCGTTTAATGTTGCAATTGATCAACAATTGATTAAGCTAGAAGATCGATTCAATTCTCAAGCGACAGAGCTTTTGTCCCTTTGTGCCTCTTTGGATCCAAGGTTGGACACCTTCGACATAAGAAATATATGCACTCTAGTAGAAAAATATTATCCTCTTGATTTCTCAAGTCAAGAAAGAGCTCAATTGGAGTGCTAATTGCCACATTTTCAACTTGATGTATGCAACCATCCAGACCTAAGTGCATTACCATCACTTGCTGATCTAACAAGTGGACTAGTTAAGATTGGTAAAGATTCATCTTATCCTCTGGTGGACAGGTTGTTAAGATTATTCTTAACTCTTCCGATTTCAACTGCAACCATTGAGAGATGTTTTTCAGCTATGAAACTTCCGAAGACGCGACTTCGAAGTAAAATGGGAGATGGATTTCTACGAGATTGTTTGGTAATTTATATTGAAAAGGAATTGGCCGCAAAGATTAATAATGATGATATTATTAAGGCCTATGATCTTACTGGTAGTCGTAGAGCTAAGTTTAAGTTAATAGAGATGTAATTTTGTTTACATTGTAATTTGTGAAACATATTACTCTGATATATGACTATTGGATCGGTAAATCCGGCATGGTTCATTGATTCTACTCTACTTGTTGTCCATGTTGCCCCTATATCCAATTCCTGGCTCCGCCCCTGATAGACAATGCAAACGAATACGGAAAAAAAAGAACCGGCAAAAAACTAAAAAAAAAGCAAAAAGTCAGAAAAAGATGAAATTTAAAAGTAATAAAAAATAAGTTAAAATCCAGAAGCTCAAGCTGAATTGAGCGGGCCTTAATCCGCATCACTGGCTACTTGTTGCAAGTAGTGTAAGTACGTATAACTAGGTAGCAATTCCTTTTGCTGATACGTATACGTACGTATTGATGGATCATATCATCTAGTGGAGAGAATCCCGTTTGGCTGAACGGCCGGAGTTAATTTAGCGGTACTAGATATATAGATGGCTTGTGCAGCCGTGCCCGTGCGTATCTAAAAACGATCGGTTCTTGTTCCTAGCCCGGCCCGGAGCTTAGCCTCAGAGCAAATGCATGCGAGCTGCACGTACGACGAGCTATTGCAGCAGTAGCACGTACTGGTACTCAAAGCTTTTTCTTTTCTTTTCTTTTTCACTTATTTTCTTTTCCTTTGATGAACAGTACTGCTACCGGTGGTAACTACTCCCTCCCTATAAATTTATAAGTCATGGTTTTAAAAAAATCTTAGCCATAAATATAAGACATATTTCCTATTTCATATAAAATTAGTGCGATATTCGTTTTATATCCCTAATAAATATACAGCTTTATTTATTATTATCTACATGCATATATTAAATACAATGATTACATGTATACGTCACTGAAGTCGAAGTTGTCAATGGTGGTAAGGACGCGGTAGAAGAGCTTCTTGGCTTTGCCAAGGTTGCGGTTCTTTTTATCCTTCCCTTGATCACGAGCTGGGGGCTTCTTGTTACGATTCTTGCTGATATAGTCGTTCTTGCTCACACTGCTATAGTTATTCTTGCCCTTCTCTAACTGGGACAGTTTGCTCGAATGTGGTTGGGGCCACCACACTTGAAACAGATAACTGAACCTCCTCTCTTTCTCTCCCTACCCCTCTTGTATGCATGAGAGAACTTTCTAGCTAAGAGGGTTAGCTCACTCTCTAGGAACTGCTCGAGCTGGTCATCACTCATCTCGCACAAAGCAGCCAAAGTGAAACCCGAAGCACCATCAGAAGATGTTCTAGAAGCAGAAGTGGGGTCGATGACCAAAACCATCGACTGTGACTTCGTTTTGCGACAGACGATGTTGATCTCATGAGTCTTGAGGCATAAGTACAACGTGTCAAGAGCCAAGGTCGACAAATCAGCCGTGTCCTTGATGGTGGCCACTTTCATCTCCCAAACCCTGAGGTCCAAGGTAGAAAGCACCTGGCGAGCATTATCCGAGTCTGAGTATGTAAGACCAACAGCTCGAAGATTGCTCAGAATCATGTGAAATCTGCCAAAGCACTCATCTAAGGACTCACCAGCAAGCATCTCAAATTTGTTATACTCTCGCTTTTACTGATCTTGTCGGACAGTCTTGATTTGGGTGGTGCCGTCATGGTATGTTTAGTAGGGATGACCCCCCACCTAAGCTCATCCAGCCTATTAAGGGCTAAAAGCCCCAGTGGAATGTGTACAAGGACATGTATGCCCCTTTACAGGGTACTCAACTATGAGGATATTATTGTAATAAGGCCTTGTGGACATATATATATATATATATATATATATATATATATATATATATATATATATATATATATATATATATATATATATATATGTACCCTGGCCATGGAGGAAGGCCAAGGCTAGTTCATTTCTCGTAACCACTCTACTACTCTCATAGTTTACTGTTTGGCCCGCAGCCACAATAGTTGGTGCCATCCGTGGGGACGACAATGAGCAAGCCGTGGACTTGAGAAGGGATGGCACCTAAGAAGGCATATTGATAGCAAAGAGGAAGCAGAGCACGAAGGCGGCGGTCACGAATGCCATGGCCTCAGGTGGTGGGCAGTCTACACCGGTACCCAAGGCCAGCTCTGATGGCAACATCAATGTGGGTGTGATCGGACACCACAAAGACTGCTATGGTGCAACAGTTGACCCCATTGGTGGCGTTTGCGTCGGCAAGACTATCGGCGCCGACGCTCGCGCCGGTACATCCAGCAACCCTAGAGTCAGTGCGGGGGCGACCAGTGGTCCTAACGCTTACGTCGGCCTTGTCGCCAGCCGTGAGGCTAGGCGCACTGATGTACCAAGTGGCTCTGGCTCACACTGCTATTATCGCCAGCAACCTCGCAGCACGTACCTCTGCCCAAGCATGTACTTCCGCTCTGACGATAGAAGGCACTCTGATGACGGCCCTCAGAATGTTGCAGCGTAAGCTGGTAGACCTCTGGGGGGTCATGCGAGAGATGCAAGAGGCTCAGAGGCAGCAAACGCCGCCGGTGGCGGAGGTCACAGTCAACCGAGCGGATAGTCGTGACGCCCCCGCCTCTGGCCGTGGCATGCTTCGATGTGTAGATCCAGAGTCTCCACTCTTTGCTGGCCTACAGTAGTCGGCGTGGCCGGAAGACTTCAAATTCCCGACCATCGAGCCATACAAGGGTGATACGGACCCTAGAGAGTTCGTTCGAGTATATGAGATGGCTATCGAGGCTGCCGGTGGGGATGACTCCAACCAAAACGAAGGGATTGCTGCTCGCCCTTCAGGGGGTGGCACTCTCCTGGTTCTTCACCATTGAACCGAACTCTCTATATGTGTGGGAGCAGATCCGCGACCGCTCGTACAACAATTTCCAGGGTAATTACGTCGAGCAGGTCGATGCAGACTAGCTATTTACCATCAAGCAGGAGCCCTTGAAAAAGCTTCAAGAATACTTCAAACACTTCATCAAGGTTCCCTATCAAGTTAAAGACGTGAACGAGACCACAATCATCAATGCGATGATTCAGGGTCTTCGCTCGGGGCTGCTGGCCAAGTATAATACGTGCAAACCCATAAAGACAGTTGCCAAGCTCTTCGATAAGATAGAGGAATACACAAGAGTAGAAGAAGACGCGCAATGGCGCAGGGGTAATCAATCTGACACAAAGCAAGCACAGGACCCACCGAAGGATAGCTCCGGCTGCAGGCAACGTAAAGGCCAGAGGGCCAAATATGTCTTCGGCATCGACGGTGGGTCCGAAGATAGCACCCTCATTAACTGGGGATGGGGTCACAGAGGTCGAGGACGTGGACAAGGTCGGGGCCGCGAGGACGGAGCTCGCGACCATGAAAAGCACCAATAGCATGTGCTTTGGTGCGAGGTACATGGGCGCGGCGACCACCTCACTCGACATTGCCCCACCACCGCAACGCTTTGGGAGAGCGTTGCCAGGGACAGAGCTCTGAAAGCGAGGACCCCGATGGTGGCCCACGTACAACAGCCCCCGTAGGACCTTTTACAGATACAGCCCACCGAGGGAGGGTAGCGTCATGTCATAAATGTCATCTCAAGTGGTTCATCGCTAGAGTTTTTATCTATGCTGCACCAGAAGGCCTAAGCCCATCGGCTGCATCACGTGGCGACATACCCTGTAACAGCTCACCCGCACAAACGGGAGAATAAATAAAGCCCAGTGTTCATGAAGTGAATTGTCACCCACATTTTCATGCGAACCACACGGAGGCTATGGCCTCCATGCAAACTCTACAGAGTATAAAAAAGACGTGCATAGATGAAAAATTCGAGTACTTCATATGCTTATGGCATCACTTCAAACGGCTTCAGCTTTTGAATTATTTTGGCTTTCGGCTTATTTAAGCCAGAAGCCACTTGAAATAAGTCAGTTTCTTAAAAAAACTAACAGTTATTACAGTGTAATTTCTCAACTGCTCTTTAGCAGTTCTCAAATAAAAATAACCAAAGCACCCGATGAACTGTATCACCATTCACCAATGCAGCAGAGGCTAGTACCGAGTACTAACTAGCTCGTTCTTCGAAGACAACGGTGGTTGTGCGAAAGAAAAACCTTAAACGAGTGACGGGGCTAAAAATCGAGAGGCAGGAATCTCCAGTACGGGTGTTTCGTACACGTCAGCGTCACAAGATGGGACGGACGGAAGCGAGGAAGATGGGACTGGGATGGAAGCGGAAGGCGAAATGTACCCCCACCGAGGTGAGAAAAAAAAACTATACAGTAGCCTGCAGGCAGCCCTGCACTGTTACAGCAGGGCGACGTGTAGCCGGAGAAAAAAAATTGACGGAAAGAAGAAAAAATTCACCACCCACCGCCCACATGGCCTGGCTTGGAGTCACCTACCGCTGTGCAGGAAGAAAAAGATAACAGACCATGGGAGGACACAGTGATGCATGGGAGCAGCACTTGCCCAGTATTTTAGTTACCCTGCAGCAAGTGATTTTTCTTTAACCCTGTGCACTGCCGGCTACGCTGTGTCCGTAAGGTACCAACTTGACTGACTGCCTGCATGCCTGCCTGACTGACTTAACCACGGGTGGTGTTCGGCTGACGTGTGGGGCCGGGTGGTGAGCGAGACCGGTGTGGATTTTACCGCGCCACGCGCGACGAGGCCGTGTTGGGGAGTTAATTACATGGGTATTGGTGAATAATGTTGTCGATCCACATGGTTTGCGCACTGCTTACTGTAGAATCTGACCCACACGCTTCGCAAGGCTGCCGCTCGCCGTGTCGGGCTTCATGGTGCAGCCCGCTAATGGGTGAGTTGATCGGTTTAAAGTCAGTTTATGTTTATACTACCTATAATAACTAACTTTTAAATGATATATTTTTTAAAAATAGGTTAATAAAAAGATTGTAGTAAAAAGTATACTGAGTTTAGCTGTATCGATCAAATTATATGTGATTATTTTTCTCTGCGTACTACCTCTCACAAACAATCAGAATTCAAATATTTAAGCCATAACCATTAGCCTAAAAAAACCCACCTAATATCATGGCCGATACCACTTTTGAAATATGAGAGGCAGTAGCACACGCAGAGGAGAACACGTGAATTACTGAATTGTAATGCAGTAGAGCGATATCAACTTTATTGCACAAAGAAAAAGGAAAATTTTGTTCTGTCACTGCACATTTATACAATAATATTTCTGTCATTAGAAATTTGTTCATTTATTTATCGTCATTTATTCTGTCAGTTGTATTTTATTTTTGCCACTTCATCTATTTTTCCATCAAGTCAACAGATTTGACCATGGCAGATGTGCAAAAAGCATATATATATATATATATATATATATATATATATATATATATATATATATATATATATATATATATATATATATATATATATATATATATATATATATATATATAGAGAGAGAGAGAGAGAGAGAGAGAATTTAAGGATTACTTTTGAACAATTTGGTTCATTTTTCAGAAAAATTACGCTATGGAAATTTTCTTAAAAGATGTACACTAAGGAAAACGTTTTGTTCTTCCTCAACTTGTACGGGACATTGCAAAAAATTCTTGATATGGTCCCTGAATTTTACCATTTTTCTTAACTTTTCTTTTTTATGATATTTTTGCATATTGCTTAATGGCCAACTTGACTTACGAAAAAGTTGGACAGAGTGACATGCAAAAACGATATTGCATAAAGGAGCAGTGGTAAGAACAAAGTTTTCCGAATGAGAAATAGCAACTTCCTTAGGTAACAGAGAAGTCCAGGGCAAACAGCAACGGGTCTATTTGGTAGAGCTACATATTCTTGGTTTTTTAGTTTTTGCTCCTGATTTATCTGAGAATCCACTTCTCTGATGATCTTGAGCTGCATTTGGAAAGTGTTTGGCTAGTAAGTTGTCTCCAAAAATCATAAGAGGGAAGATTGGAGGCAAATAGAGCATGATATCCCTGCTTTGTAACACTTTATTTGTATCTATGTCTTACTTCTTTTTATATTTTTATACAATTTATGGAAGAAAGTTTCCTAAATTTTTTATGACGATATATATACAAATTATGAAAAAAATTTTAAGACCACACATACACAAATTATGATGAAATTCGTGTACAGCTTCATGTACGGCAAGTGGGACGAGGATGACTCTCCCGGCGACGAAATTTGGACACTGTTGGACCCCTAAACAATTCAATTTCCATTTTTGGCCCCCTTCTGAAATAAATTCCAAATCTATACCCCTCCTCACCGCGCGTCTCTCCGCTGCCGCCACGTCGCCCGGTCGTGCGGTCGGGGACCGCACGACCGCCCTGGCGCGGCGCTGGAGCGCGAGACTCCCCGCCCAGCGCGCGACCGCCCCGCCAGCGCGCGTCCCGCGCCCGAGCGCGCGTCCCGCCCCGCCGAGCGCGCGTCCCCAGTCCCGCGGTCGCACGAGCGCGCGTTTGCTCCCCCGACCGCATGTCCCCGACTGCAATACTCGTGAATATTTGTATGGTTTCGCAATTTTGTAGTTATAAACTGAGAAAAAAATAGATAAAATTGCAATAATAATTTATGTTCATTGTTAGTTGCAGATGTAAAAAAAATTTGGATAAATTTTTTTTAAAAACGATTAATCATAGAACGATCGTTTCGTAAAGTGGTAAGTGATATTTAGGGTTTCGTATGGTTTTTAGGTTTGCAATCACCATGTTATTTGTATGTTTTGTCAATTTTGTAAATGTAAACTCGGAAAGAATCTGACCAAGTAGTAATAAAAGTTTATATTCATTATAACTTGTAGATGCCAATAAAATTTTGGTAAATTATTTTTAGGAACAATTGACCGTAGAATGATCGATACAAATAGTGGTAAGTGACTTTTAAGGTTTGCTGTGTTTTTAGGGTTTGCAATCTTCGTGATTATTTTCAGTTTTGGCAATTTTGTAGTTATAAACTGGATAAAAATCAGATAAAGTTGTAATAAAAGATTATGTTAATTGTAAGTTGTAGATGCATAAAAAATTTTGGTAAATTTTTTGTAGGAAAGATTGACCGTAGAACGGCCGATACATAAAGTGGTAAGTGATATTGTGAAGGTGAGTAACATGGAATGCGATACATAAATTTTGGTACATTTAATATTGTTAAATGAGGTGCTACGTGAATCATGGAATGCGAAAATACTAGATATTAAATTTCATAATACAGTTGGGAGTAACATGCCGCGTAGATTTTTATTACATGCATAACATATAGCATGATATGCGACTAACCCACCTAACTGCTCGTACGACCTACTGTGTGGACCGGGGCCACTTTCCCTTCCTTGCCCGCTCGGCGTTGAACTCCTCCGCGGCCTCTTTTGCCATAGCCGCAATTTCCCTCTTTCTCTCGCGCTCCATCTCGCGAGCCTCCCAATCCCTACGCGTGCACGATTCAAGATGAGCTTGCGTCTCGCACTGTATACGCAGGGTGTGCTCGTGCTTGCGGCGCTCCTCCTCCAGCAACTCCTTCTCCTTTGTGACATTCCACTCCTCGAAGTCGAGGGTCCATTGGTCCTCAGGGTGGATCTCAAGATCGATCCATTTGCGGTAGGCACATAGGGGCTCCGGAGACTGTAAATAAAAGAGAGATATTGTTAGTGCGTGTTGTGAAGGAGAAAAGGTAGGGGAAAATGGTGCATGTGGTCGTTACCGGCTGCCGATAGGTTGCGGTGTCAAAACGGCGGTTGGGGTAGTCACTGGAGTAGTTTGCGCAACCCCAGTACCGCATACCTAGACTGATGCGGTGCTTAGACTTGAAGAACTTGCACACGTCCCCGCACCAACAAAGGGGAGGTGTCTCCCCCTCAGGTGGTAGTTGTGGCGAACGCTCGGTGGGGACGTCCGGGATGGGGTTGTTGCTACGCGGGCGCTCTGGGGGGGACCTTTCATCGTAGCACGATGGGCTTGTTCTACTCGGGCCTGTATCGCCCTTATTTTCTCATCGCGGGCGGCATCGCGGGCTGCAGCTGACCGTGCTATGTCACGGGTCTCCTCCCAATCCTTCACCATCTTGTCCCATTGCTTCTTCTTGCCTTTGTCCATCCCGGTTGGGTGAGGGAAGCGCGATGGAGTATGGGGTTTGGATGTGCAATGTTCGTTGGGAAATGGAATGCATACCAATTTATAGGGGCCGTTTTGTCTCTACTCATACGTGTAAAGATGGTCCGCGTGGTCGTAGCAGTGAGTAAAGATGGGAGTGCTGCGATATCACTGAAAAAAGGCCCCCGTTTTGTCATGTCACTGCCCAAAGCTGGCATCTTTTGTCATCGCACTGAGCAAAGCTGACCTCTTGTTGTCTTGTCACTGAGCACAGCTGCCCTCTTTAGTACTGTCCCTGCCCAAAGCTGGCATCTTTTGTCATCCCACTGAGCAAAGCTGACCTCTTTTGTCATATCACTGAGCAAAGCTGCCCGTTTTATCATGTCACTGCGCAAAGCTGGCATCTGTTGTCATCTCACTGAGCAAAGCTGCCTCGTTTTGTCATGTCTCTGAGGAAATCTGCCCCGTTTTATCATGTCACTGCGCAAAGCTGGCATGTGTTGTCATCTCACTGAGCAAAGCTGCCCCGTTTTGTCATGTCTGTGAGCACAGCTGCCATGTATTGTCATCTCACTGAGCAAAGCTTGCCTCTTTTTGTCATTTGACTGAGGACAACTGCTCTCTTTAGTAATGTCACTGCCCAAAGCTGGCATCTTTTGGCATCCCACTGAGGACAACTGCTCTCTTTAGTAATCACGAATTGGCTATACTCATGCCTTTTGGCATTGTTTAGGTGTTTAGCTCTCGCCAATGGCCTCTTATCTCTAAATACAGAGCATCAGTGCACACTCAGTCACCCAAGCTAGAAATGATGTCCTCCTTATTCAAGCCACGGGGAACCGAAGATGATGGCCTCATTCGGTAAGAGGTGTTATTTGATCCAATATTAAAATTTATTTCATTGTCAATATTATGTACATCTGTCCCGGTATGCATTTTATGCTTTCTTATGTAATGCCTTTTGAATGTGATGTGTATCATTGCACTTGGGACTTTTAGGGAATGACTTATTGACTTTGACACTAGCTCAGGGACTGAAAATGGATAATTGATGAGATAGGCTCGTCCCCTGAAGACCTGTAGGAATTTGTGCATTCACTCTCTTACGTGTACGTAGAAAATTGTACCACACGTCATTCTGCCAAGTTAAAGTATTAGCCTAATATGTATATGTCGTAATGGCCTAGCCAGAGTCATCAAGCAGCTCGGTAGGCGGTAGCTCAACAGCAGCCCGTTTTGTCTAGTCACTGAGCAAAAGCTGACCTGTTTTGTCTAGTCACTGAGCAAAAGCTGACCTCTTTTGTCATGTCACTGAGCAAAGCTGGCCCTTTTTGTGAGGTCACCTCAAAAGCTGGCATGTTTTGTCTCCTCACTGAGCATGGTGTGGGGTCAAGATTTGTGTTGTTTGTGGTCTTTGTGCGTGAGGCTACCCCCCACACAGCCTATAAAACGGAGCCATCCCTCACATACTCCCTGGCCATGTTATCAGTCACCTCCTGAGTAAGTTGTTCACAATCTGTGTAGTTTTATTTCGTGCTCACTCCCCCAGACTAGGCAATGAGTCAGCTCAGCACGTCTTCATGGGCACCCACGGTGATGTGCCCAAATTGCAACTTGGTGGTTAGACGTAGGACATCACAGACGGCCAAGAATCCCGGGCGACACTACTACAAGTGCCCCAATCACTCGGTGAGTCATATTGTTTCGGGTTCATTCAAATCGTGGTGGTATGTTTAAAAATCTTCTTGTCATGGAATCGCAGGAAGCTCATGGTGGTTGCCGATTCTGGGTGTGGGAGGATGAAATGGGAAATAGGAATGACAGTGTTCGCCGTGAGAGAGTTGTCGTGGGGGGTTGCGACCCCGTCGGGATGCAGCATCATTTCGACAGACTAGAGTGGAAGATAAATTTAATGTTGTGTGCTATTTTGTTTCTTGTGTTTATTGTTATCCTCAAGTTGTAGTGCTGGAGGTTATCCTCGTGTATGTTCGCAATGTTTTATGCTATCTTGTCGCAATGTACTAGAGTGGTAATGTTTTATGTACGGTTGTGTTGTATTTTAGTTCTTGTGTTCGTTGGTGTGTTGGTGGTTGTACTACTTGCTACATGTCATGTACGTGAAATGTATGAGTTGTTCGTGTTGTCTATGCCTGATGCCTTCTCCTCGTATATGTTGGTAATTTTTTATGGAATTTTTTGTACAGATAATCCCTTTTTTATTTGATATATACATTGGTAAGTGATATTTTTATGTTACTAAGAATTAGTGTACCAAGAGTATGTTAATATTGTTAAATGACTTGCTATCTGAATCATTGAATGCGAACACACGAGATAATAACCTTATGTGAATAGAAATAAACTTCATAACATGCTGCGTACAATTTTATTACATGCATAACATATAGCATGATATGCGACTAACCCACCCAACTGCTCGTAACATTTTGTCTACTGGGTGTAGCGTGGTTGTTTCCCCTTTTTATCGCGCCTTGAAGATGGCTCCGCTGCATCCTTTTTCCTGTCATTCTTGGACTTGAGAGCTGCCTCCCGAGCTTGAAGCTCTTCCTCCTGACGCTTGATGGCTGCTTCACGCAGACTTAGCTGCTCCCGCCTCCTTTGCAGCTCATCCTCCTTGCCCTTCAGACGGATTTGGTCCACCCTCACGCGGCGCTCTTGCTCACGCCGCAGCTGTCGTTCCACCTCGCGAGCCTGAGTCATCTTGACAAAGTATTGTCCTTTGTTTTCCACCTCCACTGCCTGGTTATGTGGCCATGTCGGCGACACCCGATCCACCCATTCGATGAACCTGCAAGCCTATGTGTGGCATGGTAGATGTCATGGATCAAGTTGAAAAACGACAACGAGAAACAAATGATTTAGTTGTCATCGTTACCATGAAATCGTCATCCAGGTTTGGACACTTGAAGAACCTACGGCCGTATTTGGCTCGCTCTTCTTGATCCGTCCAGACTCCCAACATCGTCCTAAAGCCGCAGCGGCACTTGGGGCGCTCATGCCACTCCGGCACTCCAAATGGGTCGGACCTCCAGGAAGACATTGTTGTGTAGTAGTATTGTGAAGGCTTGAGGAGGAGATGTGGTATGGAAGACATAGGAGGCCTTTATGTAGGCAGGTTATCTGGTGCAGTGGGCATAGTCCATGGAAATGTCCCTATGTAGTCTTTTCAGAGCCTGTATCCTGTATTTATGAAACAACAACGAAAGGTGACATGAAAACTCACTGGAAAGGATACATGCCTATGACGTGAACACTCACTGTAAAGGCTACAGCCTACGCCCCTATTTTGTTGGTTTCTGTAGCGATAGGCTTTTCAGAGTAGCAATAAATGTTCCTATGTAGGCTTTTCAGAGTAGCAATAAATGTTCGTATGAAGGCTTTTCGGATCGTAGTCTTTATGTAGGCAGTTTAGCTGGCATGTGTTGTCATCTAACTGAGCAAAGCTGCCCCGATTTGTCATATCACTGCATAAAGCTGGCATGTGTTGTCATCTCACCGAGTAAAGCTGAGCGCTTTTGTCTTGTCTCTGGGCAAAGCAGCCATCTTTTGTCCCGCCATTCGATATAAATAGCACGGTAGAGGTCCCATGAAGTTGTAGCTAGAAAACCCTGTAAATCGAACAAAGAACATACCATGGCGGAAGATGAGGGGCCAGTCGGATATGGGTCACCGAAGGAAGACCTTCCCTTGGAAAGGAGGGAGATGTTCGGACCACAGTACCGCTTGCTACCAAGCCGGCGTGCGCAACCAGCGTGGCCGAAATGCAGACACAATGAGTACGTGGTCGTGCAGGTCCTGGAAGGGCCGCACGATGGCGGGCGCCGTTTCTTCCGATGCCCACGCTCCGGGGTACAAATTACTAATAGTACATTTTTTTATTGCTTATGGACCCTCCATGTTTACTGTCATTTTTCGCAGATGGCGAAATGCGACTTCTCCCGCTGGATCGACCCTCCTCATGAACGGTATATTGACCGTTATGTGGGTACTTTATGGGACCGAGTAATGGACTTGGAGTACCGAATGGAGACTCTCAATGAGGAGAACAATGAGCTCCGCCAACAGATGCAACGCGAGAGGGGAAACGAGGAGGTTGTCAACATAGGAAGCTCTTATGATCCCACATGTTGCTGCGCGAACCCGAGCTGCATATGTGCGTGCCACTACCACGATGGCCAGCCCCGTCCGAGGCGGCCCCCTCAGCAGTTCTCCATGTGGGTGCCACGAGGCTCGTTTGGCATGTAGGCCACGAGGGTACGGAATATGTTGATGCTGTGCCAGTAGGACTGTTGTGTTGATGTTTTGGGTGTAGAAGTTTGCATAAATTCTGTCTGTATGTGCAATGTATGTGTTGTTTCGTGTTGTAAGTGCATGACGCCTTCATTTTCTGTGACCTTCATATTCTGTGCCCTCTTTCCATAACGATGTAATGTGCAACGTTGTTAAGCATGTGATGAATTGGTTGTTATGTACGTGGAGTTGTTATCACTGGAAACCATCTTTGAACATCAAACCATCAAGCACTTGAAAAACATCACAAATATTACAAAAGCACAATTTAAAAAATTCATTCATCATCTCGTCGTCGCCGCCTCGTACGGCGCATATGATCCTCTGAGAAGGTGAACCTACTAGGGGAGCGGGGTGCATCGCGAAGATCGTAGTGCGAGGGGTGTGGCCGAGGCGGCGGTGGGTACAACTCTGTGGACAGTTGCGACGGCTGGTCATAAAGCATAGAGCTCACCCAGTCGGAGGAGGTGCCTACGTCCTGCTTAGATGGTACAACTGAATTAGACAATGGAAAGTACGAAAATTGTTCATAATGAAATACACACGTTTAGTGCATACCGGGGTATGTGGCTGGTGAAATGAGGATGTCGACGGGAAGTCCCCCATGTACTCGTGCGATGTCATGCCTTGATAGGTCGGCACAACCCACCTGTCCGGGTCATATAGGTTGGTCTGCACCTGTCCCGGGAGATACGAGGGCATCTGCCCCTCTGGTTGGTCCGGCGAGTCAGCGCCGCTGTCTGGAGTGGGCCCCCGTCGTCCTGGAGAGCGCGGTCGCTCGTCCGTCGCCCTCCGTGATGACGATGCCCGTTGCGACGTGCTATCCCGTCGCAATTGCTGCAAGACGAACATGTCGTTAGACATAAATGGTAAATGAGTGCATGAACAGATAGTTGCGAATTGTCGAACCGCCGGGCCGAAGCGCGTGGAGGCCGAGCGACCGTAGCTTGGCCGACTCTCGGACAGCCCCTCTGGTTCGTGCGGCGATGACGACCTCCGTGATGACGTCGCCATCCGTAGTTGCGTGCTATCCTGTTGCAATTGCTGCAAGTCGAACATGTGCGTAGACATAAATGGTAAATGAGTGCATGAACAAATAGTTGCGAATTGTCGAACCGCCGGGCCGAAGCGCGTGGAGGCCGAGCGACCGTAGCTTTACCGACTCTCGGACGGCCCCTCTGGTTCGTGCGGCGATGTCGACCTCCGTGATGACGTCGCCCTCCGTAGCAGCGTGCTATCCTGTCGCAATTGCTGCAAGACGAAGATGTGGTTAGACATAAATGTTAATGAGTGCACAAACAAATAGTTGCCAATTGTCGAACCGCTGGGCCGAAGCGCGTGGAGGCCGAGGATGGCCGTGCTGATCCTGGTGCTGACGGAGGCGCGGAGGGAGGTGGTGGTCCCTGCCCACGTCCGCCACCGCGTGTAGCAACAACGTCATCTCGGCGACCACAACTCAAGCCCCGTATCGTACCCCTTGCCATTTCGCTGATGCTGCGCATATAGCTTACCCACCGAGATTCGGTATTGGACTTCCTATGTCGTATAGCCTCATTAGCCTCGATGTCGATACGATGTATCCGGTCCACCTGCAGTGAAACAAACAGTCAGTTCAAATGTAATCCTGCATTGCGTAATGACACAGTACTCTCGTACCGCCTCGTCGACCCGTGCCGCTAGATGACGGTCTGGACCTTCCTGTATAGCCGCCCCGTGAACAGCATGAGGTGGAGGCTGTGGGGGCTCCCCTGTAGTAAGCCTACAGCGGGTGCGTGCAGCGTACCAGTCAAGGTATGCCCTGTACGGCGCGGGGTCGTCAGGGTCGTACGGCCGTGTCTCATCCACAACCATCGTATGCGCATGGTCAGACCACATGTCTGTCCACGTCCGCTGTGTGGCTCTCCAGTCTTCGGTCGCTCGCCCTCTCCTCGATTGCCTGCAAGTCCATTGAGACATTACACAATCAGTACGGTACTGACATTGACACTAATGCAGTAATTAAATTTGGGTTGTACTGACATACCGGTGGAACTCCTCCGCAAGATGGCGTCCTGGCATGGGAGGGACATGCTGGTACAGCCCGAACTGTCTCATGACTCGGTGTGGGCTGTACGGCTCGACGCAGTGCGCGAACACCAAGTGGCAGGTCGTCATCCAGGACCTCTGATCTCGCTCGCACTGGTATGACAACCCGTGGGGGGCCGTGTTCGCAATTAACTGTGGAGACCATGGCCACCAGTCTACGTCGGCAAACGCCAGAAGCTCGAACCTCTGGTGGAAATCCGAGTACGCACGTCTCGGTCTCTCCCTGGCCCACCTCAACTGACCATGCGTCCAACGTGTACCCATTGTGGGCGCATCAATGGGGTCGTCACCACCATACAACTGCGGGATGAGGTCATAAGGGTGCACACGACGACCAAAGTCAGGCCTGCCAACGGGTAAGTGTTCCCATGACCACAACTGAAGGAGAAGGTAGCAGGCGGCTAGGATCGGCTCGCTGGCCGCGGTACGCTGCGAGGCGTCACACAAGCCTCGGTATGTGGAGCTAAGCACTGCTGATCCCCAGCTATACTGTGGCTGCTGACCAGGCCAGCCATCCGCCAAGGACTCCGCTAGCGGTATGTAGCTAGGCTGCACGGAGTCTCCAGTCGTGCTAGGGAACAAAACGTACCCGAACAGATATAGCAGGTATGCAACGAAGTGCGTCCGCACCGCGACCTCATCTGCGTCTGCAGGACAGGTCATGAAGCGACGAAGCCATCCATGTGGCACCCCAGCTGCGTTGTCTCGGATCGCATGACCGAACCGGTGACCCAGACGGACCTTCCAATCTGCTGCCTTCGGGGGTGGCACCAAAGCAGCACCACGGAGGGGTAGACCTGTAATCATCGTGACGTCCTGCAGCGTAACCGTCATCTCCCCCCACCGGAAGTGGAAGGTGTGAGTCTCCGGCCTCCATCGATCAACGAGAGCTGACAACAGTGGCGCATCGTACTGGAACCCATGCGGTAGATCCAACATGCGGGCAATGGGCAGCAGACCGGTGTCCCGTAGTAGTGGGATGTACCGAGGGTCGAGACGCCAGTTCTCTCGGGGGCCCCTAAGGACGAAGCAAGGAGGCCCCTGTGCGGGTGCCGACAACCACACATGGCATCGGTGGTGCTCGTCCCAACGGGGCTCTAGCAGCTCGAACGCCATGTCCTGCCAAAGAAGGATAACAAGTTAGTGTACATTACAACAAAATGTGCAACAAATAACAACATAACTCACAACAAATGTTATGACAGGGAAACGTACGGAATATACAAAAACATACGTAAAATGTGCACACGAATATGACCCACACGACAAGGAAACATATGGAATGTGCGAAAATATACATAACATGGTAATGTGCAATACATAGCTACACCATCGAGCCAACAATTAAGCGTACACCTCCTGAATAATACATTACATATGGATTGTGGTTGGTACTACGGAGCGTTGCTTGATGCCGGCCTGTTTGGGCACTGACTGAGGGAGTGGCCAAAGGTCTTGCATAGCCTACACTTCGGGCGCCGAACACGATCCCCTCGCTGGCTCTCATCCATGTCGTTGCGGATGCGACGGCTTTGTCGTCTTCCACGCCCGACATGCTTCAGTGCATCGTTGGGCACCCACTTTATCTCCCCCGGCCATAATTCCCTGTAGTGCATGTCTACCCCGTAGGAATGGAACTCTGCACTCCAGGTTGCATACAAGTGCTGCATGTTGTAGTACTTGGAGATGTACTGTGTCGACGCCTGGTTCCATACAGCGCATGCCGCGTACACATGGGAGCATGGCTTGTGCAGAAGCTGGGGCTTGTTGCAGCTGCAAGATGCTTCATCACCAATCGTGCATACCTGCTTGCGCTCCCCTCTAATTTGACCCATGACATACTTCTGCCTTAGGCGGACCTCAAACTTCCTCCTTAAGCCATCAATGGGCTGAGCAATGTGGGTTCGAGCCTTCTCCATCTTCCTGTCCATGAAGGCCTGCATGACCTCAGAGTATTGCTTGTTTTCCTCAACGTGCTTCTGCGCCATCCTGGCTCTATTCACAAAGTACCCGACGGTACGGTTCCAGGTCTCGGCCACAATTGCCGTGATCGGCAGGGATCTGACGCCCTTCAATACACCATTGTAAACCTCGGACATGTTGGTTGTCATGATCCCATACCTCGCCCCACCGGTGTCGTGCAACAAAGACCACATTTCCAAGTCAGGTGCATTGGACTGAACCCATTGTGAGAATACCCCGACTCTTGTGGAGCCCCCCTCCACGGCCCCTGCTGCTGCATGCACATGCTTCGTAGCCTCCTGATCGAGCTGCCTCCGCAAGGCGTCGAACTTCCGCTTCTGGTTCTGCATGCATAGCTTCTTGAACATCTTCATGAGGTCCTTGCTACGGAACCTTCTGTGGAAGTTCGCTGCAATATGCCTCATGCACCAGCGGTTCTTCACATCAGTCCACGGGACGGGGGCCTGCGTCCCATCCTGCAACGTTCGTAACGCAGACATCAAGCCTGCATTGCGGTCGGAGATAAGGCACACTTCGGGCCTGTCTTGCACTACGGCATTCTTCAAATTGCAAAGAAACCAAAGCCAGCTATCTGTATTCTCGCTCTCCACAATTGCAAATGCCACTGGGAGTAACTGGTCATTTGCATCGGCTGCAACTGCGGTAAGGATAGTGCCCTTGTACTTGCCGGATAGGAACGTCCCATCTACGGTTAGCACTGGACGGCACCACCTGAACCCTTGTATCGCCTGATGGAAGGCCCAGAACACTCTGTCAAGAATGAAACAGTTCGGGCCCTCCGTAGGATGGACCCTCTCCTGCCTGTTTATGTAAGTGCCTGGGTTTGATTGTGCAATTTGATCCAGCATTCTTGGGACCAGGTCGTACGCCTCCTCGTACGTCCCATACATACCGTGCAGCACCTTTCGCTTCGCCCGCCACACCTTCTTGTAGCTCACTTCGTAGCCCGCCTCGTTCGCTACTGCTGCCATCAGAACCTTCGGGGTAATTGACACATCCGCCTGGACGAGGTGCGTGACCACCTCCGCAACATAACGTGATGTCATGTTGCGGTGTCTATGTACTGGCCCCGCAAGCTCGCAACTGTGATCTTGCAGCACCGTTATCCGGAACTCCGTGCCAACGCCCTTGTACCGTTGTGCACGGACTTTGCCACCACACGACCCGTCCACACACTTCACAACGTACGTGTCCGGCTTTGACTTGTGGACCCGATACGTCCGGCTTATGTTGACGGCATGTCTAGCAATAGCCTGCTGGACAGCACTCTTATTACGGAAGCACTGCCCCAGAAAGAGTGCGCCCTCGCTGAACCCCCATTCTCCCTCCTCCGCCTGTGGCAGAACTAGGGCTGCCGCTGCGATGTCGTCCAGTCTGGACGACACGTACGCACCGTCCGTGGTCACAACACGACCTACCACCCCTCCAGGTGCACCTTCGCCGTCCTCGTCCTCTCCAGAGCTGCCTGTCTCAACCTCCTCATCCTCCTCGCTGTCCTCTTCTTCCACCCGGTCCCCAAGATACTCATGACAGTCAATACGGGCGGCCCACCACCTGTCGTGCACACCTTCGTTGGGCTGGAAATTCTGCGCACGCCTCCTGTCGTCTTCATCACCCACTTCCTCGCCCACATGTTCTCCCGCAGAAGGGTCTTCATGACCGCCGGCCACTTCATCTCCACCAGCGGCATCTGAACCAACCATGCCTGATGATTCTGCCCTCTCCACGAACTCGACATACACCATTGGCCTCCCATATATCGCAGCATCAGGGTTGCGCACGACCTCCATGTAGTTCGCCCATGACGCGTCATTGGTCACCTTCAGAAGTTGCCATATGCTCCCCCTTCCGTCATCCACCATTGAGGCATAGACTGCCTCGATCCGTAACTTCTTCCTTGCGGTCTCTCGATCGAACGCTGAACGGACACACCTCCGTAGCTCAGACAAGCTCATGGCGCTCAGACCGGGTGCCCGGATCACGATCCGCTCGCAATTTGACAGGTCCGCCCCATACGGCCCATCACGTACGAGACCACTCCCATAAAACACCATCAATTGTTCAATGCCAGCCATTGCGTACCTAACATAAGTGCATAATCAACCATTTTAGTACACAGCATGTAACAATCGTACCATCTAATTAACAGTTTCGATTAGTATATGTTTTGTATTTCTAAATCTACGATTTATTTGTAACTATTTCACTTTCTAATTGTACCATACATCAAATTAAATATACATATCATTTTTTTCATCAAATGACCTTCATACTACGGTCATTCACTAAGCATACTAATTATACAAATTGTCTCTAATCTAACTACTACAAATTTACCACCTACAAATGCTCCAACATAAATATTTACTTTTTCAACACCTACACATTATTTACACTACAATCTTTTCTAACTTTAACTTAATATAGTCTTTTCTAAATTTTTAATTCTAATCTACCAAATTTATTTCTAATTTATTTTAACCCTAGTACTATTGTTATCACCTACAATTGCTCTAACATAAATATGTATTATCTCAACGTCTACACACTACAACTTCATATTTTCCACCTAACTGAAACTACTTTGCAGTACGTATGTTCACAAAAAATGAAACCCTATATACACTACAATATACACTACAATACATCATGCTAAACATATGCAAGATTTCCTATACATACATATCGTATAAAATATTGACATAAAATAACAGTAATACAAGATGGTTTCGTTAATTAAGGCCTAATGACATACATAAAATTATAGTTGCATGGGCACAAAATTTACCTCTTGTTGATGCTCACGAGACGATCTACAACTTTTCTACTTGCAAAATCCACTGATTCCAAACGAAAACAATTCAACTCTTCCAGGTTTCGCTCCTCACTTTTCTTCAGCAAAAACTAACTACATTACAATACGTAACTTCAACATAAAATACGCCATTATCTACACTACAATAAAGCATGCATCATATGTGGATTGGCATACACACCATGTTTACGTACACATACACACCGTATCAAAGATTGGCTTATAACAAACATTAATGATGCACGGTTTTGCTAATTACAGGCTAATGACATTCGCAGAAAATTACTTGCACGGGGGCAAAAATTACCTCTTCTTGAAGCTCGCGAGACGATCTACAACTTTTGTATTTGCAAAATCCGTTGATTCCAAACAAAACCAACTCAAAATCCTGAGTTTCCACTCTCTTTTTTCCTCTCTTCACTCGCTCTCTCGCTCTGTCTTCACTTCAACTCCACCGCGAACTGCAAATGAGTTTCTTTGCGCTGCTATTCAACCTCTTTAAGGCTGCTGAATGAGAATACGAAGAGGGGCCATGCAAAGCTCCTACAGACGCGTGTCCACGTAGAGGTCAAAAAAGAGCAGCTCGTGATGCATTTCTCTGCTTTGGGCGGTGCTGACGAGACGTGCGGCCCCGGCTTTGATTCGTGCGGTCGGAAGGATAAACGCGCGCTCGGGGAACGGCATCGTGCGCTCGGCGGGCAGACGCGCGGTGGGGGCGGGGAATCGCGCGGTGGGGGCGGGGAATCGCGCGGTGGGGGCGGGGAATCGCGCGCTGGGAGTCGCGGTCGCGCGCTCGGCCGGGCCTTCGTGCGCTCAGGTGCCGCGGTCGTGCGGCGAGGGGGCAGACGCGCGTTCGCCCGGGAGGTGGCGCGGTGGCAGCCCGGTCGTGCGGTCTGGTACCGCACGACCGGGACAGGTGGCGGTGCGTGGCGATCCCGCGGTGGACAGGGGTCCAGTTTTGGAAATTTTTTTCCGGGGGGGCCAAAACTGGAATTTCGTGAATGCATGGGTCCAATAGTGTCCAAATTTCCCCGGCGACTGAGGAGCGACAGATGGCCGTGTCGCACAATGCCAAATTGCCAATGCGAGGGAGGCGCAAGCAGTTTGACTTCCTTACAATATCTTAGTCTGTGTCCTTAATGTACATATGTACGTCAGTATCATCAACCAGTACTGGTACTAGTAGTGTTTTAGCTGAGATGAGATGATCCAATTATTAGTGGTAACAAGTTTCTACAATTAAAATTAATTATACTTAGTATCATTTATTTTTATAAACAGTATTTTTTCATAAGTGGTATTTAATGTCATCATAAGTGGCAAATGTCAAAGTGGTGAATGCTTTTATGAAAAAGACAAAAGAACAATAGAGAAATGAAGAGATTTTTAATTCTTGGTGCTAGATGATATAAGGAGAGAAAGTCTAAATAAAAGGAAAGAGATATGAAAAGAGAAGAAAAATAAAAGGAGAAGAATCCTTTGTATGTCAAAGGAGAAGGAAAAAAATGCCAAGAGGAACCTTTGTGTAAAGAGGAGTTTTTTCTTTTTAAAAAACGTATATTGTATATTGGGCTTATTTAAATAAAACGGGTAAAGTATAAATATTGGGAAAACTATTTTACCTATTTAACCAAAAATTTTTTATGGATCTTTTGAATGAATGTGTTTCATTCTCATTTATTTCTTTATGATTTGAAAAAGGTTACATTTTTTTCTCTTTTTGCTCAAATGCTGAAAATTTAGAGTTTTACATGATTTTGAGCAGCTTTGTGATTTTGTATCTTTAACTGGTCTCATAATCTGAGGAAGTTACAATTTTGACTTTTGATCATTTTAATGTTGGTCTATATTGACGAATTTTATCAGATTTATTGGATAGTTGTATGTTAGTTTTTCAACTAGCTCTTAAATCTCTATCAATATGTCAAAGTTTGAAAATCTGGAATTTCAATTAGAATAAAGCTCTATAAAGATGTCAAAGTTTGAAAATCTGGAACTTCAATTAGAATATTAAAGCCTTCAAGGAGCTCTCAAGAGTAAAATAATTTGAATGTGTTTCAAATATCTTTTCCTTTAGTCCTCTCAAACTCCTAATTAGTCTTGTGTATCTATTTTCATACTCTTTATGATCAAATTTAAGATGGATTAATTGTCAAGCTCATTGTATTAAAGAGTCCATTTTAGCTCATTGTCAAGCTCATTAGTTTAATTTCCTATCACATGTTCGTTTTCATCCAAATGCTATTATTGTTAATGGGTTTGTCATCAATCACTAAAAAGGGAGAGATTGTAAGTTCAAGTTCCATTAAGCTGATTTTGGTAATTGTGGAATGTAGTCCTTCCATTATAAGTTAATGGTGAAGTTTTGGTAATTGATGACAATTAATTTTTGGACTAACATTTTTCACAAATGAGGGTGACTTGGGATGACTTCATGTGTTGAAAATCATCAAGTAAGATACAGGATGGAAAATAGCTTCATGAGTTGAAGGACATCAAGAAGAGGATACATCATGAGTTGATGCATGTTCAAGAGGAGATGACCATAAGTTGATCATAAAAGTAAAGTCAAGACCCATCATGTGTTGATGGAGTCCAAGTGAAGGATGCATCATTGCATATCAAGATAATGACTCAAGGCCAAGGTATGACTAGCTAGGGTTAAAGATGTGTTCTTAGTCTTTTACCAGTTTTGGTGTTTGTTTGGAAAACCGGATTCTTAGTCTTTTTAAAATGTGTTTTGCAAGTATTTAAAGCCCATGTTTTCTACCTTTTGTCATTATTCTAAAAGTATGCACATATATTTTGCAATTTATTGGGAATCATGGTTAACCTTTGTGTGCATGATACTATATTTTACAAATGTATTTTGCAAAATCTATTAAAGTAAATGCACTTCTCTAGAAAATTAGAATTACTGGCGTTGTGACCACGGTACTACCACGTGAAAGCATCTAGGCCCCTAAAAATATTAGTTTTGGTAATTAATGACATTATGTGATCATGGGACTAATTTGTGTATTGAGTGTTTGCGAGAATTAGTCTCAAGGGCAAAGAAGAAGGTACATAAAAAGATGTTGAAGATTCAAAGATCTCAAGGGCGACAAGGTAAATAGTTTAGGGATCTATTTTATTTTTACCGGTCTTGGAGATAGGTTGGAAGACCGGATTATAGGATAGACGTTGTACTATTAAGAGGGATCATGGTGATTTGCTAAATCATATGCTAATGTGCCCTTTGGATCAATTTAAGATCATGCATGCACTTAGAAATTAAAATTCAATCAAAACTGTGCTTTGTCAGAAAATCCGGTAGTACCGGCGTTCTACGGGCGGAACTACCGCATGACCGGAAGTACCGGGCCTCTGAGCGGATCGTTTATTCCAGAGAGCGCCTGGAGGTTGAGTTAGTCTCTCGGAAAACGGAAGTACCGCGGTTTGAACTGCGGAACTACCGCAGGCCGGTAGTTCCGGACTTAAGAGCGGAACTTCAATTCCAGAGAGCGCCCGAAGTTAAACTTAGCCTCTCGGAAAACGGAAGTACCGCGGTTTGAACTACGGAACTACCGCAGGTCGGTAATTCCGGACGCCGGTAGTTCCAGACTTAAGAACGGAACTTCATTTCCAAAGAGCGCCCTGAGTTGGAGTTAACCGCGCTGAAATCGGAAGTACCGGGGCAAGGAACGGAACTTCCGGATTTCCGGAAGTACCGCGATTTTAATGGCGGTAGTACCGCACTCATTGTTCAACGGTTACTTCTGACCGCCTGAAATAGCCGTTCTGTTGCGACGGCGGAAATCCGGAAGTACCGCCTATATAACGGCGGTAGTTCCGGATTTCCTGAAAATTCAGAATTGTTTATTGCAACGGCTATTTGAGGTTGGTGGGGGTATAAATACACCCTCACTAGAACTTGTAGTTGTTGTTGAACCCATATTGAACATCTTTGAGCCTAGAGCAACTTCTCACACCTCTCTTTCACTCTTGTGCATTCAATAGAGGTAGTTGAGCCCAAATTCAAGTGCATTTCATTCTAGATTGATCCAATTGGCACTTGTGTGTGATCAAGCCGCTGTGGTTCATTTCTCTTGGTGCTTGCCGGCACCTAGACGGCTTGGCGGAGGTTCCGGTGATCTTCTCAAGAAGATTGTGAGAAGGCCCGGAAGATTGTGAAGGCTCGGAGCTCGCCTACCCGGAGAGGGAAAGGGCTACCGCTAGTGATCGAGGTGATTAGGCTCAATTCGTGGAGCCGGTCCTATTTGGTAGGGCTTACCTCAACGTGGACTAGGGGAGACCGGCAAGTCTCCGATCACCACGGTAAAAAGTAATTGTGTCAAATTGTGGTTTGCTCTCTTGCATTTACTCTCATTCAAGCAACGTTCTTAATTCATATTAATTGATTTGTTGTTTAGTTAGAGTAGCAACCTTTGACCTAGACTACTTGTTTTTGCTATTGGTCAATTACTTGTGCTAGCGTTATCTTGAGCCTTTCTAGGTTGTTTAGGTATACCATTATCCACTTGCTCTAGTCAAGTCTTTAAGTTTAAAATTGTCAATTGAAATTAGACGAAAATTTTAAAACCTCCTATTCACCCCACTCTAGTCGGCCTCCTTGATCTTACACCACGTTCGTTGCCGATCGGAGACCAGTGTGGTCCAAGACAAGAGCAATCGAACCAACGTGGTCAGAGACTAGTGTGGTTGAATCAAGGTGGTCGATGATTTGAGAGATCGAAGACCAGAGTGATCGAACCAACATGGTCGGAGACCAATGTGGTCAAACCAAGGTAATCGAAGACATGTGTAGTCAAAGACTAGAGTGGTTGAATCAATTTGGTCGAAGACTTATGTGGTTAAAGATTAATGTGGTCAAACTGACTAAGTCGAACCAACGAGGTCGAAGATCAATGTGATCAATGACTGGTATGGTTGAAGATCAATGTGATCAAACCAATATGGTTGAATCGACGTGATCGAAACAACATGGTAGAAGATCGACGTGGTGTTTAGAGATCTATGTGATCGAAGATTGATATAGTCAACGTGGTCGACACCTATATAATTGAAATCAACGTGGTCGAAGATCGGCGTGGTCGGTGACCTATATGGTCATACCAGACAATGTGGTTGAGGACCAGCATGGTCGATAATCAATTGTTCTGGCCCTGTGTGAGCGGTCTGATCGGTGAGCGGTACTACCGACTTTGTGTGAGCGGTACTCCGTATGTATGGAGCTGTACTACCGCAGAACAGTAGTACCATACTTTATGTGACGAAACTACCGATTTTGCTGAATAACGGGTAGTTTTTTATCGTTGCGAGGGGAGCGGTAGTTCCAGACTTAGAACGGCTGTACTACCAAAATTCCTGATTTTTCAGGGGTTTTACTTCCAACGGCTAGTTTTTGTGTGTGAGATATAAATACTCCCTTGTGGCCGGTTGGGGTAAGACATTTGGTACTCCATTTCACTCTCTTGTGGTAGTGTGATGTTCTTCTCTCCAATTGTGCATGTGTTGCACCTTGTGAGTAAGGAGAAGAGTTTTAGATTGCATGTATTGTATCTAGATGTGGATTTCGTATCCGTTTGAATTTGTGCATTTGTTGCACTTTTTGAGAGTCAAGTAAGGAGCTTGACTTATTACTCTTGTAGGTTGCCAACTCCTAGATGGCATTGGACGCGTTGTGCGTGGTGATTTTCTCAAAGAAGGTTGTGAGAAGTTTAGGCAAGTTGTGAAGGTTAGAGCTCACTTATCTGGAGCAGGAAAGAGCTACCACTAATGGATTGAAGTGTTTGTATTAATTCGTGGATCTGGTCCAATTCATTTGTGCTTACCTTAATGTGGAATAGCGAGATCGGCAAATCTCCGAACACTACAGTAAAAAGGAATCGTATCAATTGTGGTTTATTTTTTTATGCTCGATTTACATTCAAGCAATTTATATTCATAGAATTAAATTGATTGCTCGTCATTCTAGGATTGCAAATTTTGACATAGACTTAGTTTGTTAATGCACTTAGGTGAACCTAGTACATTTCAGCTTTACTTGTGGTAAACCAATTTGAGTTAAATTCTTGCGTTATATACTTGGTTTAACCAAATAATTGATAGAAGAGAAAAATTTTAAAACCACTTATTCATCTTTTCTCTAGTCGGTCTCCTGGATCGTGCGAAAGAGTTACTGGTAGGCATTAAACCTGAGCGGTTTTGCCATTTGTTCATCCATGGCATGACTTGGCTGTTAAATTTGATGAAAGGTACGTGCGAAAACAAGTCGGGTACCGCCGAAATCAGCTATCGATTTTATTTAGCATGATTTGGCTCCAAATCGTCTAATTAATTTCTCCCCACCAAGAAATCCAACAACCAAATTAAGGTTCCAGCTAGAAGCTTTACTATTTCTACTTGCTAGTTCATGATGGTTTTTGGTTGCATTGCATTGCACATTCATGAGCGAAGTTGCATGCAAAATCGAACAGTGAGTTATTTTAATACTTTCCAGCTTGCACACAGGAGCTAGCTGTTAATTGTAATTACTAGCAACGATTACTCTGTTTCGTCCCACCTGTTCATCCAAGAATGGAACATTAAAAACATTTTCGTGAGTCCTGCCAAAAGGAGTGCTTGATGCCTGGCAACCTCTGTTTGACTGCACGATTTGCCCAGCCGTACAAGGAAATGGAGCTGCCCAACATTGCAAATTTCATTATTTTTGAAGTTTATTCGCGCAACAAATTTGCACCACCTCCACGAGAAAATATCCCGAATTCGAAGTTGAAAATTAAATAACACAGTAATTAACACAGTCGGCCAAGGGGATAACTGGATAAGTGCCCTTTCCCTTGGCACGCAAGTAGCCCCTTCATATTTCCAACGGAAAGACTGAAACCAATAGATAAGATCAGCAGACAGAAAAATCTGGTACCGATATTAATATATGGCATCACGGCATCACCTTCTTCAATCCCAAAATTACCCCCGCGGTGAAAAAAAGGGGGGTTCCGCTCGTTTCCGGCGTTTCCGGCCCCCACCCCAAAGGTTTGGCCGTAGTTACATCTACCTACCGCCCGGGTCGCGTGACCCCATCTGACACGATCACTGACACGCGGGCAAGTATCCACGCGTCGCGCATCCAGTGGCCGTACAGCAGATGCGGCGGGATGTGGCACTCACACGTTGGCCGCCACTAGAATCTCTCTCCACTCGCCCTTCGCGTTGCCAACAGGTGGGTCCAGGGGAAACACGAGCCGGTGCCCGTTGGAACCCACCGCCGAGTCGCTGGCCGTCATTTACATGTGGGGCCACGAGAATTACTGCCACCGGAAAATGTACGGCCCCAGGTAGTTAAGAGTTTACTGCTGTAAGCCTGGCAACAGCCACAGCGCAAGCAGCAAGCGCATCTAACACACGCGAAGAGGAGCACGCCCCAGATTTTTCTCGCTTCAAAATTCAAAATACAGATTTTTTTGGGGAGAAAAAAAATACTTGGTGCGGGAACGGGGAAAAGGAGAAGAAAAGGCAGGAGATGGGAAAAGAAAACAAACACGGTGGGGGAGAAAAGGGAGGGGTAAATAAAAAATCTAGGTTTCCGGAAATGGGCAGATGCGATCGTTATAAAACTGGGCGGCCTCGGTGTTCCCAGCCTACAGCAACAGCAGCAAAAACAGCAAACGCATCAAACACGCGAAGACTAGAGGCGCGCACCCCACAAAGCCCCCGGCCTTGGAAGGGTGCAAGAGCCTACGCCGCCTTCTTCCTCCTCCCCGTCCCAATCCCCCATAAAAATCCCACCAATACTACCTCATCGCTTCGTCTCCTTCTCCGCTTCCTGCCCAAAAGCGGTTCGCTTTTTTTTTTCCCTTCCCGTTTCCTCTGGGTTCTTGTGGGAGTTTGTTGTGGTGTAGGTGGAGGGTGCTCTTGCTTGCCACCGTCTGCTTTGGGGGTTTAGGAGGTTTCTTGAGGGGGGTTTTAGGAGGCGGAGTTTGGAGGGCAGGCAAATGCGAGCGGAGTTCTAGGGGGTTTTGTTGATGTGGGCCATGGAGGAGGAGGTGTTCATGGCGGTGAAGAGGACGGAGCACGTCGAGGTGACGTCCCGTGCGGTGGCGCCGGCGGTGGGGAAGGGGAAGTGCGATGGTGTGGAGCCCAAGACGGTGAGGGTGTTCTGCGATGACTATGACGCGACTGACTCGTCGAGTGGTGAGGAGGAGGCGGCCGAGCGCCGGAGGGTGAAGCGCTACGTGCAGGAGATCCGGCTGCAGCCGGCGATGCCGGCGAAGGGGAGGGGAGCGGAGGAGATGGCGCCGGCGGCGAAGGCGTCGGCGGCCATCGCGAACGCAAAGCCGAGGGTGGTGGTGCCCGGGAGGAAGAGAAAGGCCGGCGCGGACGACGGCGGCGAGCCGCGGTTCCGCGGCGTGCGGCGGCGACCGTGGGGGAAGTACGCGGCGGAGATCCGCGACCCGTGGCGGCGGGTACGTGTGTGGCTCGGTACCTTCGACACCGCCGAGGAGGCCGCCAAGGTCTACGACTCGGCGGCCATCCAGCTGCGTGGCCCTGACGCTACCACCAACTTCCAGCAGTCCGGCTCCAAGAACGCCTCCTCCGCCACCTCCTACGACTCCAGCGAGGAGTCCCACCTGGCGGCGGCGTCCCCCACCTCCGTCCTCCGCTCCTTCCCTCCGTCCACCGTCGCCGCGGCCGACAACACCACCTCCAAGAAGCCGTCACTCCCTTCCCGCGCCCCGCAGACCAACGAATCCGGCGAGGTCTTCGGCTGCTCGTTCTCCGGCGACGGCTTCGCCGGCGAGCTCCCCCCTCTCTACACCGACTTCGACCTCCTCGCCGACTTCCCGGAGCCCCCGCTGGACTTCTTGTCCAACCTCCCCGAGGAGCCATTCTCCTACTCCGGCAAGGGCTCGTCGGACCTCCTCCTCGACCCTTCTTCGCCGGCGGAGTTGCAGCCGGTGGACGACTTCTTCCAAGACATCACCGACCTCTTCCAAATCGACCCGCTCCCCGTCGTCTAGTGCAACGACAGAAACACCCGATTAGGTGACTAATCCGGCCAATTTTGTTTGCATTTTCTTTTTTTCTTTTCGGTTTCTAGAGTAAGTTATGTTTCGCCAGTGTAGCTGCCGCCTACACCGGCCAGGGTGAGACGAGACGACAGTCAGAGATGAAAAATGTTGGCCTATTCGGATATGGTTTTTGTTACCATCGTCGTTAAGTTATCAGTAATCATGAGGAATTAAGTTATCAGTAATCGTGAGAAATTAAGTTATCAGTAATTAGCCATTCGTTTCCTTGACATTCGATCTGTGAATGCTTGATTTTTTTCCCGTTCGTATTGCTGGGTGTGTGTACGTCGGATTGTAACGTCGTACTACGAGCGAGCAGGCAATGAACCCCGCGGCCGGCGATGTTTGCAGGAAGCGTCGGTTCTCGATACGAGCCGCGATTTGCTCGCCTCCGTTCCGAGGCGTCGGGCGACGCGCCGCGCTAATAAATGCGGCAGTAGTAGGAAGGGGAGCGAGTATACCACCGCATTAACCGCGTTTTTTTGGCCAAGATTTTGTGACGCTTTCTAGTACCATATAAGGGTATTAATGGGGAGTTGCGTCGTTTGCGTGGCTGGGCGCAAGATCAGATCGAATCGGGTCGAGTAGCCCGTTGGGCTCGGCGAGGGGGGAGGCCGTGGACAAGAGGCGACGCCATGAGCGCCTGACAAAAGGATGTGGGATTAGGAAAAAGCTGGCCTTGGGTTGTTGAAGTTGTCCTCTTTTTTCTCGTGGGAGGAGCAGGGCGTACAGCCTGCGTGCTCTCTGCAGAGGGTTGAGGTGTGAGTAGGGGTTGGGAAACGGTACTATAATCTGTTTTATCCTGTTTTATCCGATATTTATACCTAAAAAAAATATAAATATGGTAACTAAAATCCGTATTCAAAAAAATTATATTTATATTTAAAAATATTTATATCTGTATTTAAGCATATTTGTCTTCGCATTCGTATTCAAGAATATTTGTATCTGTATTTGTATTCGAGACTATTCGATCCGTTTTGAGAACCTAGGAAAAACCGGACGAATTTGTGATTCAAAATTTGAATTTAGGCGGTTTAAAACCGGTAACCAGTCAAAACCGGCGAAAAATCGGCAAAACCGCTAGGAATCCGTTTTATCCGTTATTCGTATTTGAGAAAACACGAATGTGGTAAGTAAAATCCATTTTCAAAAATATTCGTATTCAAGAATATTCATATCCGTATTTGAGAATATTCGAATTCGTATGCATTTTTAAATATAGATTCATATTCGTATTTGAGATTATTCGATCGCATACGATCTGTTTCCATCCCTAGGTCTGAGGTGATCAACTGGTGGGCGTGGGCTCACCTGCAAATTCCTCTTATGTTCTTGTCAAGGCTAGGACTCAAGGCCAAAATGGGCGGAAAAATATCCCAATTGGAAACTAAACCTTTCTCAAATAAACTAAGGGATTCGCTATTGTTCATATGTACGAACAAAGGGATAAAAATCGGACGACTTTCTCATTCTCTCACTCCTCACCCTTTGCTTCCCTTACTTGAGTCTCTTCTCTCTGTCGTCGATTCTCCATCCCCATCCCCAGCCACCCATCCCCAACGTCAGCGCCGTCGGATCGGGCCGTCAACCTCCTCTTCGGCCATCATTAGGCACGGTGCCACCAAATCCGACTGCTGCTGTCGACCTCTTCTTCGGCCATCATTAGGTGCAGACGCCGACAGATCTGGCCCTTCCCCCTTCCCCCTTCCCCGGCACTCCATGCACAGCGACAACCACAAGCCTAGCACTTGTCCCTAGCGCTGGTGCTTCCGGATTCGACTGCCGCCGTCGACTTTCTCCTCGGCTGTCATCGGGTATGGCACTACCAGATCTAGCATTCCCCCTTCACCGACAGTCTATGAGGTCGATTGCGCTGGGGAAAAAGAAGTTGAGGACCTCAACGCTAGATCCGCGCCCGCTGCCCACCATCGCCATACCCAAGGCTTCGCACGCCTAGAGGTAGGTGTTATTCATTGCAACATTTTTGATTTCATATGTGCAACAATCATCAACAAATAGTGCAACATTGAGATTTTGTGTGTGAATTTTTTGTTGCATATGATGGTTATAATTGTTGCACACAATATGTCCGAATGTTGCATTGGAGCGTCCGATAGGAATGCTTTCATCAGACATACAGGCGCTAGCAAAACCCATAAACTAATCAAGCATGGTCTGTTATGCGTTAAACAAAATACTGGCACACAGACAGTGGAAAAATACAGAGACAGAAAGAACTGGGCAAGTAGTGTTGAATAAGAAGCATGAAGGATACATGAAAAGATGGCGTGTTTCCTTTGTGTCTATTCTTTTGGAGGGAGGGAGGCCTTTATTTGAGCATGGGGGAGGAGGAGGAGGGTGGTGACGGGGAGGGGGGTCCTTTTGGGAAGGAGATGGGGAATTCTCTTTTCTTCTTTCCAACACTGCCCTATTTTGAAGAAGATAAGATACAGGAGAGAGCATCTATCTCGCTTGATCGCAGCAGCAAGGACGTGCAGTACTACTGCTTTTTTTTTTCTCTCTCACTCACAGCTTTATTAGCCTACGATTTGTTTGCTTGGCGTATCCGTGGTCTCCGATCTCTCAACTTCTGTAGCCCGCTAGCACTAGCAGGCAAGCGGCAAGCTTGATCGGGGCGTCGTCGGCTGGGTCGACACGTGCGGAAAGGCCGCGCGTTAAAAGACGTTTTGGGCTGCTTGGACGTGTCGATGCGTGCGCTCAAGTCCGCCCCTGGCTCGGGACGGCCTCCGTGGCAAAGCTAAGCGTGTTTTGATTCCTTTTCGTCCCCGTTCTTAACGACCTGGCAGCTGGCACCTGCTGAGTGTTACGTTGCCGTTTTTTCTTACCGACATTTTAGGCTTTTTCTTCGTGCGCGCGCGCGTGTACCGTAATCGTACGTGTATCACCGGCTGAATAGTGGGCTCCACCTGCACGTTCCATGGAAGATTTGTCAAACTCGTTAGTTAGCATCTCTAGTACTCGCTCAGACGGTCACTGTCGGGCCCCAATGCCAGCGTACTAGTACCACTCCCAATCAGCCGGTGTACTCTCCAAAAAGCCCTCGTCGTGTGCCCTCCTCTCTATCACTCTGGTCCACTGGCTGATTGGCCTGTCTGTGACCGTCCTTTGCATGGTGTGCCTGCCCTGCTTCTTCTGCTTCCCAAAGCCCGAAATTTCTTTTATCCTAGCAGCAACAGCCAACAAGCAAGAGTCGCCTAAGTTTGTCCCGTCGAAAATTTAAGGAACGGAGGAGTCTTGAGAAAATAACCTATATATTTTATCTTAAAAAATATTTCATTTGAAAGTTAGATACTCTCCGCGCGGCGCCCGGTTTGACTCGTGGTAGGGAGGTCGGTTCACGTCGCCGTCGCCTCAGCTGGCTTGGCTAGTGAGCTCGGCGCTGTTGCTGAAACTGGCGCGAACACACACCACACATGGACGCCGCGCGCACGTACGTTCCGAGGCTGTTTGCGCTCGTGTTTGGGGCTTTGTGGGCAGCGCAAGCTGCTGCCGCGTCCTATCCCTACCTCGTGTTGGTTGATTCGTACCGCCGCTTTAATTTGTTTCCGGAGTCAATAATTCTGGGGTCCATCCCATGTGTGTTTAATGCTGCAGTGCTGCTGCTGCTGCAGCCTACCTGCCTGGATCCGGCGAGAAAGGCAATGCTCCTCCTCCTGTGCCTGTCTTCACATATTTGCAGCATTTTTACTTGCATGCTGTCAAAGCTTGCATTTTTGTTTTCTCACTGGAAGTAACTAGCGAAAATTTCGTGGTATATCCAAGTGTCCCAAACGAAACATCTGGGAAATTTCCTTTCGCTTGAGCGTACTTCTTCCGTTTCAAAATATAGGACTTATATTTTTTGCCACCTTGTGTCAAAATATATGGTGTGCACGCAATTTTAATGATCTTTTCTAAATTTTGTCCTCATTGATCTTTTCTCTCTCTTCAACATTTATGAGTAACGTCCACACGACTATCCTTTGTCTTATTCCCAAGACGTTACTATGGACACCATAATCATTTTCATTTGTCATTTTTTGATTTCATGCGCTCCTTAGTTCCTATGCACAAACAAAATACGTTTTATAAAATGAAACGGAGGGAGTACTATTTTGTTAACGCGCACTCGCGGGTGATAAATCAGCTTTGTAGTGCACGAGTGATACAGAGAGTACTAATTAACTGCCGAAGATATTTCCATCCAGTGTAATTCTTGTTTGGAACTTGGAAAAGTCAGTCGAGCAGAGAGCATTTTCTATTGTTGGGATCCCATGTAGAGTAGTTAAGCAAGCTGTCATGGATTCATGGGCACGGCTAACATAACAGTCGGTTATAGCCTGTACTTTTCGCCATCCATGCTGATATTTATGTCTCGTTTTAGGTAATTCTACGTACGCTAGCTAGGCTATCTCACTTGCTGGACGCCGGACAACGCCACGGTTGGGGGTGTGCCGGTGTGGTGTGGGGATAACCGATGAGAGGGGGACATCTAGGTGCCCGTTCGATTGGACTGAAATGAGTTAATTTATGGTTGAAATTATATTGTATCTAACTGAAATTACACTGTATCTGGTGGTGACTTATTTGGCGTAACTAAATTTTAAAAAATTTAAAAGTGAAAAAAAGTTATCCCATTGTAGACAATGCAAACGAAAATAGAAAAAAAGAACTGACAAAAAAGTTAAAAAAACTAAAAACTAAAAAAAGACGAAATTTAAGAAAAAAAAGTAAAAAATAATCCAGAAGTTAGAACTTTACGCCGAAATGAGCGAAGCCCTAAGCATGCCATTCCGATTCAGAGGTGGTCCCATTTGATCATTTGATGAGAAGCCCTGCAAAGAATGACCTCAAAAGGTTGCGGCTATGATTCAGCCTAATGCCACCACCTTATTCTCCCCCTGCAACTGCAATCCTACCTCAATTTAGTGGTAGGAACTAGGAACACTAAAAGCAGTTCAGTACACTAGGCAGAAATTTAAGCATCTTAAGCCCAAAGACTCCAGGAGTGCACTTGACCCCTCATGTTTGAATCATTTTGGCAGCATGGGGAGAATAAAACTAGGATTAACCGCGCGTTCTTTAAAAGTGCAAATGGTTGCATGTCTGTCTCGTTGTGCGTACGTACGGCGCGTCAGAGGCGGCAGCAGAGCTGTGCAGCGCGTGCCATGCCATGCACGCATATGGTCGCCGGATGCGGCACGAACAAGCAACGCGCGCACAGCCTTAAGTAAAAACGGCCGGCCGGCCGTGGTTAAACAACAGGGACAGCGCTGCGTTCGCAGTGGCCTTTTGTCGCGCCTCTCGGCACGTTCTCGGCGGCCCCGCCCGGGCGGCTCCGCAGGCAAAACTGGAGGCCACCACCCGTGTCCCCACGCCGGCTGGAGCTGGACCGCTCGCTCCACCACGTACGCGCGGCCTCCTCCTCCGATCCGGCCGCGTGCGTCAAAACAAACCTGACCTCATCGATCGCCGCTGCCCAGCTCACCCAGCTGGTGCAAGCGACCTTAGATAGTATCTGTGTCGTGTGTGCGTGCGTTGACGGAAGGAAACTGAGAAGATCCTAACGGTGTTTTTCGATCTGGCTAGCTAACATCCGTGCACCGACCCACACATTTAGAAGCAGCTTTATAATTGTCAGATGTAAAATCGAACAAATATGACAGATTTTAATCTGGATGGGTCTTTCATCTTTCGGACACCATAAAGTTGGGGCAGGAATATTGTTCGATCGGATCACAGCTCCAACATGTATGATAGTTGTAGGTAACAGAGCCGGCCGGTTTGGTGGTTTCCATGATGAGCCGGCGATGCATCTGCGCAGAGGGTCGGTGGGGGATTTTTACTCCGCTGCCGGACGGCGATCGATGGGAATAAAAACACGGCAGCACGGTCTGGCCAACTGAACGTCTGGCGTCTAGTACATTTGTACCACCAGCTGCGTACATCTATCCGTATCACACGGAGCTGGCTGGTGTAGTATTCATGCCCATATGTGGTACACGTACGCACATGCCGCTGCAGTGCCCGAACTGTGCTCGGGGCTCTAGGCCATACCGTGCCGGCGTGCCGTGCATCGAGCCATGCGTACGTGACCAAGAGCGGTCAAGTGACTCGACACACATGTCGCAGGATATCTCTGTGGCCTGTAGCGATGTGTCCTTCAGTTGAAAGTTGAAACTGTTGTTGCACGGAAGATACATAAGAAGATACATAATTGTAGCACCTAAAAATAGAAAAGTATCCTACCTAGTTAAACAGATTGTTTGTCTTTCTTTATCTGAACTTAAGGAGAATAAATAAGGGCAAACTCTTCCTTCTCGTGCAGGCCTCTATTCCCATGTACAGATGTTTGTTATCTCTCTCTCTCTCTCTCTCTCTCTCTCTCTCTCTCTTTCTCTCTCTCTCTATGTCTTTCCCATCTCTCCTTATCTCTCTCTTGGGCTCTCTTGGCTGTGGCGGAAAATTTAACTATTTGACACCCTTATGACTTGAGTGGCAACAGATTTGCCACTCGGGTCCATTGTCAGTGACTCAGGTGACCCCACATGTAAGTGACAGAGTGAATTGGTCAATCTTAAGAGTGGCAGAAAATTGAATCTCCCGGCTGCGGCTGCAGGTGGCATGCAGGCCAGACACGGTGGCAGCAGGCGGCGTGTGGGCCTGGCACGACCAGGAGGCGGTGCACAGGTTGGGCACGGTGAAGGCCAGCGGCGGTGTGGCCAAGGCGGCACGGACGAATCACGTTTCGCACACAGATCCATAGCGTGTGCTGTGGAACGTGGTTCACTCAACCGAATAGCGATTCACACGGCAAGGGGGGCTAGCGAATTCATTTCTTTTTGATCAAGCGAATCTAGTGTCATCTCTCGTCAATTCCAACTGGGCCATATCTGGTTCACTTTCGTTCCTTTCGTTCCATCATGTAGATTCACACGCAGCTATTGAGGAAGCATTCGGGCAATTGCGCATCTCAAATTCTTCGTGCAGCGAGTTCATCACACGTGCTCAAGGCAAGTACCTCGTGGTCGTAAACCTCTCCGTTCTGCAGACCATATTTGCCACGAATAATTGTCACCACCACCATTGAGTATAGTTATCACATTATTAATGCTTGTCTAGCTGTAGACTTCTAATATTATATTCATACCATGATATCCTAGGTTATATTGTTTGAGATGCTTTTATGTTTATTAGAATACTCAGTTAATGATGTTCTAGAATTCATGTTTTTAACTTAGTGTTTTAGAACTAATGTTTAAATCATTAATAGGGGTAGCATATGGACATGTTTTAAGGTTAGGTTAAACCCTTAGCTATCTTTTAACAATAGGGATGTTATGTTTTATTGTTCCTGATATCATGATCCATTACTTGTATGATTTTGTATATGAGTTAAGCCTGATATATGTATAATACTTGTTAATCTGACTAATAATCACTATCACAAAATAAAAAATTTCCACTCACTAGTAATGTACGGGGGTCATACATTTTCGTTACTCAAAATATTACACCCCGTCTGTGGTTATACAGTCGAGGACAGTGATGTGCCTAACTACTCTTGTATAATCGGTATGTGGGAAGTAATCGCCGGTGCCATTGCCTTAACTTGCTAAATAACAAGTATCTTAAATTTCACTATTCCCATTGGCTTTATCTCCGATCTTTATCAGTGTTTTCGATAACTTAGTTTCATTGTACTTAACCTGTGTCAATCGCTTTGTAAGAATTACCTGACCTTTACACACCTTACTTGCGACGGTTGTTGGGTACTTGCTGAGATTTTCAAATCTCACACTTGCTCTTTCCATTCTCAGGTAAAAGGCCAGTGGAGTGATTGCAACATGCATGAGTGGGAGCACTCGAGTTTTCAACACCGTCACTTACCACTATTTATGTTACCTTATTTACTCTTTATTTGGCTAGAAGTGGACCGATCCTATGTTTCAAATATTTACTTTCAGCTTTTGCTGGCTCTCTAATAAAGTGCTCATAAAGTTTTATTTCTTTGCAATTCCTACTGTTGCTTTTATTATACTTTACTTTAGCGATGACGTTCTATAGTAGTATCTCGTATTGGTATGTGAGGTGCTACAGTTGATATTAGAGCTCATGCTGTTGTTTCTGGAAAAAAGTTTTGCACGTACACGAGGCTTCGGGTTAATTCATTCATACATGCATATCTAGTTACTGGCATATTACCATGATTCTATATCTAATTACCATTTCCTCTATCCTATTACTATTCTATGACATAGTTCCAATCTTGTACTTCCATGCAACAGTATGCCTCCGGCTAGGCATGCCAATGCTCTGGCACAAGAGTACGTGGACCGGGTTCAAGCACATATGTTAGACCATGTGGTGGTCATACATTTAGTTCTGATTGATGCGCTCATGTCGTTGGAGTTTTCAGGGTGGCAGTTGACCATGGCAGATGATCAAGGCGTTGACCACGACAAATCGACCATGGCATATTATCCACGACATTTTGACCATGGCAGAACGACCTTAACTGGTCAATGATGGTAAGTTACAGTGACTGGTCATAAGCAATAGTTAATTGGTCGTAAGCATCAGTGAACCAGTCATATCTACAGTGCTTTGTTGTAGTCGTAGACTTCATGGACTGTTGTCATAGTCGTAGACTTTGCTGGTCAGTAGTCAAAGACTTTGTGATCGGTAGTCGTTGACTTTGCAGATCGATCATGGACGGTGACGAGGAGGACCGAGTTTAGAATGGGGAAATCTAAGATCCAGGCAATCGAGGATGTCACGCGAGGTAGTCGGGCTCACATTGGAGCACGTGGAGATCAAAGGTGGTGATTCGTAAAGAAACTATGGGCAATGATGTTCAGGAGGCATTGACACGAGAGGTGATGATGCATAGAGAAACTACAAGAGGTGCGGTCCTAGAGGCTTCAACATGAAAGTTGATGAGACGTGATGAAGATACAGGAGGTGCTATATAAGAGGTGCTGTCTTGGAGGCTTCGTCACGTGTTGAGTTAGGAGTTGTAGAGGGAGTCCATAACTGGGAAGAGTTAAAAATATGGTAAAACCCATGTTTGGAAGGGTTTCAGGCCCCTTGATTTTAGAACAGATAGAGTTAAGTATCTGTGTTTGAGTTGGACACGGGTTGGAGCATTAGCCTATAAAAACAGGGAGAGGCTATGAGTTAACGCAAGGCTTTGGAAGGTTTTCGTAGGGCTTTCGGGGAGAAACTTTTGGAGGTTTTTGAGAGCTTTCGTCGGGAAAGCTTTGAGGGGTGCCATGAGGATACTTTGTAGGCACAAGACATGATTCAGGAATAAAAGATCAGATCTATTCCGAGAAATTAGTCAACGCCGATGGTGTGTTCTTCTGGGAGTTGTCGTCAACTTGTTTTCGTGCCAAACTAGTTGTGGCATGATTGCATGTTCCTATTGACTTCACTTTCCTCAATCGCATGTTGAGTCAACCACTAGATCGATTGTCAAGAACATCGGCAGGTAGAGCCGATAGACCACGGTCAACTTGGAGACATCCACTGCGCTGAGCAGCTGAGCACCGGGTGGTCAAAACCTTCATCGAGTACGTGCAAAGGGGTCAAGTGAGCGGTGAGTTCCTTGTAGTTGAAATCTATATCTGGTAAGTTAGATTATTTTGCTTTTGGTTTGATTTTTGTTTTCAGGTACCATGAAGCGGAGGCAATCATTCACCCTTCTCTGATTGTAGTATACGATCCTACAACATACTAACGATCCAGCCAGCCAGAGTCAAGCTTCTTCACCGGTAGTCTCGGATTCTGATGCATCATCGTTACCTCTACCTGCGGATCCTACTCCAGGCACAACTGGCGCTCCACTTTCTTCTTCGGTGCCGGCTGCCTCTCAGAGTGAGGTGCAGCAGCTGTCGGCTTAGGTGCAGAACTTGGTTACGTTGCTGCAAACCGCTCTATCGACAATGCTCGCCAGTCTGGCGGCAGCTGCCACGGCTGTACCTGTCCAGGCGCCACTTCCCTTGCTTTTTCACATGACATTGAGGGAGTGGCTGCGCTTGGGCTTACAGACTTTCAGCGGATCGAGACCAATGAAGACGAACGACTGGCTTTACTATATATATGAGAAGTTCAACACTATAGAGCTCACCTCCTAAAAGAAGGGGTTATTCGTCTCCCAGTAGTTGTTGAAGGATACGAACCTATAGTGAGCTAAGATTCACAGCTCTCTCGTACCTCACGCAGAGTCAACTGCTACGTACATCTATCCGTCTCACACGGAACTATCTGGTGTAGTATTCTTACCCATGTGTGGTACGTACATCTATCCGTCTCACACGGAACTGTCCGGTGTAGTATTCTTACGGTCTTACCCATATGTGGTAACGTACGTACATGCCGCCAGTAGCGGAGGACGGGAAAAAAATGAGGTGGGGCGGATCGTCCGCCTCCCGCCGCCCGCCCGCCTCCCGCTGGCCGGCCGCCCGCCTCCCGCCGGCCGCCCGCCCGCCCGCCGCCCGCCTCCCGCCGCCCGCATCAAGGTCTGGCGCATGCCCCAGCTTGCCTTATTGGGTCCTCCGCCACTGCATGCCGCTGCAGTGCCCGAACCGTGCTCGGGGCTCTAGGCCATACCGTGCCGGCGTGCCGTGCATCGAACCATGCGTACGTCAGCTAGAGCGGTCAAGTGACTCGACACACATCTCGCAGGATCTCTCTATGGCCTGTAGCGATGTGTCGTTCAGTTGAAAGTTGAAACTGTTGTTGCACTGAAAGATACCTAAGAAGATACATAATGTTAAGTTGAATTGTGTTACTACACTTCAATGATTCTTATCGGAGCAATCGCAAAAAAAGAAGAAGATACTTATCGGAGCAATTTACTTCGGATGATATATCTTGCATGTTGCAATCAGCATTCACAACAGAATTTGTGTTTCAGCACTTGCAATTTGCAAACCAATCATGTCTGCCGAAAGAAGGCTCTGAATCTCTTCAAAGATGAGTCACTCGGAACAGGCATGCTCTTCAAAGGAAAAGAACTTGTTTTATGCATTTCCATCACCTTTTAGACTACTTTGGAGAGATAAGATCAAATGGCAGGAGGCCCAATCATTCCGGGCCATAATCTCCAGGGGTTATGTATTTGATTATGTGGTCCTTCAGGGTTATTATTGTGTTTCATACACCAACCAATTTATTTAAAAACTTAAGTTAATAAGGAAAACAGGGGATTTATTTATACTTCAACACTCCCTTTTACATGTAGATTTCCTTAGACCTAAGACGTGGAATACAAATAGGCTGTAATTATAATTTTTTAATTGCGCAAATCAGATTTTGAACTCAAAACCTCTTAGTTTTAATATCATATTGAGTTTTACGCATTAGTTAGTTCACCCCAAAGTTTAAACCGATGAGAAAAAAATAGACAATTCACGCATACTTTAACAATTATTTTGTTTTTTTTTCTCCGATGACACTTCGAATTGAATTCTTGCTCCAGTTGATTCTTACTCGATTAATTACAACAGAGTGTGCAGTAATGGTACATGAAATTTACTCGTAGTTTTAGGTCCCTATATTCGGGAACCTGACACGAACAAATCGGCCACCGGGTAAACACACGCCTTTCATTTTACAGAACACGTGATTAATAAGGCAGTAACATCGTTTTTACAGATGCAGCCGTATCTGAAAAGCTTGCAACAATGTACTAATCAGATGCCGAAATATCTTCGAAATAGGAACAACACCGAACAACTACTGTGCGTAGTACATGGACCACTTAATTGCGGCAATTTGGTGGTCCTTGTGACTCGTAAAAACGCTCAAAAGGAGCATTTTCTCTCTCACACAACGTGACACTCCTAGGCAAAGGTATTGTTTTCAGATTAGTGGCTAGAAACAGCTATTCGGTGACAGCGATGGGAGCAAGGCATCCACTTTCTGCTTCCACCACATGTAAGGTGCCAGAAAAGGGTAAATTAAAGTCCATGTCACATAAAAAGAGATGTATATACATCATCATCATCATATTGACAAATCAGCCATATATCTGCAGCCTGAAAAATTCCAGTTGTTGCTAGAAGACGTGACTTTATCCAGGAAAACTCTTAGCAGTTTCATCCCAATCTAACTTCAACGAAGCCATCTATGCAGGCACATAAAGGATGTAGGACAGTTCTTGTTGGGCAAAGTAAGTGAAGTGTCGTATGGACAATTGGACAACTTCGCAACATTACAAGATTTGGTCTATATTCTCAGTCGTCAGTCAATAGTAACAAACCGCAAAGCTCGAAGCAAGAACGGACTAAAAAGGCCGTGCCGCCCAGCTTCCTCACACGGCTTAGCTCACGAATGGAAAGTATCTGTTTGACCAGCCGTACGGCTTCTGCAAAGTTCAAAGCTTTGGAATTGGAACCTTATAATACCGCTGTTACAGGTTAAAAGCAGGGTAGTTTCTGCCTTATACTACCTCGCCAGTGTGTGGTCCTATGTGATATGAGCTACTTTATGCGAAAATTGCACCTAAGAGTACCTCCTTTTATTTTGAACTTTTGCAAATATTTACATATAGTTTCACTGACGATTTTTTTCGGTCACATGCATGAGTATAATTTAACACGTGCTGGTATGGTAGAGACAATGTGCAAATCCTAGTAATGCACACAACTATAAAAATTGTACTTGCTAAATGACATAGTATAAGTCACGCCTATTTGTACTTGGTGGGTGGAACATGCAACGGCGGATTCATGCCTATATCAAGGTAGGCTTCAGCACAAGCCGTGAAAATGTTAGCAGTGCATAATATAGTTAGTTTTGGTCCAACACATAGTAGTAGTGTAGCATATATTATTTCTAAGATATTAGTCTGTTAGAGTTCAGCACATGACAAGGCGAAATCCTAGATCCGCTATTATGTACATGTTAAGAATCTGTTAAGTAGACTACAAAGTATTGTTAGCCACTCCTATTGCCATATATATATCTTACTTAGCACAATCTTAACTTTTGATCACTAGAGCTTCAAAATCAGCTGAGCAAGCAAGAGCAGGAAAAGCCAAACATATGACGCTCAGCTCAGACTTTTGAATTCTCACTCACCCTCTCGGGTTGGCAGCTTGCTGTTTCTCGAATCTTTTTTTATAAATAATCTATTTTAATAAAAAATATAGAAATATACCCACACAAATTTTTTTTACAGGAGTGACCTTCGGTCGCCGAACTATTGGGCGACTGAAACCTGTCGTCCAACGGCCGCATGACATAGAGGCTCTCCGTGGGCCGTTGGGTGACATAGTTGCAGTCACCGAGTGGTCAGGCGACTGGGACCAGTCGCCAAACCATTGAGCGACTGCAATTCCAGTTGCTCAACTGTTCGGTGACTGAACGCGCATATAAATCCGCCTCTGGCCGAGCACCCATCCATTTCCATTGTCGACACCATGCCGTGAAGAGAGAAAGGAGAAGGGAAAGAAAGAAGAGAAAAGGAGAGGGAAGAAAAAGAGAGAGGACAGGAAAGGGAGAGAAAGGAGAGGTTTCGCTACTTGTACGAGGTAAAATTTTTTATATATTGTAGTCAATATTTTTTGTATGAAATAAATAGTTTGTTTAGTGTGTAATTAGGATTCGTAGAAAATTAGCTCGAGCAGTGAGAGAAGAGCGGTGTCGGTGTGCGTGGGAGCCGATAGGGAGTTGATTCTTATTGGGTCGGAGGAAAGGGAGCGGTGTCGATGCGAACGAGGATGGGTTACGCTATGAGGATAGTGTAGTTGGTCATGATAGGCGAACGGTCATAAGAATGTAAATTATAGTACAACAATACTTCTATAATCTATGATACGAATTGACTAGTTAAAACATTGAGAATATTTGCAGGCAGACATCAGTAATGCCGATACTCACTACATTGCAAGTGCATTATGGTGTGGGCACAATTCGCGCATATCCAAACGGTGTTGACTTGAGTAGTTTTGCTCAAACCACTCTGATACACCCAAACGACGAGAATGGTCGAATCACAGATGCGATGCTTTGGCTTACCCGCAACTTCTCCTTGGACCCTAAAGTGTGCAGCATCATCATACAAGGGCTTTGGAGCTAGTCTCCCATGGACATTAGATGGGAGTTGAGAACATTGATGCACACGGTTAAGTAGAAGGGGTTTGTGCAAGGCTGTCGGCGTTGTAGATACGAGTGCGTATTGCTTGTGCAGCCATGCCTAATAGAAGTTGTACAAGGCTGTGCCGATAGCTATCATCTGAGTGGTGCGAGCAGCTTAGGCGCCTAACATGTTGGTCAAAAGGAGGACCCAGAGGTCAGTGTCATAGTGGTTGCGGAGGAAGTTGCTCGTGACCAAGCTGATGTGGTACATGGACGAGAGGAAGAAGGGCCACGACATGGTGACCCTACAGGACAGGCTGATGAAGGGGAGCATATGAAGTACATAGTGCATCAAATGGAGAGCGATAACTGGTTGGCCTAGGCTAAAGAGGAAGCTGTACAAGAGGACGACAAGGATAGCTCCGATGAGGACGAAGCTCCCATCCCACAGGAATGGAACTAGTTTGATGGTGAGGGTGTTGCTGCCCATGATGAGCACGAGTCATTGTGAGAGTATCATGGCATACAGATTCGGTTGCATTCAGTGTTTGCTGGCAAGACATCATTGCAAGATTCCATCAAGCTGTGGGTCCTATTCATGCAGTGGACTTTTCGGGTCGTGAAATCTAGCCAGGAACAATACACCGTGAAGTGCGAGCATGCCGATTGTCCTTGGAGGGTGTATGCACGTAGACCGAAGTATGTGACTTACAGGATTATCTTGAAGGTGGAGCCACACTCCTACATTCTTAGCAGTGTTTTGTTGAGGCATTGTAACCTAACGTCCACCATTATAGCCAATTTGATGTACAGAGAGATAGTGTAAAGGAAGGACATTGAGGCCACACACATCATGGTGGCTATTGAGAAGAAATTCAAGTACAAGATTAGCTACGCAAAGGCGTGGTGTGCGAAGCAGAAGGCTTTGGAAAAATGGTTCGGGTCTTTTGAGGCGGCGTACAACAACCTTCCTCGTATGTTTCTGGTGCTGCAGGATAGGAACCCAGGCACGTACACTACTGTGAAGGACAAGCCATCTACATAGCCACCAGGTTTTATGGTGTTGTAGATAGCCTTCTTAACCTTCGGTGTGTGCATCGATGCATTCAGGCATATGCTTCCTATGATTTTAGTTTAACAGGATCTTTTTGACTAGCAAGTACAAGGGCCAGATCCTTATGGCCATTGGCGTTGATAGCAACAATCAATTTCTGCCCTTGGCCATTGCATTCGTGGAAAGTGAGAATTACGACAGCTAGTTGTGGTTCCTTCAACATGTAAGGGTTGGAGTTGTCGATGCTCATCCTGGTATATACGTAATCCATGATTGCCATGTTAGAATAGTGAAGGCCATAAGAAAACTTTAGTAAGACCTCGAGGAACCCTTCCTTTGGCCAGATATGAGAAACAGATGGTGCATTCATCACCTAGGGACCAACTTCTTCAAGCAGTTCTCGAAGCGACCGTTGATAAAGCTGTTCAAGAGGCTGGCTATGCAGAACCAGAAGCCAAAATTTGACGCTTTATAGGCATTGTTCGACGAGCACAGCAGGAAGTAGGTCAACGAGAGGAACAAGGGACTGGCTATGCTTGAGCAGCACAACCCGAATGCCTCATAGCACTGGCTTAAGCCTGACACAATTGGTCTAAGGGGCAGGAGCTCACGTAACATCAAGTGCTTCTCGCAGTGGATCGAGTCTAAGCCATTCGAGAAGTGGTCCTTGCTGCACGACACGGATGGTGCGAGGTATAGTATAATAACGACTAAGCTTGCCGAAGTGTACAACTGGGTTCTCAGGGGGCTTTGTTCTTAGCCCCTCGTCGCCAACGTGGAAGGTATTCTACACAGCATAATCGGCTATTTTAGAGAGAGACATGTAAATGCTGCACTCCATGTAGGCAACTCACAAACATCGTACTCGTCAAGAATTATGGCATACATGGAGACGAAGACAGAGAAGGCCCAATTACACACGGTGCAAGTGATGGGGAATAGGGAGCATCATTTTGATGTGCTCCTCTGGGATAGAGCCAGATTTGGGATGGCTCATTCTTTTGTCACCCATGAGGTATGCCTTGGAGATCATGTAAACAAATCTAGCTGCTTGTGCAATAAGCCAAAACTGTTATATAAGCCATACTCTCATGTCCTCACCGCATGCGGGACTGGGGGCATGGATCATTCGAACTTCTTGTTCGAGTACTTCTTCAAGGAGAGGGTGATGTAGGCATGGTGTGGTGAGCTTAGGGGGTTCAGGGTTGTGGGAAATTTCACCAGCTTGGATATTGTAAGGAGGACCTAGATTCCAGATGTTGACATGCTGAAGGGTGGGAAGGGTTGACAACAGAGCCATCATATTACAAATGATATGGATGAAGTGTAAGCACGAGCGCTGGGTAGATGCTGCGGGTGCTGCGGTCAGGAGGGGCACACAACTAGACGATGCAAGGCACCTGCAGATGAGTAGGTAGACCGGCATAGTTTCCGCAACTAGTTGTTGGAGTATGCAAAGTGGCTTCAAAACTACAAAACATTGTACCTTGTAATCTGTACTTTTTTAGTTGGCACATTTATACTTTGTTATTTGGCACATTTGATGTACGTAGTGTCGTAGTAACTGTATCATACATTGCATGTACCGTTTGTACAACTGTTGTGATATTTTCCCTTTTCAGTACTGTTTGAAGTACTATACTGGTAGCGTAGTATTGTTTCATCTATTTATTTACAAGTTAAATTTATTGCTACTTTACATTCGATGTTTTTGTTCTGTGTGCTTTACGACAAACTGGGTTATGTGCTACTTTTGTGCAGTTTTGCCCCAGACGGGGCAATTTTGTGTGGTGACAAGACCAGAGGGTCCAACTTTGTGCAGTGACAAGATTAGACAGAGTAGCTTCGCGTAGTGACAAGACCAGATGGACCAGATTTGCACAGTGATAAGACCAAAGGGTGCAACTTTGCATAGTGGCAAGACCAAATGGGGCAACTTTGTGCAGTGACAAGACCAAACGGGCCAGCTTTGCCTAGTGACAAGACTAGACAGGCCAGCTTTGCAAAGTGACAAGACCAAAGGTTACAGCTTTGTGCAGTGGCAAGACTAGACGCGACAGCTTTGCGTAGTGACAAGACCAGATGAGGTAGCTTTGCGTAGTGATGAGACCAAATGGTGTGGCTTCATGCAGTGACAAGACCAGATAGACTAGCTTTGCACAGTGACAAGACCAAAGGGTGCGGTTTTGCACAGTGACAATACCAGACGGAGCAGTTTTATGCAGTGACAAACCAGATAGGACAGTTTTGCATAGCGATGAGACCAAAGTAAACAACGTTACGCAGTGAGAAGCCCAAACGGGGCAGCTTTTCACCAGAACCTTTTCCGAAAGATAGGGCATCACTCTGCCTTGTAGGCTACTCACATGAAAATAACCACACCATGCCAACCCTTTGCCTTATAAAAGGAGGTGAAAGAGATCTGGGAGAGAACACTACACAACCAAATCTAACACTACACCAGAGCTTGCTTCACCACGTTGAGATAGACAAGATGCAGAAGAAGCAATAGAACAAGATGATGAAGTAATGGGAGAAGACCCGCCAGCTAGCAAGGTCTGCTGCGGCTCGCAATGAGCAAGCAAGGGCTACGGCGGCCCAGGCCGAACAAGCAGAGCGTGCTAGGAGGTCAGCTCCCCGCAATGACACCCCCTATAGCACCAACCCCATCCCGAACGTTTCAACCGAGTGTTCGTCGCAACACTTGCCCGAGGGAGAGACGCTGCTCCTTTGTTGGTGCAGGGGCCCATGCAAGTTTTTCAAGTCTACGCAGCAGGTCGGCCTGGGCATGTGTTATTGACGTTGCACAAACTACTCCTGTGAATATCCCAACCACCGTTGGGACACGAGCAGCTATCGGTAGCTGGTAAGAACCAGTTATAGTGTGTTTCCCTTATTATTTCTCTTCTAAAGTACACACTAACAATTTCTCCCATATACCCGCAGTCCTCAGAACCACTATGTGGCTATCGCAAAGTGGATTGACCTAGAGATCCACCCATATGACCAGTAGGCTCTCAACTTCGAGGAGTGGGATGTCAAAAGGGCCTACGAGATCTGGGAAGAGGAGCACCGCAATGACGAGCAAATTGAGCATATACATCGGGAGACGAAAGCTCATCTCGAGGTGTGCATGTGTAGGGAGCGCGAGGTTCGCAAGAGGGAGCACGAGAAAAAGAGGGAAATGGCAGCCAAGGCCAAAGAGGCCACCGAAGAGTTCAACGTTGAGCTTGCAAAGAAGGAAAAATGGCCCCGATCCACACAGTAGGTCAAGGCATTCCGCACTAGTCCCCCGAAGGTCGAATTTATTTTCATTCCAAAAAGGCGCATATGTACCGTAAAAGTACTTCAGTTTGTTGCATCGTGCATGATGCTCTTTCTTGTGCATGTAACCAAATCCTGTGCACCATGTTATGTCCAGTTTTATTATGAAGTCTATTTTAATTCGCAAAAGCACTTGTCCTCGTCTTTTCCCATTTAATTCTTCCATGTAGCAAGGCATCCAATAACATGAAAAAGCAAGTTCTCCTCCATGTACGAATTCTCAGTTGCATAACAATATCAGTTACCTTCGTACTTACGAACGTTGCTACCCCAATCGTTCTCAAATAAAATTTCACAAATTTTTTTGCACTACAACAACATACGATGATCGCAAATTGTTATTGCCAATCAACAGATTTTCTACCATTCATAATCTATGAAAATCACAATAGATCAACCGACATTGTCTCCCATTTTTTCTGAAAAAATACAACTTATACACAAAATTTTATAAATGTTACATACCTACAACAATTGTTATTTATCCTCATACGCGGTTGGGGGCTCAGTTACAAAAATGGGCAAGTTCCAATCACCCAACAGTCCCAGTCGCTTGACCACTCGACGACTGCGATTATGTCGCCCAACGGCCCATGGATAGCCTCCGTGTTATGCGGCCGTTGGGAGATATGTTCTAGTCGCCCAATGGTTCGGCGACTGGAGGTTATTCCTGTAAAATTTTTTTGCATAGGTATATTTCTGTAATTTTGATTAAAATTTGGGTTATTTACAAAAAAAAATTCCTGTTTTTCTCCAATGTAGCCCAATGTAGGGATAGCTTCCATACTTGTCAATGCCATACTTGAGGCCACACTGATTTGGCTCTTGAAATAATACATTCCAATACTGGCCTATACCCGTGTACTTTTTCGTGTGTGTGTGTGTGTGTATATATATATATATATATATATATATATATATATATATATATATATATATATATATATATATATATATATATATATATATATATATATATATGTGTGTGTGTGTGTGTGTGTGTGTGTGTGTGTGTGTGTGTGTGTGTGAGAGAGAGAGAGAGAGAGAGTATAGACATGTTTAATTATATGTACGTTAAATTTCACTTGTAATATTACTCTAAATATATAGTAGTAGTATTAAATATAACATATAGTCTAATGAATTTAATAGACAGTATTATCAATTTCATTGATATGATCAGTATTGTTTGGTATCGAAATTGGTATGACCGATATTAACATTGGATCGAACCGGTGTGATTGATATTGACTGTTACCAAAGTTGATACGGTAAGTAGGGCACTACTACTTGCACCTGTCCCTTTCACAATGCAAGCAAGGGCTTTTCTAGTAGTAACTAGGCACTCACCTAGACTTCTTGCACATAAATGTGGCTCTTGTATGTGTGATCCCAAAAAGAGCAACCACACACAAACGGAGGAAGATAAGCTTTGTGGAGCATGCATATGCACGCATCGGTGCTGCATCAGCATTGCTAACTTTTTTTTTCCTTTCTCCTTTTTCTCCTTCCCATTTCTTGTTGTTCTCTTCTTGTGGAGTCGTGGGTCTGCATTTCAATTTGGCCATAATGTATTGACTCTCACTATGTTTGACTTATTTCTTGTGGAGTAGTACCACTGTGGAGTCTGGACAGGCAATTCAACGCAATTGCAGATAGCTTAAAACCAGGTTTTCTTTCCGTACCTTTCACCATGTAACTATTAGTGAGAAAATGCAAACAGGGCCTGTCCTTTCTGTTTACATGAATAGCAGATCTATAGCTGGTTTAGAAGTTGTTCCCACTTCCCAAGAGTATCCACAGAAATTTATCCGCAAATATTTTTAGGGTGCGATCAACATGGCTTCCATAAGCTGGCTGCAGCTTTTTTGTCACTATTCATAAGTTTCGTCTTTTTCTGAATTTTTGGCTTTTTGTTGAGTTTTTTTGTCGGTTCTTTTTTTTTCCCGTATTTGTTTGTATTATACGTAATGGGCTAACATATTTTTTTTATTTTTAAATTTTTTAAATTTAATTATGCTAAATAAGGCTCTGTCAACTACAGTGCTTTTTTCAGCCAGCTACAGTGTTTTCAGCCATAAGCCACGAGCTTTTCAGCCGAACCGATCACCCCTTATGCATCGAACCTGTGGCGTGTCTACACTCTGATAGTGACAGTACTCCAGAGGTGTTGTTCATTGAACATTTGAATCGTACTGTAGTGTCAACAGTCAGCTCGAAGATGATACCTGGCCAACGGATTAGTAAATTTCACAGTGACCACTGTAGAAGTGACTGCTTTTCCTTCTCTTTGAGCCTTGTTCTCGGCCTGACTGCCTGAGAGGCTGTGAGGTTGTGTGTGTGAGCGGTGGCACGAAGATTGGTGTGCAGCTTCAGCTAAAGAGAGGAATTTTCCAGAATTGAGATCGGTTCTGTGCAGTGCAGTGCGGGGCGTGCCATAAACGCCCAAATGCACTCATGTGTCGTAGCAGCAGCAGCAGCAGCAGCAGCAGCTTGGCTGGTCTGGTCCTGCGCGCGTCATCAACCGCACATGTACTTGCAGCTGAGCTACATATACCTTTGGCGAGATTCGTGGCAGGGGCAGGCGTTTGTCGCGACCACATGATCTCGAGATCTGGGAGCCAAGGTAGTTTCCCTCTTAATTAGTGTATGAAATATATGGACGATTGGTTATTTCTGACCAAGTAATATTCAGATTTAATTCTTGTATGATTAAAAATAATTAAAGCACATTTTCAGCGGTATATAAATGATGAAAATTGTATATAAATATGTAATTCTACCATGTCATTTATACAAAAGCATATATCCAATGTATGTAACAAAAACACTATCGAAATGAGTATGTAAAGCATTCCATGAACCAAAGAATAACTAACACTAGCATAAAGCTCAAGTTTTAGATTGTTGATTAGTGTTCTCAGATGAAGGATTACATAAGATATAATCTTGGGCGTCCCGCTACTATGGTCTATACTCTTCAGTAATTGAATATGCCAAGTGAGATTCAAATTTTGAGCTCTAAAAACAATTTGACAATCTTAATTTTAGACTACCAACAATATATATTTTCAGCCAGTAGACAAGACAATGCCAAGTGATCACCAAACAACACTTAAATTAGCCAAATGACTTGATATACTTCCAGAGTATAGAATCACAATTTTGACAAGTTATGCAACAAGCTGAATTGGCTAACAGAGGTGTATATATCATGAAAACTAGTGATCACAGTATATATTGAAAGTATCTAATTGCAGGGCAAAGAATCAAATGACAGCAATAGCAAAGATCTAGAGCTCAAGTTTGAATATCCAATTTTAGTATTAGACCATAATTATTCTCCTCGAGCTATTGGACCAAACCCACAATATCTCTTTGCCAATTTCAAATAGAGATAGCAATCATCCACAGAATGTATATCCAAGGCAAAAGGCAAAGAGCAAACAACCGAAAAACTCATAGTACAGGTGATACTCGAAATCATTGAGATGAAACCACACAAGGCAAGGCACGCATGGAGCGCTGTCCCAGCAAACCAAGCGCCCCACTATGCCGCACAAGAAGACGATGGCAAACACAGATACAAGACTGACAAGTGCTTCGACTAAGAGCACCCAAGAACACCAAAGATCAAGCCTTGGTTCACCTTCTCAGCTAACCACAAATCCACCCAAACCAGCCTTCAACGGGAAATCCCTAAACTTCCTCACTGCTAGATCTCAGACGAGAAGGTGCAAGGAAACCGCATTGGGAAATCACAGAGAAGGCCATTCGGGCTCCAAGGTCACTGGCGCTGGCGAAGAGCACAATAGATTGGTGTCCAAAACCTAGATTAAAGCCTAGCCGAGAGAGAAGAAGATCAAGGTGGAAAGGACCTCACTGCTTCGGGTTTGCAAGACAGGAGGGGGAGGTCGCCTCTTATAGGAGAGCAGGGAGGAGGCGACGGGCTGCAGCCAAACGACCGACACTGAAGCGGTCAGGCTGATGGCGCCTTCGGCACCGCCACCATCCGTGATACCCGGCCGCCCAACTGAAGTGGTCAAGCCAAAGAGCCGAAGGCCACCCCAAACGTCGCACACAAGAAGGCCATCGGCCTTATCTTCTCTACTATCCCACCGACAAGTGGGACCCCTCTTCTTTTTTCCTTTTTCGTCAAATTGTGAAATTCCCAAATTGCCCTTAGGAGCCAATAGACCCCACCAATTTATCAATTTGATAAAGGTGTTCATATGTCTTGTTTAATATATAGCTGTTTGACGATGGGTACCTTGTGGGTTTGAACCCAAAGCCTAGCAACAAGGACTACGACTCTGCACAGACAAATGAGGACTTCGCTTTGATCTAATGCCTTGGTGTGAGAATTTTTGTCCAAGCCACATTCTGTATTGGGCGGCTTGCCCTTTCCCTCTTAGGTTGGGACGTTACAGGGGCGTTATTGTGGGGAGGTGACCTCTTGACACACTCCGCTTGTTCGGCCCGGGCCGCAGTAGCACTTGCTTATTCTTTGTGAGCCACAACAGGCCTTGCTACTTTGCGGGCCTCCTCCTATTTGTTCATCATCTTGTCCCATTGCTTTTTTACCTCTTGTCTATCTTGACGTGGTGAAGCAAGTTCTGGTGTAGTGTTTGGTTTGATTGTGTAGTGTTCTCTCCCAGATCCCTTCCACCTTCTTTTATAAGCCAAAGGGTTGGCCTGGTGTGGTTAATTTCATGTGAGTAGCCTGCAAGGCAGAGTGTTGCCTTGTCTATATAAAAAGTTGCTAGCAAGGCGGAGTGTTATCACGTCTTACATTGCAAGGGCTGTTTCATCCTACTTTGTAGAGTCTTGTCTTTTCAGCCTAAAAAGCTGAGGAGGTATAGTGTTGTCATATGGATCTAAAAAGTTGGTGCGTTGGAGTGTTGTCATGTCTTACTCAATAGAGTGTTGTCATGTCTTACTTTGTAGAGTCTTTTCTTTTTGGTCTGAAGAGCCGAGGATGTATACATTGTTGTCATGTCGATCTAAAAAGCTAGCAAGGCAAACTGTTGTCACGTTTTATTTTGCAGAGAATGGCGTCATAGTTGCAGTCAGTAAAGAGAGTTGTTGGTTAGTCCGAACCCTAAAACCCTAAACCTTAACATAGACTCTAATGTAAACCTGAACCTACAACCCTAAACCGTAAACCTTATAACCCTAACATCGTAAACTCTAACATAAACCTGAACCTAAAACTCTATCCCTAAAACCCTATACCCTAAACCTAAATTAACATCTGTGAGGCAGCTGCACGCCTGACGATTCGTGGACCAGCGTACCATCATGTCACTACACAAAGCTACCCACTTTGGTCTTGTCACTGTGTAAAGTTACCTCGTTTGGTCTTATCACTGCACAAAGTTACCTTCTTTGATCTTGTCACTGCACAAAGCTGCCCCCTTGGTCTTGTTACTATACAAAGCTGTCCGCTTTGGTCTTGTCACTGTGTAAAGCTAACCCCTTTGGTCTTGTCACTGCGTAAAACTGCCCCCTTTGGTCTAGTTACTACGTAAAGCTACCCTGTTTGGTATTGTCACTGTAGAAAGATGTCCTGTTTGGTCTTGTCATTGCGCAAGGCTAGCCTATTTGGTCTTGCCACTACTCAAAGCTACCCTGTTTCATCTTGTCATTTCACAAAGCTGGTTTGTCTGGTCTAGTCATTGCACAAAGCTATCCCATTTGGTATGCTCACTGCACAAAGCTACCCCACGGGTTATAAAATACATGCCCCATGCTCCAGAAGTAGGGGAACTCAACCCTCCCAACCATAGAAAGAAGAACCTTCTCCGTCCTATAGTAACATACCATGGCTGACGTCGAGGGGCCAGTCCAATCGGGGTCGCCTAGGCAAGACCTTCCCCTCAAATGAGGAAGGACCTCGGCCCTAACTACCGCTTGATGCCAAACAACCATACTCAATAGGTATGGCCCAAATGCACACACAGGGTGGGTGTGGTCATGCAAGTCGCGGATAGCTAGTTCGACGGCGGATGATGTTTCTTCCGATGCCCACACTCTGGGGTACAATTACACAATACTTTATTTTCTTTTACTGCTAATAGAGCTTCCATGTTAACTCTCCTTTCCAGCAGATGGCGAAATGCAACTTTGTCCACTGGACCCTCCCCATAAACGCCATGTTATGATGTACATGGATACATTGTGGGGACCAAATATTAGAGTTGGAGGCACAGATTGATAATCTCAATGAGCAGAACTAGTACAACACAATGACATCTGCCAACAGATACAGTGCGAAAAGGGCAATGAGGAGGTCATCAACATAGAAAGTTCATATGATCCCACATGCTACTGCGTGAACCCTAGCTGCATATATGCGTGCTACTACAATGACAGCTAGCCACATTCGAGACACTCCCTTATGCAACACTCCATGTGGGTAGTGCCAGGCACCTTCTCTCAATAGGCACGCTCGGAGAAGCTTGTACCACGGTAGTCTCCTCTGTTGTACGTGGTTATGTCCAATTTCCTAAAGCATGTAACTAAATGGTGTACGCGATGTTGCAGCGTTGCGTTGCGTGCATTAAAGTAGAGGCGTCAATATGCATTGAACAAATGTACATAACAAAAATATACATCATGTCGCTGCACAAAGTTGCCCCGTTTGGTTTTGTCGGTGCGTAAGGCCACCATGAACTTCAACAGTCATACTGATCGTTATTTGTCTTTCATTAGGAATGCGACAAAACCATTTTGCCCTCACACTTGAGGCTACAAAAGAGAGCCCTTCCCCAGCCACTCTTTCATGTTTTCAAGTACTTCTCATTTTCTCAACCTTGGTTTGCTCCTCCCTTCCCCGGACGTCGAGATGAGCCAATTCAGCACCTCATCGTCGGCACCCACAGTGATTTTCCCAAAGTGAACACGATTGTGAGATGTAAGACCTCACAGATGGTCGCGAATCCAGGACAGCACTACTACAAGTGCGCCCATTCACTCGGTGAGTTAGCTTGTTTTGGGTTGGTTCAAATCGTTTACTAGATGTTACAAAACCTTTCTCTTATTGAATTGCAGGATGGCCCAAGCGGTTGCTGATTCTGGGTATGAGAGGATGAAATGGCTACCAGACCCGGCATTGTTCCACATGAGAGAGTTGTGATGGGGGTACCGCAATGGTCAAGATGCACGATCGTTTTGATAGACTCAAGACCAAGATTAACATAATATTGTGTGGTATTTTCTTTCTTGTGTTCGCTGTTATCTTGAAGGTGTAGTACTACGAGTGTTGTTTCGATTCACGTTGTTTATTTCCTGCAGTGCTATGTATGATATGTGTGTGTGTGTAATGCACACGACTTGTGGCACATTTTCATTCAAGATACATTGCGAAGATTGGTAGCCATGCAGTGCTGTTTACATAGGAACGAGAGGCTATACATAGTCGACTACATGAGCAAGTGTAGGGCTTTGGCATCACACCTACGGATCGATGACGTGCTCGGAGCCAGCCGCACCACCTTCATCTCACCGGGGCACTTCGTCAAGCCAAGTGCCGAGGTCACTGCCACCCTATAGGCTGCGCTTCATAGTGACCTTCGCCGCGGCCTCGCTAATGTAATCCCATATCCGTTGATGGAATGCACAAGCGGAGTGGCGTATCTCATGCATGGCCCGAGAAATGACCCCGCTCCCCGCAGGCAACTCCAAGCATGGATTAGCTAGCTCGCCCACGTGTAGGCAGCCCCGATGGTGAAGAAGGCCAAGAACCATCTGGGTCGTCCCAAGCAAGCAGTGATTGCTGTAGGATCGTGCGGCACTCAGCACAAGCGCGGAGGCCTCTCCAATCCTTTGGAGACTACTTGAGAGGTCCTCGAGACAAAAGGTGCGAGGAGGCACCACAACGGCGAGCTCGGAGAACGTGTTGTCTAGGGTTTCAATCGAGCTCCACGCTGTCAGTGAGGCGTTGCCCAGTGCACGGTCCCTCTCTCCGATCACAGACATCAGCCTAGCCTTCTCCTATTCCAGTCCAGCGATCTGCACGTTGAGTCCGCTCCACTAAGGCGTGCGCGTCGGCAATAGCCTTCGCACCCTTAGCTTCAAGAAAGCGGATGCGGTCATCCTTCGACGCACAGGCTGCAATGGCATCACGAAGCGGTGGGCTCCACCTCCATAGCGTTGAGCTACTCCTGTAGGCTGCTCCGTTCGCGAGTCCTAGCTGCCTGCACGGTGCAGGTGAGAGGGAGAACCTGCACAACGCAATGCGGTCAGCAGCGTCCCTATAAAAATAATCAGCACACGTGGTACAAGTACCTTCGTCTCTGTCACTTCAAGAGCGCTTTCCAGGAGTTTCGATCCACACGATTATAGGGTCCGACGGTCCAGACCCACGTCCGCAAAGTCTGTGGCCCCCTTGGAACACTTGTAACGCCTCCAACCGAGGGACGAAGTCTGCCACGATTAGTCACTGAGTCTCCGAGCCAGCAGCCTCGATAGGGGCAGACATTGATGACACATCCATAGGAGTGCTAGCCCCCCACGACCAGTTCCATCGCTGGAGCCCTGTGCACGCCCTGGAGACCAAGGGCCTACTAACGCTAACGACGGTGTTAGCGAGCAAATCGGGGAAAGCCTCGTGAAGTCGTGAGGAGAGAAGGAAGTATTTATACCTACATTGTGGCTAGGGGATGATGGTCAGGAAAAGTCACGCCTGTGGTCGTCGGAGGTGTGCTCGTGGGGGCATTACCGGCAGCCCTGGCCACGGAGCCCGCTTCGGTGCCGATGGTGTCCGCATCAGATTCTGATCCCTCCGAGAGCGTGGTCATCACCACTTGGAAATGAGCGCTTGTGCCCGCAGGTGGACACACCCGAGCACGCTTTGCTACGGGCGCCACAGGACGCGTCTTGTCGGGCCCCACAGTGGTCACGGGCGAGGTGCCTTAGCATTCACCCCCGCGTCAGTGTCAGGCCCGCGCTTGCTGCCGGCCTCGTCGCTTGCATCACTTGTGGGTCCCGCGCCATCCACGCGGTGGCCACCACCAACATCGTGGTCCACCTCGACCTCTAGATCTAAGTTCATACACTCAGCTAACTTGGAATCAGTGCTCGTGGCGGCCTCCTCAACCTCGGCAGATTCCTCTTGGGGGCGCCGAGCGTGATGGTTGCGCCGTAGGAGAGCGGCCCCTTCGGTGACTAGGGGAGGCCTCCCCCTTACCATCACCCTCGCGGGTGCGAAGTCGGCCAATGCTAGGTGCAGCGCACTCCGGCACAAGGATATCGAGGACTTCACACACTCGATTCACCCGCCTGATGTTCGTCGTGACCGCTTCTCAAAGGCTCGGCTCGGTCGTGTTCGCCAAGCCAGTCGTGGTGGGGGCTGCATCGGCGTTGTTGCAGAGTAAGTGTGCAACATCGTCGGCGGAGCAGCATAGGCAGATGGTGCTGACGATGGTGGCGTGAGACTCAAAGGCCGGGTAGCCGTGCATGGCGCGGAGGCCGGCCATGAGGCCACGAAGGCGGTCACGGATTGACTTCGGCGTGAGGGCCCACAAGGAGTACACCTCCTCCAGCGACTGGTCGGTGGGGTCCATGCAGACTGAGCGACGGCGTGAGGAAAGGCGTCAGCGGCCCAAAGAGGATCCAGGAGAGGCGGGAGGCGATGTTGGCCTGAAGAGTATCTGGGAGATGCAGCGGTGGTCGAAAGAGGATCTGAGCCCAATCTGTGGCACCGGCAGCTGGATCTACGAGGCGGCGGCCCGAAAGCCACTTAAGAGAGTCGACGGAGCAAGGCGGTGGCCATCACCCAGGAAAACTGAGCCGGCATGAGGCGGAGCAAGAGATCGACGGCAACTCCAAACGAGGCGAGCCAGAGAATGTCGGATCCGGCCCAGAAGAGATTCAACAAAGGAGATCCGACAACAGCGACTCTGGCAGTCCATAAAGCTCTGCCCATAAGACTCTGGTAGAGGAGATGGCCACCCTCGGGAGTGGAGACGCTCCTCCTGGAGGCAGCTGCAATGGAAGACGTGGGTGGCGGCTAGGGTTTGCAGCTAGAAGAACCTAGGGTTCTGATACCATAGAGTTGCATGTATCAGTCAGTTCACCTAAAAGATTAAGCAGATAGGGAAATACAGATAATTTACTTATACTTCAATAGTGCATAGCCAGTGGAGTTGCTGGTACCATATTTGTAATCCAAAGTCAGAACATAAGATCGCCTAATACTTAATCATTGCTTCAGCAAACTTGTCAAGATCTCTAGTATTGCAGGCTTGGCTTTCACTTGCAAAGCTCTGGATCACATCTAACGTAGTCCAAGGCAACCCAGCAGCCAAATAAACGAAATCTAGAATCACAGAATTACCGTTTGCGAACGTCAGACGTCAAGCAAAGCAAAGAACAGGATAAACGCTGAAACAAATATGCCTTTTTGTAAAATTTTAACTAGGAGGATCACCTCGTTTTAAGGATTACTTAAAGATAAGAGAAGAAAATGGATATATCTTAATGCAAAACCGATTACAAGGTGTCAGCTTAACGTCTCTTCATCCCACATGTATCTTGCTACAAGCCTACAAGACCGATTACAAGGCGTTTCCTCAACGTCTCTTCCTTCTGCCACCCTTCTGCTTCCCCTTCCCCTGTTTCTTGCCCTTCCTCATCTTCTGCTCTGGCGCATCCCTGCCGGATGGTTTTGGTGGCGCCAAAAGATGCTTCGGCCCTCTGGTCTATTCTTCTGAGCTTTGCCGTTCTTCGTATCTCGTTTCCTAAAAATCCCAAGTAGTCTTTCCTGTATAGAGTTCTCATATATCACAAATTGTTCACATCCTAGACAACAAATGCAACCAATGTAATTGTTATGAGGCACGCCTCTTCAATTTTCCTTTGTTCTCTTTTATTCTGATTCTTCATGGCTGGCTTTGCTACGCTTAACGGTGTGTACGGTGCTTCTTAATGGCCTATTTTTGCAGACAATGAAAACGCTGAGATAATGGAAGTTTGAGGTCAAGAATGAAGTAAGAAAGACTGCCTTTCGACCCAATTCAACTACTTTGCGGTTCTCTATTTGCTTCCACTCCTTCCACGTAGAGGCACCTCAAAATTAGCATAAAGTAAATGTCTGTTCATCAATAAATCCTCTAGATTAAAATGTATGCCTTTGAGATGGAAAACAAATCTTGAAAAACAAAGGTACAGATGAAATGATAACAAAACCACATAAATAAGATGAAGTAAACTGATATAATTTAATCGACAAAAATTTATTCCTCTTTCCTCGAGAATGTAGGAAGAAGAGCCATTCTGATGCCTCTCCAACAACACCAATGGAGTTCAAAAGCAGCATTTCAGAAACAAATTCGGTTCATCAAAACCAAAACACGTAGGATGGAACAAAATGCCACTTCTTTTTTATAACCAACACACATTTAGTGAAAAGAATCATGTTCTTAAAGTCCACAACATCCTAAGTAATTATGTGGCAAACATATTTACAGACTAACTTCTTGCATACGCATATAATAGAATAACTTCATATTGTTTCGGATTTTGCTTCACCAATACGGCATCTTAAATTACAAGGTAATCCACTATCCACCATGGAATCGTCAAATAGTTGGATCAAAGCACAAATTGTTCTTCGACATAGTATGTGTGACAAATTCCTCCACCTCTCACGGACAAGAACGGTCGTAATTAATTTAATTCGTTGGAATCAGCAGAAAGAAAGATATCCAAATACTCGTAGACAGTTTAAACAAGATAGTAGGAACCGACAAGCAATATGAGATGATTACCAAAAAGCTCAACGTCATTCAACAACCTCGCAATATCAATGTCAGGCTCATCATCGGACATGTCAGTAGTTTTTTTCCCCCGAAGCTGGCTTCCGATACATATCTGAAAGACTCAATCCCTTGAAGGTAAAATGCCGGGAATGTATTAGGAATTCAGGATACCTCAAACAGAAACGCCAGATTACGTTGCTAACGTAGAGGAACTGGAGCTCCGTGCTCCAAGAAATCAAGGCAGTTTCAAACAGAAGCTGTGAGATGAGAGACACAGGGACAACCCGTGAAGTTGTGCCACTCGCTACTCGACGACGGAGCCCCGGCTCGGTGGGGCTTCCGGGCGCCTGAGGCCGACGGGTCGAAGACCACCCCGGCCTCCCTTCCACCATCCTCTCCCTTTCCTGTTCCCCCCAAATACCTAAACCCAATTGGGCCGGACATATTTGCAATTTCTGCCCTTGGTTTGGATCGCGGAGAAAATCGGCGATCCGGTCTGGGTAGTGAAAGCCATTGAGCGGCGGCGCCCCGGTCTTAGGCCGTTGCCCGCTTCGGACGTTGCGCATGGGCTGGAAGATTGGTTTGGCCCGGCCAATGCCGCCCACATCGGCCGGCCTGGCATGCGCAGTGCGCAGTGTTCGACGGCCCAGCGCGGGCTACTCGGCCCGGCTGAAGAGGTAAGCTCCACCTGCTGCCGAACGACGCCAGCGGCGGCAGCCAGACTACACGCGTTGCCTTCTTGGCCCTCGGCCGTAGAGGTGCAAATGGGGGGATAACACATGAGCGGATTGCCGCAAATGAACAAGATAACAGATGAGCGGATTGCCGTATCTAAATAAGTAGTAAATACTGAGTGTTCTTTCTTCAACATCTCGGCAATTAGTCTCTCTGTGTTCAATTTGATTGTACATCTACTATTCAATATCCTATGTAGGGACACAAAAGATGTGGATAACTTCTGTCCAACCGATCATCCAAAGGCTTATGGAGCGAATACGGAATTGAAAAATGGGTATCTGGCATTATCCGTATCCAACTCTGACTTCGAGAAAAAAAATGGAATATGATATAAGATGAATGATATCTATCCGTATCCACTCCGATTGCACCCATACTCGGCCGTCAGTAGGCATGTTTTAGTTCGGCTTATGGTTCTTTCTTTTTATATTTATACTAGCCGAATGTCTGTACTTTATTGCGGATAAAAATTTATATTGTCTCAATACGTTGAGAATTTTTTCTTGTTTGAGAATTTTTAGGGTGGTGAAATTTGTATTTTTTTAGTAGATTGTTTTTTTTATTTTTCAGATATTTTTTAAGGAGATGCAAGGAAGAGTTGGGAGGAGCAAATGAACAATCATCGCTAACTCTCTCTTTTAATTAGCAGAGATTTTCAACGAGGGTGTTTAGCTTATGATTGTGTATGTAAAGATAAAGTACTTCGTAGTGGCTAACAATCGACAGTCCAATAATATATTTGTTTTCAGGAATATCGTTGTCGATCGGTGACGAAATTGACAAGTGTAGGCAGGTTGCCTTTCTTTGCGCAATATTTTAACGAAATCATTCCGTTCTATCCGAAAGCTTCCATTTGGTTTCAATTTAATCAGTGGAGGGGCTCTCAGCTCATTTGGCTATTATTATGCCTGCACCCAGCTTCCCACTATTCTCGTTGCTGATTCCTCGGATCGCATTGCTATCTGCTCTAATTTATCCCAAAGTTTGCATTCTTTTCCCTTGCACTATCTCGGTTGGTAGGCCAAAGCCCTAACTTAATTGCAAGCTGGCTCCTTTCTTTACCACTTTTAGATTGATGTCCTAGTGCCAAACTGTTAGTTCCTTACTGATCTCAAATTACACATCATACCTAGCCAGGGTCTCTAGGGTCTAGTCCATGCAGTATAATATGAGAGCTGTAGCTTAGAGATGCCGTGCAAAGCATGCAAGATCCTGCACCTTTGTGTCATGTGATTCTTCAGAAGTGGGATTTTAATCCTGCCTGCACCTCTAGCCTAGCTCCCCCAAGCTAATTAGTTAACTGCATGCCTACCTAGAAATGATACTATAGATATACGGACCACCTCCATGAGAGGACTGTCGCCAAGGAGTTCAGCTTGCCTTCTTTTGACATCCAAGTGCACAAACAAGTACGCACGATCCGGTCATCAGAATATTGTTGCGCTGATTGTACTGCACAGGCTTTTCGCCAAACTCCCCACCATGCGAGAAAATGGTGCAGGAGCACTATATATTATCAAGGCCTAGTTGCCTACAGATAAAACTCAGAAAGGCTAAGCTCACGGCCATGCATGGGGCCTGACCACCATTCTCAACTCTGCTGCTAAGAAGGCTCACTCTCTCACACACATGTATACACAGCGTGAAGTTTCTCTGATATGTATGGGATAAGTGGGCTAAATGATGTGCATGATTCTGTGCATTTTCTCTGATGTCGGAAGGATATTAAAATGTATCAGCATTTACTTCGCGATCGGTATGACGGAAGCTTCCTAGCGGTATTCACAATGAAAGGCAGGAACGGTCTGGTAGATCGGAAGGTTACTTCTGTACAAGCAAGATCAAAACCTTTATTTTGTAGCTATATATAGACACCAGTGGTATGTTCAGACCCTGGTAAATTGACTGCATGTTCAGAGAATTTTTTTGTAAATAATTTATTTTTTATTTGAAATAATATAAATATACCCACGTAAATTTTTTTTACAGAAATGACCTCCAGTCGCCGAACCGTTAGGTGATTGGAACCTGTCGTCCAACGGCCGCGTGACACACAGGCTGTCCGTGGGCCGTTGAGCGACATAATTGTAGTCGTCGAAGGGTTGGTCGACTATGACCAGTCATCCAACCCTTTGACGATTGGAAGCGCATACAATCGGTCGCTTGGTCGAGCCCCCAGCCAGTTCATCAGCCGAGGCCGCTACGTAGAGAAAAAGGAGAAGGGAAACAAAGAAGAGAAGAGAAGAGGGAAGAAAAAGAGAGAAGATGAGAGGAGAGAGAGGGAGAGGAAGGAGAGGTTTTGCTACTTCCGTGAGGTAAAATTTTTTGTATGTTGTAGTCAATATTTTGTGTATGAAATAAATAGTTCGTTTAGTGTATAATTAGGATCTGTAGAAAATTATAGCTGTAGAAAAGAATAGCACAACTTTGGTATGAAGTAAATAATTGTAGAAAACTTAATCAATGTAGTTATAGAAAATTAACATCCGTAGAAACTTATAGTTATAGAAAATTTAGTGAATATAGTTGTAAAAATTAACATCCGTATAAAATTATAGTTGTAGAAAATTTAGTCAATATTATGTACAAAATAAGCATTCGTAGAGAATTATAGTTATTAAAAATTCAGTCAATACTTTTGTACAAAGTAAATAGTTCGCTTTGTGTAAAATATTAATACATAACATTTATGATTAATTATGAATGAATATAATGTTATTAGTACATTGAAAAATCATGCGTACCATTATAACTGATATATTGGCATTTTAAATCAATATGTCATGTAAATTGTCAAAACCCATTAGGAATTATTTAGAGTAAGAGAGAGCTCGAGCAGCGAGAGAAAAGCGATGTTAGTGCGCGTGGGAGCCGATAGGGAGTTCATGCGTATTGGGTCGGAGGAATGGGAGGGGTGTCAGTGCGAATAAGTATGGGTTATGCTATGAGGGTAGTGTAGTTGGTCATGATAGGTGAGCGGTCATTGAAATGTAAATTACAGTACATCAGTAATTTCATAATGTGTGATGCGATTTGATTAGTTGCAACATTGAACATATTTGCACGCAGACATCAGTAATGCTGATACCCACTACATTGAAAGTGCATTATAGTATCGGCACCGTTCGTAAAGGTCCGAATGGTGTTGACTTGAGCGGTTTTATGCAAGCCACTGTGATACACCCAAATGGCGAGAATGCTCAAATCGTAGATGTGATGTACTGGCTCACCCGCTGTTTCTCCTTGGACCTTGAAGTGTGTAGCGTCATCATACAAGGGCTTTCGAGCCGATCTCCTACGGATATTAGATGGGTGTTGAGAACATTGATACACACTGCTTCGTAGAAGGGAACTGTGCAAGGGTGCCGACACCATGGATACGAGTATGTGATACTTGTGCAACATTGCCTAATAGAAGTTGTACAAGGTTGTGTTGACGGTTATCATCCGGGAGGTGCGGGCAGCTCGGGCACCCATCATATTGGTCAAGAGAAGGTAGTTGCTCGTGATGAGGCTGATGTGGTACATGAAGAAGAGGAAGAAGGGTCACGACATGGTGAGCCTATATGACACGCTGATGAAGGGGAGCATATGGAAACATCAAACATAGAGTGATGACCGGATGGCATGCTAAAGAGGAAGCTATATGAGAGGATGACAACGACAGTTCCGATGAGGATGAAGCTCCCATCACGTAGGAATAGAATCAATTTGATGCTGATGGTGTTGCTGCTCATGACGAGTATGAATCACCGTGGAAGCATCATGATTCTTTCAAGCTGTAGGCCCTGTCCATGTAGCAGACTTTTCAGGTCACGATATCTAGCCAGGAGTAGTACTCCGTGATGTGTGAGCAGGCCAGTTGTCCTTGGAGGGTGCACGCACGTAGACTGAAGTATGAGACTTACTGGATTGTGTCAAAGGTAGAGCCACACTCCTGCATTCTCAGTAGTGTTTTGCCAAGGCATCGTAACCTAATGTTCACCTTTATAGCCAATTTGATATATAGAGAGATAGTGGAGAATAAGGATATCGAGGTCACACACATCATGGTTGTTATCGAGAAAAATTCAAGTATAAGATTAGCTACGCGAAGGCGTGGCGTGCGAAGTAGAAGGTTTTGGAAAAATGGTTCAGGTCTTTCGAGGCGGCGTATAACAACCTTTATCGTATACTTATGGTGTTGCAGGATAGGAATCCGGGCACATACATTGCTGTGAAGGACAAGCCATCTACAAGGATGCCAGGTTTTACGGTATTGTAGATGGCCTTCTTAGCCTTCGGTGCGTGCATCAATGCATTTAGGCATATGCTTCCCATGATTTCAGTTGACGGGACCTTTTTGACTAGCAAATATAAGGGCTAGATCTTTACGGCCATTGGCATTGATAGTAATAATCAAATTCTACCCTGGCCATCACATTCGTGAAAAGTGAGAATTACGACAACTAGTTGTGGTTCCTTCAACATGTGAGGGTTGGAGTTGTCGGTGCTCATCCTGGTGTATATGTAATCCATGAACACCACATTGAAATAGTGAAGACCATAAGAAAACTTCAGGAAGACCCCAAGAAGCCCTTCCCTTGGCCGGATATGAGAAACAAATGGGGCGTTTGTCACCTGGGGCCAACTTCTTCAAGCAGTTCCCGAAGCAACCATTGATGAAGTTTTTCAAGAGGCTGGCTATATAGAACCAGCATAAAAAATTTGACGCTTCGTGGGCATTGTTGGACGAGCACAGCAGGAAGCACGTTAACGAGAGGAACAAGGGACCGACCATGCCTGAGGTGACACAACCCGAATGCCTCACAGCACTGGCTAAGCCTGACATGGATGGTCTGAGAAGGAGGAACTCATGGAACATTAAGTGCTTCTTGCAGTGGATCAAGGGAGAGCCATTGGAGAAGTGGTCCCTGCTGCACGACACGGATGGTGCGAGGTACAACATAATGACGACTAACCTTGCTGAGGTGTACAACTGAGTTCTCAGGGGCCTTCATTTTCAGCCCCTCGTCACCATCGTGGAAGGTGCTCTGCAAGGCACAATCAACTATTTCAGGGAGAGATATCCAAATGCTGCATTTCATGTAGCCAACTCATAAACATTGTACTCCTCAAAAAATACGATATACGTGGAGGTGAATATAGAGAAGGGCTAATTGCACACGGTGCATGTGATAGGAAATAGGAAGCATTGTTTCGATGTGCTCCTCCGGGATAGAGCCAGATTTGGGATGGCTCGTGCTCTTGTTACCCACGAGGTATGTCTTGGAGATCATGTAAATGAACCTAGCTGTTCATGCAACAAGCTAAAGCTGTTACATAAGCCATTCTCTCATATCCTCGCCGCATGCAAAACTGTGGGCATGGATCCTTTGAACTTCATATCCAATACTTCTTCAAGGAGAGGGTGATGCAGACGTGGTATGGCGAGCTTAGGGGGTTTAGGGTTGTGGGGAACTTTGCCACCTTAGATATTGCAGGAAGGATATGAATTCTGGATGTTCACATGCTAAAGAGTGGGAGGGGTCGGTGACAAAGCCATCATATTACAAATGATATGGACGAAACGCAAGCTGGAGTGCCGGGTAGATGCTGCAGGTGCTACGGTCAGGAGGGGCATACAGCTAGACGATGCAAGGTACCTACTGATGAGTAGGCAGACCAGAATGGTTTCTACAACTAGTTGTTGGAATATGCCAAGAGGCTTCAAGACCACAAATCATTGTACATTGTAATATGTACTTTGTTAGCTGGCACATTTCATGTACGTAGTGTCATAGTAATTCTATTGTACGTTGCATGTACCATTTGTACAAGTTTGTGGTATTTCCCTCTTTTCAATGCTGTTGTAAGTATTGTGCAGTTAGCCTTGTATTCTTTTATTTTTTTTACAAGTTATATTTGCTGCAGCTTTACATTCGATGTTTTTCGTTCTATGTAAATGCTAATTTGAAATCATTTTGCAGGTATGGCTCATGAACTTCACAGATCGGACTGGCCTTACGGCCTTCTGGATGAGCACATCGATCGACTGCATCACGCTTCGCGCCGTGTGCCGCCTCTTGGGAGCGCAGAGTGGTCCACACATGCACACCTCGAGTAGGTTGGAGGCTAGACCCATATTGGACAGCCAGGTTTACACTCTCACGGTTGTCTTCTCACCATACTTGGGTTGCGTACTGACCTTTTCTTCTTTGCAGGATAAGCGATGCCAGACTACTAACTCTTATCCGGATGGTGTAGGCCACAAACGAGGACGTCCCACCACCAGCTGCGGGCAAGGACGACGGCGCAGAGTGGTCGCGATGCTTCCCGTCTGACCACTCCCTATTGATAGCTTTGGTGGACCGTTGGTGGCCGGAGACACATACTTTTCACTTCCCATTCAGGGAGATGGCCCCTACTTTGCAGGATATCTTGCTACAGCTTAGCCTTGCTATCACGGGAGATGCTTCCTTCCTACCAATGGCCCCGGCCGGCTGGTGCGCGAACCTACTGGCCAGGTTCCAAGGAGTCCTTCCGCCTAGGTCCATAGAGGAGTACTACGTCTTCCCACTGGATGAGATGCACGACACGGTCAACGTATAGTTCGCACACGTACATGTTACACAGGCGTATCTGCCCTTTGTGGAGTAGTTCGACCGGCTCATGGCTGACGACGTGTGCTAGGAGCCCTACTCCCTTGAGGCAGCGGAGAGCTGTGCTCCTGACTGGTTGTCCTCGTTGTGTTGGTGTGATTGGGCTTTCTGGCTGACACGGAGGAAGCTCGTGTTCGACGTCTTCGTGGAGGATTACGTAGCACATCATGTCATGCGCTAGTTCGACCTACAGCAAGTGGTTTCAGTACCAGTCGTGTGACTTGTGCCTGACAACGTCCACACGTGAGTTACCGCTGCAAATGTCTCTCCTTTTACTGCTAATTCGTTGCACGACTTCTAACCAAATGTTACCTCCTATATGCACTCTAAGAAGGGAGTAAAATGTGACACGGATTGGACAACGCAGATGGAGGTGTGGACAGCCTAGTGGAAGGGCGCGCTGTAGTACTATGTGTAGGAGGCCACCCCCTACGACCACAGCACATACGACGAGTACCTTCGCTGGTATGCTCCAACACATGTCATAGCACTGACGAACACGTACCCTATACCTCACGTGGGACGTTCATGTCACGGTATGTTACATCATATTTGTAAATGTTTGCTTCTGGCAATCCCATTAATAGGTTATACCCTTTCGTGTTTTCCTTACAGGCAGACATGGGTGCTGCGATTTCGAGGGACTCTCACACCATGGGGGATAGGATCGCGAGTGGTGTGGAGGTAACACAAGAGGAAATGGTGCAAGCTTTTAGTTGTGTCCAGGCCTTGGGTGCACACGTTATCACCCTATTGTCGTGCACTAGGCTCCCGGAGGTCCGCACGTCTGTGCCAGGTGCATACTTGGTGCGTTCATCAGTGCTGTCCTATCTAGCATCACACCGTGTGGGGGGTTCTATGTGGCCATGTCTGCCATGCCCTTATGAGGCTGGATGGTCGACTAGGCCATACCCGACACCACCTCAGCCTAACGAGGCGGGGGGTCAGCCTTGGCATGTCCCCGTATACCACCATCGCAGTAGTTTGGGTGTCCCCTAGACTTCTCCAGTTTCCCCACGCAGGGCGTGAATGAAGTGCCGTACGTCCCTCCAGATGGCTTTGACCATGCCATGGTGCTAGCCGAGGGTACTCCTAGCCTCTTTTTTGTTTTCTCCCATCCCTTTACTTGATGAACTAATGATATTTGCATTGTAGGTCTTATGCCCCCTAAGGGATTTAGGGTCTCTCCGGGCCAGGAGGACACAGACCAATTCTTTGCTAACTACACCCCCGAAGGTTCTCTCCAGGTCACAGCTCAGCAGTGCACCAGTAGCCACATAGGTGGCACTATGGTCCACCCCTCCGGCTTTGGGACCTCGTGCACATAGGTCTTCTGATTGTCTTACCTTGTCAGGGTCTCAACACTCAGCGCTGAGGAAGACGGCCAAGCAGGGCTGTACGGGAGGACGCGGATACAGACACAGAGACAGAGGGGACAGGGTTGTGACGAAGGAGGGGCTAGGGGTGCTGTTAGGGGGTCTAGTGCTGGCTGTAATTTTATTGTTTGTGTAATTCTTACATTTCTTACTTACTATGTGATGTTTGCAATATTATTGTGTTCTTAATTGTACTCCTTTTTATGATGTTCATTTGTTCGATCTGTATCGATGCCTCTAGTTCAATGCACATGATGTACCACTGGAACAATGCACTAAATAGATGGCAACCGCACTGACGTGTAAACCATTTGACTACATGTTTTAGGACATTGAACAATACCACGAACAATAGGGTAGAGCACTATGGTACAATCTTCTCCGTGTGTGCCTACTGGTAGAATGTGCCTCGCGCTACCCACATGGAGTGTTGTAGAGGGGGGCGCCTCGGACGCAGCTGGCCATTGTTGCAGTGGCATGCATATATGCAACTAGGATTTGTGTAGCAGCATGTCAGATCATACAAACTTCCTATGTTGATGACATCCTCGTTGCCCCTCTCGCGCTACATCTGCTGATGGAGGTCATCGTTCTCCTCTTTGAGACTTTCAATCTGTGCCTCCATGTCAAGGATTCACTCCCACAGCGTTCCACGTACCTCACAACATGCCGTTCATGGGGAGGATCGATCTAGCACATGAAGTCATATTTGGCCATCTGCTGGAAAGGAAGGTTAACATAAAAACTCTATTAGCAGTAATACAAAATAGACATTTGTCTAATTATACGCTGGAGTGTGGGCATCAGAAGAAACATCGTCCGCCATCAAAATGGCCTTCCATGACATGCACGACCGCGTCCTCCTTGTGTCTGTATTTCGGCCACACCAGTTCAGCACGCTTGTTTGGCATCAAGTGGTTGTTAGGGCCGAAGTCCTCCCTCCTTTCCAGCGGAAGGTCTACCTTTGGTGACCTATGTTCGACTAGACCATCGGCATCTGCCATGATATGTTACTCTAAGATGGAGAAGGTAGTTTTTCCTATTATCAACGGGGTAGGGCATGCATTTTATAACCCATAGGGGAAGGCAGCATGTTTTATGACAAATTGGGTCATGTGCTACCTTTGTGTAGCTTTGCCCCAAATAGGCAGCTTTGTGTAGTGATAAGAAGTGCAGCTTTGCACAATGGCAAGACCAGACAGGGCAATTTTGCAAAGTGACAAGACTAGCTGGGGTAGCTTGCGCAGTGACAAGACCAAAGGGTGCAACTTTGCGTAGTGACAAGACCATACGGGCCAGCTTTGCACAGTGATAAGACCAAAGGGTGCAGCTTCGCACAGTGGCAAGATCAGACGGGGCAGCTTTGCACAGTGACAAGACCAGATGGGCCAACTTTACGTAGTGACAAGACCATACGGGACAGCTTTGTGCAATGATGAGACCAAAGGGTATAGCTTTGCGCAGTGACAAGACCAGATGGACCAGCTTTGAGCAGTGACAAGACCAAAGGGTGCAGCTCTACGCAATGCCAAGACCAAATGGGGTAGCTTTGCGTAATGACAAGACCAGACATGCTAGCTTTGCACAGTGATAAGACCAGATGGGCCAGCTTTGCGCAGTGACGAGACCAAAGCCTACAGCTTTGCACAGTGACAAGACTAGACATGCTAGCCTTGCATAGTGACAAGACCTAAGGGTGCTAGCTTTTCACAGTGACAAGACCAGACTGACCAGCTTTGTGTAGTGATGACACCAAAGGGTACATCTTTGCACAGTGACAAGACAAGACGGGCAGCTTTGCGTAGTGACAAGACAAGACGGGCTAGCTTTGCATAGTGACAAGACCAGACATGTTAGTTTTTCACAGTGACAAGACCAGACTAACCAGCTTTGTGTAGTGATGACACCAAAGGGTACATCTTTGTACAGTGACAAGACTAAATGGGCTAGCTTTGCGTAGTGACAAGACCAAAGAGTACGGCTTTGCATAGTGACAAGACCACATGGGGCAGCTTTGCGAAGTGACAAGACCACATGGGCCAGCTATGAACAGTGATGAGACCAAAGGGTACAGTTTTGCGCAATGAGAAGCCTAGACGGGGCAACTTTTCGCCAGGAAGTTTTTCGAAAGACAGGGCATCACTATGCCCCACAGGATACTCACATGAAAATAACCACATGACGCCAACCCTTTGCCTTATAAAATGAGGTGAAAGAGATCTGGGAGAGAACACTACACAACTAATCCCAACACTACACCAGAATTCGCTTCACCACGTCGGGATGGACAAGAGGCAGAAGAAGTAATGGGACAAGATGGTGAAGCAATGGGAGGAGACCCACCAACTAGCAAGGTTTGTTGCAGCCTGCGACAAACAAGTAAGGGTTGCGGCAGCCCAAGACGAACAAGCGGAACGTGCCAGGAGGTCAGCTCTCTGTAATAACGCTCCCCGCAGTAGCAACCCCATCCCAAATGTTCCAACCGAGTGTTCACCGTAACACCCGCCCGAGGGAGAGACACCACCCCTCTGTTAGTGCAGGGACCCATGCAAGTTTTCAAGTCTAAGCAGCGGCTCAGCCTAGGCATGTGTTATTGGAGTTGCGCAAACTACTCCTGTGACTATCCCGACCGCCGTCGGGACACGAGCAGCTATCGGCAGCCTGTAAGGACCAGTTACAGTGTGTTCTCCCTACTATTTCTCTTCTAAAGTATGCATTAACAACCTCTCCCATCGATCCGTAGTCCTCGGAACTGCTATGTGACTACCATAAGTGGATTGACCTAGAGATCCACCCACATGACCAGTGGGCTCTCGACTTTGAGTAGTGGAATGTCAAAAGTGCGTGCAAGATCTGGGAGGAGGAGTGCCGCAACGATGAGAAAACCGAGCATATATGTTAGGATATGAAAGCTCATCTCGAGGCGTGCACGTGCAAGGAGTGCGAGGCTCGCGAGAGGGAGCACGAGAAAAAGAGGGAATGGCGGCCAAGACCAAAGAGGTCGCTGAGGAGTTCAACGCCGAGCTGCAAGGAAGGGAAAATGGTCCCGATCCATGCAGTAGGTCGGGGCGTTTTGCACTAATCCCCCAAGGTCGAATTTATTTCAATTTCAAAAAGGTGCATATGTATCATAGGAGTACTTCGGTTTGTTGCATCATGCATAATGCTCTTTCTTATGCATGTAACCAAACCTTGCGCGTTACGTTATGTCCAGCTTTATTATGAAGTCTAGTTTAATTTGCAAAAGCATTTGTTCTCGTCTTTTTGTATTCAATTCTTCAGCGTAACAAGGCATCCAACAACATGAAAAAACTAGTTCTCCTCCATGTATGAATTTCAGGTTGCATAACAATATTACTTACCTTCGTACTTACCAATCGTTGATATCTCAATTGTTCTCAAATAAAATTTCATAAATTTTCTTGCACTACAACAACATATGACGATTGCAAATTGTTACTACCAATGTAACATATTTTTTTGTCATTCAATTTACGAAAATCACAAATGGATCAACCGATATTGTCTCCCATTTTTTCCCCAAAAAATACAACTCATAGACAAAATTTGATAAATGTTACCTACCTACAATAATTATCATTTACCCATGCGCGGTCGGTGGCCCGCTTGCACAAAAATGGGCGAGTTCCAATCGTTGGACGGTTGGGCGACTGGAACTTGCAGTCACCCGATGGTTGGACGACTGGTCCCAGTCGCCGGACCTTTCAGCGACTGTAGCTATGTCACCCAACAACCCACAGATAGCCTCCGTGTCATGCGGCCGTTGGGTGACAGGTTCTAATCGCCCAACGGTTCGGTGACTGGACGTTATTCCTATAAAAAATTTTTGTGTGGGTATATTGCTGTAATCTCAATTAAAAAATAGATTATTTGCAAAAGAAAAAATCCATGTTCAGATCCTTGCATATCGAGGTCACTTTTTTCGGTTAGTTCAGAACCTTGAGCTCAGCAACACTTGTGTCAGCACTTTTTAGCGATGTTGGATGGTTGCCATGAATCAAGGCAGTAAGGGTCCATATTTCTCTTTCAAATAATACAAGTGCTCCCTAATCTCTGTAGTGATATCTTTGGGCGTAATAATGCATGTCACACTGGGAGAAAAGCAATACCATACATAATCTATATCAGGGATCGCTATGATTACAAACAGAAAGATAATGGTTTCCTGTGGAAAAGATAAAAAGGATGAACTACTCTGTTCTATCAGTTTCTAATAAATCGAAGCTGGGGTGTCCCCCTGGTTTCCAAAAAAAGAAAAAAAAGAAGAAGCTTTTGTAACAGAAGAATAATCGTTAGGGCCGGGGTTAGAATTTAGGGTATGGATTGGGCCATTAGTGCACGGGCCCACTCACGCCGTTGGGCCCTTCCCCAACATCAAGTGTCCAGGTAGAAGCTTCGCCGGTCTCGTGGTTACAAGTACCGGGGATGAATTCGTAATAGGACGCCGGCACACGCTTTTTCGCTAAGACGCACTCATGTTAGAAAGAAAGTACAATGGACTGACAAGTGACAGCGATCTTTTCCGTTTGTTCGTCCCTCTTGCGAAAAAATAATTGCAAAACTTCACCCTCGCATATTAGACCGATAGAAGGAACATCATAATTTGCATGCAGACTCGCGCCATTGCTGTATTGTTTGACAAGATTGCGGCCATGCAAGGAATTTTTAGTTTTTTTGGCCCTGTCGGCCGAACGCCGGATTTGCCCACTGGCAAGCGAAATGCCAGATTCGACCCCCTAATGCGCCCGGGAGCGCACTAGCCCCCTCATGCACTGGAAACGAATCCTTCTGCAGTCGCGTACGGGCGACTGCAGAGGGAAGTCACGATCTGAGCCGTCCGATTAAAAAAAGGACGGTTCAGATCTCTTTTTTTTTTGCTACAGTAAAAAATATTGTAGCTACAGTATCTTTTACTGTAGCAACAAAAGGATCTGAGTCGTCCTTTTTTCAATCGGACGGCTCAGATCGCGACTTCCCTCTGCAGTCGCCCGTACGCGACTGCAGAGGATCTCGTTTGTCATGCACTCGGGGGCAGCATCAGCCAGCTGGTACACTCAGGGGGCGCACAAGGTTGCCGCTGTACCGCACTGGGGGACCGTATGAGGTTCCCTCCACTGTAGAGATTTTTTTTCCGGAAAGCATATTCAAAAATGTTTTCTGTAGGAATTTTTAGATATGGGTAATGAGCTTTAAAAATTATAATATTTTTATGGAACCTCGTAACATAGTGTAGTTGTTTGTGTAAGTTTTTTTAATTTTAAATGTTTAGAATTTCCCTCCTTAATTTATTTACATATACTATCTGCACGAATTTTTTAATATAAAAAACGATGTCCAAATATTTTAAAATTTATTTTGAAAGCTCCTTATGCAATGTACTTGGTTGTGTTTTTTTTCTAAAATTTTATATGTTTTGAAATTGCCTCAAACATTGAGGGTTTACGTTTCAGAAATTAGAACATTACATTTCGAAATTAGGGCTTCATGATTTCATATGACGTGGAATGTAGAAATTTTATATGTTTTGAAGTTATCTCAAAAATTCAGGGTTTAGATCTAAAAAATTAGGATTTCAGGTTTCGAAAATTAGGGTTTCATGATTTTATATGACTTGGAATGTGGGAGTTTCATTTGACTAATTTCCTCCGGTAGTTATTTAGCAAGTTTTGTTGTGTGTCTTTGGTACTCAATTATATGTTCATGTAAATAAATTTATTTATATTTAAAATTAATTACAAGTATTTTATTCATGCAAAAGTAGTGTAAAATATGTCTGAACAAAGGAGTTGTTGCCATGTTTTGCATTAATTGTTTATGCTTCATTCGTGCAGTACAGACTATGAACACCATTATAGAACGCTATGAACTAAATTATCGTAATTACTGAATGAAAATAATCTATTGTCGTGCTTTTTTCACTACACTGGCTCCCTGTATGCGTCCATGCAGATCCCATGTTATGGTGGCTAGGCACTCCTCCTTATCCCGCGGCGCGGTAGAGCATTCGCATGTTGCCAATTCTTTTATAGCCAATGGTCCGTGTGAAGCAAATGTATAGTTTTTTGAGAAACAGTAGCAGAAATTCATAAGTAGTATGTTCAAACTTTTTCTGGCATGGAAGTAAGCATGAGCAAGTTTAGCATGTGGTGAAGAATATTTTCATAGGTTAGGAGAAAACTTGCTCATTGGATTTTGTTTTCAACAACGCTACTACAAGGGTACACAACGACACATGCATCTGGACCATGTAGGAATACATGCCTTTTGGAGAAAGGAATGGATTGATGGGTAGGACGGTGGGCTACTACGGAATGGCCCGGTCTACTGTGTGGACATCGACCATTTGCCTTTTCTCCTGAGGTCGGTGTTGTAGTACTTGCTGGCCACCATGGCCTTGGCCTTTAGTTCGCGCTTTCTCTTACGCTCTTCCTCGCGAGCCTCATACTCCCTATGCACGCCTCTCCTCCCTCCTCTCGTGATTTGTCTCAGCGTCCCACTCCTCGCAGTCCAGACGCCACTAGTCGTGCGGGCGGATCTCCCGGTCGATCCATTTGTGGTACGTGCATAGTGGATCCAAGGATTATGGGAAGAGGGGAGAGCTTGTTAGTGTGTGCCATAGAAGAAAACTAGTAGGAGAATATATTGTAACCTATCCTTACCGGCTGGCAGTAGTGACCCATGTCCCAATGTCGGTCGGGGTAGTCCCAGGCGTAGTTACTACAACCCTAGTAACACATGCTCAGACTCAACCGTTGCTCGAACTTGAAGAACTTGCATGTATCCCTACACCAGCAGAGGGGGCGTCTCCCCCACGGGCGATTCCTGCGACGAATGCTCGGTGGGAATGTTGAGGTATGTGTTGAAGGTATGGCGGCTTCATTTCAGAGAGGTAGCTTCCTGGCACGCTCCCCTTGTTCATCCCGGGCTGCAGCAGCCCTTGCAAGTCGGGTGATCTCCTCTCATTACTTCTCCGTATTAGCGATGCAGTGTTGCAGTCGTGGTGTAAGAAAACCCATTGCGGAAGGGGAAGTACTTGTAGGCTAAACTGACGTGGTGTACACCATACAAGTCCAATTAGGTTTGGGCAAATTCGTGTCTACGAGGCAACGGTACGTCGAACAATTTATGGACTAGTGTAGCATCACGTCACTGCACAAAGCTTTCCTGTTTGGTTTTGTCACTGTGCAAGGCTGTCTCGTTTGGTCCCTTTGTAGGATGCAAGGCCCAAAATACTTTATCAAGGACGAAGCAATTTGGCCTGTAGAATGCACCCACTCCATCTTATTTATGTATGTCTCGAGATTTGATTATGCAATTTGGTGGAGCAATCTTGAGACTAGGTCATAAGCCTCTTCGTATGTGTCATACAAATGATACGTATGTGTCATACAAATGATCCATGACCTTCCATTTTGCCTGCCATACCTTCTTGTAGCTAACCGGAAGGCCCACTATATTGACAACATTTGCCAATAGAAGCTTCGGTGAAACGGAAATATCTGCACAGACTAGATGGTTGATCAGGTTGGCAACATATGAGGATGTCACGTGCGGTGCCTGTAAAGTGGCTCAGCAAGCTCGCATGTGTGATCCTCCAGCACTGTGATCCAGAAGTCCGTGGCCGCCCCCTTGACCGCTTTGCATGAACCTTGTCAGGGCAAGATTCATCCACACACTTGACGATATAGGTGTTAGGGTTAGACTTGCGCACCCGATATGTTCGACTGATCATAACAGCATATCTGGCAATGGCCTGTTGGGCAGCACTCTTCTTAGGGAAGCGCTACCCTAAGAGTAGAGAGTCTTCATTGAATCTCCACTATGACCCCTCTGGCTGTGATGTCATCCAATCTAGAGGAGACATAAACAACATCGGTGGTAACAACACCATCGACTACACCTCCTGCAGCAGCTTCTCCATCTCCCTTGTCTCCAGAACTAGATGATTCCAGATCCTCGTCCTTCTTGCTCTCCACTTCTTTCACTTGGTCGGCCAGGTATTCGTGGCAGTCAATATGGGCTACCCTCCATCCCTCTACGCCTTCTTGGGCTCGAAATTATCAGAACGTCTCCTCAGGTCTCCATCACCCACCGTCTCGCCCGCATCTCCACTAGCAGCAGTGTCCACATCACCATCAGAGACCAACCCAGGCACTTCATCACAAGCACCTCCACCAGAACCGCACATGCCGAACAATTCCATCCTCTCAACGAACCGCACATACACCATCGGCCTCGCATATATCGCAACAAGGTTGCAAACAACCTCCATGTAATTGCCCCATGAAGCATCACTTGTTACCTTCATAAGTTGCCAAAAGTTCTTCCCTCAACACCCACCACTGAGGCGTACAACGCCTTAATGCGTAGCTTCATCCTTGAAGTGGCCCGATTGAACACAGAACACATGCACCTCCTTAGCTCTAAGAGGCTCATGTCCTTCAAACCCACCGCCCAGATCATGGTCCGCTCATAGTTCGATAGGTTTGCCCCATACGGCCCATCGCGTATGAAACCATTCCCATGGAATACAAAAAGATTTTGAATGCCTGACATGGCGTACCTAATACAGGTGCATATGAAACTCACTTAGTACACGATACACAATAATCGTACCATCTAGCAGAGGTGTGGCTATAGTTAATAACTACGTATGTTATATGCATATGAAGGTTTGGTTACAAAATTTGGCTTTATGATAACATTTGCGCTTTTCTCATCGTATGACTACTTGTTGATGTTTTAGTATCGATCTTACTTATGATTTGTTTGGGTTTTGGGGAACTCTTGAAGACTTGGCTACGATCATGCAGAGAAAAGACACATGATTTTTTTATAAAGGTTTGAGCCTTCTACTATGAGAATAACAACCGTAATTCCTGTGTGGATATTGCTCAATAAACTAATTACAGTAGAGAAAGTAATGTGAAATGTCCTACTCTACTGGTATTCTCCCTTGGGCTTGTCCTGGTCTTCCCTTCTTCTCCTTGATGTCCACCTTCATATAGCTTGTATGGTGGCAGTTGTTTCTCCTTGCCAAGAGATGCCTTAACATTTCGAATAATAACTATCTAACGAGAGTTATTAGAGATGTGTTATCTCACTCATCGAGTGGTGGTTTCTGCCAGGGTGAAGTTATGTGCACTTATTCCAGAGAATAAATACTCATGCTAACCGCCTTGTTAGACAGGCCCACGATGCAATGGGTTATCATAGACAGGTCACTCAGAGTTTGGTTTAGTCGTAGGAGGATCTATGACCACAAGGTGGTGATAGGATAACTTACAACTATCTAAAGGTTGTAGGAGAATTTATGACTATAAGATGGTTATAGGAAAGGCTTATGACCAAGAAGTGGTTGTCGTAGAAGAACTTGTGACTATGGCATGGTCATAGGAAAACTTATAACTATAGAGTTATTGTAGAAGAGCTTACGACTAAAGGGTTATTGTAGAAGAGCTTATGACCAAGGAGTTGTCGTAGAAAAGCTTACGACTAAAGGTTTGTCATAGAAGAGCTTATGACTGAGGAGTTGTTGTAGAAGAGTTACGACTAAGAGGTTGTCATAGAAGAGCTTAGACTAAAGGGTAGTCATCGAAGAGCTTACGGCTATCTTGTGAAATCTCTTCCTTATAGATAAGGGGTGTACTCGTAGAGTATAATGGCATAACCATATTATATACAGATAAATAATAATTTAAGGATTGGTTATACCCTTGTCATCTAGCCCCCAACTTCAAGTAAAAATAACCTACTTGAGAAAGAGTGATCATAGACGAATGAAGATCGAAAGCATAGTCTTTTTGATCTAATTGACCAGAAGTGAACTTAGTTAAAAAGGTAATTTTGCTTGAGTTGTAAAGACATGCCAGTTTCGAACAGAGGAATTTTAAAACTCCAATAAACTCTCGTCGATCTGTCCATTTGGCGCAATTCTCAAAGAGGTAGCAACCGTTGGGTTCTCGAGATTGGTACTTGACCCAAATGGTTATAAAAACTTACCATAGGATAATCTTTTGGGTTTCTTACTTTCCCCTTCTACTCCAATCTTCTTCGAGTTTTTCGTTGCCGACCAAGCCTTCTTCTTCTCCCAAATCGCAACCAACCACTTAAAGAAAATGACGAAGCCTTCATCTAATTGGCTGGTGTCAGAGATGGACGCTGCCAAGTTGAAGGCACTAGTCGAGGCTGGAAGGATCCCTTCAAGAAAGTACATGAAGTGGATTTAAGCTGTTAGACAAAACTGGCCATCGGGGTAGATTAGGCAAATCCCAGTTTTCTAATCATACTTTGAGTGTAGACTTTGATTTCTTGCTCACCCCTTTCTCACAGTCGTACTTGAGCTCTTTGGGGTGGAATTGGTAAACCTGGTTCCCAATTCAATCACCATGTTAGGCATGTTTGTATACCTGTGTGAAGCCTATCTAGGGATTTCTCTACATCTAGAGCTCTTTTGGTATTACTATGAAATGAGCAGACAAGCCAGAATTGTTGGGAGGTGTGGTCTAAAGCTCCATGACTGCAAGACAGAAGAATACATCTAGATATTTAGTCGGTCCTCATGGCCGAACTAGAGGAATAAGTGGTTTTACTGGGAGATAAACAACGAAGATAGTCTTTCTTTTATGGGGAAGGATGCAAAGAGAAATTCTTCCTAGAACTCGGTCCTCAAAGACGTTACTTGGATAGTGCTCTACATCCAAGCCATCAAGGAACTAAATGAAAAGGGGCTTACTGGTTGGCATGTGGTGAAGGATTTCACTACTCGTCGTATCAGCCCCCCTGAAGAAATGAGCACATCCTATGTGGGTGTACTCAGGGGCCAAGAATATGATTATAGACTATGAGGATAGTATGTAATAAACGGACGCATTCTCTCAATTAGATTCTGAATTTTGAGTTTTGTTTACTGGCCACTTTTATCTGTCTATGTAGATCTTCCACTGTGGGAGATTGACGCCTAGGTCAAAGCTATCTATGAAAAGACTCCATCACTTGATGTGAAGACTCCTTGTATCTTGGTAGATATATCTACTGAGGAAAGAGAAGAATGCCTAAAGGTAATTGAAGTTCGATCTCATCTTTAGGATATCATAGCCGTAAGCTACGAGTACTTAGCATTCTTCCCTGTTGTAGAGAGTGGGCATGGAAAATCGTCAAAATGGCCAAGTGGTCGAATTAATGGTAATAAAAAAGAGACGGAGATTCAAGCTTCTTCGACCAAGAGGCGTCGACTGATAAAAGTTATTGACAAGCAGAGTGGGAGCTCAAGTGCTGCCCTACCTCCTACTCTCACCAACTAGTCCCATCAAGCAATTCATTGCAGATATGACTGCTACAGAGGAAATAGGGGCATTCGTGCTAGAGCAACAAGCTCCTAAGATTAAGGTACCCTACTATTATGACGATAAAACTTCCTTAGTTAGCACTTCTCATGGCTTTGTTAAGTAACTCAAAAAGGAAAACTAGAAGAGTTTTGTATCTTTTATGAAGAAGACTGCTGCAACAGCAGAACCTATGGTCAAGAAGGAAGCTTCCCTTCAGGTGGTCGAAATTGGTCTCGACCGCCAGGAGGGGCAAGAAGAACAAGGAGCAGCAACACTTGCTCAAGGTCTATGACTAGACGTGGTCGGAGATTACCCCATTCCTCAACGACTAGACATGTTCATGGAGGAGAAGTCAAAGAAACCCGCCTTACGAAAGGTTTCTTCTAAATTCAAGATTAAAGCTACAAATGCAAGGTATGAAAATGAAATCATAAAGATAGCACCTTACCCTTTCATCTTTTTAAATGCCAATTTACTTCTCTTTTTGTGATTTTAGCTTGGCTCTTCCTTCATCCGAGGATGCTTCTATTGAGAAGCCTACTGCGACTTTGCCTGCAGTTGAGGAGATGGTAGAGAAGGTGGTCAAAGAACCGACCACTGCGGCTATGGGAATTACTACCGAAGCTGAAACAACTACGACCACCGAGGTGGCTGAAGAAATAGATGCGAAAGCAGCTAAAGATGGGGTAGAAGTACCTGGTCGAGAAGGAGAAAATACCTCCGACCGCTGCGCCAAGGAGGGAAACACCGAGGAGGCTCCTCCTCATCTCCAAGGAGGTGCAGTCAAAGAATAAGAAGAACAACAACCTAACTTCTTCTCCGAGTATTTCAATCCTAGTTTTGTAGTGGGGTCTTCCTCGTGTCAATCTCATGATCGAGTTGCTCACCCCAAGGATATTCCCAATAAGGGGAATGTCTATGATGACGAGCACCTCGTGAAGGTGTGGTGGAACAAGGTTGAAGAGCTCGATCGACTAGAGGATCCCTAGAGAATACTCGCCAATTTTGCTTGTACGAGCATGAACGTAAGCATCTAGTGCTTAGTCATTTATAATTGGTTTTTCTTGTTTCTCATTATCTTCCTTTATTTGGAGAGCGTTAGAAGATATGGCAACTATGGTTGAATATCATAGACAACTCATGCTCTTAAGGTAGGAAAATGCTGAACTGCACCAACAGGCAAAGAAATGGTAAGCCACTAGCATACATAGTCTTTTTCTATTTCGACCACTAGTCCAATTCTTCATATCCATCATTAACCTTTACAGGTCTAAGAGCGACAAAAATGCCTTACTTGACGTACTCGATAACAAGAAGGTTGAGACGCAGAAGTTAAAGAAGGAGAATGTTGATCTCACGGTCAAGCTTTTGAAGGCCAAATCTGCAACCGACAAGTTGCAAGATAAAATAAATAGGAAGTTCTAAACTTATGACTGCTTATTCAAATGTCTTTCTTATTTTTCTCTAACTCTTTTCTCTTTGTAGATAAAGAGGACAAAATGGGTAAGCTATGCACTGAGATCGATGAAAAGACCAAAGTAATCGGTGAGCTTACTCGTATCGAGAAAGAAAAAAGCCAGAGGATCAGGCTGCTGGAAGACCAGCGTAAAGATGAAGTCGAGAGCCTTGAGCCTTGACTAGCAGGTAAGAAAGTCTTTACCTTCAACCGGTTCTTTTAAACTAGTCCTTTTATAAAATACTTTTCCTGACTAAGTCCCACTCTGCTTTGTAGAAGCTGTAGTCAAAATGAAGCAACTCATTGAGGCTTCAACTAATAGTCAAGAAGAGATGCAGTTGATGAAGACCATTCTTCAAGACAGAGTTTCTCTTCTAAACGATCAACTCGGAGGGCTTGGTGCTAAGAAGATCAAACCTTCCAAGGACACCATGATCGCTCACGCAAGTACGATCAGATGACAATTCAGAGTTTTAGAGAAGCTCTTAACCACTTTGAGGACAAACCGAGATGACTCAATTTGAGAGGCTGTTAAGAGTGACGTAAGCTATTCCTTAGTAAAACTCAAGGCATGCGACCATAGCCTCAACCATCGACCAATCGATTATGACTTCGACTGCTCTGAAGTAGAGGCAGCTTGTCTGATTGAAGAGATGAAGCCAGCTGGTCGAAAGATCGTGGAGGATATGCAAATCGACTCTACTTCATTGGAGTAGTTTGTAATGGGGAACTTTGCAAAAATAAACTTTTTGTTAATGAAAATCTTCTTTCTTTTCTTGCAATTCATCTTGTAGAGTAGTTAGTACTCGTAAGACAAAAAAGAAATAAAAGAAAGTGAGAATATGACAAAGAATCAAAGTTATAGTAATAACTTTATCCTAGCCCCTGACTATTTACTTAGTTTATACGGATAAACTAAGCAAATAGTACAAAATAGGGTGTGTAGAGATCTGAATAGTTTATCTGATTATCGTTGTTGACTTCGATTGTTATGTTCTGGTAGCAAAAGTTAGGAATGAGTCGATGCTAGGAAGCTTCTTCTAGTGGGCAGGATTATGTGCAGAGAGAAGAGACTTCGACTAGGAGATGTTACCTTTCTTCGACCAGGTTAATCAAATTGAAGGCATAAACGAGGATAGGATAATTACTCAGAATAGAGTATGAAGAGATCAGAGCAGTTCATCCATCTATCATTGTCGACTTTGATTGTGATGTTCTGGTAGCAAAAGTTGGGAACGAGTCGATGCTAGGAAGCTCCTTCTAGTGGGCAAGACCATGTGCAGAGAGGAGAGACTTCGACTAGGTGATGTTACCTTTCTTCGACCAGGTTTAATCAAATTGAGGTCATAAATGATAATAGGGCAAACACTTAGAGATTTTATTCATTTGACTTGTCATGGTAAACTCAATTGTTATTTACCGATAGTAAGAGTTGGAAATGATGCAATACTAGGAAGCCCCTTCTAGTGGGCAGGACTATGTGCAAAGAGAAGAGACTTTGACTAGGTGATATTTCTTTCTTCGATATAGTTTAAACATATTGAATGTACCAGAGGTGCATGAACAAACGTAAAATAAGCTCTTCTCCACATACTACAATAAAGATTGAATAAACTAAAAATTTTATTGAAAGACTAGAAAAGTTATACGAAGAACTTACGCAAGTGGTCGATATTCTAAGAGTTTGAGAGAATCTAGCCATCTTCCCTGGCAAGTCATACTGAGCCTGATCATGTAACTTCGACCACTATGCAAAGGCCTTCCCACTTGGGGAAAGCTTGTTCCATTAGACTGGGTTTGAATTTTCTTCAATACCAAGTCATCTACAACAAGGCTGTGAGGTTAGACCTTACGATCGCAGTATTTACGCATGACTTGTTGGTAGACAGCTGAACAAATTAAAGCTTGATTCCTCTTCTCTTCGAGTAGGTTAATGTCATCTGCTCAAAGTTGCTCTTGGTTGGAGTTGTCAAAGTTTTCGACCCTTGTCGCCTGAATCTTTAGTTCTAGAGGAAGCATGGCTTCAACCCCAAAAACTAGGAAGAATGGAGTTTCACCTATTGCCCGACTAGGCGTCATGTGAATTGCCCATAATGTCGAAGGTCATTCTTGTACCCCAAGCCCCTGAGCGCTTTATAAGCTAGTCGAAGACCTGAGTTTTAATTCGTTGCATTATTTGGTCATTCGCTTTTTTGACTGCCCCATTACTTTGAGGATGGGCGACAAAAGCAAAACATAACTTGGTATCCAATTCCTCGCAAAATTGTTGTAACTTTGTACTCAAGAATTGCTTGTCGTTATCTGTAATTATTCAACTTGGTACCCCAAATCAAGTAATTACACTCTTCATCATGAACTGTTTAGCGGCTTCTGTTGTTATCCCAGTGATAGGTTTGGCTTCAATCCGTATTGTGAATATATCAGTAGCTACAAAAAGGAATCCGAAGCCCCCTGGTGCTTTTGGGAATGATCCTAGGATGTCAAGACCCCAGATAGCAAAAGGCCAAGATAAAGATATAGTCTATAGAGCTTGAACTGGTTGGTGTATTTGCTTGCTATGAAAGTATTGTATACACTTCTTAACCAGCTCTTTGGCATCGTTAAGGGTTGTTGGCTAGTAAAAACCTTGTCGAAAGGTTTTTCCAACCAACATTCTGTAAGAAGCATGTGCTCCACAGATACCCCCATGTATGTTGTGAAGGAGTTGTAATCTTTCTTTCTGCGATATGCCTCGCGTGAGAACCCCTTAAGTACTCCGTTTATAGAGTACCCCATCGACCAAAGTATACATTTTGGTCTTACGGGATAAACAATCTGCATCAAGATTGTCATTGGGTATTAAACCCTTATGAAGATACTCATGGATGGGTTCCATCTAGGTATCCTCGTACTTGAGAGAGGCTGTCTCATTAGGAGTTATTTCTAGTGTTGGACCAGAGACGGCTCCTATAGTTGCTCCAAGAAAACTCCTGTTGGTACTTGTGATTGGGAAGAGTCATTCAAGACAATTGGTCAGTGAGAAAATTATCCTTTCGAGGGATATATTGTATCTCAACATCGAAAATATGCTTCTCAAGCTTTTTGACTTCCAACAAGTACTAAGACATGGTCGTACTAGAGCATTGTACTCTTTTTCAACCTGATTCATGACTAGTTAAGAGTCTCTTCTCACGAGTAGTCAATGAATCCCGAGCACTTTCATGGCTCGTATGCCAACCAACAAACCTTCGTATTAAACCATGTTATTAGTGGCTGGAAAGTTTAATTGAATGGCATATTTTAAGATATCTCTTGTAGGAGATTCCAGGAGCACCCCAACCCCCGACCCACTAAGCGTAAGTGACCCGTCAAAGCACATCATCCACTGGTCACGGAAAGTGTACTAGGAATCCTAAACAGGTTTAGGATTTATCCATTCGGTGATAAAGGTTACCAAGATCTGGGGTTTAATGGCCATTTGGGACACAAAATGGAGATTGAGCTCCCCAAGTTCTACTGACCATTTTGCCATGCGTTCTGTTGCTTCCCTGTTCTGGAGTATCTCTCCTAAGGGAAACTCAGACATCATAATAATTTTGTGAACATGAAAATAATGCCTCAGTTTCCTTGAAGACATGAGGAGGGCATATAAAGTTTTTTGAATCTAAAGGTAGCGCTCCTTACGTCCGTGTAAAACTTCACTTACGTAGTAGACTGATCATTGGACGTTCTCGCGTTCTATGACCAGTATTGCGCTTACTACCTATGGCGTGGTAGCTAGATATATTAAGAGTGTCTCTTCTGGATTCAGAGAAACCAGAATAGGAGCACTCATAAGATATCTCTTGATATCCTCGAAGGCATCGTTAACCTCTTTCGACCACTCAAACCTCTCGTGCTTCCTTAGAAGTTTGAAGAAAGGAAGTTCTTTTTCCCCAGTCGTGTGATGAAATGACTTAAAGCAGCCATGCACCAAGTGACTTTCTAGACTTCTATCATAGTGGTCGGAGGGTGCATTTGCTCAATTGCCTTTATCTTTTTAGGATTTGCCTCGACACCTCTTGCCGAAACAAGGAATCCAAGCAATTTTTGCGAAAAACTCTAAATACACACTTCTTAGGATTGAGTTTCAGGCAGTGTTTTCTGAGGTTGTCGAATGTTTCCTATAGGTCTGGAATCTGATTAAGTCTTTTGATGCTTTTTATGACTAAATCATCAATATATGATTTTAAATTTCGACCTAGTTGAAGGAAAAAAGTCAATTGCATCAAACACTGAAAAGTTGGAGCAACATTTTTCAAATCAAATGGCATTTTGACATAGCAAAATATTCCAAATGGTGTGATAAACGCGGTCTTCTCTTCATCTTCTAGAGACATACTAATATGATGATAACTAGAGTATGCATATATGAAACTTAATGTTTCACAACCAGCAGTGGAGTCAACCAATTGATCGATACGGGGAAGAGGGAAATCATCATTTGGACAAGCTTTATTAAGATCAGTATCGTCTATACACATACGCCACTTACCATTAGACTTCTTAACTATTATAGAGTTAGCCAACCACTCTGAGTAATTAACCTCTCTTATAAAGCTCGCTTTCAATAGCCTCTCCAATTCAAACCTAATAGCCTCCTGTTGATCAAGTGCAAATCTTTGTAACTTTTGTTTTATGGTTTTTTTGTCAAGCCGTAGAGCTAGTTTATGCTCGATCACTTCCCTAGGACCCTGGGCATGTAGATAGTTGCCACATGAAAATATCTGCGTTTGGCTAGAGGAAGGTGACGAGGGCATCTTCCTATGCAAGGTCAGAAGTAACCCCCATGTGAACAATCTTTGAAGACTTCTCTAGATTCAGAGGGACTTCTTTGACTTGCTCGTTCGACTTTGGCTTAGCTTTAGGCTTCGAGCACTTGGTCGAAGGCTGTGCCTTGCTTGCTTCTCAAGTTGGTAGTTGGCCGACCATCTCGGGGGACTTGCGGTCATATGTAAGCACCATCTTTTTATCATAGCAGACTATGATCACTCTTTGGGACCTAGTATCTTAAGACATTGATATGCATAGTGAGCAACTATCAAGGAGTGTACCAGAGTTGGTCATCTGAGTATGGCATTATACATCATGTTAAAACCGACCACATCAAAGGAGATTTTCTCTGTCCTAAAATTGCCTGGAGAACCAAACATAACAAGAAGAGAAATTTAGCTAATTGGCTTGGCCGAAAACCCTAGTATGATCACATGGAATGAGTATCGTATAGGCTTTATTCTAATCCGAGGAACTTGCATCTCATCTAGAGCACTTACAAATAAAATACTTAGAGAACTACCACCATTGATCAACACTTGATTTACTCGATAGTTGTTGATGGTGGGCTTGACCACGATCAGAAACTAACCTGCTCAATTCGAAGGGATCTGACAGTCACTTTTCTCAAAGGAGATTGTGACTTCCGACCACTTAAGAAGATAATTGACAAGAGGAGGGTCAACGGAATTTACCTCTCTTGCGGCAGCCTTATACCGTTACTTTGACTCATATGCCTAAGATCCTCCATAGATGTGCTCGATGGTGTGCTTTGGATCCTAGAACGACATCATCTTATCATCGTTCGATTGCTTTTGACCACTTGTTTGTCCTAACTATTTGAGTGTAGGGAGTGGTCCTTTGCCGGAGTAGTAGTCCTCAAGTTTTCATTGGAAAACTCAGCAGTTGCGGAGGCCATGTCCATCCCTTTTATGAAAGGGACACCACCTAAACTCGTTGTCTTTTCACACGGGGATTTTGGCCTTACCCTGGTCAAAGTATGGTATACGATTTTGTTGCTCCTTTTTGCCCATGGCCAGACCTCCTTGGAACTTCCAGTTGAAGCTTTTGACTTTTTGCCTTGTTCTTAGATTTCTTAACTTTCTCCTTCCTTTTACTACCTTAGTCTACCTCTTTGGCACTTCGATCGGCTTGGTTGATGGTTTTGCTCTACTCGTCTACTTCAGCAGAAGTCACATAACGATCAGCCATCTTGAAGACCTCGGCGACTGTAGTCGGAGGATTTAAGGCAATGTCTTCTGTGAATCTCCTATTGCGGACTCCTTGCTTAAATGCCCTGATGACAAAAGTGTTAGAAATCTCTAGAATGGAATTACGAACCTGACTAAAATATCTAATGAATTATCATAGGGTTTCATTTTGTTCTGCTTCATCTGGTGTAGGTCGTCTTCCTTCTCAGGGCGGTTGAATGTCCCCTGGAAATTGGCCAGAAGAAGGTCACAGAGATGTTACCATGAATGGACCAACTCTAGTGGTTGATTCAACAACCATGATCGAGTAGATCCCTCGAGCACAGTCGAAAGGTAGTTTGCCATAACATGCTCTCCTCCTGTTGCTGCTCGAACTATGGTTGTGTAGATCTGAAGAAATTTGATGGGGTTTTGGGACCCATCAAGCTTCTCCATGTTTATCGGTCAAAAACATGGTGGCCAGCGTATTGCTTGGAGTTCTGTCATGAACGCCTGACATCTAGTAACAAGGTCATGATGTCTCCTTTGTGGGAAAGGATGATTGGCGCCTCGAGGCCACCATACTCGACGATGCCTAGCAGTTGATGGACCTGACCTGTAATAGGTCTCATCCATACGAGGGTAATACTCCTCGTATTCCATCTGATGCTTCAGAATTCTTTCTAGAAGTGATGATCGATCATCAGCTCTAAAAGCTTTTTGATCTGGGGATGAATGAAGTACTCTCCTCTCACCAGGGTTATGATTTGGAGAATGACATGGCCTGTGTGTCGGCGAGGTTGCTTGAGTCTGGCCATCATTTTTCGGAGTCTTCTCGTGATCCCTTCAGCGAAGTGGTCGTAACCTGGTGCTCGAGCAAGCTCTTGATTTAGATTTTTGAGCAAGTTGTTTATGAATTGAAGCTCTCGAGCTTCCTCAAATTGGTACTGGATGCGTGCAGGTAAAAACCTCTGGACAGCTAATCTTCTCCTTCGTATGGTATTAGAATCATCAATGCTCAACGCTGGTTGAGGCCACTTAAAGGAGAGCAATTATTTTGTGGATTTCTCCCATGCTCATCAGAGTACTCACTTGGCTCATCACTGGAGGTCTCTTCGCCATCACCACGAGGGGTCGTAGTGTGTGAGCGGCAGGGAGCGCTGCCAGGCCTTGCTCTGAGATAGTGATTAGTATCTGAGGGGAGGGCGAAAACCTCCCGAACATGATCTCCACTCATGTCAGACACCTCATAGTTTGAGGAGTCATCAAATGACATAGCCTCACGGCGTGGAATAGGCCTATCCAGAATGGGGAGTTCTGGGTTAAACTGTCTCCAACCGGAGTTGAATTTGAACCCTACAAGAGTACGAATGGACTCGTAGGGAGCCCACCCACATTCTCTGTGGGAATAACTAAAGGGTCACAACAACCAGTTGTTGATGGATTCCCATAATGACAGATTCCAGGGCTTGCTAACCCAGAATGAGTGGTCGATGAGGTACTTGAACACTTGGAAGTAAATCTCTCCTCATGTTGCGGACCTGCGTTGGTGCAACTTGTTTGTGGTCGGATTGACCCTTACTCTCTAGGGAAACTGGTTTCTCTATTGAGCGTAATATTGTGGGGGATAAGGATCCCTCCTCAATCTTACCCGTGGTGCAATCTCTGGGATCTCATGATGGATCTCCAGAGACAGCCTCACTATTGGATGAAAGCATGGTCTGCTCGTTGTTGTAGCAGGCATCCATGTCAAGATCTGCGTAGTCGGCCAGGTCAAAATAGTTCTTCTCGTTCCACTCTCTTGCCATGAGGACATAAAAAGAGAAGAGAATTTGCTGATAAGGAATTACTGGAGTTTTGGCGAAGATGTTCTCCACGGATGGTGCCAACTATCAATGTTTTAGTATCGATCTTACGTATGATTTGTTTGTGTTTTGGGCAACTCTTGAAGACCTAGCTACAATCACGTAGAGAAAAGACACAAGATTTTTATACAGGTTCGGGCCTTCTGCTATGAGCATAACAACCCTACTTTCTATGTAGATATTACTCAATAAACTAATTACAACAGACAAAGAATGCAAAATGTCTTACTCTACTGCATTCTCCCTTAGGTCTATCCCGGTCTTCCCTTTTTCCCCTGACGTCCACCTTTATATAGCTTGTATGGCGGTAGAAGTTTCTCCTTGTCAAGAGATAGCTTAACGTTTTGAATGATAACCATCCAACGGGAGTTATTAGAGATGTGGTATCTCACTCATCATGTAGCGGTTATGCTAGGGTGAAGTTATGTGCACTTATTCCATAGAATAAATACTCATGCTAACTGCCTTGTTAGACAGGTTAGTCAAAGTATGGCTTAGTCATAGGAGGATCTATGACCACAAGTGGTTGCAGGATAACTAACGACTATGTTATAGTCGTAGGAGAATTTACAGCTATAAGGTGGTCACAGGAAAGGCTTACGACCAAGGAGTGGTTGTTGTAGAAGAACTTACAACCATGTCATAATTGTAGGAGAACTTATGACTATAGAGTTGTGGTAGAAGAGCTTACAACTAAAGGATTATCGTAGAAAAATTTACGACTAAGGAGTTGTTGTAAAAGAGCTTACGACTAAAGGTTTGACGTAGAAGAGCTTACGACTAAGGGGTTATCATAGAAGAGATTATGACTGGGCAGTCGTCGTAGTAGAAGAGCTTACGACTAAAGGGTAGTCGTAGCATTTTGAAATCTCTCATTTATAGATAAGAGGTATACTCGTGAAGTATAATGACATAACCATATTATTTACAGATAAATAATAATTTGAGAATTGGTTATATCCTCGTCACTACTATTTTTGTCCAACTCCAAGGTAAAAATAACCTTACTGCAATTCAAATATAAATATATTTTTGAAAATTGATAATTTAAATAAACAAAATGCCCGTTAAGTAATAGTTTCGTAGTGCACGCAAAAAACACCCTACACATAAAGTAATAATTATTTTCTAACACAAATAATGTAACAACTCCATTTGCATGCAAATTCAATTAGGAATGCATAAGCAATGACATGTGTAGATTTACCATCACTAATAAGTAATTAACAACAGAAACAATGCTCTATCTTGTAGTCAACTAAGGGCACAGACCAACTACACAAGGCTAAGTACCACCTTTTTATATTAACAAGCTACCATTTTCTAATTAGATGCTAATCATGTTGCTAAAAAATTGGCACATGTTGCTGAAAATTACCTCTTTCAGATGCTCAAAAGCCAGTTTGCAACTTTTCCAACAGCGCAAGCTTCAAATTACAAATTAAAACCACTCAAAAATCTGGTGGTTTTCGGCCTTCCTTCCTTCTCTGCTAGCTCTCTCAGTCTCTCGTTCCTGGCTCAACGGGCAGGCGGATACGCAAGAGGGGAGCCAGCCCATGGAGCCACTGCATGCATGTGGGGGGGGGCAGGGGGTAGCTGGGCCAGGTGGGCACGCACCTAATGCGTGGCTGCAAAACAGCGTGTAGGGGCCGGCTCACGCGGCCGAGAGGCGCAGTAGGGGAGGCTCATGCATCTGGGGAGCGCATCATCTCCCTTGCGTGGTCCCCGGCACACCAGCGGGGTCATGTGGCTAGGGGGCGCATCAGGAGGCTTCGCGTGCTCCTGGCTATGGGAGGGGGCAAAAATGGTATTTCTTACAAATAGGCTAGATCTAGTATTTCGATGGCACATATGGCTAAAAAGGCCCAAAATTCCCATGCATGCTGCTAGACCTAACCCACTCATTGCAAATTCTTTTCCCAGTTTAATTTAACACAAGGTGATGCCACATGATTAATCGTACGTACGGACGCCCATTGAAAAATCCATGCACGGTTATTAATTTACCCACACGTACATTCTTTTCAGTGCGTTCCAGGGTACTTGTGAAGGAAGCAAGAATCCAACCAAAGTTACGCCTTCTTAATTAGGCTTTTGATTAAACGAATGCTAGCTTTGTGTTTCTTCTTTAGTTTGCTTTGATGTAGTTCATGCAAAGCCTATAGCTAACGTGCATGCATGGTACAAGCGTATAGCCTTTCCAGTTTATGAACATAGGGTGTAATTTTTGAACACCATTTGGAATAACTAGTGCGCGGAACTGCAAAATATATGCTTTATTCCCTTTCACTCTTTCATTTTGAATAGGCATATATAGATGGCAAACTTTACATGCGTTTAGCAAAAGGGAAAGCTAGCAACCACTTCTCTCAAAGTAAACGAAGAAACCTTTGTTTCCTTAACCCTATAGGTCAAAGGTTCAAGTTGCCAAGCAGTTGGCAATCTGGATCTAAGTCAGAAAGCAGTAGACGGCCGAAAAAGTGTCCTAAATGGAAGTACTCAATTTTGTGAGTTTGTGGAATACCTTGTATCTTTGACTGATGGCCAGAGTTTTGATTCTAACCGATCATAATTTAGGCGGATTATTTATGTGGATTTTCCACTATGATTTCAAGATTTGAAATTGTCATATGTGGGTTGTGAGCTTTAAGATAACTATCCTAACCAATTGTTCGCACCCTTTTAAGAAAATTTGGCATGTACATATGGAAGCTTATTTGGTGTCAAATGATTAATTTCGTCATGCAAATGAAAGCTAAGAATCTCAACCGGCCGGCCAAAACTTTGATTTAGTTAGGCACGAAAGAGAGGGTTAATACCCTTTCACTTGTTATCACCTTTGAAAGCGCAAAGGCGTGACGAATGTTGCGACAAGTCAAACTTGATAACTTAGTTTGTAAGAGAATGTTTGTGAGATTGCAATGTCGTCCTCTCATGCCCTCGATGGATTATTCTACAATCCAAACATTCTCCACTCATAGGACGTTCAAGTTTGGTAGAGCCTTTGCAAGCATCTCATCTATCCTCGCTTTTCTTCGAACTTTTTAAAGTGAACTCATTTTCCTAAAATTAAAATGATGCTTTCTTTATCATGGAAGGTTCTCAACATGCTTTCTTTAAACTCGATAACTTAGTGCGTGCTTAATTGAAGTGTTTAATACCAAAATGTCCATATACACTCCTTTTGTGGGCTAAGTTTAAAGATTTTTAGCATGGATAGATTTTAGTATTTGGGGTTGCAATGATGCCTATACCTTGCTGATGTGACACCTTGCCTTCGAGGAACCTTTTAAATCAGGAGGTTAATCATACACGATCATGATTAAATTTGTCATATTTTGGACCCGACAAAATCGTGCGTACATGATACTGTAGTACACACGCGACTCGACTCATGGTGTTTGGTACTTGGTAGATAGAGAGTCCGATTGAGATCCACGACATCACACTCAGTTCCTGCATTTTCTGTTTACAAATGAATGTTTCAGGTTGGGTTCTGATGCTTCTACTGTATTTGGTTTTCGTAAGCAGATATGTTGTTTTGTTTGGTGAGCAACAGGAGATCTTTTCACAGAAAAAATATGCATTTTTTTGGTTTTGAAGCCAATGACGACAATTCTTTTTTAGACAATAGGAGCCACCCAGCTTTATTAGGAAAGCCAAAGTTCAGAGCGTACAGCTACAGAAAATCGTATTACAGACGATTCAAAAACATCACCACAGACGGTTTTCTAAACCATCTGAATTTATGGGTCAATGATAATCGAAGGTTATCACAGACGGTTTGTAAGTAAAAACCGTCCGTGATAGGTGATAATCACAGACGGTTTTTAACTAATATCATAGACGGTTTTTCACTAAAAACCGTCTGTGATATTGATATATCACAGACGGTTTCTAGTTAAAAACCGTCTGTGATTATCACCTATCACAGACGTAATCACAGACGGATTTTACTTACAAACCATCTGTGATTATCAACTATCACAGACGGTTTTTAGTTACAAACCGTCTGTGATATTCTTTTCTACCCCTAAATTTATTTATGTTTATTGGCTAGCCTCAGGAAATGCTAGCCATGCCCTCTGAAACAAGCAGATCAACATGTACATGTATACATACAATTCACATCTCAATTCATTTCACAAACATAAAACATCCAATTCACATCTCAATTCATTTCACAAACATAAAATATCCAATTCACATCGCACTTCATTTCACAAACATAAAACATCCATTTCGCAAATCAATTAATTAAAATGAAATAAAATATCCATTAATAAATACACAATTACAAAAGATCTACATTACATTTGCACTTAGATGGTAACATTGCATTTTTTATTGCTCTATCACTCTGAAATCGAGGTCTCGCGAAAGGAAAAAAAATCCATAATCAACGAACTTGTCAGGCTGCACAAGCAATACTTGGATGGTGCATGATTGCCATCCAAGTATTGCTTGTGCAGCCTGACAAGTTCATTGATTATGAATCTGTTCCTTTCGTGAGACCTCGATTTCAGAGTGATAGAGCAATAAAAAATTATTGTGCGCAGTGGAACTCTCCATCTGATCTTATGACTTTAGACCACAAAAAGAAAGCGCACTCTCCTCGAATTTGTGCAAGGTCCGGCTGTTTCAATGCAGTTATAGAGATGGGCGCAGCCTGTCGATAGGAATATCAATGTGCGTACATATATAACCTGACAAGTATGAAATAAATGTGGGAAGAATGACAAACCTTAGAATTGGTGATCTTCGAGGAATCGAGGAGTAGTCTCATATGGTGGCAAATGTAGAATCCACACGTGTTGCCCGGCTGCTGCTGGTGGCACTGCAAAAAATAGAATGTGTTAATTCAAAAGGCATTACTACCAAGTGTTGCATAGGATTAATTAATGTGTACTAGCGAATACCCGAAAATTGCGAACATGTTGCAAGGGCTTGGCCCCTTTCGTCGAGCCATGTGTCTGTGCAACGTACGTGGCGAACAACCTTCGTTATTCGAAAAAGTTAGATTAGTCATTCAGAAGGAAAGAAAGAGTAGAATGTAGTTATGTGTGGAGAAAATGTACTTACATATCGAGTAATTGGACGATAGTTGTGTACTCGAATTTGTTCTTACTTAGAGAATCAAGGTATATAGCCTTGTTCCATTTTGGTATAATTACAATTAAAATCCAATGGAAGTGCTCATTGTATGGCATAAGAACAAATTCCTTATCGTGGTGAGCCAGCAGAGTTGATGTAATATAGCTCTCGACGAAGGATGCATCCTCGTTGATAGTATCAATGGCGACCAAGTGTGGGTCCAGGAAACCAATTGGTGATTTCGATGATCTAGCTTCGGTCAACATGAATATATATACACACACACACACACACAGAAAAGCAACAAATTATATATGACATATATCGGTATTACATGAACAGAGACTGTGATTGTACAGACTTATAGCGTCCAGCATCGAACGAGTGAGGTGTCAAGAGCGTTAAGCGTGAAAAGATCAAATATATCCTCAAAGGTCATCGCGAAGATCAGACATACATGCATGTTTGCATACTCTTTACGGTAGAGGATACAGTCGTTCGGACATGCATGTATTCTTTCTACTTCCATTCCCAATGGACAAAGAACCTTCTTGGCTTTATACGTGGTTTTAGGAAACTCATTTCCCTCCTGAAGCATGTCCGCTAAAAGACCTAGCAGTGCCATGAAACTCTTGTCGGACCAACCGCTGCTTGCCTTCAATTTCAACAGTTTAAACACGGCCGACAACCTCGTGTACTTTGACCTGCAGCACGTGAACAAAGGTTTCTCCAAGTCCTCCATCAAGCCCTGGAATTTAACATACTCTCTCTCATCATAGTTCTCTTCTACATCGCGAAGCATTTGATCCAGATTGTCATCGTGCAACCTATCCGAATCTGAACAACAATCGACATCATCTGGCGGCATGTCATTCACTTCACCGGCGATGTCATCTGGCGGCATATCATTCACTTCACCGGCGATGTCATCCGGCGGCATATGATCATTGACTTCGCCATGACTGGTCCAACACGTATAACCCTTTTTGAAACCCCTCCAAATCAAGTGCACTTCAATTTGCTCTTAATTCTTAAACATCTTTAAATTCTCATAGTCAGTGCATGAACAGTACATATATTACACCCCCTTATTCAACATATCCTCCTCGGCAGCTCTTGTAAAAGCAGACATGCCATTAATGTACTCTTCACTCACACGGTTCGCGGCATACATCCAGCTTCGGTCCTACGTTATGTATATATATAACAACTTAGCATTAAAAATTAAATTAATTAATTATTACTATATATATACCACATGCAATGAGGCTTTGCTAGCTTAATTTATATTATAAACACAACAGTTATTTCCCCAGCGATCGTTGAAGGTATATAACTAACAATTTTGACAAATTTGGCCTCCCACATGACGGGAAATAATCATATATGGTCAAGTAGATGCAAACCATCTTCAATAACACTCACCAAAACATAGATCTAAATTGTAATGCAAAGAAAAATAAATTTCAATACTAACCATATCTAGAGCAACTAGGAAGGTATGAATCTTCAAAGCTCAATCTCTGCCTCCTCCCACCAAATTAGTTGGCCTGAAATCGCCTAGCTTGCCTCCTGAGTGAACGAGCGTAGCACCAGCTAGATCTATATCGAAATAAAGACAGATGCGGTTTTGAGCGGCGTAATAAAGGATTATCACAGACCGTATATGATAATTCCATATTATCACAGACGGTTTTAAATAAAAACCGTCTGTGATACTGGAATATCACAGACGGTTCATCGGTAAGAATCGTCTGTGATACTCGTTTTCTCCGACGCTATCAACACAGACGGTGTCCAAATTAAAACCGTCTGTGTTAGTGTCGGTCACAGACTGTTTTATCAAACCGTCTGTGATTTGGCGTCTAGTATTAGGCTTTCTGTAGTAGTGGTAATACAAGGAAGTATTTCCCTACATAAGTACAGGTAATAAGCAAACGACATGCAAACCCAGTTTTCATATTTCCTACATGAAGACATGACCACAATTCTTTATCCGACTAACTAATTAACTAGGTTGTTCTTATCCGTAATATTCACGAACTTCCTAACAAGATTTATCCAGTAGATAAAATAGGACGAATCTACTCCATCTTATCTCAAATGATATCTGTTAACTAATCAAACAGCAGCAATATAGCAACCCCACATATAGTCCGAGTGTTTTTTTTTGTTGAGGATGATCCAAGTTTGGATCAGCCACTCGCCAAAAAAAAAAGAGTATGGATCTGCCGTCTGTTTGATAATGAAGGGTCGCCTTTCTCTCTGCCATAGTTACTGTTATGTACGCGGAAAATAGTCCTACAGTACTCAGATCCTATGCATATCAGGTTGGATTTAAGTTTTCAACAAAGGCGTAAGCATACCCACAAGCAGAGAAAACATTTTCAGTTTAAAAATTTTTCTGGACCCCTCCGAGAAATCTGCAATTCGGATATTTTTTCGTAAATTTCAGTCAAAACATTCAAAATACAGTTCAAATTCAAGAAAAATTCAAAAAATACATATAATTTCGGTGCCGCCTCTTCCTCAGCGTCACCTCCCCCTCTCGCAGTCGGCGCCGCCTCCCCTCCCGTAGCCAGAGCCACCTCCCCCTGTTGTAGCCAGCGCCACCTCCCCTCCCGTTGCCCGCATCGGGCCATTGAAATCCAGAGTGCATTGTCTTCCATAGAGAAGGTGCTGATGGTCTCTTGCCCAAGAGGTGGAGCAACAGGAAAGGCACCCAGAAGAGCACCAGTTGGTGTCGCAGACCGACAATGGCGTGGAGAGTGAGGTGGCCAAGGATGAAGATGGCGAGGGAGTCGGTGAGGAGGTAGGCGAGGGAGTCGGTATAGGCCGTCGGCTTTATGCATGTGGGAGGGATGGGTTCGGTGAGCAGAAATTTTTTGAAGTGGGCCGAATTGTTTGGCTGGAATGGACTTCTTTTGAGATGGGCCGAGAAAACCAGAAATTGCCTAAAAATTGTGAATTTTAGCCTGAAAAATATTCCCTATCCACAAGTACCAAACACACACGTTGACAAAACAAATCGATATGCTTCTCCCGTTCTTGCTCCATCTGTTATCGTAGCCTAGGCGCCTCCTACTAGCCCGTCTGGCTCTACTCCGTGAGTTGAGCCCGGCCGGACCGATTGTAACATCCTGGCCCATCCTCTGAATCTGGAATGCTACCACCATTCCATTACCATTTTCACCATTGCTAAAAGATTTAGGCAACAAATGCTCTATTTACATCTCAACAACACGATAAACACCGTACCATTTTTAACACTCACTACTCTAGCATGCCATTAAAGTCTAAATACATTAACTGAAGGTGATTTGCAGGTTATTGTTTGTACATGGAAATATATATGTGTGTGTGTGTGTGTGCGCGCGCTACTCTTGCCCGTGCATGTCATCTTCAATGCCCACCAAAAAAACAAAACACAAATAAATAAGGGTGAGTCCGAAGACTCAGCAAGCACACGATAAAACCACGGCATTAATATTGCAATTCAATCATTTCCATGACTATAGACTGTAAATCATTATCTATATAACGATTTCACTGTATCCGGTCACTTTCTCAATGCGATGCGGCTATAACTGTATCCCTTTCTCTATCACTTTCATGCAATGCGATGCGATGCGTCTGTAACTGTAGCTTATAATGATATAGTGGAGTGTTAACCCGTCATGAACCACTCAATCGCCCCATCCTCTTCTATACGGGGTCTCAACCTCCACTCCCATGGAGTGTCTACCGAAGTAGGTATTTATCTTTCCACTCTTGCGGAATGCCTACCCGTGGCAGGTCCTATGCATGAGTGCAATGCATAGTGCAACATTCTTTCAATGTTGTCATTTAATCATAAGTAGCACTCATTGAGGTATGATTAGTATGTAATCATGTGTATATCCCATAAATGTTGTAAATTATGGCATGAAAACACGGGTACCAAGCATTCATCATAATCCACTATTCTACTATTCACTTACCTATTACCCTGGTGGACGATGCATGGACGACACCAAACCCAAACCGCCACATGTACAAGCATCACCTAACCTCAACACATTATAGCAATATGCGCACATAGACGTACAACTCCGTTCCTACGCGCAAACACAACACAAGCATCAGAATGCTTAGGGCAAAAGATCTACAAAAATAAAATTATATCGCACACAATCAGCTCCTTTTTTGTCCTTTTTCTACCCGACTGACACACCCAGGCTTCTCTTTTTCCCTTTATTATCTCTTCCCCTCCTTCACTTCCCCTCACCTCACCTCCTTCTCGATCTTCTCCTCCTCATCGGATCTCCCCAATCTGACTCCACCTCCCCTGGTCAGCCTGATCTGGTGCGATCCTCCCCTCACTTCTCCTCCTACTCCCCTCACTTGGCTCCACCACACCGCGCCCCCTTGCAACTCCCCAAGTGTCACCCCTCTCTCTCTCTCTCTCCTGGTCTACACACCTTCATCACCTTCTCAAGCTCGTTGACCATGGCTCACCGTCGACAAAGGGCTTGGTGCCTCACCTCCCTTTGCTGGTCCCGCGCCGTCCCTCGGCCTCTCTATGCTCAAGAAGGTAAACCACAATGTGATGCATGATGTTTTACCGTAGTGTTTGGAAACTTACCGGTTTCCCCTAATCCACGTTGAGATAATCCCAAATGAATTAGACTGGCTCTACAAATTAATCCTAAGTACCTCAATCCACTAAGGTTGCTCTTCCTCTGTTCCAGAGATGATGAGCACCACACCACTCACAACAAGCCGGGCTTTCTTACAAGCTTCTTGAGAAGATCACCAGACCACCATGCCTCCGAAGTCGTCTAGGAGTTGGTAACCTTCAAGAGTAACAAGTTGGAGACCCTCACTTGAATGAATGAAGTATCACTACTCAAAGGACATAAAGTCCATTACCAAGTGCAACACATGCACAAAGTCCACCACCAACAACTTTGCCTTGCGCATACTCATGAAGCTTGATGACACACATATCAACTTCGAGTTCAGGTTTTTGACTTTATTCATCATCACATGATGTCTTTTCTTTGACTTGAGGATGATCAATCATATGAAGCCTTCTCAAGTCATCCATCACCGTAGGACACATCCTATTCATCCATCTTAATAAAAATATTAGTCCCACAGTTTAATTATTATTAATTACTAAAATATATCATTAACTCATAATGATAGGTCTAGATCCTTCAATCTCCCCCTTTTTGGTAATTGATGACAATACTCAATAAGCAATGAAGTAGAAATTAGTTTTTGGAGTATACACCTTTTACATAATAATTGTATACTCTAGGATAGGCTTTGAAAGCATTAAATTCATTCTATTTGTGCACAAGATGAATTTGAGCTTAATGCTAGGCAAACCCACAATATATAGAGAAAGCTCCCCCTAAATATCTGCATAAGGATTTGAAAAAAGTTCATGCACATATATGTGGACTTCGTGAATTTTGACGTAGTTTCCTCTATACTTTGAATCCGAGGAGGCATGTCAACAATAACAATATAATCAATAATAACTGCATTAATGTAAACATGCATGCATCTATATAGTAAGGATCCAAAAGAACACAATTTGGACAAAGATTACAAGATAACAACGAAAGTCCAAATAGAAGCATAAACATCCAAAGAGTTATCCAATAGATATTCAACCTCACAAAAGGTTTAAATAAGCTTACAATATAATGTTACAAGAACACATAAGCTTATCCTCACAAAAGCTCATAAAAGGTCTACTGACCTACAATAGTACCATAATAGTAGAGATTCACTTCTAATCTTCTATTCTCCTTCCTTTTTCTACTTTCTTTCTCCTTCTCCCCCTTTGGCATCAAGAACCAAAAAGGAAAGTTTAGCCAACAAGAAGATCACTAAGAAGGACGAGAAGGGCCAAACCAATTAGAAGAGTACTTACATGGAGGAGGAGCACAGGAGGAGGAACCACCATGTGCATCATGACAATGATACACTGGAGGAGGATCATCTCTCTCAACACGACTTGGCCTGTTTCGGTAAACAATCACTCCTCACTTAACTACTTCAAGTCTTGAATTCCATCTAGCTTGTGAGACAAGTGCCTCATGTTGATTTATTTCTATGTTTGCGAGAATCAACTCTAACAAGCATGGAGGGGAGATGGCCAAGGCTTTAGCGGACTTCATTCATGAAAGCATTATCAAAGAATTGTTGATGTGCCTACTGCTATGGGAGCTCTTGTTGCTACCCTACATGTTCATGAGCTTGTCTCACATGCTATTGTGGAGGTACTTTAGGAGGATGAGCATCTCTAGGACAATATTCTTTATGCTTCATATTGCAAGCAACATCAAAACCAGTCTTGTCTATGATGAGTTTCATTATATATGGGGCATAATAAATTCTCTTTTCTTTGTCTCCTTTTGAAATATCAATTTCTCTTATCATTAAATCCATAATATCAAAATAAGTGCCATCCATAATGTACTTTATAACATTCCAAACTCTACCATGGATCTCATCATTATTTCCACTTCTTGGAAAGAATGTGACTCTTATGATCTGATTTATAATGCTTGGAAGAGGGAGAAATCCTGACACTTTCATGCACAAATCTCTAATTTGGATCATAAAATTCATCCACAGGAGTAAGAGATACAAGATTTTTGAGATGTACCTTAATCCCACATGAAGCTCGAATGCCCAAGAAAATTTTAAACTCTTTCTTGGTAGCTTGAACCCACATAGTCCTGGTCATCCAAGAGAGAAAGTCATGCTCAAGGGACACATATACGATATCATAGAATTGCTTGAGAGCATTTGCGTGATAGTCATATTTCAAGGTTACAAATTCTTCCAAGTGGACTCACCAAAGGAGAGAGTAGAGACCATTGAGAGTGGATTTTTTTCAAGAAAGCCTATGTGACAAATCGATGATTTGCAAACTGCTTTGTTACATACACCTGATGGTATACGTCTTGTTGAAACGAGGTGTAAAAGAGATGTTGAGCTACATTATGAGCAAGATGGAATTGATCTGCGTGTCTTAGAGTGGCATATCCTCATGACTCATCTTGGAAATGTCAATGCGAGCAGCAACTTGTTCTTCCTCATAATCGACATTTTCTTCTTAATCATCTTTATTTTCTTTCTCAACATCCATTTCAGCTTCTTCTACCGCTTCGTCACCTTCACGATGTCTCATATTGTGCTCAAAGGCCTCAGTTGCTTGATCACTATTTTGAGGCTGAGAGGATGAACTTACTGGGCCAGAATGATGTGCTCTGAAAAGAGGGAATTGCATTCTTGCGACATGATTCCTTAGTCCTCGGCATTTTGCTGACAAGGGGAGGATTAAATAAAGAATTATATGGCGACAAAGGAGAGTTACCAACAGACTAGCAAGGTCACAAATTTTAGGGCAAAAAATTTGATAGACCAATGATAGGGAACATAGGGTAGTCCTTTAGGTAGTTCCAATATAGTTGCTCAACATGGATTTTTCAAAGATATATAAGATTTTTATGGCATAGACCACAAACCCTAGAATCTTGGAAAACATGAAATGAGGGCAATGCAAGTAGATGAAAAGAGATTACCGGCTAGAAATGAGAAAGAATGGTGCTTGGGAGTAAAGAGCTTGAAGATCTTGGCCGGATTTGAAGGGTACATTCCACATAGGGTTTCATGCTTTTTGTGAGAATGAAACTATGAGAGCATAAAGCTATTGGTGAAAAGATAATGGAGAGGGAGGAAAACCTTTTGAGATCCTTGGAGAGGAGGGAGTTTGCTGAAATCAAAGCTTGGTGGTCGGAGAAGAGAGAAGGGGCTTGAGGAGGAGCCACCAGACAAAGAGTCAGTCTAACTGCAGAAGGGGAAGAAGAGAGCTTCGGGCAGAGAAGGGGTCTTGAGGGGAAACCCAGTCTGACTAAGGCCCTTTTGGTCTGATTGGTACCACCGAGCGGTTTGACTGCTGGGGCCAACCAGTCAGACCAGTACAACCATTCGATCAGACCATTTTAGGCAGCAAGCCAGACTGATGCCAGGTCAAGTAGCTCGAGCTGAGGGGAAAGAAGTTGTGCATGCTCCAAATATTCAAGCAAAAAACTTTTAAATAATACTTTGGAGCATTTCCAACCAATATACCCTCAAGAAACCCTTTTTCAATTAGGTTTTTGTTAAATTAGATTTTGTTTTTCAAGAAGACTCATTTAAGAGAAATTTTTTGAGTAAATGAAACAGGAACACATCCAAGAGAACCCTTCAAGAATACACCAATCTTATATTTCTTAATTACAAAATAACTGAACACTTCATAACAGGTTGAGGTTTAAATGAGCATTTCTGATAGGTGATATTTTTGTGCATTTTGCAACAGTTATGAAAATGAGCTCCGAAGATCCGACAATTACTATGGATATAAACATCAAAAATGCACAAAAGTTACATTTTTGGATCTTTTCACAAGGTCTTAACCCATTTGGAGGAATGAAGAGTCAGTTTTAGAAAACTGAATTTTTAGGATTTCAGAGTTTTGCATTTCATTTAGGCTTTTTGAGAGGGAAGAAAAATGACCGATTGATATTCAGAAAATTTGGGAAAATTTTTCATAGATGATAAACTATTGAGTATCAAAATTAATTATTGTGATTTCCTCAAAATGTGAGCCCATTTGAAGATAGAAAAATCACAAATCTGCTCAAAACCATGCAAAGTGCTGAAATTTCAGCATTTTGACAAAATGAAAAAAGAACATAAAATTTTCAAACAAAGTTTAAAAGCATTCAAATTTGTAAGAAACTTGGACTCCTTAGAATCTTTTTCAACATGAATTTTCTAAAAATGAGTCTCCATTCAAAAATTATGCCAAATTACGCTTTCTTTGCAATCTTTTCGCATAAAGAGAGGTGAATTGTAAAAACCTTTCAAATGAGGTCCAATATGTTGATTTTTTTTAGATTTTTAATTTTTACTTATTAAACCATTTCTCAAAAAGAATTATTGAGAAAGGGATTTTCTTTCAAAAGATATGGCAACATACACTTTGAATGCAAGAGAATAGAATTATTTTATATCTAAACTTCAAAATGCAATTCAATTTGAATTTCGTGGATTTTATCACTCTCTTAGCTTTGTATGAGTTAAAAATATTATTTCAAGCTAATATATGCAAAGAAATCTAGCTTAAATGGCCAAACTCACTATATGTAAAAATAGGTCATTTTGGGTCAGGACTAGCTTTTCGGCGAAGTTCAAATAAATATAATTTTTCAATAGTTGGTTTTTTGTGAAAACTTGGAACTAGAGAAAAGTTTGAAATAACCAACCCTATGAGTTTGGTATGATAACCGTTTCAAAAACTTGATAGATTTTGATTTATGAAAATATGTCTTTTTATTCAACAAGAAGATGACACAAGATCCATTTGAGGCTAAATTTCCTATTTTATTTTTAAAATAGTAATTTTTACTCCACATGTATTAGAAAATATTTGAAACACATATTTAAGTACTTTTATCTAATTTTTCATAAATTTAGGCCTTTTGAACAGGACATTTGATTTTTAACCAAATAGACTCGTTTGAAAATCTAAACTTGCATTTCACTAGAAGTTTCACTCCATAAATGCAAAATTAACCAAATAAGAAACTCTTCGATTAGAATGGAAGTATGAATTTGCAATATCATTTTGAACCAATACATAGTAAAATATCCGGTCCAAGGGGCAAAACTCACATAGCACTAGAATACGACCAATATAGGTCAAAAATGATGTTTGGGTGTGTTTCAAAATTAAGTAACTTTTGATAGGTTGGTGTTTTGAGAAACTTTTGAATACAAGAATTGTTAAAAAAGACCAACTCTAATATTTTCATTTTGGAACTATTTCAAGATCATTTTATAATTACTTTTACGCAAAATACAAAATTTAAAACTACAACAAGATACTAGTAACTATCTTTTGGGCTTAAAACTCGTTTTTCTTTTGAAATTAGTTTTTACAAAGCCAAAACATTTGGAAAATATTTGCAAATTTTTTATATGCATTTTGCAACTAGTTTTTCATGATATAACTAATAGTTACAAATAATTTTGTTTTTGGCTAAATGGCTCAATTTTAAAAATCAATACTAGCACTTAATCAATTTGGGCACACCTAGAAATATGATACACATGATTATGATTTAGCACTCACCCTTAATGTGACACTTACCCATCTTGCTCAAAATTGCAAATAAGGAATTTTCGAATAAGAGTAATAACACATTTTGAAAAGATTTTCATACAATGAAATCTACACATGGCAAGGGCTAGATACTTTAGTTTTAAATGCTTGTTATCGAGATGGCATTTGTTCATGATGTGAGATGGTGATCCTCATGATTAGTTCTATTTTTGCGTATGGTGGAATCCACCTCTTTATGAGGGAGCCAACTTCTAATGCATCTCCAAGCACCTATCAAATAATCAAGCACATTTTGGTACCCAAACTCGATAGGGTCTTGGATGTTAGTCACAATAGATTTGGGGACCCAAATTACCCTAATAGCAGATTTAGGTGGACAAACATATCTAGCAAATATATTGCCATTTTGATCCTTCTTAAGCAAATAATGTCCGTTATAAAGAGAGGGCTTATGAGTGATACCTATAAGATAATCCGTACTAAAATGTCCTTTTTTGACAATTATAGCAAGTTTGACATTCTGTTCCACCCAAAGTCATCTTGTCTTGCTTATTACCATGCTGTCTCTTTTTTTATGACACTTGCTTGCCCACCATCTTCTTTAGGCACATAGGGGCATAATGTCCCTTTTTGTGCCAATTATAGCACGTTGTGTCTTTGATTCCCTTGTCTTGATAACTTGTTGATTGTCGGCTTGTCTCATTTTTCATGACATTGTCTTGTCATCTATCTTGTTGGGACATTTTGAGGCAATATGACCCTTCTTGCTACAACCATGACACTTGACATTCTTCGTGTCTTGTATTATGTCTTGTTTTGCTATTCTTCTTCTTCTCAAAGATGAAGCTAACACCTCTCTTGTCATTTAACTTTCTTTGATTACTCAAAAGTTTATCCAGAGAGCCCTTCCCTTTATAACTTCTTTTTAAGTCAAATTCCAATTTAGTGACTTAGGCCTTGAGCCTTTTGTTTTCCTCTACAAGGTTAGTATCAAATATATATAGGAAATAGAAGCATCTATTTTGGAGCAATAAAGTATGTTAAGCAAATCATCATACGAGGTGGATATGTTAACCTTAGATGACATGCAAGAGTTAGGAGCTATATGTGGCATATCATCTAGTAAGTCACATGTAATGCCTATATCCACCATAGACTTGGTGAGATCCTTGAGAAGGCGAGTCTCATGAGCATTCTCAAGCTCTCCATATGAATCTTTCAGAGAAAGAAATTCTTTCTTTAAGACTTTGAATTTGGACTTCTCCTTTCTAAGATACTCATTCAAGTCCTCTAGCATATCCATCAGCACATCATAGGTAGGTTCATCGCTGTTATTTACCTTTCCATTACCATTAGCTATAAAGCAATGAGTTAATGTAAAGGGACTTGTGGATTCTTCATTGTCAGAGCTAGAGATTGAGCATTCTTCTCCCGGCATTCACTTTTCTATGCAATCATTCTCAGTTGAGATGGACTTTTCATAATTATCTTTAAGTTGTGTTCACATCTCATGAGCACTCTTGAGATTGTATACGACATCGAACACTTCTACACTTAAAGTACTAAATAAAGCATTAATTACTTGAGCGTCGAAATATAAGCATTTCTCTTCCTCATTTGTTGGAGTAAGAGGATCCAATGGAGAAGAAAAGTACACATCTATAATCCATCATATTTTAGGGATCATTGCCTTAAAGTAGCATGACATGCGGATTTTTCAATAAGCATAATTTGTGCCATCAAATAAAGATATCTCGCTGAGGTGCACTATATCACTAGTTGCCATCCTCTAGACGGTGAAGCCTAATAAATGAGAGACCAAACTCTTATACCACTTGTAAGATTGAGGAGGCTGACTAGAGGGGGTGAATAAGCGGTTTTAAAATTTTTAGGCTACAACCAAATTTAACAATGCGGAAGAGTAATAATTTAGTTTTACACAAATAAGCCCTAAATTATCTAAACTAAGTGCACCAATAATATAATTCTAGATCAAGGTAAGCAATCCTAGGTTGCCAAGCAAATAGTTCACTTTATATAAATATAGATTGTAAGAAGAGATTAAGCTCAAGAAGGCAAACCAAAATTTGATGCACAATGTTTTACTGTGGTGTTCAAAAACTTGCTGGTTTCCCCTAATCCATGTTGAGGTAAACAAATTGGACTAGCTCTATGAATTAGGCCTAACTACCTCAATCCACAAAGGTTGCTTTTCCTCCATTCCAGAGATAGTAAGCACCAAACCACTCACAACAAGCCGAGCCTTCTCATAAGCTTCTTAAGAAGATCACCAGACCACCACGCCTTCGAAGCCGTCTAGGAGTTGGTAATCTCCAAGAGTAATAAGTCGACTTGAATGAATGAATATCATTACTCAAAGGACACAAAGTCCATCACTAAGTGCAACACATACACAAAGTTATGTCTCTCCAAACTTACTAAGTGCAACACATGCACAAATGGAGGAGAGAACTTGCTCTTAGCTTAAGGAATGAGAAAATGGAACTAGCCTTACTTTCAACTGGCCACAAGGAGCTATATATACCCCTTACAAGAAAACTAGCCGTTGGAGCAAGAAGCTAGCTAAAAACAGCCGGAGGCCTAGTACTACCGCCAACATATGGCCGGTACTATTGTGGCCTCCCCAACGGCTATAAAACTAGCCTTTATAAGAGATTCCAATCAAACTACCCACATAGGAGCTGATCTGTTGTAAAAGTATTGGTCTGACCGTTAGCTGAAGTTTTCAAGAAATCATGCCTTCGAAAAAAATGTGTCGCCATTACAAGAGGTCAGACTGTAGAACCGGTCTAACCGCTACTATATAGCCGGTCAGACCGCTATTCAAGTTCTAGTCAGACTGTTCTTTGTGAGCCAGTCAGACTAGGGGCTAGTTAGACCACAACCCTAGTGCCGGTCAGATCGCCACTATAGCCTACCTGCACAGAGATTCAGTTAGACTCTAGGCTGGTTTGACCGCATGTACAAGGTCAATCAGACCGTTTTTCCAAGGCAAGCACAAAGCAATGCATATTTCTTGAGCAATTTGTACAACAAAATTTGTAATGCATTCAAGGTTAAAATGGGACTCTCAACAAGTCATGGAACACATCCGTATACCTTTTAGAGTCACACAATAAGAAATGACAATATGAACTTGAACCAGTTTTGAAACACTTTTGTTTAAACTCAGGTCTCATGTAAGAACAGTTTTTTATGAGCTTCAACTGTTTTCAAAGCACAATTGAAAACACTAGCTAGCATCATACCTCAAGGAGAAAGAAACATGGACTCCAATAATTTGCAAAATTCATTTGCGAATTTTAAGTCACATGTCACAAGGAACGTACGCATGAGTTACAACTATTTTCAAAACACATTCGAAAATAATAGCATCATGCAATGGAGAGAGCTAGAGCAAGTAAATAAGCTATCAACACATGAATGGTCAAGCTACTAATCGCGACCCCTCTTAACAGTATGACATCCTACACTAGCAACCCGGTCTTCTAAGAAAACACCAAGACCATTAAAAGACTATGAACACATCTTTAGCCCTTCTTAGTCATACATTTGCCTTACGCATACTCTTAAAGCTTGATAACACACATATCAACTTCAAGTTTGGGTTTTTGACTTTATTCATCATCACATGATGTCTTTTCTTTGACTTGTGGATGATCAACCACATGAAGCCTTCTTAAGTCATCCATCACTGTAGGACACGTCCTATTCATATATCTCAATAAAAATATTAGTCCCAAAGTTTGATTGTCATTAATTACTAAAATTATCACTAACTCATAATGACGGGTCTAGATCCTTCACTATCGAGACGAGACTTGGTTGGAGGCATACGCTGGGGAGCATGCCCTTCCTTCCAAGAGCGCACGACGGTCCTATAGGAATGCCATCGGTGTCGTGCTATGGAGAATGGGAAAAAGATTGGGGCGAGATGAGGGACTACTTGATGTCGGGTTGACACAGGAGTTTACGGTGACCGTGACGTCACTCTCATGAGCTCAGTGACTTGGTCGGCCTTCCTTTGTTCTTGTTGTGACAGTGGTTGTCTACTCTCCATATTCCCTTACACCTTTAGCTCCTCTCCTCCTTGTCTTTCTTCCTCGTCCCCTCACTAAGTGGGCTATGGTTGTGTGGTGAAATGGCTTGGTTGAGGTCCTTGGCTATGAACTGGGGGCTTGGTCTTTGCTTAGCTTTGCTTTGTGTAAGCTCTTGATTAGAGAGGTGAGATGGAGGAAATGCGTGTGTATTGTGCACGCTAATGGCTTTTGGCTTATGAAGGGGAGAGGCTTTTGGCTGGTTCTTCTCTCTCTCGTCTGTGCTTTGCCGAAGCTACCCTTGCCTTATTACTATGGCCCTCTCAGTTTACCATGTTCTCATGGACCAATGGTCCATAGGGTGGGCTTGATACTGTGGTTTGGATTGTTTTATTGCGGTGGTAAGTCGATAAAAATATGGGTGTTGGATTTTCTACTACTAAATGATGATGTCCACAAATGCGAGAAGCGCCGACTGGTCCCGAACGGTTTAGGAACCTTGATAAGCGGCTTTCTAAAGCTGAAGGTCCCTGACGGTTAAACCTTCTTATTCTTCTTTGGATTGTTTTCAGTTTTCACTTTTCCTTCCTTTATGTTTCTACTGGCATTACACCGATATCCAAAGTGATCCAAGATCCCTCTACACCTGGATCATCTCCTCTACCAGCCATGCATGTAGCATCGTGGATGCTCCTGGTCTTGTGCTAACTGCATGCAGTTCCGGGACTTAAGGATCATACGAATCCATTGTTGCTAATATGTAGGGGTGAAAACGAATCGGATAGTTTCTGATCAATCCGGATAAAAATGAATACGAATTGTGTCAGATTGGATTTTTTTTGAATAATTCTCGGATCGGAAACAAATACGGATTTTTTTGTCGGAAACGAATACGAATACAGCAGGCCTGATATCCGGCGAATACGGATACGAATACAGATTATCTGGATAATACGGATCTGGATATCCAAGATTTCAGCCCAAGCCTAGCCCAAGCCAGCCTCTCTCATCTCCCCTGCCACTCGCTCACTAGCAAATATTTGTGTTTATTAAAAATAAATTTAGTATTGTTGGTAGATTAAAATTTGTATCGATTAAATTGATGTACTGCCGTTTAAATCATTCTGATGCAAATTTAAATTCTTAATTAATTTATTAGTCACATGTAAATGATTGAAATCAATTAAGAATTATTTAGGACTTTAGAAAAAATTAACTGTCATTTGAAAATTTAAAATCTGTACAATGGTATAACTATTGTGGATTAAAATACTTATGCTTGTTTAGGGGCCTGTTTGGCAACGGCTTATGGCTTTTGGCTGAATTTTTTGAATTTTGGCTGTTTACGGTACAGATTACGGAGAGACAGATACTTACTTGCGATTTTGACTGGTACAGATGTTGGGCTTTTAACGTGTAGATCGTTTAACTTGTAAACCCCGTCTTGAGAAAATACTCCGTTTAAAAGTTAGGTACTGTAGCAAAAGCCAAAAGCCGTCAGCTTCGGAGGAAAAGAACAAGCCCTAGATTTCATTAATGTTTTGACAAGATAAACTATTTACGTGTTTTCATTGATTTTGGATGTATAGTTTAAGGGGTTTTCGTGTTCCAATAAATATTCGTGATCGTATTCGTTTTCGCTCCGTATCTGTATTCGATATTATCCGTATTTGTATTCGTATCCGAGGTATATATATTCATATCCGCATCTTAGAAAAAAATATGAAAATAAATATGATGAAAATATTATACGTCCGTATTCGATCCGTTTGGATCCTTACTAATATGTATACCATCCAAACTAAGGGCCTGTTTGGCAAGCAACAAGCCGGCTGGCTTTTGACTTTTGCTACAGTACCTAACTTTCAAACGGAGTATTTTTTCAAAACGGGGTCTACAAGTTAAACGTTGTACACGTTAAAAGCCCAACATCTGTACCAGCTAAAATTGTAAGTGAGTATCGGTCTTTCCGTAATCTGTACCGTAAACAACCAAAATTCAAAAAATTCAGCCAAAAGCCATAAACCGCAGCCAAAACAAACAGGCCTTAATCCAAGATCCCCCTTAAGCGCAACCACAAGTGCCCACTTTTCGGCCCGTGACCAGGAGGAGGCCGGAGTAGTAGCGGTGATCCATGCTTCTACTTATATATACCACCTCCCTTTCCTTCCTCCTCTCCCACACCACCCGGCAGCAGCTGCAGCTCGTCATCGTTAACGACGCTCGCACGATCCAATAAGCACATATACGTGCGGTACAGGAGCGAGGTGACATCGATCATGGACTGCTTCGCGGAGGCCGAGGGGAAGAGGGCGCACGACCCGAAGTACCACAACCGCAGCGGCGGGGCGCCGGCCACCGGTTTCCCAGCCGGGAACGTCGGCATATTCGTGGAGGTGTTTGGGCCGGTGATCGTGGGCGCGGGGCCGTCGGGGCTGGCCGTCGCAGCGCTCCTGGGGCTGGCCGGCGTGCCGTACGTGCTGCTGGAGCGGTGCGGCTGCATCGCCTCGCTCTGGCGCCACCGCACCTACGACAGGCTGCGCCTGCACCTGCCCAAGCGATTCTGCGAGCTCCCGCGCAAGCCGTTCCCGCCCAGCTTCCCCACGTACCCCACGAGAGAGCAGTTCCTTGAGTACCTCGAGTCATACGCCAGCGAGTTCAACGTCAAGCCGATGTTCCGGCAGGCCGTCGTCAGCGCCGAGTACGACGGGGAGTTCTGGTGGGTGAGCACCAAGGAGGTCATCTCGGCGGCGATCGGCGGCGAGCAGGCCACCCTCAGCAGCACCATCACGGTGTACCGGTGCAGGTGGCTCGTGGTCGCTACCGGGGAGAACGCCGAGCCGGTCCTGCCGGAGATCGAGGGCGCCGGGAGATTCAAGGGCCAGGTCATGCACTCCAGCGACTACCGCAGCGGTGAGGGCTACGCTGGCAAGCGGGTGCTCGTCGTCGGCTGTGGCAACTCCGGCATGGAGGTGTGCCTCGACCTGTCCAACCACAATGCGCACGCGTCGATGGTTGTGCGGGACGCGGTGAGAAATATTGCTCAAATTAAACAGAGTTTATCTCTTTTTTAAAAAAAATTTGAGCCGCCTGTGTTTGTTATATTCTGGTTTTTCATCTTTTGTTGGTTGGTTCAGATGGAATATAGATTTCTCTAATGATTGTGATCACTAGCAAAAAGAATTCGATAAGTTCGGGATTTGTAACTAATAACATTAGGGAACCGATGCATGCACAAACGAACAGATTAAACAAAGCTGACATTTGCATCTTTCCATCTTTTCCAATGGTGCAACCATTTTTTTTCATAATAATATCTTTCACAGACACGCACTGTCTGCCTCTTCTACTTTTTGTTCATGTTACAATATTGTTGCACAAGTTTGAGTATAATAATTATTATAAGTGATCTATCTTAGTTGCCATCACACTTGATCTCACGTGTTCATACACTTCCCAAAGCATAATAATTTTTTTAGGTTCTGATCTCACGGCAGATGTTAACATTGCTTTTCTTTTTTTTCAGTAAAAAGGGCTAGGTTCAGCCATGGCATGCCAAGAAAGACGCTGTGTGATTCTCTAAGGAACTTTCTTGGGATTCATGCGCATGCGCTAGCTTGTGATTATCCTTTTTAAGGAATAAAGGACAAACCAAAGCCACCCATATTTGCTCCAATAAAACAGTTTAAGTTTCCAAATTAGTTTTAAAGTTTATAGACTATATACAAAATTAACACTAAATCTTATACATATTGATCAACTAACACTAGCACTAACTTGTGTCGTTTAGAATATTATTAACGGTTAGCAAGAAAACTCTTTGGGAGTGGCCTATACATCCTTCATATATTCGATCGATATTTTGCGTTCCACATATTTCCCCCCTGATTGGAATGTGAATTACAAACCATTAGGAAAACCACTCTGATGCTGATAAGCATATACATGTGGAAGCTGCACCGAATTGCTTTGTTGCTCCCGTGCACTTTGCAAAGTTGTAGTACAACCTTGCCCCAGCGCTTGCAACTAAAACGATATCAGCAAAAGCAGAGACCCAAGTGTTTGGGCCCCAAGCCCTATCTTTCTTTCCCTTTTGCTTCCCTCGTCGTTTAACTTAAGAGTCCATGTCACAGACAAAACAAAAACAAGAGCCACTTTGATTTGCTTCCCCTTTCTGCGTTAGTTTATAGTATCCCAGATACATGATGACCATTCTCTCAACAGATTGTAACTGTAATTGATATGTCACCAACTCCTATTCTGAAATCTGAAGCTGATCATATCTTTTGGCGATCTTTGTAGGTGCATGTCCTGCCCAGGGAGATGCTGGGGCGCTCCACTTTTGGGCTGTCCATGTGGCTCCTCAGGTGGCTGCCCGTCCAGACGGCGGACCTGCTGCTCCTCCTGATGGCGCGCTTCGTGCTCGGCGACACGGCCCGCCTCGGCATCGCCCGACCGAGCCTTGGCCCCCTGGAGCTCAAGGGCGTCTCTGGGAAGACGCCGGTGCTCGACGTCGGAACCCTATGCAAGATCAAGTCTGGAAACATTCAGGTAATTGCCGTCTTCAATTAGCCATTGCCGTCATTATATGGCATCCTTGATCTTATGGACTCTTTTAACATTGCATATTCGCTGGGGTAACGCAGGTGTTCCCGGCAATACAGTGTTTTCGGGAGCACGGGGTGGACTTTGTCGATGGAAGGATTGAGGACTTTGACGCTGTCATCCTTGCCACCGGTTATCAAAGCAATGTACCCTATTGGTTAAAGGTAGTACACTACATACATTTGTACTCTCATGGACTATGCACCCACCATTATTGTCTTTCCTTTTTTTTCTGAATGTACATGTTCTGTACTGTTGATATGGGAGAGAATTCTTTACCTAATGAAACTAGAGCGTGTATATAGTTTTGTCGTGAAGAAAATGATCTTAGCATTAATTTGCTTTTGTGTATACATAGGAGAAACAATTCTTCTCAGAGAAAGATGGCTTCCCAAGAAAGTCGAATGGGTGGAAAGGGGAGAACGGCCTCTATGCTGTTGGGTTCTCGAGGCGTGGCCTCCTAGGGGTGGCCATGGATGCCACCAAGATCTCAGATGACATTTCGCGATGTTGGCATGATTCGGGCTACGGAAGACGTGAGAGCAAGTGACATGACCCCTTTTCATCGGAGTATTTTGTGTATAGACGTACTAGTCTGGTTTACATTTCATTCTACTGGTAGATACGCTTGAAACAACAATCAGGCTAGCTTATCTATCAGTAGATGCACACACTCACACTTGAATCAGGCTAGTGCATTTCAATTTTTTCCCCACTGCATTTCAATTTTTTTCCCCATTCTCATGTATAGAAGTCATTATATAGGTAATCATTTGTTGCATTTTAGCCATTTGGTCTAACTTCAATTAGAGGAGTGAAACTAGTGGGAATTTGGGAGAGAATAGTTTCAGGGACTCTGTGATCTTTTTTTTTTTTTGCTCCCCTTCTTTTAGAAAGTTACTTTTTTAATTTTGGCAAATTTTGTCATCTTTTTGTAACTGTTAATTGTAACAAAAATGACATTTTCCAGATATTTTATAAACATGCATGCTTATTTTTGTTGTGATTGTTATCTCTATCTTCTTTCCTTAGTGCTGTCTATCGAGCCAGAATAATATGACTGTGTTATTCCATTTATATTTGTGATGCTGGATTGATGTGTACGTGCATATATAGGCAGGTTGTCGCCCATCTCAATCTAGGCTGAATTTCTGATTCTTTTTAGGACTATTCAATGGTCATTGAGAGGAACAAGTTTCAGTACTGTTTCAGCAATTTTTCCTGCTTTAATTTAAAACAAATTAACCTTCAACCTGATAACGATTCCATAGAAAATACTTATTCCGTATGGCTAGTCAGCGTCCAAAATTATTATGGACCTTCGTCGCAATAAAGATATAATACGTTGCCTGTGCAAATTCCGTAGCTTAATTAATCAACATAATCAATACATTTTATACATAATATTTCTTTCTTACAAGCCAGAATAATATATTCTTACAATTAATAGGCACCGTAAGATGAATAAACATTGGGAAATGAACTCATATGATGATACCCGGAAAAGTCAAAAGTATGAAAAAAAATAGTCTATGCTTTAAGTATAATTAGTCTTATGTATGTATATCCCCTCGAACAAGAACAAAGTTGTGCTAACTGCTTTTATGCATAGTGCTTTTTAATGCAGAGTGCTTTTAATTATACCGTCATCATTATGGATCAATATTATATCTCAAGGGACCACCACCACCACTTCCACCGTCACTCTCTTTGTGAGGTCCATCTACATGCAATCAAGCACCAGCTGAGACAGGAGAGCAATATTGCCCGGGGCGGAGACGGGCCGGGGGGCGAGCCGGGCCTGGCCCTTCTTAATATTTTTGTTTCTCTTAATTAGCTATTAAATATTTTAGTAATTATCTTGTAAAGTATTTATTTAGCCTCTCTTACAAGTGAGCAAAGTTTGCTTTTGATTAAATTATTAACATCTATGATCTTCTTGGTAGGTATAGAACCAAATTCAAATTAATAGAAATGTAATTAACTTTCTTTTGTGTTGTTATATTATATTTTTATGTAATTACCACTTTCTTGGTAAAAAAATTATCATCTATTTAGTCCCTTATGTCTAAATCTTGACTCCGCCCGTGAATATTGCAAAGATGTTTCTCAAACTCATGCCATGTCCTAGCTAGTTGAAGTCGTATACATCATATCACTGTGTGTGCTATCTCTTTGTCTGATTGACATATGCATGTCTATTCTTTTCAGTTTATAGTTTATGATTTTCTTTGAATAAATAAATGGGATGGCTTATCTACTGTCTTTTCGAAGTGGCTTATCGGAACAACATTGTCGAAGTAGCTTATCGGTATTCAGTTTATTTAAGCGAACACTCATACTAAAACTGAAAACCATCAACCATAGCTAAAAAGAACGCACTACGCGAGAGCATATTCCTGATCTTGCGCACGCAAATGGTGGGCACTCTACTGTATGCATGCAGCCCCTTCTGCCTTAGCTTTTCTAGAGCCATGATTCCATTTTATCTCCACTTTTGCCCCCTCTCTCCAACATTTTCCACTTTGCAAGGGAAGAAAGTCCTGGGAAGCCAGGGTTTTGTCGAGACAAGGTGTTCTTACGTGGAACGGGCCGCGAAGCATAATACATGATGGTGCATGTATACGGCACATATAGAAGGTTTCATGTATTATATCATGTCGGATTCCATCCATCATTGCTCAATGAACAGATCTTTTTACGGTTCCTTTCGTGAGGTTTACATCTCTTTTATTTGTTAGCTGCCTACTAGTCCTGACATCGCTCGTTAGCTGAGACTGTCATATGGTTTTTTTTAAGTAGATCAACACCCTATATTCGGCCCCATTTGTAACACGAGAAATTTTTACCATCGTATAAAAATTTGTTGCTTTGCGTGAAATCCATTTGGAATTCCTGTCCAACAAATTAAACATGCCCTTAGGACGGAGTATGCATGATGTTCGATGGGCATGAGACTCATTGGTGCATGATGATAAGGTGGTAAAGGAGACAAGTAGGAGTGGATCTAGAATTTTGTTACGTCTTACGCTAGAGAAGGTTAGATGCCACTATTACTTAAGTTGAAAGGGAAAATTGCGCATTTAATTTACTTAGACTTACTCGAACTTTATACTGATAAATATCGCATGCATCAAACTAGAGCCTAGGCTATCTGAGGTGTGAATCTGCCCCAGAAGACATGTGACTAGACCATTGCCACAACAAACAGATGCGCATACGGCGAAGGGAACCCAAAAAGGAGAGATGAGCCTAAGAGCTGAGACCACTTTTCTTGGAACTTGTTTTAGTGAAGGAGTTTTTTTAGAGGTTTAGTAAGGAGGTTATCGGCTTTAGTCCCATTTAGGATTCACATTACTGGTTTTTATTTTTTTTTTATCAGAGGGGGCTGTTAAGTTCGATTTGATCGATTTTCGGTTTTTTGGAGAAATTCGGTCTAGAAAAATCAAATAAAAATTTAAATTTAAATTCATACTGGCCAATAACTGGCCGAAAATCGGTTGAAAATATTGGCCGAAAATTTTAAAACAAATTTTAGCAAAAGATTTCTTATAAATTTGACAAAATTTACGTAAAATAAATTTTCCGGAGCCAGTTTAGATTTTTATCGGGAGTCTCCAATAAACTCGGTAAAACCGGTTACCAGCCAAAAAAAACCCTTGTCCCATCGCATCGCGCGCGCCAACAGCGACCAAGTTGCACTCGGTTCACATCTGGAACAAGAACAATAAGATCGCATACACTTACATAGGATGATGTATTCACTGCTCAGGCACTAACACTACTTTTCTCGGTACTATCTGGCATATAAACTCCGTCATTAACTGTTCGTTCAAAGGGTTAAAGAGAAGTGGATTATGTCCATTGAATTTAATTTTGAGGCGCTACCAATGCCAGCTTAAATTCTCTAAGGACGTTATAGCTATCAACTCCGAACCAAAAACAATCTCTCTAACACTTATCAGATGTAAGGACGTTATGGCTCAGTTTCCATATTAGGGCTGTTAAGAAATGTAGGGCATGGTATGGACGCCAAAAATGGCTATATGGTTGTAGTGCACGAACGGCTGCTTTGTTCGTTCCTCGGAAGATCAGAAGTCAGAACTGAATTAATTTGACCTTCTGATAATCCAATCATGAGCAGGAAATATCGGGCGTTTAATTCCATATCCACATGCGTCCGGCCGGACAAACTGTACATACCGTTGTCACTGTACACCGATAGAGCACTCTGCAAGCTTTCTGGTACCTCTGAAGAAAGAACCCTTATCTGCTAGATTAAGATCGGCACTAACAGTAACATCCAATGCCAGGAGATCGATGGCACATTCATGCACATCTCTTCTTGTTCCGCAGGGATCGATGAGCTAACCTGAACACTCGATTCTGAAGTGACAACGAGCTGCATATGTTTTCCATGGATGGATTTGGATTCGATCGATTGCCGCCGGCCACTGCAACCCGCCATCGTTTTCTCAGAGGAGAACAACTGGAGCAAGGAGAGAGTACTTGCATTGCATTGACCTGGGGCGGAATCTAGCATTTATGTGAGAATCAGAGCCCGAATGATTGAGAAAAGAAGCATCGAACATGGGGGCAAGTTGCATGCGGTGAGTAGTGGCGGTCCCGAACGCTAGCTGATATGCATGTACAGTGCCGGAAGAAGAGAGGAGAGGAAACGGAATTGGACGTATCGCCGTATAGGCGAGCGAATTCGATTCAGCAGCAGCGTGACCGAGGCAGGCCCTATCCGAAATGGGCGACCTGACATTGGCACCTCCAAATCTCCAATGGCCATACGGACGACACTTGTGCTCTCACGCGCCCACGTGTCACCTAATAGAACGGGCTAGGTCTATTGCCATGCATGATGCTTTTTTTTTTATGGAGATGTTCATGGAAAGAAAGAATTTTTTACGGAACGACTATACGAGAGGATTCTAAATTATATTACGCTGAACTATTACAATTTAAGATAGTTGAAAATTTGCATTCGCATTCATTCGAAAAATTAACACAGTGTTGTCTTAATTGGATTGCTGAGTAACTAATTACAAGCCATGGTGCCATGCGTGTAAGGCTATAAACGAGCCTAGCCTGGCAAGCTCGAGCTCGGTAGAAGTACAAGCCGAACTCGAGCGAGCTTGAGATTGCCGTCGAGCTTTAAGCTCGGCTCCTGTAGACTTGGTAGCGTATGAATCACAGAATCAGCAAAAACAGCCACAATAATACTGCAATGGCAATCATTTTTTCAACCCCATCGAACTGAATCTAACAAGGCAAGTCAACACAAAACAAAATAAAATGTAAAATGTTGCTAACCACAGCAGTAGAATCCGATCGGCTCACCTGCTCAGCCATGGGCATGATGAGTCGGACGTCGCACTCGCAACTGCGCGATGCAGTGCAGCCACCACCGCGTGCACGGTGACAGCGGCCACGTCCAGTGCGCAATCCAGTGCCAGGTCGACCTCCTTCATCTGCAGTGGGATCAGCGTGGGCGGGTCGAGGCGGCCGTACACATAGGGCTGGTAGCTGGGCACGTCAGGGGTGTCGACCGCGCTGGGGTCGGCGACCACCGCATACACCATCGACACCGAGGGCAGCAGCAGGGTGGCCACCACATCGGGCCCTCGCTCCATACCCGCTAGCAGCTTCGACAGCTGCAGCCCGCCCAGCAGCACCAGCCGCTTGGACAGCTTGAGCCCGTCCTCCACAGCGCGCATGAAGTCCTCCATGGGATGGGGACGGATGATGCCCGGACCGCACCGCCTCTTCACTCCCTCCAGATCCAGATCCAGTAACACCCATAGATTCTAACGGAGTGGGCTGCAGCCGGTGGGGCTGGCCAGAGGAGGGGGCTAGCCGGTAGGGGAGGTTGGTGGAGGAGGAGGCGGCGAGCCGGTAGGTGACACCGGTGGGGGAGGGAAGCGGGGAGCCAGTAGGGGATGTCAGCGGGAGAAGCAGCGACGAGGTCAGAGGGGCGCAGATGCATAGTACAGAAGTGGAGGCGCGAGCAGTGAGCCAGTGACAGAAATAAGGGAGGGAGGCAGTGAGGTCGGAGAGGAAGGGGATGGCCGCGAGCCCATGAGCATGAACAGAAGTGGAGACCGGCAAGGGGAAATTTTGGGTGTGGGAGACAGGATGAGAGAGAGGAGAGATATTTTGGGGGCGGCGAGGGGATGCGACCGAGGTCGTATTTTTTTTGCTGAGCCTTACGTATTAGTGTCGAAGCTCGTTAGCTATTCAAGCTCAGCTCATTGAAGCTCACGAGCTTGGCTCGTTTGGAGCTCAAGCAGCTCGCGAGCCTCGAGCTTTTTTTACAACCCTACATGTGTGTTGTGATTGCCTTTCTACTTTTCTAGTGCTAGATGAGGCTCTCTATCCATTAGTTGTGTCATGTATGCAGTGGCAAGCATTAATGAGGTCCTGTTAGCCACTGTTGGCCATGCATGCCATTGAGAAGCATTAATGTTGCCTTACAGATTCAACGGAGAAGCCTAGTTGTTTTACTGTAGGATCAGACAAGCAACAGAGGAGGGTATATGGTGTCTTAAAAAATTCCCTCTAAGTATTTAAAAGACTTGGGTCGTTGGCGACCAGTGAGAGTCTATAACCTGAGTAGTCCAAACACGACTTGCATGGTCGACGACCAGTGAATGGTCGAAAATCAGTATAGTCAAAGCAAGTCAAAACAAGACTAGAGTGGTTGAAAACCAACATGGTCGATGACCAAGGCGTAGTCGAAAACCAACATGGTCGACAACCAAAGAGTGGTCGAAAACCAACGTGGTGGATAACCAAGGAATGGTCGAAAAACCAATGTGGTTAAAAAGCAATGAGTGGTCTATAACCGACATGGTCGATAATCGGAGTGTGGTCGCAAACTCGAGTGTTCAAAGTAAGTTGAAACCCAACCGGTGTGATCAACAACCAGTGAGTGGTCGAAAACCAAAGTGGTCAATGGCTAGTAGCTGCGATACTACTGCTTCTACACCAAAGTCAGAAAGAATAGGGGTTTTCAGCATGACCATAAGATCCCAAATCCACGCAACTTTTGATTGACTGATTCAAAAGTCGTGAAACTGAATCGCTTAAGGTCACAGGAATTTATTCCATTCGATGATCGACAGAATAATTGTCAAAGTTCCTACCATTTTGCAATCTAATGAAAAGGGCACCAAAATAGAGCCAAAACCCCGATCGATGAATACAACCTGCTCGTGGATAGGTGATGGCCAAGATGGCTCTAGAAGTATTCCCACATGCCACAGCAAGCTAGAAACACCAAAGAAAATGATCCAAAACCCCTTGAAACAGAAATCACTCAACGAGGCCAAGAACAAGCAGAAATCAGGTTTCCTCGTTAATCTTTCTATCAAAGTGCCTCGATGGGTGGAGATGTATTCACAAGGATTATCTCCATAGATCTCTTACATATTCTTGGCACAGCAAAATCACAAGAAGAAAAGAAGAGAGATCAAAACTAACCAAAAGTCAAGTATATCAATCAAGAACGAAAGGGATTCAAGAGTTGCACAAAGATTGATATATTGCTTACTTGAGAAGATAGGTTTTACGGTCACTCCACCTTGGAGGACAACAAGTACCCAAGGTACTCACTCTCAAATCCCTAACTCTAACAAGAAAGCATAAGAGAGATGGGTTAGATGGAATCCCTTCTTGTCTCCCTATCAACCCCTTTTATAAGTGAGCAACCAGCCACCTAACTCTTAGTGGATCCAATCCACTATTACAATAGGGGAACCCGTTAACCCTATACACACTGGGTTTTACTTTCTCATACACAATACCTAAACCACTTAGGCCAACATTACAGTTTCACACACACCGCCACTTTTTCGGTATTAGGAAATTTACCAAAATGCTCCTCTACCAGTTTCCACGAAGCTTTCCTTTGAGTATGACGAGCACCCGACTTCCTTGACCACACAGGACCTGGCTCTTCCCTGTCTACCTTGTCGTTGCCTGTCATGTCCACCACCGGCAGCTCCCACTCTAGTTCCTCGTCGTCCCAGCTTGCAACCACTCCACATAGCCTCGGTCATCTTTGGTGTCTCCTTGACCATTCTGGATCTCAACACTACCCTGTGCCTAGTCCTAGTCCTCCAACATCTCACCATGACCAAGCTCTGAAGTCCTTCAACCAGCACAAACAAGCAAACCATCATGTAGGATCGCACAATACACATAGTCATCGCAATGTAAAATGTATGCAACCAAACCATTGATCCTAAGCTTAGGACCAAACAATAATCCATGTGCACATATGCAACAATTTAGATCAATCGAACACCACTCATGACTCAAAAACATCAAGGATTAGGCCCTGGTCAAAAACCCACTATCTGGTCGATCCACAGCTGGTCCGACTACTAGCCCACAAGTGATCCGACCACTGATCCCAACCGATAAGACACGAGTACTCGAGATACTTCGAAGGATACAAGAATTGAAACACTCGAAGCATACGAGTACCGACCGTGAGGCCTTTGGCAATCGATCGCAAAAGCCTACGACTATCGATTGCAAAGTCTACGACTACCGATCGCAAAGTCTATGACCATTGATCATCGACCAGATATTAAAGCTGCGACCATCCATGATCGTTCTGCCAATTGGACCACTCAACACAAGGCCATTCGGACTGCCTAACACAAGGCCGTTTGGACCACCCAACACAGGGCCGTTCGAACTGCCTACCACAAGACCGATCGGACTACCGACTACCAAACATAGTCCACACCTCTGATTACCGTTTGCATCAAAGCAAATAGCCCAAGCAGAAAGCAATCTTTGCAAAAAAACACTTAACCTCTCCAAAAAAAATTACAATGGTTCATCACAACATTTTTCTGGACCTTCTCATATGGTCCTTCATTTACTGTTATTGAAAACAATACTTCTTGCATGTATGCAGTCAGCGGTTCAGTCACCTCGTAGTTTCGGTGTGATAGTCTTGTGAGTTTTGAATCGCGGAATGGATTTTGGTCACTAAGATTAGTGATCATATGTTACATGAAGTATGTTTTGATTAATGTGGATCAAGTTGTGAAGAAGTTATGCCTGAAAACGATTTCTTTTGCCTTTGTATGTGCAAGATCGTTTGGAGTCAACCATGGTCAATGGTGAGAATCGAGGTTACACTCATGGAGGAGCCGAGGCCCATAACGATTGAGGATATTGGGTGAGGTGGTGAGCTTAAACATGGCATAAGAAAGGCTGAAAATGTTGAAGGCAAGTTCGAACAACGGGGTTATATCATGTGGCTTGGTCAGTCTAAGTGAGGCATGGTCTGATAGAACCAGAAAGGGAGAGACTTACCAACACGTGATAAGTCAGTGATGCACCTACACGTTGCAAGCATGGCGATGACGATTGCTTATAATGGAAAATGAAGATCGGGTCAAGGAAGGATATTTTGATAGTTTGGCCAAAATACCGGAAACTATATTGGATCGAAACCGCAGCGCTTGAGCTGTACTCAAGAGAGTGGTTTAGGTCAAAAAGAAGCTAATTTGATCAAGATGAATCAAGGTTAAACACTTAGCGGATTCGAACTTATACACTTTGAAATTCGTGCATAAGTGAACATATGTGAATAAAAACCTATGTGTATGGGTTTATCGGGTTTTCTACATTGTACTAAGTGGATAATATCTAATAAAGGTTAGACGTGGCTGGCTAGCCTATCTATTTAAAGGATTAGGATAAAGACTTGTGGTTAACCATCCAACCTACCTCTCTTATGCTCTCTTGTTTATAGTTAGGGTTTGAGAGTTGAGTGTTTGGTGTGCTCTCTGTCCTCCAAGGTATAGCTATAAAATTTTCCTCCTCAAGTAGCAATAGAATCAATCTTTGATCATCTTCATGATTATCTCTTGTGTTAATTGATTTGGTTGGTTTTTTCTTGATTTGCTAAGGACGTATAAGAGATAGAATAATATCTAGAAATCAATCTCCACTCATCTAGATACTTTGGTAGCAAGTTCATTGAGAAACTCGGTTTTTGCATATTTTTTATCTTCAAAGTGATTTCTTGATCTGAGAGTTTTTAGAGTGATTTATTCGATGTTTTTATTTGCTGTGACATGTGGGAACATATCTAAACCCATCTTGGCTATCCTCTATCCACGAGCAAGTATTAATTATCGATTTTTGTTTTTGATCGATTTTGATACAATCTATCTTCAAACTGAAAAATGTCTCACCTTTGGCAATGATTTTCACCATCGTTTGTTGGAATATGTTCCTGATATCCTAGAGAAGATCCCTACAAATTTTTATATCACTTGGATCTACGGATCAAAAGTTTTATGAATTCTTCGCTCGTGAAATCGTGTTGAAAGCATTGTTTATCATGAAATTACTATAGCGGCGGTAGTACATTAAGGGGGTACTGTAGCGATAGTACCGTTTCTACTGTAGCAAGCGGTGATACCGTGATACTGTAGCGGTATTACCAAAATTACTGTTCATGTATCGGTTTTTAATTTCTTGATTTGTGGAGTTTGTGCTGGATTTCCATCCTAATCTTCATAGCTTTATAACTATTTGAGTATAGGATTGGTGAATACTTAAAAAAATTAGTGGCACCATTTATCTCCCTTTATTACCATCTTTGGTCTTACATCTACAAGACTTTGTATCTTTAAATTCATATTAAAACACTTTAAATTGTATGATACGTAGCAGAGTAAATCAACTCTCTCTTTATATGATCACATATTATGATTTGAAAGAGGTCTAGACAAAGTTCTAAAGATAAGGTGCTTCATAGGATTTATTTCCCGTTGAATAGCAACTCTCTCGTAAACTCGCAATGCGGCTTTCATGAAAGCGATCATCACGTGGGTGAAAATGCCAGCCGAATAGAACTCTCAATATCTCGTAAAATGGCTTTCATGGGAGTGATCGCCACATGAGGATAGAGTTGACGACTTTCTGATTGCATTAGATTAAACCAAACCTTGTCCTCTCACATCACATGAAGTCAATCTCATATAAGTATTTTTACTTACTACTTATGATCACCAACATATGGCGATAGCCGACGTTCGTGGGATCAATAGGCCCGTGGAACGACAGGCACGCGTCAGGCATCCATGGCGGGACCTACACAGGGGTTCCTCCTTTCATGTCATGTATGCAAAGGAGGAGAGCGAATGGACCCAAGATAAAGCTTTGTCATTTCTAGCCACAGGCATTTGGCATATCCAGATAATCATCAGGCCAAATAGTTCTTTGGCCATGGAATGAAAACGATTTCCATGAGTAGTGCAGGCCGAGGTATCGCTGCTTACATGCCATATCTTGACGTGACACACAGTGGGCCGGATAGCCTAGCTAGCTGCCTAGCTTTGAGAAGGGAAAAACATTGTTAGATATAAAGACTTTCTCACTCTAAAAGCTAGTTAATGAGATAAGCAACTCTTCTAATTTTAAGTTAGATCTCTTGTTCTTCCACAATTAATGTAAGATTATTCCAACAATCTTCCCTTCACATATTGATGTCCCTCAGCCCATCACCGCCCTTTCACCGTACACCGACGGTCCCTCAGCATCACAGTCCATCAGGTGTTCACACACTAGTGTCCATTGGGCTAGATGTTAGAACCGGACTCTTATACCACTTATTGGATGGTAAGGGTCTTCTCACCCTAAAAGTTAGCCAATAAGGTGAGGGACTTTCCCACTTTTAAATTAGGTATCTTGCCCTTCCACAACTAATGTAAGACTATTCCAACAAGCACAACATGCGCATGTGTGTAGCTATAGCAAAAAAAGATGATGGAGAAGAAGAAAAAGAGGAAGAACAACCTAACCTCTTCTTCTCGTTTTTTTAATCCTCTCTTTGTGGTAGGATCTTCTTGTGGTCAAGCTCAGAACCAAGTTTCACACCCCAAAGATCTTCCAAATAAGTACATCTTCGATGACGAACGTCTTGAGAATGTGTGGTGGAGCAGGGTTGAAGAGCTTGACTAACTCAGAGATTCTGGGCAGGCGCTCAGAAATTTTGCTCGTAGGAGTATGAATATGAGTATTGATAACTCAAATATTCATACTTTAGCTCTTATTTCTCACTGCCTTTTCTTATCCAGAGAATATTAGAAGACATGGCAACCGTGGCTGAGTACCACAGGCAGCTAATGCTCCTACAACAAGAGAACGTCAAACTCTCCAAGAAAGCAACAGCATCGTAAGTCTCTTAACTTATGTAGTCATATTCTACCTTGACCACACAACTAGAATTTCAAGTCTACCTTTAACCTTTGTAGGTCTTGGCTAGATGCAGAGGTCTTGGCTGCTGCGCTCAAGAACGAGAAGGCTGATGCACGAAGGCTAAAGGAAGAAAATGTTAATTTATTGATAAGCCTCATAAAAGCCAACTCTGATGTCAAAGCCTTGGAAGAAAAATAAATAGTAGTAAACCCTGAAACTTAAGTTTGTTTATCTGTACATCTTTCTAGCCTTTCTTTTATCTTTCTCTTTTTAACAGAAAGAGATTGAATCGAATAAGCTGCTCACTAAGGTCGAAGAGAAAACTAAAATGATCGGAGAGCTTACTCGTATTAGCAAAGAGAAAGGCGAGAGGATAAAGCTGCTTGATACTCAGCTATCATATAAGAAAAACTTTACCTACGACCAGTTTTTGAAACTAGTATTGTAGGACTTACAACTACGTGGTCGTAGAAGGACTTACGACCAATGGTAATCGCAGTTAGATTTTTCAACTATGTGGTTGTAGAAGGACTTACGACCATATGGTCGTAGGAAAGCTTACAACTGTAACGAGTATTGCTTTGACTAACTTTAACTCTTTCACAGAGTCCATGGTTAAAAAGAAGCATCTTTCTGAAGCAATGACTAGTAGTGAGGAAAAAATGAAGTCAATGAAGGCAAGCCTTCAAGACTGTGGTATTCTTCTAAACAATCTACTCGATGACTTTGGTACGGAAAAGATGATTCCTCCTGAGGAGACTACATTCGCTCATACGAGTACGATTGCACTATAAGCCAAGACTTTGGAAAAGCACTTTGCTACTCTGAGGGTTGTTCAGTCGGAGTCGATCAGAGATGGAGTTAGGAGCGTTGTAAGCTGTGCGTTGGCAAAACTCAAGGTATATGATTGGAACCTAAACTTACATCTCATCGAGCACGACTTCACCTGCTCTTTGGAGGAGGCGTCTCGCCTGATTGAAGTAAAGCCATTTGGATGAAAAGCGTCTGAAGAAATAGAGCTTGGCTCTTCCTCTCCTTCAAAGTAGAATAGTTTGTAAATAAAAATAACTTTGTAAAGATATACCTTTGGGAGATGAATGAATTTTCTTTTTCCCACAATTTATCTTGTTGAGCAATCAGTACTCATAAGATAAAAAAACGAAATGCAAAGAGAACGGAGTTACAACTAAGAAATAAAGCTATATGAATAACTATATCCCAGCCCTGACTAGTTACTTAGTTTATATGAATAAACTAAGCAAATAGTATAAAGTGAAGTATGCTGAGAGCAGAGTAATATATCCGACCATCGTTGTCAAATTCATTTGTCACGTACTGGCAGCACAAGTGAGGAATGAGTCGATGCTAGCGAGTTCCTTCTGGGCAGGACCACATGTAGAGAGGAGTGACTCTGACTAGGTGATGTTACCTCCTTTAGACTAGGTTTAAACAAGTCAAAGACATAAATGATCAAAGGATAAACACTCATATTGCCTTCTATTATATTCGTCCAACGTGTTCGTAGACAACGCAATTGTTGTATACTGGTAGCAAGAGTTAGGAACAGACTAACACTAGAAAGCTTCTTCTAGTGGGCAGGACCACATATAGAGAGGAGAGACTTCGGCTAGTGGTATTCCCGTATCCGACCAGTCAAACAAATTAGATGCACTAAAAGTGGTTGAACTAATAAAAGAAAAGCTTTACAAGACATACGATAATAAAATTTTGCATAAACTGAAATTATTATTGAAAAAGGGGCATAAATGTTTGCACATAGAATTTGCATAATTGGATGATATTCCAAGAGTTCAAGAGAATCTAGCCGTCTTACATAGCAAGTAGTACAAAACTAGGGTGTGTGACTTCGACCACAATGTAAGGACCTTCCCACTTGGGGGAAAGCTTGTTCCGATTAGATTGGGATTGGATTTTCCTCAATATCAAGTCACTTATAGCAAGGCTACGAGACTGGAACTTACAATCATAGTATTTATGTATGGCTTGCTAATAGACCGCTAAATAGATTAAGGTTTGTTTCCTCTTTTCTTCGAGTAGGTTGATATCATCTGCTCGAAGCTGTTCTTGGTTAGAGTTACTGTAGTTCTCGACTCTTGCCGACCGGATCTTTAGTTCTAGAGGAAGCATGGCTTCAGCCCCAAAAACTAGGAAAAAGGAGTTTCGCCTGTTGCCCGAATCAGAGTTGTGTGAATCGCCCATAATACTGAAGGCAATTCTTGAACCCAAGCCCCCGAGAGTTTTACTAGCTAGTCGATGTCTTGATATTTAGTTCCTTGCATTATTTGACCATTCGAACGCTCAACTACCTCGTTACTCTGTGGATGGGTGACTAAAGTAAAACATAATTTGGTGCCTAATTTGTCACAAAATTCTTGGAAGTTTGCACTCAAAAATTGCTTACCGTTATCTGTAATTATCTGACTTGGGACTCCAAATCGAGTAATTACACTTTTCATCAAGAACCTTTTTGCAGCTTTCGTTGTTATCTCAGCTATTGGTTCAGCTTCAATCCACATCATAAACGTATCAATAGCTACGAGGAGGAACTCGAAGCGCATCGGCGCTCTTGGGAATGGCCCAAGATGTCAAGACCCTAGGTTGCAAAAGGCCAAGACAAAGAAATCATTTTAAAGAGCTTGAGCTGGTTGGTGTATTTGCCAGCTATGAAACTAGTATTGTACACATTTCTTAACTAGATCTTTGGCGTTGTTGAGGGCTATTGGCCAATAGAAACCTTATCGAAAAGCCTTACCGACCAACGTTCTATAGAAAGTATGTGCTCCACAGATGCCCCCGTGTATGTTATGAAGGAGTTTTAATCATTCTTTCTGCGATATACATCACATAAGAACTCCTTGAGTACCCCTCTTATAGAGTATTCCATCGACCAAGGTATACATCCTAGCCTTGTGGGCAAGACAATTTGCTACGGGATCGTCGTCGAGTATTGAACCCTTCCGAAGGTAGTCATAGATGGGAGTTATCCACGTCTCTTCGTACTCTAGAGATACTGTCTCATTAGGGGTTGTCTCTGGTGCTTCGACCAGAGATGGCTTCTGGAGCCGTTCTAGGAAGAACCCCGGTGGTACTTGTGATCGGGAAGAAGCTATCTGAGCCAACTGGTTTGCGAGAAAGTTATCCTTCCGAGGGATATACTGTAACTCAAAACTAAAAAAATGCTTTTCAAGCTTTCGTACTGCCGACAAGTACTAAGACATGATCGTACTCAAGCATTGATACTCTTTTCCAACCTGATTTATGACAAGTTGAGAGTCTCCTCTTAAGAGTAGTCATCGAATCCCGAGCACTTTAGCGGCTCGTATGCTAGCCAACAAACCTTCATACTTAGCGACAGTTGCTGGAAATAGCAATTGGATGAAATACTTTAATGTCTCTCCCACAGGAGATTCCAGGACACCCCAGCCCCCGAGCCACTTAATGTAAATGACCCATTGAAGTACATCGTCCACAAGTCGTAGGAATCGTACTGTTAGGGATCTTGAACAGGTTCAAGATTTGTCCATTCGCCGACAATGTCTACCAAGATCTGGGATTTAATGGCCATTCAGGACATGAAATGGAGGTCAAAATCCCCAAGTTTGATTAACCATTTTGCAATACGCCTCGCTGTTACTCAGCGACACTGTTAGTTGCTGGAAAGAGCAATTGGATGACATACTTTAAGGTCTCTCCTATAGGAGATTCCAAGACCACCCCAACCCACAAGCCACTTAATATAAACGACCCATTGAAGTACATCGTCCACAAGTCATAAGAATCGTACTATTAGAGATTCTAAATAGGTTCAGGATTTATCCATTCAGTGACAAAGTCTACCAAGATTTGGAATTTAATAGCCGTTCGGGACACGAAATGGAGGTCGAAATCTCCAAGTTCGACCGACCATTTTGCCATGTGCCCCGCTGTTTCCTTATTCTGGAGGACCTCTCTTAAAGGAAACTTAGATAGCACAATTATCTTGTGCGCTTGAAAATAATGCATCAACTTCCTCAAAGCCATGAGGAGGGCACAGAGAAGTTTTTGGACATGAGGGTAGCGCTCCTTAGGACCGTGTAAAACTTCACTTACATAGTATACTGGTCTTTGAACACCCTCGCGCTCTGCAACCAGTACAGCACTTACTGCCTATGGCATGGCAGATAGATACACTAAAAGTGTCTCTCCTATTTTTAGAGAAACTAGGGTAGGACCACTCATAAGGAATCTCCTAGCATCTTTGAAAGTGTCATTGGCCTCTTTTGACCACTCGAAACCCTCATGTTTCCTCAAAATCTTAAAGAAAGGAATGCCTATTTATCCTAGTCGTGCGATGAAACAACGTAAAGCTGCCATGCACCCAGTGAGTTTCTGGACCTCTTTCTTCGTGGTCGGAGGGTGCATCTATTCAATGGCCTTGATCTTCTTATGATTTGTTTCGATACCTCTTATCGAAACAAGGAATCCGAGTAGTTTTCCTGAGGAAACGTCAAACACACACATTTTAGGATTGAGTTTCAAGCAATGCTTTCTCAGATTGTTGAAGGTCTCCTACATGTCTGAAATATGACTAAGCCATTTAATACTTTTTACAACCACATCAGCGACATAGGCTTCCAAGTCTCGGCCCATTTGATGTATGAACATTAATTAAATCAAATGCTAAAAAGTTAGACAAGCATTTTTCAAACTGAATGACATTTTGACAGCAAAATACTCCAAACGGGGTGATAAACGCGGTTTTCTCTTCATCTTCTGAAGACATACTGATCTGGTGATAACCAGAGTATGCGTCTAAAAAGCTTAATATTTCACAACCAGTAGTAGAATCTACTAATTGATCAATACAAAGAAGCGGAAAATCATCTTTAGGACAAGTTTTATTTAAATAGGTATAGTCTATACATATATGCCACTTACCGTTAGACTTTTTTACCATTACAGAATCAGCCAACCACTCTAAGTGATCGACTTTTCTTATGAAGCCTACTTGTAGTAGCTTGTCTAATTCCAACTTGATATATTCTTGTCGATCTGGTGCACATCTCTGTAATTTTTGTTTTACGGGCTTCTTATCAGGCTGTAGAGCTAGCCTACGCTCGATCACTTCCCTGGGGACTCCGAGCATGTTGGACGGCTGCCACGCGAACACATCTATGTTTGCCCATAGGAAAATGATGAGAGCTTCTTCTTATGCAGGGTCAGAAGTAACTCCAATGCGAACTGTCTTCGAAGGTTCCTCTGGGTCCAGAGAAATTTTTTTGACTTCTTCGTTCAGTTGTGGCGCAGCTTTAGGCTTCGAGTGCTTCCTCGAAGGCTGTACCTTGGTGACTTCCTGAGTTGGTAACTATCCGACCATCTTGAGTGACTTGCGATCGCACGTCAGTGCCATCTTCTTATCACAACAGACTGTAATGACTCCTTTGGGACCTAACAACTTGAGACATTGATATGCATAATGAACAGCTATCAGAAGTTGTGCCAGAGTTGGTCATTCGAGTGTGGCATTATACGCCGAGTTGAAGTTGACCATATCAAGGGAGAGTTTTTCTGTCTTGAAGTTTCCTAGAGAATTGAATGTAACAGGCAGAGAAACTTGGCCAATGGGCTTGGCTAAAGAATCCGGTACGATTCTGTGAAATGAATACCGCACAGGCTTTATTTTGGTATGAGGAATTTGCATCTCGTCCAGGGAACTAACAAAAAAATATATAAAGAACTACCACTATCAATCAACATGCGATTTACTTGACAGTTGTTGATGATGAGCTCGACCACGACCGGGAACTAGGGGTGAAAACGGGCCGGGTATTTCCCGCCCGCCCGACCGCCCGTATTAAAGCGGGTCAAATTCGGGTACCCGGGTGCTTATACGGGTATAGGATCCGAATACGGGTATTTATTGGCGGATATGGTATCGGGTTTGGGATGTCGGTATCCGACGAATACGGATTACCCGGTAAAAATACGGGTATTACCTGGTATACTATTCGGATATTACCCGCATTGCTTCGGCCATCTGAACTCCGAAATCCGTTCACTGGCTCACCGCTCCAACTCTTCTCCAGACTTCCAGAGTCCAGACTCCAACCATTCGGTTCGGCGGCTTCGGCCATTCTTTCCTGACCTCCTCGCCTCGTCGATTCCCCAATCCCCATCTGCCCGACTGCCCGAGTGCCCGACGGCGGACGCGGCGGCACCCCAGGTCTTCCCCTAATCCCCTCTGTGGACTTCCCAGCACCGCCTCCGCCCGTCCGCAGATCCACTCGGCGAGGCGGCGTAACCACGTAAGACAGGCACCGAGACGCGGCGGCGCCCCTGTTCTTCCCCTAATCCCCTCCGTCTCCGTTGATTCAACCTCGCCGCCACCGGATCTACGCCGCCAAGTCGAGGTACGCCAGATCTGAGACTAGAGTCTAGAGGATCTTTGCACTTTGCTTGAGGGGATTTGCTTAGCAAGTTAGCAACAAACCAGATCTGAGACAGAGGATATTTGCACTTTGCTTGAGGGGATTTGGCTGTGAAATAAACTGATGATCACAATCTTTGTTCGTTAGTATATTTTGAAGTACCAATTTCAATATTGCTTGAGGGGATTGTTCACTTCTACAATGCATTTGAGGATGATTCATATGTGTATATTGTGATGGAGTAAGAAGCTTCTACTAGCTTCTGCAGTTCTACAATGCATTTGAGGATGATTCATATGTGTATATTGTTCACTTCTACTAGCTTCTGCAGTTCTGCTATCACAGTCAAATATATGCCCGTGAACACATACAGTCACCCGTCAAATATATGCAGTTCTGCAGTTCTGTGAGTGTATATTTGCTTATTTGAATTTTGCTTTTCGATTGTAGGATGAACAAACTTATGATGGGTAGTGGTGATGCAAGTGTGAGTGCTTGTGCTAGCACAGGGGCATCTCCGGCTGGTACCTCAGTAGTTGGTACAGTGATGCTACGATTTTAGTACCGATGTATTGTTAGGCAGTACTATGCCCTAAGCTTCTAATATAGTTGCATTATGGATGTATGGAATGGTTGCATTGCTATTGTCTATGTGGTATAAAATGGTTGTTGCATTGACTTGATATCCGAATAAATATTCGTGACCGGTAGTGTCCGTATCCGTCTTGGTACATATTTGTTCCATATTTGTGCCCGATATTATCCGTGTTTGTATTCGTATTCGATACTATCCGTATTTGACCCGAATCCGATTAGAAAATGTGGGTTAGAATATGGAAAAGATGAGATCCGATCGTATCCGACCCGATTTCACCCCTACCGGGAACCAACCAGGTCGACTGATCTCTAGCGCTTCTGGTATTATTTGCCATGCACTCGATTGGGACAAAAGGGGCAGAGGAAACGGCAGTAACGTGGCACAATAGTTGCCTATTGAGCCGGGTAGGGCGCAGCATTGCTACTGTTTCATAGGGTGGCAGGATGTACGGGACGATGAGGAGAGGATGCCGCGACGCAAGAGTTTTGCTCCGCGACGATGCTACGATTTCCGCGAAGTTATTTTCTTTCCCATACGGGATTTGGATGCGGGGTATCAAACGGAGATAGCTTGCCTGTTCTTATCATACATTTCTTCTCTTTATCTGTTTGGGACTGTTCTATCCATACGTACTTCAATTCTTAAAAAAGGCTCCTCGCCATTATAATACGGGTGGGCCATCTAATAGATGTATAAGATTTATTTTTCTTGATTAAAGAGAGAATTTCTAGAAATTTTATTTTTTTTATTTAAAAATTATTGTAAGATTTTCTAGCCCTCTAAAACAAAGGTGATAACTTTAGTCTTCACCGATTGTTTGTAAATATATAGATACATACAGTGGGTTAATTTTGAGATGTCGAAAGTGTTTCAAAGGTGTCCATGCCGGGCTTTTGTCAACATAGCCAATTGCACATCTTCCTTCCGGTCCATATGGTGTAAGATGGGTGCCCAGTTGCAGAAAGTCGCGTGGGCTTTTGTTTGGGCCGTACCATTATTGTTCTTGCTTGTCCCTTTCAACTTTTTTTTTCTAATCTCAAAAAAAAAATCTGATTTTAAGAATAAGTTTACAAGCCACACATCACGGGTTCAGAACTAAAAAATCACAGTGAAAACCCCACACAAATAACCTAGCCAATCCGCTGTTAGTGGAGACTGAACACTAATCATCAACAAGAGAGAGGAGGACACAAGCACTGTTGGGCTATGCAACAGTTGGCCACGAAATCCTTTTACTGCTAGTTAACATAGCATGGGTTTTTTTTTGGGCAGCAGTATGATAATGCATGTATTGGGCAGCAGGAAGCAACGAAGAACTCAACCATTCCGCCTTCCCCTATGTAGCCCTACTACGCAGATCCATTTCCTCAGCTTGTACTTAGTTGAAGGTGTTAGAAATATGTGTAATATTTTAATTTCAAATTTTACTATAAAGTAAATATCGTAAATAGCTAATGATGCATAACTCAGCACTAGCAACAGGCAAATTATTGTATTTTAAAATATATACAGAAACAGAATTTAAACAAGTCAATCGGTCACACGAATGACTTACAATTGGGTGTGAAGAAAAACAAGAAGCAGTGCAGAACGTAGATATCGCAGTGAAGTGAGCGGTCACGCAGATGTGCATAGTCCAACAACCATATTGCTGCGCCCGTGTAGATCTTCACGGCAGCAGCGGCTTGGAGATACTGCTTCCTTTCTTCATGGTGCACGCCGAAAAGAAGAGTCGATAAGGTTCAAACGGCGCAACACAACAGTACATGTTTGTAGGAGGAAGAAATGAAAGCAGTGATTCTTAGCATTATACTTTGGACATCTCTAAGCATATACATAGATGCAAACTGTGGACTGATATGATTAAGCAATCATTTGCTCACTAGTAACTGACATATTTAACCAGTCATTTACTCACTGGTAACTGTCTGTCATCAAAACTCAATAAAAGCTTCAAATTCAAACGTTTGAATCTCATTCAAACAGAGAGAGTGATGCACGGTTCAGCAAAAATAAGATGGATTTAGTCTACCAAGTGGTGCGCCACGTCACGGCGCAGTTGTGCATCGCAATCACATTCAAACAGAGAGAAAGTGATACACGATTCAGCAGAAACAAGGTGGGCTTTGTCCGTCAAGTGGTGCGCCACGTCACAGAGTGGTCGTGCATCGCAAGTCACGCAATTTTCATGCGTGTGTGTGCGCGTGTGTGTGATAAGTCAAAACCCTTTTTATGCCATCACATCCATGTGTCATATGATTTAAGGAGTAGTAAGGACTTCAACTTATAAATTGATCTCCTCAATCTTGTTTTATCAATTTAGTACTAAAATATATATGCTTTGAAATTATAGAAGATAAGCCTTACTTATATGAATCTATTTTTAACAGAAGGACCGAATCGATGGCGCACAAACAAGGTCATGAAGTTCTGTAACAAAGCAATGGATTTACACAACGGTATCTCAGTCTTCACATACTTGGGGTTCTCTGTTCTCCGGAGATCTGGGACCTCAAATCAGCAGGATTCCTTCTGGAAGCGGATCAAATACGAATCGAATGATGCACCTATCACATTCGTATTTGTATTTGTAAACGAATACGAATGCAATTTGAATATGAATCAAATATTGTAACGAACACAAATTCGATTAGGATATCTACTCAATTCGGTCAAACCCAGATATCCTCGTACTTATGCAGTATGAAGATATTAATGACATTTTATTCTCATACAGTCACGCTTAATCATTCTAGTTTATTTACTTTACCTAAAGAAACACGAATTCACATTGAATTAAAAAAATTTGTCCAACTAATTAGTCGTATTGCAATAATATGTGTGTGTGTGTGTGTATATATTTCTTCACTGAATACGAATATAGATACGAATAGTCCAGATAAAATAATATTTCGGATGATAAAATTACATACCATATTCATTTTTTATGCGAATTCGAATACAAATAAGAGATAAATTGTTAATCGTATAAAAAATCTATATTGTAATTATGTCCTATCAAATAGGATAACCATATAATCCTTATCTATTTTCTCTGAAGAGGTTGGCTGATTGCAAAGATGCCCACCTAAAGTGATACACTACCAGAGCAACACCGTGTTTCGGCACCTCCAGGTGCCCACGTGTCACACAACTCCTGCTCTCTGCCAGGCTGGCTAGGCCATGGGCATGGTGGATGGACCAAGCCTGATCCGGTGGTGGTGGGTGTCTGAAAGCCTAAACCACGTACACCTGGTTATTTTATCCAATCATCCCCTACTATTTCCCGGGGTTCCCCGCGCGGAGAGCCCCTCCACGTCGCCCCCAGCGCTCCCTCGGCCGGCGCGTGGCGGCGAAATTTGCGTACGGTCGGGGGAGCAGTTTTGCGAAAAAGTCCCTGTGTTTTTCCGAAATTACGTAAAGGTCCTTTTTCTTCACGAAAAGGTCCCTACCAGTTTTTTTAGCCTCTCCACTTTGCAGGATAGCCCCCCGCGGTTTTCTAAATTACGTACGGGTCCTCCCTTTTTTACGAAAAAGACCTTCGACTTTTTTGAAAATACACATGTGCCTTCGGTTTTTTACAAAAAAGACCTTTAAATTTTCCGAAAATACGCATGCACCCTCGATTTTTTTAAAAAAACCCCTCACGAATTATCACCTCTTTTACTTCGGTACACACGGTGACTAGCGCGGCGTGACGCCGTGCCTATGAGGCTAGTTCAATTTACGTCAGAACAATAGAGGTTGTTGCTTGCTACCGATGATGTACAAAAGCAGCAAAGATCCATTGCACCCTGTATGTACAACGTACATCCATGCAGAGAAATAACATCTCAAATTGATCCACTCGCGTCCGACCCATATAGCCGTGCCGTCCTCGTGATCTTCGCGGCCTCGGGGTCTAGGCGCCGATGGTACCGTCCCCCTGCGGGTGTCGTGCCCCCGCTCGCTGTGTGGCCCCGATGGCTCTGCTCACGGCGCGAGCCCTTCGTGCATCCCCCTTGCCTCGCGTGCTCCACCTTGCTCCCTGGTGTGCGTGTTACCAGACCGTGCTCCCATTCTTGCGGATCTCCGGTGCTTCCGTTCTTGCGAATCGCCGGTGCTTTCTTCGGTTTCGGTTCGACGTTGCCATTCCCTCCACGTGCTTCCTGTGCTTTCTTCGGTTTCGGTTCGACGTTGCCATTCCCTCCACGTGCTTCCTGTGCCTGCTTCGTTTCGCTGTTCCCTGCTGCGGATGCGTCATTCGTCCTTGGTTTCATTTCGATTGCTTCTGATTCTTGCTTTTACCTCTTTGGCCCGTGCTTTCTTGGTTCGGGTTCTTGCTCACGCTCGGTGGCGTTCCGATTTTGTTCTTGTTCTTGCTTTTGATTCGTGTTGGATTCTTGCTCTACGTTCTCAGCCCGTGCTTTCGTCTCTGGTTTTTGGTTCCTCTTCCCTTCTGGAGAACGCGAGGCTTCTCCCCCCTCTGCCTACTCCTCCCGTCCATGCCCTCCTCTATCTTCTCGCTGCTCTGTCTCTCTTCTCTTCTTGCCTAGGGTTTCTGAGTTTTGGTGCGAGGTCTTTGGCTCTTTGCTCTTCGGCCCCCAAGATTGACTTCTACCCTTGGTTTTCTGCAGTTCTGAGGTTCTCCTATTCTACAATCTCGGTTTGTGGGTGCGGTTTTAGGATTCTCCTATTCTAAAATATGGGCTTCTCGGAGATTATTGGTCGTTTGTGGGGGAGGATCAGGCCTGCGTTCATGCATAACTTGGGCAGAGCTCAGAGCTTGATCGCCTCCTCCATCTGTACGGCAACATCGACCACATCGATATGGAGTTAAGTCTTCCTTCCTTTCGCGTATGTTCAATGCACATGCTCCCCAGTTTATTTTTTCCCCTATATTCATCTTTGCGGCCAACGATTCCTTGATTTCAGGTAATCTTTTCTTACGGCTGGACCAAAATGCCTACAGAAAATCACCTAATTGTTTTACTGTGATACAGATCGATGGAATGGTAGTTGCAGGCCTGCAGCCGTTATCCCATTTGGATGTTCACCCTGCTGAGGTAATTAACAATTGTATCTTGAACTTAGTTCGATTCATCTAAATGATTTAACCAATTTTAGCCATGTTAATCTCAAAAGCTCATTGTCATGCCTTTGTTCATTATGCTTCTTTGCATGGGCTGAGCATTTTCAGGTTGCCTCTAGAGATAGCCCACTGATCATATTGTTTATTAGTGCGCCTGTGAAGACAGATTCAGGTGCTATATGTTTTTTGAATTTGTTTATGTTGTTCTGCCTTGCTACGTTATTATTCAGGTGGATGAGAGGCTATGAACAATACCTTGATAAAACCGATGCGTAGCCAACTTTTTTTGGATGGTACAAGTATGAGCTTTCAACTATTGATACATGGCCATGTCCATTTTGGTGTTCATTTCAGATCCCCTGATAGCTCTAATGTTGTATCCACATAAAGGTAAGGATATCTCTTCATCACCCACTCAATAGCCAAGAGTTTTTAAATCCATTCTGTTATATTGGTAATTCGTTTGTTACCATAGACTGGCAGCTAGCTAACTGTTGTTGATTGAAACCGTTGCAGCATGGACAGCAAGAGCACATGTCTACGAAGCAAACGAGCCAAAAGATGATGATGAGATCAAAGCATAATTTTATGATGCCCCGGTACCCGTGTTCTCTTTAGCTGCCATAAAATAGAGAACTAGTGATGCATAATCTATTTAACTGATATGGTACTATCTACGTTTTACCGATACATGTTCTCTTCACATGTTTGGATATTAATATGTGGTGTCTCTCTCTGTTTGTTGATTGGCACGACGGTCGTTCCTCTCAAGATATATTTAGGCATAGAGAGATGGAAAACAGTGCCGGCTCTTTTCAATGTTCCTGTGGTGAGTTGCATTCTGAATTGGTTTTCTTCTGCTAAGTAAGAGGTTACAATTCCATGAATTTGGTACGTTTCGCTAATATTTTGTTTTTGGCTCAGTTTTATGTATCATTTAGAGAATACTGGATATGACTAAACATGATTCCCCTATTTTACACTTATTCTATCAGCTTTGTTGCACTAATTTTGTGCCATTGCCCTTGGTTGAAGCCATCTTCTCTCTATAAACTGAAAGGAATAAGTAGTCTGTATTTAGGAATCCTTTAGTTTGTGTTAGGAAGGTTTCCTTGATGATGTAGAAGATAGATGTGGATTCCATTTTCTGGGTTCTTTCCGTAATAGTGGTAGGCTCGAATTCGCTCAACACTTCTGTGGTTCTTTCAATAATATTGGCTGTCTCGGCGCATGGTTCTTGCTTGCACAGCATGACGTGTGCTCCACACTGACTGCCCTGGATTGACCGTATCTTTGCTCTTGTTCTATTGATTTGTGTTTAATTTCTTGAAATTTGGGAGTACCTTGGTTAATTTTAGGAGGTATTCTTTTTCAATACTGATGGAGGACTATTTATTTGGGGAGACTTCTTTTGCACCCTCCGCCTGCAGCTAGAAGATTGGCTCCAGTCAGGTCCCTAGTAGCAGCGCCAGCTGCTCCCGCACTGCAATGGTTTTTGGCCACCATAGGTTCTCTCTTGAGCTCACCCGTGTGATTCGAGAGGAACTCACCCCACTGTATCTTCTTTGTTTCCCAATGTGTTTCAGAGATTAACCCACAGGGTGCTTGCTAAAGATGGAAATTTTATCAAGAGCTTGAGGTTTGTGTGCTCTGTGCTCTTTGTTATTCTTTGATTGGTTCAGCTTCTGCGTTGTAAGGTCATATTTACATGTGTTCGAGAAATCGATCTACATCAGACAAGCAGTTTGCACTCTTTAGATGATACCTACCTATGACCAGTCTAAGTTGGCAATAGTTATACCTTTGCTTTCCCTGACAATGTTACTTTATTCGTGCTTTTATCACTGGTTGGATTTTATTTCCCTGTGATGTTCATCAATCGATTAAGATGCTTCAGCTTTTGTTATAGAACATCGGCTGAGGTGCTCAGGTACAAACATGTGACTGTTGATCTATCTTTTGCTGGGAATACCATCAACCTCATCTTGATCCCTCACGTTAATCACTTGTTGATGCTTTCTCAATCTTTCCTTTAACTTTAGCCTTGAGTTAACACGTGTATTTCAGACTGAATTATCGGTTAACATGTGAGTTAACTTAGTGTGATGTTCACAGGTTCTTGCAGTCAACATTGTCCCCATTGCTTTGTTTCTTTTCATAGGTTAATTTCCCCAGCAAATCACATGGTTCAGTGCCCAAAGTCCAACTATAGATGCCACACTAGGTTGTGAATCTTGGTGAGCAGATCAGTTGTAAAGGGCAATGCCGCTTGATCCCTGACCCACGAATGGCCAAAAGGTGCTTCGTCTAAGGTAACATCTTTGCCTAAAGCTTAACAACTATATTTTGATCAAAATATGCATCTTCACAGCCCCTAACCGTGTTGCCCATATTGGGTGCCGTTTACGTTTTGCTGGATATATTTCTTTTTGTTAGAACCGATGCACCATGTCTTATGTACAAGGTCTCATTTAGATTTTGTTTGTGTGAATTTCCTTTCTCTATAATTGATTAGTTTCATTAAAAGTATCTAGCCTGAAGAGCTGGCTTTGTTTTTGTTTATTTCAGGTTAGGTAGTGATGAAGTGTGGTTATATAGTTAACTATGTTCCTTCAATTCACATATGTTCTTAGGCCTAATGTGTGGTTGTCTTTGTACACATTTGATGGTGCAGAAATGGAGGCGTGGATAGAAGTGCTTCTATTTGGTAAGATATTGTCCATGACCTTTTTATGCGCAAACTTTACGTGAGGTCAGGCTATTGGTTATATGCAGATGATTCGTTGATACATTTGTGAGACTAGTAAAACGATGTTGTAGGTTAAACAGTTGCCTGTATCAACTTTTCGGTTTTATTTGGAGCTAATATTGTATTATGATTTTATTCAAGTCTGGAGCTAATATTGTATTATGGTTTTATATTATATATTGTATTCTACTTTTATTTAGGTATGTGTCATATTGGGATGCCTGCTTCAACTCATTGTGCTCATGTGCATGTGCACTTCTTCCAAACTTGGATAACACCAAAAGTAGACTAATTAGATGTTCGACTGACCTTCCATGCGGGCACGACTTCGCGTAGTTTTCTTTTCTTCTGAGTTGTGACGCTACTTCTGTTGAATTAGGCCATGCTCCCTCCTTGCCACCTGTCATGTGTTGCATAATGCCTTATGCCTCATTTATTCCCAGAAAAAATCAGGGAGAGTTAGCAAAACTCTATTGCAAATACCAGTTTTTGAGTACATTCCCCAATTTCTTCAGTTGCAACAACATAGTGATAATTTAGTTCTAACAACTAATTTATTTTCTTTTATGTTTTGTTCATACGCTGCAGCTCTCTATATTCCAGATTCTAATAGCTAAGGGGCTGGTATGTCACTAAAAAGTCTTTGTCCCAAACATGATAAGAATAGTAAGATTTAGCGGCTACTCATGTAGCATTTAGTTTTCTCGGTATCTTTTGAAGAATGCACCGTATTTTCTATTTATCATAGAATTACAGTGGAAAGAATTTTTAGGGGATTAGCTAACCTTTTTCTTACATTATTTGCAGATGATGCAACTTTGTGCATCCTAAAATCTCAGTAGGATTGATTCGTATACTCCAAACGTGGAAGAATAATAAGCTTCAGCAGCAACTCCTGATCTTGCATATAGCTTATGGCTCTTTCTTTTCCTAGGATCAAGTTAGTTTTCCCATGTTCATTTCTTTTGCAAGTGAAAAACTCACACAGGCCCTTGGAGCACATGTTGCGGTGTTCCTGAGATTACTTAAGCAATTTTGTTGTAACGTTGATGGTGTATTATATCCTTTTGCTGGCATTAGGCCTTTCTCTATTACTTAAAAGGAGTTGGTGGTGGTTCATCTGCCCCTCCATCTCTTTTCACATTAGTTTTGCACCGACAGGTGTGCCCGCCACTTCTCGCTCAGATGCACCCATTCCCCATAGGCCCACACCCCCAAACCCTTGCCCCTCTCGTGGCCACCTCCCCTAGCTCTTTTGTTCGCCCCGTTACCCTCGTGTGGCCGCCTCCCCTTGATCCGTCACTTGCCCTGTTCCCCTCGTCACCAAAAGGAAGATCAGGCGATCAGCTCCTCATGTGGGCGGACCCTGACCTTAATAGAGGTGTGGTGACCTGGGTCCAGTTGAATCTCAGCGGTGGCCCCCATTCCTTCTTTTCACCGCCACCACAAAAAAGCTCCCAAGCCAAGATGCCTCCCACCTCCTCATCAGTGCTGCGGGCCACCGTCACGTGCGTGGGTGATTCGGGCGATGAGGGTTTATCGGGGGCGCGTGGCTGGGGAGATGGCGTTAGAGGACGTGTTAGGGAAGAGCAGGAGCAACACTGTCATTACCACCATCGTGAACCTAGCGGAGGAGGCCAAGCTCGTGTAGAAGGGGGTCAAGGGGCCCGGCCACCAGGTCCTCACCATCTGCAAGTCGCTCATCGCCGGCGGCATTGCCGATGGAGTGTGAGTTCTCCACACACACTCTCTCTCACACACACAGATTAGATTTAGTTTCATTATGATTTTTTTATATTGGTATTTGATCCGTGTTGGATTCTTGCGGCTCGATGTCTAGGTGATTGAGATTTTCCGCAGTGGTTGGTTCAACCAACCAAAATAGAATGGTGAAAGCATCTAGACCCCTAAAAATATTGATTTTGATAATTAATGACATTATGTGATCATGGGACTAATATATGTGTTAAGTATATGGAAGGATTAGTCTCAAAGGCAAAGTAAGAGGTTCACAAAATGATTTCACAAGATTCAAAGAGTTTCAAGACGACAAGGTAAATAGTTTAGGCCTCTTTTATTTTTACCAGTCTTAGGAGAAATGTTGGAAGACCGGAATATAGGTTAGATGTTGTACTATTAAGAGGGATCATGGTTAAATGCTTGATCATATGCTTATGTGCCTTATGGATCAATTTAGGATCATGCATGCACTTAGAAATAAAATTGAATTAAAATTGTGCATTGTCAGAAATTTTGGAAGTACCGGCATTCAAAAAGCGGAACTTCTGATCGGCCGGAAGTACCGGAGTTAAACTCGCGAAACTTCCGATCTTACAAGCAATTCATTTACTTTCAAGCAATTCATTTCATTAGAATCATTTGATTGCTTGTATTCTTAGAGTAGCAAGCTTTGACCTAGACTAGAATTGTACTTGCTCTTAGTATAGTTCTTTTGCTCTAGTGCTTAATTGAGCCATATTAACTTGATTTTAGTCACTACATTGTTAACTTGCTTTAGGCCATCTATTAAGTCAAAATTGTTAGCCTAAATTAGAAAAAAAATTTAAACCGCCTATTCACCCCCCTCTAGTCGGCCTCCTCGATCTTACAAATGGCCTCCCAAGGAATGACATGCTAGAAGTTAGCAATCCTTCTCTTATTGGCTACTAGGCTCAATAATGAAATTGCCCGCTTTTTAGGTGATCTTACTTACAATCAGTGGCAGACCCAGAACCAAATTTTAGAGGAGCTAGTGCAACATGACTAACAAAAGATAAACAAATCAAATATAAATCGAACTATCTTTTGCAATCTAAAAGCATACATAATTAGAACAAGAATATAGTAAAAATGCCATATCAATCATAATTGCGCAAAATTGAAAAGTAGAATTGTGTTTTATACCTATTAATGCAAAATCGCAGCTGACAGTCCCCTCCTTAGGCGATCAGGTCCTCACAGTCGACTCCACACCAGGAATTCGTATTGCTGTCAAGTACCATTAATAAATGAAGCCTGAATAGTGAAGTGAATACATATTATAGCATAAATGAGACGGGAGACCAGCCATAGCCACTATTCAGTGAATACATATTATACACAATAGCATAAAGGAAACGGGAGACAAGCCACAGCCATTTACCATGCCCAAGCCCAACTTAGATCTCATATTCCACATTCCCACTTCCTTCTAGTCGGGAGACAGTGCCATAGATTGCTCCCCCTGGCCCACTCCTAGCCACTGGAGACTCCCCTCCCTCATCTCTCCTCTCCCTCTGGGCCGGTGAGCCAACGAGGCGGCGGGCCACCGGTGACTCACCTCTCCCTCCAGACCAATTCTCCCTCTCCAGATCTGGCGCCCGTCCCCAAGCCCCACCGCCCTACCGCCCAACCACTGCCTGCGCCGTGCAAGAATCAATCCGCATCCAAGTCGCCTGCCGTGCACTTGGCCATGCCCACTCACCCATCCGCCCTATCGCCGGGCCCGCCCGACGTGTCCACCAGCCACCGCCCTCACGGTCACACCACCACGAGTCCACGGTCACACCGCCCGCACCAGATGTAGAGATGGCCATATGGGGAATTGGTTTTGGTTGGGAATGGGTTGGGGATGGGTTTGTTGGTGATTGGTAACATTGGTTGGCTATTGTTGCTTAATTGTTTCTGGTCTAATTGGTTCAATAATGGGCTTTGCTAGGGTGTGTTGCATAGTTGGCCCAGCATGGATTGAAAACTTCTTTATGTGTAGCCCATCGCTTCTTCGATTCTTCACTTCTTGCTTCTACCGAGTACCAACGACTGGTCACCGACTGGAAAGTCTAGAAGACAGGAAGACAAAGACTGAAGGCATGGCATGGCGGTGGTGCCGGAGTTAGGGGTACTCACTATCCGATCGACGGTAGGGTGGCTAGCCCCCCTTGACCCTGCTTACAATTTTGTTCTACATTGCAGAAATATTCTTTGCAACCCTGGTAAAAAGCCCTTAAGCAGATATTTCGTATTTCGTATATGCATTGTCGAGAAAATTGTCCAAGACAAATAATTGGATAATGGGTGTTGTTCCTCTTTGCCTCCTATTATTAATTCCTCCTCTTCATCCTTATGTCCAGAATTCATATCTTTAGCCTTCCTATCATTACCTTAACTACATGTCGATGGCATCTGACAGGTTACATTAAGACATTGATAGTGGTAGAGGTACATTGATAACCGTATTACCTAGCAAAAGTAAAATTTCTAGTCGTGTTTATGCTTGATCATATCAATGATGTATTGTTGCCAACTAATAGTTATGGTTGGCGCCATCATACCGTGTCAACCGCGCTCTGATACCAAGATGATGCGAAGAATTGCCCGATCTTCACGGCATAGGATTGATGGAGATAATTTGGATCCGTGCGACCTGACGAATCGATGATGCCAACCACTGTTAGAACAGCGACCTGCGACAAAAAAATTCGCCCAACCACACGCTCGTGATCTCGTCTACTCGACCACCCAGTAGACGTGTCGTCGCTCCTGCAAATCACAAGGAATCACAAGAACATCGGGGAAGAACGTCCGATTTCCCTCTAGATTGCAATCGTATGCCAAACCTTAGGAAGAATAAGCGCATAGCTCTCTGAAAATAATAGATTAATTTTCTGTGGTCTGTCTTTATAAGAGGGGCCGAACCATCATATTTAACTCACGCCTGCAAAATAGGGCCTAAGGCCGACTCGCTATGCATTCGGTCATGGGGTGACTGAACCAAAGTGTAATTCGACTAAACAAACCGACCGGACTCATCTAGCTTCTCTAGCAGTTCGGACATTAATCAAACACGTTTGACTCAAACTCACAACTCCTAAGCAACTAAATTAATGACCCAACTAATTACATGGCCGTGGGAAACATAGACAGCATACGGCCTCCCTTTGACCACGTTTATGCATGCTTCAATAGTGAACCGACTAGAAGTGTGGCTTCATGATTTTGTACATAAATGTTGTGTTGGGAATAGTACTTCTCCAAAGCTTTAATCTCGTATGAAGCATGCATGCATGCATTTCTTTTTTTCTTGGCCAGATTGTACATGTTTCTTCCATCTCCTTTGTGGCATGTATGCATTTCTTTTTTTCTTGGCTCACATGCACATGCATGATTTTCTTGCTCGGTGGATTTCTTTTGGCTTCGGCATCCCAACATCACCTCATGCACAAACTTGAGACCAATTAAAATACTAGCATTAGGTAGTAGCTAGTTCTCATGTAAATTAAAGCTAAATTTAGTTAAAAGCGAGTTCACCTGTTGATTAATCTTTTTAGCTTGTGCTCGTGTAATCGGTCCAGTCGTAATGTCCTCATTAGTTCTGCTTTGGTTTGTTGGCTTTATTCTCCTGTGGAGCATTTGACTTGCTTTTTTAGGCTGCGGCTTTGCCCTTCTTTCCCTATTTTTTTGTTATAGGCTTTCACACCTTATAGTTTCTAGCGTTGGCCTCACGGTCAACGGAGCTCTCAAATGGCTATGCGACAAAGTTCTTACGGAGAACTTCATCCTGAACCTCTACAACCAGCATAATATCAATCAATTCAGCATACTCCTTGTAGCCGTCTTGATGATAGTTGCGCGTAGACTGCACGACATTGGGGTGGAAGGTGGAGAGTGTCTTCTCAATCTTCCGCTCATCTGTGACCTCTTGTCATAGAGTTGAAGATTGATGCAAATTCTGTGCAGAGTAGAATTGTACTCTCCGACCGTCTTGAAGTCAATAAATCTTAGTTGGATCCATTCTTGCTCTACCTGAGGAAGAATGGTGCACTTTAGTTTCTTGAACTGCTTCTTGAGTGCCGTCCATAAGGTTAGCGCACTCTTCTCTGCCACGTATTCATTCTTGAGATTAAGACAGAGATGGTGCCTGAGGAAGTGAAGTGTCTGATCATTTTTTCAGGGGTGGGTTTGGCATCTTCCGACGCACCAATCCCAATAGCAGTGCGGAGCTTCTTGGCTACAAGCACAATCTCGATGTTAGAAGCCCAAGCAAGTAATTTTGGCCATGCTGGTCCAGCTCCTCGAACTACCGGTTCGTGATGCTTGTCATCTACATGTAAATGAAAGGAATATATAAATTTACTGTAGGTAAATATGCATGAAATAAATTGGATAATGGTACAAAAAGGGTCTCGTAAAGTTCTAAAATTTCCTATGCATTTTCTATAAATTTTACTTTTAATTTCAGTGATTAAAGAAAATCTAAATAATTACGATTAATCAAAATAGTAAATAAATACAAAAAACATAGAAAGTAATAATAACAGTACTAAACATGCTTCAAATGTTAAAAATGATAAATTTTTGAATTCCTGAGACCCTTTTATGCTATAATATGAATTTTCATTGAATTCTGTAATTTTTAAGGGGCTATCTGCTAACTTTCAATTTTGAGAAAATTTTTGCATATTTTTTTTGATTTTTCAAGGGCCTATTAGCAAAAACCCGAGTGCCAGTCCCCCTCTTTTTTTGCCCTCCTTCCCAAGCCAAACTCATTGTTTCAGCCCCATTCGGCCCATCCAACTGACTCAGAGGGGTGAGGGGTAAGGTTTCCCCTACCCCTGTTCCTCTCGTGGTGGAGTGTGTGTGGGGGGGGGGGGGGGAAGGGCGGCAGACGTGGTGCGGTAGCTGGCCGGGCACCGACAACTCAAGTGGCGTAGCGCAGCGTGAAGGCCGTGCGGGGGTGGCGCGATGCGGTGGTGCGGAGCTCGGCCGGCATCTACGCGCGGTGCGCGCGGCGCACGCAACACGTCGACGGCCATGCGGGGCCAGTCATTGCGGCGGTGCACCTCAAGTCCAGTGGTGGCAGCAGCGTTTCGAGGCCGACGGCGATGCTGCAGGGGTGGTGGTCGGCGCTTCGGTTCGAGGCCTGAGCAACGTCAGCAGCGGCATCTCATTCAGGAGACATCGGCGTGGGCGAGTGAAAACGTGGCTTCGGGTGGCGCTCAACGTGGCGGTGGCCCGGCCGCATACAGGCGGCCTAACAAAGCATACGGGCGAAGTGATGGCTGGCTGTGGACGGCGAGGTGGCAGCGGGCGTGTGCAGGTGGTGCGACGCTAGCGACCCTACAGCACGTTCGCATGCGGGCGATACGAGCACGAGCAGCCGGCAGCCGAGCGGCGTTGCCCCCTCTTTTTTTTTCTTCAAAATTTCCATGATGTAATCAACAATCCCTCTTTTCCAATCATCCAATCGGTATTGTACCGACGATTACAAGTTAGCTCGCGGAGATTGAAGGGAATTTGCACTGTGAAACAAAACCGTTCTAGAATGCCAAAATTGTTAGGAATAAGATTACGAGTGTTGTGCTTCGATGATTACTTTTCGATCCACCGGAGTGACTCGTGTTTATAACGTGTTGAGAAACCGTCGTTGGCTAGTCCAGTTTGATTACATATCCAGTTTGATCGATTCCTTCTAAGCAAAAAGATAGATTAAATACAAAATAATACAAATGATTGATTAAACATAGAGAAATAGCGAGAGAATTCTTTTCTTTATTATTTTCTCTTCTTTAAGGTACAAGTGAAAGCCGCCCACGTTCCCCAACAATCAGATCCTCACTTAACCGATGCTTTTCGTAATCTCGCCTGTAAAAAAATCGCACTGGGTCTGGTGATTCCCGCGGCGGTTTGATATTCCTCATCCGATTTCGTCACCGACGGTGGGCCAGATCACATGATCTCTTGACCGACCCCACCCACCAGTCTAAGAGGATAAATGCATCCTTTCAACATCTCTCCAGCCTTTTTTCCCATCCGTCCCGACCCAGACTTGTACATGACAGGTGAGACCCACAATTCGGGAGCCCCACATGCCATTGGCTGGAATATTCCTGGCTGCCCCACCACGCCTCCGCGCCGGTCCCTCTGCGCCTCCGGGACCGCGTGGCTAGTCCACGCCTCGCCCTCCCTTTTCCCTTGCCTTGCCTCTCTGACCTCGGCAAAAAAAATTCTGGAAAAGATCAAAACCCCCTCGAGAAATAAAGGGTAAGGGGGAAACAGCCATCGCGGAGATGAAACCCTCGAAGAAGAAATCGAAGAAGAAGAAGAAGTCCTCGCCGGCGGCGACGGCCGGTGCGGTGCCGACTCCTCCGGAGGCCGCGGCGGCAGCGTCGGATTCCTCCTCCGGCGTGTCGTGCTCGCCACGGTCCGAAACCCTAACCCTAGCCGCCGCCGCGGCGGCGGCGGCGGCAGCTTCGGAGACGGAATCGAGCGGCAGCAGCAGCGGAGAGGCCTCGGCGTACACGTCCGTCTTCACCTCCAGCTCGTCGGGGGCCGCCTCCACCTCCTCCTCCGCCTTCTCGTCGTCCGCCTCCACCGCGTCCTCGTCGGCCAACGGCGACGAGAGGCGGGACCTCGCCTGGCTTCTCGACGCTTTCGGCAGCGCCACAATTGACCAGGTGGACTCCGCTTACCGGGAGGCCGGTGGCGATCCCTTTCTCGCGGCCGGTATCCTGGGCTCCTCCCAGGAACCGCAGCCCCCTCCGTCGCCGGATCTCTCGCCGCGCGCGGGATCTGGCGGGAGAAAGGCCGCTCGCAGGCCAAAGAGGGTTGCCGTGGCCGCGACTGGAATGGTCGCGGACGTGATTGGCAAAGGCTACACGCGCCCTGTCACTTCGCCCGGAAGCGTGACCAATGCATGGAAGGGCAGGGATGGGGTAAGCGTGAGCAATGCCTGGAAGGGTAGAGATGGGGAGAGAGATGGTGGATGTTGTGACCGCAAGTATAATGTTGAAGAGGCCGAACAGTTCCTATGCTCCATGCTTGGGGATAATTCGGCGCTCGGCATGGGTGTGGTCAGAGACGTGCTCGGTGAGCCTTTTATCACTTGCTGCTCTGGTGATCATTTTTTACTGTAGTCACAACCGAGCAGACTTTTAATAGAATAAAAGTAGAATTACTGTCTCTTGAGAAAGCAGAGAGCAGAGAGAGTTCGAAAGTCAGCATCTACGAAGGCATGGTTCGCTTTGTCTACCTAAAGGGAAAAATAGAATACAGTAAACATCCATAACATTATATAATTCAGAAGCCAATCTAGTGAAAAGAGTGATGTGCTGTTTGATTGTCCTTCGAATATGTGTTGAATACTCTCCAGCTTTCTTTTCTGTAGCTGCAGGTGGGAAAGTAATTCTGGGTGCTATTCCCATGCGAGTATCTGATCTTTAAATGTTTTCTTTGCTTTGCATCCTTTTGAAACAATTGGTTGGAATGAAAAGGGTGATGGTCTGTCTGATTGCCTCCTTACAAATGTGTGGCAAATTGATTTGATGATGCCGCTTACAGCATGGATATGTCCAATGAACGAGGCAGCGATGATGGTTTCATGCTAAAGTCCTTTGGGAAGGCCATTTCAGAGGATTAGCTTTTCAGTTGATCATGTGAAAGGATTCTAGAAGCCAAGAGCAAATAGGGGAAGATTCATGTGTGACCATTCAAGTGGATTTTGTTAAGGCAAAGTACATTGTACCCTTATTCTCTTAGCTTAAACATTGGGATGTGAGGAGATTGTTGCCTATAGTGGTTGACTTGTGCTATGTGCTTATGGGAACTTCAAATTGCACAATATCACATTCAACTGATAGATTTACTTTCTAGTTTTTGGTGACCCGGACATACAGGTGATTGGTTTGCTTACATATGGCCAGTCTTGCAGTTGGTGCCGATCCACAATTTTAGTTGAACACTCATGCGTGGTCTTTTTATGCAAAACCGCTGCATATTTGGCTTATATACGACTGCTGAAAATGCATGTTCTGAAATCAATCTAATAATTGGATGAGATTTTGTGTTTCTGCGGCTGAGTTAAAAGTTTGTTAATGCTTATTCTAATTCCTTGAAAAGCTGCTGGATGTGAACTTTGGTTTTTGTGCTTAAATCAGTCAGAATGCGTTGAAATTTATTTCTTATTTTAATATTTTAATTATTGCAATTGGCAAAGCAGCTGGATATGATGTTTAACTATTTGAAATGTGTTTCTTATGTTTATTTGTTTCATTTTGCAGGTCAGTATGGATATGATGTTGAGAAGGTAAACATTTATCTTATTGGGTGCATTTCTTAGTGACTTCCAACCAGTGTTAAAATTCCCGGCTTTTTAAAATTCCGTTAATTTGTTGTAACTAGAATCTCGCCTGTTCTCGGCGGTAACAACTGTTTAGGTCTATCTAGTTTTACATTCAATTCCAAACAAAAACATTTGTCTATTTATGCCAGTTTACACAATTATGGGGAGTAGATGCACAAAACATTAAGCTAACATTTTTTGTATGTGGAGACTGGGGAGTAGGTTGAAGTAAACATGAAACTAGCACTTTGTGTAATAATTTACTTGTTCCAGTGTTGTCATGGTGTTGCCTTGGCGATGACTAGTTGTTGACTATCCGTCCAGTTTGTCTGCCGTGGTTGTCATGGACCCAGTCAATTGGCCATGGCTGCCCTGCACCCTTGATTACAGAGATAGAGATAGAGAAAGGCACATACACGAGAGGGGGACGCAAACCCTAGCCACTATCACTTATTGCTGCCATTGCCGTTCATAGCTTTATGTCTTCCCCACCACTCCTGGCATGGTTGTGAGATTTGGTGAGCTAACAAAAAATAGCTGGTGATCGGTGAAGTTGAGGTCGTCGATGGCTGCTACAAATTGGGCGACGACGATTGTGGGGAGAGATGGTGCGGCATGGCGGTGTCATTCGATTGCCGGTGACGGGAGCTAGTAGATATGCAAGGGAGAGAGGAGAGGAGAAGAGGCTAGGGCGTGAGCAAGACATATCTTGGGGAGGGGAAAAGAAAATTAAGGGAAAAACTAGGGTACACTGACTTGTGGGCTAGGGGATCCTCCATGGTTTGAGGGAACAAATTATGCTTTGAGCATGCACATCTTATACAATTGATATTGATATTATACATCATACCAATAATATGTAATCTATCATGTAATTGTTCCTAAGGCGCCCAGGAGGCACAAAGGCATGTGCCTTACCATGACTTGCACATGTGGTGATGGGGGATGATAGTACTCAGAAGAATCAACAAATAGATATTATCAATGCACAAATTTAGGCTATGTTTGCAATCACAAGCATGCCTCTAGATGTGTCATGCACCAAATTAAATTACACCTATATTAAGTGTTATAAAATGTGCTAGGCGCTAGTCGGGAGGCAGACCCGCGCCTAGCCCCCTAGGCAGTCGACTAGCACACATCATGCAACAGTGAGACAAGAAAAGGTGGGAAGTGCAGAAGAAAGAGAAAGAAAAATTTGGAACTTGGGCCTAGCCCATCCTGTTAGGCTCTGCACTGCTGCTGCCTTAGATGTGTGGAGGTAAGGGGAGCTCCATGCCACTGTTTCTTTCTACATCATCTCGCCTTCTCTCTTCATCCCTCCAACATAATTGTTGGGGGAGGGTCCTCGCACCACTTTGGGCCCACGACCACCTTGGAGCGACAATACTCGTTGAAGGGTCTACCCTAAGTCAAGTCCCCAAATCAATTTTGCAAGACCCGTTTTGGAGGGGTTTGGGGCCAACCCCGGGTGAGGAACACAAGACCGACCCCAGAAGGGGACCGGGCCCACCCTGGGCGAGGGACCCGAGGCCGAACTCAGAGTGGTTCGAGGCCAACCTTGGGCGGGGCACGTGAGGCCTAGCCCGGAAGTGTTCGAGGCCAAATCCGGGCGAGGTGCGCAAGACCCATCTCGAAGGGGTTCAGGGCCAACCCTAGGCGAGGTGCGCAGGGCCAACCCCGGAGGGGTCCGGGGCCAACCTCGGGCGAGGGACACGAGACAAACCCTGGAAGGGTACAGGGCTGACCCTGGGCGAGGTTCGGGGCTGATCCCAGATTGGCCTCGGAGTCCCGGATGTGGCGGGGCCCACACAGAGCAAATGACGTGTATACCCCTAGGAGTAAATTAGGCCCCAAGGGCAAACTTGTAACTTCACTCGCCTTCCTCTCGCTATAAATAGGACCCCTTGTAATGGGAGGGGGCCATTTTTTTAACCCTACACATATTGAATACACGGGTCATTTGTGTGCTTCTCCTTGAGTCGCTTCGTATCCTCGGCGGTCTCCACATCCGACCGAGGGTGCTTCTAAGTTTCTTTCCAAAGACAGTTGGCGCTATTCGTGGGGACTTGAGCAAAAAGCCATGTCATCCAACGTGGGGAAGACCCGTTCCGACCATCCGCACGAAGGCCCTCTAGACCCCTCTAGAGACTTCGTCCGCGCCATGCTCTTCGACCCCATCTGGGTTCGTCGCCTGTCTTCGCCTGAGGTCGCTCGCCTCCATCGTGCCGACCTTGTCCTTGTCTGTTTACCCGTCTTTGCTTGGGGTTGTCTGCCTCCATCGTGCTGACCTTGTTTGGGTTTGCCGTCCTGTCTTTGTCAGGGGTGCTCTCCTCTGAACCCCACCCGGACCCCCTCTAGGCTCGGCTTCGCACACTTTGTGGACCTTGTTACCTCAAACTTCACCGAGGTTGGCTCGCGGACTTCGCCAAGGTTGGCTCGTGGACTTTGCCGAGGTTGGCTCGCGGCGGACAGCCAAAGTGGGCTCACGGACTTTGCCAAAGTTGGCTCATGGACTTTGCTCGAGGTAGCACGAGGACCTTCTGGATTGGCTCTGCTCTAGGACCGGCCACGTGCCTGGACAGGCTCCGCTCCAGGGCCAGCCACGCGTTGTTGCCCGTGCCAAGGCTTAATCGCATGGTGTTGCTCCCGTAGCCGCTCCATGGCCTGACCTCGCCTGCTTGCGGACCTTCTCTGTGGTCGAACTGCGCCCATTTGCGAACCTCCGTGATCGGACCATGACCACTCGTGGACCTCCACCGCGAACAGACCACGCCTATTCCTAGACATCCTCGGTCAGGCCTTCCTCCGTGTGCCAAGGCCGCCATGTCGTGTGTCTTCCCACGCGGTGTTTGCTGTTGCACGCGCCGAGGTTGCTATGTGCCAAGCTGTGCGCGTTTCGGACTCTGTTGCACAGTTAGACTATGTCCCGCTCGCGGACCTCCTCCACGGTCGGACCACATCTGTTCCCAAACATCCTCGATTGGCCTTCCTCCGTATGCTAGGACCGCCACGCTGTGCTTCTTCCCACGCGGTGTTTGCTGTTGCACGCACCAAGTTTGCTGGGTGCCAAGCTGTGCGCGCTTCGGACTCGTCACATGGTCAGACCGCGTTCTCTTGTGGACCTTTGCGGTCGAACCACGTCCGCTCGAGGACCTCTGCGGTTGGACTGCACCCATTCTAGCACGTCCTCGATGAGCCGGGTCCATTTCTGGATGTACTTAGCATGGTTCACTTCAGTCTCGACGGCTTTGACCTCGGTTGGACCTCACACTACCTCGATGGCGTCTCCTCGACTAGGAGCTCCCCCTAGTGTGATGCATTCACCTTGGCGAGCTCCAACATGCCTCGATGGCTTAGCCTCGGTGTTCGTGAGAGAGTACTGAGTAACAGAAACTCGTATGCGGTTTTGGCTAATATAAATAAAGTCACTACAGTGTGTACTACAATTAATTTGTAAACCCCGAAAGCCAGTTACTGTAGAAAAGCCGAAAAACAGCTTTTAGAAGTTGAAAAGAAGAGGCCCAGCAATCAACTAACTTGGAAAGCACTAACTAATCTGGATAGCAATTAAAAGGCATGTCTGATATGCCTTGATACTCAAGGCACAGATGTTGCTTGGCGCACCGGGCTTGGCTCGGTTGTGGCGTTTCAGGTAATGATGCCCGACCATGACAAAGGGCCCGTTGAGTTCCCAGGTGGCGTCTAGACCCAATTTTTAGACCACTGCTTATTATAAACACATGATCTAACAGTGTTCTAAAAGGTGGTATTAGGTGGCCACCTAGGCGGGCCTATGCACTGGGGAGCCCTGTCGCCGCGCCTTGGCGAAAATTGGTAGGCTAGGCAGCTAGCCCGCCTAAGTGGCCTTCGGCGGTCAAAGGCGGAATCGTCGCCACGCCAAATCCACTGGGACCGCACGCTATCGCCCGTCGGAATCCGCTGCGTCGCGACCGAGGTTCGCTTCGCCGCCGCTTTCTCTCATCTTTGTCGTCTCCTCTACCGTCTCCCCTCTGCTGGTCTCATGGTCTCACCTCCCCTCCACGCCACGGATCTACGGGAGTGGTGGGCGAGCCGGTGAGGGGAGGCAAGCAGAAGAGGAGGGCGACGACAGAGGCCAAAGGGGAGAAGGTGAGCGGGGGAGAGAGTAAAAGTGAGGCGTGCGGTGAGAACGGGGAGAGCGGAGATAAGGCGTGCGTGTGTGCGGTGAGAATGGAGAGAGAAGAGATGGGGGAGGTAAATGGGTCGGTGGGCCAGCTACATGCATAAATAGGCCCAAAGACTAAATAGGTTAGGAAGGCATGGGCCAAATGAGAAAATGGACCAGAACAGAAAAAGAAGAAAGAAAATAAAATAGAAATTGATGCACCTCATTTTTAATTCGGCCGCCTAGGCCTTGCCTCGCCGCCCATGTTATTAAGTCGTCGACTAATCGGCGACTAATCCACGACTAGTCGTTCGGTCGGTACATGACAGACGACTAGGGAGGCCGACTTGACTGGAGCGACTAGTCGAGCGGCCGGGTGACTAGTCAACGATTAATCACGACTAGCCAGCCATGTCCAGCCGCACGACTAGAAGCTGGCCCACTGGATCAGTAAGTTTGAGGCCCCACTAGAGAGGCTCGGCCCGACCGAGACTTAATACCAGTGACTCAATAGCCCTAGATCCTCATTGCACACCACGCGCGCTATTTTGGTTGTAGTATTAGTATAATAATCCCAGCTTGCTTCTTTATTATGATTGTGACAATTGTAGACCTGACTATGGGGACTAGTCGCCTAAGTCGCACCCTTGGCGACTCGACTCGACTTTACGACTTAATAACCTTGTCGCCGCCTGCCTAGCGCCTTCTTGAACATTGATCATCATTTCTATAGTCTACACCCAAATTCCATACTAGAAGTTAAACATTTGATATTCACCTCTCTGCGGGATAGCACCCTTGATTTGTTGAGTGGTTAGCCTACCTTGAATGTCTCATGGGTGCATATGTGGCTGCAGTGGCCACTATGCAGCTAATTTTATGCTAGCTGTGCTATTCAATTCATGGAAACTGAATGTGATTTAACCTACTCGGTTCTAAAATATTGATGTGCTTTGAAACATGGCTCTCCAATTTTTTTGATCTGGTACAAGTCAACAGTTAGTTAGGCCTTGATGTTATGAATCAGGTCAGCATGTGCCCACAATGACATTGACATAATAAATGGAATCATGTCAGGTAATTTGTATCAAAATGATATCTAGGTAATTTGAATCAAAATCATTGTTGTCAAAATTCGCCTGGATGGTTACTCATAGGAATGTAATTCAATTGTTTACACCAACTGAGTTTTCGCATGTGAAACCAAAAAATAATTTTATAGCATGCTGTAAGTTAGCAGCCATTTTTGAGAAGTTTTACTGATCAATTGCTTTCAGGCTCTGGATGCATTACTTGATATATCCGGAATGTCTTCCCTTCAAAACATGGAAATGTGTTTTCCTAATGCTGAAAGGAACGGCGTGCATTCTCCGAATATCTTCCCAGTAAATGGACTATCTAAGGACAAATCGACTGTGATAATTAAACAAAGTCCACGCCAGGTGTTTACTTAGCAAAGTTACGGTTTATGTTTGTACTCTCAAATGCAAATCATATGCATTGATATCCTAGAAATATAAATTAATCTTAGTTGACTTTTGTATATATTATTAGCAGCTAGTGTGTTCACTAAAAAAATATTTTTTTTGTACAAAACAGAATAGTATGGGATAATAGATAGTTTATTATTTTGTAGTTAGTAAGGTAATCATCATACCTTCTTGCTTGCCAACATCAACATGTGACATGTGGACTATAGGAAGCAATTTATTTGGTATCCTTCAAAGCAGTAACTATTGCCAATTTACCTTGGTGCATTTTCGGACCTGATTTGTTTTATGGCAGTTGTTGCCAACATTTCTAACACAAAGAAAATAGAACTCTTTTTTAGTTTTCTTGTACATTGACCCATTGTAGGACAAAGCGAGATATCTAGCAATGTTGAATGCCACTTGCTATTTACTGCTGGTTGACATGTTATGTACAAGTCTATTAAATACATCTCCACTTCCCTATCGTTCTTAGGTACAATTGAAATACGTGAAGTATTTCTCACTTGAGATCCTGTTGAAATATTTTATTCTAACATTTAAGTTTTATTCAGTTAACAGGGGAAATACCCAGCATGACATACGATCATTCTGAAAAAGAACATGAATTCCTGTGGGGGTTTTTTCAGAACAGGTGATACAATCATCTAATCATATATATGCTTTTCCTGGATTCTCTGTAACATTAAAAAGCAGACTTTTCAATGTGTCCAGTTGAACTTGCTATCCCATGCTTATTTGTTTTTTGTTTGGCATGTGCATACATAATGTATAACTGAACTATTCAAGCATGATCTTTTTGTTTGGATGTGTGACAAGTTGTTGCTTATGTAGTATTTAATGCTTTCTCATGATCGTTTTTTTCTTTGGTAGTTCAGAACTTCTATAGTATATGTGATCAGATAAGGACATAGCATCCTTGATCTGCAAGAAGGATTAACTAGCTCATAGTAGGATGTACTTTGTGGAAGTTGGTGAAGTTGCCGTGTTACTGTGGATTGCATGGGGGATCCTCAAAATTGCACATTGCCTTTAGGCAATACTAAGTTATGGTTTTTATACTGGACAAACAAAGTTATACCAAGATTATTTTATGCACACAAGGCATGTGTTGCCAGCAATGTTGTCAGCCGACCACTGTAATTTAACAAGTTTTTAGCTAACCTCAGTGAGTTATTGGTCCATCAAAATGCCACGGTACAAACTGTTGAGGATATAAGGGTATTTATGGTATTTCCTAGTTTCTAGGATTTAGTCTTGTGTGTCATATGTACTCTATATGTAGCCTTTACATCTAACCTTTATGCATTCAACCTTCCACGCATCTAATATCGTATCAGAGCCCTAGGTTTTCTAGTAGCTCGCTATCACCCAACGCTACAGCCGCTTGCCATCACTCGTTGTGGTTGTCTTCTTCGCCGCCACCAATCTTCGAGCCGTCGCCGGCTTGTGCTTGTCGCCGCTGGCTCATGCTTGTCACTGCCGTCTGCTTGCGCCTCCGCCTCTACCGGATCCGGCCGCCGATGGCCTCTTCACCACCGTATCCAGCGTCTCGTGGCTCTCACTCACCGGGTTCGGCCTCTTCGGCAGCCACCTCAGCTCTCAGTCTCCCAGTCGCTTGCCATCACCCGCCGCTGCGGCCGCTTGCCATCACCCACCGCAGCAGCTGCTCGCCATCACCCACCGCAGCCTACTGCTCGCCATCATCCCCTATCCCCAGCCTGCCCCCGCAGCCAGCGGCGATGGGGAGAAGGTTGCCGAGGGTAGGGCAGAGGATGTGGCTGCCCCCGCAGTGGTTTCTTCCTGCTCGGGAGACAAGGAAAACGGAGGAGTCGCAGATGTCACGACAAGGCTTGTGACATCTGTCAAGCTGCCTGACTACAACTCTGGAAAGGTGGAGGTGCAATACTTCCACGAGAATGCAAGTTTTGCTACTGCTGTTGACATGCAGCCCTCAAGGACAGTAGGCGCTCAAGGTCTAAAGTTTGGTGCAGAAGTTGGGTTTGACACTGCTACAGGGAAATTTACCAAGTACAGTGCTGGGATAGGTGTAACCAAGCCACATTATCATGCTGCTAGCTCTTTAGTTCCTTTTGTTTCCTTTCGAACCTTCTGTTGCGTCCAAGTCTGTAGGCTCTATCTTTTAGTTTGTTCAAGCCGTGCGAGTCCACAAATTTATGTGTTAGTCAGTCGATTGCTTTGTTAGCAACGGTCTATCCTCTTGGATCGAGTGTGGTCCTCTCCTTTTCTCTTGGCCACAGTCGCCGCTCCTCTCTGAGTTGCTGCAGATCATAGAAGTTTTAAGGCCACCACTTCTCTTTGAGCCGTCGCCCCAAGTTTTAAGGCCGCCACATTTTCTTTCTGCGCCGCTGTTGTCTTGGACTTTGATCTGCGCCACCATGCTTTATGGCCTGTCGCACAACCCTGAATGGAGATCTTCTGGCTTTGACACAATTTTCAAGAGCTACAACGACATCTCAAGACTGGACTTTGGATTTTTCTATTTTAGTGTCAATCTTTTCAAATGCAATGTTATTGCATGCGTCTTATATTTGAGAGGGGTGAGGATATAAGGGTATTGATGGTATTTTCTAATTTCTAGGGTTTAATCTTGTGTGTCCTATGTACTCTATGTGTAGCCCTTTGAGCTGAGATCAATATATCTAACCTTTATGCATTCATCCTTTCACGTATCTAACACAAACTAATCACTATAATCATCATTGACTTCAATAGTACAGGCTGTACAGCTACTTATTTCCTAGGCGTCAATGATCTAAGTAATTGCAACTTTATGCTTGCACTTTCGTGTCTGGTTCTTAGTTTATGCCATGCTTGGTCTTTGGTTCAATAGCTACATGAAAGCTGTTTGTGAGGTTCCACATTCGACAATACCGCCTTCAAGATCAACAGTGGCGCAATCCAAGATGCCACAACAAGTCCTGGAGTCGCTGTTCAAAATACCTGAACAACGCACATATGAGCCAAGTTCTATGGACTGGAAAAAGGTAGTGAAGAAGCTGCAATCATTTAATCATCCCATCACAGCAAGCAATCAAGAAAGACCAAAAAATGGTATGTGCTGTTTTTAACCACTGTGCTTACCAATCGTACAAGGATTCATAATTATTCTTTATTTTTCGTAACTTTGATGCTAAGTTTGTTGTGATCCAAGAATCAACGGAGAACTAAATTTTGTTCATTGTCGCAAATTTCTCACTTTTCATCTTGTAACACTAGCCTTTTTTTTGAGACATTGTATTTCTCATCATGATGACCTTTTATTTGTTAACTATAATTCAAAAGCTCCCTCCTCTAAACCATCTAGGTTCAATCTGTAACTAAAGCTGCCAGTTCTCATTATATTAATTGAAGTCAAGTTCTCATTAACTATGTTTGCTGTTAATGTTGTATGGACTTAGAAATGTCTTATTTTGTACCACATGCCTCCCCTCCAATGTATAATGAATCTGCTTTTGATGAATTTCTTTGCAATTACTGTTGTAACATGTGGTACTTCTACATATGATATAACTATTGTTGCTTTGCGTTAAGGGAATGGGTATCAAGAGTTCCGTGGTGTTGCTACAAGACATTATGATACAATGAAAGCATACTATCAGAAAGTAAGATGCTTTTTTATCATAGTTCTTTCAGCTAGTTTGATTGCTCAAGCTTTATCTTTTGTATTTCTTACTGTCTATCTCCATTTTTTACCATACAGGCTGCCCTGGCATATTCCAGAGGAGAAAAAACCTATGCTTCTTACCTTGCAGAGGAGGTCTGACTTTCAATTTTAAGATGTTAAGGCTGAGATAACTATGACACGATAAAAAGAAAGAGAAGGCGGAACCTCTTGATCGTTCATCCTAAATGGTTGATGATGGAGAGTTCAACTGCTGTGCTGATTTTGTATTCTTACAATCCCAAAATTTAATACAGGATATGCATCCATTTATAGTAATCCAAGATGCATTCATTTTGGTGCATCTGCAGTTAGCATCCACTAATTCTAGCCGCTTCATTTAGTAGAACAAAATTATCAAATGAGTTCACGTAGATGGTTGGGTGTCGGTAACTTTTCCTCCAATAGGTTTGGATTCTATTGCTGCTATTGCATCACCTCGGCATCTCCAATAGTTTAATGTGTCTTTGTTTTAGGGAAAACATTATCGTGAATTGGCTCGCAAAGAAGACGAGAAGGTCAGCAGGGAGATATTTGAGGCCAGGTAATTGCATTGCTTTTTACAAGTATTATTTTTAGATCTCTTCTGATAGCTAATCTTGTGTTGGCAGAAATAAACATATAACGAATACGGTAACTATTGACTTGCATGGTCAACATGTCAAACAAGCTATGAGGCTTCTAAAGGTTCACATGATGATTTGTGTGTGCATGCCATGTAAGTATTCACATACAATTGGATGCTGCTATCATTCGTTGGTCTTGGTCTAATGCTTTGTTGTCTTTCTGTCTTCTATTTTTTCTTTTGTAAACAGCCACATTTCTCAGAGTAATTACTGGTTGCGGTGTAGAAGGTACAGGGAAGGGAAAAATAAAGCGATCGGTAAGAAACTAAGAATGTACTTAGCTTGAGTAGTAATTCTTGCTTATATGCTTGCCACTTGTGTGGGCTTAGGTTTTGTTGTTGTGCTTTATTTCTACAGTAACTTTAAAGCATTGTCTCTTGCACATTAAATGAACTGCTCTGCAGAAATGCATTTGGTTGGATGTTGCATCAATCATATGCTATCCATATTTGTAGCGGTGTGGATACATGATTCAGTATAGCAGAATGTTACTGCACAGCTCTAGGCAATGTCTGTGTTGCTGGCCGTTGTTTAATTTAATTCTGTATGCAATTCTCTTCATCGGTTAATCTCCTTGACATCACATGCAACGCTTTTGAATTTTGCAATATGTAAATGGCCGTGATAGGTTATCGAGCTTGTGGAGAAGGAACGTATTGAGTGGCATGAAGAAAATTCTGGAACCATAGTACTAAAACTTGGTGGGCCAAGAGAATATGGTTTCCTTGAGCATGATAGTGATTCTGACTAAGCCATTGGTGTCTGTTTTCAGGAGACTGACATAGATTAACAGCCGTTCTAATCTATGTATCTCCTGTATGTCTGTATTTACATGTGTTGTAATTACGGATAGGAGACCTAGGTTCTGATGTAGGCTGTAGTTTCTGACAGAAGCCCAGGAATAGCTATGAGAAAATAGGTGGTCTGATGTTATGGTCATTCTAGACTAGCCTTGTAATGTACTCTGAAGCTATGTACCTGTAATTATTTTGATGTGCTGCTTTGGACATTGTAAGACTGGAACAGCAATAGTGTAACTTTACCCCGAGGTTTGGTTGAAAAATACGTAACACCGGCTGGGAATGGAACAAAATTATACAGTGCAAGATTGGCTTAAATAGCTAGAAGCAAAGGCTTCCTTGAAAGCAGAAACCATTGAACCTTTTGACCCTATCGCGTATTACGTCACTATTTGGTATGTCGATTTTGCATCATGTTCCAGCCTTCCAGGTACTGGCAATCCTACGAGCTTGGATAGTTTGAAGCAATGCGATATGTACCAGGCTCGTGGTCTTCTGATAAGCTCCAGTGGAGATGCCGGACATGGGCGCACGGCATGTGATGTATTTTCAATCTAATGTGTATCCGAAAATGCGGTAATGCTGATGATATCCGTATCTGCATTCTTCGGCAGATAACAAGGGTTTGTTTGGGTGACAGCGGGAAATCCACGTGGGGGAAAACCCCGACGAGAATTTTTGGTGGCCACCTTGAAACCCCGTGGAAAGTTATCTAACAAAGAAAATACTCCCTTTCTGCATTTGGGTGGAGCGGGGGTCTCATCGGCTCAAAACTACAGGAAAAAAAATAAAGAAACTCTAGGGGAGAATTATAAGGAAAACCACAAAATTTCAATCGTACAAAGAAGTTTTCGTCCGAACATTTCCCAACAATCAAATCAAAACAAGCATCGAACACAAATACACATGCAAATCATCAATACTAATCAAATCAACCACTCGTAGCATCATATCAAAGTGAATTGGACCCGAGGGTGACCTCCGTGAAGCCCTTGGCGGTGCTTCCGTGGGGGTGCGGCTCAGGTGCTGGGGGCACAGCACTTAGCGCGTGCGGGGGTGCCCCCAGCACCCGCCACATGTCCCACAAACCCCCAAAAAATTCCGAAAAATTCAACAAAAATACTTACAAAATCCGAAAAATTGTAAAAAATACTTTTTTAAGTATAAAAAGTATTTTTTTTGTAAGTACTTAAATTTTTTTGATTTATACTTTTATTAAAAAGTTTTTTTAAGTACTTATAAATACTTTTTTAATAAAAGTATTTTTTTAAAAGTACTTTTTACAATTTTTCGGATTTTATAAGTATTTTTTTGAATTTTTCGGAATTTTTTGGGGGTTTGTGGGACACGTGGCGGGTGCTGGGGGCACCCCCGCACGCGCTAGGTGCTGTGCCCCCAGCACCTGAGCTGCACCCCTTCCGTGGTAGGTGGGCAGGGCCAGCCACCAGCTTGGACGGCGCACCCCTACCAGATCGGAACCAGAACGCGACCCACGACCTCATCGCTTCTGATTTGGTTGGGGATGAGATGGAGATAGGATGAGAACAAGAGGGGAACCAGGGAAATGCAGCTCGAGCTTGTAATGGAGGCGACAATTTGCTAGGAGAGACGCGGTTCAGCTTGCGCGAGAAGCCGCGAAGAAAATCTTTGCGCTGCTTGCAATCGTCAAAATTGGAGAAGGGAGAGGGGGCGCTGAACCTCGCAGTCGCCATAGTTGGAGAAGAAGGTGGCAGCGTGAAAAACCCCAAAATTTCAACCCCAAAAATTTCTATTATTTTTGCTGCATTTTTAGTGAAATCTGAAAACTTTCCCCTTTTGGAAAGTCCCCCCGAAAATCCGCTTTCCTTTTCTGGCGCTGCCGCTTTCTCCTTTGCTTGGCGCCTCCGCTCTTTCCCGCTTTTCCCCTTCCCCGGCGCCTTCCCTCTTCCTTCTCTCCCGCTAGCGCCGCGCTCCCCGTCTCCTCTCCCCTCTGGCGCTTGCCCCCTTCCCCCTCTTCGCTGGCGCCTGCTCCCTCCCCGTCTTCTCCTCGCGCACGCGCTGCGCGCTGCGCGCCGCGCCCGCCTGCGACCGCACCGCCTCTCTGCGCCCCGGATACCCCGCGCACGCGCGGAGCGCTGCGCCGCGCTGCGCCCGTCTCCGCGCCGCCCCGGGTCCACCTCGCGCCCGCGCCTTCCCGACCGTCCCGGTCCGAAGACGTGGACGTCCTCGCTCCACGTCGCCCCGCCTCTGCTCCGGCCCCACCTGCCAGTCTCCGCGCCTCCCTCTCCCGCGCGCGGACGCGCCACCGCCCTCGCCCGACCTCACCTGCCCCCGTCCATCGCCTTTACTCCCGTGCAGTGCTGGCGTCATCCCTGCGCGGAGGAGATGCCCCAACTGCTCCCGTCCACCCCTGTCGACCCGGAGCCCCGCCGTTGCCTTCTCCCCGAAGGAGCTTCTCCCTCCGCCCGGGTATAAAAGCCCCCCCCCCTTGCGGCTCCCTCCATCCCCTTTGCTTCCCGAGCCACCCCACCTCTTCCATTCGCCTCCCTCCACTCCCGAGCCTCTCCCTGAGCTGCCAATCAGCGCCGCATCGCCCGGAGCGCCGCCGCTCCCCTCCCCTGCGCCGGCGACCCTGTACAGCGGATCTTCTCTTCTCCGCCCCCATTTTCCGATTGCTTTTGTCCGGAGCATCCTCACCCGCCCCTAACCACTTTGCCACCTTCCCCTGGCCAGGTGAAGCACCGAGGAACCCCGGCGACAAAGCTTTCCCCCGGCCGCCGCACCCTCTCCGTGGCCAGCTCACTCCAGGGACTCCGAGCTTCGACCTCCGCCTCCAATGTGAGCCCCGAGACCCCCTGTTGGTGTAGTCACCGCCGATTGAACTCTCTCGCCGCCGATGACCCCCTCCGCCACCAATTAGCCGAGACACCCCCTTCTCCCTCCTGCTCTCTCCATTGATCCCCTCGCTTTCCAACCGCCCAAAATGGGTCTCCCTCGTCGAGAGATAGCCGCCAATGCTCTCCTTTGCCGCCGGCGAGCCCCCTGGCGCCCAGGCCGCCATCGCCACCGTAACTCTGCCCCGGTCGCCCTGTAGCGGCTGGAGGAAGACGACGACGACGAGGCCCTTCCTCCGCCGTTCGATCCTCCCGTTGCCATATAACGTCGGCCATCCATCTCCACCATACCGCTTCGCCGCCTCCTTCGCCTCGCAGCCGTCCGATCCCTCCTCCCCGCCTTGATCTGGGCCGTCCGCGCTCGCCATTCCGTGGCCGTTCGCCCTGCCACGCGGCGGCCATCCAGGCCGCACGGGTGCGCTGGCTGGGCCACATCCCCTCGGCCCGCTTCTCTCCCGCGCGTGAGCGCACGCGCTGGGCCGCGCCGGCCTCCCGGCCGCGCGGGCCATTCCCGGGCCAGGCCACACTATAGCCATAAGGCCGGCCCGACACTGTTCACACTAATTTCCAGAGACTTTTCCAATTTCTAAAATCCAGAAAAAAATCCAAATAAATCCAAGAAAATCCCAAAAATTCTCAAATTTCACCACTTTGCTCCAAATAATGTCCTGAACCCATTTTTGACCTCCACTTCTCCAAATTCATTCCAGATAAATTCCTAAAATTCCCCATTTGAGGATTTATGCATTTTACTCCTTTTTAAATAGATTATTTTTCCTCGCTTGATTAGTATCAAGCTGGACTTATTTATTTTATGTGTTTGTGTTAGTGTCGGAGATCCCGGAAGCCCAAGTGCAGTCGCAGGACCAAGGTGCTTCTACGTTCGAGCTAGCCGAGATCGTCCAACTTCACGGCAAGTCCCAAATCCTTTGATCATGTTGCAACCCATGTTATTTAATTATGTTATTATGCTATTTGCATTGAGCTAGTTCTGAAATGTTAATTCAAAAATAAAATAAAATATTTAGAATGACATGTTATATAGTTAAACCTACCACCGACAAATGCCATGTTAAACTTGTAGCCATGCCTTGGTAACCCTAGAAATAATTATCTGTTAATCTAGATAATTGTAAGTTATTATTATTATCATGCAAAGTCTTCGACTAATAAGGTTGTGGCTGCGGGCCAATAGAATTTGCAAACCCGACTCTAGGGTAGGGTGGTATGGGACACCGTGCCCTAGAGCGGAGAGTGCCTGCGTGCACAAGGTAGGGTAAGGGTTGGGGAAAGAGCTGGCGAGTTAGTCTTCGCCCAACTCTTACCCTAGGACTGAAGTTAGGGTAGGGGGGTGGTGCGCCGCAAGACGGATCATTCGCCCACCGCCTACCCTAGGTTGGGTCGCGGGCCTGATAAGGTTGCGGACCATGTGAAAATATAAGAAGTAAAACCCTTACGCTGAGCAAATGTCACGGTGATCGCTCAACCACAGGAGTTGACTTGTCAACACTGGTTTAGTAGCTGCTTCAACTCGATTGAAACTCTACATGTGTTGAGAAGGCTTGATATTAAGAAAGCGAGGTTAGGTAGGCCGTGCTGCGGGTGCCTAACAACGGTAGAGTTCACTCGAAGCGGACGAGAGTTATATATATGTGCCAGACCCGAGTGGATTCTACCGGGTAGAGTCTATATAAAGAGTTGAGCAGTGAAACGACCTGACTTTCTTAACCCGGACGCGGAAGTTAAGAAATCGTGTGGGTAAAACTGAGCAAACTCTGCAGAGTCAAATAAATGGTATTCGAATACGCCGTGCTCCCGGTTATTGGAGCCGTGTCACTTGGGTGATTCCAGCAGCGAAGCTTAAGTAGTTTTGTAAATGCTTTAACTTGTTGAGTTGGTTAATTAAACTTTCGTGAAAATCCCTGAGTTCTTAAGGAGCAGTTTTGGGTCCGTCTTATCAAAATGTTTGCAAATAAAACTGCATCCACTCAAAGTTAATAAACCAAGTATACTCCCTTCCTTTGATGTTCCGTGCATGTAATAAGTTAGGGTCCCTTTGGGACTTGCTGAGCCGGTTGATTGGCTCACGGCTTGATTTTGCCCTTCTTTAGAGGATCAAGACGAAGGTGTTTGTCTCCCCGTTGAGGAAGTCCCGTGGCTTTAGGTCTTGGCCGCGCTCAAGCGGATCTTGGAGCTTTTGTGATGTAATTATGCTTTGGGCTTGCACGCGCCCGCTGTGGAAAAATAGATGTTAATCCTTATGTAAAATATATGCTGGATCTTGTTGTAAGCATGCAATGGTATACTCTTGCGCGACACTCCATAACTGTTCATGCGTGAATAGTTGCAGAATGCCGTGTCCGTATGCGCCCCTGGAAACGGAGGCGTTACAGTGGCTAGTTAATTTTTCAGTTGGAAAGTAAAGTGATTGTAATATTGAAGTGGTAGGAGTGGGAGCATAGATGAGATCAATAGGATCAGACGTATGGTCTCCATCCTTACCGATACTTCAAACACGGTGCTTGAAATAACAAACCGTTAAAATGTTAAAGATGAGCCCATCAGAAAGTGTTGGAAGTTCCATGAGCCGTCTAAATATTTCTTTTTGTTGATTATTATATTACCCAGTAGAAGGTCTAAGTGCAGAACATCAAATCCTAGCTACGATCAGAACGGAGAGCTTTCAACTCAAAAGAAAAAAAATTGCGGAGAGCTTTCGTTCCAGCGGCAGGTCTAGAGCATGTTTAATATACAGGAATCACACAAGAATTCTATAGCAAATCATTCAATTTTTATGAAGTTCTAAAAAAAAAATTCTATGTTCCAAATGAGCCTTAAGACCAAGTTGACACCTTTTCCCTTCAAGAAAATTTTATGTATCGCACAAGTTTATGCCTGTTACCAATTAATACCCCAAGCAAAGCCCAGTTCCAATCACAGGGGTGACCGGTGGTGATCATTTCGGCTTCAGCTTCTGGTTTCCGGTTTATTTTTCAGTATTCATAAATTTCGTTTTTTTTCTGAACTTTTGGCTTTTTGTTGAGCTTTTTTGCCGGTTCTTTTATTTCGTATTTGTTTGTATTATACGTAATGGGCTAATATATTTTTTATATTTTTTAATTTTTTTAATTTAATTATGCTAAATAAGTCTCTATCAGCTATAGTGTTTTTTTTCAGCTAGCTACAGTACTTTTCAGCCATAAGCCACAAAAAAAGGCCAAATGATCACCACCGCAAATCTTGCATCGATACCACTGCTGTTAAGTTGGGGCTAACACGTTAAAAAGGGACCAAAATGCCCTTGCCCGTTGGTGCACTTCCCATTTACGCCTCCAGTGAGCTCTTTTCTCCCACTCACCTGCGTCGCCTTCTCCCCCGATTCCCCTTCTCTCCCGGAAACCCTAGCCCGCGTCGCTGGTGAGTGAGGAGAAGATGTCCTCGCAGCGCACCTCCACGCGGTCCGCATCGGAGCGCTCCTCCTCCGGTGTGAAGCCATCCGGTCTCAGTCGCAATCATCCTCTGCAGCACGAGATCCACTTCTCCCACTGATTGATTGCCCAAAGTGCGGGGTGGTGATTAAGTGGTATTAGTCAAATAGCGTGGCAAATCCGGGAAGCGTGTAGTACAAGTGCTCAAATAACTCTGGTGTAATTGCACTAACTTAATCTCCTTGTGAATTTGTTCTTCACTTTCCGTGTGTTGGGTACCAATTGGAGGGTATGTGCTCTGCAGCAATATGCAGCAAAACCCAGTGCAAATCTACGGTAAAGAACAGCAACAAGATGCAATCCCAATCTACATCCACATACCGGGACCCCAAGCTCGCGAGTTTGCAGCCGCCGCCAAGCTTCCCCGTCGTCGCCGCCGCCGCCAAGCTTCCCAGGAGCAACAAGAGAGAGTGTGCAGATGGGGAGAGGAAAAGAAGATGAAACCAGACATGGTTGGGTCGGACGAACCACGTATTTGCCAAACTGGCCCGGAGGGTAGTTTCGTCCACTCGCTTGTTAAGGCTCAAAACAATTAAAATGCAAAACAAAATGGCTAATAGGACTTAACAGAAGCGGTGGATGGAAGATTTGAGCCACCTCTGTACTATAGATTAGAACTAGGTTTTATTTGTGGTATAAATTGATAGGAAGAAGTCTATATTAATCCTTAAACTTTCGTGCTTTAGTTACTTAATCTTTAAAGTATAAAATCGAGTATTCTGTCCCCTAAACCTAAAGTTATAAAACCGGAGTAAATAAGCCCTAGCTTGGTTTTGAAGAGTGGTTTTGCCACTATGTGCGATGATATGGACGAATTCGTCCGAGCTGGCCAACACATGATGATGATGTGGAACTTCCGAATTTATTGACCGTCCAAATCCTTCCGATAGGATCCTAGTTGTGCCCCCATGCTAGCGCTCCTACTTCCGCCGCACCGTCGTCGGCCGTAGGTTCCCGCCGCCCCACCCGAGCACTGGTGTGGCTTGTCGTGCCAGACCAGACCCTACCAAGCTCAGCAGCTGCTTGGTTGATGGAAGGTACAGGAGAGAGTCAAGAGAGAGAGAGAGGAGTTGCCGACGAGGTTGACATCTAGTCGGCGGCACGGCCTGTTGGAAATTGTTGCGACCTACCAGGATCTCTTTACGACCAGTACAAGTCGTTTACGACTTGTCCAGATCAATTACGACCAGTACCGAGGAGTTACAACCACTTCGGAAGCTTTTTGATGTCGTACGACTAGTTTATCTCCCGTACGACCATGTTGCTCAGTCGTACTTCTTCAACGTAGTCGTAGCCTTCTTCGACTATGTTCAGCGATTTTACGATGTGATCGTAAAATCACTGTACCTTTGCCGTAATCGTAACACCCCTCGCGTATCGCCGACTTTGCCTTGTCGTGGTCGTAGGTTCTTACGACCACGGTTGTCGTGGTCGTAAGCAGACTTCGACCACGTCTGCCAGATTGCCGATCACACAGAACTTGCTCTTTTCTCCCCTCTATTACTCGCAAACACTTTGCGTCTTTACACGACTTGGTTGCCTTGCTCGGCCTTTTTCGGGGTTCTTAGATTACAGGACTACTCCACCTTTTATACCCAGCTTTACAACTTACACTCGGGTACGACTACGAGAATAAAACAGACTTCGACTCCGACTACGACTCCAAGTCATACTTTACAACTACGACTCGAACTCGGTTTCGACTTCCGATTACAAACTCGAATACGACTTCAATACGACTTCTAAAAAACAAGATTATTTCCAACAATCTCTCCCTAATCTTGTTTTTGTAACTTCGATCTTCTCCTGTTGCTTTGATTCATACTTCCTCCACCAGAGACTTGTTTCACAATCATGTGGTCTTGCTTTCGACCACGGTTCTTCACGACATGCTTTCTCCCGCCAACTCGGAATCCATCTTCTTGGCCTTTGACTGTCTTCGACTTCTCCCCTGTTGCTGTTTTGCTGTGGTCGTGGTGACTCCCGACCACGCTCAGTTTTTGTTTGCCGTGGTCGAACATCTTCTCGACCACGTCCAAACATCTTTTGCCATGGTCGTAACACTTGTCGACCGTGCTTGATCATCTTTTGCCGTGGTCGTGGCACTTCCTGACCACGTTCGATCGTCTTTTGCCGTGGTCGTGGTGACTCCCGACCACGTTCGATCTCCATTTGCCGTGGTCGAATTTCTTGTCGACTACAGCCAAAACCTTCTGCCAACCTTCTCGTTACGACTTCCAACTCTTCCGACTTGTTGTTTACGACTTCATGCTGTTTTTCGACCACCAGGAGATGAAGTCTTTCAGGCTCTGGTTCCTTTAGATCATTCTTCATGCCATCTGGTCTCCAAATTTTCAGCGGTATTTTGTACAACCGATTTGCTGATTTTTGTGCTCTCATCAACAACTGCTCTCTGCTGTCAAAAACCCTCAGATAAACTCCTTTTAATTCAACTCGGCACCCTTCTTCAGTCAGTTGGCCCAAGCTTATCACGTTGCTGCAAAGACTTGGTATATAATATACATCTGACAACGGTCTTTGACTTCCATCCTTGCACTTTAACAGAATTGTACCTTTTCCTTTGATTTGAACTGTTGAGCCATCTCCAAACTTTACTTTACCGAGCACTCTCTCGTCTAGTTCATGAAACAACGAGTGTGTGCCCGTCCTGTGGTTGCTTGCTCCGTTGTCGAGATACCAATCTGTTGATTGGTCTTGAGTCTTCTCTCCCTTCTCCATCAAACTAGGAAATACTCTCCCTTCATGTAGCATCACCATTGTCGGTTCAGCTACAGTACAGTGCGACAGCAATAGAGTTGTTTCCTTTTGGGCCAAATTGACTTCTTCTTCTTTGTTCTTGAATCTGCAATTCGCTGCGAAGTGCCCATACTTTTTGCAGTTGTGGCATTGTATGTGGCTTCGACATTCAGCAGCGTAGTGACCGAATTTCTTGCACTTGTGGCATTGTATACTCGATTTGCCGGTTTCAGAGTTACGCTCACGACTGCTCCCGCCGTTGCGTCCTCCACCTCTCTTCACATCGTCGTTGTGACTTTCATGGCTCTTATTCTCGTTCAGTGCTTCCCACTAAGCACGAGATAGCAGCAGGTGATTACCTCCTTCCTTGTCCTGATGCCATCTTTTCTGACTTTCTTCGAAGATTCGCAAGCGACCGACTGCCTTAGTTAGCGACATCTTCGTCATGTCTCCAAATTGCTCAATTGTGCTGATAATTTGGAGGAACCTGTCGGGGACTGCGCTGAACAATCTCTCAATAACTGTTGAGTCTGGCAACTCAACACCCAAAGCTCGGATTTCGCCAGCCAAGCTCGTCAGTTTTTGTGAGAACTCACCGACGCCTTCGGTCTCTCCCATGACCAGGCGATCGAATTGCCTCTTCAGCACTTGTGCTCTTGCCTTCTTGACGCGTTCTTCTCCAATGCGCATCTCCTTGATAGCTTCCCATGCTTCTTTTGCAGTCTCCTTCTCTGCAATGGTCATCAAGACTTCGTCGGGGACAGCCTGCGATATGACGGCCAGAGCACCCTGGTCCTGAGTCTCTTCGACCGGTGCATCTCCTTCAATAGCCGTCCATACTCCCAGAGCGCGCATGACGATCTTCATCTTCACGGCCCACAGGCCGTAGTTCGTGTCGGTCAGCATGGGGAATTGGATTGGTACCGTACCTCCTCTCATCGGTGCTCGTGGTGGTGCCGATGTTTTCTTTTCGCCAGATCCCTCCGCAGCTGCACCTTTCTTCTCTTCAGACTTGTCCTCCATTGCTTCCTGGGACCTGTTTTTCAGGCTCTGATACCAATTGTTGGAAATTGTTGCGACCTACCAGGATCTCTTTACGACCAGTACAAGTCGTTTACGACTTGTCCAGATCAATTACGACCAGTACCGAGGAGTTACGACCACTTCGGAAGCTTTCTGATGTCGTACGACCAGTTTATCTCCCGTACGACCACGTTGCTCAGTCATACTTCTTCAACGTAGTCGTAGCCTTCTTCGACTACGTTCAGCGATTTTACGATGTGATCGTAAAATCACTGTACCTTTGCCGTAATCGTAAAACCTCTCGCGTATCGCCGACTTTGCCTTGTCGTGGTCGTAGGTTCTTACGACCACGGTTGTCGTGGTCGTAAGCAGACTTCGACCACGTCTGCGAGATTGCCGATCACATAGAACTTGCTCTTTTCTCCCCTCTATTACTCGCAAACACTTTGCGTCTTTACACGACTTGGTTGCCTTGCTCGGCCTTTTTCGGGGTTCTTAGATTACAGGACTACTCCACCTTTTATACCCGGCTTTACAACTTACACTCGGGTACGACTACGAGAATAAAACAGACTCCGACTCCGACTACGACTCCAAGTCATACTTTACAACTACGACTCGAACTCGGTTTCGACTTCCGATTACAAACTCGAATACGACTTCAATACGACTTCTAAAAAACAAGATTATTTCCAACATGGACTAGGGTTGTCTAAGCTCACGATCTCACCACATATTGAGTAGACACCATTCAAGACGGCGAGCAAACTTTCTGTCATCTCCATCGCAGATTGGTCTCCCCTATCCGGATCAAATGATGTACAAATAAGTATCCTTTCATCTAATCAAAGCAATTAAACACCAGAAAAACAACACGAAATAGAGAAGATATTAGAGCAGACAGAGCAATCAAGTCACAGGAATAGATCAAAGCAAATCAGAAAAAAAAAGATCAAAAGCTCTTCCGACTTGCAAGTTTTAATCTGTTCAGTTTGCATCGCGATGTTGCCAGCACGGCCTTCTTCGCCGTTGGCCATCTCTTCTTTGCCACAGGCAGGTGTGACCACCTCATCTCCTCGTCGTCGCCTCGCCAGTCCATTGGTGCTGTCGCGATCTGCTTCGTCACCGCGGCGACGCCCACCGCCAACCAGCGACACTGCTACCTCTCTGCCCACCATCGTCATCGCAAACACGTACTTGTGGGGTGAGGATGGGTGCGTCTGGGAGAGAACAGAGGAGAGATGAGGGAGATAGAAGAAAGAGAAATGATGGTGACCGGGTTTGACTGATAATTGGGTTAATACCTTTGTACTCAATGACATACCGGTCCCATTGAGCAGCTCACTTGAATTCATTTACATGGTGGCAAAACCGCCTAGGGTTGTTTGTTCCAGTTTTGTAACTTTAAGATATGGAATACCGGTTTTGTACTCCAAAAGATTAAGTGGGTGTGCTCTTTTGGGTTGTGACTGATGGCTATGGCTGGTGTTTTTTGGCTCTAGTATAAATGTTTGTACGAACGAACTGAATGACGATAAGCCGCTTCGAAAAATTTGTCCCGACAAGCTACTTCAAAAATGCGATGGAGAAACCATCCCCTTTGTTTATTTAGGAAAAGACATAAGCCATAAAAAAAGATTGGGACCATTATCCGAATCACCAAAGTTTAGAGGTGCTCTCGACTTCTTCCTAATTGGTACAGTGCACAGACTTATGCTATAAATGAAATTCTCTTGTTCCAAAATGGCCGCTGCCACCGTCCTCCCCCACGCCGCCCTCCGCTAGAACCGTCTTCTTTTAACACTTTTATTCTCCATTGGATTGTTCTCAATTTCTGCTTTTCCTTCCTTTATCTTTTTACGGGTATTACAATGCTACTACAAAGGTCCATTGATGTATGGAAGCCGAGTCGGCAGAGCAAATGTTGACCTATTTGCTCACTGAAAGTTTTCATAAGCTTTGAGCTGTAAAAGTGCTAATGCTTATCTTGCGTGCATGCTGGTATGAATTGGGGTGTGGCCAAGCTCTGTATGTGCTAATTGTTGGCTACTATCAAGTTGCTGGGGGCTGAATAAGAGCCAATTGTGAATGCGTGTCAAAGTTTGATATTAGGTAATTAAAAAAGTGATATAAAAGCAGAAAACTAAGTTGAGTTGGCATGCTTAGCTGTTAAAGTTTCTAGCTCATGTGAATGGCATGCAGACTTCAGCAGACTTTTTGAAGTCGGTTCAGGTTAGGTCTGTTGTTTAGCCTATATATGTGGCATGTACCTTGTAAGCTAAGAAGCTGAGAATGTGTCCATAGTTTTGACAATTATAGCACCTAACCTTGGTCTTGTCAAATTTCCTTTCACGATAGCTGGAGTCGTTCCTCCAGTCGCCTTCATTACGCCCACAACCGTGTCCACGGCTGCCATCCTTCCACTTTGAACCTCTAGAAGATCCCCTGCCTTCTTTCTTCCCAGACTTGGCCTCCTATTCGGCACAGATTAGCAGCACATGCTCGTCCTCCATGTCACCGTAACCCCAAGTCGCCCCTCATGTGCCTTGAGTCGACCGATCAACTCCTCAATCGATATCTTCTTCAAGTTCTCGGATTGCTTTAACATGGAAGCAATTTGTAAGAATTTTGGTGTCACCACACGTAACACCTTTTCCACCACATTGGAGTCCTCGATTTTCTCCTCGAGTATGCACATCTTGTTGATCACCATGGTAATTCTCATAGCAAAATCATCAACAAACTCCCCCTTGCACATCCGAAGCCCATCAAACTCGATCTTGAGGGTCTGGAGCTTTGCCCTTATTACATGATCGACCTCCACGTCATGGACTTTAACGCAACCCATGCATCTTTTGCTGTCTTATTCTTTGAGAGAAGTGTTTCCTCGCTCACCTCTTGATAGATGGCTACAAGTGCCATCGTGTCACGCTGGTTGGATCTCTCCCTTAGCTTCGACCACATCCCACATGCCACATGCCTTGTACCTCTATGTAGACGCGCATTTTGATGGACCACACCGCATAGTTTGTGGTCGTCAGCAGTGGGTACTGCAGAGAGAACAAACTCTCCTTTCTGGCTACCTCCAACACTATAGCGGCGCTGGTACCGATCTTCACCGGCGTGTACAATATCACCAAGGCTCTGATACGAAATGTTGGATCTAACTAGCTAGTGGGGTGGCAAGAAAAACATAGCAAGGGCAAAGTAGAAGTAAGAAACAGAGAGCTCTCATTCATACTCAAGATTTACATAGAAGTTTACAAGCTCTTCATCCGAGCTTACCAGTTTACATGCATACACTCAGCTTTCTAGCTTACAAGGTACATGCCATATATATAGGTTAAACAACCGGCATAACCTAAACCAACTTCAAAAAGTCTGTTCAAGTCCACATGCCATTTACATGACCTATAAACTTAAACAGCTAAGCATGCCAACGTACTCAACTTAGTTTCCTGCTTTGATACCACTTCTTTAATTACCTAATATCAAATTTTCACACACCATTCACAACTGGCTATTATTCAGCCCCCCAGCACTTGATAGCAGCCAACAACCGGCACACACTGAGCTTGGCCACACCCTAATTCATACCAGCATGCACGCAAGAGAAGCATTAGCACTTTTATAGCTCAAAGCTTATGAAAACTTTCAATGAGCAAATAGATCGGCATTCGTACTGCCTGATTTGGTTTCCATGCATAGAGTCCAATTCAATTTGATTTTGTATTTTCAAAAAATAAATTAATATCCAACAATAGAGTACTGTGTTTCCTTGTTTCTAGTACTAGAAAAGTTCCAACAGCAATTTCCCATCTCCGTCGGATCGAATGGGAGAGGAGGATAATAAGAGAGAAGCGCGCAGGGGGTACTACCTGGGTGGAGGAGGGCTCGTAGCAGCCGAAGGGGAGGTCGCCGATGAGGAGTGGGCAGGGCTTCCTTCGGAGGGTGGTCACCGTCACGCGCTGCGCAGCTGCCGCCTCCTGCGGCCGCGGGCCCCCTTAGATGGTCGACTCCAGTGTTAGTGCTAATCTTGTTTTGTGTCATTGTTGAGTCAGAGTACAAGTTCCAGTTTTGAATAAGCAGTCTGTGCTGTGCTGCTGTTTTTCCAGTCTGTGCTGTTCCAGGTGTGTTGCAGTCTGAAACTAAGAGCAGTCTGCGAAGCTTCTGCCACCAGTTTGGCAGTTTGAAGTTAAGTCCATTTATTTGTCAATGCGTGAGTTGTAAGTTTGTGATCCAGAATATTAGGATCATGAACCAGGGTCGTGTTTGCATGTTGTGATTTTATCGGTGGTTAGTTAAGAGTCTGTAGCGTTCAGTTTTATGTTACTTTCTGTTTGTCAAATGCACTGTAGCACGTAAGGGAATATTCAGAAAGTTCAGAGAGTAGAGAATAACTCTGTGTCCAGTTCTTTACCTCCTTGTGATTTGTTTATGTGTGTGCGTGTAGTTCTTGTTTGATTGCAGATTGAGGCATTCTGATCCAATATTTGGTATCAGAGCTGAGGACCGGTGTGGGAATTAACACCGGTGGATGCCTAAGTTTATGCTGACGGACGCCATGGGAGGATCCGGGAAGGAAGTTTTAGGCAGGCTGTCATATCCTGTCCTGACGCGATCAAACTTCTCGGTGTGGTCCATCAAGATGCAAGCAGTGATGGAAGCACATGATCTATGGGATGTGGTAGATCCTGAAGATCCGAAAGAACCGGTCGATGTCAAGCAGAACAAAATTGCACGCGCTGCAATTCTCAGTGCTATCCCGGAAGACGTACTCTTTCTTGTGGAAAAAAAGAAAAGTGCGAAGGAGGTATGGATAGCCCTGAAAGTAATGTTTCTAGGTGCTGAACGTGTGCAGGAGGCGAGAGTGCAATCTCTGAAGGAAGAATTCTAGGACCTCAAGATGAAGAACACGGAGACTGTTGAAGATTATGCATTCAAAGTTGGTACCATTGTCAACAAGATCCGTGAGCTTGGTGAAACCATGGAGGATTCCTATGTTGTCAAGAGAATGCTTCGGTCTCTCCCTAACAAGTTTCTGCAGATCGTTAGTTCAATCGAACAGTTTGCAGATCTCAAGACCATGACAGTGGAGGAGTTAATTGGGCGCCTAAAAGCCCATGAAGAACGTCTGCGCAGTGTAGATGAAGAAGAAGATGAACACGTTCTCCTCACAAGGGCTCAGTGGAAAGCCAAAGAAGAGAAGAAGGGGGGGGGGGTGAGACATCAGGAAGCAACTTCAGGAGAGGAAGTTTCGGACGTGGTCGAGGCCATGGACGTAGGCGAGGATGCGACCACTGGGACATCACACCCAGAATAGACAAAGAGCACAGGTCCGACAACAGAACCGACAGAGAGTTCAAATTCGACAAGACGAAGGTGAGATGCTACAATTGCCAAAACTATGGGCATTACTCCTTTGAGTGCAAGTCGAAGAAGAAGGAGATGAAAGCACATCTTGTCGAAAAAAATGATGATGATCCATCCTTGCTGATGATACAAGCCAATGATCCCATCACAAACCTTCCTGCAGCTACTGTACTCCTAAATGAAGAAAAGGTACTACCAAGCCTTGGAAGTGAAGATGGCCCAAAGAACCTCACCTGGTACCTTGATTCAGGAGCCAGCAATCATATGTCTGGAAACCGTGAAGTCTTTACTGATCTGGACACAACAGTGGCTGGCACGGTAAGATTTGGAGATGGATCAATTACAGAAATCTGTGGACGTGGGATAGCTTTGTTCCAACGTCAAACTGAGGAGCATAAGGCACTTACAGAATTCTACTACATTCCGCAATTGAAGAGCAACATACTGAGTTTGGGGCAACTCAATGAGAATGGCTGCAAGACAGTGATTGTAGATGGGACTCTGAGGATTTATGACCAAGAGAGACAGCTGCTGGTAAAAGTGAAAAGATCAACCAACAGACTGTATTTATTGAAGCTTCAGCTGGCAAAACCGGTATGCCTGTTGTCAGTACTCAAGGAGAAAGAATGGCTTTGGCATGCAAGATTTGGTCATCTAAACTTCAGATCGTTAAGGGACATGGCAAGGCAGTAGATGGTTGAAGGATTACCATTGATTGAGCATGTAGAGCAGCTATGTGAAGGATGTTTGGCTGGAAAACAACATAGATTGCCATTTCCTCAAACAGTGAAGTATCGGGCACAAACACCACTGGAATTACTTCATGCAGATTTGTGTGGACCCATATATCCAGCTACACCATCAGGGAAGAGGTACTTTCTATTAATCATAGATGATTACACCAGGTTCATGTGGATTGTACTCATTAAAACAAAGGATGAAGCATTGGCTGCATTCAAGTCAGTGAAAGCGAAAATTGTGCTGGAAACTGGTCTGAAGGTTAAGGCTTTGAGGACATATAGAGGAGGAAAATTTACATCAAAGGTGTTTTACAATTTTTGTGATGAATTGGGGCTAAAACGGTATCTCACGGCTCCTTACACTCCCCAGCAAAACGGAGTGGCTGAGAGGAGAAATCAGACAATTGCTGGAATGACCAGAAGTCTGTTAAAGAGTAAGAGAATGCCCGGAAAGTTCTGGGGTGAAGCAGCAGCTACAACAGTGTATCTGTTGAACCGAGCATTGACAAAGAGTGTTGTCAGCAAAAACACCTTATGAGGCTTTGTATAAAAGAAAACCTCAAGTCCACCACTTGAGGACTTTTGGGTGTGTGGCTCATGTGAGGACAGCAGCCCCATACCTTAGCAAACTACAGGATCGAAGTGCTCGGATGGTGTTTATCGGTTATGAATCTGGTTCTAAAGCCTGTCGATTTTATAATCCAAAGACCGGCAAAGTGCATGTCAGCAGGGATGTTGCATTTGAAGAGGAGAACTCATGGGCCTGGGAGGAGTATCCTAACACTGACACAAGACAGAGAAGCCAAGGTGATACATTCACAATTCACATTGAACAAAGAGAGGGTGCAAGTGAGGTGCAGAACCTAGAACAGCAGGCACCAGTTGCAGACAGTATTCATGAGAATTCGGATACTGAACATTCTGGCATTAATGGAAACTTTGGTGCAGATAACAGAAATGAAGGAAATACATCTGTGCAAATTAGTAGTCCACCATCTACTCCGATTGGGTTGTCACCAATCACACCAGCAGGATCAGCAATGCCAAGTGAATCATCAAGTGAAGGTCCACGATGTCTTCGATCAATTCTGGAGATATATGATGCTTCTGAACCGATCGAACTGCAATCTGAACAGTTGGAATTCTACATGATGGCAACAGAAGAGCCAACCAGTTTTGAGGAGGCAGTAAAGGAAAAGTGTTGGAGGGAGGCAATGCAAGAAGAATTGAAGTCCATTGAAGACAATGAGACTTGGAGACTTGTGGAACAACCGGGTACAAAAAAGCCATAGGCCTGAAGTGGGTCTTCAAAGTTAAAAAAGACCCCTCAGGTGCAATTGTCAAGTATAAGGCTCGTTTGGTCGCGAAGGGGTATGTTCAACGACATGGAGTGGATTTTGATGAGGTTTTTGCACCGGTTGCAAGAATGGAGACTGTGAGATTACTTGTGAGCTTGGCAGCACAGCAGGCTTGGGAAGTCCATCATATGGACGTGAAGTCGGTATTTTTGAATGGGGAGCTTGCAGAAGAAGTATTTGTGTCACAACCCCCTAGATTCGAGATAAAAGGCCAAGAGCATAAAGTATTGAGATTGAGGAAAGCATTGTACGGACTCCGTCAAGCACCAATAGCATGGAACATCAAGTTGGATTCGAGTTTAGCAAAACTTGGATTCAAACGTAGTCCATTGGAGGATGCTGTGTACAAAAGAGTGGAAGACTCCTCAATATTGTTAGTTGGTGTTTATGTGGACGATCTGATTATTACGGGCTCAAGCAAAGCAGAAATTACTGCATTTAAGACTCAAATGCAGCAATTATTTAGCATGAGCGACCTTGGTCTACTCAGTTACTATTTGGGGATTCAAGTCAAGCAAACACTTGAAGGTATAGCATTGTGTCAGTCCACATATGCTGAGAAGTTGCTGCAGGCAGCAGGTATGGAAAAGTGTAATCCATGCGTTACTCCTATGGAAGAGAGACTAAAGTTGAGTAAAGAGAGCAAAAGTCCTCCAGTCAATCCAACACTGTACAGGAGTATCATTGGAAGCTTAAGATATTTGGTTAACACCCGACCTGATATTGCATATTCAGTGGGCATAGTCAGTCGTTTCATGGAAAGACCCACTGTTGAACACATGACTGCAGTGAAGAGAATTCTTAGGTATGTAAGTGGCACACTCGGTTTGGGGTGCTTCTATGGAAGAAGAACCAGCAGTAACATGGAATTGATCGGGTATAGCGACAGTGATCTTGCCGGAGATGTAGATGATCACAAGAGTACCACCGGTGCTGTGTTCTATTTGGGCTCAAACCTGATTGCTTGGTTTTCGCAGAAGCAAAAGGTGGTGGCTTTGTCGTCATGTGAAGCTGAGTATATTGCAGCGACAATGTCAGCTTGTCAAGGTATTTGGATGGCACGGTTGCTGAGTGACATGTTGAATCAAGAGCAAAAGAAGTTTAGGTTGTTAATTGACAACAAGTCGGCCATATCGTTGTGCAAGAACCCTGTACACCATGATAGGAGCAAACACATTGAAACAAGGTATCATTTCATTCGTGAATGTGTGGAGACTGAGAAGATAGAGTGGAACATGTGCGGACTGAAGAACAGTTGGCAGATATCCTAACTAAGTCACTCGGTCGTGTCAAATTTATTGAAATGAGGGAGAAGCTTGGAATGGTGGATACAGCAAAAGGGAAACAAGATTGGGGGGGGGGGGGGGTGGATGTTAGTGCTAATCTTGTTTTGTGTCATTGTTGAGTCAGAGTACAAGTTTCAGTTTTGAATAAGCAGTCTGCGCTGTGCTGCTGTTTTTTTAGTCTGTGCTGTTTCAGGCGTGTTGCAGTCTGAAACTGAGAGCAGTCTGCGAAGCTTCTGCCACCAGTTCGGCAGTTTGAAGTTAAGTCCATTTATTTGTCAATGCGTGAGTTGTAAGTTTGTGATCCAGAATATTAGGATCATGAACCAGGGCCGTGTTTGCATGTTGCGATTTTATCGGTGGTTAGTTAAGCGTCTGTAGCGTTCAGTTTTATGTTACTTCCTGTTTGTCGAATGCACTGTAGCACGTAAGGGAAGATTCAGAAAGTTCAGAGAGTAGAGAATAACTCTGTGTCCAGTTCTTTACCTCCTTGTGATTTGTTTATGTGTGTGCGTGTAGTTCTTGTTTGATTGCAGATGGAGGCATTCTGATCCAACATCCGGCACGTTGCCGAGCAGCCGCCGCTCCAGGTGCCGGGACGCCTGCCGTGTCGCCATCGTGTGAATCGGCGGCGGGCATGCGTGCGCATGTGGTGGTTGGTTGGAGCGAGACGAGAGCGCGTCAGGACGGGATCACGGGTGACGGGCATGGAATTTGGCAAAGGACACCTTGGCATGGTTGGGCGTATGTATGGGGACTCCTGTGTTCGCTCCCATCTTTTGGAGTATGCACATTGCACAGTCGAGATCGAGACACACAGGTGTGACGTGGCGAAAACAGATGGAATACGGAATAATGGTTTTGCCATATGTTTATTTCATATTTTTTCTGTAGAAATACAAATACTGAAACCCTTATATAAATACAAATATAAAAATAATATCAAATACAAATATAGAGCAAATACGAATCGAATATAGCCACAAATATTTGGTGGAACATACAAACCCCTTAATCGAATACGCCATTGAGCTAGGCAAGCTATGGCTTGCACCCTAGATGGCTAGAAATTTTAATCATGGTGTTGATGTTCAAAACACTAGGCATAAATCTTGATTTCGTGTGGTTTTCCGTTCATCTCTGTGTTTTCAACGGCATCAGCTGCAGCATTTGCAGCCTCACTTAAACCCATCTTTTGTAGCGCATTTGCAAAGGCGTCAACATCGGTGGCAGTTATTTTATACGGCGTGTTAATTGGACCTGGGAAAGACCCAGTTTCCACTTCTTGCTTATACTCTGATAGCGCCTTGTTAATGGCATCGCCAACATTACCAAATTGTTTACAGAATTTTGGTGCGACCTGCAAGCAGAGCAGAAATATGCATTTCGATCAACAAAATTGCTTACAACAATTTAAAAAGGAGTGCATCTTTTACCTTGGCATGGTGTCGATGTTGCAAAATTCCTAACAAGTCATGGTAGACTAAGACCTGGATTAGAAATATGTTGATATGAGGACCTTGCACTCCAGCTTTATCCATATCATCGCGTGGAACAAGCATTTGTTACATGATACATACATAAAAATATAGCAGAGCAAGAGGATTTAAAGCATCCAAGCGGCTATACCAAAAATTATTCTCATAGCAAAAATTATCAACATAACAGGAAGACTCTTCCTGTACTAAAAGATAAGAATATTTGTATATGTACTGATAATTACAGAAGTAGAATAAGTACACATGCCCAGAATCAACATATCATATATGTGAGTAAAGCAATCTCTACTCGTCTGAACTTGATGAATAAGCGAACCTGCCCACTGCAGAACGGTCCAGCCCCGATGCCAATGGTTGGGATTTGCACTGCTGATGTTGCAGCTGCCGCCACTGGAGCCGGCACACACTCCAAAACAACTGCGAAGCAGCCAACCTCCTGCAAGGCCAGTGCTGTCTCCACAACCTACACACAAGCGAAAACCTATATATCCATGCACAACACACTAAACATGTACGTAGCAGGCTAATCGAAAGCAGCAAACCTTCATTGCGCTATCAACCGTCTTCCCCTGAGGTCGAAACCCACCAAGCACACTAATAGCCTGTGGGGTAAGCCCAACATGCCCCATGACAGCGATTCCTGCCTCCACAATAGCCTTAGCTGCACTGATTCTCGACGGTGCACCTCCTTCCAGCTTGATTGCATCCACTCCACCTTCTTTTAGCATCCTCACCGCAGACTCAACAGCCTATATAACAAAAGGCATGTTTTACGAAAACTCAAGTCCAGAAACTCTTATTTCTTACATAGTAAAGCCGTGGATGCCCTCTTGCGTGCCTATATGTGCATGCATGTCTATGGCAATAACTTGTTGATCTATAGGGATGCAAGAGTTCATGGAGTTTTTTTTCAAGAGTAAAATGCATCATAGGCAAGCTTATATTGGGGTGTTGCTTAAAGAAAATAATTATAGGGGTCATTTTTTTTGGAGGGGGGTTTGTATGAGAGGATCCGTTGGATGGAGATCTAACGTCCCGATCAATCTGACTGTTTTTGTCCTAAAAATTAGTCGAATGTTGTATAAACATTCCTATAATTATAAGGCTTTATATCCACATGGTCTATTTGAACCCCCAGAGTGGACAGCTGAGAGGATGAGAATGAAACCGACGCGGGTGGGGCGCGTGGGTACGTACTTGTGCGGAGGAGGACTCGTAGGAACCGAACGGGAGGTCGCCGACGAGGAACGGCCTAGGCGCTCCGCGTGCGACAGCGCGGCAGTGCTCGAGCATGAGGTCGAGCGAGATGGGCAGGGTGGTGTCGTGCCCGTGGGCGACCATGGCGGCGGAGTCGCCGACGAGGCAGACGTCGATTCCCGCGGAGTCGACGTGGACGGCGGAGGGGTAGTCGTAGGCGGTGACCATGGTGATGGGCTCCCCGCGTCTGTGCTTCCCGCGGAGGGTCGCCAGCGTCACGCGCCGCGCGGCCGCCTCCTGCTGCCGGGCTCCTCCCCCGTAGACGGCCAACTCCGGCACGTCGCTCAGCGCCCGCCGCGCCAGGTGTCGGAAAGACCCCCGCATCGTCGTGTGAAGCGGCGGCGGTGATCTGCTCGAGCTCGCTTGCTGTGGCCGGCGCGAGAGCGAATGGACGGAGGCGTTGGGCGGGAAGATGCTGCTGTTTTGCAGGAGAATTCTAGGCGTTAGGAGGCGGGAGAAAGGCATTGCCGTTTTGGAAATCTGCCTTCTCAGGTAATGGACGTTAGGGTTTTGGCTCGAATTTGGCTAGGACGATGGACACCTGCCTTCTCAGGTGTGACTGTCTATATATATACGGCATATATATATAGTACTCGTGTCACAGTCTGCAACGGGGGAGCTCGAGGCACGCGAACGCGAAACGGCTATTAAAGTTAAATCCAAAATTAAGGAAACGTGAAAAACGCAGATTGTGATGTTTAAATTCGAATTAAGGGAAAAATACAATCTCTAAATCAAGCAAGTGAACCTTAGAAAGAAAACATCCGGATGATATTTATCAATACCCTTGAAAGAAAATAGAAAATCAATCATGCAGGTTAGAACAAGTAAATCATAGAAGGGTGTTGATAAATATTACTCGGATGTTTTCTTCTTAACTATAATCCAGATTTATGACCGTTGGATTAGAAATCCAACGGCCACAAATTATCCCACCTCAAAAAAACTCTTCCTCTAAAAAAGGAGGTCGTTGGATCTCTAATCAACAGTCCCAAATTTAGATAATTGTTACAAGAAAAACATCTAAATAATGCCTACACACTCATAGAAAGTAAAAAACTCAATCATGCAGGTTGGGGCAAGTAAATCGTAGCTTTCTTGGCCTTTCTTGCCAGCTTTAACCAAAGATTGTGTGTATGATTCAGTCCGGTCATGGATGGGTTCATGCGGACAGCTAAACAAAATCTCGTTGACAACTGACATGAATGATTTGAGCTCAGTGCTATGTTTACTAAACTATGAAAAAAAATGCCAAATGTACTAGTTCGTGCAATTATTAGCACAACACCAAATACCAAATAAGGTGGCACTACAATTAAAACTAGCAATTTTTATTTCGTATGCGTGCAAAAGACTTCGATTCGATTGACCTCTTTCTTGAACTTGATTTCCTAACAAAATAGTGAAAAAAAAAGTTGCAAATCACTCTCGATTTCGGTTAAAAAATCGCATTGTTCTTTTTCCTAAAAGCATTCAGGTAGGTAAGAAGGAATCATGAACTGTTCATGGAAATAGCATTAGAGCATTTTTTTTTGTTCAAAATCACCTCCGAATGTCTGTTTCTGTAAAAATAACCCCTCCTTAAGCTAAAAAAGCACAATAGACGATACCTGTCACCCGTTGTGCCCTCCTTGCTCATAAGGACGGGGTGGCCGCAGCAATGCGCCCGAGCGTGGCAGGAGCACAGGGTGAGCGCAGTGCGGTAGCCAAGACTGCTGAGCCCCTTGGCTCTGCAAGAGCTACCGAGTTGCCCTTGCTTAGTAGCTCTACTACTTAGCCTCCATTCAACGCCCCCAGCGATCATGTGTCCAATTAATCTGCATAGACTCAATGTCTAGACGGGATAACAATTTTGAACAGGCCGATGAACCAACTAGATCTTTTAAGTAGTGCAGATGCATTATTGAAAAATATATAAATGGATCACGTAGAGCTTGACATACACTATCACACATGAGGTTATCATAGATATTACATAACCCTTATCAGAGATGGTATACTTATACTTTGAAAAAAAATCTAATCTCTAAATCGGGCAAGTGAACCTCTTATACTTTGAAAGAAAGTAGAGAATCAATCATGCAGGTTGAGGCAAGTAAATCATAGAAGGGTGTTGTTAAATATCACTCAGATGTTTTCTTTCTAACTTTTATTTAGATTTATGAGAATTCAACGGCTACGAATTCTTTCCCCTCCAAAAAAAATCTCCACCTTCTAAAAAAGAAACTGTTAGATCTCTAATCCAACGATTCTAAATTTAGATAATTATCAGAAAGAAAACATTCAAATAATATCTAGACACACTCATAGAAAGTAGAAAATCAATCATGCAGGTTGGAGCAAGTAAAGCGTTGCTTTCTTGGCCTTTCTTACCAGCTTTAACCAAAGATTCTGTGTATGACTCAGTCCGGTCATGGATGGGGTTCATGCGGACAGCTAATCAAAGGTGGTGATCGGTTCGGCTGAAAAGCTCGTGGCTTATGGTTGAAAACATTGTAGCTGGCTGAAAAAAGCACTGTAGCTGACAGAGGCTTATTTAGCATAATTAAATTTAAAAAAAAATTAAAAATAAAAAAATATGTTAGCCCATTACGTATAATACAAACAAATACGGGAAAAAAAGAACCGGCAAAAAAGCTCAACAAAAAGCCAAAAGTTCAGAAAAAGACGAAACTTATGAATAGTGAAAAATAAGCCAGAAGCCAGAAGCCGAAGCCGAGTTGATCAGGTCCTAATCTCGTTGACAACTGACATGAATGATTTGAGCTCAGTGCTAGGTTCACCAAACTATGAAAAAGAAATGCCAAATGTACTAGTTGTGCAATTATTAGCACAACACCAAATACCAATGAGGTGGCACTACAGTTAAAACTAATAATTTTTATTTCGTATGTGTGCAAAAGACTTCCATTCGATCGACCTCTTTCTTGAACTTGATTTCCTAACAAAATAGTGAAAAAAATAGCAAATCACTCTCGTTTTCGGTTTAAAAAAATCGCATTGTTCTTTTTCCTGAAAGCCTTCAGGTAGGTAAGAAGGATTCATGAACTGTTCATGAATATAGTATTGGAGCTTTTTTTTTTGCAAAATGGCCCCCTGGATGTCTATTTTTATAAAAATAGCCCCTCTCTAAGCTGGAAAGGCACGACAGACGATACCTGTCACCTATCATGCCCTCCTTGCTCATAAGGACGGGGCAGCCGCAGCAATGCGCCCGGGCGCGGCAGGAGCACAAGGCGAGCGTGGTGCAGCAACCAAGACTGTTGAGCCCACCTGGCTCGGCAAGAGCTGCCGAGCTGCCTTGCTCAGTAGCTCTACTGCTAGGCCTCCATTCCACGCCCCCCCCAGCGATCATTTGTCCAAGTAACCTGCATGGACTCAATGTCTGGATAGGATAACAATTTTGAACAGGGCGATGAACCAACTAGATATTTTAAGTAGTGCAGATACATTACTAGAAAAATATAGAAATGGACCACGTGTAGCCTGACATACTCTACCACACCCTTATCAGAGATGGTTTTTGAACCGTTTGATTTATTGTGTTTGTAATAATATGTGGTTATCACTAACAGCTCTTAAACTGTCTGTAATAAGTCACAACACAGACGATTTTTCAAAAGAATAATCTATGATAAGTCCCAATACAGAAAATTTTTATTACGAACTGTCTGTGATATGTCACATATCACAGACAGTTTTAGAAAATAACAGTCTGTGTTGTTAATTATCATGGACGGCTAATACAAAAAACCATCTATGATTATTCTTTGTATAGCTATTTTTTTTCTCTTTTTCGGCTAGCCTCAGGAAATGCTAGCCATACCCTCTGAAAATAAGCAAGCAGATCATAGATAATTGCATATCTTATTGTACACAATAATCATTACACAGATATCACAAATTAATTACAACTAAATGAGTTACAACTGCATGAATTTCAATTGAATGAATTCCAATTGAATGAATTACAATTTAATCAAATGTTTAAACATCTATTAATTGTTATCGCCAGAGTGGAACACTCCCTTTGGGTCAAAGACCTCTGTCATCGAGAAGGTGAAGAGCCGTCCTCGAACGTCAAAGAGTTCATTAAGATCGAATGTACTTGAGTTGATTGTTATGCCCAATCGTTAGGAGGAGTAAAGTCATAAATTAGACAACATAAAGTCACAACTCATAATTGTTCTTGATTTACATGGATGATGCCACTATGACAGAAAGAGTCATCACAGACGGTTCACAACTGTCATCATAGACGTTTATCAAATCGTCTGAATTTATGTGTCTACGACAATAGTTGGTTATCACAGACGACTTTCAAACTGTCTGTGATAATTATAACATAGACAATTTTTCAAAAAATATCTGTGATATATCAGGTATCACAGACGGTTCTTAAATATAGTCGTCTGTGATATGCTAATTATCACAGACGGTTAATACCAAAAATCGTCTGTGATATGTCATATATCACAGATGGTTCTCAAACATAGCCGTCTGTGATATCTTACATATCACAAACGACTAATACAAAAAACCGTCTGTGGTATTCATATAGCACAGACGGTTTATTGCTATAAACCATCTGTGATAGCTCTTTGAATATCATATTATTTCCTATTTTTCGACTAGCCTCAGGAAATGCTAGCCATGCCATTTGAAAACAAGCAAATATATTACATATATAGCACATAACAATCATTACACAGATCTCACAAATGAATTAAACAACTAAATGAAGTACATTTCAATGAATTATTTGATTAAGCACAATTGAGTGATTGCAATTATATTAAATGTTTCAACATTTAATCTTCATCGCCAGGGTAGAACTCTCCAATCTTGTTTATGATCTCCGCTATCAAGAATTGGGAGAGCTTTCCTCATATTTCGGTGAGTTTGTCAAGATTGAATGTACTTACGTCGAATTCAACGCGCTGTCGCTAGGAGTGTTAAAGTCGTTAGCACACACACACACACACACACACACATATATATATATATATATATATATATATATATATATATATATACATATACATACACATGTACATATACATACATACATACATACATACATACATACATACATACATACATACATACATACATACATACATACATACATACATACATACATACATACATACATACATACATACATACATATTGATAATCACAAAATAATTACTAGCAATTTGACAAACCTCTGGATCATTCGTCTTAGTGGCCATGATGCCCTCTATATGGCGGTAAACGTAGAATTCACATATGTTACCCTGTAGCTGCTGTGGCACTACAAAAATTTAATTACGTACATAGGTATTATTAGTTCTATAGGCATTATTACGAAGTGTGATATAGGATTGTTGAGTTGTAGCTGATACTGGAAATCACATCCTATGTCGTAGTGTGGTGCTGAATTCCTTATGTCTCCCTTTCTAGGCAACATAAGCGCTGAATGACCTACGTGATTCCAAAAAGTTAGCCTCGACCATTGCAAACGAAGGGAAGACTACAATAGAGTTATGCATGGATCAAGAGGAAATGAGTTTACCTATCAAGTGTTTGTTGCACACGGGTGAAGTCATGGTTGCTCCTAAGAATCAAGGTATATTACCTTGCTCCACTTTGGTACAATCACAATTAGAATCCTGTGACCCCTAGTCATGTATGTCGCAATAGTGATTAATTCTAGGTTTATGTTGCGTGTAAAATACAAATAAAACTTGTATGGTAATTAGTGAAGCACTTACCCCTGGTTGAAGGGTACCATGATGTAATCCTTGTCACTGTAAGCAAGCATAATCTTGGACAAAGGGACCGTTATCGATGATAGATTGCTCAAAGACCAAGTGTGCATCAAGGAAATCCTCCAATTCTCACTGTTGCTAGACTTGTTGGATCATGGATCTATACATAAGTAATAAGTTATGACATTTATCAGTATTACATGAATATACAACTTGATTGTACAGTACACTTACAGTGTCCAGTATCGTAGAAGTGAGGCGCCAAGTTTGTCGAGTTTGTCATGAATGTTCAGTAAGAGACCAACCAAGCTATCATAAACATTCTTCTCTACATGCATGACATCGATGCAATTGCGAATTTCTAAGTGCTCCCGGTAAGGCAAGTCCGAAAATACTGACATCTTCTTCCACATGTTCTTCTGATGGGTCATCAACTTACGTCCCTTTCCAAGCACAACATCGATATCCTTGACCATATCGTATGCCTCTTTCCTGTTAAAAGGTCTTAGTACCGATTCAACATCACTTTGTGGTCAAATTGTTTCTTCATCTTGCGGTATGGGTGATACTATGGAAAGAATCTACAGTGACGCATGAACACAATTTTGCGCGAATTGTTCAACCGCATACTCTCGGTATAATCGAAGTAGTGCGGACAGGCTTCGGCACCTTTCGTACTCAATCCCGATAGATTACCAAGGGCAGAAAAATCATTGATGGTGCACAACAACATGGCGCGCAGAATGAAGTTCTCTCGTTTGTCCGCATCCCATACATGTAACCCTTTGTTCCATAGTGTCACATGATCTTGCACCAATGGTGCTAGATACACATCAATACCATTCCCAGATTGCTTCAGTCTTTGGATAAGTAGTGACATCAAAATGTACTTCTACTTCACACGCAACCAAGGAGGAAGGCTATACATGCATACATTCATGGGCCAGATACTATGTCGGCTGCTCATGTTACCAAAAGGATTCATTACATCTGTACTCAACCCAAACCTTATATTCATCAGTTCTATAGCGAAGTTTACAAATATCCTATTGATGTTCCTCCACTGGACAGAATCAGCAATGTGTCTTATCAACTATCTTTCTTACGCTTCTCTGAGTGCCAACGCAGCAATCTTGCACCCTTTTGGTTCGCAATAAATGCTACAAACAAAGAATTATAGACAGATACCATAACATCTTAGCAGGAGGTCAATGCTTCATCTCGATGCCTTTGCCATCATCGAAGCCATTCTTACACTTATATCAGGATGCTTTGCACACCGGACAAACGTGTAATTTTGCATACTCTTTATGGTAGAGGATATAATTACTCGGACATATATGTATTTTTTTCTACTTCCATTCCCAATGGATAAAGAACCTTCTTGGTTTGGTAGGTGGTTCTCGGCAACACATTTCCCTCTAGAAGGATGTTTGCTAGGAGACCTAACAACACCGTGAAACTCTTGTCGGACCAACTATTGCTTGTCTTCAATTTTAACAGTTCAAGAATAGATGACAACCTTGTGTATTGCGGCTTGTAGCCTGGGAACAAAGGTTTCTCCAGGTCCTCCATCAAGCCTTCGAATTTACCAAACTCGCTCTTACTATAGTTTCCTTCTGCATCGCATAGCATCTGATCCAGATTATCATCATATGATCTATCCTCATTGAAAGCGGCATATCGTTGTCTCCCTCGACACCTTCATGTATAATGTTCTCTTCACCATAACTGGTCCAACATGTATACCCCTTTTTGAAACCTCTTCAAATCAGGTGAGCTTCAATCAGCGCTGAGTTGGTAAACATCTTTAAATTATCACAATCAATGCATAGATAGTACATATGTTCCATCCCCTTCTTCAACATATCCTGCTCGGCCACTCTTCTAAATGCAAACACGCCATTAATGTACTCTTCACTCATACAGTTCTCAATATACATCTAGCTTCTGTCCATCTACACTATTTGTGTAACAAATTAGTGTTACATTGGATTATTAATGCTACTATATATAGCTAGCCAGCTACGTACTATTCATGAAGCAATATATATCAAGCAAGAATTAATATATTGAGGCAAACTAGGAGTACTGACCCATTCTTAAATTGCAGCAAACTACCAATTAGATCTAGCTATCATCTCTCTTTATTACAAGGCATATAAATTAGAAACAAATACTAACCTCTAATCACCAAGCTAGAACAAATCGATCAACAAGCAGCTAGATTTAGAATTGGAATGCTTCCCCAAACCAGCCGCCTCCTTCAATGCAGCGCAATAAAGCTAGATCTGTTGGAACCAGTCTAGCTTGGTATTAATTAATAACGCGGTGTATCCCAGACACATCCAACCACAAACCGTCTGTAATACATAATCATCACAGACGGTTTGTATTAATAACCATCTATGAACTATCATAGATGGTTCATATTAATAAACGTCTGTGATGTGTGTAAATATCACAGACGGTTCATGTTAAAAACCATCTATGAACTATCGCAGACTGTTTTTATTACGAACCGTCTGTGATGTCTTCAACTATCACAGGCGGTTCATGTTAATAACCATCTATGAATTATCACAGACAGTTATTAATACGAGCTGTCTGTGATAGTGGCTCATCACAGACAGCAAACGGCCACTCTTGTAAAACCGTCTATGATAATAACATCACAGACGGTTTCTCATGAACTGTTTGTGATGAGACATCTAGTATAGCTTATTTTGTAGTAGTGTGCCCTATATTCATGGTAACACTAACATAGTCTTACATACCCCATAATTTAAATGAGCTAAAGGCATAGTCATATCCCATATCGCACTTGACAGCTAAAACTATATCGGTCAAAGTAATAGTTGTTTCAAAACATCCTTCCAATGCAATCTTGCAACAATAATATATGCTAAAATGAGAAAAAGACAATTAATTATCCAAAAATTCTTCTGAAAAAATAGTTGGGCTGCTTATGTTGGTATTTCTCAACAACTATAAGAGGAAAAGCATTGTACACTTGGGTTTCAAAGTGCATGAAGCAAATCATACATTCCAATGCGTCAGGTTCTATAAAGTATGTTATGGCTGATGTCTCTTCCTCTTCATCATGCTGCGTGTTAGACTTGGCTGCTATCTTAGGCATACTGGCTGCCTTCTTCGCACTCCTTTTCTCGAATCTCTAAATCAGGCAAGTGAACCTTATACTTTGAAAGAAAGTACAAATTCAATCATGCAGGTTGGGGCAATTGTACAAGTTTGTGCAATTTTTAGCACAACACCAAATACCAAATGAGGTGGCACTACAATTAAAACTAATATTTTTTTTATTTCATATGCATGCAAAAAAGTTGCAAGTCACTCTTATTTTCGTTGAAAAATCGCGTTGTTCTTTTTCCTAAAAGCATTTAGGTACGTAATTCGAAAGAAGAAATCATAAACTATTCATAGATATAGAATTGTAGCATCATTTTTTCAAAATGACCACCGGATGCCTATTTTTGTAAAAATGACCCCCTCCCCAACCTCGAAAGGCACGGCAAACAACACCTATCACTTGCCGTGCCCATTTGCTCGTCAGGACAGGGCAACTATGGCAATGCTCCCGAGTGCGGCAAGAATAGGAGTAGCACGGCAGGAGAACAGGGTGAGCACGGCAAGCCAACACGCAACACAATAACCAAGGCTGCCTGGCATCCAATCCACGCCTTTGATGGCCATTTGCCCAATTAACCCGCATGGACTTAGTGTTTGGATGGGCTGATGAACTAACTCCATCTTTTAAAGTAGTGCATATACATTACTAAAAATATTATAGGAATAGACCACGTGTAGCCTAACATAGCACTTCACAATAAATGTGCAAATTACAACAGCCCTAGGGCGCAAATGTGAAATGTACGGCACCACATGGTGTGGTTGTCATCCGGATGGCATGGATGTGGCTGCTTGATGTGGTAGTTGCAAGCGCAATTGCAGCTTAGGTTGATGCAGTAGCAATACTAGTTGTAGTCACTATCGAGGTGCATGACCTCCTTATTGTTTCCCTCCCTGAACCTCTACCTGCGGAGCTCGTCATCGTTGGTCCTCTCAATCTGGAGCTCCTTCAGCAACTCCTCTAGGCAGATGTGCAGTTTATAGATGTAAATCGTGGCGAGTATTGAATACAACGGATCCACCCACTCGGTGAACTTACAATCTGTTATCTGCAAACACAATGAGGTTAGTACACTTGCATAGCCAACACTTGTGTGGCCTTCGCCGTTGGCCACATTAGCTGTCATCCATGTCATTGCAGATACAACGAGGTTGACGTCTTCTGTGTCTGGGCTACTGAGATTGACGTCTTACGCGTCGGGCTACTTCGGTGCGTCATTCGGCACCCACTTCACTTCTCTTAGCCAAAGGTCCCTGTAATGCATGTCTACCCCTAGGAGTTGAACTCAAAGCTCTAAGTTTCGCACAAATATTGGATGTCGTAGTACTCCAAAATGTACTACACCGAGGACAGCCGCCACACAGTGCACACAACGTAGACATAGGAGCAAGGCTTGTGAAGAAGCATTAGCTTGTTGCACGTGCAGGTCGCGACTTCACCGATTGTGTATGCATACTTGCAATCATCTTTTGCATGGCCCATGATGTATTTCTCCCTCAAATAGACAACATCTTCCTCACTCTGTCCAAGGTCCGAGCGACATGAGAACAACTTTTGCCATTTTCTGCTCCACGTATGCATGCATAACTTCTAAGAGTTGCCTCTCTTCATCCAAGTGTTTCGTCACTATCATGGCTTTATTAATGAAGTAGCCGACATCATGGTTCTAACTCTCATCCATAATTGCAATGATCAGGAGAGAGCGCATACCATTGTACACCTCTCACATATTGGTCGTCATAATCTCATACCTCGCACCATCGTATCGTGAAGCAAGGACCATCTCTCCACATCTGGGGCATGCAAGTTGATCCATTGTGTAAACTCAGAGGAGTACTGTAGACGTCATACTCAGAAGCATCCACTATAGCAGTCGTCAGCATTGTTACAGTCGTTGGTTATTGTAGCAATTGTTGGTCGTTGTGGCAGTTAGGTATGGCCGGTCTCTATAGCAGTCATGTGCAGCCAGTCACTGTAACAGTCATCAGCATGAGTGGTCACGGAATCACGCAAGCCTTCAGTCAGTTGGCGAACTGCTCGGTATGGGTAGGTAGTCGGTGTCAGTCAGAGTCATGTGCGTGGAGTGGGTGAGTGGCCTGCTGTGACACCCGGTTGTTTATATATAGCATGTAATCTGTTGAGCAGTTTTTTGAGCCAAACAATAATAGAAAAACACAGAAAAGGTGTGAGCAGTTAGCACCGTAATCTCATGCATCGGTTCATTTGTGTTCAGTCTTGTTATTAGCTTCACCTTCTTGTTCCCATCTCCGGCAAGCCTTCCACCGAGTTTGTGTGTGCCAGTCCACCGTGAAAGCGTGCGCTTGGGAGAGCTATTTTCCAACATCTGGTATTAGAGCCTAGGTGGTTTTCCGAACACAAATCGAGAAGAAAAGCAGGGCTTCAGCTCTCTCGATTTTCTCGGTCCTAATGCATCTGCAGCAAGCTTATGTTCATGTATACCTTCCTCCATGTCGCGTCCGAGCTCACCAAAAAATGCTACCAATGACGGGGGTGTTCTGAAGATTAGTGATGGGAGTGAGCCGAAGGCGTCGGTGCATGAGTGCAGCATCTTCCTCCCATATCCCATGGTCACGAGGAGCAACTACTCGACTTGGGCTATGAAGATGAAGGTGTTCATGTGCGCTCAGGGTGTGTGGAACACAATCATGGATGAGGTGGTGAACGACAGGCAGCGAAAGCAAATCTCATCGTGGTAGATGCTGACGATGAACCAACGCTGATGTGAAGGGGATGCAACAAGATTAAGGGGGCGATTGTTGGCTTAATCTTGTTGCGTGTGTGCTTTACTCGTGTGTCGAGTATTGTGTAATTGTGTGTGTCGAGTACTCATCTATTGTGTACCTGTGGATGTCTGTGTGTGGTCGTTATGACCAGTCTGTATAGTCGTTACAACCCATCTTTGTGTTGTCGTTATGACCAGTACTAAAGCTACACCGAGTATTGTAGCTCCGAGTACTGTGTGGTCGTAATGCCATGGTCATAGTCGTAAGTTCTTTAGCTGCACCGAGTACTGCAGTTGTACCGAGTTGTGTAGCTTTGAGTACTACGTAGTCATAACACTGTGATCAAAGTCGTGGTTGAAATTGCAGTCGAAGCTACAGTCATAGTCATAGCAGTCATAGTCAGAGAACTGGGTTTGGAGACTATGAGTACTATGGCTTCGAGTACCATGGACGTCATACTCGAAGGAGTACTGTGGGTGTCACACTCGGAGGAATAGTGTGGACATCATACTCGAAGGAGTGCTGTGGGTGTCATACTTGAAAGAGTATTGTGGACGTCATACATGGAGGAGTGCTATGGGAGTTATACTCAGAGCAGTACTATGGACGTCACACTCAAAGGAGTACTGTGGACGTCATACTCGGAGGAGTACTTTGGGCGTCATACTCGTAAGAGTATTGTGGTAGTCAAAGTACAGCGATCGGTGCTCTGATGACCAGTGTGTGGTCAAAGTGTTGCGGTCGATGCTTAGACGACCAGTGTGGTCGAAGTGCCGTAGTTGGTGGTCGGACGACCTGCGTGATCGAGGTGCAACGCTTGGAGGACTCGGAGCCTCTGTGTGTGTGGTCGTGGCGCCTGTGGACGTGGACATGGCGCCGTGGTCGTGAAGCCTGTGTGTGTAGTCGTAGCGCTGTGGTGGCGCCTGTGTGTGTGGTCGTAGCGACCATGGTCACAGTTGTAGCTGCCATGATCATAGTCGTAGCAAACCGGTTGTAGCCGCTTCGAGTACTGTAGACGTCATACTCGGAGGAGTATTGTAGACGTCATACTCAGTAGCAGCCACTATAGCAGTCGTCAACTCTGTTACAATTGTTGGTTACTGTAGCAATCGTTAGTCGTTGTGGCAGTCAGGTATGGCTGATCTCTGTAGCAGTCGTGTGTAGCTAGTCACTGTAGCAGTCGTCAGCACGAGTGGTCGTGGAGTGACACAAGCCTTTGGTCAGTTGGCGAACTGTTCAGTATGGGCAAGTAGTCAGTGTCAATCAGAGTCGTGTGTGTGGAGTTGGTGAGTGCCTGCTATGAGACCTGGTTGTCTATATATAGCATGTAATCTATTGAGCAGTTTTTTTGAGCCAGACAATAACAGAGAAAAACATAGAAAAGATGCGAGCAGTTAGCACCGCAATCTTGAGCCTCAGTTCATTTGTGTTCAGTCTTGTTATTAGCTCCATCTTCTCGTTCCCATCTCCGACAAGCCTTCCACCGAGTTTGTGTGCGTCAGTGTACCATGAAAGCGTGCTCTTAGTAGAGCTATTTCCAACACATACTAAGGCCCCGTTTGGCACAGCTCTAGCTCCGAGATCTATGCTGGATCTATAGTTTGTTGACTAAATTAAAGTGATTTAAATATTTTTATTTAATATATAATATAAATGAAATGAGTCATGTAAATGCACTTAACATGCCTGCAACTCTAGATCCAGGATTTCCTAGAGCTACAGATGACCAGCTCTAGGAAATCTACAGATTTCCTAGAGCTAGAGCTCTGCCAAACGGGGCCTAAACTAACTTTTTATGAAGAAATCCATGTAAGATATAAATTCGAAAGGAGGAGTGGATGGGTGATAGTGGCAATCAGTCATAAGGGCGTACTTTTCTACTAGTTGATTTACATGAGAATTGTTTGCAAAATTATTGTTATTCATGGGAAAGTTCAAATTTGTCAATATTTTCTATTTTTATTTTCTATTAATATAGAATGAATTTGAACTTAAAATTTTGTACATATGTGAAGTAAACCATGAAGTATCTAGAATTTTTTGGAATCTTTCGTGATGATTTTTAGTTGGGTTGCACTATGATTGCGCGCCTAAGCTAGATTGCATACAATACCTTCCCGTTATTTATTGTGTTAAACATGGTCATTCGAGCTATTCATAACTGCTGTCTTAATTTAGTTTCATCCATAACTTGTAGTGTTCTTTCCCTTTTTAGAGTGAGAATAACAGTCTTGACTAGGATCATTTGAACTAAATTATCTTTAATTGCGTGATGATATGCATACACAAGCAATTTCAGGCTTAGTGGCTATGTTGTTTCTTTTTTAGCTCAATTCACTAGTTTTCTGATAATGGACGGGACGTGTTCTGATATCTAATGCTTGTTTGAATCGCAGGCATTAACCTCAATCCCTTTAAAAAAAAGTTGGAAATTTTGGACTAAAATCTCTGCTTATACGAAAGAGGACTCGATCTAAACTATGCTGCCTCTCATGAGCCTCAACGGAAAAGGCGACATGTAGGGGGTGAGAAATGATAGTGGATAATTTGTTTTATTTGATATTTGTATTCGAGAAAACGTGAATGTGGTAAACAAAATCAGCATCCAAATTAAAAATAAATACGGGCACTATCCAATTTTTTAACGAATACGAATACAAATATATGCAAAATGGCTGCGAATATGAATACAAACATTATGGATTCGTAGTAAAATATTGCCCACAGGCCATAGCCCAGCCCAACTACTCAAGAGTTAAGACCCCATTCAACCGCATGCCCAGCCCAACTACTCAGGATGAGTCACTGATGCCAATACGAATGTGGGTTGGTTGCGTGATCCTAATCAGAGCTTTGTTTATGGCCTCACTGATGGGAGCTCTGCCTAAAGATTTCCAGATTGCCACCAACTAAAGCATACATAACGTGATATACAGTGAACAGGATGCCAAGGGCTGATGCACAGGATGCCTGCTTTGCTATGCAAAGCACTACTGAAGAATGTGCATCAAAGCAACAGAAAGGGGGGGGGGGGGGGGGGCAAAATAATATGTATGATGAATGTCATGACACTGGAGAACAGGCGAGGGGTTGTTGTCTCGAGTGCTAATGCTCAAGTTCCTTTTGAGGGGAGGAGGTGACCAAACTGACAAGGCCGTCTCATGATCTTCCAGAGGATGCAAACGCCAGTGATTGCTAGATTGCGCTTATTCTCATGTTATATAAATATGTTTTACCTTAATTTGTCATGAGTTGTAGAATATTCGGATACGTTCAAATTAAATTATATTTAATTGAATTCGAATTTATTATAATATTTAATTTGTATTCATATTTAAAAATATTTATATTTATTTATAAATTCAAATATAAATTTGAATGTGGCAAATGATTTCGTACTTAATCCGTCCCGACCCCTAACGACATGCATCCCAGATCAGTAGAGTTGAGATAGAACAAGCTGCAGTCAGTTGCACGTAGGGATGAAAACGGAACGGAAATATCCCGTACCGAACCGCATCGTTTTCTACATTTGACCCGATCGAATTCGTATTTTCGGACAAATTCGAATTCGGTTCGAAATACGGAATACCAAATTCGAAAACGGAGCGGAAACGGTTTAGGTGTTTTCCGACCGTTTTCTACTTTTCTACATTTTATTCGGAATATACCGTATTGTAAATACGGTTTAAACCGAATTTGGCCCACTTAGTCACTTACAGCCCAACCTGCACACGGCCTGACGGCCACACGGATCGGGACCGGATCACACGCCGACGGCCCACTAGCCCAGCGCCCCAGCCGGTTTAGGGTCTGGCCGTCTGCTCCCCTCGCCGTCCCCTTGATCCCTTCCTATCCGCCGCGGCGCCGCACGCCGCACCCGCAGTCTCCCGCACCCCGAACTCCCCGCCGCCCCGCCGGCCGCCCGCGTGCCATCCCGGCGGCCGCTCGCGTCCCACCCCAGCAGCTCCGCCGCCCCGCCAGCGCCGCCAGCCAGGCAGCTAGGGCCTAGGGCGCGACCGCCCCACCCGCGTCGGACCTCCGCGCCGCGCTTCAGCCGCCAGCCCGGCGCGCCCGTGCAGTCGCCGATGCCCATCGATGGCGCCCCCCACTGGAGAAGGTGGATCTGGTCCTGCTCCTGCAGCAATGAAGAAGGGCAAGACGAAGAGCAAATCCGTGCGCCACCTTCTAGCGCCGCCGGCAGCATCGGCAGCGGCAGCAACTTCTTCTCCAGCAGCAGGTACTCCTGGAGATTGCTCTGGTTAGAGCCTCGTTTCTTGCTTCTCTGCATAAATCTGCTCCTTGCAATGGAGATTGGATCGAGTTTGATCGTCCAATTCTGGGTTGGCTCTAGTGCCGCTGAGACAAGTCAGAGAGTATTTGTTTCTTGGATTGACCTTGGATGCACGGTTTCTTGGATCGAAACCAAGAATCAGTATGCGGTAAAACCCACAGGGAAAAAAGTACCGCGTATATTTTTCTGATATGGGTTCACAATGGAATCCATATTTGTTTCTTTATTGATATGAATAGCTTGAATGGTCGATGATGAAGCGCTATGTTACATAATTGCTTATAGCCTCTATTAGAGATGAACTGAATTGTTGTGAGGATTGAAATATCCATACTTCGCCACTGTTTGGGAACACTTGCTTTGGACCTGATTTAGTGATTTGTAGCTATTAGTGGCTTAGTGCCATCTCTGACGTTGATATGGAAGACTTGAGGTTATTTGTTTCTTGGTTCTACAAGGTCAAGAGTATAGTGGTATATGTACTGCCCCTTTTTTTGTGCATGTTGTAAGTTTTCTTCATTTATGGTTAAGGAAATTTCATGATTGCTACTTATCTAAAGAACTGAATGAGAGCTAGATAACTTATGTCCTTTATTGTGTTGGATCTGTCCCTGTGTATTCAGTTCTTCATTGCTGACAGTATGTTCTTTACCCACAAGATATAGAGCTAGATAACTTATTTGACGTTCAGTTGTGCAATGTGAAATATTGGAGTGGTGTAAATGATCTCTATTTTTCACTGGTCAATTTTTGAACCTTGCCGATGTGATGGATACATGTTGCATTCTTGTTGTTTGTGGTATGAATGCTGATTTTTTTGTTTGCTGTGGCAGAGGCTAAACTAAGGTTACTAAAGATTTGGTATTAATTAACTACTACATGGCTAGTGGGTTAAAGTCATGGCTATTAGGCTTGTTAAATGCCTCTAGTGACATAAGATGCTAGAGTGTTTTTTAGCTTCTGGGTGCCACAGTTGTGTGACTTGTGTCTACCAATATAACACGAAATAGGGGTAAATCCATGGTTACCATTGATTTCATATTAACATTGTTCATGCTAGCTACCTGTGCAACAAAAATCATGATTATGTTAGAAGATAACCTATGCAATGTTAATTATTATTTGTTAATTCAATTTCATTTTTATTCGTGAATGATAACCTATGCCAGCTATCTATAATTCAGTCTCATTTTTATTCGTTAATTAGTACTGCCACTTGGCTCTTGGTAGGATCAAGGAGTAAAAGGCCTTCATCTCAAAGTGTTAACTCTAATGCAACTTGTGAAAGTCCAGCTACAGCAGCATCAGTGATGGCTTCTTCTGTTGCAAGTCAAGCTCCAAATGTTGACACCAGTGGCAGTGGAGATGGCGCACCAGCAACAACCACAGCATCAGCCCCGCAGATTAATATCGAAGATGATGACCAAGAGGATGACGAGGATGGAGAGCAGGCTCACCTTTCTGGCAAGAGGTTTAAGAAATGCACATCGATTGTCTGGAATTATTTCACCAAGAAATTGGAGATTTTAGAGGTGAATGGAAAGCAGTTTGAGCAGCTGTGGGGATATTGCAATTTCCCCAATTGCAAGTAGAGGTACAGAGCTGAGGGCGCTTGTGGGACAACTGCATTCAAGAACCATTTGAAGTCAAAGCACAGTGTTGTGGAGGGACAACAACAGCTTAATGTTGGTAAGAACCCTGGTACTGAAATTGCTCATGTTCAGCCTTACAAATATGACCAAGAAGCTAGCTTGAAGAAATTGAATTTGGCAATAACCATGCATGAATATCCTTTCAATATAGTTGAGCATGAGTATCTTGTTGATTTCATAAAATCTCTCCGTCCTAGCTTTCCGATAAAGTCCCGTGTCACTGTTAGGAAAGAAATAATGGACAAATATCTTGAAGAAAAGGAAACTTTGTATGCACACTTGAAAACTTTCCAGTGCCACTTTAGTGCAACAATGGATATGTGGACCTCATGCCAAAATAAAGGATACATGTGTGTTACTATTCATTGGATAGATGATAATTGGCGTATGCAAAAGAGAATTATTGGTTTTTTCAATGTAAAAGGAAGGCATACTGGTGCAAAGTTGTCTGAGACATTCACTGAAGTTATGGTTAAATGGTACATTGAAAATAGACTGTTTGCTTTGACTTTGGATAATGCTAGTTCAAATGAAGTGGCTGTCAATGATATAATTTCAGATCTGAAAGAGAATGGTAACGGTTCCCTAGTTTGTGATGGGATGTTTTTTCATGTTAGATGTGCCTGCCATATTCTCAATTTGGTTGCTAGAGATGGGTTGAAAGTCATTTCAGGAACAATCAACAAGGTCAAATCACTTGTACTAGCTGTGAAAGGGTCTCCATTGCAGTGGGAAGAGCTTATGAAGTGTGCCACCGAAGCTGGGTTGGATACAAAGAGGGGTATCTCGATGGATGTTTCAACCAGGTGGAATTCTACCTACTTAATGCTGAGAGATGCCTTGTACTACAAGGATGCATTTATTAGGCTGAAGTCTTCAAATCGTAAAAGGTATGCCAAGATTTCTCCGTCTTCTGCTAAATGGGACAATGCATTGACAATTTATGGCTGCTTGAAGAAATTTTATAATCTCACTGAAATTCTCTCTGGCACTTCATATCCTACTGCAAACTTATTTTATAGAGGTTTCTGTGATATAAAACTCTTGCTTGATGATTGGTGCTTTAGTGGAGATGGTACAATTAGAGATATGGCAATTGCTATGAATGAGAAATTTGAGAAATATTGGCAGCATTCCAACATTGCTCTAGCTGTAGCCTGTTTTCTTGATCCTAGGTATAAGAAAAGGCTGCTAGAGTACTATATGAAGAAGTTCTATGGTGATCATTATCAATTTGAACTTGATGAGTTTGTTAGTGTGGTAAAGAAACTGTACAACTTTTATGTTAGTTCTGCTCCTGCATCATCAAAGAAAAATAGTCAAGGGGCTGCACTTGGACCTAGTAACACAGCTGATATATTAATGGGAAATGTAGACCATGACCTAGAAGAATTCTTATATGATGCAAGTGAACTTGCTATGGTTGAGTCAAATGAGTTGGAGAGGTATATTGCAGAACCACTTCTAAAAATTGTTGGTGAGTTTGATATCTTAGCATGGTGGAAAAACAAGAGAGAAGACTATCCTATCCTTTCGCAAATTGTTCGGGATGTAATGGCCATACAGGTATCAACAGTAGCATCTGAGTCTGCTTTTAGTGCTGCTGGTCGTGTTGTTGATCCCTATCGTAGTCGTCTTGATCCCGAGATGGTACAGGCATTAATTTGCACAAAGGATTGGGTTGCTGCAGCAAGAAAAGGTGCTCATTTTATCTTTTTTTTCAGTTAGACACTTATAATTGCAGCAGAATATTGCATTGATTATTTTCCTTTCTCATTTTTTGTTCAGATTCTAAAATGCTTGGATCAATTGTGAGTGATCTTGAGGTTGAGGCTTTGGCTAATGTTGTGGCTAAACTGAAAATTGAGGTATGTGTATGTTTATTGACTGCTTGCTTTGAAATATGCTATTGCTACATCTAATTTTAATTCACTTTGCAAACTTGTAGGAAAAGGACAAGGAGGGGGATGAGGACTCTGAGGAGGACAATGAGGAAGCAAAAGATATGGAAAGCGATCCTGACCTCATGGATGATGCTGATGAACTGTAGATGTTCTGCTAGCTGTTAATTGCTTGTTTTAGACTTGTATTGTATTTGTGTCGGCTATTGTGTTAATACTTAAGACCAAGGGTCATGCACTTGTTAATTATTATATGCAATGCACTTGAACCTGATCATGCACTTGGTAATTGTTATGTACTTGGTCACTTGTTAATTGTTATGCACTTGGTCCTACAGGTCGGTATTCCGTATTGAATTTTCGTATACCGACCGTGTTCAACATAATTCCGTTCGAATTGGTTCGTTTTCGAAATTCTCGATATTCCGTAAGTTCGCGTTCGTTTTCGTGTCCGGCTTTACCGCTTTCGCTTTCATTTTCGTATTTTAATGTAGAAGTAGAAAACGGTTGAGAAGTTTTCCGACCGTTTTCATCCCTAGTTGCACGTGGAGTCCTAGCACACGTATGTCATAAAGCTGCAGCGCAGCACAGTGCTCGTCAAGTAGGTCATAGCACAACGTCAGTAGCGTCAGTACTTTCGCTACTCTCTCTACTACTACGTGAGATGGTGCCTTCTGAAAAATAAAAGTACATATAATAAAGAATAGGTGAAACAGGAAAGGGCTGACACTCGAGGTTGGCGATGCTCTAAAGGCTGGGCCTCTAAAGGCCTTTTTTTATGGTTGTTATTTATAGTTTTTGTTAAAAATTTTGAATTTTAGATTATTTATGACAGAGATTACAAAGAGAGATATTCATTTATAATTTTGGTTATAGATATTGAGCTTTTAACGTATATTACAATTAATTTGTAAATCCTATTTTTAGAAAATACTCCGTTTAAAAGTTAGATACTGTATCAAAAGCAAAAATCGTTTTTATAAGCCGCAAAGAACATGCCCAAACTCTAGAGACAAATCCCGAATCCTGGGTCTTACTGGGTTTGAAACAGCTTAGGCTTATCACCCTGATACAATAACTAGTTTTTAAATATGTATTTTTTAATACGAGGTCTATAGATAAATTATAGTAGACATACCAAGTTCAGATATATCGATCAAAATCATATATACGACTAATTTTCTCTATATATTATTTCTCACGAATATCTAAAATTCAGAAGTTATAAAACAAAAAGCAAAGCCGCACGTAAAAAAGAACCCATTTGTTATCTGAAATCATTAGCCACTTGGAGCAAAGCGTCAGGGTAACAATCAAATCATCAATTAGAGGCCCACCACGTTATTTTATCTAGGAGCTACAGGCATTCCATTCCTGAACATATAGCTTGCTTGTGATGTGAGAGCGCACGAAACTGCCAAACAGTAGTAGTAACTCCCGTAGTATTATTCGGTGCAAAATATCTCACTACCCTGTATGGTTAACAGCCAGAAACCAGACTGCCCGATGGGGCTCCCCTGCTACGGTTCTGAGATGCATCACATGGAAACCTCTTAAAATGGCAGCAGTAACACGAACTAGCTAGGTCGCGATCTGAGCTGCTCGGTTCGGCTGTATGAGTAAGGATAGTTTTTGTTGACTCCTTGCGATACTATTGCTGGATCACGACGACCGTCAGTTCGATCTACACGAACACGTCATACCAGCTACAGTGCGTACGACGACCAGTTGTACATTGAGTGCTCCTACATGGCAAGGCTCCAACGTAGCAATGATGCCAGCGTAGAGACCGTACGCCGGCACGAAGCTATCTGGTACAATTTTATGCGGCCTCATGTCCCAGTTCGCGCAGCTGATATCTCGGCCGTATCCGCTAATCGTCCCTGGGACCAACGCAACGCTTACTCAAACAGATTTTTCCGACCGGATTGGTGCGAAAGAGAAATTGGGAGGGACTAATCAGGTCCAGCGTCTCCTGCTTCGAATGATGGATGGATGGCGTGGTCTATATACGCTCTGGACTGGAAACATCGAGCAGGCGTAATTTTATATTTGACTTTCTCTAGCTCCTTGACGTAGAGCTGTAGCGCCCAGGCGAGGTTGCGCGTCACCCTGCTGTGCTAGGCCGCCTAGCGCGCAACCCCGTCGCGTCTGCATTCTGATTTTTTTTAGGATATTGATAAACATCATCCGGATGTTTTCTTTTAGTATTAAAATTTAAGGTTTTTAAATTTTAGTAGCAATTTCAATTAAAAATTTAATTGAGAAATATAATAAAGGGCAATTTTTGTAGATAATACAAGTAGCAAATCATATTTGTAGATTGTTATTTGTTTCAAAATAAAAGGGTAGACAACGTAGGTTCGTTAGTCCGTTTGTAATTTTTGTAGATTCTCAACGGTACAAAATCTGTTAGACTACAATAACATTTTGTAATTGTCATATGTTGTTGTAGTGAAAAAAAATTTGGAAGAATTTCGTGGAGACAATTGAGGTGTCAATAACTCGTAAGTACGAAGGTAAGTGATAATGTGATGTAACGGTTGACCTATTTGTGATTTTCGTAGATTGTAAATGGTACAAAATATGTTAGATTCACAATAAAAATTTGCGATCGCTGTATGTCGTTGTAGTGCAAGAAATTTTCTGAAAATTTTTGTGACGACGATTGAGATAGCAACTATTGGTAAGTACGAAGGTAAGTGACATTGACCACGTGAAGAATTGAATGTGAAAAGACGGTGAGATTTGATGTTGCGAATTAAAATAGACTTTATAATAAAGATGAGAATAACACGACGCACAGAATTTGGTTACGTGCATAAAAAACAACATCACGCACGACGCAACAAACCAAAGTACTCCTACGATACATATGCGCATTTCTGGAATGGAAACAAATTCGACTTTCAGACTGCGTGGATCAGAGCCATTTTCCTTTCTTTGCATGCTTCACGTTGAACTCCTCGGCGGCCTCTTTGGTTTTGGTCGCCATTTCCCTCTTTTTCTCATGCTCCCTCTCGCGAGCCTTGCGCTCCCTGTACGTACACATCTCGAGATGAGCTTTCATCTCCCGATGTATACGCTCAGTTTGCTGGTCGTTGCAGTGCTCCTCCTCCTGGATCTCACATGCCCTTTTGATATTCCACTCCTTGTAGTTGAGTCAACTGGTCATGTGGGTGAGTCTCTAGGTCGATCCACTTGCGCTAGCCATATAGCAGTTCCGAGGATTGGGGGTGGACAGGAGATGATGTTAGTGCATACTTTGAAAAAGAAATAGTAGGGGAACACACTATAACTTGTCCTCGTCGGCTGTCGATAGCTGCTCGTGTCCTGACGACGATTGGGATAGTCATATGAGTAGTTCGCGCAACCTCAGTAACGCATGCCCAGGCTGAGCCGCTGTTTAGACCTGAAGAATTTGTAAGGATCCCTGTACAAACAGAGGGGCGGTGTCTCCCCCTCGGGTGGGTGTTGTGGTGAATGCTCGATTGGAACGTTCAGGATGGATATGCTTCTATGGGGGGCATCATTGCAAGGGTGTGACCTCCTAGCACGCTCCGCTTGTTCAGCCCAGGCCACAACAGCCCTTGCATGTTCGTCCCAGGCCACAATAGACCTTACTAGGCCTTGTCACCACTCAAAGCTGACCCCGTATGCTCCCGTCTGGTCTTGTCACCGCTCAAAGCTGACACCATCTGGTCTTATCACTGTGCAAATCTGCCCCTTTTAGTCTTGTCACTGCGCAAAGTTGCCCCATCTGGTCCTGTCACTACACAAAGCTACACCCTTTGGTCTTGCCACTGCGCAAATCTGCCCAGTCTAGTCTTGTCACTATGCACAGCTGCCCCCTTTGGTCCTCGCACTATGCAAAGCTGCACCCTTTTGTCTTATCATTGCACAAAGCTGCCCAGTGTGGCCCTGTCACTGCGCAAAGCTGCCCCCTTTAGTCTTATCACTGCACAAAGCTGCATCGTTTGGTGTTGACACTACACAAAGCTGCATCGTTTGGTCTTGTTGCTGAGCAAAGATGTGCCCTTTGATCTTGTCACTACGCAAAATTGGCCTGTCTGGTCTTGTTACTGTTCAAAGCTATCCTGTTTGTAATAAAATGTACACCCTACCCCATAAAAGTAGGAGCACTCAACCCTTTGAACCGTACGAAACACTACCATCTCTGTCATACAGTAACATACCATGACAGACGCCGAGGAGCCAGTTAGAGCGGGGTCACCAAAGGAATACCTTCCCCTAGAAAGGAGGGATGACTTTGACCATAACTACCGCTTGATGCCAAACAGGCGTGCTCAACCGGTATGGCCCAAATGCAGACATAGAGAGGAGACAGTCGTGTAGGTCATGGAAGGCCATTTCGATGGCGGGTGACGTTTCTTCCGATGCCCACACTCTGGGGTACAATTTGCTAATAATTTACATTCTCTTACTGCTAATAGAGCTTCTATGTAAGTTGTCCTTTCCAGCAGATAGCGAAATGCGACTTCATCTACTGGATCGATCCTCCCCATGAACACTATATTCTGAGGTACATGGACACATTATGGCAGCGAATCTTAGAGTTGGAGACGCGGATCGACAGTCTCAATGAGGAGAACGATGACATCCACCAACAGATGCAACACGAGAAGAAGTTCGTATGATCCCATATGCTGCTGCATGAACCCAACTGCATATATGTGTGCCACTACAACGATGGCCAGTCACATCCGAGGCGGCCCCCTCTGCGGCTATTTTGCTGGATAAAAAGTATGGACCTCTGGTCCAAAGGGTGGGCTTCATAGTGTTCATGGGCTTTTTTACTACAGGAGGTAAGTCGGTAAAATGTGGGCATTGGATTCTTTTCTTCTGCCAAATAATGATGCCCACTTTAGCGAGAGGCGCTGACTGGCCCCGGTAAGTCTAGGAACCTCAATGAATGCTATTTCATTCAACATTTCTAAAGCCGAAAGGTTCTGACGGCAAAACCCCTTTTAACACTTTTATTCTCCCTTGGATTGTTCTCAATTTCCATTTTTCCTTCCTTTATCTTTTTACGGGTATTACAATGCTGCTACAAAGGTCCATTGTTGCATGGAAACCAAGTCAGCAGAGCAAATATCGACCTATTTGCTCACTGAAAATTTTCATAAGCTTTGAGTTGTAAAAGTGCTAATGCTTATATTGTGTGCATGCTGGTATGAATTGGGGTGTGGCCAAGCTCTATATGTGCTAACTGTTGGCTGCTATCAAGTTGCTGGGGGGCTGAATAAGAGCCAGTTGTGAATGGCATGTCAAAGTTTGATATTAGGTAATTAAAAAAGTGATATAAAAGCATAAAACTAAGTTGAGTTGGCATGCTTAGCTGTTAAAGTTTCTAGCTCATGTGAATGGCATGCAAACTTGAGCAGACTTTTTGAAGTCGGTTCATGTTAGGTCTGTTGTTTAGCCTATATATATGGCATGTACCTTGTAAGCTAAGAAGCTAAGAATGTGTCCATAGTTTTGACAATTATAGCACCTAGCCTTGGTCTTGTCAAATTTCCTTTCACGATAGCTGGAGTCGTTCCTCCGGTCGCCTTCATTACGCCCATGACCGTGTCCATGGCTACCATCCTTCCACTTTGAACCTCTAGAAGATCCCCCGCCTTCTTTCTTCCCAGACTTGGCCTTCCATTTGGCATAGATTAGCAGCACATTGTGGCGACCCGTGTTATTATCCTCATATTCTAACATGGTTCACTTGGTTATTGCTCGATAAGAACACCGCCTTATTGAATAATAACCCAAACAGAGTAGGACAGCAGGACAATAATTAGAGACTGCAACTTTATTACACCATTGCCATGCAGGGCTGGTAGTATTTAACCCAGGCTCACAAGCTAGCCTGATAATAATACCTTGGTTACAGGAGGTCTGAGAAGAAAATATTAAAATATAACCCTTGCTAGTACTGGTACGAAGAAGTTATAGATTGCCTATTCCTCCCAAGTGTTGGCTGATGCCTCCCACTCGATGGTTTCCCAGTCAGTGGCAATCGGGTGTCCCGCAGTATCTTCTTTTTCAATCCCGCTCTCATAATACCCTTCTGCAAATGGCTCTGAAAGGGGGCAGTTATAGCAAGAGTGAGTACGAAGTACTCAGCAAGTTTTAATAGTGAATGCAGGTAATATTAATCCTATTTTCCTCATTTCTTTCCTTTCCTCATTTCCTTCTTTTCCTCATCCTCTCTTTTCATTTTTTTCTTTCTCTTACTTGCCAACATTTTATCAAAAAATTAAGGGGTTGGTATGTTTTAAAAAATTTAAGAAAAACTGCTACAGACATTCTAGAGAAAAAGATGACCAAAAGGTCTCGTAGACTCTTTTCCAAGAGACTTGGCATGAATTCATGATTTGATTTAAGTACTGCGCAGACTTGTATTAGTCATAGTTATCCTGATGTTTGGACATCTTGTGGAAACTTATATTGGTAGTGGTGAGAATGTCCAAGTTCAAAATATAAAATGTTTTCTCAGATTTTGCACTTATATCTCCACCCGACTACAAATAGTCGTTGGTCGAGTAGATCAAGCTTGACACTCCACTGTGCTAAATATAGGCACCTGGGGATCTGTCCCTTTATGGCCCACAGTCCAATTGAGGCCCCACCCCATCTTCATCTTCCCTAGTATCTACTTACTTACCCATTGTGGAGAATATAATTGCAAAATATGACAAATACATTTCACCCGTTGGTAAATGAAAATATGACCGATACGGGTTACGGTTTAATCCAGAATGAAAGGTGGTTCTTAGTCCTTATATGATATCCCTAGGTAGAGGGTCCCATACCTTGCCCATTTCTTCTTCCTTCCAGAGCGCCCTCCACCCACCTATTACATTCTTTACGCAGGCCACTGCTCCATCAGTGGATACTGCCTTCCTATCTATCTAGATTATTTTGATCCTTAATCCCTCACATTTTTTTTGAAAATATTATTTTGATGCTAGGTGATAGAAACAATTTTTTTTTTGCAAAATCAACTAGGTGAGATGCACAACAATCTTGCCTGGAAATGAATACTTAAGGGCTGCCTCAGTGGTGGTCTGACTGGTCTTTTCCCCTTGGACCAGTTCTCCCCTGCATGTTTTAGGACCATTTAATCTATACCATCTAATGTACTTACCAATATTTGGAATGAAGCAAAAATCCTATTAATTAGTATTTCAATTTCCATGTCATCTTTTTATTTATATTATTTTATTTTCCATTGTCTTGATTACTAGAATTTGACAGGGTTTTCTGGTCTTTAGGATTTGGAATTTTATTTATAAGCGATCGTTTTTAATTTATCTTGTTTGTTAATGGGTTGTTAGAGCTTCCTGCTCCGCTGACGCCTCACATCTCTGCTATGTTTCTAACCCTCCACCGCCTTGCGCTTTTGGAGCTTTTGCTTCAACGGTGCATCCGCGTCCTCTCTATGTTCCCTGCCTCTACTGATATTGTGATACCGATGGCTGCATGTCGCCGACGCCTGACATCATGGCAGCTGCATACTACCGACGTGTGTTCCAACTCCGGCTACCACGCCATTGGACTCACACTAGTCTCGCTGGTTACCTCTCTCGATGCCTCGCGTCCTGGTCGACTGTATGTCGCTGACGCCTTAGGCCCTAGTTCTACTCTCTCTTCATCTGCTACCACCTACTATCTTTCTCTTTCCTTACCTAGTTAGCAAAATGTCCTTAGGCCATTCCTGGCTTTTATTTATTTATTTATTTCTTCTTCTTCTTCTTTCACTCTTTATTGATTTCTTCTTTTTTTTCTTTTTGGCCGAAATACTTGGCCATTTTCCTAGCTCCCCTCTCCATCTTTTTTTTTCAATTCTCCTCTCTTCTTTATCCCTTTCTCCAGCTCTCGTTATCTTTGGCTCCCTCAGGCGCTAATCCCCCTCAGGTGCGCTCGTGCTAGCCCGTTGCCGGACGCCGAGTCACCGCTGATGAGGTCCCCTGCCACCTCCCTACGTTGGTCACACCCTTTTTCCCTCGGTTCCTAGCCTCGGCCGCTCCCCTCGGCGTGACTGGAGCACTCGACGCTGGCCTCCAGCACCACTCCAACCTGCGCCGACCATCCCTGTTGCCCCTGCCTGCCAACCCACACCGGCTAGCTCTGACATGCATGCCTCCCTCTCTGCCGGTTTGGCTTCCGGCCTCTTCTGCAGGCGCCGCTCGGCTCCGTCGGCTCGGCCTCCAGCCGTCGCCCTGTGGTGTGTTGGGGTCCGGCTTCGTCGGATCTGGTCCCTAGGTGAGTTGATCTGGTGTTTTCCCTACCGGTTTTGTTTCCCGCTTTTTGATTTCGTACATTTTGCCAGGGTTCTTCAGCCACCGGGCCGTCGTCGACATCACCTCCTTTCCGCCACCATACGCTCCTACGGAGCCAAAGCCCCACCAGCATCCTTCGACTACTCCAGCTCTTAGTCTTCGAGCGATGCGTCACGGCAGCAGTGAGCTGCCGACGCCTGGCCTTCCGACTAGCCGCTGGTGCCATTCTCTAGTTCCCATGGTCTCACCTCCCAGCCTCAGCCTCCTCTAGTCCGGCCTTGCCCGGATTTGTGGCCCACCGCTGGAAATCCCTTCTCCCTCTACTCCCTCTCATCTCAATTAACATTTTACTTTTGGGATTTTTACTCAATTTACTCCTTGATTTGAGTTGGTTTTGTTAATGTGGAGGGTGAGGTGGTGTTGGTGGCTATGGCAACCGGATCATCGTGACGGGGCTCGAGGTCTTCCCGTGCATCGGGGAGCACGGGCGACTGTCGGGTGCGCATGGCGGCCGGTGGTTATATGTCGCCGCCACGGTGGTCTCGACTACGACTCACTCCTCCCTCCTCTACGGTATACTCCTTCCCTTTCTTCCCCTCTGCTCCTTACTCTCCTTCCCCTCTGAGATGGCTTGCGATGGTGGCTATGGGATGGTGGTACACATGTTGTGGTTGTGAGAGCTGGTTATTGCTAGTGGTTTCTTTGGCCATGGTGCGGTGATTTTCGGTGTATAATGCTAGAGATGGAGGGTTCATGGGAGCATCTTGTTTCTTGGTCGAGGGTTGGATGATGCGATGCAGAGGGTTGTGGTCATTCCATTTTCCCCTGAGAATTGGCTCGCCTTACCTGTGTTGCCTCCGGTCCTGGTCTGGCTTCGTTTTGCCTAGGTTGCCATGGCTGTGGCCCTCGGTCCTTCGTCTTCCTCCACTCCTCTCCTCTCCTCTCTGTGGGTTGTGGCTAGAGGGTTGAATGTGGGGTGATTTGTGGTCTTTGGTTATGAACTAGGGCTTGTGCCTTTGCTTTGTATGGCCTCTTAGCTAAAGCAATGAAATGTGAGAAGGGCTTGTGCCTTGTGCATGTTGGTCACTTTGTGCTTTTAAGGGAATGACTCTCGGTTGGTTTGTTGGCTTTAGTTTTGGGCAGTGGGATGAAAATGGGAGTGCTTGGCTCCTCTTATTTGCTTTTGGCCTTGTTGGGGGCTTGACTCAAAAGAGTCATGGCTGGTCTGTGGTGACTCGTGGCCCTCAATGTGGCTGTGTGCATGACTTGCATGGTATAACTCATCAGAAAGGTAAAAGGTAAGTTAAGGTAAGATTTTACCGCCGGATGTTGAAAACCAAAATACGCTAGATGGTGCCGATTGGCCTTGGAAAAACTTGGTATCTCTATGTGTGATTGGCCCTTGTGCAATATTATGACCATTGGTTTCTGACGACAATTTAATGTTCAAACTTTTCTTTTTTATTATTTATATTTGTGGTTTCTGCTAATATAATTTTGTAGGTATTCAAATTTGGCTGGCTGAAAAGATGTACATTTTGTAGATGAATTTCGATGTAATTTAGTTGTATAGTTCCATTTGTTTGGATGAGATGAAATTAGAGTTGTAAATCTTAAATTTGAAATATTTATTCTTTCATAAATTGGAGATTGAAATTATGTACATCTCACTTATATGTGGCGCAGTTGTATGTATGGGGAATTGATTCTTGTAATTAAATTTTTCTGTAATTCAGACTTTTGGTTATAATAATTTCTCATTTTATTTCAATGTTGAATGTTTGATTTTGTTAATTGTTCTCTTTTAATGTTCCCATTTATGTATTAATTGTTTCTTAATAACATATTTTGATTAATTAATTTTGAGGGTTCTCACACACATGCTCGTCCTCCCTGTCACCGTAACCCTGAAGTCACTCCTCATGCGCCTTGAGTCGACCGATCAACTCCTCAATCGACATCTTCTTCAAGTTCTCAGATTGCTCCAACATGGAAGCAATTTGTAGGAACTTGGTGTCACCACACATAACACCTTTTCCACCACATTGGAGCCCTCGATTTTCTCCTTGAGTGTGCGCATCTTGTTGATCACTGTGGTGATTTGCATAGCAAAATCATCAATGGACTCCCCCTCGCACATCCGAAGCCCATCAAACTCGATCTTGAGGGTCTGGAGCTTTGCCCTTATTACACGATCGACCCCCACATCGTGGACTTTAATGCGACACATGCATCTTTTGCTGTCTTCTTCTCTGAGAGAGTGTTTCCTCGCTCACCTCTTGATAGATGGCTGCAAGTGCCATTGTGTCACGCCAGTTGTCGATCTCTCCCTCAGCTTCGACCACATCCCACATGCCTTGTGCCTCTATGTAGACGCGCATCTTGATGACCACACCGCATAGTTTGTGGTCGTCAGTAGTGGGTACTGCAGAGAGAACGAACTCTCTTTCCCGGCTACCTCCGACATCGTACCATCGCTGGTACCAATCTCTCATTCATACTCAAGGTTTACATAGAAGTTTACAAGCTTTTCATCCGAACTTGCCAGTTTACATGCATACACTCAGCTTTTTAGCTTACAAGGTACAAGCCATATATATAGGCTAAACAGCCAATATAACTAAAACCGACTTCAAAAAGTCTGTTAAGTCTGCATGCCATTCACATGAGCTATAAACTTAAACAGCTAAGCATGCCAACGTACTCAACTTAGTTCCCTGCTTTGATACCACTTCTTTAATTACCTAATATCAAACTTTCACACGCCATTCACAACTAGCTATTATTCAGCCCCCAGCACTTGATAGCAGCCAACAACCGGCACACACTGAGCTTGGTCACACCCCAATTCATACCAGTATGCACGCAAGATAAGCATTAGCACTTTTATAGCTCAAAGCTTATGAAAACTTTCAGTGAGCAAATAGATCGGCATTTGCACTGCCGGACTTGGTTTCCATGCATGCATAGAGTCCAATTCAATTTGATTTTGTATTTTCAAAAAATAAATTAATATCCAACAATAGAGTACTGTGTTTCCTTGTTTCTAGTACTGGAAAAGTTCCAACAGCAATTTCCTATCTCTGTCGGATCGAATGGGAGAGGAGGAGAATAAGAGAGAAGCACGCGGGAGGTACTACTTGGGCGAAGGAGGACTGGAGGACTCGTAGCAGTGCTCGTGGTCGAGCGAGACGGGGAGGGTGGTGTCGTGGCCGTACGTGGACGACTATGCCGGCGGAGTCGCCGACGAGGCAGACGTCGATCCCCGCGGAGTCGACGTGGACGGCGGAGGGGTAGTCGTAAGCGGTGACGACGGGGATGAGCTCCCCACGGTGGTGCTTCCCTCGGAGGGTGGTCACCGTCACACGCGCCGCGCCGCTCCACCTCCTGCGATCGTGGCCCCCCTTAGACGGTCGACTCCGGCATGTTGCCGAGCAGCCGCCGCGCCAGGTGCTGGAACGCCTGCCACGTCGTCATCGTGTGAAATAGAATACAGGATAAACGATATCTGTCTGTATTCGTTCCAATTGCACCTCTAGTTGGGCATACGTATGGGGACTTCTGTGTTCGCTCCCATCTTTTAGAGTATGCACATTGCACAGTTGAGATCGAGACACACAGGTGTGACGAGGTGAAAACAGATGGAATACAGAATAATGGTTTTGCCATATGTTTATTTTATATTTTTTTATACAAATATGAATACAAAAACCCTTATATAAATACAAATGTAAAAAATAATATCAAATACAAATATAGAGCGAATAAGAAACAATTATAGCCACAAATATTTGCTGGAACATAAAAACCTCTTAATCGAATACGCCATTGAGCTAGGCAAGCTATCGAATCAAACTATAGCTTGCACCCTAGATGGCTAGAAATTTTAATCATGGTGCTGTCTTTGATTTCGTGTGGTTTTCCCTTCATCTCTGTGTTTTCAACGGCATCAGCTGCAGCATTTGCAGCCTCACTTAAACCCATCTTTTGTAACGCATTTGCAAAGGCGTCAACATCAGTGGCAGTTATTTTATACGGCGTGTTAATTGGACCTGGGAAAGACCGAGTTTCCACTTCTTGCTTATACTCTGATAGCGCCTTGTTAATGGCATCGCCAATATTACCAAATTGTTTACAGAATTTTGGTGTGACCTGCAAGCAGAGCAGAAATATGCATTGCGATTAACAAAATTCACGACGACGCAAAATTGCTTACAACAATTTAATAAGGAGTGCATCTTTTACCTTGGCATGGTGTCGATGTTGCAAAATCCCTAACAAGTCATGGTAGACTAAGGCCTGGATTAGAAATATGTTGATATGAGGACCTTGCACTCCAGCTTTATACATATCATCGCGTGGAAGAAGCATTTGTTACATGATATATGCATAATATAGCAGAGCAAGAGGATTTAAAGCATCCAAGCGGCTATACCAAAAATGATTCTCATAGCAAAAACTATCAACATAACAGGAAAACTCTTCCTGTACTAAAAGATAAGAATATTTGTATATGTACTGATAATTACAGAAGTAGAATAAGTATACATGCCCAGAATCAACATATCATATATGTGAGAGAAGCAATCTCTACTCATCTGAACCTGATGAATAAGCGAACCTGCCCACTGCAGAACGGTCCAGCCCCGACGCCAATGGTTGGGATTTGCACTGCCGATGTTGCAGCTGCCGCCACTGGAGCCGGCACACACTCCAAAACAACTGAGAAGCAGCCAACCTCCTGCAAGCCGAGTGCTGTCTCCACAACCTACAGACAAGCGAAATACAATATGCAGCAAACCCTATATATCCATGCACAACACACTAAACATGTACGTAGCAGGCTAATCGAAAGCAGCAAACCTTCATTGCACTATCAACCGTCTTCCCCTGAGGTCGAAACCCACCAAGCACACTAATAGCCTGTGGGGTAAGCCCAACATGCCCCATGACAGCGATTCCTGCCTCCACAATAGCCTTAGCTGCACTGATTCTCGACGGTGCACCTCCTTCCAGCTTGATTGCATCCACTCCACCTTCTTTTAGCATCCTCACCGCAGACTCAACAGCCTATATAACAAAAGGCATGTTTTTACGAAAACTCAAGTCCAGAAACTCTAATTTCTTACATAGTAAAGCCGTGGATGCCCTCTTGCGTGCCTATATGTGCATGCATGTCTATGGCAATAACTTGTTGATCTATAGGGATGCAAGAGTTCATGGAGTTTTTTTTCAAGAGTAAAATGCATCATAGGCAAGCTTATATTGGGGTGTTGCTTAAAGAAAATAATTATAGGGGTCATTTTTTTTGGAGGGGGGTTTGTATGAGAGGATCCGTTGGATGGAGATCTAACGTCCCGATCAATCTGACTGTTTTTGTCCTAAAAATTAGTCGAATGTTGTATAAACATTCCTATAATTATAAGGCTTTATATCCACATGGTCTATTTGAACCCCCAGAGTGGACAGCTGAGAGGATGAGAATGAAACCGACGCGGGTGGGGCGCGTGGGTACGTACTTGTGCGGAGGAGGACTCGTAGGAACCGAACGGGAGGTCGCCGACGAGGAACGGCCTAGGCGCTCCGCGTGCGACAGCGCGGCAGTGCTCGAGCATGAGGTCGAGCGAGATGGGCAGGGTGGTGTCGTGCCCGTGGGCGACCATGGCGGCGGAGTCGCCGACGAGGCAGACGTCGATTCCCGCGGAGTCGACGTGGACGGCGGAGGGGTAGTCGTAGGCGGTGACCATGGTGATGGGCTCCCCGCGTCTGTGCTTCCCGCGGAGGGTCGCCAGCGTCACGCGCCGCGCGGCCGCCTCCTGCTGCCGGGCTCCTCCCCCGTAGACGGCCAACTCCGGCACGTCGCTCAGCGCCCGCCGCGCCAGGTGTCGGAAAGACCCCCGCATCGTCGTGTGAAGCGGCGGCGGTGATCTGCTCGAGCTCGCTTGCTGTGGCCGGCGCGAGAGCGAATGGACGGAGGCGTTTTTTTTTTTTTTTTGATCCCAATGGACGGAGGCGTTGGGCGGGAAGATGCTGCTGTTTTGCAGGAGAATTCTAGGCGTTAGGAGGCGGGAGAAAGGCATTGCCGTTTTGGAAATCTGCCTTCTCAGGTAATGGACGTTAGGGTTTTGGCTCGAATTTGGCTAGGACGATGGACACCTGCCTTCTCAGGTGTGACTGTCTATATATATACGGCATATATATATAGTACTCGTGTCACAGTCTGCAACGGGGGAGCTCGAGGCACGCGAACGCGAAACGGCTATTAAAGTTAAATCCAAAATTAAGGAAACGTGAAAAACGCAGATTGTGATGTTTAAATTCGAATTAAGGGAAAAATACAATCTCTAAATCAAGCAAGTGAACCTTAGAAAGAAAACATCCGGATGATATTTATCAATACCCTTGAAAGAAAATAGAAAATCAATCATGCAGGTTAGAACAAGTAAATCATAGAAGGGTGTTGATAAATATTACTCGGATGTTTTCTTCTTAACTATAATCCAGATTTATGACCGTTGGATTAGAAATCCAACGGCCACAAATTATCCCACCTCAAAAAAACTCTTCCTCTAAAAAAGGAGGTCGTTGGATCTCTAATCAACAGTCCCAAATTTAGATAATTGTTACAAGAAAAACATCTAAATAATGCCTACACACTCATAGAAAGTAAAAAACTCAATCATGCAGGTTGGGGCAAGTAAATCGTAGCTTTCTTGGCCTTTCTTGCCAGCTTTAACCAAAGATTGTGTGTATGATTCAGTCCGGTCATGGATGGGTTCATGCGGACAGCTAAACAAAATCTCGTTGACAACTGACATGAATGATTTGAGCTCAGTGCTATGTTTACTAAACTATGAAAAAAAATGCCAAATGTACTAGTTCGTGCAATTATTAGCACAACACCAAATACCAAATAAGGTGGCACTACAATTAAAACTAGCAATTTTTATTTCGTATGCGTGCAAAAGACTTCGATTCGATTGACCTCTTTCTTGAACTTGATTTCCTAACAAAATAGTGAAAAAAAAAGTTGCAAATCACTCTCGATTTCGGTTAAAAAATCGCATTGTTCTTTTTCCTAAAAGCATTCAGGTAGGTAAGAAGGAATCATGAACTGTTCATGGAAATAGCATTAGAGCATTTTTTTTTGTTCAAAATCACCTCCGAATGTCTGTTTCTGTAAAAATAACCCCTCCTTAAGCTAAAAAAGCACAATAGACGATACCTGTCACCCGTTGTGCCCTCCTTGCTCATAAGGACGGGGTGGCCGCAGCAATGCGCCCGAGCGTGGCAGGAGCACAGGGTGAGCGCAGTGCGGTAGCCAAGACTGCTGAGCCCCTTGGCTCTGCAAGAGCTACCGAGTTGCCCTTGCTTAGTAGCTCTACTACTTAGCCTCCATTCAACGCCCCCAGCGATCATGTGTCCAATTAATCTGCATAGACTCAATGTCTAGACGGGATAACAATTTTGAACAGGCCGATGAACCAACTAGATCTTTTAAGTAGTGCAGATGCATTATTGAAAAATATATAAATGGATCACGTAGAGCTTGACATACACTATCACACATGAGGTTATCATAGATATTACATAACCCTTATCAGAGATGGTATACTTATACTTTGAAAAAAAATCTAATCTCTAAATCGGGCAAGTGAACCTCTTATACTTTGAAAGAAAGTAGAGAATCAATCATGCAGGTTGAGGCAAGTAAATCATAGAAGGGTGTTGTTAAATATCACTCAGATGTTTTCTTTCTAACTTTTATTTAGATTTATGAGAATTCAACGGCTACGAATTCTTTCCCCTCCAAAAAAAATCTCCACCTTCTAAAAAAGAAACTGTTAGATCTCTAATCCAACGATTCTAAATTTAGATAATTATCAGAAAGAAAACATTCAAATAATATCTAGACACACTCATAGAAAGTAGAAAATCAATCATGCAGGTTGGAGCAAGTAAAGCGTTGCTTTCTTGGCCTTTCTTACCAGCTTTAACCAAAGATTCTGTGTATGACTCAGTCCGGTCATGGATGGGGTTCATGCGGACAGCTAATCAAAGGTGGTGATCGGTTCGGCTGAAAAGCTCGTGGCTTATGGTTGAAAACATTGTAGCTGGCTGAAAAAAGCACTGTAGCTGACAGAGGCTTATTTAGCATAATTAAATTTAAAAAAAAATTAAAAATAAAAAAATATGTTAGCCCATTACGTATAATACAAACAAATACGGGAAAAAAAGAACCGGCAAAAAAGCTCAACAAAAAGCCAAAAGTTCAGAAAAAGACGAAACTTATGAATAGTGAAAAATAAGCCAGAAGCCAGAAGCCGAAGCCGAGTTGATCAGGTCCTAATCTCGTTGACAACTGACATGAATGATTTGAGCTCAGTGCTAGGTTCACCAAACTATGAAAAAGAAATGCCAAATGTACTAGTTGTGCAATTATTAGCACAACACCAAATACCAATGAGGTGGCACTACAGTTAAAACTAATAATTTTTATTTCGTATGTGTGCAAAAGACTTCCATTCGATCGACCTCTTTCTTGAACTTGATTTCCTAACAAAATAGTGAAAAAAATAGCAAATCACTCTCGTTTTCGGTTTAAAAAAATCGCATTGTTCTTTTTCCTGAAAGCCTTCAGGTAGGTAAGAAGGATTCATGAACTGTTCATGAATATAGTATTGGAGCTTTTTTTTTTGCAAAATGGCCCCCTGGATGTCTATTTTTATAAAAATAGCCCCTCTCTAAGCTGGAAAGGCACGACAGACGATACCTGTCACCTATCATGCCCTCCTTGCTCATAAGGACGGGGCAGCCGCAGCAATGCGCCCGGGCGCGGCAGGAGCACAAGGCGAGCGTGGTGCAGCAACCAAGACTGTTGAGCCCACCTGGCTCGGCAAGAGCTGCCGAGCTGCCTTGCTCAGTAGCTCTACTGCTAGGCCTCCATTCCACGCCCCCCCAGCGATCATTTGTCCAAGTAACCTGCATGGACTCAATGTCTGGATAGGATAACAATTTTGAACAGGGCGATGAACCAACTAGATATTTTAAGTAGTGCAGATACATTACTAGAAAAATATAGAAATGGACCACGTGTAGCCTGACATACTCTACCACACCCTTATCAGAGATGGTTTTTGAACCGTTTGATTTATTGTGTTTGTAATAATATGTGGTTATCACTAACAGCTCTTAAACTGTCTGTAATAAGTCACAACACAGACGATTTTTCAAAAGAATAATCTATGATAAGTCCCAATACAGAAAATTTTTATTACGAACTGTCTGTGATATGTCACATATCACAGACAGTTTTAGAAAATAACAGTCTGTGTTGTTAATTATCATGGACGGCTAATACAAAAAACCATCTATGATTATTCTTTGTATAGCTATTTTTTTTCTCTTTTTCGGCTAGCCTCAGGAAATGCTAGCCATACCCTCTGAAAATAAGCAAGCAGATCATAGATAATTGCATATCTTATTGTACACAATAATCATTACACAGATATCACAAATTAATTACAACTAAATGAGTTACAACTGCATGAATTTCAATTGAATGAATTCCAATTGAATGAATTACAATTTAATCAAATGTTTAAACATCTATTAATTGTTATCGCCAGAGTGGAACACTCCCTTTGGGTCAAAGACCTCTGTCATCGAGAAGGTGAAGAGCCGTCCTCGAACGTCAAAGAGTTCATTAAGATCGAATGTACTTGAGTTGATTGTTATGCCCAATCGTTAGGAGGAGTAAAGTCATAAATTAGACAACATAAAGTCACAACTCATAATTGTTCTTGATTTACATGGATGATGCCACTATGACAGAAAGAGTCATCACAGACGGTTCACAACTGTCATCATAGACGTTTATCAAATCGTCTGAATTTATGTGTCTACGACAATAGTTGGTTATCACAGACGACTTTCAAACTGTCTGTGATAATTATAACATAGACAATTTTTCAAAAAATATCTGTGATATATCAGGTATCACAGACGGTTCTTAAATATAGTCGTCTGTGATATGCTAATTATCACAGACGGTTAATACCAAAAATCGTCTGTGATATGTCATATATCACAGATGGTTCTCAAACATAGCCGTCTGTGATATCTTACATATCACAAACGACTAATACAAAAAACCGTCTGTGGTATTCATATAGCACAGACGGTTTATTGCTATAAACCATCTGTGATAGCTCTTTGAATATCATATTATTTCCTATTTTTCGACTAGCCTCAGGAAATGCTAGCCATGCCATTTGAAAACAAGCAAATATATTACATATATAGCACATAACAATCATTACACAGATCTCACAAATGAATTAAACAACTAAATGAAGTACATTTCAATGAATTATTTGATTAAGCACAATTGAGTGATTGCAATTATATTAAATGTTTCAACATTTAATCTTCATCGCCAGGGTAGAACTCTCCAATCTTGTTTATGATCTCCGCTATCAAGAATTGGGAGAGCTTTCCTCATATTTCGGTGAGTTTGTCAAGATTGAATGTACTTACGTCGAATTCAACGCGCTGTCGCTAGGAGTGTTAAAGTCGTTAGCACACACACACACACACACACACACACACACACACACACACATATATATATATATATATATATATATATATATATATATATATATATATATATATATATATATATACATATACATACACATGTACATATACATACATACATACATACATACATACATACATACATACATACATACATACATACATACATACATACATACATACATACATACATATTGATAATCACAAAATAATTACTAGCAATTTGACAAACCTCTGGATCATTCGTCTTAGTGGCCATGATGCCCTCTATATGGCGGTAAACGTAGAATTCACATATGTTACCCTGTAGCTGCTGTGGCACTACAAAAATTTAATTACGTACATAGGTATTATTAGTTCTATAGGCATTATTACGAAGTGTGATATAGGATTGTTGAGTTGTAGCTGATACTGGAAATCACATCCTATGTCGTAGTGTGGTGCTGAATTCCTTATGTCTCCCTTTCTAGGCAACATAAGCGCTGAATGACCTACGTGATTCCAAAAAGTTAGCCTCGACCATTGCAAACGAAGGGAAGACTACAATAGAGTTATGCATGGATCAAGAGGAAATGAGTTTACCTATCAAGTGTTTGTTGCACACGGGTGAAGTCATGGTTGCTCCTAAGAATCAAGGTATATTACCTTGCTCCACTTTGGTACAATCACAATTAGAATCCTGTGACCCCTAGTCATGTATGTCGCAATAGTGATTAATTCTAGGTTTATGTTGCGTGTAAAATACAAATAAAACTTGTATGGTAATTAGTGAAGCACTTACCCCTGGTTGAAGGGTACCATGATGTAATCCTTGTCACTGTAAGCAAGCATAATCTTGGACAAAGGGACCGTTATCGATGATAGATTGCTCAAAGACCAAGTGTGCATCAAGGAAATCCTCCAATTCTCACTGTTGCTAGACTTGTTGGATCATGGATCTATACATAAGTAATAAGTTATGACATTTATCAGTATTACATGAATATACAACTTGATTGTACAGTACACTTACAGTGTCCAGTATCGTAGAAGTGAGGCGCCAAGTTTGTCGAGTTTGTCATGAATGTTCAGTAAGAGACCAACCAAGCTATCATAAACATTCTTCTCTACATGCATGACATCGATGCAATTGCGAATTTCTAAGTGCTCCCGGTAAGGCAAGTCCGAAAATACTGACATCTTCTTCCACATGTTCTTCTGATGGGTCATCAACTTACGTCCCTTTCCAAGCACAACATCGATATCCTTGACCATATCGTATGCCTCTTTCCTGTTAAAAGGTCTTAGTACCGATTCAACATCACTTTGTGGTCAAATTGTTTCTTCATCTTGCGGTATGGGTGATACTATGGAAAGAATCTACAGTGACGCATGAACACAATTTTGCGCGAATTGTTCAACCGCATACTCTCGGTATAATCGAAGTAGTGCGGACAGGCTTCGGCACCTTTCGTACTCAATCCCGATAGATTACCAAGGGCAGAAAAATCATTGATGGTGCACAACAACATGGCGCGCAGAATGAAGTTCTCTCGTTTGTCCGCATCCCATACATGTAACCCTTTGTTCCATAGTGTCACATGATCTTGCACCAATGGTGCTAGATACACATCAATACCATTCCCAGATTGCTTCAGTCTTTGGATAAGTAGTGACATCAAAATGTACTTCTACTTCACACGCAACCAAGGAGGAAGGCTATACATGCATACATTCATGGGCCAGATACTATGTCGGCTGCTCATGTTACCAAAAGGATTCATTACATCTGTACTCAACCCAAACCTTATATTCATCAGTTCTATAGCGAAGTTTACAAATATCCTATTGATGTTCCTCCACTGGACAGAATCAGCAATGTGTCTTATCAACTATCTTTCTTACGCTTCTCTGAGTGCCAACGCAGCAATCTTGCACCCTTTTGGTTCGCAATAAATGCTACAAACAAAGAATTATAGACAGATACCATAACATCTTAGCAGGAGGTCAATGCTTCATCTCGATGCCTTTGCCATCATCGAAGCCATTCTTACACTTATATCAGGATGCTTTGCACACCGGACAAACGTGTAATTTTGCATACTCTTTATGGTAGAGGATATAATTACTCGGACATATATGTATTTTTTTCTACTTCCATTCCCAATGGATAAAGAACCTTCTTGGTTTGGTAGGTGGTTCTCGGCAACACATTTCCCTCTAGAAGGATGTTTGCTAGGAGACCTAACAACACCGTGAAACTCTTGTCGGACCAACTATTCCTTGTCTTCAATTTTAACAGTTCAAGAATAGATGACAACCTTGTGTATTGCGGCTTGTAGCCTGGGAACAAAGGTTTCTCCAGGTCCTCCATCAAGCCTTCGAATTTACCAAACTCGCTCTTACTATAGTTTCCTTCTGCATCGCATAGCATCTGATCCAGATTATCATCATATGATCTATCCTCATTGAAAGCGGCATATCGTTGTCTCCCTCGACACCTTCATGTATAATGTTCTCTTCACCATAACTGGTCCAACATGTATACCCCTTTTTGAAACCTCTTCAAATCAGGTGAGCTTCAATCAGCGCTGAGTTGGTAAACATCTTTAAATTATCACAATCAATGCATAGATAGTACATATGTTCCATCCCCTTCTTCAACATATCCTGCTCGGCCACTCTTCTAAATGCAAACACGCCATTAATGTACTCTTCACTCATACAGTTCTCAATATACATCTAGCTTCTGTCCATCTACACTATTTGTGTAACAAATTAGTGTTACATTGGATTATTAATGCTACTATATATAGCTAGCCAGCTACGTACTATTCATGAAGCAATATATATCAAGCAAGAATTAATATATTGAGGCAAACTAGGAGTACTGACCCATTCTTAAATTGCAGCAAACTACCAATTAGATCTAGCTATCATCTCTCTTTATTACAAGGCATATAAATTAGAAACAAATACTAACCTCTAATCACCAAGCTAGAACAAATCGATCAACAAGCAGCTAGATTTAGAATTGGAATGCTTCCCCAAACCAGCCGCCTCCTTCAATGCAGCGCAATAAAGCTAGATCTGTTGGAACCAGTCTAGCTTGGTATTAATTAATAACGCGGTGTATCCCAGACACATCCAACCACAAACCGTCTGTAATACATAATCATCACAGACGGTTTGTATTAATAACCATCTATGAACTATCATAGATGGTTCATATTAATAAACGTCTGTGATGTGTGTAAATATCACAGACGGTTCATGTTAAAAACCATCTATGAACTATCGCAGACTGTTTTTATTACGAACCGTCTGTGATGTCTTCAACTATCACAGGCGGTTCATGTTAATAACCATCTATGAATTATCACAGACAGTTATTAATACGAGCTGTCTGTGATAGTGGCTCATCACAGACAGCAAACGGCCACTCTTGTAAAACCGTCTATGATAATAACATCACAGACGGTTTCTCATGAACTGTTTGTGATGAGACATCTAGTATAGCTTATTTTGTAGTAGTGTGCCCTATATTCATGGTAACACTAACATAGTCTTACATACCCCATAATTTAAATGAGCTAAAGGCATAGTCATATCCCATATCGCACTTGACAGCTAAAACTATATCGGTCAAAGTAATAGTTGTTTCAAAACATCCTTCCAATGCAATCTTGCAACAATAATATATGCTAAAATGAGAAAAAGACAATTAATTATCCAAAAATTCTTCTGAAAAAATAGTTGGGCTGCTTATGTTGGTATTTCTCAACAACTATAAGAGGAAAAGCATTGTACACTTGGGTTTCAAAGTGCATGAAGCAAATCATACATTCCAATGCGTCAGGTTCTATAAAGTATGTTATGGCTGATGTCTCTTCCTCTTCATCATGCTGCGTGTTAGACTTGGCTGCTATCTTAGGCATACTGGCTGCCTTCTTCGCACTCCTTTTCTCGAATCTCTAAATCAGGCAAGTGAACCTTATACTTTGAAAGAAAGTACAAATTCAATCATGCAGGTTGGGGCAATTGTACAAGTTTGTGCAATTTTTAGCACAACACCAAATACCAAATGAGGTGGCACTACAATTAAAACTAATATTTTTTTTATTTCATATGCATGCAAAAAAGTTGCAAGTCACTCTTATTTTCGTTGAAAAATCGCGTTGTTCTTTTTCCTAAAAGCATTTAGGTACGTAATTCGAAAGAAGAAATCATAAACTATTCATAGATATAGAATTGTAGCATCATTTTTTCAAAATGACCACCGGATGCCTATTTTTGTAAAAATGACCCCCTCCCCAACCTCGAAAGGCACGGCAAACAACACCTATCACTTGCCGTGCCCATTTGCTCGTCAGGACAGGGCAACTATGGCAATGCTCCCGAGTGCGGCAAGAATAGGAGTAGCACGGCAGGAGAACAGGGTGAGCACGGCAAGCCAACACGCAACACAATAACCAAGGCTGCCTGGCATCCAATCCACGCCTTTGATGGCCATTTGCCCAATTAACCCGCATGGACTTAGTGTTTGGATGGGCTGATGAACTAACTCCATCTTTTAAAGTAGTGCATATACATTACTAAAAATATTATAGGAATAGACCACGTGTAGCCTAACATAGCACTTCACAATAAATGTGCAAATTACAACAGCCCTAGGGCGCAAATGTGAAATGTACGGCACCACATGGTGTGGTTGTCATCCGGATGGCATGGATGTGGCTGCTTGATGTGGTAGTTGCAAGCGCAATTGCAGCTTAGGTTGATGCAGTAGCAATACTAGTTGTAGTCACTATCGAGGTGCATGACCTCCTTATTGTTTCCCTCCCTGAACCTCTACCTGCGGAGCTCGTCATCGTTGGTCCTCTCAATCTGGAGCTCCTTCAGCAACTCCTCTAGGCAGATGTGCAGTTTATAGATGTAAATCGTGGCGAGTATTGAATACAACGGATCCACCCACTCGGTGAACTTACAATCTGTTATCTGCAAACACAATGAGGTTAGTACACTTGCATAGCCAACACTTGTGTGGCCTTCGCCGTTGGCCACATTAGCTGTCATCCATGTCATTGCAGATACAACGAGGTTGACGTCTTCTGTGTCTGGGCTACTGAGATTGACGTCTTACGCGTCGGGCTACTTCGGTGCGTCATTCGGCACCCACTTCACTTCTCTTAGCCAAAGGTCCCTGTAATGCATGTCTACCCCTAGGAGTTGAACTCAAAGCTCTAAGTTTCGCACAAATATTGGATGTCGTAGTACTCCAAAATGTACTACACCGAGGACAGCCGCCACACAGTGCACACAACGTAGACATAGGAGCAAGGCTTGTGAAGAAGCATTAGCTTGTTGCACGTGCAGGTCGCGACTTCACCGATTGTGTATGCATACTTGCAATCATCTTTTGCATGGCCCATGATGTATTTCTCCCTCAAATAGACAACATCTTCCTCACTCTGTCCAAGGTCCGAGCGACATGAGAACAACTTTTGCCATTTTCTGCTCCACGTATGCATGCATAACTTCTAAGAGTTGCCTCTCTTCATCCAAGTGTTTCGTCACTATCATGGCTTTATTAATGAAGTAGCCGACATCATGGTTCTAACTCTCATCCATAATTGCAATGATCAGGAGAGAGCGCATACCATTGTACACCTCTCACATATTGGTCGTCATAATCTCATACCTCGCACCATCGTATCGTGAAGCAAGGACCATCTCTCCACATCTGGGGCATGCAAGTTGATCCATTGTGTAAACTCAGAGGAGTACTGTAGACGTCATACTCAGAAGCATCCACTATAGCAGTCGTCAGCATTGTTACAGTCGTTGGTTATTGTAGCAATTGTTGGTCGTTGTGGCAGTTAGGTATGGCCGGTCTCTATAGCAGTCATGTGCAGCCAGTCACTGTAACAGTCATCAGCATGAGTGGTCACGGAATCACGCAAGCCTTCAGTCAGTTGGCGAACTGCTCGGTATGGGTAGGTAGTCGGTGTCAGTCAGAGTCATGTGCGTGGAGTGGGTGAGTGGCCTGCTGTGACACCCGGTTGTTTATATATAGCATGTAATCTGTTGAGCAGTTTTTTGAGCCAAACAATAATAGAAAAACACAGAAAAGGTGTGAGCAGTTAGCACCGTAATCTCATGCATCGGTTCATTTGTGTTCAGTCTTGTTATTAGCTTCACCTTCTTGTTCCCATCTCCGGCAAGCCTTCCACCGAGTTTGTGTGTGCCAGTCCACCGTGAAAGCGTGCGCTTGGGAGAGCTATTTTCCAACATCTGGTATTAGAGCCTAGGTGGTTTTCCGAACACAAATCGAGAAGAAAAGCAGGGCTTCAGCTCTCTCGATTTTCTCGGTCCTAATGCATCTGCAGCAAGCTTATGTTCATGTATACCTTCCTCCATGTCGCGTCCGAGCTCACCAAAAAATGCTACCAATGACGGGGGTGTTCTGAAGATTAGTGATGGGAGTGAGCCGAAGGCGTCGGTGCATGAGTGCAGCATCTTCCTCCCATATCCCATGGTCACGAGGAGCAACTACTCGACTTGGGCTATGAAGATGAAGGTGTTCATGTGCGCTCAGGGTGTGTGGAACACAATCATGGATGAGGTGGTGAACGACAGGCAGCGAAAGCAAATCTCATCGTGGTAGATGCTGACGATGAACCAACGCTGATGTGAAGGGGATGCAACAAGATTAAGGGGGCGATTGTTGGCTTAATCTTGTTGCGTGTGTGCTTTACTCGTGTGTCGAGTATTGTGTAATTGTGTGTGTCGAGTACTCATCTATTGTGTACCTGTGGATGTCTGTGTGTGGTCGTTATGACCAGTCTGTATAGTCGTTACAACCCATCTTTGTGTTGTCGTTATGACCAGTACTAAAGCTACACCGAGTATTGTAGCTCCGAGTACTGTGTGGTCGTAATGCCATGGTCATAGTCGTAAGTTCTTTAGCTGCACCGAGTACTGCAGTTGTACCGAGTTGTGTAGCTTTGAGTACTACGTAGTCATAACACTGTGATCAAAGTCGTGGTTGAAATTGCAGTCGAAGCTACAGTCATAGTCATAGCAGTCATAGTCAGAGAACTGGGTTTGGAGACTATGAGTACTATGGCTTCGAGTACCATGGACGTCATACTCGAAGGAGTACTGTGGGTGTCACACTCGGAGGAATAGTGTGGACATCATACTCGAAGGAGTGCTGTGGGTGTCATACTTGAAAGAGTATTGTGGACGTCATACATGGAGGAGTGCTATGGGAGTTATACTCAGAGCAGTACTATGGACGTCACACTCAAAGGAGTACTGTGGACGTCATACTCGGAGGAGTACTTTGGGCGTCATACTCGTAAGAGTATTGTGGTAGTCAAAGTACAGCGATCGGTGCTCTGATGACCAGTGTGTGGTCAAAGTGTTGCGGTCGATGCTTAGACGACCAGTGTGGTCGAAGTGCCGTAGTTGGTGGTCGGACGACCTGCGTGATCGAGGTGCAACGCTTGGAGGACTCGGAGCCTCTGTGTGTGTGGTCGTGGCGCCTGTGGACGTGGACATGGCGCCGTGGTCGTGAAGCCTGTGTGTGTAGTCGTAGCGCTGTGGTGGCGCCTGTGTGTGTGGTCGTAGCGACCATGGTCACAGTTGTAGCTGCCATGATCATAGTCGTAGCAAACCGGTTGTAGCCGCTTCGAGTACTGTAGACGTCATACTCGGAGGAGTATTGTAGACGTCATACTCAGTAGCAGCCACTATAGCAGTCGTCAACTCTGTTACAATTGTTGGTTACTGTAGCAATCGTTAGTCGTTGTGGCAGTCAGGTATGGCTGATCTCTGTAGCAGTCGTGTGTAGCTAGTCACTGTAGCAGTCGTCAGCACGAGTGGTCGTGGAGTGACACAAGCCTTTGGTCAGTTGGCGAACTGTTCAGTATGGGCAAGTAGTCAGTGTCAATCAGAGTCGTGTGTGTGGAGTTGGTGAGTGCCTGCTATGAGACCTGGTTGTCTATATATAGCATGTAATCTATTGAGCAGTTTTTTTGAGCCAGACAATAACAGAGAAAAACATAGAAAAGATGCGAGCAGTTAGCACCGCAATCTTGAGCCTCAGTTCATTTGTGTTCAGTCTTGTTATTAGCTCCATCTTCTCGTTCCCATCTCCGACAAGCCTTCCACCGAGTTTGTGTGCGTCAGTGTACCATGAAAGCGTGCTCTTAGTAGAGCTATTTCCAACACATACTAAGGCCCCGTTTGGCACAGCTCTAGCTCCGAGATCTATGCTGGATCTATAGTTTGTTGACTAAATTAAAGTGATTTAAATATTTTTATTTAATATATAATATAAATGAAATGAGTCATGTAAATGCACTTAACATGCCTGCAACTCTAGATCCAGGATTTCCTAGAGCTACAGATGACCAGCTCTAGGAAATCTACAGATTTCCTAGAGCTAGAGCTCTGCCAAACGGGGCCTAAACTAACTTTTTATGAAGAAATCCATGTAAGATATAAATTCGAAAGGAGGAGTGGATGGGTGATAGTGGCAATCAGTCATAAGGGCGTACTTTTCTACTAGTTGATTTACATGAGAATTGTTTGCAAAATTATTGTTATTCATGGGAAAGTTCAAATTTGTCAATATTTTCTATTTTTATTTTCTATTAATATAGAATGAATTTGAACTTAAAATTTTGTACATATGTGAAGTAAACCATGAAGTATCTAGAATTTTTTGGAATCTTTCGTGATGATTTTTAGTTGGGTTGCACTATGATTGCGCGCCTAAGCTAGATTGCATACAATACCTTCCCGTTATTTATTGTGTTAAACATGGTCATTCGAGCTATTCATAACTGCTGTCTTAATTTAGTTTCATCCATAACTTGTAGTGTTCTTTCCCTTTTTAGAGTGAGAATAACAGTCTTGACTAGGATCATTTGAACTAAATTATCTTTAATTGCGTGATGATATGCATACACAAGCAATTTCAGGCTTAGTGGCTATGTTGTTTCTTTTTTAGCTCAATTCACTAGTTTTCTGATAATGGACGGGACGTGTTCTGATATCTAATGCTTGTTTGAATCGCAGGCATTAACCTCAATCCCTTTAAAAAAAAGTTGGAAATTTTGGACTAAAATCTCTGCTTATACGAAAGAGGACTCGATCTAAACTATGCTGCCTCTCATGAGCCTCAACGGAAAAGGCGACATGTAGGGGGTGAGAAATGATAGTGGATAATTTGTTTTATTTGATATTTGTATTCGAGAAAACGTGAATGTGGTAAACAAAATCAGCATCCAAATTAAAAATAAATACGGGCACTATCCAATTTTTTAACGAATACGAATACAAATATATGCAAAATGGCTGCGAATATGAATACAAACATTATGGATTCGTAGTAAAATATTGCCCACAGGCCATAGCCCAGCCCAACTACTCAAGAGTTAAGACCCCATTCAACCGCATGCCCAGCCCAACTACTCAGGATGAGTCACTGATGCCAATACGAATGTGGGTTGGTTGCGTGATCCTAATCAGAGCTTTGTTTATGGCCTCACTGATGGGAGCTCTGCCTAAAGATTTCCAGATTGCCACCAACTAAAGCATACATAACGTGATATACAGTGAACAGGATGCCAAGGGCTGATGCACAGGATGCCTGCTTTGCTATGCAAAGCACTACTGAAGAATGTGCATCAAAGCAACAGAAAGGGGGGGGGGGGGGGGGCAAAATAATATGTATGATGAATGTCATGACACTGGAGAACAGGCGAGGGGTTGTTGTCTCGAGTGCTAATGCTCAAGTTCCTTTTGAGGGGAGGAGGTGACCAAACTGACAAGGCCGTCTCATGATCTTCCAGAGGATGCAAACGCCAGTGATTGCTAGATTGCGCTTATTCTCATGTTATATAAATATGTTTTACCTTAATTTGTCATGAGTTGTAGAATATTCGGATACGTTCAAATTAAATTATATTTAATTGAATTCGAATTTATTATAATATTTAATTTGTATTCATATTTAAAAATATTTATATTTATTTATAAATTCAAATATAAATTTGAATGTGGCAAATGATTTCGTACTTAATCCGTCCCGACCCCTAACGACATGCATCCCAGATCAGTAGAGTTGAGATAGAACAAGCTGCAGTCAGTTGCACGTAGGGATGAAAACGGAACGGAAATATCCCGTACCGAACCGCATCGTTTTCTACATTTGACCCGATCGAATTCGTATTTTCGGACAAATTCGAATTCGGTTCGAAATACGGAATACCAAATTCGAAAACGGAGCGGAAACGGTTTAGGTGTTTTCCGACCGTTTTCTACTTTTCTACATTTTATTCGGAATATACCGTATTGTAAATACGGTTTAAACCGAATTTGGCCCACTTAGTCACTTACAGCCCAACCTGCACACGGCCTGACGGCCACACGGATCGGGACCGGATCACACGCCGACGGCCCACTAGCCCAGCGCCCCAGCCGGTTTAGGGTCTGGCCGTCTGCTCCCCTCGCCGTCCCCTTGATCCCTTCCTATCCGCCGCGGCGCCGCACGCCGCACCCGCAGTCTCCCGCACCCCGAACTCCCCGCCGCCCCGCCGGCCGCCCGCGTGCCATCCCGGCGGCCGCTCGCGTCCCACCCCAGCAGCTCCGCCGCCCCGCCAGCGCCGCCAGCCAGGCAGCTAGGGCCTAGGGCGCGACCGCCCCACCCGCGTCGGACCTCCGCGCCGCGCTTCAGCCGCCAGCCCGGCGCGCCCGTGCAGTCGCCGATGCCCATCGATGGCGCCCCCCACTGGAGAAGGTGGATCTGGTCCTGCTCCTGCAGCAATGAAGAAGGGCAAGACGAAGAGCAAATCCGTGCGCCACCTTCTAGCGCCGCCGGCAGCATCGGCAGCGGCAGCAACTTCTTCTCCAGCAGCAGGTACTCCTGGAGATTGCTCTGGTTAGAGCCTCGTTTCTTGCTTCTCTGCATAAATCTGCTCCTTGCAATGGAGATTGGATCGAGTTTGATCGTCCAATTCTGGGTTGGCTCTAGTGCCGCTGAGACAAGTCAGAGAGTATTTGTTTCTTGGATTGACCTTGGATGCACGGTTTCTTGGATCGAAACCAAGAATCAGTATGCGGTAAAACCCACAGGGAAAAAAGTACCGCGTATATTTTTCTGATATGGGTTCACAATGGAATCCATATTTGTTTCTTTATTGATATGAATAGCTTGAATGGTCGATGATGAAGCGCTATGTTACATAATTGCTTATAGCCTCTATTAGAGATGAACTGAATTGTTGTGAGGATTGAAATATCCATACTTCGCCACTGTTTGGGAACACTTGCTTTGGACCTGATTTAGTGATTTGTAGCTATTAGTGGCTTAGTGCCATCTCTGACGTTGATATGGAAGACTTGAGGTTATTTGTTTCTTGGTTCTACAAGGTCAAGAGTATAGTGGTATATGTACTGCCCCTTTTTTTGTGCATGTTGTAAGTTTTCTTCATTTATGGTTAAGGAAATTTCATGATTGCTACTTATCTAAAGAACTGAATGAGAGCTAGATAACTTATGTCCTTTATTGTGTTGGATCTGTCCCTGTGTATTCAGTTCTTCATTGCTGACAGTATGTTCTTTACCCACAAGATATAGAGCTAGATAACTTATTTGACGTTCAGTTGTGCAATGTGAAATATTGGAGTGGTGTAAATGATCTCTATTTTTCACTGGTCAATTTTTGAACCTTGCCGATGTGATGGATACATGTTGCATTCTTGTTGTTTGTGGTATGAATGCTGATTTTTTTGTTTGCTGTGGCAGAGGCTAAACTAAGGTTACTAAAGATTTGGTATTAATTAACTACTACATGGCTAGTGGGTTAAAGTCATGGCTATTAGGCTTGTTAAATGCCTCTAGTGACATAAGATGCTAGAGTGTTTTTTAGCTTCTGGGTGCCACAGTTGTGTGACTTGTGTCTACCAATATAACACGAAATAGGGGTAAATCCATGGTTACCATTGATTTCATATTAACATTGTTCATGCTAGCTACCTGTGCAACAAAAATCATGATTATGTTAGAAGATAACCTATGCAATGTTAATTATTATTTGTTAATTCAATTTCATTTTTATTCGTGAATGATAACCTATGCCAGCTATCTATAATTCAGTCTCATTTTTATTCGTTAATTAGTACTGCCACTTGGCTCTTGGTAGGATCAAGGAGTAAAAGGCCTTCATCTCAAAGTGTTAACTCTAATGCAACTTGTGAAAGTCCAGCTACAGCAGCATCAGTGATGGCTTCTTCTGTTGCAAGTCAAGCTCCAAATGTTGACACCAGTGGCAGTGGAGATGGCGCACCAGCAACAACCACAGCATCAGCCCCGCAGATTAATATCGAAGATGATGACCAAGAGGATGACGAGGATGGAGAGCAGGCTCACCTTTCTGGCAAGAGGTTTAAGAAATGCACATCGATTGTCTGGAATTATTTCACCAAGAAATTGGAGATTTTAGAGGTGAATGGAAAGCAGTTTGAGCAGCTGTGGGGATATTGCAATTTCCCCAATTGCAAGTAGAGGTACAGAGCTGAGGGCGCTTGTGGGACAACTGCATTCAAGAACCATTTGAAGTCAAAGCACAGTGTTGTGGAGGGACAACAACAGCTTAATGTTGGTAAGAACCCTGGTACTGAAATTGCTCATGTTCAGCCTTACAAATATGACCAAGAAGCTAGCTTGAAGAAATTGAATTTGGCAATAACCATGCATGAATATCCTTTCAATATAGTTGAGCATGAGTATCTTGTTGATTTCATAAAATCTCTCCGTCCTAGCTTTCCGATAAAGTCCCGTGTCACTGTTAGGAAAGAAATAATGGACAAATATCTTGAAGAAAAGGAAACTTTGTATGCACACTTGAAAACTTTCCAGTGCCACTTTAGTGCAACAATGGATATGTGGACCTCATGCCAAAATAAAGGATACATGTGTGTTACTATTCATTGGATAGATGATAATTGGCGTATGCAAAAGAGAATTATTGGTTTTTTCAATGTAAAAGGAAGGCATACTGGTGCAAAGTTGTCTGAGACATTCACTGAAGTTATGGTTAAATGGTACATTGAAAATAGACTGTTTGCTTTGACTTTGGATAATGCTAGTTCAAATGAAGTGGCTGTCAATGATATAATTTCAGATCTGAAAGAGAATGGTAACGGTTCCCTAGTTTGTGATGGGATGTTTTTTCATGTTAGATGTGCCTGCCATATTCTCAATTTGGTTGCTAGAGATGGGTTGAAAGTCATTTCAGGAACAATCAACAAGGTCAAATCACTTGTACTAGCTGTGAAAGGGTCTCCATTGCAGTGGGAAGAGCTTATGAAGTGTGCCACCGAAGCTGGGTTGGATACAAAGAGGGGTATCTCGATGGATGTTTCAACCAGGTGGAATTCTACCTACTTAATGCTGAGAGATGCCTTGTACTACAAGGATGCATTTATTAGGCTGAAGTCTTCAAATCGTAAAAGGTATGCCAAGATTTCTCCGTCTTCTGCTAAATGGGACAATGCATTGACAATTTATGGCTGCTTGAAGAAATTTTATAATCTCACTGAAATTCTCTCTGGCACTTCATATCCTACTGCAAACTTATTTTATAGAGGTTTCTGTGATATAAAACTCTTGCTTGATGATTGGTGCTTTAGTGGAGATGGTACAATTAGAGATATGGCAATTGCTATGAATGAGAAATTTGAGAAATATTGGCAGCATTCCAACATTGCTCTAGCTGTAGCCTGTTTTCTTGATCCTAGGTATAAGAAAAGGCTGCTAGAGTACTATATGAAGAAGTTCTATGGTGATCATTATCAATTTGAACTTGATGAGTTTGTTAGTGTGGTAAAGAAACTGTACAACTTTTATGTTAGTTCTGCTCCTGCATCATCAAAGAAAAATAGTCAAGGGGCTGCACTTGGACCTAGTAACACAGCTGATATATTAATGGGAAATGTAGACCATGACCTAGAAGAATTCTTATATGATGCAAGTGAACTTGCTATGGTTGAGTCAAATGAGTTGGAGAGGTATATTGCAGAACCACTTCTAAAAATTGTTGGTGAGTTTGATATCTTAGCATGGTGGAAAAACAAGAGAGAAGACTATCCTATCCTTTCGCAAATTGTTCGGGATGTAATGGCCATACAGGTATCAACAGTAGCATCTGAGTCTGCTTTTAGTGCTGCTGGTCGTGTTGTTGATCCCTATCGTAGTCGTCTTGATCCCGAGATGGTACAGGCATTAATTTGCACAAAGGATTGGGTTGCTGCAGCAAGAAAAGGTGCTCATTTTATCTTTTTTTTCAGTTAGACACTTATAATTGCAGCAGAATATTGCATTGATTATTTTCCTTTCTCATTTTTTGTTCAGATTCTAAAATGCTTGGATCAATTGTGAGTGATCTTGAGGTTGAGGCTTTGGCTAATGTTGTGGCTAAACTGAAAATTGAGGTATGTGTATGTTTATTGACTGCTTGCTTTGAAATATGCTATTGCTACATCTAATTTTAATTCACTTTGCAAACTTGTAGGAAAAGGACAAGGAGGGGGATGAGGACTCTGAGGAGGACAATGAGGAAGCAAAAGATATGGAAAGCGATCCTGACCTCATGGATGATGCTGATGAACTGTAGATGTTCTGCTAGCTGTTAATTGCTTGTTTTAGACTTGTATTGTATTTGTGTCGGCTATTGTGTTAATACTTAAGACCAAGGGTCATGCACTTGTTAATTATTATATGCAATGCACTTGAACCTGATCATGCACTTGGTAATTGTTATGTACTTGGTCACTTGTTAATTGTTATGCACTTGGTCCTACAGGTCGGTATTCCGTATTGAATTTTCGTATACCGACCGTGTTCAACATAATTCCGTTCGAATTGGTTCGTTTTCGAAATTCTCGATATTCCGTAAGTTCGCGTTCGTTTTCGTGTCCGGCTTTACCGCTTTCGCTTTCATTTTCGTATTTTAATGTAGAAGTAGAAAACGGTTGAGAAGTTTTCCGACCGTTTCCGACCGTTTTCATCCCTAGTTGCACGTGGAGTCCTAGCACACGTATGTCATAAAGCTGCAGCGCAGCACAGTGCTCGTCAAGTAGGTCATAGCACAACGTCAGTAGCGTCAGTACTTTCGCTACTCTCTCTACTACTACGTGAGATGGTGCCTTCTGAAAAATAAAAGTACATATAATAAAGAATAGGTGAAACAGGAAAGGGCTGACACTCGAGGTTGGCGATGCTCTAAAGGCTGGGCCTCTAAAGGCCTTTTTTTATGGTTGTTATTTATAGTTTTTGTTAAAAATTTTGAATTTTAGATTATTTATGACAGAGATTACAAAGAGAGATATTCATTTATAATTTTGGTTATAGATATTGAGCTTTTAACGTATATTACAATTAATTTGTAAATCCTATTTTGAGAAAATACTCCGTTTAAAAGTTAGATACTGTATCAAAAGCAAAAATCGTTTTTATAAGCCGCAAAGAACATGCCCAAACTCTAGAGACAAATCCCGAATCCTGGGTCTTACTGGGTTTGAAACAGCTTAGGCTTATCACCCTGATACAATAACTAGTTTTTAAATATGTATTTTTTAATACGAGGTCTATAGATAAATTATAGTAGACATACCAAGTTCAGATATATCGATCAAAATCATATATACGACTAATTTTCTCTATATATTATTTCTCACGAATATCTAAAATTCAGAAGTTATAAAACAAAAAGCAAAGCCGCACGTAAAAAAGAACCCATTTGTTATCTGAAATCATTAGCCACTTGGAGCAAAGCGTCAGGGTAACAATCAAATCATCAATTAGAGGCCCACCACGTTATTTTATCTAGGAGCTACAGGCATTCCATTCCTGAACATATAGCTTGCTTGTGATGTGAGAGCGCACGAAACTGCCAAACAGTAGTAGTAACTCCCGTAGTATTATTCGGTGCAAAATATCTCACTACCCTGTATGGTTAACAGCCAGAAACCAGACTGCCCGATGGGGCTCCCCTGCTACGGTTCTGAGATGCATCACATGGAAACCTCTTAAAATGGCAGCAGTAACACGAACTAGCTAGGTCGCGATCTGAGCTGCTCGGTTCGGCTGTATGAGTAAGGATAGTTTTTGTTGACTCCTTGCGATACTATTGCTGGATCACGACGACCGTCAGTTCGATCTACACGAACACGTCATACCAGCTACAGTGCGTACGACGACCAGTTGTACATTGAGTGCTCCTACATGGCAAGGCTCCAACGTAGCAATGATGCCAGCGTAGAGACCGTACGCCGGCACGAAGCTATCTGGTACAATTTTATGCGGCCTCATGTCCCAGTTCGCGCAGCTGATATCTCGGCCGTATCCGCTAATCGTCCCTGGGACCAACGCAACGCTTACTCAAACAGATTTTTCCGACCGGATTGGTGCGAAAGAGAAATTGGGAGGGACTAATCAGGTCCAGCGTCTCCTGCTTCGAATGATGGATGGATGGCGTGGTCTATATACGCTCTGGACTGGAAACATCGAGCAGGCGTAATTTTATATTTGACTTTCTCTAGCTCCTTGACGTAGAGCTGTAGCGCCCAGGCGAGGTTGCGCGTCACCCTGCTGTGCTAGGCCGCCTAGCGCGCAACCCCGTCGCGTCTGCATTCTGATTTTTTTTAGGATATTGATAAACATCATCCGGATGTTTTCTTTTAGTATTAAAATTTAAGGTTTTTAAATTTTAGTAGCAATTTCAATTAAAAATTTAATTGAGAAATATAATAAAGGGCAATTTTTGTAGATAATACAAGTAGCAAATCATATTTGTAGATTGTTATTTGTTTCAAAATAAAAGGGTAGACAACGTAGGTTCGTTAGTCCGTTTGTAATTTTTGTAGATTCTCAACGGTACAAAATCTGTTAGACTACAATAACATTTTGTAATTGTCATATGTTGTTGTAGTGAAAAAAAATTTGGAAGAATTTCGTGGAGACAATTGAGGTGTCAATAACTCGTAAGTACGAAGGTAAGTGATAATGTGATGTAACGGTTGACCTATTTGTGATTTTCGTAGATTGTAAATGGTACAAAATATGTTAGATTCACAATAAAAATTTGCGATCGCTGTATGTCGTTGTAGTGCAAGAAATTTTCTGAAAATTTTTGTGACGACGATTGAGATAGCAACTATTGGTAAGTACGAAGGTAAGTGACATTGACCACGTGAAGAATTGAATGTGAAAAGACGGTGAGATTTGATGTTGCGAATTAAAATAGACTTTATAATAAAGATGAGAATAACACGACGCACAGAATTTGGTTACGTGCATAAAAAACAACATCACGCACGACGCAACAAACCAAAGTACTCCTACGATACATATGCGCATTTCTGGAATGGAAACAAATTCGACTTTCAGACTGCGTGGATCAGAGCCATTTTCCTTTCTTTGCATGCTTCACGTTGAACTCCTCGGCGGCCTCTTTGGTTTTGGTCGCCATTTCCCTCTTTTTCTCATGCTCCCTCTCGCGAGCCTTGCGCTCCCTGTACGTACACATCTCGAGATGAGCTTTCATCTCCCGATGTATACGCTCAGTTTGCTGGTCGTTGCAGTGCTCCTCCTCCTGGATCTCACATGCCCTTTTGATATTCCACTCCTTGTAGTTGAGTCAACTGGTCATGTGGGTGAGTCTCTAGGTCGATCCACTTGCGCTAGCCATATAGCAGTTCCGAGGATTGGGGGTGGACAGGAGATGATGTTAGTGCATACTTTGAAAAAGAAATAGTAGGGGAACACACTATAACTTGTCCTCGTCGGCTGTCGATAGCTGCTCGTGTCCTGACGACGATTGGGATAGTCATATGAGTAGTTCGCGCAACCTCAGTAACGCATGCCCAGGCTGAGCCGCTGTTTAGACCTGAAGAATTTGTAAGGATCCCTGTACAAACAGAGGGGCGGTGTCTCCCCCTCGGGTGGGTGTTGTGGTGAATGCTCGATTGGAACGTTCAGGATGGATATGCTTCTATGGGGGGCATCATTGCAAGGGTGTGACCTCCTAGCACGCTCCGCTTGTTCAGCCCAGGCCACAACAGCCCTTGCATGTTCGTCCCAGGCCACAATAGACCTTACTAGGCCTTGTCACCACTCAAAGCTGACCCCGTATGCTCCCGTCTGGTCTTGTCACCGCTCAAAGCTGACACCATCTGGTCTTATCACTGTGCAAATCTGCCCCTTTTAGTCTTGTCACTGCGCAAAGTTGCCCCATCTGGTCCTGTCACTACACAAAGCTACACCCTTTGGTCTTGCCACTGCGCAAATCTGCCCAGTCTAGTCTTGTCACTATGCACAGCTGCCCCCTTTGGTCCTCGCACTATGCAAAGCTGCACCCTTTTGTCTTATCATTGCACAAAGCTGCCCAGTGTGGCCCTGTCACTGCGCAAAGCTGCCCCCTTTAGTCTTATCACTGCACAAAGCTGCATCGTTTGGTGTTGACACTACACAAAGCTGCATCGTTTGGTCTTGTTGCTGAGCAAAGATGTGCCCTTTGATCTTGTCACTACGCAAAATTGGCCTGTCTGGTCTTGTTACTGTTCAAAGCTATCCTGTTTGTAATAAAATGTACACCCTACCCCATAAAAGTAGGAGCACTCAACCCTTTGAACCGTACGAAACACTACCATCTCTGTCATACAGTAACATACCATGACAGACGCCGAGGAGCCAGTTAGAGCGGGGTCACCAAAGGAATACCTTCCCCTAGAAAGGAGGGATGACTTTGACCATAACTACCGCTTGATGCCAAACAGGCGTGCTCAACCGGTATGGCCCAAATGCAGACATAGAGAGGAGACAGTCGTGTAGGTCATGGAAGGCCATTTCGATGGCGGGTGACGTTTCTTCCGATGCCCACACTCTGGGGTACAATTTGCTAATAATTTACATTCTCTTACTGCTAATAGAGCTTCTATGTAAGTTGTCCTTTCCAGCAGATAGCGAAATGCGACTTCATCTACTGGATCGATCCTCCCCATGAACACTATATTCTGAGGTACATGGACACATTATGGCAGCGAATCTTAGAGTTGGAGACGCGGATCGACAGTCTCAATGAGGAGAACGATGACATCCACCAACAGATGCAACACGAGAAGAAGTTCGTATGATCCCATATGCTGCTGCATGAACCCAACTGCATATATGTGTGCCACTACAACGATGGCCAGTCACATCCGAGGCGGCCCCCTCTGCGGCTATTTTGCTGGATAAAAAGTATGGACCTCTGGTCCAAAGGGTGGGCTTCATAGTGTTCATGGGCTTTTTTACTACAGGAGGTAAGTCGGTAAAATGTGGGCATTGGATTCTTTTCTTCTGCCAAATAATGATGCCCACTTTAGCGAGAGGCGCTGACTGGCCCCGGTAAGTCTAGGAACCTCAATGAATGCTATTTCATTCAACATTTCTAAAGCCGAAAGGTTCTGACGGCAAAACCCCTTTTAACACTTTTATTCTCCCTTGGATTGTTCTCAATTTCCATTTTTCCTTCCTTTATCTTTTTACGGGTATTACAATGCTGCTACAAAGGTCCATTGTTGCATGGAAACCAAGTCAGCAGAGCAAATATCGACCTATTTGCTCACTGAAAATTTTCATAAGCTTTGAGTTGTAAAAGTGCTAATGCTTATATTGTGTGCATGCTGGTATGAATTGGGGTGTGGCCAAGCTCTATATGTGCTAACTGTTGGCTGCTATCAAGTTGCTGGGGAGCTGAATAAGAGCCAGTTGTGAATGGCATGTCAAAGTTTGATATTAGGTAATTAAAAAAGTGATATAAAAGCATAAAACTAAGTTGAGTTGGCATGCTTAGCTGTTAAAGTTTCTAGCTCATGTGAATGGCATGCAAACTTGAGCAGACTTTTTGAAGTCGGTTCATGTTAGGTCTGTTGTTTAGCCTATATATATGGCATGTACCTTGTAAGCTAAGAAGCTAAGAATGTGTCCATAGTTTTGACAATTATAGCACCTAGCCTTGGTCTTGTCAAATTTCCTTTCACGATAGCTGGAGTCGTTCCTCCGGTCGCCTTCATTACGCCCATGACCGTGTCCATGGCTACCATCCTTCCACTTTGAACCTCTAGAAGATCCCCCGCCTTCTTTCTTCCCAGACTTGGCCTTCCATTTGGCATAGATTAGCAGCACATTGTGGCGACCCGTGTTATTATCCTCATATTCTAACATGGTTCACTTGGTTATTGCTCGATAAGAACACCGCCTTATTGAATAATAACCCAAACAGAGTAGGACAGCAGGACAATAATTAGAGACTGCAACTTTATTACACCATTGCCATGCAGGGCTGGTAGTATTTAACCCAGGCTCACAAGCTAGCCTGATAATAATACCTTGGTTACAGGAGGTCTGAGAAGAAAATATTAAAATATAACCCTTGCTAGTACTGGTACGAAGAAGTTATAGATTGCCTATTCCTCCCAAGTGTTGGCTGATGCCTCCCACTCGATGGTTTCCTAGTCAGTGGCAATCGGGTGTCCCGCAGTATCTTCTTTTTCAATCCCGCTCTCATAATACCCTTCTGCAAATGGCTCTGAAAGGGGGCAGTTATAGCAAGAGTGAGTACGAAGTACTCAGCAAGTTTTAATAGTGAATGCAGGTAATATTAATCCTATTTTCCTCATTTCTTTCCTTTCCTCATTTCCTTCTTTTCCTCATCCTCTCTTTTCATTTTTTTCTTTCTCTTACTTGCCAACATTTTATCAAAAAATTAAGGGGTTGGTATGTTTTAAAAAATTTAAGAAAAACTGCTACAGACATTCTAGAGAAAAAGATGACCAAAAGGTCTCGTAGACTCTTTTCCAAGAGACTTGGCATGAATTCATGATTTGATTTAAGTACTGCGCAGACTTGTATTAGTCATAGTTATCCTGATGTTTGGACATCTTGTGGAAACTTATATTGGTAGTGGTGAGAATGTCCAAGTTCAAAATATAAAATGTTTTCTCAGATTTTGCACTTATATCTCCACCCGACTACAAATAGTCGTTGGTCGAGTAGATCAAGCTTGACACTCCACTGTGCTAAATATAGGCACCTGGGGATCTGTCCCTTTATGGCCCACAGTCCAATTGAGGCCCCACCCCATCTTCATCTTCCCTAGTATCTACTTACTTACCCATTGTGGAGAATATAATTGCAAAATATGACAAATACATTTCACCCGTTGGTAAATGAAAATATGACCGATACGGGTTACGGTTTAATCCAGAATGAAAGGTGGTTCTTAGTCCTTATATGATATCCCTAGGTAGAGGGTCCCATACCTTGCCCATTTCTTCTTCCTTCCAGAGCGCCCTCCACCCACCTATTACATTCTTTACGCAGGCCACTGCTCCATCAGTGGATACTGCCTTCCTATCTATCTAGATTATTTTGATCCTTAATCCCTCACATTTTTTTTGAAAATATTATTTTGATGCTAGGTGATAGAAACAATTTTTTTTTTTGCAAAATCAACTAGGTGAGATGCACAACAATCTTGCCTGGAAATGAATACTTAAGGGCTGCCTCAGTGGTGGTCTGACTGGTCTTTTCCCCTTGGACCAGTTCTCCCCTGCATGTTTTAGGACCATTTAATCTATACCATCTAATGTACTTACCAATATTTGGAATGAAGCAAAAATCCTATTAATTAGTATTTCAATTTCCATGTCATCTTTTTATTTATATTATTTTATTTTCCATTGTCTTGATTACTAGAATTTGACAGGGTTTTCTGGTCTTTAGGATTTGGAATTTTATTTATAAGCGATCGTTTTTAATTTATCTTGTTTGTTAATGGGTTGTTAGAGCTTCCTGCTCCGCTGACGCCTCACATCTCTGCTATGTTTCTAACCCTCCACCGCCTTGCGCTTTTGGAGCTTTTGCTTCAACGGTGCATCCGCGTCCTCTCTATGTTCCCTGCCTCTACTGATATTGTGATACCGATGGCTGCATGTCGCCGACGCCTGACATCATGGCAGCTGCATACTACCGACGTGTGTTCCAACTCCGGCTACCACGCCATTGGACTCACACTAGTCTCGCTGGTTACCTCTCTCGATGCCTCGCGTCCTGGTCGACTGTATGTCGCTGACGCCTTAGGCCCTAGTTCTACTCTCTCTTCATCTGCTACCACCTACTATCTTTCTCTTTCCTTACCTAGTTAGCAAAATGTCCTTAGGCCATTCCTGGCTTTTATTTATTTATTTATTTATTTCTTCTTCTTCTTCTTTCACTCTTTATTGATTTCTTCTTTTTTTTCTTTTTGGCCGAAATACTTGGCCATTTTCCTAGCTCCCCTCTCCATCTTTTTTTTTCAATTCTCCTCTCTTCTTTATCCCTTTCTCCAGCTCTCGTTATCTTTGGCTCCCTCAGGCGCTAATCCCCCTCAGGTGCGCTCGTGCTAGCCCGTTGCCGGACGCCGAGTCACCGCTGATGAGGTCCCCTGCCACCTCCCTACGTTGGTCACACCCTTTTTCCCTCGGTTCCTAGCCTCGGCCGCTCCCCTCGGCGTGACTGGAGCACTCGACGCTGGCCTCCAGCACCACTCCAACCTGCGCCGACCATCCCTGTTGCCCCTGCCTGCCAACCCACACCGGCTAGCTCTGACATGCATGCCTCCCTCTCTGCCGGTTTGGCTTCCGGCCTCTTCTGCAGGCGCCGCTCGGCTCCGTCGGCTCGGCCTCCAGCCGTCGCCCTGTGGTGTGTTGGGGTCCGGCTTCGTCGGATCTGGTCCCTAGGTGAGTTGATCTGGTGTTTTCCCTACCGGTTTTGTTTCCCGCTTTTTGATTTCGTACATTTTGCCAGGGTTCTTCAGCCACCGGGCCGTCGTCGACATCACCTCCTTTCCGCCACCATACGCTCCTACGGAGCCAAAGCCCCACCAGCATCCTTCGACTACTCCAGCTCTTAGTCTTCGAGCGATGCGTCACGGCAGCAGTGAGCTGCCGACGCCTGGCCTTCCGACTAGCCGCTGGTGCCATTCTCTAGTTCCCATGGTCTCACCTCCCAGCCTCAGCCTCCTCTAGTCCGGCCTTGCCCGGATTTGTGGCCCACCGCTGGAAATCCCTTCTCCCTCTACTCCCTCTCATCTCAATTAACATTTTACTTTTGGGATTTTTACTCAATTTACTCCTTGATTTGAGTTGGTTTTGTTAATGTGGAGGGTGAGGTGGTGTTGGTGGCTATGGCAACCGGATCATCGTGACGGGGCTCGAGGTCTTCCCGTGCATCGGGGAGCACGGGCGACTGTCGGGTGCGCATGGCGGCCGGTGGTTATATGTCGCCGCCACGGTGGTCTCGACTACGACTCACTCCTCCCTCCTCTACGGTATACTCCTTCCCTTTCTTCCCCTCTGCTCCTTACTCTCCTTCCCCTCTGAGATGGCTTGCGATGGTGGCTATGGGATGGTGGTACACATGTTGTGGTTGTGAGAGCTGGTTATTGCTAGTGGTTTCTTTGGCCATGGTGCGGTGATTTTCGGTGTATAATGCTAGAGATGGAGGGTTCATGGGAGCATCTTGTTTCTTGGTCGAGGGTTGGATGATGCGATGCAGAGGGTTGTGGTCATTCCATTTTCCCCTGAGAATTGGCTCGCCTTACCTGTGTTGCCTCCGGTCCTGGTCTGGCTTCGTTTTGCCTAGGTTGCCATGGCTGTGGCCCTCGGTCCTTCGTCTTCCTCCACTCCTCTCCTCTCCTCTCTGTGGGTTGTGGCTAGAGGGTTGAATGTGGGGTGATTTGTGGTCTTTGGTTATGAACTAGGGCTTGTGCCTTTGCTTTGTATGGCCTCTTAGCTAAAGCAATGAAATGTGAGAAGGGCTTGTGCCTTGTGCATGTTGGTCACTTTGTGCTTTTAAGGGAATGACTCTCGGTTGGTTTGTTGGCTTTAGTTTTGGGCAGTGGGATGAAAATGGGAGTGCTTGGCTCCTCTTATTTGCTTTTGGCCTTGTTGGGGGCTTGACTCAAAAGAGTCATGGCTGGTCTGTGGTGACTCGTGGCCCTCAATGTGGCTGTGTGCATGACTTGCATGGTATAACTCATCAGAAAGGTAAAAGGTAAGTTAAGGTAAGATTTTACCGCCGGATGTTGAAAACCAAAATACGCTAGATGGTGCCGATTGGCCTTGGAAAAACTTGGTATCTCTATGTGTGATTGGCCCTTGTGCAATATTATGACCATTGGTTTCTGACGACAATTTAATGTTCAAACTTTTCTTTTTTATTATTTATATTTGTGGTTTCTGCTAATATAATTTTGTAGGTATTCAAATTTGGCTGGCTGAAAAGATGTACATTTTGTAGATGAATTTCGATGTAATTTAGTTGTATAGTTCCATTTGTTTGGATGAGATGAAATTAGAGTTGTAAATCTTAAATTTGAAATATTTATTCTTTCATAAATTGGAGATTGAAATTATGTACATCTCACTTATATGTGGCGCAGTTGTATGTATGGGGAATTGATTCTTGTAATTAAATTTTTCTGTAATTCAGACTTTTGGTTATAATAATTTCTCATTTTATTTCAATGTTGAATGTTTGATTTTGTTAATTGTTCTCTTTTAATGTTCCCATTTATGTATTAATTGTTTCTTAATAACATATTTTGATTAATTAATTTTGAGGGTTCTCACACACATGCTCGTCCTCCCTGTCACCGTAACCCTGAAGTCACTCCTCATGCGCCTTGAGTCGACCGATCAACTCCTCAATCGACATCTTCTTCAAGTTCTCAGATTGCTCCAACATGGAAGCAATTTGTAGGAACTTGGTGTCACCACACATAACACCTTTTCCACCACATTGGAGCCCTCGATTTTCTCCTTGAGTGTGCGCATCTTGTTGATCACTGTGGTGATTTGCATAGCAAAATCATCAATGGACTCCCCCTCGCACATCCGAAGCCCATCAAACTCGATCTTGAGGGTCTGGAGCTTTGCCCTTATTACACGATCGACCCCCACATCGTGGACTTTAATGCGACACATGCATCTTTTGCTGTCTTCTTCTCTGAGAGAGTGTTTCCTCGCTCACCTCTTGATAGATGGCTGCAAGTGCCATTGTGTCACGCCAGTTGTCGATCTCTCCCTCAGCTTCGACCACATCCCACATGCCTTGTGCCTCTATGTAGACGCGCATCTTGATGACCACACCGCATAGTTTGTGGTCGTCAGTAGTGGGTACTGCAGAGAGAACGAACTCTCTTTCCCGGCTACCTCCGACATCGTACCATCGCTGGTACCAATCTCTCATTCATACTCAAGGTTTACATAGAAGTTTACAAGCTTTTCATCCGAACTTGCCAGTTTACATGCATACACTCAGCTTTTTAGCTTACAAGGTACAAGCCATATATATAGGCTAAACAGCCAATATAACTAAAACCGACTTCAAAAAGTCTGTTAAGTCTGCATGCCATTCACATGAGCTATAAACTTAAACAGCTAAGCATGCCAACGTACTCAACTTAGTTCCCTGCTTTGATACCACTTCTTTAATTACCTAATATCAAACTTTCACACGCCATTCACAACTAGCTATTATTCAGCCCCCAGCACTTGATAGCAGCCAACAACCGGCACACACTGAGCTTGGTCACACCCCAATTCATACCAGTATGCACGCAAGATAAGCATTAGCACTTTTATAGCTCAAAGCTTATGAAAACTTTCAGTGAGCAAATAGATCGGCATTTGCACTGCCGGACTTGGTTTCCATGCATGCATAGAGTCCAATTCAATTTGATTTTGTATTTTCAAAAAATAAATTAATATCCAACAATAGAGTACTGTGTTTCCTTGTTTCTAGTACTGGAAAAGTTCCAACAGCAATTTCCTATCTCTGTCGGATCGAATGGGAGAGGAGGAGAATAAGAGAGAAGCACGCGGGAGGTACTACTTGGGCGAAGGAGGACTGGAGGACTCGTAGCAGTGCTCGTGGTCGAGCGAGACGGGGAGGGTGGTGTCGTGGCCGTACGTGGACGACTATGCCGGCGGAGTCGCCGACGAGGCAGACGTCGATCCCCGCGGAGTCGACGTGGACGGCGGAGGGGTAGTCGTAAGCGGTGACGACGGGGATGAGCTCCCCACGGTGGTGCTTCCCTCGGAGGGTGGTCACCGTCACACGCGCCGCGCCGCTCCACCTCCTGCGATCGTGGCCCCCCTTAGACGGTCGACTCCGGCATGTTGCCGAGCAGCCGCCGCGCCAGGTGCTGGAACGCCTGCCACGTCGTCATCGTGTGAAATAGAATACAGGATAAACGATATCTGTCTGTATTCGTTCCAATTGCACCTCTAGTTGGGCATACGTATGGGGACTTCTGTGTTCGCTCCCATCTTTTAGAGTATGCACATTGCACAGTTGAGATCGAGACACACAGGTGTGACGAGGTGAAAACAGATGGAATACAGAATAATGGTTTTGCCATATGTTTATTTTATATTTTTTTATACAAATATGAATACAAAAACCCTTATATAAATACAAATGTAAAAAATAATATCAAATACAAATATAGAGCGAATAAGAAACAATTATAGCCACAAATATTTGCTGGAACATAAAAACCTCTTAATCGAATACGCCATTGAGCTAGGCAAGCTATCGAATCAAACTATAGCTTGCACCCTAGATGGCTAGAAATTTTAATCATGGTGCTGTCTTTGATTTCGTGTGGTTTTCCCTTCATCTCTGTGTTTTCAACGGCATCAGCTGCAGCATTTGCAGCCTCACTTAAACCCATCTTTTGTAACGCATTTGCAAAGGCGTCAACATCAGTGGCAGTTATTTTATACGGCGTGTTAATTGGACCTGGGAAAGACCGAGTTTCCACTTCTTGCTTATACTCTGATAGCGCCTTGTTAATGGCATCGCCAATATTACCAAATTGTTTACAGAATTTTGGTGTGACCTGCAAGCAGAGCAGAAATATGCATTGCGATTAACAAAATTCACGACGACGCAAAATTGCTTACAACAATTTAATAAGGAGTGCATCTTTTACCTTGGCATGGTGTCGATGTTGCAAAATCCCTAACAAGTCATGGTAGACTAAGGCCTGGATTAGAAATATGTTGATATGAGGACCTTGCACTCCAGCTTTATACATATCATCGCGTGGAAGAAGCATTTGTTACATGATATATGCATAATATAGCAGAGCAAGAGGATTTAAAGCATCCAAGCGGCTATACCAAAAATGATTCTCATAGCAAAAACTATCAACATAACAGGAAAACTCTTCCTGTACTAAAAGATAAGAATATTTGTATATGTACTGATAATTACAGAAGTAGAATAAGTATACATGCCCAGAATCAACATATCATATATGTGAGAGAAGCAATCTCTACTCATCTGAACCTGATGAATAAGCGAACCTGCCCACTGCAGAACGGTCCAGCCCCGACGCCAATGGTTGGGATTTGCACTGCCGATGTTGCAGCTGCCGCCACTGGAGCCGGCACACACTCCAAAACAACTGAGAAGCAGCCAACCTCCTGCAAGCCGAGTGCTGTCTCCACAACCTACAGACAAGCGAAATACAATATGCAGCAAACCCTATATATCCATGCACAACACACTAAACATGTACGTAGCAGGCTAATCGAAAGCAGCAAACCTTCATTGCACTATCAACCGTCTTCCCCTGAGGTCGAAACCCACCAAGCACACTAATAGCCTGTGGGGTAAGCCCAACATGCCCCATGACAGCGATTCCTGCCTCCACAATAGCCTTAGCTGCACTGATTCTCGACGGTGCACCTCCTTCCAGCTTGATTGCATCCACTCCACCTTCTTTTAGCATCCTCACCGCAGACTCAACAGCCTATATAACAAAAGGCATGTTTTTACGAAAACTCAAGTCCAGAAACTCTAATTTCTTACATAGTAAAGCCGTGGATGCCCTCTTGCGTGCCTATATGTGCATGCATGTCTATGGCAATAACTTGTTGATCTATAGGGATGCAAGAGTTCATGGAGTTTTTTTTCAAGAGTAAAATGCATCATAGGCAAGCTTATGGGCCTGTTCTTTTCGGCTGCGGCTTATGACTTTTGGCTGAAATTTTTGAATTTTGGCTGTTTACGGTACAGATTACGGAGAGACAGATACTCACTTGCGATTTTTGCTAGTACAGATGTTGGGCTTTTAACATGTAGATCGTTTAACCTGTAGACCCCGTCTCGAGAAAATACTCCGTTTGAAAGTTAGGTACTGTAGCAAAAGCCAAAAGCCACCGGCTTCGGAGGAAAAGAACAGGCCCTATATTGGGGTGTTGCTTAAAGAAAATAATTATAGGGGTCATTTTTTTTGGAGAGGGGCTTGTATGAGAGGATCCGTTGGATGAAGATCTAACGTCCCAGATCAATCTGACTGTTTTTGTCCTAAAAAATAGTCCAATGTTGTATAAACATTCCTATAATTATAAGGCTTTATATCCACATGGTCTATTTGAACCCCCAGAGTGGACAGCTGAGAGGATGAGAATGAAACCGACGCGGGTGGGGCGCGTGGGTACGTACTTGTGCGGAGGAGGACTCGTAGGAACCGAACGGGAGGTCGCCGACGAGGAACGGCCTAGGCGCTCCGCGTGCGACAGCGCGGCAGTGCTCGAGCATGAGGTCGAGCGAGATGGGCAGGGTGGTGTCGTGCCCGTGGGCGACCATGGCGGCGGAGTCGCCGACGAGGCAGACGTCGATTCCCGCGGAGTCGACGTGGACGGCGGAGGGGTAGTCGTAGGCGGTGACCATGGTGATGGGCTCCCCGCGTCTGTGCTTCCCGCGGAGGGTCGCCAGCGTCACGCGCCGCGCGGCCGCCTCCTGCTGCCGGGCTCCTCCCCCGTAGACGGCCAACTCCGGCACGTCGCTCAGCGCCCGCCGCGCCAGGTGTCGGAAAGACCCCCGCATCATCGTGTGAAGCGGCGGCGGTGATCCGCTCGTGCTCGCTTGCTGTGGCCGGCGCGAGAGCGAAAGGAGAATTCTAGGCGTTAGGAGGCGGGAGAAAGGCATTGCCGTTTTGGAAATCTAGGTAGCTAGTGGACGTTAGGGTTTTGGCTCGAATTTGGCAAGGACAATGGACACCTGCCTTCACCTGCTACGGCATATATATAGAGTGCTCGTGTCACTGTCTGCAACGGGGGAGCTCGAGGCACGCGAACGCGAAACGGCGATTAAAGTTAAATTCAAAATTATGGAAACGTGAAAACGCAGATTGTGATGTTTAAATTCGAATTAAGGGAAAAGTCGATGTAACCTTTCTTTCCTTTGAGGAAAAAAAATCCAATCTCTAAATCAGGCAAGTGAACCTTATACTTTGAAAGAAAGTAGAAAATCAATCATGCAGGCAAGTAAATCATAGAAGGATGATGATAAACATCAATATTTTCTTTGTAACTATCATTTAGATTTATGACCGTTAGATTAAAGATCCAATGATCACGAATTCTCCCTCCAAAAAAAATCTCCCCTTCTAAAAAAGAGGTTGTTGGATCTCTAATCCAACGATTTTAAATTTAAATAATTGTTAGAAATAAAATATTCAGATAATATCTAAACACTCGTAGAAAGTAGAAAATCAATCATGAAGATTGGGGCAGGCAAATCATAGCTTTCTTGGCCTTTCTTACCAGCTTTAACCGAAGATTGTGTGCATGACTCGGTCCGGTCATGGATGGGGTTCGTGCGGACAGCTAATCAAAATCTCGTTGACAACTGACATGAATGATTTGAGCTCATTGCTAGGTTTACTAAACTATGAAAAATGCCAAATGTACTAGTTCGTGCAATTAATAGCATAACACGAAAATACCAAATGAGGTGGCACTACAATTAAAACTAATAATTTTTATTTCGGATGCGTGCAAAAGACTTCGATTCACCGACCTCCAACGTCCATGAATTCTCTCTCTCAAAAAAATCTCCTCTCCAAAAACAGAGGCTATTAGATATCTAATATAACGGTTTCAAATTTAAATAATTGTTAGAAAGAAAATATCTAGATAATACCTAAACACACTTATAGAAAGTAGAAAATCAATCATGCAGGTTGGGGCAAGTAAATCATAGCTTTCTTGGCCTTTCTTACCAGCTTTAACCAAAGATTGTGTGTATGACTCAGTCCGGTTATGAATGGGGTTCATGCGGACAGCTAATCAAAATCTCGTTGACAACTGACATGAATGATTTGAGCTCAGTGCTAGATTTACTAAACTATGAAAAAAAATGCCAACTGTACTAGTTCGTGCAATTATTAGCGACTAACACCAAATGAGGTGGCACTACAATTAAAACTAATAATTTTTATTTCGTATGCGTGCAAAAGACTTCGATTCGATCGACCTCTTTCTTGAACTTGATTTCCTAACAAAATAGTGAAAAAAAAAGTTGTAAATCACTCTCGTTTTCGGTTAAAAAAATCGCATTGTTCTTTTTTCCTAAAAGCATTCAGGTAGGAAAGAAGCAATCATGAACTGTTCATGGATATAGCATTAGAGCATTTTTTTTTCAAAATGGCTCCCGAATGTCTATTTTTATTAAAATAGTCCCTTCCCAAGCTGAAAAGGCACGGCAGACGATACCTGTCACCTACTGTGCCCTCTATGCTTGTAAGGACGGGGCGGCCACAGCAATGCGCCCGGGCACAGCAGGAGCACAGGGCGAGCGCGGTGCGGCAGCCAAGACTACCGAGCCCCCTGGCTTGGCAGGAGTTACCGAGCTGCCCTTGCTCAGTAGCTCCACTACTTGGCCTCCATTTCACGCTCCCCGGTGATCATTTGTCCAATTAACCTGCACAGACTCAGTGTCTGGACGGGATAACAATTTTGAACGGATAGATACATTACTGAAAAATATAGAAATGGACCATGTGTAGCCTGACATACACTAGTACACATGGGGTCATCATAGACGGTTCATAACCCTTATTAGAGACGGTTTTTGAACTGTCTGATTTATTGTGTCTGTGATAATATGTGGTTATTACAGACGGCTCTCAAACTGTCTGTAATAAGTCACAACACAGATGATTTTTCAAAAGAACCATCTATGATAAGTCCCAACACAGAAAATTTTTATTACGAACCGTCTGTGATATGTCAGATATCACAGACGGTTTTAGAAAATAACCGTCTGTGTTGTTAATTATCACATACAGCTAATACAAAAATTCGTCTGTGATTGTTCTTTGTATAGTTAAATTTTTTTCTATTTTTTGGCTAGCCTCAGCAAATTCTAGCCATGCTCTTTGAAAATAAACAAGCAGATCACAGATAATTGCATATCTTATAGTACATGACAATCATTACACAGATCTCACAAATTAATTACAACTGAATGAGTTACAATTGAATGAATTCCAATTGAATGAATTCCAATTTAATCAAATGTTTAAACATCTATTATTTGTTATCGCCAGAGTTGAACTCTCCCTTCGGGTCAAAGACCACTGTCATCGAGAAGGTGAAGAGCCGTCCTCGAATGTCGGAGAGTTCATTAAGATCGAATGTACTTGAGTTGATTGTCATACCTCAATCGTTGGAGGAGTTATTAGCAATTATATAAGACGTAGGGTTATTATTCTCTCAGAAGAAGACCCGAACCTGGATAAAGATTTCCGTGTCTTTACTCTACATGTGCATGATCTAGGTCTATTGAGAGAATCCCCGAATCCAAACAAATCATACATAAGATCGATATTAAAATATCGACAGGTGGTTATCACAGACGGCTATCAAACCATCTATGATAATTACAACACAGACGGCTATCAAACAAGTAAACATATTACATATATAGCACACGACAATCATTACACAGGTCTCGCAAATCAATTAAACAACTAAATGAAGCACATTTCAATGAATTGTTTGAATAAGCACAATTGGGTGATTACAATTGTATCAAATGTTTCGACATCTAATCTTCATCGTTGGGGTAGAACTCTCCAGTCTTGTTTATGACCTCCGCTATCAAGAATTGGAAGAGCCTTCCTTGAATTTTGGCGAGTTTGTCAAGATCGAATGTACTTACAGCGAATTCCACACACTGTCGCTAGGAGTGTTAAAGTTGTTAGCAAATATATATGTATATATATGTATATATATATATGTATGTATATATGTGTGTATATATGTGTGTGTATATATATGTATACATATATATATATATATACATACATATATATATACATATATATATATACATACATATATATATATATATACATATATATATATTGATAATCACGAAATAATTATTGCCAACTTGACAAACTTCTGGATTATTCGTCTTAGTGGCCATGATATCCTCCATATGGCGGCAAACGTAGAATCTATATACGTTACCCTGTAGTTGCTGGTGGCACTACAAAAATAGAATTACGTATATAGGTATTGTCAGTTGTAGAGGTATTATTACGAAATGTGATATAGGATTGTTGTGTTGTAGGGGTACTGGAAATCGTGTCCTGTATTGCAGTGTGACACTGGATTTCTTGTGTCTTCGTAAGCGCTGAATGACCTACGTGATTCCAAAAGGTTAATCTCGGCCATTGCAAACGAAGGAAAAACTACAATAGAGTTATGTGTTGACCAAGAGGAAATGAGTTTACCTGTCAAGTGTTTGTTGCACACGGGTGAAGTCATGATTGCTCCTAAGTAGAGAATTAAGGTATATTATCTTGCTCCACTTTGGTACCATCACAATCAGAATCCAGTGACCCCTAATCATATTTGTCACCATAGTGATTAATCCTAAGTTCATGTTGCGTATAAAGTACAAATAAAACTTGTATGGCAACTAGTGAAGTACTTACCCCTAGTTAAAGGTACCATGATGTAGTCCTTGTCAGTGTAAGCAAGCAATCCTCTCGTTATATAATCTTAGACGAAGGGTTCGTTATCGATGGTGGATTGCTCCGAGACCAAGTGTGGGTCAAGGAAACCTACAGATTCTTGCTATCGTCAGACTTGTTGGATCATGGATCTATACATAAGCAATGAGTTATGACATTTATCGGTATTACGTGAATGTAGAACTTGATTGTATAGTACACTTACAGTGTCCAGCATCGTAGGAGTGAGGCGTCGAATTTGTCATAAGTGTTCAATAAGAGACCAACCAAGCTATCACATACATTCTTCTCTACGTGCATGACATCGATGTAATTGCGAACTTCTAAGTGCTCCCAATAAGGTAAGTCCGAAAATACTGACATCTTCTTCCACATGTTCTTCTAACGGGTCATCAACTTACGTTCCATTTCAAGCACAACATCGATGTCCTTGACCATATCGTAGACCTTTTTCCCGCTAAAAGGCCTTGGTACTAAGTCATCCTCATTTTTTCCATCAAATTGTTTCTTCATCTTGCGGTATGGGTGATACCATGGAAGGAACCTATGGTGACGCTTGTAGATAGTTTTACGCGAGTTGTTCAACCACACACTCTCGATATAATCTAAGCAGTGCGGACAGGCTTTGACTCCTTTCGTACTCAATCCCAACAGGTTACGAAGGGTAGAAAAATCATTGATGGTGCAGAACAACATGGTGCGCAGAGTGAAATTTTCTTGTTTGTTCGCATCCCATACCTATACTCCTTCGTTTTACAATGTCACATGATCTTTCACCAATGGTGCTAGATACACATCAATACCATTCCTAGATTGCTTCGGCCCTTGGATAAGTAGTGATATCAAAATGTACTTGCGCTTCATACGTAGCCAAGGAGGAAGGTGACATATCGGTTGTTCATGTTACCGAAAGGATTCATTCCATCTATACTCAACCCAAACCTTATATTACTCGGTTTTACAGCGAAGTCTATAAACATCCTATCGATGTTCCTCTACTAGGTAGAATCAGCAATGTGTCAGGCTCAAAGGGCATGAAGCAAATCATACACTCCAGTGTGTCAGGTTCTATAAAATATATCAGGCTGCCTTCTTCGCGATTATCTATTGGCTTCTTCACACTCCTTTTCTCCAATCTTTAAATCAAGAAAGTGACCCTTATACTTTGAAAGAAAGTACCAAATCAATCATGCAAGTTGGGGCAATTGTACAAGTTCGTGCAATTGTTAGCACACACCAATACCAAATGAGGTGGCACTATAATTAAAACTAATATTTTTTTTATTTCATATGCATGCAAAAGACTTTGATTCGATCGATCTCTTTCTTGAATATGATTTCCTAACAAAATAGTGAAAAAGTTGCAAGTCACTCTTGTTTTCATGCAACAAATTAATGTCAAATTGGATTATTAATGCTACTATATATAGCTAGCCAGCTACATACTATTCATGAAGCAATATATATCAAGCAAGTATTAATATGTTGAAGTAAACTAGAAGTACTGACCCATTCTTAAATTGCAGCAAACTACCAATTAAGCTAGATCTAAATCCTAGCTATCACCTCTCTTTATTGTAAGGCATATAAATTAGAAACAAATACTAACCCCTAATTGCCAAGCTAGAACAAATCAATCAGTAAGCAGCCAGATTTAGCATCAGAATGCTTCCCCTAAAGCTGGCCACCTCCTTCAATGCAGCGCAATGAAGATAGATCTATTGGGACCAGTCTGGCTTGGTATTAATTAATAACGCGGCGTATCCCGGACACATCCAACCACAAATTGTCCGTAATATGTAATTATCATAGACGGTTTGTATTAATAACCATCTGTGAACTATCATAGACGGTTCGTATTAATAAACGTCTGTGATTTGTGTAAATATCACAAATAGTTCATGTTAATAACCATCTATGAACTATTACCGACTATTTTTATTACAAATCGTCTATAATGTCTTCAACTATTACAGACGGTTCGTGTTGATAACTGTCTGTGAACTATCAAAGACGATTATTAATACGAACTGTCTGTGATAGTGGCTCATCACAGACGGCAAATGGTCACTCTTGTAAAACCGTTTGTGATAATAATAGCACAGATGGTTCCCATGAACCATCTGTGATGAGGCGTCTAGTATAGTTTATTTTGTAGTAGTGTGCCCTATATTTTATGGCAATACTAATATAGTCTTACACACACACCATAATTTTAATGAGCTAGAGACAAAATCATATCTCATATCACACTTGATAGCTAAAACTATGTCAGTGAAGTAATAGTTGTTTCAAAACACCCTTCCAATGATATCTTGTAGCAATAATATATGCTAAGATGAGAAAACAAGAATTAATTATCCACAAATTCTTTTAAAAAAATAGTCGGGATTCTCATATTGGTATTTCTCAACAATTACAAGAGGAACATTAAAGCATTATACACTTGGGCTTCAAAGGGCATGAAGCAAATCATACACTCTAGTGTGTCAGGTTCTATAAAGTATGTCATGGCTGATGTCTCTTCCTCCTCATCATGCTGTGTGTTAGATTTGGCTGCTATCTTAGGCGTACTTGCTGCCTTCTTCGTGACTATGTATTGGCTTCTTCGCACTCCTTTTCTCCAATCTTTAAATCAGGAAAGTGACCCTTATACTTTGAAAGAAAGTACCAAATCAATCATGCAGGTTGGGGCAATTGTACAAGTTCGTGCAATTGTTAGCACAACACCAAATACCAAATGAGGTGGCACTATAATTAAAACTAATATTTTTTATTTCATATGCATGCAAAAGACTTTGATTCGATCGATCTCTTTCCTGAACATGATTTCCTAACAAAATAGTGAAAGAAGTTGCAAGTCACTCTTGTTTTCATTAAAAAATCGTGTTGTTCTTTTTCCTAAAAGCATTCAAGTACATAATTTGAAAGAAGGAATCATAAACTGTTCATAGATATAGAATTGTGGCATCTTTTGTCAAAATGACCACTAGATGCCTATTTTTCTAAAAATGACCCCCTCCCCAACCTCGAAAAGCACGAAAAATGACACCTATCACCTGCCGTGCCCATTTTCTCGTCAGGACAGGGCGGCCGCAACAACGCTCCCGGGTGCGACAGGAGTAGGACCAACACAACAGGACAACAGGGTGAGCACGGTAGGCCAATGCGCAGCACGATAGCCAAGGTTGTTGAGCTGCCCTGGCTTAGTAACTCTGCTGCCTGGCCTCCGATCCATGCCTCCGATGGCTGTTTGCCGATTAACCCGCACGGACTCAGTGTTTGGACGGGATAATGATTTTGGATGGGCCGATGAACCAACTCCATCTTTTAAATAGTCCAGATAGATAACTAAAACAATTATAGGAATGGACCATGTGTAGCCTAACACAGCACTTTGGAATAAATGTGCAAATTACAGCAGCCCTAGGGTGAAAATGTGAAACTGTACAGCACCACATGGTGTGGTTGTCATCCGGATGGCATGGGCGTGGCTGCTTGATGCGGTAGTTGCAAGTGCAATTGCAGCTCAAGTTGATGTAGTAGCAATACTAGTGGTAGTCGTTGTCAAGGTACACGACCTCCTCGTTGTTTCTCTTCCTGAACCTCTGCTTGCGGAGCTCGTCATTGCTGGTCCTCTTGATCTGGAACTCCTTCCACAACTCCTCTAGGTGGATTTACTGTTTGTGGATGTAAATCATGGCAAGTATTGAATACGATGGATCCACCCACTCAGTGAACTTATAATTCGTTGTCTGCAAGCACGATGAGGTTAGTTGCATAGCCTACACTTGCATGGCCTTCGCAGTTGGCCACGTTGGCTATCATCCACATCATTGTACATACAATGGGATTGACATCTTTCGTGTCTGGGCTACTGAGATTGATGTCTTACGCGTCTGGGCTGCTCCGGTGTGTCATTCGGCACCTAGGAGTCCCTGTAATGCATGTCTACCCTAGGAGTTGAACTCAACACTCTAAGTTTCACACAAATATTGGATGTCATAGTACTCCAAAATGTACTACAAGGAGGATAGCCGCCACACAGTGCACACGACGTAGACATAGGAGCAAGGCTTGTGAAGAAGTATCGACTTGTTGCACGTGCAGGTCGCGACTTCGCCGATGGTGCATGCATGCTTGCAATCACCTTTTTGCATGGCCCATGATGTATTTCTCCCTCAAACAAACCTTGAACATCTTCATCAACCCGTCCATGGTCTTTCGCCATTTGTTGCTCCACATATACATGCATGGCTTCTGAGAGTTTCCTCTCTTCATCTAGGTGTTTCATCGCTATCATGGCTTTATTAATGAAGTAGTCGACAATGCGGTTCCAACTCTCGTCTATAATTGCAATGGTCGGGAGGGACCTCATACCATTGTACACCTTCGACATGTTGGTCGTCATAATCCCATACATCACAAAATCTGTATCATGAAGCAGGGACCATTTCTCCGCGTCCGAAGCATGCAAGTTGATCTATTATGTGAACTCGGAGGAGTATTGTAGACGTCATACTCGGTAGCAACCACTGTAGCAGTCATTAGCACTGTGATAGTTGTTGGTTATTGTAGCAGTTTTTGGTCGTTGTAGCAGTCAGGTATGGCCGGTCTCTGTAGCAGTCGTGTGCATCCAATCACTGTAGCAGCCATCAGCACTAGTGGTCGTGGAATGATGCAAGCCTTCAATCAGTTGACGAACTACTCGGTATGGGTAGGTAGTCGGTTTCAGTCAGAGTCGTGTGGGATGGAGTGGGTGAGTGGCCTGTTGTGAGGCCCGGTTGCCTATATATAGCATGTAATATGTTGAGCAGTTTTTTAAGCCAGATAATAATAGAGAAAATCACAGAAAAGGTGCGAGCAGTTAGCACCGCAATCTCGTGCCTCAGTTCATTTATGTTCAGTCTTGTTATTAGCTCCACCTTCTCGTTGCCATCTATGGCAAGCCTTCCACCGAGTTTGTGTGCGTCAGTCCACTGTGAAAGTGTGCACTTAGGAGAGCTATTTTCCCAACATCTGGTATCAGAGCCTAGGTGGTTATCCAGACGTAGATCGAGAAGAAAAGTAGGGCTTCGGCTCTCTACGTTCTCTCGATCCTGGCGCATCTGCAGTAGAGCTTGTGGTCGTGTACACCTTCCTCCATATCGTGTCCAAGCTCACCAAAAAATGCTACCGGCGACGGGGCATTCTAAAGATCGACGATGGGAGCGAGCCAAAGGCGTCGGCACATGAGGGCAACATCTTCCTCCTGTATCCCATGCTCACGAGAGCAACTACTCGACTTGGGCTGTAAAGATGAAGGTGTTCATACGCGCTCAGGGCATGTAGAACACGACCTGTACTAAAGCTACAATGAGTACTGTAGCTCTGAGTACTGTGTGGTCATAGTCGTAAGTATTGTAGCTACACTGAGTACTGCAACTGCACCGAGTTCTATAGCTCCGAGTACAGCATGGTCGTAACACCGTGGTTAAAGTCATTGTCGAAGCTGCAGTCGAAGATGTGGTCAAAGTTGCAATCGTAGTCATGGCAGTCGTAGTCGTAGAACTGGGTTGGAGACTACGAGTACCATGGCTTCGAATACCATGGACGTCATACTCGGAGGGGTACTTTGGACGTCATACCCGAAAGAGTACTGTGGGCGTCATACTCGGAGGAGTACTATGGACGAGAATTGGGTTTGGAGACTACAAGTACCATGGCTTCGAATACTATGGATGTCATACTCGGAGGAGTACTATGGACGTCATACCTAAAAGAGTACTGTGGGCGTCATACTCGTAGTCGTAGCAAACCGGTCGTAGCTGCATTGAATACCATAGACGTCATACTCGGTAGCAGTCATCAACACTGTGACAGTCGTTGGTTACTGTAGTTGTTGTTGGTCGTTGTGGCAGTCAGGTATGGCCGATCTCTATACCAGTCGTGTGCAGCCAATCACTGTAGCAATCGTCAGCATGAGTGGTCGTGGAATGACGCAAGCCTTCAGTCAGTTGGCGAACTGCTCGGTATGGGCAGGTAGTTGGTGTCAGTCAAAGTCGTGTGCGTGGAGTGGGTGAGTGGCCTACTATGAGGCCTGGTTGTCTATATATAGTATGCAATATGTTGAGTAGTTTTTTTTTGAGCCAGACAATAGCAGAGAAAAACATAGAAAAGGTGCGAGCAGTTAGCACCGCAATCTCGTGCCTCAATTCGTTTGTGTTCAGTCTTGTTATTACCTCCACCTTCTCGTTCTCATCTCCAGCAAGCCTTCCACCAAGTTTGTGTGCGCTAGTCCACTGTGAAAGCATGCGCTTAGGAGAGCTATTTTCCAACACATACTAAACTAACTTTTTGTGAAGAAATTCATGTAAGATATAAATTCGAAAGGAGGAGTGGATGAGTGATAGTGGCAATCAGTCATAAGGGCGTACTTTTCTACTAGTTGATTTACATGAGAATTGTTTGCAAAATTATTGTTATTCATGGGAAGGTTCAAATTTGTCAATATTTTCTCTTTTTTTGTTTTTTATTAACATATAATGAATTTGAACTTGAAATTTTGTACATATGTAAAGTAAATCATGAAGTATCTAGAATTTTTTGGAATCTTTCGTGATGATTTTTAGTTGGGTTGTACCATGATTGCGCGCCCAAGCTAGATTGCATACAATCCGTTCTGTTATTCATTGTGTTAAACATGGTCATTCGAGCTATTCATAAACTGCTGTCTTAATTTAGTTTCATCCATAACTTGTGGTGTTCTTTCCCTTTTTAGAGTGAGAATAACAGTCTTGACTAGGATCATTTGAACTAAATTATCTTTAATTGCGTGATGATATGCATACACAAGCAATTTCAGGCTTAGTGGCTATGTTGTTTCTTTTTTAGCTCAATTCACTAGTTTTCTGATAATGGACGGGACGGGTTCTGATATCTGATGCTTGTTTGAATCGCAGGCATTAAGCTCAATCCCTTTAAAAAAAAAGTTGGAAATTTTGGACTAAAATCTCTGTTTATACGAAAGAGGACTCAATGTAAACTATGCTGCCTCTCGCGAGCCTTAACGGAAAAGGCAACAATGTAGGGGTGAGAAATGATAACGAACAATTCGTTTTATTTAATATTCGTAGGGGTGAGAAATGATAACAGATAATTCGTTTATTTAATATTTGTAGTTGAAGAAACGTAAATATGGTAAACAAAATTATTATGGATTGGTAGTCAGCCCAACTACTGAAGAGTTCAGAGTTAAGACCCCATTCAACTGCATGCCCAGCCCAACTAGTCAGGATGAGTCGCTGATGCCCATACGAATGTGGGTTGGTTGGGCGATCCTAATCAGAGCTTTGTTTATGGCCTCACTGATGGGAGCTCTGCCTAAAGATTTCCAGATTGCCACCAACTAAAGCATACATAACGTGATATACAGTGAGCAGGATGCCAATTGCTGATGCACAGGATGCCTGCTTTGCCATACAAAGCACTACTGGAGAATGTGCATCAAAGCAACAGGGGGGAGGGGGGTGTCAACATGTATGATGAATGACTGTCATGACACTGAAGAACAGGCGAGGGGTTGTTGTCCTGGAGTGCTAGTGCTCAAGTTCCTTCTTTTGAGGGGAGAAGGTGACTGACCAAACTGACTAGGCCGTCTCATGATCTTCCAAAGGATGCAGACGCCAGTGATTGGTAGATTGCGTTGAATGGAACTTAATGTAATGCATACTCAGGATGATTGTCATATTATATAAATATGTTTTACCTTAATTTGTCATAAGTTGTAGAATATTCGGATTCGATCAAATTAAATTATATTTAATTCGAATTCGAATTTATTATAATATTTAATTCGTATTTATATTTAAAAAATTTATATTTATATTTAGTTATAGAATTCGAATACGAATGTGGCCCAGGATTTCGTACTTAATCCATCCCGACCCCTAACGACATGCGTCCCAGATCTGTATAGTTGTGACTTGTGATAGATCATAGAACAAGCTCCAGTCAGTTGCACGTGGAGTCCTAGCACACGTATGTCATAAAGCTGCAGCGCAGCACAGTGCTCGTCAAGTAGGTCATAGCACATCATCAGTAGCGTCAGTACTTCGCTACTCTCTCTACTATTACGTGAGATGGTGCCTTCTGAAAAATAAAAGTACATATAATAAAGAATAGGTGAAACAGGAAAGGGCTAACACTCGAGGATGATGTGCCCTAAAGGCTGGCCCTCTAAAGGCCTTTTTTTTGTTTAGGATTGTTATTTATAGTTTTTAGTTAAAATTTTTGAATTTTGTATTATCTGTGACAGAGATTACAAAGAGAGATATTCACTTATAATTTTGGCTGATATAGATATTGGGCTTTTAACGTGTACTACAATTAATTTGTAAATCCTGTCTTAAGAAAATATTCTGTTTGAAAGTTAAATACTATAGCAAAAACCAAAATCACTTTTAGAAGCTGCAAAAAATAGGCCCAAACTCTAGAGACAAATCCCAAATCCCGGGTCTTACTGGGTTCGGAACAGCTTAGGCTTATCACTTTGCTATAGTAACTAGTTTTTAAATGATGTATTTTTTAATATGAGGTCTATAGGTAGATTATATTAAATATTATACCGAATACAGATATATCAATCAAAATCATTGTACGACTATTATTCTCTATATATTATCTCTCACAAATATCTAAAATTCAAAAATTAAAAGACAAAAACTAAAACCGCACGTCAAAAGAACCCATTTGTTCTCTGAAATCATTAGCCACTTGGAGCAAAGCGTCAGGGTAACAATCAAATCATCAATTAGAGGCCTGCGTTATTTTATCTAGGAGCTACGGGCATTCCATTCCTGAACATATAGCGTGCTTGTGATGTGAGAGCGCATGAAACTGCCAAACAGTAGTAGTAACTCCTGTATGGTTAACAGCCCTGCTACAGTTCTGAGATGCATCACATGGAAACCTCTTAAAATGGCAGCAGTTACACGAATAGGTCGCGATCTGAGCGGCTCGGTTCGGCTGTATGAGCAAGGATAGTTTTTGTTGACTCCTTGCGATACTATTGCTGGAATCTGGATCACGACGACCGTCAGTTCGATCTACACGAACACATCATACCAGCTACAGTGCGTACAACGACCAGTTGTACATTGAGTACTCCTACATGGCAAGGCTCCAACGTAGCAATGATGCCAGCGTAGAGACCGTACGCCGGCACGGAGCTATCTGGTCCAATTCTTGCGGCCTCATGTCCCAGTTGTTAGCGCAGCTGACATCTCGGCCGTATCCGTTAATCGTCCCTGGTGTTAGGAAACCTAGGCTTGGACCGAAAGTCTTAGTCTATAGTGGGCATCTCATCAGTAGACTATAAATAGGGAGTTGTACAGGTAACTTTGTATATGCAATTAGAAAAGCAATAAAGAAAGATCAAGAGTTTTCTCTACCTCTCCATGTTTTCAATCTATTATTTCCTGTCTTCTGTGATTAATCATGTTTCGCATTAAGCAGAGGAATCGATCGGACTGGTCGCCAGCGACGGTTCCTCAACACGCTACCATTTTTCTCTCGTACTCAAACTATAAAAGGGAGTCATTCCTCAGCCACTTCCCTACATTGTTCTCCTTCACCTCCTCAAGTATTTCTTCCCAATCTATCTACCTTGGTTTGGTTCTCCCTCCCCCGGATGTTGAGATGAGTGAACTCAACACCTCTTCATCGACACCCGCGGTGATTTGCCCAAAGTGCAGCACGCTTGTGATATGCAAGACCTCAGAAACGGCCGTGAATCCTGGATAGCACAACTACAAGTGCCCCTTTCACTCAGTGAGTCATCTTGTTTTGGGTTGGTTCAAATCGTTCAATATATGTTACAAAATCTTCTTCTCATGGAATTGCAAGATGGCCCAGGTGGTTGCTGATTCTGGGTGTGGATGATGAAATGGGCACTAGGCCCGGCAATATTCCACATGAGAGAGTTGTCATGGGGGATAGCGACCTTGTGTAGATGCAGTATCGTTTCGATCGACTGGAGTGGAAGATTAACTTAATGTTGTGTGCTATTTTCTTTCTTGTGTTGATTGTTATCGTGAAGGTGTAGTGTTCGAAGTGTTGTTTAGGGTAAGTGTTGGTACCTGTAGTGCTTTGTATAATATATGTATGTGTAATGCATGTTGTTAGCAATTTAATGTATTCGGATCGTAGTAACTTATTTTTTATCCGTGAATGGATGACTGCATCGTTCAAGGATGAAGTGTAGTTTCCTTGATGCATTTTCTCGTCTGCAAGGCAGCGGGCCTAAGGAAGTATTGTCATGTCATTTCATGTGTGTGGTGATCATTTTGTGCGCGTGGCCGAGGAAGTGGGATTCCCGCTTCATGAGGTCAGGTCCGTATGGAATCTTCATGAGTGGGTTGGGGCACCCACTTCTTGTGATTGGGAAGCACCAGTACCAAGTTATTCAAAAAAATACTCAACGACTTAGCCAAAAAATCTAGAAGGTATGCAGTAGCATCTTTAAGATTAAAAATGCAAGATTGATAGAGTAACAAGATATCTATTTCATCCAAAAGATAAATCTGTCAACCATATCAACATACACACTAATATTAAAGTAGCATCTTTAAGATTAAAAATGGCACCATGGAAATCTATCTCCGATTCTTGAACAAGCAACATCACTACAGGGGAGAGATATGTTGAACACTACGATGCGTTGCTAGAGCTGGATCTGTTTGGGCAGTTGATCAGGGTGTGCCCAACCATCTTGCACAATCTACATCTCTGCTGCCTTACCCGTTCACCACATTGGCTTTCGTCCATGTCATTACGGCCAGTCCGACACCCACCGCACCTCCCCTGGCCAAACGTCCCTGTAGTGCACAAGCAACCCGTATGAGTTGAACTGCGCACTCCAAGTGCTATACAGGTGGTGCATATCATAGTGCTCCGAGATGTTCAGCTCCGAGGCCTGCCGTCGCGCCGTGTAGGCCACGTAAACATGGGAGCCAGGCTTGTGAAGAAGCTGTAGTTTGTTGCACACTTATTTGTGCTCCCCTCTGGCATGACCCATGACATACTTTTTCCTCGGACGGATCTCAAACTTTTTCCTTATACCATCCAAGCGCCTGGTAGTGTGCGAACGAGCCTTCATCATCTTCATGCCCATGTGCGCATGCATAACTTCATAGAATTGCTTGCCCTCCTCTATATGCTTCTTGGCCATCAGGGCTCTGTTTAAGAAGTACCCGATGTTGCAGTTCTAGCTTTCGTCAACGATTGCGGTGATTGGTAGGGAGCGCACACTCTTCAAGGCATCGTTGTACACCTTGAACATATTTGTCATCATAATTTCGTATCTTGCACCGCCGGTGTCATGCAGCAGAGACCACTTCTCCAAATCAGAAGTGTCTATGTTCACCCACTACATGAACTCCCCAACTCTCGCAGAACTTCCCACCGCTACCCCTGGCTCGCCATCTTGTGAGTACGTGACATGCTTGCTAGTGTCCTCATCAAGCTGTCTTCACACGGCATCAAACTTCCGCCTCTGAATCTGCATGTAGAGCTTCTTGAAGGTCTTCATTAGCTCCTTGCTTTGAAATCTTCTATGGCAGTTCGCCGCGAGATGCCTCATGCACCAACGGTTCCTCAGGTCGTCCTACACGAACGGGGGCTGCATCCCGTTCTGCATCGTGCTTGTCGCAGATAGCGACCCAGCGTTGTGGTCCAAGATGACACGCACATCCGCGCGGTCCTGAACCACTGCCTACTTCACATTGGACAGGAACCATAGCCAGCACTCTGTGTTCTCACTCTCAACAATTGTGAATGCCATAGGGAGTAACTAGTTGTTGGCATCGGCTGCAACCACGGTCAAGATGGTGCCCTCGTACTTTCTAGATGGGAAGGTGACGTCCATCGTCAGCACGGGACGACAAAACTTAAACCCGTTGATCGCTTGACTGAAGGCCCAAAACACTCTATCAAGAATGAAGCTTCGTTGGATGCAGTCGCTCCACCTTGTTTATGTATATGCCGGGATTTGATTCTGCTATTTGGTGGAGCAATCTTGGAACTAGGTCGTACGCCTCTTCGTATATGCCTTACATACGATCAAGGATCTGCTTTTTCACCTGTCAGACCTTCTTGTAACTAACCTCAAAGCCCACCATGTTGACAACATCTGCCTAGAGAAGCTTTGGTGAAATAGAAACATCTGCGGTGACCAAATGGCTGATCAGGTTGTGTAACATCCTGAAAAATTTAAATCTATAAATATAAAGTTTTTGAATTTCTTTTGCAAATGTGATTTATTTGAATTTGGAGTTTATGGTATTTTTCTGACAAATCTAATGAAGGTTCCAAAAAGTTAAAAGCACCAAGGGGAAACAAGCATATTTAAATATTAGAAAATTTAATACGAGTCATGAAAATAAAATTTATCATAATAGGACCCTGAGGGATATATGCAAATAAAGGGAACTCAAAATCTTAAATTCGAATCTGAAAAGATGATCCATAAAATACCACAAGGGAATTGGGTGTAAACATGAAATCTCATCTCTAAACATAATGGCATGAATGACAAGGAGGTGAACAATTAAAATACTAACCTATATGGGGGTATATATATATATACACAAAATATCATTTTAAAGATAATAGTATATGCAGGGAAAACCAAAAAAAATAAATAGAGCCTAAACAAGTATGCATACAAGGGCCTAGAAAGATAAGCGAGACATAAAATGTAGTGATACAAAATATAGGCATGAAGAAAATATAAATACATGTATATATATACCTATGTATACACACATGAATACCCAAAAAGGAAAATCAAAGAAATACAAAAAGAAAAAGAAAAAGAAAAGAAAAGAAAGAAAACAGTCGGCCGGGCCGGCCATCACCCCGGCCCAGTCAGGCGCCGCACGGCCCAGCGCGCCAGTGCCCGCGCCCCGCAGCCCAACCCCGCGCGCGCCTCCATCGCCCCTCACGCCGCTGCCACGCGGGCCCGCATTCCCGCCCCCGCGCCGCTCTCTCTGCGCGGTGGACCGCTCCTGCCCGCGGGCCCGGTGCCTCGCCCGCTCACTCCCGCTGGTCGGTGGACCCGCCCGCGCGCGCGTCTTCTCTTTCTTCCTCCCCGGCTTCTTCTCCACGCGGCCGCGCCCCTCGCGCCAGCTCTCTCTCACGTCTCCGTAGCAGATCACCCGTTCTCCCTCTCTCACCTCGCGGGCAAATTAAACAGGAGGGGAGGCGAACCTCTCCCGCCACCTCTCTCCTACAAATCTCGGAGAGATTTGGTTCATCCCCCCCTCCAGCGGCAACAGGACGGCGATCTCCGCCGCCTCGCCACGCGCCCTCTCTACCGGCTATAAAAGCCCCTCCCAGGAGTCGCAATCGCGCCGCAACACTTCTGCCTTTCTTCCTCTGCGCGCAATCGAACTCTAATGCCCTCAAACCCCGCCCACGCCCTCGTCTTCCCCACGGCCGGCAACCAAGCCACCACCGATTCCGACCACCGTAGCCCAATCCCTTGCTCTCAGAGCATCGTGAAGCTCAGGCGCAGCTGATCCCCTCCCCCACGGGGTCTCCGTAGCCTCCACCTCGCCGGCATCGGAAGCCACCTCTGGACCGCCGCCGTCACACGTCGCCGGCTCGCCACCGTGCCCCTCCTTCCCCGCCGACTGTACCAGGAGATTCCCCAGTGCGCGGGGATTATATATCACGCAACCCCAGGCCTCCCCGTCCACCGCTCGCCGCCGGTCACCGCCGCCTTCTTCTTCCTCTGCCCGGCCTCCTTCGCGAGCCACTTCAAAGGGCATTATTACCCTTATAGGGTAAGCATCGCTCGGCGAACCGAGTGGCTTTCAGCGCTATTCTTCCTCCCCCTTCGCTCCCGCGGTGCGCGTTCGAGCCCCGCTCCGCGCCTGCGGTCGAGCATTTCTTTCCTTTTTTCCTTACCGACAGGTGGGCCCCACCTGTCGGCCTGTGCAGCTGAGCAGCCGACTGACAGATGGGCCCCACCGGTCAGTGGCATCTCTGCACCGGACCCTACTGACAGATGGGCCCCATTGAACAGTACCTGGACCCACTTGTCAGCAGCACAGCAATAGAAGAATATAATAAAAAGATTAAAAGATTTAAATAACATGTGGGACCCACTGTCAGAGATTTTTGAATTTAACTGAACTGAAATATTCCAAGGAGCATAACTTATTCATTTTAACTCCAAATTGGATGAGACAAATTTCTAAATTTATATAAATTCAAGATCTGTCCAGTGGAACTGAAACCATAAGTTTTAGAGGTCCATTGAATTTTTGGTGATATTTAATGTGGTTTGCATAAATAAATTGAAAACACTAAATATTAGTTAAGACGTTGATAAAGAGGAATAACTTTGGCTAAACATCTAAACTTAGTAAAGATGCTCTTAAATCATAAATTAAAACATAAGTTCAATATTTATCATAATGTCACCTAATAAATCTCAGTGATGTACCTTACTAAATAGAATAATATAGTACTACCTTGTACAGAGATCTCTGCCTAGATTGTAACACCAGCTTATTTTATATATAACTATAGATTAATTATCACATATGAATAAGTAATATTTAACTCAAGGACTAAAAGTTAATTAAAGGCATTAGTAAAGAAAAGTATCCTTGATTGGTATTGAAATTTAGTAAAAGGATGTCCATTGAAGTTAGAGACATTCATAAGCAAATGAATATAGATAAATAGTTAGAAAAAAATGTTGATGACGTATATGCGCCATTAGTAAATATGTTAGTTCAATTTTTAAACACCTTAGGCCTTATTGAAAATATAAACCCTAACATTAACATATTGCCAACCCGAAATCTGAGGTAGTAATTTTAATTTAGTAGAGGTAATAAAATGTAATCATGTGTAGCAGGTTTGAATAGTAAAGGGATGCAAAAGTAACCATCTAAAGTATGACTATCATTCCTACCTCCCTAAAAGGCCATATTAATATAGAGATACTAAAATATAATAGCACTAGGGCATCGGGCATTAAAATGACCTATCTAATATAAATAAACATTCCAAAGTAAACACTTAATCAAAAACTTAATAAAGTTATCCAAGTGTTATAATACTTTTGACTAAAAGATTTATAGAATAAGCACAGATCTCATCCATCAGTCCAGTTTGCCTTTACCTAAGTTGCAAGGAAAACTTACCTGAAGATAAAATTTATACATTAAACTCCTGCGCCAGTCTATAGGTATAACCCGACTCATGGAACTTCCTTGATAAATATAAAAAAATAATGAAAGAAACTATTAATAAAAGGACAAGACATCATTCTCTGCCACCAGCCTTGCCTCAAATTACCCAAATCACCCAATAACTCATAATAATACAAAAGTTGAATTTATTTGGAGTTATTTGGATCTTTTGAGTTATTTGCTTTCTTTTTGGATTCAGTCATTTGTCGCGTAATTAGAAACTGAAGTTCGAAGATTCCACGGATCAAGCGAGATCAAGAGCGAAGTGAAGAAAAGATCCGAAGCTCAAGAGAAAGCATCGCGTGAGCTCAAGACCGCGAACTGCGCCAGGCGAGTCAATACTTTGATCATGTTGAACCCACATTTATGCAAATTACTTTGTTTTAAATTAACAAAATGCATGCTGTTATTTTTATGCAAATACATGCTAAACTTGGTATTCTAGTTATATGCCAATGTTTACCTTGAATAGTATTACCCCTCCTTTGGAATGATTGAATGTGTAAACCTTGTCGCCCTAGCAAAAGTATAATACTAATATTTCGAAAATAAGTCCCTAATGATATGCTATGCTTAGTGTTGCATTAATACTCAGGGGGCGCTGAAATGCCCCATACATCATGATCGCTTTTAATGATGAGAAAATAGTTTGGGCAGTCATGGTGGGAATGACTGGTATATTTGATATGACTATTTTACACTCCCAAAATCCCCAACTTGCTTTAATATCTGGGCGGACTGATTCGATGGTGTGAGTGTGGTGCAGTGGAAGCACAAAAATGGGTTAGTGGTAGACAGCCCAGATACCACTAAGGACTGAATCTTGTCATGACCTCCCGGGTAAAACAGTACAACCACAAGTCTGTAAAATACAACTTGGCTAAGTAAATTTATCGAAGTTCCGGACTCATCTCACTGGTAGGGGGGTGAAGGGGTTACGCTATGGCAAGGGGGCCCGAAGGACACCAGTGGAGGGTGAAGTTTCCCAGCTGTCATACGTTGCGGAGAGGTAGAAGTCCGGCTGCGTAGTGGCTGGGGGAAACATCCCGCGCACAGATGGGACCCACCGCAAGTGGGCAGTTTCCCATAAAAGTGAGATGACAAAAGGGCCTAGATACTTTGAAAAGTCACTGTGATGGTCTGCTCAACCACACGTCTAAGGGATCGTGTGGAGCAACGAGTTGATTGTCTCTTGTGGTGAAAGTGTACAAACTCTGCAGAGTCTAAAACTGTTCGAATAGCCGTGCCCACGGTCAAGGGCGGACATGGGAACTTAACCAGATATAGTTCTATTTCAAAATGCTTTATGATGGGTTGGAAAAGTGGAAGGGCAGTGTAAGGCCCTAGTTTGGAATTGTCCTGGGTGTCGTCCCAGTGGTAAGTTAAGCGGCTATAACGCTGAAGAATTGCTATATGGTGCAGATGCCATGTAACGGTGGATGGAATCTGGATCGCTATTATTATTGCATATTCTGAACATTATGCTTTTGTTCAAATGCTAAGTCTTAGGAATTTTAAGTAATTGTATTCAAAAGCACTCTACGCAAAAATAAAATAACCTGAGCCTTCCTTTGATAAGCCATGCATATTATCTACTTGCATTCTGTGTATTGGCTCGCGGAGCACGGGGTCGGAGTGCTCACGCTCGCTTTTGCGGCAAAATTCAGAATCAGGAGTCAAATCACCTCGCCTCAGCAACAAGAGTGGACAAGCTGGCAGATAAGATGAAGATGAAGATGTCAAGGGCTAGGTCGCGAACCTCCAGTTGGCTGCCTGTGGGCATGTCCTGAAGGTCCCACCTGTGTGCTTCGTTCTTCCGCTGCTGCAATTTATTGATTTCGGCCTAAGCGGCCCATGAGTAAGTTTATTATTTTAATTACGTTTCCGCATGATATGTACTTTGATATTCAGAACTGTTACTGTGTGCACTATCTACTGATCCAGGGAATAGTGCAATTAAACACAGTAGATTCCGGATTGTAAAATCTGGGTCTGACAGGCTGGCAACATATGATGACATCAAGTTGCGGTGCCTTCAGAGTGGCTCAGCAAGCTCACATGTGTGATCCATCTGCACTGAGATCCAGAAGTATGCGACCCTGCCCCTTGACCACTAGGCATGGACCTTTCCAGGGGAGGATTCATCCATACACTTCACGATATAGGTGTCAGGGTTTGATCTGCGCACCCTATATGTCTGGCTGATGGCCACGACATATATGGCAATGGCCTATTGGGCAGTGCTCTTGTTAGGGAAGCACTGCCCTAAGAGTAGACTGTCTTCATTAAAGACATAGTGTGCCTCCTCTACTTGCGGCAGAACCAGCGATGCCACCGCAAAGTCGTCCAACCTACAGCTGACATAAGTGCTATCGGTGGTAACAACACCACCAACAAAACCTCCCACAGTAGCTCCTCCATCTCCCACATCTTTAGAACCAGATGTTTCCACGTCCTCCTCCTCTTCACTCTCCATTTCTTCCACTTGGTTCGTCGGGTACTCGTTGCAGTCAATACGGGCTGCCCACCATCACAACACGCCTTCATTGGGCTCAAAATATTTGGCGCGCCTCCTCAGGTCTCCATCACCCACTGCCTCACCCGCATCTCCACCAGCAACTCCATCCACATCATCACCAGAGACCAACCCAGGCACTACATCATTAGTGCCTGCACCAGAACTAGTCATGCCGGATGACTTTGATCACTCCACGAACTGAACATACACCGTCGGTCTGCCATATATTGTAACAACAGGATTGCACATAGCCTCCATGTATCTGGCCCATGACTCATCGCTTTTCACCTTTAGAAGTTGTCGTGAGGTCTCTCCTTAATCTCCCAACAAGGAGACGTACAACGCTTCAATGTGTAGCTTGTTCCTTGTAATGTCGTGATCGAATGTGGAACGGACGCACCTCCTAAACTCTAAGAGGCCCATGCCCTTCAAACTAGGTGCCCAGATTACAATCTAGTCACAATTTGATGGGTCCACCCCATACAATCTGTCACGTACGATACCATTCCCATGGAACACGAACAGATCCTGAATGCTCGCCATGGTAACGGTAATGTAACAAAAAATCTGCAGTAAACAATGTAACCAAACAATTACATGTCTAACAGTTTCTGCATGACATTATACAAAATGCATACTAATGTTTTGCAAATGCAGAAAAAATACAATCTTTTTCCATGCAAACAAAATAACCAACACATAAACTACGACATTCATATAATTACTATGGCTAATAAGCATTTAACGACACTAACAATATTGCTTCCTCGACATCAACTAAGGCCACTACCTGATTACAAAAGCTTAACTACCGCCTTTTTATACTAACAAACTACCATATTTTTAATTGCATGCTAATCACGTTGCTAAATAACTTACAGCATGTCAACGAAAATTACCTCTTTCGGATGCTCCAAAGCCAATCTATAAATTTTCCAACTGTGCAAACTTCAAAATCAAATTCAAAACCGCTCAAAAATTGGATGTTTTCACAGCCTTCTTCCTCTCTTCTAAGCTGCCTCTCTTGCTCTTGGCTACACTCAAATGAAATGGCACTGATGTCCCCTCCAGAGAACAAAAGCATCAACTATTTTATCATGCAATCAGTGGAGGAAAGGGGGCTCGATCGTGCAGGTGCTGCCACTTGGGATGTGCGCGTGGGGAGAGGGGGCCAGGCGAGAGGGCGTTCGACACCTCACGCGGTAAGAGCCACGCCAAAGGGGTCACGCCGCGCGAACGGGAGAGTGGGCCAGTGGGGGCTCACGCGGTAAGAGCCAGCTCCAAAGGGGTCACGTCGCGTGATGGAGAGAGTGGACCAGTGGGGGTTGGGGAGGTGGCACAGTGGGGTGGCGCGCCAGGGGGTTGGCACCTCAATAACTTTCGTTCTTACGAGTCATTGATGCTTCAATCGTCCCTACAAAATGTTGTTGTGAGTCTAACAGATTTCGTACCATTGAGAATTTACGAAAATCACAAACAGATCAACCAACCTACATCGTCTGCCCTTTTATTTTGAAAGAAATAACAATCTACAGATATGATTTGCTACATGTATTATCTACAAAAAATTCTCTTTATTTTCAAATAATTACTTCCATCAAATCAATACAAAAATATTATCGTTATTTTTATTAATTAAACTTTTAATTGAAATTGCTACCAAAAATAAAAAATCTTAAATTTGAATACCAATTTGCATTAAAAAAACTAGAATGCTGGCGTGGCGGGGTGGTGCGCCACCTCCCTCGCGCGGCGAGCGGGCGCGCCAGGAGACCTGGCATGGTGGGGTGGCGCACCACCTCGCTTGCATGCTGCAGCTCCGCTCTAGGGGACTATTTTGGAAATTCTACGTGGGAGGGAGCCAAATCTAGAATTAATCCGCCAGAGGGGGCCAGTTATGCCCAATTCTCTCATCGTAAATGCCAAGCTAAGAGGCGTTGCTACCTCCTTAAACTTTCGGTAAGTGCTCCATCGATGGACATGGACATGGACTAGCTAGTGGAACTGTTCATGTATATAGACTGTAGCAAATTTTATTTTGGCCTCTAGCACCCGTTTTTACTGTTACGCCACAGGTAGGCTATGCTAGTATAATTCCAAAAATCTACCACATAAATAAGGAACCTCTGTTAGTACTAGATCACAAAATTACCACCAGACGTGTAGTCTCATAGCGGAAGTAGAGTTGATATAGTGTGTTGGTGCTGTAGTAGTCATACTAGCTGCACGTCCTTTTGATTGTCACAAGTTGTGGATCGTCCTAGTGTTGAAGCTTCGCATCAACACCTCCATGGTAACCACACGTACGGGCAAGAACACCACGTGCTGGAGTGCTAGTGACAGCTGTATCGTATTTGATGAAGAAGGTGTGGCGACTAGGATTTCAGTAATTCTGAAATAAGCAAATCCTATCCCACCGTCCCTTTTATATATAGGCATCCATGATAGGCCTTGAACTTAAGGCCCATTAGGAACTCGTGGTCCACATGAATTCAGATCACCATTTGAATTATATCCAAGGCCTTTAAACATGTGACCCTGTAGGTTCACGTACACTTAGACATGACCCGAGTACTTCTACTCATCCACTAATCGGTAGCAGCCCCCTAGCAAGACATGCTGACTCCCAAGTATACATAAAGATCATATCGGACGAATCTCAACAAAACTTATATGCATTTTCCTTTGCCTCACGATATCGGTCAAGCTCAAAGCAAGTATGTGCCATTCTTGTTGGTTAGTTTGACCACTCTTTCTCGATCACGTGACTCGAATTCCTCGACTACGGTTAACTCTTTAACCGCAAGTAGCATGGCCATGCATTTCTAGAATCAAATAACTGGAGAAGCCTAAAGATATCTCTCCCATTATATGGAAGGGCAAATCCTATCTTGATCGACTATGCCTCGATGCATGCATCATGACAAAATCCGAAAGCTACATTTATAACTATCTAGTTACGAAATAGCGTTTGGTAACCCCTAAGTAAGTCACTATGCATCTCGAGTACGTATGATGACCTCAAGTCTAAGAACATAGTTGTTCTCTTTTGTCCAAAGTCTTAGACTTCTTTTTAAAGTTGGTAATCTTTTGCACCATCATCATATGACTATTGCTTTTCTTAATGTTGTCCTCTGCAGTCTTGAGCATCATATGTAGCTCAGTGAGATTCTTGTCTAAACCATTCATATGGAAATTTAGAATAAATTGACCATAGCTTGCAGGAAGCGACGCAAGAATCAAGTCAGTAGCCAACTCTTGACTAAGGTGAAAAACTAAGTTTTTTCAAGCTCCGTGTGTTACCAACCATCTTGATCATATGAGGGCTCACCAGACTATCCTCAACTAGATTACACCCAAACAATTTCTTCGAAATCTCATACCCCTCGGTTCTTGTTTGTGTCTCAAACATGCCTTTGAGCATCACGATCTTATCGTAGGCCTTTATGTTCTCAAACTACTTCTAAACGTCTAAGTCCATGGCAGCAAGCATGAGACAATTAACAACACAGGAGTCATCACATGCAGTGGCGGATGCACGTTGAAAGGTGGGGGCACAGGCACCTGCATTGATTTTAATTTTTGTTGCTTAGAGTCCAAGCTTACACAGTATATGCCCCAACATGCTAAGAACTAGTGCCCCCACATACCACGAATTACATATATCTAAAAGAAAGAATTCTTAAACATATTGACAAATAGGAGGATAAAAAAATATGTTGACATGCATGGAGCATGAGGCTCCCACGTCATTTTTATTTTAGATCCGCCACTGAGCGCACACCCTTCAATACACCGTTGTACACTTTCAATATGTTGGTCATCATAATCTTGTACCTCACACCATCCATATCATGAAGTAGGGATCATTTCTCCATGTCCGGGGCATGCAAGTTGATTCATTGGGTGAACTCACCCGTTGTTGCTGAAGCGGCCTGAGCTACAGCCAGTTTCGCTCCCTACAACTCTCTTACATGCCTAGAGGTCTCATTGTCAAGCTCACACCATATTGCGTTAAATTTGCACTTATGGTTCTGTATGCACAACTTTTTGAACTTTTTCATCAACTCCTTATCAAGAAAATAGGTGTAAAAGTTTGTTGCTAGATGCCTCATGCATCAGAAGGACCTCGCATCATTCCATTGAAAGGGTGGTTGAGTCCCTTGCTGCACGGTAGTCAACACCGATAGCAGCCCGACATTTCGGTTAGCGATAAGGTAGACATTGGGCCAATCTTAGACTATGACCTGGTTCACATTGACCAGAAATAGCAGCCAGCTATCGGTGTTCTCAATCTCCACAATTGCATATGCCACTAGGAGTAGCTGGTCATTTGCGTCGGCAGCCACTGCAGTCAAGATCGTGCCCTTGTACCGCCCAAAGAGGAACGTGCCATACATCATGAGCACTGTACGGTAGTACTTGAACCCCTTGATCACCTGTTAAAATGCCCAGAACACTTGGTCAAGGATGAAACAATTTGGGCCTTTCATAGAGTGCACCATCCTCATCTTGATTATATATGTCATAGGATTGGCTTGGACAATCTAATATAGTATTCGTGACACAAAGTCATTGGCCTCATCGTGTGTGCCGTACATCCCATGTATGACCTTCCTCCTCACTCACCACACCTTACCATAGCTCACTGGAAAACCAACCAAGTACGCAACATCGGCCATTAGCAGCTTCGGCGAAACTGTGACGTCCATAACTATGAGGTGACTTATTAGGTTGGTGACGAGTGATGAGGTCACATTGTGTTGGCCATACAATGGCTCCGCAAGCGCACAGGTGTTGTCCTTGACCATTGTTTTCCAAAAGTCTGTTGCTCTGCTTTTGAATCTCTACGCATGGACCATCCTGAGAGAAGAGCCATCCAAATATTTTACCACATACATATCGAGATTCGACCTGTGCGCCCAATACATGCGGCTTATGCAGATAGTATATCTTGCAATGGCTTACTACGTGGCACCCTTATTGGGGAAGCGTTTCCCTTTGACAAGAGTGTCTTCGTTGAAAGACCATTCAGACCCACCTTTAGATGGCAGAACTAAAGAGGCTAAGGCAACATCATCCAACTTGAGGAAACGTACTCATGATCCGTGCACACAATGCCATTGGGTGCACTGCCCCCACCTCTACCTACACTAGCTTTGTCTCCACTGTTGGCTGTGTCAACATCCTCCTCCTCGCTGGAATGGCTTCCAAGCGACAACCCTTCCAAATATTCATGGCAATCAATACGTGTTGACCACTATCTCTCTGCACCTTCTGTTGGCTAAATGTTAGGAGCCAACCTAGACAGTCATCCATCATCCTGGGCGGCACCATGTTCTGCTGCACCACCAGCACCAACAGGTTCCACTCCATCGCCATCATCCCTAGCAACATGACGCTCCATCATCCCTAGCACACATGATGCTCCACATCACCACTCCCATTGCCCTCGCCCCTGCTCAACGTCTCCGCCCTCTCCACAAACTGCACATACACCACTGGTTTCCCATATATCACCGCAGCTGGATTACTAGCGATCTCCATGTACTACCGACAGGCGATGTTGCCAACCACCTTCTTTAGCTCCTGGAAACACTCCCCTAAATCTCCAACCATCGTGGTTGGTACTGCCTCGATGATAAGCTTTTTCCTGACAACCTCCCTGTCAAATGCACTTCGCACGCACCTAGAAGACACATCTCCTTAAGCCCTATATCCTCTATTATGATCCTTTTACAATTTTAAAAGTCCACTCTGTACGGCCCGTCCCATATGACTCCTTCCCTATAGAACATGAACAAGTGTTTAATATCCGACAAGCAGGCACCTATCACCAATGTAGACGAAATGCACTTATTTCAGACGATGCTACATACCAATGAACTCTAGCTACTTTTCTTAATAACAGTGCACAAATAATAATAGTGCAAAAATAACAACAACGTACAAATGATAATAGTGTAGAAATAATAACAGTGTAGAAATAATAACAATGCATAAATAATAATAGTGTGAAAATAATAACAGCGTAGAAATATTATCAGTGTATAAATGATAACAGTGCACAAAATTATAATAGTGCACAAACAACAACAAGGCAGAAATAAAAACAGTGCACAAATAATAACAGTGTAGGAATTATAACAGCGCACAAATAATATTGGTGCACAAATAATAGCAATGCATAAATACGCAAATAATAGATTAGATCTACGTAGTCCAAAAATTTTCGCAACAGAGGCTACCGCCCCTCTGACCCCGCTCCACTCACCCACAAGTGGAACCGCCAAACAAGACCATGTTGACTAGGGTAATAAATTGGTACATTAGATAGAATGTGATTCTATGTTTATTTGTTTTGTAGGATTGTTATGAATAGTATATCCCATTATGCATGTGAATGATGTATGAGATGCATATATGTATATAATATTCATGGCCTACGTGTCATACTTATTACAGCCTACAGCTGCCTATTTTTGTATAACAACCTACGTGTCGACTTGTGATTCTTCTTCACTCCTTGTAACTTTTACTAGTATGTGCTATGGAGTAATGGCTTAGTGGGAGTACTTAGAGGTCTTGGCCTCTTGGAGATATGGCAAATAGGAAGCGCGGCGATAGAGATCACCATGTGGAAGGGCCATACCATATCGCGATACAATGTGATTGTCTTTGAATGGCTTTACATTTCTGTTCTTTTATTTCTATGCATGTTATTTAATTGTTTCGAATACTTTTAACATGGTAGAAATAAAATTCCCTCACATAATATTAAGCTGCATTGATGCCTTCCCAATTAGTTGTACCATCCAAAGCCATGTATTTCAATGGTAGGTTTTACTAAAGCAGAGTGCCATTAATTTTTCTTGACTAGATGGGTTTGTGTCGGACACTCATACATAAAGCATTGGTTTAACTCGACAAGTTCATCATAATGGTTATGGACCATGGGGCTTAAGGTTGGGTGCTGGAGTATAGAGATGCTGCCCAACAATAAGAGTTATATACAGATATGATTAGCAAAGGGTTGCTTACCAGATTCACAAATCTTCTAGTAGTGATGCCAAAACTCACTAATATATAAGTTAATTATAGGTATTTAATCACTGAATGTCATAAGAGAGATATGGTATATAGTGTGGCGTGTATCTTACACACCTAAGCTTGTGGTGCACTCACTGTGCACCCCAACTAAAAAATCATGAAAATTTCCAAAAAAAATTCTACATGTACTTATTAACTTACTTTAACTATGCATAAAATTGCAAGTTCAGATTCATTATATGTTAGCAGTAACAAAAAAAGAGAAAATCTGACAACGATTTAGAGTTCAAGTTTGTCGGAATTTTCTCTTTTTTGCTACTCTTAACATAGAATGAATTTGAACTTTAAATTTTATACATAAGTGGAGTAAACTATGAAATATATTTATAATTTTTTTCAAAATTTTTTGTGACTTTTTAGTTGGGGTTCACGGTGAGTGCACCACAAGCTTAAGTACATAGGATATGTTGCCTATTTAGTAGGAGTATCTTTGTTAAACTATTTAATATAAGTTACTTTTCTTGAACACATATCTTAGTTTTGTATATTTTATGATGTAGATCATGGCGCCAACTGTTGTACCTACCTCTAGTTTTATTTTACATTCGATACTTGATAAAGAAAAACTGAATGGAATAAATTTTGCAGATTGGCCCTGCATCCTAAGAATTGTTCTTAGTCAAGATAAAAAAGGAACATGTTCTAGAGGAACCAATTCAAAAGTACTCATTGAAAATGCTACTGTAACTCCTAAAAACGTCTATAAAAAGGCATGTGATCGGTGGCAGATCTAAAATAAAAATAACGCAGAAGCCTCATGCTCCATGCATATCAACATGTTTCTTTCCTTCTATTTGTCAACGTGTTTAAGCCTTTTTTTTATTTTAGATAGATATAGTTCTTGGCATATGGGAGCATATACTGTGTAAGCTTGGACTTCAAGTAACAAAAAATAAAATTGGCTCGGGGGCTTGTGCCCCCTTCAACATGCATCCACCACTGTGTATGCTCCCTCCCGATCACCACATTCATGGTCAATGGTTGGAATTGCACCATGAACTACTTTGTTAACAGAGCCATGATTAAGAAGAACCGCCTGGATGAAGGGAGCCAACACTTTGAAGTCATGCAAGCGTACATGGAGCAGAAAATGGCGAAGGCTCATTTGAATGTCGCTTGGACCATGGACAACGTCAGGCAAAAGTTCGAGGTCTATTTGAGGGAGAAGTATGTCATGGGCCACGCAAGAGGCGATCGCAAGCATGCATGCATCATCGATGAAGTCACAACCTGCATGTGCAATAAGCCGATGGTCCTTCACAAGCCTTACTCCTATGTGTACGCTGCGTGCGCTGTGTGGCGGCAGTACTCTATGTAGTACATTTCAGAGTACTACAACGTCTAACATTTGTGCGGGACTTAGTGCTGAGTTCAACTCCCACGGGGAAGTGAAGTGGGTGTCGAACGATGCACTGAAGCAGCCTGGGCACGACAGACGTCAGTACCGCCGCATCCACAATGACATGGATGATAGTCAACGTGACCAGCGGCGAAGGCCATACAAGTGCAGACTATGCAAGCCAACTGGCCACTCCAAGAGGAACTGCCCGAATAGGCCTACTTCATTGGCCACCATGTAGACCTATCGATTTATACCACCTATGTACTTGTTTATTCTCTATAATGCCATTATTTCATGCAAGAAATCGTACTATGCGAACAGAAGCATGGCAAACAAGCCAAGAAGCTCAAGGTGTGGGAGGGGACGGTAGGCACGGGCTGTGTTTCGAGGTTGTGACCCTTACTTTGAAGACACGAGCATCTACAATCCCCTAGACCCTGACCACCAAAGCCCTGATCTACTATTCGAAACCATGGAGTTGTACACTCTTAGAAATCCCTTCCACGACTACTCCTGCATCACTGAACCTTGGTCGCAACACAAGCATAACCTTGATGCGATGGTGTAGGTTTGCGATTACCATGTGCACCCAAGACGTCAATTCTTTCGATGCCGTCTATTCATGGTAAGTAATTCATTATCTACGTATACTTGCATGCATGGAATACTTGTAGTAATCTCGTCTTGCTTGCAGACAGCGGATTGCAAGTTCACCGAGTGGGTGTATCCATCGTTTCAAGTACCCGCCTAGATTTACATCCAAAAACTATAGATCCTCCTAGAAGAATTGCGCAAGGAGCTCCAGACCAAGAGGGCTAACAATGAGGAGCTTCGCAGGCAGAGGATCAGGAAGAGGAACAACGAGGAGGTCGTGCACCTTGACAGCGACTATCATCCGTATTGTTGCTGCGCCAATCCGAGATGCAATTGTGCTTGCCACTACCACGACAACCAGCTAGGTCCACGCCGGTCGGATGACTACCACGCCATGTGGGTGACGTATGTTTCTACATTTTCGCTCTAGGTTCTATGTTAGGCTACACGTAATGTATATGCACTACTTACCAGATGGAGTTGTTTTCATTGGCTCGTCCAAAACTATTATCCCATCGAAACAGTGAGTCTATGTGATTTAGTCAGGCAGACCACATGCCAGCACACCTGCCAAGCCAGCACTACATTAAAGGAGGAAAAAAACCAAAGCTCCCAATGTTAATTATCCTCCTGATCAAACGACAGCTCTTCCTAATTTCTTCTACAAGTCAATGTGTACGTTAGCTGGTCTAGTTGTGCGCTGGCCTGGCCGGGCAGCTACCGAGCCGTACCGCCGCCTGCCGTGCCAGCTCGCCTTGCCACTCGGTACATCTCCTGCAAGCTACGATGATATGGTAGATGACACGTGTCATCTGTCACGTCTTCTAAGCTTACAAAAAAATTATTTTTGTAAAAACGGCAGTGCTATGAGCCAAAATTGAAAAAAAAGAGATGTTGCTACCGTGCTAAATGCATAAAAAGTCCCTACACTACTACAGAAAAGGTCATCACAGACGGTTCAAAAACGTCATCACAGACGGTTTTGTGAACCGTCTGAATTTATGGGTCAGTAATAATACGATGTCATCACAGACGGCTTTCGAACCGGTTGCGAGGCTTGGACGACAAGAAATGCGAAAACTTCTCGGAAGGTGCAGAAGGGGTGTTTCGGTAAAAGCGCAAAGCTGCACAAGTGGAAGCAGTTTCAGTTCGGGTTTAGCGGGTTGGAGACCCGTTAGCCAAGGGCTATAAATAGGAGAGGGATTCCCAGGTGCATGCATGTCTTTAGGGTGGAATGCATGGCTTTTAGGGTTTTGCTTTTAGTCAAAATGACCTTTGGGAAGGTTGTTTTGCTTTGAGGCTTTAGTTGGTAAGGGTAGGTGAGATGGACAGAGGGTGTTCTGGTGGTCTCCCGTAGGCTTCCTGTTGCTCATTTTTCTCTTGTGTGTATTCTTGAGTTTCTTGGTTTTGAGAGAGGGAGAAGATGTGTTGACGCCCATGTAATCATTCCTCTTGTATCAATCATGTATGGGGACTCCTTTGTGATCCTTTTGTTTCTAGGAATGAATCTTCTGAAGTTCATCTCTTGTTCGTACCTGTTTTCCTCTTCGTGCTTTTCTCTGTGTGATTCTTGAGTTTTAGAGTTTTGTGTTGATTCTTGCTGAGTAGTAAAATGGATTACTCTGTGATGGGATTGTATTTCTAGACCCTTTGGTCAGCTAATTCCAAGAGCAACATGATTGAATCACAAGAATCATTTTTATTCTCATCATGTGCCTTGTTCGTTCTGTATTTAGTGTTCTAGGGTTTGATGGTGCTTTTGATTTTTCTCCAGAAGAGTGTGCCCAAGTTTGAGTCTCAGAGTCTTAAGGCTATTCCCTAGTTAATCTCTTGGTTTCATGAACAAAGAATCAAAGATTAGATAGGAATTTGAATTTGAGGGCAGCTCTCTGTAACTTCTCAATGTATGGCTCAATTCTCAATTTCTTGGGTTTCTAGTGATTTCTCTTGTAGTTTGAAGCCTCTCTGTTGTTTATTTTAAGTATTTACTCTTTTGGCAAGAGGGCATCCACTACAAGGGATCAATTTTGTAGATTTCCTCAAGTCTCAGGTATTCAGGGTTTTTTGTTTTCGAACTCTGCCCTCGTTGTGCCATCGGTTAGGATAACCGGTCAGACCGGCCTAACAATAGCGGTCTGACCGACCAGGCTATGGCGGTCCGACCGGATTTCGAGCGGTCAGACCGGCCCCTCTTGACCAGTCAGACCGGTGGTGTGCGGGCGGTCTGACCGGCCAACGCACACCGGTCAGACCGGCCAGAGGACTTCTGCTGCTAGTTTTTCTCCTCGCTGTTAGTTGAGTTGTTGATTGTAGGACCAAAATGACAACACAGGGGGGTGAATGGTGCCTTCAAAAACTCCTCAAGTATTCTCACCAACTTCTTTTCAATAGCTACAGAAGCTACGAAGACAAAAGATGAATGCTCGCTGGAAACCGAGAGGAAGTCAACTGAGACTAATCAAGAATGATGGAGTTGGCCAAAACCCAGAGTAGTCGATACCTTACTATGTAGTCGAACGACTCCCTGCTGTGACCGAAGCAGTTTCAGAGCAGTCGAGACTCCACAGTGAAATGTCGATCAACAAAAAAAGAACACAGTAACGACCGAAGACAGAGAGAGCGCGCACGATCATTTGTACTAGGACCCGATCGAAATCTCTGCTCTCGGGAAGAACCTGACCAAATGGTCTTAAGTATGGATCCCAGTTCAGAGCATAAGAAAGCAAGGTAACTTGAGCAAAGAACTTGCTCAGATCAAGAAGGCCATAGCACAACTGAGAACCATCATCTCAGACATACATGGAAAAAACAAAACAAAGAAAGCACAAACAAACAATCAAACAATTCACAGAACAAAAACTCAACATAGAGGAAGAGAGATGAATGATTGATAATGGAGGTTTCTACAGCCACTCCAACTGGGAGATACATGAGCACACTTGGTCCATCCCGAGAACCCACGCACTCACAAATAGACAAGGAAGAACAGAGCAACTCGGGGATCAGAATCTCACAAGATCCCAAGCTCTACCCTCTCTATTTATAGCCACACACCAACGAAGGGGAACCCGTAAACCCCCACCTAACACCGGGTTTTCAACTCACTTTACCCACGAGCTTCCAGTGCTTTACCCGTTAAACCCAACGGCTCCACTGCTTTGCCCGTTAGCGCCAACAACTCCAGTGCTTTGCAGAGACACAGCTTCCCTTTGCAGCTTTCCGCATTTCTCCAAAATGCCACTCCGCTGCCTTCCCGGAAGCTTCCTCCTGCCTTGCCGATCACGCTTGCAACCACCTCACAGACCTCGTCGTCTTTGACATCTCCCGGCCGCTCACGACCTCAGCACCCCCGTGCTTAGTCTCGACCATCCATGCCTCACCACGACTAGTCTCAAAGTCCTGCAAAGCATCACAGATAAGCAAAACATCACATAGCACCGCACTAGATAAGGATAACATCCATTTGCATCGGAAAACAAAGCTCAAACCACACTCCACAAAGTCGTACATATATTACGATCGGTCGAAATCACTTAAACATTAATGCACAAAGTCTACGACCACCTCATAAGTCTTTACGACCGATTCCCAGCTGAAACGACCGCTTCTGGAAGCCATACGACCAGACAACAGAAGCTACGACTTTCAGCCTAAGTCTATAACGTGATCGAATGGGCTTTCGACCACAACCGACCGCACTACGACTTCACCCCGAGTGCTTCCGACCGCTTCCTATGATAACGTGGTCGTAACCTCGAGCGCCAAGTTTCGACCGCTGCGGTCGTAGCTCTGACTGACGACTTCAGACCGCGAGCAACGTGGTCGTAATAGGCTTCGACCACAGCCAACGTGATCGAATAGCCTTCCGACCACGGCCAAACAAGTCGTAAACTTCCCTGGTGACCTACGACCACGGCCAGAGTGGTAGTAAACGCCACAACGTGGTCGTACAGCCTTCCAACCACGGCCAAAGTGATCATAAACACTCCGACTGACTTCCGACCATAGCAAAACCAGTCGTAACAGCTCCTAGTGCTTTCCGACCACGACCAGTGTGGTCGTAGCGACTGCTGCTGCCTTCCAACCACGGCCAGAGAGCTACGACAACGGTCAAAACCGGTCGTACGCCCTCTTGAAGACCTACAACCACAGCAAAAGAGCTACGACTTTGCAGAAAATACTCAAATCAAACTCAAACTTTCAAAAGCAACCGTCAATCACTCATCACAAACATGGGGCACGTCCACATGGTCTCTCATTGATCCTTCTTGCTTTGTCTTCCTTGAATTTTCAGAGAGCATAAGATATGATTCATCATAGCTTTTATAGCTTTTGGTGAGAAAACTCTTAAGTGGATACTTGTTGGGGATAATTTTAAAGGACGACATTCACCCCCCCCCCCCCCTCTGTCGTCGATTTCGATCCAACATAGGCATCGCCGCGGCGGAACGGCACGTCTTCGGCGCTCGATTGCGCCGTCCGCCTTGCAGGCATCGCCTCGGCGGGACGGCATATCCTCAGCGCTCAACTTCGGCGTCCGCCTGGTAGGCACCGCTTCAGCGGGACGGCCGGCTCCGGCGCTTGACTGCGTCATCCGCCTTGTAGGCATCACCTCGACGGAGCGGCACGACTCCGCCGTCCGCCTGTAGGCAATGCCTCGGCAGGACGGCTTGGCCCCGGCGCAGGACTTCGCCGTCCGCCTAGTAGGCCATGCCTCGGCAAGACGGCTCGGCTCCGGCGCAGGACTTCATCGTCCACCTGGTAGGCACTGCCTCAGCAGCACCTCGCCGCCCGCCTTGTAGGCATTGCCTCGGCGGAGCAGCGACGACTTCGTGTTAGCCTTGTAGGCGTTGCCTCGGCTGGACGACCCGGCTTCGGAGTGGGATTCCGCGGACCTCTTCGTAGGCATTGCCTCAAGGGGCTACAAGCTACTAGTTGCATCGGCTCGCCAGTCGGTACCCTCGCGCTTGCTGTCGGGGAACGGGGGGCTGGGATAGTTTGGCACGTTAGCTCGCCCATCGGGACCTCTGCGCTTGCTGTCGAGGGAGTACTGTTGTAGGGGTGGCCCAACCCCCAGTAACTGGGCCTTGCAACTGGCCTAATATGTAATAGGCCCGATAGTGTAGAGGAATATACTCATATAAATATACCAATGTACCTTCATCCTTTGTAAGTACTAAAGGGTAGAATGGGGATTTCTCATTCTACCCCACTCATGTATATAAACCCCCAGGAGAGGCATGAGGAGGGACATCCTCTTATTCTTACCAACTCTCCCTCAGATCTAACTCTCATCTTTCTCTTCTACTAGTCCCCTTCTTTACTGTTTGGCCTCTAGCCCTAATAGTGTACATCACAGACGGTTTCACAAAACCGTCTGTGATTTGGTGTTTAGTATTAGACTTTCTGTAGTAGTGCTAGCTAATGTAGTGTGTGCAGAGCATTGGATTCCTGTCCAGCCCCAGAGCATCCATGAGCGTGGATATGGTTCACATTAAACAGGGAGCTAGTCTGACATCTAGCGGAGTATGCTATCTAGATCTAGAAGTAAATGTGATTCTGCAATCTTGCCGAGTTAATGAATCTGATGCGTACGAGCTCCGCGTGCCAATTAGTACACTGACATCCATGGCCCACGTACGCATGCACACAAACACAATGCACGGCACGTACGGTTGTGGTGATCCCAGGCGTCAGCAGGGCCCGTTCCGTTCCGTGTCCGTGGATACGTAAAAAGGCTTAACAGCCGGTGCCGTATACATATCCCATTTCTGGATTCAATGCAGCGCAGGCAATAACTAGGTGTGTGTCCACGTAGTAGTGGTAGGCTAGTAGCCGCTGTCACGTACCTCCCGTGTATGTGTATATACTGTAGACCTGTAGTAGCAGCATGTATGCTACTCCTAGCAAATGCTGAGCTACGCGTTGCGCCAAATCGCAAGCATGCCACGCGCGCACGTACACCGAAGCGGGCAAAGCTGCCCATGCATCACAGCATCAGGCCGCCCGCGCACACCACACGTGCCGCGCGCCCCCGCGCGGTGCCATCCGCGTGAGTGGCCAGCCGCGCCGGGACGCGACGAGACGAGACAAAGCCACTCGCTCCACGTATACCTAGCCCGGCTAGGCGGCTACCGTCCACGAGCCACACCTCCCGGACGCCTTGCACGTAGGGGTGCAAACAGGTCGAATTCGAACGAATATTGTTGTTACCATATCCTAATCCATATTTTTTCTCCGGATTCGGTACCGGATCGGTCGGGATTAACCCGTGCCATTTTCACCCCTACTTGTTTGTAAGGAATGCATGCAGTACAGCAAATGGAGTAGGAGGACGTACTGTCAAGAACTTGATGTTACTACTTAATAGCTGATGTGGAAGATTTTATTTTACCATTGCAAAAGAAAATGAAACGTCAAATAGTAGCACTAACCTGAAATCAAATTTGAAGACGTATCGGATTCGGACGGATATTGTTGTTACCATATCCTAACTCATATTTTTTCTCCGGATTCGGTACCAATCAGATTCGGTGCCGGATCGGTCAGGATTAACCCGACCCGTTTGCACCCCTACTTGCACGGCAACCGAGACACGCACCGCCTCCACGGTAGATTCAAGATTTCACCGTACTCGCTTTGTTTTTTTTACTTAACATTTTTTTCACGATATCTAAGATACGACTTTAACTACTACTTTTTTATAACTTTACATTAAGTTATATTTATAAAAGTATTTTGAAAGTCAAGTAAAAATGAACGAAGACAGTACCCAGGGGCGAAGCCGCCTACCCTCCCCCGGTGGGCAACCCCCCTAACCCCGCTAGCCAGCGCCGAGTAGGGAGACTAGCGCCACAGCAAGCTAGCAAGGAGACCAGCGTCAAGCCACAAAGAAAAACAAAAATGAAAAACGTCTGCTCAAGAGTGGTCAGCCCACTGCCCTTAGGAGACCCAACAAATCTATCTCACCAGCCCACCAAGACAGCAAGTACAACTCGCAAACCCTACCAAATTAGCAATCGGAACGATTTCCAGAGAGAGGGCTGACCGCTGATGGCACACATCGCAGGGGGCAGGGCGACCGGGTGTCGGGCGAGCTGTGAGCAGAAGGGGGACTGGGTCGTCGGGGGAGCCAGATCTGGCGGTGAGCACCAGGCCACCAGCTGAGGGGAGGCAGATCTAGGGGCGGGGAAGCCGGAGCAAGGCCGGACCGGCCAACCGAGGGTGGGGGCCGCGGCCCGTGGGGGGAGCTTGACCAGGTGGCGAGGGGAAGCCGAAGACGGGGTGATGTGGGCCGAGCCACCGTCGATGTGTGTGGGCAACGTTGCCGGCAGAAGCAACTGCGGCGCAAGCCGCCAATCACCAGTCACCGTTGACAGTCGGCACTAAGACGAGAGAGTGGAAAGAGAGTGAAGTCTGAGAGGGGGCACGCCGCACTACACGCTTGAAGCCGGCTTTAGCATTCAACGGTTCGTCGGTTCCAACTTCAAGTCTTCAATAGTTTAATTGATAAACGTGAGTTCTTTACTTCTTTACTTCCTACCCAATTTAATATTTTTACAGTTTAGACTTTTAGTGTATATTAGTATATAGCTAGTTTAGTCCTCATAATTTATTCATAGATTTATAGCTTTGTAATGACAAAAATCAATAATTTATCTATAGATTTTGCTATAATGGAGAAACGGAATTTGTGTAACTATTTCGCAAGCAATTAAAGTAGTTCTCATCTAACCAATGGGAGTACAACTCAACTAAAGAAGTTTCAACTAGAATTTAATCCAAATGAAACTATTGCCGATTTGACGCTTTGCATACCAATTGAAGATTATGATAACAAAATTAGAGATAAGTGAGAAGGACATATTTATTGAATGGTCTTACTTGAGTAATTGGACATTCATTTCCACATATTTTGGATGGCAAAGAGCCGCGATCCTTTCAAGAATCATGATGATAAAATCATAAACCGCTTTCAAGGCATGAGGTCACGTAGAATGCATTTGCCTCGTGATTCAAATTTGTCTCGTGATTCAAATTAGCTTATTTGTGGTATGTTTCATATGATCTAAATTTTCATTATCATTCACAATTTTTTATTATATCATTAATTTTCATATGTTTTATACATAAGCAACTTATCGCTACTCCACACATTCTATTGTCGAGTACCTACTTTGTATTTCTCTGGTTTTCGTTGTTTATCTCCAATTGTGTAATTTTTGTATGAATTTCAAATTCTACAAGAGTACAAGACTATATTTATGTCAACTTAGCTTAGTCTTGATTCAGCCCACCCTCAATTTTATTCCTGGTTTCGCCACTGGGAGTATCTCAGGCTACGAAGGACTAGAGACCATTACTACCTAAAGTGGAAAAAATGTTATGGCTTAGGCTTATCTGAGCTTTGAACTGATAAAAATTTTAGACCTCGAGTTGGAGCCTAGACGGCAATATGCTTGGATCCACCCCTGCACCGCTTGGTTTTTGTTTTCTAGACTCTAGAGGGCCGTTGAACGCATTGGCTTCTCAACACGATTTTTTATTTGTTTTTTCCTTTGCATTTTTATATAGATATACCAATTTTTTTATTTTTCTTTAATTAAGTATCTTAGAAAAATTAACAGCGGTTAATGAAAAGCCCCAAAATTTCAAATAAAATTTTTGCTTATTTTTGCTGAATTTTTGAGTGTTTTTCCGGAACTTTCCCTTTTTGGAAAGTTCCCAGATTCCCGCTTTCCTTTTTCGGCCAGACGCCGCTCCTTCTCGCTGGCGCCCCGCCGCTCCCCGCCATTTCCCGCCTTCGCCCACTTCCCAGCGTCTCCTTCCTTCTTTCCCCGTTGGCGCCGCTTCCCCACCCCGTCTCCCTCCTCTCCCAGCGCCTCCCTCGCTCTCCCCTTCGCTCGCGCCTCGCCTCTCCCCGTTTCCCTCCGCGCGCACGCGCTGCACGTGCCCGCGACCGCGCCCGGTCTTCGCCCGCGGGATTCATCCCCCCCCCTCCACCGCGCTGACGCCACCGTCTCAACGTCAGCGCCGCCGCGCGTCGCCGCTCCCTCGCTCAGCCCCACCTGCAGCCTCCCCCTCCCCTCTTCCCTCGCCGCTCGGTTCTTCCCCCCTTGGCCGCTTGGTTCTTCCCCCTTGGCCGCCCGTGCCCCCTTCCCCCCGGCTTCCCCTCTCCTCCGCCGAGTATAAAACCCCCTCCGCAGCCTCTTCGCTCTCCTTCACCTCCCCGAGCTCGTCCACCGCCCTCGATCCCCTCCCATCACTCTCCAGAGCTTTCCTGAGCTGTTGATTGAGACCGCATCACCCCAGTCGCCGCCGCGACCTTCCCCTGCGCCGGCAAGCCCGAAAAGGCAATCTCCCTCTACCCTTCTCCACTTACCAATTCATCCTTCCCTGAGCACCTCCACGGTCCCCTGACGCTTTTGGCAAACACCCCAGGCCAAGGAAACCATCGTGGAGCTCCAGCGTCGACGGCCACCGCCGGCCAAACCACCTCACCGTGGCCGAAGCACCCCGAAGCTCCTTAGCTTGAACCACCACCACCCTCGTGAACCCCTTGAGCCCCTGCCCGTGTAGCCGCTGCCATTGGGGCTACCTCGCCGCTGGTAAGCTCCTCCGCCACCGCAAACCCGAATCATCCCCTTCTGCCTCCCTTCCTCTCCATTGACCCCCCTCACCTCCCTGAGCCCCAGTTGAGTTCCCCGTGCTGAGACGCACCCATTGGCACCCTTCCCCGCCGCCAGAGTCCCTCGCCGACGCCTGAGAACGGAGCCCCGCCGTCCCTGCCCTCTATCGCGAGCGCCGGCGAGAGGTAGACGAAGGGGGGACGTGGCCCCTCCTCCGCCGTCGGATCCGCCCGTTGCCATTTAACTTCGCCCGTTGGATCCTCTGTACCGGTTCACCGCCTCCCTTAAATCCCAGCCGTTCGATTGCTTCCCCGCTTCCATCCGTTCGCTCGCACCCCGCCATCTCCTCCGTCCGCCCGCGCCAAGTGTCGGCCATCCGGACGAGGTAGGCGCGCGTGAGCGTGGGCCGAAGCCCCGGCCTGCCTCGCCTCTCCACGCAGCGCGCGCGCGAGCGCCCGTGGGCCGCGCTGGCCTGCGGCCGCGCGGGCCGTTCCCGGCCGGGCTGCACTGTTGCGCCAGGCCGGCCCTTCACTGTTCATCCAATTTTCCAATTGATTTTCCAATTTCTAAAATCCAGAAAAATCCAAATAAATTCTAGAAAATCACAGAAAATCCTAAAAATTCCCAAATTTCACCACTTTGCTCCAACTATTATTCTGGTCCCATTTTTGACCTCCACTTTTCCAAATTCATCCCAAATAAATTCCTAAAATTCCCCATTTGAGGATTTATGCATTTTACTCCTTTTTAATTAGTTTATTTTTCCTCGCTTGATTAGTCTCAAGCTGGACTTATGTTATTTTATGTGTTTACGCTAGTTTCGGAGATTCCGGAAGTTCAAGTGCAAGCTCAGGATCCAGGCGTTTCTACGTTCGAGCTAGCCGAGATCGTCCAAGTCAACGGCAAGTCCCAAATCCTTTGCTCATGTTGTATCCCATGCCATTTAATTATGTTACTATATTATTTGCATTGAGCTAGTTCTGAAAAGTTAGTTCAAAGTAAAATAAAATGTTTAGAATGACATATTATGTAGTTAAACCTACCACCGACAAATGCCATGTTAAACTTGTAGCAATGCCATTGTAACCCTAGAAATAATTATTTGTTAATCTAGATAACTGTAGGTTATTATTATCATGCAAAGTCTTTACACTGATAAGGTCGTGGCTGCAGGCCAATAGAATTTAGAAAACCCGACTCTAAGGTAGGGTGGTATGGGACACCGTATCTTAGAGCGGAGAGTGCCGGCGTGCACAAGGTAGGGTAAGGGTGTTGTGGGGCGCTGCGAGACGGCTTTCGCCCACCGCTTACCCTAGGATTGAGGTTAGGGTAAGGGTGTTGTGGGGCGCCGCGAGACATCTTTCGCCCACCGCTTACCCTAGGATTGAGGTTAGGGTAAGGGTGTTGTGGGGCGCCGCGAGACGGCTTTCGCCCACCGCTTACCCTAGGATTGAGGTTAGGGTAAGGGTGTTGTGGGGCGCCGCGAGACGGCTTTCACCCACCGCTTACCCTAGGTTAGGTCGCGGGCCTGGCGAGGTTGCAGACCAGGTGAAAATATAAGGACTGAAACCCTTACGCTGAGCAAATGTCACAGTGATCGCTCAACCACAGGAGTTGACTTGTCAACACTTGTCTAGTAGCTGCTCAACTCGATTGAAACTCTACATGAGGTTTAGCAGTGAGGTTAGGCAAGCCGTGTTGTGGGTGCCTAACAACGGTAGAGTTCACTCGAAGCGGACACCGTCTTCTCTTGTGTGTGTGTGTGTGTGAGCCAGACCCGAGTGAATTCTACCGGGTAGAGCCTATATAAAGAGTTGAGTAGTGAAACGACCTGGCTTTCTTAACTCTTTAGCGGCAGTTAAGGGATCGTGTGGGTAAAGCTGAGCAAACTCTGCAGAGTCAAATAAATGGTATTCAAATACGCCGTGCTCCCGGTTATTGGAGCTGTGTCACTTGGGTGATTCCAGCCGCGAAGCTTAAGTAGTTTTGTACAGGCTTTAACTTGATTAGTTGGTTAATTAACTTTTATTGAAAACCCCCTGAGATCTTGAGAAGTAGTTTTTGGTCCGTCTTATCAAAATGTTTACAAATAAAACTGCATCCACCAAATGTAATAAACCAAGTATATTCCCTCCTTTGATGTTCCGTGCATGTAGTAAGATAGAGTCCCTTTGGGATTTGCTGAGCCGGTTGTTTGGCTCACGGCTTGCTTAATCCACTCTTTAGAGGATCAAGACGAAGGTGAAGGTCTCCCCGTTGAGGAAGTCCCAGAGGATCTCTTCTTCGACGAGGACCCGTGGCTTTAGGTCTTCGCCGCGCTCGAAGCGGATCTTGGAGTTTTTGTAATGTAATTATACTTTGGGCTTGCACGCCCCGCTGTCAAAAATGGATGTTATTCCTTATATGAAATATATGTTGGACTTTTGCTGTAAGCATGCAATGGTATACTCTTGCGCGACGCTCTATAACTGTTCATGCGTGAATAGTTACGGAATGCCATGTCCGTACACGCTCCTGGAAACGGGGGCGTTACAGACTTACAGTTAATGCCATAGTACTTTGCAGCAGGATGGACGTGGGAGGGGATAGAAAAGCACAGTTATCAGACACGGACCGGACTGGTGGACTGATCGGAAAAAATCCGACCCAAAGCCTAGCCCCGTTCGAACCACACCGGTGGACCGGAGATACAATCAGTCCACCTTGAATCGGTACGAACCCGGTCGAATCTGTGGTTTTCCTACGAACCGGCATGGTCAATCCGGTTGGACCAAAACCCGCGAGTGGAAAAATTGTTGAAAGGCCAGGTTTCGAACCTGAAGCCTCATGCTTTAGAGCAACTCCAACCGGTTCTTTATCCTGCTCTTCATTGTATATTTACCTAATATGACTCAAGAAATGGACTCCAACCGGTTCTTTATCCTCCTCTTCATTTTTATCGAGTCGCTATTTTCTCCCGGCCGCTAGCTAGATTTGGCGAGCGCCTGCTCACTCGCTTCTCAAATAGCTAGGCCATTGGAATGCTAACTCAAATAGAGAGCTGAAAATAATAGCTAGGCTCTTCATCCTAGGAAATAGAGAGGGAAAAATGACTAATGAGATGGAGTTGCTCTTAGAGGTTAGTATCGTGCTAGCCAACTGGGCATACATCTTCATGTGTTAATGAGTAATAAATAAATATATACACGGTAAGATAAGCAGTTTTATTTGGAGCACGGTAAAGCAACTTGTCAATTTGTCAAGATACAATACTACAGGCATAACATTTTATTATTCATGCATCATATGTACCTTAAATATAGTTATATTTATCTACTTTATACGAAAAATTTTTATTTACATATAATATATAATATTAATTTTTATGTAAAATATACGGTCTGACCAGTAATCTATCAGTCTGATCATCGGATTAGTGATCCGAGACTTTCACCGGATGTGGATGGCTGGTCCGGGTCTGATGATAGAAAGACGTGTTTGCGACGTCCGGAAAAGGCAGCGGATTTTGATCGACCGCGACGCAAGGTCACGCTGTCGCACGCCTCGCCTGCCTTTCTCGAAGGAAACAAAATTCGGGCGTGCAAATCAGAGGGAAAGCGTGGCGCAAATCAGCCTCTCTTTTCTCTTTGTTGGTTTTCTCCGAATTCCACACACGGCAGCAGCCTGGTGTTAAAGCTGCCGTCCGACACAGCCGTCTTTTCTCAGTAAAGATGATGTTGCCCAAGTCAGCAAAGATGCACGGCTGCACACCCCGTCGCTGTTCCATCCAGGCCAGCCGCATGCACAAGAGAGTAGGGGGTGTTTGGTTACTAGCCACACTTTGCCAACAAAAATTGCCACACTTGCCTAAGTTGAGGTGCTTAAATTCTTTGCCACACCTTGGCAAGCCTAAGGGAATCTTGCCACACTTTTCTGAGTCATTGACGCGTGGGACCTAGTTTGCTAGAAAGGAATCTTGCCACAACTGTGGCTGCAACCAAACAGCTTCCAAAGTTGGTCAAACTTGCCTAACCTTAGGTGTGGTAAGTTGTGGCTGGCAACCAAACACCCCCTATATAACAACACACAAGATGTGAAGGAAAAAGAAAAGTAGTACAACAATCCTAGTACAAGAGGGAACCGGATTCTCTACCGTCACGTACGGCGACTTCAGAGTGCAGTTGAATCTGAGCCGTTCGATCGGAAAAGAATAGCCCCGATCGGTTTTGCTACAGTAAAATTTATTGTAGCTACAGTAAATTTTTACTGTATCTACAGTAAATTTTACTGTAGCAACCGATCTGGACCGTTCTTTTTCCGATCGAACGGCTCAGATTCACGACTGCTCTCTGAAGTCGCCGTATGCGACTTCAGAGAATCTCATTTCGTACAAGAGTACTACTCCTAAACAAGGGACACAAAGGAGGAGTGATTTACCAGAAAGCGACTTCACATGGGAGACGGAAATATTTTACATGCACACTAGCTAGCACTACCAGATTATTGAACTAGACGGCGGCGAGGGGGATGCGGGTAGGAGCAAACTGAGAGTTCATCGCGGCCAAAAAGACTATCTTTTGCCGCGTTCAGACAAGGGAGCGCGCACATGCACGTTTTTTATATACGGCGTCATGATATTACCTATCAATAATACTAGCGTCTAGGCTAAGATTTTGAGCACGGCGATCTCCGTTCGTCCGTATCGGTGCATCGGACGGCCCGCGTCACGCGCCGACGCCGCTGTCCATGGTGTCCGCCCTGCCGTCCCCCGGGTCGCTCGTGGACCGCAGCAGCGGCGACTCCGGCCTTGTTAAAACTTAACCCAAAAATCACATTTGATTTATCTATAGACGTATATTATATAGGGAAGACGATGAAAAGTAAAGTAATTTTTCGATGTGAACTTGGCTTACGTCGTTTTTTACTTTTCTCTATTATTCACCGTCCTTTTTAATAGATTGATTATAAGGATATAAATAGATGCTCCGTGATCCGGTTTCACCGGACATCACTCCACGGCTTGCGCACACTACGCACCATGACTTGCGCATATCGCACACCGAAAGACTCGGCCAACTCATCGACTCAGTCGTTACTCGAACGCCTGGCTTCGACCACAACTTCTTGACTACGCTTACGACTACGAGTCCCCTACGACTTATGACTACTCCCTGCTACAGTACTCTTACGAGTACGACTCAAATACATGGCTCTGATTGTGGTTTCGACCATGACTTAGACCTACGACTACTAACAAAATGACTCCTACGACCACTTACATTTCGACCACGGTCACAACTGCTATTTCAACCATGCCTTCGACTACAGCTTCGACCACACCTTCGACTGCAGTTTTGACCATACCTTCGACTACAGCTTCAACCATGTCCAATACAATTAGCTGGAGTCAAGATTAGTTCCAATAATCTCCCCCCCTTAATCCTGACTTGTTAAACTTCACAAGACGATGTCCAATCTCCTGACACGTCTCTAAAGAGTTTTGCCTTCTTCTTGCTGACCATGCCACTAGTGACACAACTTATCGGTATATTTCACATCTTCACCGCCAGTGACACACCTCACCGACGACTTCTATCTCTTACTCAGTTTCAATTGTCTTTCACGGGTAACACATCTTGACGGTGATGTAGACTCTCATTAGAGCTCACACACATGAGTACTTAGTCACAACTGCAAAAACTCATATACACATGCATCATGCACGGACTCACCTACATACACGACCATGACACGACTATGCACACATATAATACACTTCCTATGTACACAAACAACTCAATGACATATGTAACACTTCTACTGTGCCATATACACAAAACGACTCAAACACACACTTCAACGATGTCGCTGCCACTTTAGACATCGTCGTGTTCACGACACCTTACACAATAACATTGCTGATGGTGGAAGAACATTGTTCGTCGCTGATGCTACTCGCGCCTTGCAGCCCACTAGTGCCGCCCACCTCGCATGGAATCTGAACTGGTGCGCCCGTCGTCGCCACACCATGGTGTTCACGCTGCCGCCAGTGTACACGCCACATGCGATTCTGGCACACCGTGTTGGTCTCTTCATGGCCACGCGGACCTTTACCGTTGTGCACCTAAGCGCATAGTGCTGCAGCCAACTTGTCGCCAACACTTGTGCACCTCCGCCTGACGCATGCCGCTGCGCACGCCATCACATCAACCAGCAAGTCATCGCCAAGCAGATTCTCCTCGCACCTGAGCTCTGATACCAATTTTGAGCTCAACGCAGGAATCACACTCGATTTACCCGTGGACACACACTACATGGGAAAGATGATAAACAGTAGAGTAATTTTCCGACGCGAACTCGACTTGCATCGTTTTTCACTTTTCTCTATTATTCACCACTCTTTTCAACAGCCTGATTACAAGGATATAAATAGACGCTTCGTGATCTGGTTTCACCGGACATCACTCCATGACTTGCGCACACTACACATCATGACTTGCACACATCATGCACTACCCGAAAGACTCGGCCAACTCATTGACTCAACTCGTTACTCGGATGCCCAACTTCAACCACGGCTTCTTGACTACGCCTACGACTATGAGTCCTTCTACGACTTACAACTACTTCCTGCTACAGTATTCTTACGAGTACAACTCAAACAGACGATTCCGACTATGGCTTCAACTATGACTCAGACCTATGACCACTAACAAAATGACTTCTACGACCACTTACACTTTGACCACGGTTACGACTGCTGTTTCTACCATCTTCGTCTGCAGCTTTAACCACACCTTTGACTGTAACTTCGACCATATTCAATATAATTAATATGGGTCAAGATTAGTTCCATCAGATCCTACAGTTTCCAACAAAGTAAAGAGAGATGTTAGCAATTGCGTTGTGTCACTGGGAGGTGGGCCAGGGAGGCATGGTGCATGTACCTTCGGAGGCGTTGAATGAGCGCTTGCAGTGAGCGATGGCGCTTTGGATGCCGTCCTGCAGCTGCAGCAGGGATTCGTCGCGGCGCTGAGGCTGTGTAGGGGGCGGCGAGGGAGAGGGCGCGGCAGCCACGGCGGAGGACGCTGACCTGCTCTTGCCTAGGCGCTTGCATACCTGCTTCAGTCCGGCCGGGACGTTGGCGCGCGGCGCGCGCGCGCCGCAGGCGACGACCACCGGCTGCGGCGCCGGGGCCGCCGCGGCAGGGGGCTGGGAGGGGGCGGGGGAGGGTGAAGGGGATGGGGACGGCGAGGAGTCTGCCTCCGCGTCCGTCTCCTCGCCCTCGCTGGCGCCGGCGAAGCGGAGGCGCTCGCCGTATCGGCGGGAGACCTTGACGTAGAGGGGCTTGATCTTGTTCAGGTACTTGAGCAGCACCTCCTTGGCGAAGCGCCGCTCCTCGGCGGTGATCGCCGCCGCCTCCGCGGGCAGCGGCGCCTGCACCGCCGGCCTGGCTGTGCCGGCACGGGCGTCGGAAGTGTGAGAACTGTTGTCGCGCGTGAAGAGCGAGACGAAGGGCGCGTCCTCCACCCGGAACTTGATCAAGAAACGGTTTGTTTTCGGCGCCGGGGAACCGCCGCCGTTGCCCTCCGGCAGGACAGGGTCCTTCGGTTTCCTCAGCTTCAGCAGCAACACGCAGAACTTGGTCGCCGGCCGGAGGAACGACGCCGGCGGGGGCTGCTCCGTCGCAGCCAGCTCCGCCTCCTTCCCGTCGCCGAGCTCGCCGCCCGGCGCCACCGCGTCCACGGCCGCCACCTCGCCGCCGGAGGCATCGTCTCCGGCCACAGAGACGTTGAACTCGACCCTCTCCTCCTCCGCGTCCGATGCGGCGCTCTCATCGCCGGGCACCGCGAACTCCAGGTCGAAGAACGACGCGTCATCGTCGACGTCTCCGCCTCCAACCACACCCCCACCCCCTCCACCATCTTCACACACGGACGCAGCTATGGTCGTGACCGCCACGGCCGCGCGCTGGTTGCCAGCTACCGCGCCGCCGCGCAAGTACTTGAGGAAGCTGAACGATTCCATGGCGCACAAAGAGGCAGAGGAGAGCTCACTCAGCTCTTGCTCACACTGAACTCCTACTTCCTGCTTGCCACAACACACAAAAAAAAGGACTTTGGGGGAGCCTTTTGAGGAGGAGAGAGGTGCGAGGAGGAGGAGGACAAGGTGGTGGTGGTGTTGCATCGATGACAAATAGATGAGCGGCAGGCGGTCAGAGGCGAGGCCAGTGACCACGGTGAGGTTGGACGGGGAGGACGGTTTCGGTGGGCGCCAGGGCCCGTAGGCTGCAGTTCCCCCGCCGTGGGGTGGGGTTCGCGCGATCTCGTCCGTTTTTCGCGGATTCAACGGTCAGGGTCAAACCAAACTAGCGGGAGAGCATTTTCGGCCGGGATTTCCCACACTCTCTGAGCATTGGATCTGCAACAGACGGTTGAGATCACATGGCATGGTATGGCATGCCGTGGATTTTGCACACGTTAGACATGAACTATTGCGTGTCCTTGCGCTGGGCTTGTTTCTGGTATTTTTGAAACAAGGGCACAAGCCCTACCGTTTATACAAAGGAGAGAATGCAGACATCACATCGCGCCCAAAATTGATACACCACAGGCAGAGAAAAATTTCCCACCATTGTAAACACCTAAGTAAACACCACTTACATCAGGCTTAATGGCAAACGCCAAAACTAACACCACACCAACACACCGACCACTCTCTCACTGGACGCCACCAACAACTAGCTAACAAGCATGAGGTAGTTCATGTTGAAAAGTAAGGTAATATTTTAATTCCAAGTTTTATTAGGAGACAAAAACAATAAACTAATGATGCAAAACTCACAACTAACAATAGGCTACTCATCATACTTCAGAATATACTCAAGAAAGAATATAGTAACCAAGTCGAACGTCGAACGACTTACTTGTTAACCTGATGAAGAACAGAAAGCCGTGCAAGCTTGACGCAGTGCAGAACGTAGATGACGCAGTGCAGTGAGCAGTCGCGTAGATGCGCTGCCCAGAAACCGTATTGCCGCCCCCATGCAGGTACTCTCTGCGGCAACGGTTCGGAGATAGCCGCTCTCCCTCCTTCCAGGTGCACGCCGGGAAGAAAGGTCGACGAGGTTCAGACAGCACAATACTCGAGCACAAAATCGCAGAGAAGGAAAAATTGGAGGCAGTGGGATTCACTTTTACACTCTGAACGTCTCCAGGCATATATAGACAGACCGATAACTGACATGATCAAAACAGCCATTTACCCACTGGTAACTGACACATTCAACTAGCCATTTATCTACTAGTAACTGTCTGTCATCAAAACCCCAGTAAAGCCTCAAATTCAAACGTTTGAATCTCATTCAAACACAGAGAGAGAGAGAGAGAGTGGTGCAGAGTTTAGAAAAAAATAAAGATGGATTTGGTCTGCCAAGTGCCGTGCCACATCACGGCACGGTCACGCGTCGCAAGTCACAAGTCACACGATTTTCACGCGAAAATACGTGAATACGTGCCCGCATGTGCGTGCGCGCGTGAGTGACTAGACAGAACCCTCCTCGTACCATCTCTTTCCATATTCAAGGAGTGGGAATGACTCCACCTTATAAATCGAACTTCCTCACCATGCCTTAGCAATATGGTACTAAACCATGCATGCTTTGGAATTAAGGAAATAGGCCATAATTAAATAGGCCAATTTCTAGCAGTTCAAGCACTGGAACACCAGTGCACGAAGTTGAGGAACCACATTGTGACAATCCTCAAAATTACTTAACCAAAATCACGCATTTAAGAAGTAAATATTGCATCAACATGATAATTAAAATTTAATCATCCAATACAATAATTTAAAATGAATAAGCGTCACTATACAAAAGTCTAATTACATAAATTTAATTACAAGAATAAACCTTGAATACATTTACAATGCTAAAAGTCCAAAGTTAAAATTTTAATTTTACGTTACAATGAAGAAAATTTTACAAGTATATTACATAGCTAAATGAATTCATCCCAACATGAACTCCAATCAATGCAGGTCCAATAAAATATTTGCAGTCCCTTTACAGTAAATAAATTACATCAATCAAGCAATAGTTAAAATCGTTCCTGGAATCAAATAAAAATATTAACAGTCCATATTATATCAATATAACAATCCAAATTTATATCTTTTTTTACAATTCTCGATCTTCAACAATTACACTTCAAATAACATCAATTACATTCAAAATTTCATCAAACTACAATTCTCAATCTCAATTAAAATAATCATCTCCAGAATATAAATAATTGGAATTTCAATTATATAAATACCTGCTAAACAGGAGTAATCGACAATATTTTAATTGCGAAAAACCAATAATAGAAGGCTGAAAAAGACTGAACAAAATAAATCAATGAAAGTTAAATTATCGTCAGAACCCTAATTTAGTTATAAAAAAGGGCATTTCGCTCATTGAGATACCAGATCGTCTAGGGCCAGTTAGCACCTCTCGTAGCCGTAGGGTTTCATCATTCGATAGTAGTTCCCATCCTTACCTAAACCTTTTTACCATATTACCTTTCCTTCAAGATGAGTCAACATGCAACCACACATGCTTAAGACACGTCCTAGCCACGAGTCAAGCAACCATCAAGGCTAGGACGCCAACAGAGATGCTATGAAAAAACACAAAGCCAAGTGAAGTTAGAAACACCAACAGAGAGAGAGAACCACCACTCACTCCCCCATTCCATTCCATCTCCCAGTCCATCTCTTCCCAACCGAAGCCAAGCAAACCCACATAGCCAACCGAAGCCATAGCAAGCCAAGTACAAAGAGGAAGCCGAAGCATCACACACCACAGAGTGTGAGTAGAGGGGAGGAGGATCCTAAAATGAGTTGGGGAAGACCGAAGAAGCAAGGACCGAGATTGCGATGGCCTAGGACCACCAACGACCACTAGAACCATGCAAAGCCAATCGGGAGCACGTGGAGAGCATCACTGCCACCACTACTCTCGTCATCGCCTTTCCCTTTTCAACTTGACTAAGCCAAGTAGGTCACCCTCACTAATCCATTTTTGTCCATCACAGCACAACACCAAGCCTCCACGGCAAGTAAACTAGTGACAATAAGTAGAAGAGGAAGAGTATACCATGGGCAAGACCATAGCAGCAATGGCATGCCACCGTCGGCCAATCCATGTGCGCCTGACTAGGGGTGAAAATGGATCTAGATTCGGTCAGATTATCCAGCTACCAAATTCGGATTTATCGAATCTAGATACTTACTATCCAAATTCGAATGTTGAATTAGCGAAGTCTCGAATGTTGGATGCAAATCTAGTATGGCCTGACATGGATTCAGAGCCAGATATCCAAAAAAGATCCAGATCCAGAGTGGGGTATTCAGATAATATCCAGATTCGGCAGATATAATAGTAGCAGCTAGCTAATACATATCTTTTGTACTTGCCCTCTAAATTGGGCATATTATACATGCATTTTGATCATCTCGATGAGTCTGTCATCATGGTGGAAGCTAATTTAGCATTTCATGTTTTTAATTTTGGCACATCCCCCAATAAAGCTTTTTGCATGCTCTTTTTAGCCAAATTTGATATGTTTATAGCTGATTTATTCGCAATATATCTAGAATTAGTTAGGATTAGTGACAAAATAACACCAATGATCAATAATTACATGATAAGCTAAAGGAAAGGTGGCATAAATATTACTATAAAACCGATGTCAATTTGCTAAACTTTATTGTGCCATAGGATATGAAGCTGTCCTTAGAAGCTGTATTATACAAATACATGAGATGAATGATTCATTTGTTGTTGTCAATATTTAATATCTAGCTACATGTTAGAGTCAGCTATTTATCAATTTAAAATGTTGAAACAATTCGGTGTCATGTTTAAAACATGAGAGGCCACGAATAATTATGGAATCCAAAAAATAGTCAAATCCGATCCGATTTTGAGTATAATCCAATGCAAATTCGTATCCAACATTTGTCCAGTCCGTAACCGTATCCGATGTTTGTCTGATTCATATTTGAATCTGAAAAAAACATATATGCAAATATAGTTTGAACATTATTCGATCCGTTTTTACCCCTACACCCGATAGCCACTACACTCCCCGGCGTGCGGGAAGCCTCAAGCCCTGCCATAGCCAACCGAAGTAGCAAAGACATCACCACCTTCACCCATTCACGCACAAAAATTAACTCAAATCACAAGCTAAAGCAAGAGATATACCATGAATAAAATTTAATAGAGAGGGGATCAATCGGTAGTAGAGGGAGAGCCGAGGCTAAGGCCAAGCCATGAGCGGGCCGAGGCCAAGCTATAGAAGCCAAGTTGAGGTGGTGCAAGGGAGGCGCTGGCCGCAAGGGAGACAGCTAGGCACAACAGCTGGTTGGGCTAGAGTTGGGGTGGCACGAGAGTAGAGGGGAGGCACAGGGGGCCGAGCTAGCACTGGAGGAGGCTGGAGGCGAGCTAGAGGCGATCGAAGGTGAGTTGAAGGTTGTCAAAGGCAGGCCGGGCCGGGCTAGAACTAGCGGCGGTGACGTAGGAGCCGACTGGAGTGAGGCGCATAGGGGGATGAGTCACAAGGCAAAGCGACACAGGAGGTAGAGGGCTGGAGGCTAGCTAGCACAGAGGAGAGCGACACCAGGGGAGCAGTCGTCTCTAAAGGGAGCCATAGAGTAGAGGGAGTTGGAAGGAACCAGTGAGAGGGGAAAAATAGGGAAGAGTAAGAGTAGAGAGAGAAGGAAGAGATAAGAAAAGAGAAGCCAAGGAGTGTGCCAGCCATTCAACTAGTTAGGTGAGGGGAGAGAGAGAAGGGGTGGAGAGAGAGAGATGGAGGGAGAAAGAATGAGCCATCACTGAGGCATCCTTTTAGTATTTATTTTCAGGCAAGATTGTTGTGCATCTTACCTAGTTATTTTTACAAAACTTTATTTGTTTGTACTACCTTGCATCAAAACAATATTTTTAATAACGACAAGAATTAAGGATTAAAATAAATTGGATGGATAGGAAAAGTAGCAACCACTGATGGAGCAGTGGCCTACATAAAGAATGTAATAGATGGGTGTAGAGGGTGCTCTAGAAAGAAGAAGAAATGGGCAAGGTATGGGAACCTCTACCTAGAAATATCATATAAGGACTAAGAACCATTTTTTATTATGGATTAAATCGTAACCCATATCAATCATATTCTCATTTGCCAACGAGTGAAATGCATTTGCCTTATTTTGCAATTATATTGTCCACAACGGGTAAGTAAGTGCTAGGGAAAATAAGGTAGGGCCTCAATTGGGTTGTGGATCATAAAGGGGCATATCCCCAGTTGCCTATATTTAGCATAGTGGAGTGTTGAGCTTGATCTACTCGACCAATGACTATTTATAGTCGGTGGATATATAAGGGTAAACTTAGGAAGAGCATTTTATATTCTGAACGTGGACATTTTCACCCCCGCAAATATAATTTCCCATAAGATGTCCAAAATTATTGCAATCCCTAATTGTTGTTTTGCTATCTTACTCTGTTTGTGTTATTATTCGATAGGGCGGTATTCCTATCGAGCAAGAACTAAGTGAACCATTTTATAATATGAAGATAATAACTTGGGTTGTCAAACACATATCGTTGCAAGGGCTAGAAGTACAGCCCCAAGAACTCTGATCAACACTCACTGCAGCAACATCGAACACTAATGTTGAATACCAATAGATCTCCAGCCACACCCACTGGTGGCTCTGAGAGACCAAAACTAGGACTAGAACCTGAAACAACACCAGTATGACTAACCACTACAACAATATGAGGAGTGACTGTAGATGCACGATGAGCCCAGCAAGAACTACTCTCTGAACAAATAGCCAGAGTCAACCACCAATCGTGGTGCCAAGACAGCCCAGACGAAAACAACCAATGAGGCAGGATGAACAGCAGGAACAAACCCAGTCACACCCAATAGAATCAGCCGACGTGCACAACGCGACATCGATGGTGGCCAACCCAAATCACCAGGGTACCAGACCAACTGTGCACACGGGGGCCTCCATAGCGATCAACCTACATCAAGTCAGTTGCGATCCAGGAACGAACGCCCACTCCCCAGGCCTCTTTCATTGGCCGACCTGCTCTAGCTTAGGACAACGGTGCACACAACGAGCACCCCCAACATGCTGGATTGGTCAGGCCTTCTCCACGGGCAAGACACACCGCCGTATGCTATGCCATGCACCGCAGTGTGGCCGCGACAAACCTTGCCTCACACACGGCTAGGCGCATTCCATGTGGCCCTCTGTGGGGCCACATCTTTGGACTAGCCAACCCTGACCGCCTTCGCAACACCAGCATGCACCCTATTGTAAGATCGAGGAGGCCGACTAGAGGGGGGGTGAATAAGCGGTCTAAAAATTTTCTTCAAATTAATATTAACAATTAAAGAGCTTTTCTATTTGGCTAAACCAAGTATACAATGCGGAAGCTAAATTCAAGTTGGTTTAGTACAAATAGTGCCTAAGTCAAATGAATTCGCCTAGTGCACCAACAATTCTAGCCTAGGTCAATGTTTGCAATTCTAGATTTACAAGCAATCAAAATAATGCTAAGTAAGTAAATTGCTTGAATGTAAAAAAAGCACAAGAAAGCAAACCACAAATGACACGTTCTCTTTTTACCGTGGTGTTCGGAGACTTGCCGGTCTCCCCTAGTCCACGTTGAGGTTAGCCCAAACGAATTGGACCGGCTCCACGAATTAAGCCTTCTACCTCAAATCCACTAGTGGTAGCTCTTCCCCGCTCCGGGTAGGTGAGCTCCAACCTTCACACACGCCGGGCCTTCTCACAAGCTTCTTTGAGAAGATCACCGGGCACGACGCCTCCCACACCGTCTAGGGGTCGGCAAACTCCAAGAGTAACAAGTCAAGTCTCTCACTTGACTCTCACCACGTGCAACGAATGCACAATCTCAATCCGGACACAAAGTCCTTCTCTAGATGCAACACATGTACTCTAGATCACCTCTCCTCTCTCACAAAGTGCAACACATGCACAATTGAGTGGAGAGCCTCACACTAGCTCAAAAGAGCGAAATGGAGTCCCAAAAACCTTACCCCAACCGGCCACAATGAAGTATTTATAGCCCACACCTCAAAACTAGCCGTTGGATTCAAAAACAGGATTCTGCGGTACTACCGACGTTATAGGACCGGTACTACCACTCCCCACCATAACGGCTAGAAAAATAGCCGTTAGTCAACCATTTGCGGTACTACCGCAGTTATAAAATGTGGTACTACTGTTCTGCGGTAGTACCGGGAGTCGGCGCGGTACTTCCGCTTCAGCACAAACAACACTCAGAAAAACAGTCATAACTTTTGACTCCGATGTCGGAATTGAGTGATCTTGGACTCTATGGAAAGCTTATTCAGAGGGCTACACAACCCATCTATTTTCATGATCTCAAACACATTAGATCAATGCAAAAATCAAAAGAGATCCAAAAGAGTCACTCCCATGGTCTAATGTCCAAAGGAAATAGCAATAAACAATCTTAGACCATGCCAAGGGATTATACATGATCTACAACTTTTGCAAAACACATTTGCAAACTTAGATCATATCACAAGGAATAGGTACATGGACTTCAACCTTTTGCAAAACACATTTGCAAAGTATAGTCACATGTTACAAGGATTTGCCACATGAGCTTCAACCATTTGCAAAACACATTCGCAAATGCAAACCTCATGCCAAGATGAGCTAGAGCAAGTGAGGTTGAGCCATCAACATATGATGAGACTCAAACTACTAGACATGACCCCTCTTAATAGTACGGTAACCTATACTAGCAATCCGGTCTTTCAACCAAACACCAAGACCGGTAAAAGACTAGGAACACATCCTTAGCTCTAGCTAGTCATACCTTTGCCTTGGGTCATCATCTCGATATGCATCAACTCATGATGCGTCCTTCTCATCAACTCCATCAACACATGATGGTCTTTCTTGACTTGATCAACACATGATCATCATGCATCAACTCATGACACATCTTCTTCTTTGATAGCCTTCAACTCATGAAACTATCTTCTTCTTGATCTTGACTTGATGATCTTCAACCCATGAAGTCATCCCAAGTCATCCTCATTTGTGGAACCTAACCTATTCATCCAACTCATGAAAAATGTTAGTCCACATAACAATTGTCATCAATTACCAAAACTCACCATTAACTCATAATGGAGAGACTAGATTCTCAATCTTTATCTTTTGGTAATTGATGACAATTTCAACCAATAATGAGATAATAAATTGAATATAAAATCATTTGAATTTAAAGTGCGGTACTACTGCCGTTATAAACTCCGGTACTACCGCTCGCCGGTAGTTCCGCAAAGTCGGCGCGGTAGTTCCGCTTGAGCCGGAACCAAACTTGGCGCTCTCTGGGAAAAAGGCTCCGCTCTACCTCCGGAGCTTGCGGGCTCCGGAAGTACCGCTCCGGACAGCGGAACTACCGCACCCAGCGGTAGTTCCGGCGTTAAAATCGCCGGTACTTCCGATCTCGCGAAATCTCAAATGCATCCGGAGGGTGCTCTTTGGAAAAAAGGCTCCGCTCGCCGCAAAGTTGGCGCGGTAGTTTCGCTTGAGCCGGAACCAAACTTGGCGCTCTCTGGGAAAAAGGCTCCGCTCTACCTCTGGAGCTTCCGGGCTCCGGAAGTACCGCTCCGGACAGCGGAACTACCGCACCCAGCGGTAGTTCCGGCGTTAAAATCGCTGGCACTTTCGATCTCGTGAAATCTCAAATGCATCCGGAGGGTGCTCTCTAGAAAAAAGGCTCCGCTCGCAATCCCGAGCTTCCGGTCGCCGGTAGTACCGTTCTTGGCCACGGAACTTTCGCTCTACGGTAGTTCCGATGTTAAAAACTGCGGTACTACCGCTCTTCTAGACAGAGCACAGATTTGCTTTTAAAACAGATTTTTAATTGATGCATGCTCTTAGTTTGATCCCAATGTATGTATAAAAGGAAACATAGATCAATACTAATGAAACTCCAAAACATAGAGAGAGAGCTCCCCCTAAATGTGTGCATACAAGTCTATATGAAGAAAAACATATGCACATATTCATTTGAACTGTTTGAGGAGTTCAATCTATATTTTAGATCTAAGGAATGCATTAGTATATGAGAAAGTGATTTTGAATGCATATCTTTTTTATTTCACCTTTCCATCCAAATGAGACTAAATCTACCCTACTCTATAATACACCAAAATTCTCTTTACTAAATCCACCCCCTCAACTACTCCCACAGTCATGCCTAATCTAAGTCCACCCAGATTTGTGTACCAAAGTAATCCAACTTCATACAAATGAATGGCCTGGATCTCTCCTCAAACCTTCTTCTCTTACTCATTGAAAATCCTAAGGCCAAAGTCATTTGGATCATGCATATCATTGAACCCAGAACCTACCCCGCGCCCACGCACACGCCCCCGACGCTGCGCGATACCCGTCGCCCCCTGGTCCTCGCCTCCTGCTCCGCCTCTCCCCGCCTCCTCCTCTCCGCTGCTCACCGCCGCCTCCTTCCCTCCCCACCTCGCATCGCCTTCTCCTATCCCCCACCGCCTCCTCTTCCGCCCCCACGCGCCGGCGCCTCCTCCTCCCCTCCCCACCCGCCGCCGCCGCCTCCTTTCCTCCCCACCCCGCATCTCCTTCTCCCCATCCCGCACCGCCTCCTCTTCCGCCCCCAAGCGCCGCCGCCTCAACATGCGGTTTTTTAGGGTTTCTCGCTCGGGGGGCTAGGCGGGATCCGGCCGCCGCCCCCGCCGGTCCACAGCGTTGAGGGCGGCGGGATGGGATTCGTCCGCGGGTACCTGACGGCGGCGCTGGGTGGCCCCGTCGCGGGAAAGGCTACGGACTGGAGGTTCTTCCTTGCGAGCCCGCAGTTCCGGCGTCTCTTCTCCGGCGGGTCCAAGAAGAGTAAGTCTGGTGCGCATTTGTTGGTCGGTTCGGGTGGCTCCTGGCACTAAAAGGTTTGTCCCTCTTTTTTCTGGTTTTAGAAGGAGGCGCCGAAAGGGGATGGGAGTAAAAAGCGTAAGTTACCGTCTTGCTGATGTGCATCAATTGTTTTTGTAGAGGATGGTCTTTACTGATTATATTGTGAATTAGTAGGAACGATATTTTTTGGTTACTATGAAGAAAAAGGAGAGGTTGCATTGGTTAGAATACCACCTCAACATGCGTTCGGATCCACTGAAACAAAGCTAGATCTTTCCGTGGTTCCTCCTAACTCCACTGTCTTCTATGAAGTGGAGCTTGTTTCTTTCGAGAAGGTAACTGTGACTACCTTCTTTCTTGTTTACCTGCCTATCTTCGTATTCAGTTGTTGATCAGACAGTGTTTAAAATTTATACTTATTTTAGGAGAAAGAATCTTGGGATTTGAAGAGCAATACAGAGAAGATTGAAGCAGTTGCCAAGAAGAAAGATGAAGGGAATGTGTGGTTCAGACTGGTATAGTGTTATGTTCACTCGGTGATGAAAAAGACAACACTACATGTTTGATTTTTTATAACTTAAGATAAAATTTCTGTGTATCCCTTTCATTTTTATAACTTAAGATAACAAATCAACTACATGTTCTTAATGAATATATATACTAGGAGATCAGCTGGCATTTAAAGGATTTGACCTTCATTGGTTCTTCTTTCTCTGGGTTTAGAAAAATTCTGCAATTCTTTGCGTCTCACTACAGCAGGTTCATTTTGTGTTTATATCGGAAAATACCACACAGGTTTGTAGGTATTGTCAACAGCAACCAGAGAAATCCATGTGTTCTATTTGTGGAACTTCAGAGAATCTTTGGATTTGTGTAATCTGTGGTTATGTTGGCTGTGGAAGGTAAAGTATTTCATGTTAACTTTGAAAGTTGCAAATTTCACTAATAACTTGTTTGATTGATTAATGGGGATAACATTCTCACAGGTACAAAGGTGGTCACGCTATTGAACACTGGCAAGAAACACAGCACTGTTATTCACTTGAATTAGAGACACAGAAGGTTTGGGATTATGCTGGGGACAACTATGTCCATCGTCTGATTCAATCAAAAACTGATGGGAAGCTGGTTGAGTACAGTTGCCATGGTGGTCACACAGCAGATGGTATGTGTTCGATATGCAGTGGCGATGCGGGAATCAATGAGGCTCTACTGAACAGTAAAGTTGAAGCTGTAATGTATTGAGTAAATAAACTTTGTGGAAATTATTAGCTAAATCTGTATGCCTTGTTTTACAACTGTGTAATTTCCCTTCTTTTAGATTGTTGAAGAGTACAATGATCTCCTCACATCTCAGCTTGAAAAACAAAGAAATGTAAGTCTGTACATTCTCGTGCTTGTCTGGTAGATATTAATTATTGCATAGATAATGCTGTACCACTTGTTGCTGGTCCTTTATATTTACAATACCTCCATGTATCAAATTATTTTCATATAGTATTTGAGAAGGTAATTAAGTGAAGTTCTGATTGTTATTTTGGTGATAATGTAGTACTATGATACACTTCTGCTAGAAGTCAAAGAGGAGAAGGAGAAGGAAATTTCTGCTGCTACTGAGAAAGCTGTGAGCACAAAACGTCAAAAGTTACAAGCGAAGCTTGATAAGCACATAGAAGAGAAAAGGTTTCTTGCTGATGTAAGAACTTGACTATTTGCTAAAGCTAAATCTGAACATTAGAGCTTAAGAGTTAGTGTAGTCAGTAACTTTGTTAACATATGTACTCATAATTACTTTGATTTCTCTTCAGGTTAATGACAATCTTGTCAAAAATCAGGAGATGTGGATAGAAAGGATTCGAAAAGAACGAGAAAAGTATTTTCTTCATTATGTTTCAAATTATCACAAAAACAATCAATGACTCTGCTTCTTGTTTGATAAAATCCTGTCCTTATTCCAGCTTGGTAATGGTTTAGTAGGATAAGCATAGAATGTTTTCATTGCCTGCCAAATAACTGATGCTCTAATGTTTATGTGGGGTTTGTAGCTGTTAAAACTTCCATGCACAAGCACAACTCAATTCGGTACAGAAATTGTTTGATTTACCTCCCATTGTTCTCATGAGTGATCAAACTTCTTTTTGTCATTTCACAAATTATCTTTTGTGATACTATTTTTGGTCATCGTTGCAGGTGTTGAGTATAGTGATTATGCTAATTTAGAATTTAGAACATAGTTTCAATTTGGAGTTCCTATTTTACGCCTGATCTGAAGTGGGTTGATTTTTTTCAGGGAACAAGCTGCCCTTAAACTAAGAGATATAAAAAGACTGGGAAGCTGGAGGAGGAGGTTAGTATAAAGTAACTGTTGTTTTGTTCAAATTGTATGCTGTACTTAACAAATGATGCTTTCAGCCCAAAGCTCTTCATAGCATTGTGTGTTTTCTTAGTAGGGCATCGTTTAGACATGTTTAATGGATATGAAGTCTGATTCGTGTAATTATAATATCAGATATACTAATTACTTTGATGACTGCTCTGCTGTCCTACTATGTAATGAAAGCTGACAAAACATGGGGACACTGGGACATGTTCATAAGGTTTTGTACATTTCCTTGTACGTTTCCTGTTTCAACCATAGTTTCTTTTGCAAATATTGGAGCCAATAAACTGTGACGACTGCTTTGGTTGTATGTCCTTTTCTTTCTTTCTTAGTGCACCTAACTATTTTTAGGGTCCTTAAGCAAGATATTTTCGGGTAGTATATTTTGTCATAGCGATTTCATCATTGTCACCACTACGATTGATTGCTATCACTGCAGTAACATGTCATTCTAAATTATCTCAGCAGATCCCTGAGAACTTTATTTCTGGAAGAATGCTCAATTACCGATAAGGGTGGCGAATGGCTTCACAAACTTGCTGTCAATAATTCTGTTCTGGTGATACTGAACTTCTACATGACTGATCTCAAAGTGGCGCCAGCTGATCTGGAGCTTCTTGCAAAGAACTTCAAATTGTTGATTTCTTTGAAGATGAGTGAGTGTGATCTTTCAGATTTGATTGGTTTTTTCCAAACAGCCAATGCATTGCAAGATTTTGCTGGAGGAGCGTTCTGTGAGGTAGGAGAGCTCACAAGTCTATACCTGTTACTTCTGATCTGCGATTGCTTTAAATTTCATATTTTGCAGTTGACTTGTTGACATCCCTTTCATTTTTCCTTAGTCCTTGAGAAGCTAGATGTTTATCTTGTAATATCTGTTTGTTAGATGATGTATTACTAGACAACATAATCAGATTAACATGGCTATTGTGGAGACCCCCCACCCCCACCCCCTTCCTCCTCCTCTTGTGTGTTAACTAAAGAAAATAGTTCAAGACAGTAGAGCACAGAGAGAATTACCAACATTGACCTTCAGAAGATCCAAAGTAATTTCTGGCTCTACTTTAGATGAACATTTGTACATATTTGCATTACATTATAAAAGACTACCTCAGATGCAATTCATACCTCACAAGTCACAATCATAGTCCTGCATGCACTGTTACGGCACTATTTTAGGAGGATATTTCCTTCCCAGTTATTGTCGAATTCTGCACTTAGTGTTAAACATGTAAGTAACGTGTGTGATTTCGCAGCACAGGCAAATTGATACTTTTACTTTAAATTAGGTACTTCGTGGTTTAGGAAATCTTGTAGCCGGTGATGGATACATGGTTGATTCAATCCTAATTGTTGGAAACAATATCGCAGGATAGCTCCAGTCAGATTGATGGTTGAAAAATATATGAGACGTGAATCTTAATGAATCTGATTGTTCGTTTTATTTTTTACAAATTTTATCTTGTTTTGTATTTTACCGTAGCGTTAGCACGGGCACACTACTAGTATAATATACTTGAACAAACATATTAGTCTCATATATACATTTGTCATTTTCACTAAAATATTATAAAGATATTTGTCATTAACATCAAAATCTCATAATGGCATTTGTCATTTGTCATTAACACCAAAACCAACTTAAACGGAGCTTGATCTTTCACCTATGCGCGTCCACAACAGGATACAACACCAGCAGGAGTCCCTACGGTGAGGAGGAGGAAGACCAATTGGCACCAGAGTAGGGATGCTCTGGCTACACCGTTAGCGCATGCCACGCCATCGTCAGCCAGATCTAACCAACGCTAGGCCAAATCCAGTGGATGGACGGTGCTTGCACCCATGGCACTCCTCCCCCGCCACATCGCCCCCACCCATGGTGCCATTGGCCACTAACACCCAAAAGGACAGAGATCACCAAGAAATGGATCTAGAGGAGAAGACTCTAGATTCAGGGGAAAGAACTGGGGAAGGGATGAAAGGAGGTGGAGGAGATGGGGTGGCGGGAGCCACGCCGCCACTGTCGCATTGGTGGTAGTGGTAGCAAGGGGGGTGCGGTGGAGGAGGAGGTTTATGGCTGCGGGGTTCAGTCACCCGAGAGTGGCTCAGGAGGTAGGGGTTTTATTTCTCGGATCCTTGTTTCAGTTTTTTTTGTCCTTTCAAAATTTTACCGCTCAATTGCTTCGATAAAGAAAAAAAAGGTGAAAAATGAATTGTGGCTATCGATGTTTTTTAGGTTGCTACAATTGACACTAGATAACCTAGGTAAATGTGTAAAAAATTAAAATGTAGTAGTTGGTTTGAATTAGGCCCTGTTATTTTTAATTTATGCCTTATGGTTTCCTCCGAATAAATAAACGAAATTACTTTTCTACTGTCTTTTCGAAGTGGCTTATCAGAACAGTCTTTTCAAAATAACTTATCGATATTCAACTCATTTGTACAAACGCTTATGATAGGACCAAAAGCTTTCAACTACAGCCCAAAAGATCAAACTCTTAGAGTCTGGCCCTTCCCCTAAAAGCCGGAGTGTGGTTCAAGTAACTAATGGTTAAAAATAATATGTAATTCAGATTTGGTTTTTGTCGTGTGCTACTAGCAGCTAAAGTTAGGCCCTTACCTCACCATTTTTTAAAAAATCTACTATAGCCTCATGTTTATTTATTTAATTACGTGACTCATCCAGAATGTGTTAATTATTTATTTAATTACGTGACTCATCCAGAATGTGTTAATTAGAGGTATATAAATGTAGGATGGGCCGAATTGCAACAAATGGTAAATACAATTCTGTCTAATCAAATCAGAACAATCATCCAAATAACGAAACCAGTGCTGCTTGGTTGTGGAGGTGTTGTCGAATGCCCAGCCCACTAGTGTCTACTATCTTCTTTTTTAAGTGAACGACAGAGTTTTTTTTTATAAAAAATCTAAATAGAAACGCAGTGCCTATCCATTTCTTACTTGTTTTTGTACCGACCATCTTTTATTTGAGTAAAGAGTCAAAATTACGTGTGCATCATTGCGAATCCGATGGTTTCTTCAGATAAAGGCACATGATCCCGTTCCAATCCTGAACCATCGACAAACGACCATGGCGCGCAACAAGCTGCAGTCATTGGCAAACAATGACCCAAAAAAGAACTGCAATGCCTTGTGCGTACTCACGATCACAATGATCTCGACCTCTTTGACCACTGGAACGTGCTATATATACTGAGGCCGCCTGAAGCCATGGAAGACCATCATGGTATACTGACACGAACATGTATTTAGTACGTTTTTTTTTGCTGCGGTCGGTGGATTTTGATTGTAGTATGGGTGGTCGCTGTGAACGAATTAAATATCGATGAATCGATAAAATATTTTAAAAAACTTATCTCGATATTCGAAACGATAGGGAAATTTTTTTTCGTTTATTTGTTAAGAACGGGCTTTAATCTACTCATAAGATCTAACTGTCAGACGAAGGCAAACACGCGCACCGAGGTTTGGGAGACTTGATCACCCAATCATTTCATATGGATGAGGGCTGCAGATTGCAGTTTGAGAGAACCCTTTTCATGGAGTAATGTTGTCTGTAGAATCATGTCAATCACGATATGTATTCACTCTGGACTCGCGTGTCAGTGTCAGCGTCATCTGCCGTTCATCATATTTGATTTGGGCCTGGTTATTTTAGCGTAAACTTCTGATTTCTGATTTATTTTTTATTATTTCTAATTTTATCTTTCTTTGAGTTTTTTATCGTTTCTTTTTTTGTATTCGTTTGCATGATCCATAATAAGATAACCTGTTTTTTTATTTTTTTTAAAATTTAGTTACATCAAATAAGTCACTATCAGATACAATGTAATTTCAGCCAGTTACAATACAGTTTTAGCTATAAATCAACTTATTTTAGTCCAGCCTCTTGGTGAGCTGTAAAGTTGTCCGTGCAGTTCCGTCCCTACCAGAAGCAGAGATATGCGTGAGCTATGCACGATGTAGCTGTCACTCCCTACAGTGTAAGGCTGTGCTCTTTTTATTTTTAATTTTTTATTTTTAGGCTTCAGCCCCTATAAAAGTCGAAACAAATTAGTCAACTTCTTTAAACGGTTTTAAAAAGTTATTTCTCTAAATAGTTTTTCAAGTTCAAAATTATACGCATCATCTGTGTCTGCGTCGACAACTTTGTTGTCTCAAAAAGCACAGGTAAAAACAGACAACTAAAAGCCGTTAGCCAAAAAAATTAGCAGGGCCTAATAATGACAGTACTAGATTACTATATCGTTTTGGTCTGTGGCTTGAAAATAAAATAAAGAAACTTTGACTAAATTCGCTTGGTTGGATTTGACTCGCCGTGGCTCAACAACAAAAGGACACATAAAATAACCGATGCATACAAGCAAACCAATTACCGGTATAAAATGTCCAAGGTATCCCATCCAATGCGCCCTCTAGACTCTCTTTTTTTTCCCCTTTTGAGATGCCTAGACAGACTATGCAATAGAAGAACTGCTGAAGACTTGAAACAGGTTCGGTTACTGGGTTCTTCTGAAAAGAGTGAACATATATGGAGGGAGGTCAGGTGAGACCGTGAGAGTCTACTTCGGGAATGAATTCAGGGGCACTCTTTTTGGTCATGGAAATTCAAGATTGGTTTGGACTCGGAGGGAGGGTCAGTGCTCTGTCCGGCTAGCGGCCCACGATTCCGGCCGAACGAAGCATGCCTGCTTCCGGCAACGGTACGGATGTGGCCCACGTAAGAATTCCGGCCCATCCGTGTTGCAACTGCAGGCTGCAGAGAAAGACGTTAGTAGGGGTGTAAATGGTACGGGTTAATCCTGACTGATTTAGTACTAAATATGGAAAGATAATTTAATATCTAGTATCAAATTTGGTTGGTATAGGATAATTGTTGTCGAATACAGTAGCGAAAACAGGAGAGCTAAAATCCAACCGAATAGCATCAGTAAATGGTAAACCGGATACTATCCGACCGGATATCTAACAAGCAAGTTAGTACCTCGAACCGGCCCGGCCCATCAGCTATCATTGACACCAACTAGATTAGATTTTACCTAAGTATGACACTCTAGCTAGTCGTCATCAATCTTCCTTATGTTAAACTTGCGTACGAATTTATCGGTTTTCAAATTTATTATGAATTTATAGATTTTCGAATTTATATATGAATTTATCGCGTATGTTAAACTTGTGTTGTGTCGGCTATTATACTTAAGTAATATAGATGAATTTATTGCTAGTTAAAGGTTTGAAGTAATTGTAGATGAATGTGTACATACTGTTCGCCTACATTATTTATTTTCAATCCGAAACAGCTTGCGTGTTTTTGACTCTGCTTGGGCCTGCGTAGTTTTTAACTTCCTGCAAAACGATTGTACATTTGGGAGGAGGAGACGTAATAAATCTTTCGAACGCACAACCGCCTGGATTCTGCTTCTGCGTCTCCACGCGAGGATGCAGAAAATTTTGATACCGCACGGGTCGGGATCATCGTCTCGGCTTGCGCTATCGGCCGGCCGGACTACAGATCTGGTGGTGATCAGTTGGGCTTAAAAGCTCATAGCTTATGGCTAAAAACACTGTAGCTGGCTGAAAAAAACACTGTAGCTGGCAGAAACTTATTTAGCATAATTAAATTTAAAAAAATTTAAAAATATAAAAAATATGTTAGCCCATTACGTATAATACAAACAAATACGGGAAAAAACCGGCAAAAAAGCTCAACAAAAAGCCAAAAGTTTAGAAAAAGACGAAATTTATAAATAGTGAAAAATAAGCTGAATGCCAAAAGCTTAAGCTCAACCGATCACTGCCTTTAGGCGCAGAGATTCCGAATGCAAGAAGATCGCGGGGGCCAGTCCAGCAGAAAACCGGAAGGATGCAGCGTGGAGATGGTGCCCTCCACGTTGATTCCACGGCCCTTTTTCACGGCTAAGAGCAACTCCAGCAGTAGCTCTCAAAACAGGGCCCCTACTTTTTATTTGAAGGCTCTCCCTACTTTTGAGGGCTCTGTTTTTTGGGCTACACTCCAGCAGGAGCCCTCAAAATAGGACCCTCAAATTCATTCTTAAAGGGGATGACACATAGGACCCACCCGTCATCTCATCCTACTTTTGAGGACCGAGGGGCAAAAAACTCACTCCAGCAGGGCCCCTACTTGAGCCCTCAAAAGTAGGGGCTCCCTCCAGACCCCCCCGGAATGAGGGCTCGAGGGGGAAATTTGAGGGCCTCCTACTTTTGAGGGATCAAGTAGGGGCCCTACTGGAGTGAGTTTTTTGCCCCTCGGCCCTCAAAAGTAGGATGAGGGCTCAAGTAGGGGCCCTACTGGAGTTGCTCTAACTGCTGGTCCTCCTTCCTCCACCCTTTTGCCAAGTGCACACATAAAAAGTAGCATATGTACACATAGCTAGATATGCGGTACCCATCTAGTCTACTAGGGTTCAAATTCTATATTTGATACCGTGTTCATCAATTTAAGAAATATGCATGCATACATATTCAGTGGAGAAGTATATGTCTATACTTCGTGAGGCCTTTGATGTCTCCCATAATTTTAATAGTGTGTAGAGAACGCGTACATGTATATATAGGTGATGTGAGTGTGTGTGCATCTACCTTTTACTCTAAAAAATGCTAGTTGTACACACCACCGCGTAGTGTGTACCTGCTTCAATGTGTGTTTACCACCACCGAGTTTTCAAACATAATAACGAAATATGTTCAGACAAAAAATATAAGTGATTTTTCCCAGCATCATATAAATAGCCATTGTCTTTTTTTCACCCTTAAATTTGAACTTATTAACCATTTGTGCATGGTCACATTGAAAATCGATGCGTTTGAATAGCTGCAAACCTGAGATGTCGGCCTTTTCTACGCATGCAATACGATTTAATTATGCCAATTGGACTTCCTCCAATCAAAACATCAATGGTTTATATACAGTACCATCGGTGTTCTATCAAATCGATGTGTCTTGGTTTTTTTTTTTAAAAAATCACTGTCTTTGAAGCATTTCCCTTCGAAGAATACTTTTTTGAGAGGATATAAGATGAACGGACACTTAACTCATACATACTCATATTATCCATACACACATATATGTGCGTGTTTTCTACATATGCTTAGAACTTTTATAGACGCACAAGGCTTTCCGAAGCATAGACATATATTTTTCTACTAAACAATACACACGTGTGCACTCAAATCGGTGTGTCTTGGTTTTAAAAAAATCACTGTCTTTGAAGCATTTCCTTCGAAGAACACTTTTTTGAGAGGATATAAGATGAACGGACACTCAACTCATACATACTCATATTATCCATATGCACATATATATATACGTGTTTTCTATATATGTTGAGAGAACTTTTACAGACACACAAAACTTAACGAAGCATAGACATATATTTTTCTACTAAACAGTACACACACGCAGTGGCGTAGCCAGGATTTGTAGCTATGGTGGTCCATTGTCTAAAATTTATTTAACCGCTATAAATTTAACATGTTGGTACACAAGTATATGAATTACGAAATTTAACATGTAGGCCACCTCTTTGCAACATAAATACTTGACATACAATACAATGATTATCTTTCATTAGTTAACTCTTTATAGTTATTCCCAGAATTCAATTGTACCATCTGCCAAGTCAATTTAATAGTTTCCCACGATGGCGCCCGGCAGCAACCAGTTTCTATACAGCAGTCTTTTCAAAATTATAACTTCTTTTCTACCCAAAATTATAACGCTTAATCTAACCAATTAATTGACTTGATTAAATACTTTATAGAAAGTTAATAAAATTATCTATAACTATCCACTAGATGACATTTCTATATTATGCTCATACAGTACCGAGATTACAATAGAAAATTTACTAGATACAAACTAATCTACTAATCGATCCTCTGATGAAACTTGCTAATACTCTCTCTAATCTTGTCTCTAATATCTACTAAAATTAGCAAACTAGAGAGTAAAGATTCCGATCGTTATACACGTGAAGAACGCTAGCATCGTGACCCCTTTCTCATCTTCCCTCTTGATCTTTGCCCTGCCACTGCTCTTCTTTTCTTTGTTGAGTTTCCCCTGGCCGACGCTTTGCACACCCGGGACAGCCGGCCGAGTCGAGGCAGCGCTAGCACATGCGCGTGTGCTGGCGGCACAGCATGCGCTGGCGCGCGGCGTACTAGCACATGCGCGTGTGCACGGCTACGCGGCAGGCGCTGGGCGACGGGCAAGTACGCGGCAGCATGCGCAATCGCGCGGACGACATGGCTTTGGTTGGAGCGCAGGGTGGTCCGCGGCCCACAGGGATCACCCTGTAGCTCCGCCCCTGCACACACGTGTGCACTCTATTCTTATTCGACGAGAAAGACGGTAGTACGGCGACTCATTGCCATCCGAGCTACTCTCGGTAGGGCTGAAAACGGTCGAAAACGATCGGTAAGAGGTCAAATCACTTTCAGTTTCACATTATTTTCTCGAAAACGAAATCGATACGATATTGTCGGAAACGAGAACGACATCGATATTCCGGTAAATTCGGAAACGAAACTATTCGATCAAAAGTGCATCGATAACGATCGAAAATCATGAAAGCGATATCTAAAATACAATAAACACATTACACACTAATCTGCACAGCATGATTGCAAGTCTGCAATCTGTCAATGTAATTTAGAATAAGTATTGCTTCTTTAGTGTTTATATAAAACTACACTATCTGATACATTGTTACTAGAATTGAGAATTTGAGATAGATGTATCAGATGCATTAATAGTGCCATATTAGTGCTACAAGGCCGATTCTTCAAGGCTTGTATCAGACGACAGTAAGCATGAACATTTTTCCAGTGACCTTTTGCACAAGTTTGCTACTGGGCATTCATTACAGCAATAAGCTTTAATTATAACATCACAACTAGCTGTTGATGCCATTGAAGAAACATTACAAGTCTACAACACTAATACTACTATATGGCATAATAGGATGGGACTATCTGCTGGCCTGAGTTATAAGCAGCATAGTGTGAAGAAATTGCAGGTATTCCAGGAGTTGGAGCACCAAACATACCATCAATTGGCTGCGCAAAAGTAAAAGAAGCAAAATTAGACTTCAAATAACAATTTTAACTGATAAAACATCCAAACAATTGTAAGTCTATGGCTGGGAGCAACTACAGGGGTCCCTATGAGCATGTCTGGTTAGTTTTTGATGAACAGTTTGACAGAAATTTCATAGTAAATAAGCGGAAAACGAAAGGGAAAAGGAGTATACCGGATGGCGAAATGAACATTTTGGATTCAAGCAATTGCCATTTAACCAGTACCAACAGTCTCTAGGGTTCATCCGGGCACCCTCGCTGTGACGAAAATCGCATTCATTCCCCTGATAGAAGGAATAAAGAAGTATGGTCAGTTAAAAGATTCTGACTGGAAATTAATAACAAAACTATGACAGACAATCATCCATGATAATTAAGAAATCATGCTATATGATTGATAGTGTAGCATAATTGGGATAATGTTGCATAATGAGATTTAAGAATTTAACAATACACCAGCTATAAAAATTGACGCCAGAAAAATTAAAAAATCGATTAAGAAATTTAATTTTTAATAGCCCTGTCACTACCTTCTCCCCACAACTAAGGGGTGTTAATATTAGCTGTGATTGATGGCTTTTAGCTGAAAATAAATAGTAGTGGCTGAAAGAAGTGACTTTTAGAAAGAGAGAGTGGACAGTGGGGAAAGTGATGGAGAGATGCGCACACAAGATGAGAGCGAGAGTAGGGTATGTGATGTGCCTGTGATTTCTGCCTTATCCCCGAAGCGAGACAGGAGCGAGATAAGTGGGGAATCCGCTTCGAGAAGCCGAGTGTTCATATTGGCTTTTAGATTCTCCAAGCAGAAGCCAATACGAACACTCCTAAAATATGTATAATCATTGCAACAGTTAAGTGTTGGGGACATATCGCACAGTAAACGTGTTACTTTCATCAGGAGTTTCAATTCCCTATAAGCCTACCATCACAGTTTTAATTGAACTATTGAAGAAACTGGATCACAATTTGACCTGGCCCTAGCATCGCAAACCAAAAAACTCACAAAGTTGCACCCAGAGGCGCCAAAGACCATGAAGGCGCTCAATCGCAACATAATATAATCCAATATTCTAATGTGATCGGCACAAAACAGCGTGGATGCGGAAAGAACCATCTGAAAGATCGATCTTGCACCGCGAAATTCTTCTGGTACCTAGCTCAGAAATCCTACCCCGGCCCGATTCCCGAACCAAATTCTTCCCATGCGAAAATTCTAAGCTCCAATCGTGCAAACACCACCCCACAAACCAAACTAGCTTGCAGGGAGAAAGAGAGGAAGGGTCTCATCGAGATGGCAGTATACCTTCTTGCAGGTGAGGGGCGAGGCGAGGAAGTAGATGCAGTCGGTGTTACGCCTCAGAGCTTCCTCCTCCGGCGTCAGCGGCCCCGCGCCGGCCGCCGCCGCCAACGCGGTGCCGTCCGCCTCCATGGTCCCCGTCGCGAGGGGGCCGCGGGATCCTCTTCCCCTTCCCTGCCCAACCCACCCGCACGAGCGCGATGGGAGGACGCGGATCGCGCCTAGGGTTCGTCGAGGTTGACGGCGGCGGAATTAGATCTACGTGTAGGTTAGGGTTGGGGAGCGGGGCGACGGGATGGGCTCGCGTTGTGTTGCGCCTCCCGCTGCGCGTTAAAAAACAACACAATAATACAACGGGGAAGCCATATGGAGGCGGATGGGGTGGTGATCGGTAATTACCGACGGTAATTATCGGTTAAAATACGGTATTTTTCGAAAACGATCGGAAGAGAGCTAAATCGTTTTCGTTTTCGTTATCGGATATTTTTACCGTTTTCATTTCCGTTTTATCGGTTACCGTCACCGTTTCCGTTTAGAGGAAAAAATCGATAATTTCTCAAAAACGATTTTCGGTAATCGAGAATTACCGTTTTCGTTTTCAGCCCTAACTCTCGGTCCCGGGTACCAGGAACATTTTGGTCCGGAGCGAAAGCAACCCGCCGTCCCCCCAGAACCATCCCAGCCTGCCGCTTTCCGCCGTCTAATCCAAATCCAACGTCCCTGATCTCCCGATCAACCTAAACCCTATCGCGCGTATAAAATCCCACGCCGCCCACTCAGATCTCCCCCATTTTCCTCCACCCGCACGCGCGCCTCCCCTTCGCCGTGTGCCGCGGAGCCCCGCGGGGCGGCCGGGGGGGGGGGGGGGGGGGGGGGGGGGGGGGGGGCGTTCGAAGAGAGGGCCATGGGGGAGCGGCCGCACGCGGAGGACGCGAGCCCCGAGTCGGAGACCCTAATGGAGAAGATCGGCGACAAGCCCCACGTCGGCGGCGGCGGCGGCGACGGCCCGTCGTCGTCGGATTCCGAAGTCGACGAGCGCCCGCGCCCCTCGGCGCCGCCCGCCCCCGCCGAGGTCACCGCCACCTTCGCCGGCTCGGCCGCCGCCGCGGCGGCCAAGGCCAAGGTGTTCCGCCTCTTCGGCCGCGAGCAGCCAATCCACACTCCTCGGCGAAGGCAAACGTATGGTCGGTGCTCCTCTTTTTCGTTGTCTTGCTTTGAAATGCGTAGATCGGATCGTGTTGCGGAGGATCTGGATGGGTCCGGGGTCTTGCGTTTTGGACTAGATCTGATAGGCTACGGATTGGGTAATGCAAGTAGGGTTTTAGCCTTGCCAGGGTGGGGTGGGTAACGTGGGTTTGTTTAGATCGGTGGTAGGAATTGCATTTGATTAGGTGTTTAGCCTCGCCAAATTGACGCAACTGTTGTGGCCTGACTTGTGCTGGTGGCTCCAACTTTGATCAATGCAGGTTGTCTTTGCGCGACATATATGTTGTGCGATTTGATTTGTACGATTGCTCCCTTGAGACATATTTATCGTGTTGAAATGGATGTGACGGGTTTTGATTAGTGATCTTCACTGCCTTATGTTTGTCATGGTCCATTAGAAGTGAACTGTAGACGGCTAATATAATAGAATAATAATGTAATACTAATATGGAATTTAATGGTTTCTATGTTGGGTGGGTTATTATATTGTTTGTCTGTTTTCGTGCTTGTGTTCACATCTTTAGATTTCTATAGCTTCATGTTGTATTGTTGTATACAATCATGATTCTCAAGAGGTTGGTCTGCCAAGAACTTGAATTTATCGTTTGCAGTGCTTTCTGTCATGGAATGCTGTGTATCTCGAGGCATTGTGTGTTCCTGTATGAGAGTCACCGTTGCAAGACTTTTGGGTTTGTTTTCTATTAAGATCCAGAAAAGTTGAAGTTTTGCCTCTTCAACAAAGAAACAGTCAACTTGGTGATGTTTTAGTAAAATGTCCTCCTTGTTTTTTTAAATGAGGAGCATTTCTAATAATACTGAAGTTCAACATAGGACTCCCTAAATAACATGCCATTTTTTGGAGGGGTTGTGATTCTATCTTTTATTCTTATTAGACCGCACCTTTGTGCCTAATTATGCATTTCAATGTAACTAATCACAACCAGATAAATAAACACAAGTGCAATGTGATTTCTATGTACACTACATCTGTATCTTTTGTTTTGTTTGAACTTTAAGCTGTTAGCCTAGTCAAGAGGCTGGAAGGATGCAGATCCAGAGGGGTGAGCCTTACTCTGGTGAATCCTTATCTGGTAGCAGAGCTCAAATATTATGAAGGGTTTTTTGTGCTACATAAGCACTGCTGAGTGTGTTGACTTGCAATATTTTTCTAGTTCTGCTATTCTTCTATGTTCTGTTCTCATCTTCAGCACAACCATGTTTTTTCTCCATCAGGGTGTCTTATTTTGCGACCGAGGTGTAATTTTCATAGTGAGCACATGTTATATAACTTGATTATCTATCATTCTTCCTGCTTTATTCACTTCAGTTCTCCATTTTGCAGCTGCTGATTGTTGCGCTGATCTCGGCTAACTGTATCCCGAGATTCCGGGGAGGCCACGCCTCCACTCGTGCCCTGATCGGAGGTGCAACCAACTTCTTTTTGGTTTCGGTCCCGGTCATCTAGCGCTACAAAAACATAGGGGATTTGGCAGGGTTTTGTTCACGGTTGTTCAAGGCCACGAAATCTCGCACATACCCGATCTCTCACGAGCGCTAAGGTGGACGAAGACCGAAGGCAATCTTCGTCCCTGTCCACGGCATTACCGCCGCCGACCACCTCTACATCAACAGATCCACAACCCTCATAGCATCTCCAGGCTTAGGTAAGTTTCCGCTCTAAAGATTATGCTATTGTGTTCATGAATGATCTAGGGTTAGTTCATATTTAGCCTTAGATTTATCCAATATTATGGTATCAGAGCCACCCCTAGACTCATCTTGAACCCTAATTAGTCCCAACCGAACTGTTCTTGCCTAGATCTAATGACTAAAGGTTTAGATCTGAGGATTAGAGGCTCGGATCTATTGATTAATGGTTCAGTTTAGCAATTAGAAGGGACTTAAGAAATATTTTGCAAAATCCTAATGAAAATCCCCAAACCAACCACCCGAGCCCTCAAACCCGAATCAAAACTCAAATCGACGGCAGATACTTACGTTTTTTTGGAGCTTCGGTCTTCTTCGGTCACGGGCGCCACCGTAGCTCCACTCGACGACTGCGCACAACCTCGGTCGCACGCGCGCTCCGGCGAGGAGGGTTGCGGAGGTGCCGCCTCATGCCACACCATCTCAAGTCGCCCCTCTGCGCTCTCCTCTCTGTCGCTGCCGCCGCGCCGCTTCTATCCGCGTGCGCGCCGCTACTGTCGCCCGGTTTTTTCACGAGGAGGAAATGACGCTAGGATTAGGGTTTCGACGTTTTTAACTCAGCTGCTGCGTGCACTTGGCCGTCCGATCAAGATCCGACGGCGCACGCGTGAAACGCTGTTTTGTGGGCTGCGCGCTCGGCAGTCTGATCAAGATTCGACGGCGCATGTGTGAATCTCGGTTTTGTGTGGGCCACGCACGTGATTTTTGGGCCGATTTCTTTTGGCTTGGCTGCAATAGCGTTTTTTTCTCTTTTTCAGTGCATTTTCTTATACTTAAGTCTACCTTTTGTGCACTGTTTTAATTATTTTTCTGTTGCCCAATTACGATGTATCATTCCACATTATTACGTCTTATCTCTAATTAAAATTGAACCAACGAGATATTTTAATTAAAGATTTTATGTTTTATTTTGGCGTTATGTATGCATATGACTACATTCTGACCAACGTTGATTGTAATCATGTGTCGCCATATCAATTGTTAAGTTCTTTTTCATTTTCTGTCCAATGGTGATATGAATTAGAACTATAGTTTTGCATGTTATTAATCAGACCAACGTAGGGTTAATTGCATGCATTATATATTCTTATGTTATTTCTAATTTTGCCATGTATTTTGATATTCAGCAATAAATGCTTCAAGTGTTGCCGCCACAATCGATAATATTGAGCAGCTTACGGGGAAAACTTTCCCACATGGAAAGAAAGAATTTATGTTGTCCTTGAGTTTTGGACCTTGATTATGCTTTAATGGTAACCGCTCCCGTTTCTCTCATTGAAGGTGAGGAAAATTACGATGAGAAAAAGAAAACTTATGAAGCTCAAATGTTGCTGCCACAATCGATAATATTGAGCAACTTACGGGGAAAACTTTCCCACATGGAAAGAAAGAATTTATGTTGTCCTTGCGTTTTGGACCTTGATTATGCTTTAACGGTAACCGCTCCCGTTTCTCTCACCGAAGGTGAGGAAAATTACGATGAGAAAAAGAAAACTTATGAAGCTAATACTGAGAATGGGAGCGGTCCAACCGTCTATCACTAATGATTATGAAGACCTTTATTCCCTAATTCTGAAAATGATAAAGAATATTTGGCTTCAGTAGAGGAGAAATTTAAAGGCTCCACTAAAGTTTATGCCAGTACTTTGATCCAGAAGCTCTTAACCACTAAGTATGAAGGATTCGGCAGCATAAGAGAACATATCATGATGATGACCGATTTGGCAGAAAAGCTCAAAGGCATGGATATGGAGATATCTGATGGTTTCTTAGTCCATTTTATCATGACTTCTCTTTCTTCTGAGTACATAACACTTAAATCAATTACAATACTCAGAAAGAAAAATGAAACATGAGCGATTTAATCGTCATGTGTGTCCAGGAGGAAGAAAGAATAATGATTGAAAAGAGGGATTTTGCGTTTCAAGTTGGTGGCTCTAACAAAAGGAAGTTCCAAGGGGACTTCAAATCTAAGAAAAAACTGTAGTTCTCCCCTAATTTAGATAAGTCGGGGCCTAAAATGCACAATGCACCTAAGCCCCATGTTGCTCTTGCTGGAGCACTTAAAGGGGGAATGTCACTTCTGCAAGCAGCCAGGGCATTTCTAGAAGGATTGTCGAGGCAATGGTACCTCAAATTTGATAAGACACAATCTTTCTGTAAATGCCCTGACTGCTTGCAGAAGTGACATTCCCCCCTTTAAATGCTCCAGCGGGAGCAACATGAGGCTTAGATGCATTGTGCACTTTAGGCCCCGACTTATCTGAATTAGGGGAGAACTGCATCTTTTTCTTAGATTTGAAGTCCTCTTGGAACTTTCTTTTGTTAGAACCACCAACTTCGAATAGCAAAATCTATCTTTTCCGTTCTTATTCTTTCTTCCTGCTGGACACACATGGCGATTAAATCGCTCATGCTCCATTTTTCTTTCTGAGTATTGTAATTGATCTTAAATGCCGTGTACTCAGAAGGAAGAGAAACCATCAAATATTTCCATGTCTATGCCCTTGAGCTTTTTTGCCATATCGGTCATCATCATGATATGTTCTTTTATGCTGCCGGAGCCATCATACTTAGTGGTTAAGAGCCTCTGGATCAAAGTACTGGCATAAACTTTAGTAGAGTCTTTAAATTTCTCCTCTATTGAAACCAAATACTCTTTAGCATTTTTGGAATCAGAGATTGTTTCCCTGATCCCAACTGAGATAGAGGTCTTCATAATCATTAGTGATAGACGGTTGGACTGTTCCCATTTCTCAGCATTAGCTTCATAAGTTTTCTTTTTCTCATCATAATTTTTCTCACCTTCGGTAGGGGGAACGGGAGCGGTTACCCTTAAAGCATAATCAATGTCCAAAACTCCAAGGACAACATGGATTTTTTCTTTCCATGTGGGAAAATTGCTCCCCGTGAGCTGCTCAATATTGTCAATTGTGGCAGCAACATTTCAAACATTTATTGCTGAATATCAAAATACAGGGCAAAAATTAGAAATAACATAAAAAAATATATATTGCATGCAATTAACCCTACGTTGGTCTGATTAATAACATGCAAAACTATAGTTCTAATTCATATCACCGTTGGGTAGAAATTGAAAAAAACTTAATAATTTATATGGCGACACATGATTACAATCAACGTTGGTCAGAATGTAGTCATGTGTATACATAATGCCAAAAAAACATAAAATCTTTAATTAAAATATCTCGTTGGTTCAATTTTAATCAGAGATATCAGATAAGACATAATTATGTGGTAATGACACATCGTAATTGGACAACTGAAAAATAATTAAAACAATGCACAGAAGGTAGACTTAAGTAAAAGAAAATGCACTGAAAAAGGAAAATAAAAACACTATTGCAGCCGGCCCCCAAAGAAAACCTGCCTAAAATCACGCGCACGGCTCACAAAAAAACGCACACAGGGCCCATAAAAAACGCACGTGAGGCCCATAAAAATCGTGCACGCGCGCACGGCCCACAAAATTCGCGCACGCGTGCGATCGAAATTCGTGCACGACCCGATTCACGCGCGCGATCCACCAAAAACCGTGTTTTACACGCAACGGCTAGAAACACAGCTGGCCCAAAACCTCTTCCAGCCCGCAACATGACGGCCGCACAATCCGATCGAGCGGCCGAGCGCGTGCCGCAACGGGGATAGAAGCCCGGAAAACCCTAACCCTAGCTCATTTCCACCTTCTCCTCGCAAAAAGCCCGGAGCGGCAGCGCGGCGTCGGCGGCGCGATCGCGGAGAGCGGCAGGAGGCGGCGCTCGCGGAGAGTGGCATGAGGCAGCACCTCCACAGCACTCCTCGCCGGCGCGCGCGTGTGACCGAGGTTGCGCACGCGGTCGTCGAGTGGAGCTACGGCGGCGCCCGTGACAGGAGGAAGCCGAGGCTCCAAAAGCGTAAGTTTCCGCCGCCTATCTAAATTTTCATTCGGGTTTGAGAGCTCGTGAGGTTGGATTTGGGGATTTCATTAGGGTTTTGCAAAAAAAATTCTTAGATCCCCTCCTAATTGCTAATCCGAGCCGTTAGTCCTTAGATCTGAGTTCGGTTGGGACTAATTAGGGTTCTAGTTGATCTAGGGTTGGCTCTGATACCAAATATTATATAGATCTAAGTCTAAACGTGAACAATAGGCTTTAATCCTAGATCAAACATGAACACCTACCAAGATTCTTAGAGCGGAAGCTAAATCAACATACCCGAACTAGAAAAAGCCATGAGGCGGTCGGTGCTCGGTTGATGCAGAGGTGGCCGACGGTGTAGTTGATGCCGTTGTCGGGGACGAAGGAGGCCCGGTCTTCGTCCACCTTAGCGCTCGTGAGAGATCGGATCTATGCGGGATCTTCGTGGCTTGAATAACACGTGAACCAAGCCCAGCCGAATCCCCTGTTTTATATGGCGTTAGGTAACCGGGACCATAACCAAATCAGTTGGTTGCGCCTCCGATCAAGGTGCGAGAAGGAGGCGTGACCTCCCTGAAATCTCAGGGTGCTGTTAGCCGAGATCAAACTAACAGTTCGTGGTTCTCAGGAAGCATCCCGGCAATCCTTGTGGTATGAGCACCGATGTCACCTGTGTTACGTATGGCTTTCTTGTTGTTTGCTACCTTGATGAGAGCAGCCCGAGTAGTTTGCTCTACAACAGTAATGCAGATGCAGCCTTGTTTTGCTGCACCGTTGTTTGATTTTTGATCTGTAAGATGTCGCATGCTTATCGTTTCTGCGTCGTGGTTTTGCTACTTGTACTGCTGAAGGTTGGAATTTGATGATATTTTGTGAACTGGTGATGAGCTTAGATGTCATCTACTTCTATTGTAGCATTGGTGAAAATCTTGTTCTGATTGTGCTATTGGTTTGCAGTGTGTTAGGTTTAACATTGCTATTGAGTAGATCATAGGAATTACGTAATGGAAAATTTGGTTATATACTTCCTACCTATATGTTTTACTTTTCGTGCACTCCGCTCCGCGCACCGAAAGCGCCGACTCCCTTCCCTTTCCTTCCCCCTTCGCCTTGCCGCCGCTGGAGCGTGCCGCCGGGTGCGGGTGCTAGGAAGGCGGCGGCAGGGCTCTCTCGTCTGGATCTGGGCGGCGGCTCTTGGATCTAGGCGTCGGGGTTGAGGTGGCCGGGTTCTTGTGGAGGTCGCCGGCGGAGGCAACGAGGCGTGAGCGGCGGGCGGGCGGGCGACCCTTCCTCTCCCCGGCGCTCGCTCGGGGCGGCTCGGGCGGCACCAGTCCAAGCGCCGCCACCCTCACTCACCTTGCCCCTCGTCTCGCCGCTGCTGGAGCACGCCGCCGAGGCTCGTGTGGGCGCTAGGAAGGCAGCGGCGGGGCCATCTCGCCCGGATCTGTGCGGTTGAGGCCGGATCTGGGCAGGCCGGCGGCTGGCGGTCTTCGAGTTTGCCGACGTTGGCGGGGACGGCCTGTGCGGAGGCGGCGTGTTGGGGGCATGATTGCTGCGCGTACAGGCCTCGGCGCGCTCCTCTGGGCTTCGGCTTCGTCGGCGCTCTGCTGTTCGCCGGCGACAGGGAAGGTGCCATGCTGGTGTTCGCCGGCGCTCGGGAAGGGCTGCGCGGTGGTTTAGTTCCACGCGGGGGGAAATCGGAACCGGCGACGGGAGGCAGCAGAGGCCTTCCGGCTGCGGGCGGCGCGTCAGTAGGCTGGTGGTGGTGGCGTGTGGTCAAGGGTCTTTGACCACGCGGGATCGACGGAGGTGGCGGCGACATTGTCGCTGGGAGTGGGTTGGGTGCCAGGCGAAAGCCTTCGTCTTGCTGTTGGGCTGACGATGAGATACATTTGGGAGCCGTATTATTCCTTGGAGGTGTCTGTCTGTCGATGCACCCCTCTTCTTTCGATGTGGATCTTGCGGGAGAAATCTCTATCCATGTTGGACGGGCAGCGGCGGCGTGGCTACGTCGTGTTCCTTCCTGAAGGCGTTGTCTTTTCAGTTCTACTCGTGGTTCCCAATTTGGTGGCTTCATTTTGACATCAAAGTTTCTAAGTAAACGAGGATGCGAAGGACTGCTACTGCACAAGATCAAGTTTCGAGGCCTGACCTCAAGAGTTTCTAAGTAAACTAGGTTGCGAAGGATTGCCAGTGCACAAGGTCAAAACAAGTTTAAAGCAAGGACATAGAAGTTAGAAGTTTAGTCTTTCTAGCTCTCTTAGTCCTTTTGCTCTTTGTTTTGTGCGTACCTCAGTTTTGAGGCTTTGAGTATTTGAGTCTAAAGGCTCCTGTAATCTTTGGCTGTGTATATCCACGTGTGGATATAAAGGCCGGATTTCTATCCATTATCTAAAAAATATACTTCCTACCTTGAAACAATCTTAAAAACCTAGCAAGGTCAATATTGATGAACTGATGGCTGCAGCTATTTGCTTTACCATTCACCGCCTCACTGGGTTCAAATACTCAGTAGGAGCCTATAAACTAGCAATACCGATTTCTATTCAATAAAGTTTGACGACACGACATCGGGTAGAGGTAGTAAACTGGGCAAGCGGGAATCAAATTGGAGCCCTTGGGCTTCCGATTCATCCAAGATTCAAGTTCACCAAGTTCGCGTTCATCCAAGATTCAATCATCTCATAATCTATTGATCACGTCAAAAAGAGAATCTTAACCACAAACAACGCAAGTCTGGCATCATCATTCGCATTATAACATCGCCCACGTCTATGAGCTGTGACAGCTTCCTCACATGCCAATGTTTAGAATATGGAACCATTTAACACCACGGTTCGTGCGATGCACTTTGCTTCTGTGAACAGCGACATTGCTGAAACTCGCAGTAGATTGACCGTGTGCCACAGTTGCAAGTTTGCAGGACGAATGGGAATAAACTTAACAGTAGCAAAGAGAACCGCTATTTACAGTACAGGAAACCTCACAGATCTCTGATATTGCACTTGTTTCAAACAAAAAGGAAAAAGGATTGTAGGGTTCACCACTAGGTTTGTGAGAACCCTACAAAGATTCATACAAAAAAGTACTTATAAACGGCACGCTAATACTATTTTGTGGCTAACCACAACCTACCAAGTCTGAACCTATGCAAAAACACGGGAGTGTAAGGCACGGCGAGGAGCGAAAAATCTGCTTCATTATTATAGCGTAGTACATACAACAACCGAACACAGGCAAACTACAATTTAGGTGGAGATGAAACTGTTCTTCCATGTTTTACACAAGAAACCGGCTTTTACTGCCTGATTTCTTTCGTCGCTACTATTCTCCATTCCTCCTCATGAATTTAAACAACAGACTCGTTCGGGCCTATTCCTCATGGTTGTTTGTCGTCTATTCTATTTTCAAATTGTGTTCATACACACTGCGTCTGACATTCCACACACTGCATCTGACATTCGGGTAGTTTAGAGGAAGTATGTCAATTGCTGCTTCTTTCTCGAGCCTCCTTCACCATACAACTCATTCCATTGCTTCAGTTCACTCATTATGGCACCTTCGGCAGCAAAACTTGCCGCTATCTGAAATTTGAAAGTATGCGAAATATTAACATATTCCTTCGTCAAGATGTCAGTTCTTCAGTTGAAAACAAGTTTTGCATGCTTGCATATCTGAAAATTCTACTTGAATTGCACTCAAAGATGGATTCACCTGGTTCTTTGCTTCTTTCAAATCTGTCATGTTTAATGGCCTTAGAATGATCGCATCGTCCTTTTCTTTTATCTTCGAAGGATCTGATGGATTGTCTCCTTGTTCACGCTTCTTCTCCTGAAGATATTTGAGCGTAAACATTTACATTGGAAATCCACAAAATTTGTCATGAATTAAATGCTTAAGTATTGTGGTGATTAGATTACCAGTTCCTTCTTCCTTTCCTTCTGGATCAGTTCCCTCACAGGGCGATATGCTGCCGTTGTGCACATGTTCTGGTAGAGCAAACTGAGTCAACAGAGGAGTCTTTGTTAGGATGAAATAGATTCATGTCTCATGATACTGACCTTGATATCACTGCCACTGTATCCTTCAGTCATGGTTGCTAGTTCCTTAAAATCTAGTCCTTTATCAACTTTCTCCTTTGACAGAAGACTTCTCATAATCAATTCTCGACTTTCCAATGATGGCAGGCCAACCATGATTCTATGAAAGCAAGGGAGCACACAACTCAGGCATAGAACAGTGGATGGATAAAAAGAATTAGTGTCTAGCAAGGAAGGGATACAAACCTTCGCTCAAACCTTCGAATGATAGCCTCGTCAAGGTCGAAAGGCCGGTTGGTTGCAGCAAGAACGAGAATTCTTTGATTTGGTCTTGACAAGAGACCATCCCAGTGTGTCATAAACTCATTCTTAATCTTCCTCATTGCCTCATGCTCTCCAGCTCTGTTCCGCTGCCCAAGCATGCTATCAACCTCATCGACAAAAATGATAGTGGGTGATACTTTAGCAGCTAATGTGAACAATGCTCTAACATTCTTTTCATCTTCACCAAACCACTTTGACGTGATAGTCGACATCGAGACATTTATGAAACTTGCTTGAGCTTCATTTGCGATAGCCTTGGCTAGCATCGTCTTGCCAGTTCCAGGAGGACCAAACAGTAATATACCTCTGCAAGGCTTAAGAAGACCCCCTTTGAAGAGGTCAGGCCGGCGGAGAGGGAGCATGACAAGTTCTTGAAGGGATTCTTTGATATCATCCAAAGCACCGATATCATCAAATGAAACTCCAATTTCATTAGCAGGTATCACTTCTGGTCTGATGCGCTTTTCAAATTCGTTGTCTGGTGGCACTTCCTAAATGCAAAAAAGAAAAAAGAAAGAAAGTACAGATAGGTGAACTAGTTTATTGAGACTTTCACAACATAACATAAACCAGCTAATAGTACTCTTACTGGTGCTTTTGCAGCTGGAGGTGGATTATCCTTCTTCTCCAATTTCTCTGGTTCTATTTTGCTCTCAGGAGCAGCAGCAGCAGCAGGAGCTACAGGTGGCAGCAAAGTTGCAGGTTTCGTTTCTGATTTTGCAGCAATTGGAGCAATTCCCTTTTCAGCAACCTATACATGTGAGGCGTGATATGTGAATTACAATTTTCAAATGACAAATATTCTAAATGGTCTGTAACACATCATCAATCCATACATGGCTTGCATATTTTTTATTAACACAAAGCAATTTAGCAAAAGTTGCAATAGCATCCAATATCTACAGTAGAAATCTAGCCGCCTTGTTGGAAAAACAAGAGTTAAGTATAAAGAAACAGATGACAAAATCTCACTTTGTAGCATTAAGATTGATCCTTTTTCAGCAACCTATATACTTGGTACAAAAACAATAAAAAGAAAACAAACCTTTGAAGCGTCACCATTTACTTCCAGCTTCATGGTGCCCTTATCACACATCTTGTTCTCTTGAAAAATTTCCAGTGCATGGGACAAGCTGTACCATGAAGAGTCATAAACCGAGGAAGATATGAAGAAACCAACAGACAGCTATACCAAAATTAACTACCTCTTTGCAGATAGAACTAATTTTCCATTTCGGTACTCTGGATCTTTGTTATTCATCAAGTGATAAGAAACTGCAGATACCACAATCTCCTCAATGTACTTACTGAGGACCATTGTATCAGATAGGCATATTGAGCCTAAATCATCACACTCAAGGTCATTTTCTGCAAGGACTTCCATAATATGATTCCGGTTATCTTGAAACTGAATAATCCTCATATCTTCTTCTAATTGGGAGTTCCAGCTTACAAGGTGATTCTCATTTTCGGGTGGCTTGATCTCTATATTGTATGGAAATAAAACAGTTAGTCTTTCATCCAACTCTTCATCACAGTCCATCTCCACAATCCTTGAGCCGAGGACTAGCACTGGCCCTTCGAGCTTGTTCAGTAGTTTTTCAAACAGGAGATACATTTTTGGGGACTTGTGAAGAAACTTCTCGACGTCTCTTATGTAGAGTACAATTGGATTCTTCTTAGATACTGAAAGAAGAACCTTGTATACCGCTTGTACCAAAATTTTCTCATCAAAAGTCCAGCTGCTGGCACGTCTGAGAGTAGCTGCAGTTTTTTATCAAACATTACCATGAGAACAGAAAAAAGTGAGCAGAAAAAAGTGCATGATGCAAAGCAACAGTGCAGCAAGAAATTAATGAAGGTAGAAACTGCAGTAGCAGCACTAGTGGCACAAACTAGCAACATAATGATATAGCCTACATATTCTTTTTTGCTCGTTTTCAACTGTGTGCATGGGATAATATTATCTGCAGGAAAGAACTTGACATGAAGGCTTATATGTTCATTCATTCCAAGTAAAAATATTGTAATGTGTAGGATAATAAGAACAATGAGGCACATCAACAAAAAGGACAAAAAAAACAACTATTAATTCTCGATTTGCGCCTTACTTTCATTGTGAGAATCGTAACATTTGGCACGCTAAGGCTGCTAAGCAAGTAAGAAACATAATGAGAAAACACCAGAACTAAAGACTGGGGGTGCGTAAAAATGATATGAGGTATACAGACATGCCAAGATGACCAACGAGATCCAATTTACCACTAACAATTTTATGCATCTTTCAGTCAATAAATGGTGTGCGGGAAAACTAAGAGTTTTCTCAGGGATATGAATTTTATTTTATTCCATTGCAGGTCATTTGAAAGGACATGCTATGACCTGAATTAATTGGCGGGCCTTGTGATGCCAGGCTACTCATATCGGATGAAGTAGATGCATTTCTTCTGAGCCTGGTTAAGCTGCTCATACTTTCAGAGCCCCTGGAAATTGCATAAAGCAATGCATATAAAAAATGGTAAATGAATTCTAGTTTCTGTAACAGGTTCACTATAGCTTATTTTTCTCACACCTTGATTTTATGTCTGCCATGCTGCTTTGTCTACGTATAGTTCCTGTGACAACCAAAGTAAGTTAATAAATATACAGACGTGAATTATCTAAAGTAGACTGAGCAGAATTCAGTTATATTCTACAGTCCATGCATGCAAGTGAATTCAGTTTAGAGGTCTGGCCGGACTAAAAAAAAGTCTAAATGGAGGCTAACTTATGTTAAGTATAGTACTCCAGTGCTTTGTTGGCAGTAACTACAATTCGTCAGAAACTTTATTCTATCAGTTTCTCAAGACATACATCTTTTTTCTATGTCATCAGGTTTACAGATAACCGATAACAGTAACATGAATAGGAGTGAATTCATGATTTCAACTTTGTAGTGTGTGAAATCAGTGTGATATTCACATGAAAATACATGTTCCATCCGGTTTATAGAAACAGAGATGGTACACGGAAGTTTACAATTTGAAGTAGAATACTAGAGAACCAAACAAAACCCTAGTGTACTACTGGATAATAATGAACAGTTGAACATTATATACTAAATGCTCGAGTGTCACCTTTGGATTGCTCCTTTTGTGGAAGAATTGAAAGAGATCCGAGTAATCCAGACACCCTTTCAAGAGTTGTCTCGGAGATGGATCTTTTAAAAGACTGATAAGAAGAAAATGTTATTCAGTTAGCAATTATTTAAGACTTGCCAATATGTGAAGTGTTTGGCGATGATGTAGAACAAATCACACCAGCATATCGAACACATTGCACCACCGTATTTACAATAAGCAAATGGGCACACTAATTCCTATTCACTAACATCGGAAATCAGAAGATGGTGACTGTATGCAAATATGACCAATGTTAAGATGAATAGTAAAACCAGGAGTATGTTAAGGTCGTACTGGCTCTGTGCTGCCACCAGTGCCATATTTGCTATGAATCTGCAAGGAAAAACATTGCATTACAACATACTTATGCAATTATGCGCATGAAAGGAAATATGTGCCAGCCAAAATCACCTTTATAAGAAAATCTGTAGGATCTAGCAAGAGCAATTTTGCTTCAAAATAGTGGGCAAGCGCCTTGGCGAGCATCTGCTGGTAAAGCTCTTCAAGATAGGAACTTAATCTTAACTTAGTCCGAAGCAGAAGAACAACGATTAAGCAGCTCCTTAACTTTTGTGATGGAGATAATTTACCTGCAGGACCTGACAGCAGAATTGCACGACTAGCTGGAGCAAGATTCCTGGTGTATTTCGAAATGTCTGCTTGCTTCAAGTGAACATACGCAGCGCTTGTCAGCACAACACGTGTTTGCTCGCTGCAAATCGGCATTGGAGGGGTAACACACAAAGGGATGAGAAGATGAAAAAAAAAGAAATTTACACGCCAAAATAGAGCCCTTTTTTTGCGAATCACGGCAAAAACAGAGTTCAGAGCGTGCAATCTTTCACTCATCTAGTATCACCATCATCTTGCAGGGTGATCGTCAAAGTGACATTAGACGTTTTATTTCTCAAAATATCCGAATCCCTGTTTTTTTCCGTATGTATTCTGTCATGACCCTTTTTTAAAAAAAAAAACGATCCTGCCATCGCCTTTCATGGACGCCATTCAATTACACCAAGGCATGTTTCACAAAGCAAATTTGCTTCTCTTCTTTTCGTAACGCAAAACAATTGAGACAACCAATGCTAGAACATCACTCTAGATCACTGTCTTCAGTGAGCGTCAAGAGGCAGAGTTCTTTTCTGATCCCTGAGCACAAAGATACTGGAGTATATCCTAGATGCTAGAAACTTTGCTTAGTTTCTGGAAGATATATCCTGTTCATCTGATGCACATCACACTACAGAGAGAAAAAAAGAAGGAAAAAAAATCTGAAGGTACTACAAGGTGACGCAACGCAACAGATTTCACAGTTGGATTGGATGGAAGAAACACCACCAGTACGAGCTAGAAACGGAACCACACGCTTGATCTCTGTTCTCTACACGCCAAGAGATCAAAGAAAGAAGAGAAGATGGAGAGAGAGCTTTGGGTTTCCAAAGGCAAACGCACCTGAGGTAGTAGGGGAACTCGTCGAAGGTGACCTTGCTGTCCCTGCCGTCGGCCACCAGCCGCCGGAGCTCCTGCTCCACCCGCTCCACCGTCACCCCCGCCCGCGCCGGCCCTCCCGACCCGCCGCCGCCGGCCCACGGCGCGGACGCCAGCCCCAGCCCCACCCCGACCCCTATCCCGATCCCCACCGCCGACATCACCACGTGCTTCCCCTCCATAGCCAACCTCCGCCTCCGCCTCGAGCACGCGCACAGCTAGCCGGCCGGTGAGGGGCTGTGGCGGTGGCTGCGTACGGGGGAGAGAGAGGGGGGGGGGTGAGATTAATGGGAATAATGGGTGGTGTGGCGAGATGGATGGACGGAGGAAGGCGGGAGGGTGGCGCAAGTGGCGGTCCTCTGCTCGTTGCGGGGTTGCCGGTTTCTCGTCTCCTCTGTTGCTGCTGCGTCGGGGCAATGGGGTGCGCCCACGCGGCCGCGTACGTGTGCTGTATAAGAAAGAAGGTGGCATCGGCATGGCATTCTTCTGCGTCGGCGCTGTGGGTTTCGCTCAATTATGCATTGCTTCAGTTTCGAGGCCTTTAGCAAACATTTACGTATTACCTTGGTGCCAAAATAAAAAAAATCGTTCTATAATTTAGGTTTGTCCATCCATCTATTATATTATTAAAACAAAACAAATGAAATCACCATGTTCGCTCTAAAAATGTAGAAATTCTCAGATTAATCAGAAAAAAAAGAAAAAGACCTACACCGTTAATTGTTCATTAAAAGAAAAAGTTCATATCAAGTACAATCTAAATAATAATTAATTTTAGAATAAAAATAAATAAAATTAGCAATTTGATTTTCATATGAATTCCTAAGTAAAATCTCTAAATAAAACAATTCAAAATAAAACATAAACAAAAATTAATAACTAGATTTGTATATGAATTCCAACAAAAAACAACTAAAATTTGGAATAAAAACAAAATAAATTAGTAATTTGATTTGATATGAATTCCAAAGCAAAATCTCTAAATAATTGTAAAACAGAATATTTTTTAAAAAAACAATAGCAATTGGATTTGCATGTGCATTCCAACCAAAAAATGAAATCTGAAATACAAAAAATTGTAATTTAATTTTCATATAATTTCAAAGTAAAATCCTTAAATAACTAAAACTCAGAATAAATTAAATAAAATTATCACTTTGTTAAAAATTAGCAATTTGGATTTGCATATGAATTCCAACCAAAGATTGGAATCTTAAACAGAAAATAAGAAAACTTGCAACTTAATTTCCATACAAATTTGAAGTAAAATACTTAAATAACTAAAATTCAGAATAAAGTAAATAAAATTAGCAATTTGGTTTCCATACATACTCCTAAGTAAAACCTCAAAATAATATAGTTTAGAACAAAAATAAATAAATATTCAAAAATTGAAATTTAGAAGAAAAACAATAAATTAACAATTTGAGTTCGTATGAATTCCAAAGTAAATTCCTAAATGACTATAATTTTGAATAAAAACAAACAAAAATTAGCAATTAGATTTGTATACAAATTTCAACAAAAAATAATTAAAAATTGGTGTAAAAAACAACAGAAAATTTCAATTTGATTTCCACACAATTGCAAAGTAAAATTCTTAAATAACTAAAATTCAAAATGAATTAAATAAAATTAGCAATCTAATTTGTATACAACCTCCAATGAAAAATAAATGAAATTTTTAATAAAAATAAAAGTTGTAACAATGATAGCATGAATAGTATTGGATGAGACTACAAAAGAGTGTAATAGTGTCGATCTGTCCAACAATAAGATATTTACCCACTAGGAAACAAAGAGCCGAGGCGATAGCAGGAAAGATGAGGGAATGTTGTGCTGCTCGCCTTAACCATTCGATAAGGACAATGTCATGCTATTTGCCAAAGTCATTGAAGAGAAAGGCTAGAGTCAAAGGAGCCAAGGGCCACGACAACGAGTGGTCAACATCAGCATTATTGAAAAAGTTTGTGTCTAAATAAGCTCGATAATAGGGAAACTTCGATAGAGAGGAGATGAAGTTTTGCATTAAACATGAGCTATAACGATATGGGGTCATCAGGTAGCTAGAAACGTGCCATCACCGACGATGACGAGAAATTCTCTATATCATTAGACAGCGACTAAAGTAGAGTGATGGCATCAGTGAAGATGTGAAGTCACTGTGATTAGTGAGGAAGCAATAACATTAAGGTTGCCAATGTCGAAGAAGAAGTGCGGTCAACATGGGAGAAGATGGACATTGAGTACGTATAACATCATGCATGCATCTGTACAAGCAGAAATATAGGCATACATGAGCAAAGATGGAGTAGCCATAAGGAATAGGCTTAAGGCCACCTAAGAGAGCATGATAGGTGTCCATGGCAGGGATCAACGACGGCTTGCACATGCATGAATGTTTGATGTCGCAACAGTTAGCATTAAGCAACAATTGGAGAAAAATAGAAGAAAACTATGTGGTGAAGTACTGTGTTGGAATGGGTAACAGTGAAGAGATTGTATTGGAATAAGTAACAGCTAAGTGGGATCAATCAAGAAACTGGGCATGCTATTGGAGGTTGAAGTAGAAAAATTGTAGTAGTGAGAAGTGATAGAAGACAAACGGTTCGGTAGGGTAGTCAACGTGTGAGAGATTATAAGCTCAAGGTAGGTTGCCCATAGTACATCGGTATATACGTGAGCAATATACTCTAATACCATGTGAACTAATGAGATTATTTGCTACACATATAATCAATGTGTTGCTTTGATATTAAATAGAGGTACATGTATATGCATACATTTTCCAAAAAGAGTAATAATGGAGGAAGAATAGGGCATGCAACTATATGATCAATGCATAATAGAGAGTGATTATGTTTTTAAGAATCTCAACAACTTAGTATGCTCAATGATTTTCTTCCGTCGTGCTCATACTTTAATTACATTTCTTAAGTTATATTTTATTTCAATCTTCTATTGTCATTTCTAATGTTTATGATGTCTTAAAATTCTAAATAGCCTACGAGATACATAAGCATATTCTTAAATATCTAAGTTATATCATTTGATACTAAAAATTTTGAAACAAATTTAGTAGCGCAAATGCGCGGGCCACCCTGTTAGTTAATATATAAAAAAACACGAAATTGATGTTACTAAATTTATCATGTAATATTTTTTTATAATATATATAATTATTTTATTTAAAATTTACACATTTTCACAAAATTGATGTCAAAATGTTATCTTAGAGACTACGTTAATACTCTAAACAAATTATGTTTTGATACGGACGGTAGTATATTATGTAGTGACGTTAACTCTATGCATTGTAGCACGCCATGGTTGAGTCCAAACCAAGTGTGTGTGCGTACGTACATACGGGAAGACCGACACGAACGACAACATTTCTGTTCTCTTCCATTGCCTTGTTTTTTCCTCTGTCGCCATAACGATAGATGTAGCTAATCATCTCTGTGCTCAACTTCAGCACCTCCTTGCACCTATTTCTTCCGCTATTAACCAAGGGGGTCCTTGGGAAGAAAGATCGGTGATGGTTAGGTTAGCTCAGAAGCTGCAGAAATCCAAGGGAAATAAGCGATTGAGGGAGATGAAAAGAAAGCATGTTGCGGAACTTTTCCTGAGGGTGGATTAATTCACATGTTTTGCTGTTCATTTCTTTGTGCAAAAAATCCAGTTCGCTTCAAAGCAGCCACAAAACCATTAATTGAATGGCATCCCTCGTCTTGATGTTTCACAGGAGCATGCACACAACGACAGAGTTGATCAGGAAGCCGATGAATGGAGGGCTAGGCAAATAGTCAAGGATATTGCAAAACGCAAGGTGTTTTCTTTTGTAGTTAGGCAACACTATTGCTCCACTATCAACTCATTGCTATACGTGCAACCAGGTGGAAAGCATGAAGCAAATTGCCAAGAAGAAAGCAAATGAGGACAGGAAGCATCTAGAATCTGAGGTAAACATTGGAGCAAAATTAATGCCTATGATGTGCTATAAAATTGTGTGTGTGTTTTTTTGTGTGTATGTGTGTGTGGGGAAGTGTGAGATATAAGCTTTGTTAATGGTCTGCAAGGATATCTGTGCAAACTATTGAATACTGCTACGATTTATACCTTTGAGTTTAGGGTAAGTTAAGCTGTAAGCCTTAAGTTTGCCATTCTTATTTGTGGCCTTTTCTGGTTTTCTTATGAATTTAGGAAATCTCTATAAGATGCCATCTAAAGATGAGAGATCATGTGGAGGTCATCCCGTGTGTATGATGAGTAATTGACATCGGTTTAGGAAAGTCGAGTTTGGTTTGTGTGGTTCGGACCATGTCATTGCGTGGTGCAATCGTCTCGGTCGGACTTGGTCAAAAGCGGTCGGACGTGATTAGGACGTTTATTTTTCGTTTCGAACGGTTTGGGCTTTATCATGTTATTGTATGGTTACAATATTTCGAGCGGTGCTATGTGATTTGTTTCTTGTCTGTGTTGGCTGCAGGACATCGAGGCGGAGTCGTGGCGAGACACGGTGGACCGGACTAGGCGTAGGTGGTGCTGAGGTCAGAATGGTCGGAAGGTGTCGAAGACGGCGATGGTTCGAGGTGGCTGCGAGGCTTGCAAGACAAGAAAGGAGGAAGCTTCCTGGAAGGTGCGCGAGGGGCGTTTTGGTGAATACGCAAAGCTGCACTAAAGAAAGTGGATTGTGGGTAAAGCGCAAAAGGTTAATGGGTAAATCAATGGTGAACCCATTAGTGGAGGCTATAAATAGAGAGAGTGTTCTCTAGTAGTCCTCATGGATTTTAAGGAGAAATAGTGTGTTGAAATTAAGAGAGAGTGGGTGTAAGAGTTAGGGTTTTATTTGGTTCTCCTTGTATGAAAAATTGAGAAAGAGAGAAAGAGAGGAGGTGTGAGTTTCTCTCTATGCTCTCCAGGCGTATGGGGACTTAGTTTGAGTTCTTGAGATGAGTGGCAATAGAAACCTCATATAATCATTCATGTCTTTGCTAATATATTTCAGAGTTTGGTCTGTTAATTTCTCTCCTTGCCTGCTAGTTTCCTTGGTTGGTTTCTAGTCTTTTTATTTGGCAAAGATTTTTGTTGTCTGCAGTGTTTCGGTCATTAGTTCCTGTCTCCTGTTTGCTTTCGGTTTGAAGGTTGTAGTTCGGCTGTAGATGCATGCTTCAAGTCTCATTTCCCTGTTTTAGCTGGCAGCAGTAAAATACATCTCCTGGTCGGCAGCATTCTCAGTGTGCACTTTCATTTTTGGCCGAATCTCCTTTTTCTTTGATTTTCGGAGAGCACTGTCCTGCGACTTGCTTCATGTTGTCTCATGAAGCCACTTCTTGCATGGCAATCATTAATTGCTTCATGTACTTTTCTTCCAACAATTCTACTTGATGTGCCGACAACATCTATTCTAGCATTTATGGTCTGATTTTTGGGTCTCTAGTCGGCAGGTTCTTTGATTGTCTCTGGCTCTCAGCTGCACCTAACACTCCCTGCTCCTTCCAGGTGTTCTTGGCTGCTGCTAGTTTTTGCATGCTTTCTATTTCTTTTCGATCAGCAGCTGCTAACTCTCTTTTCAGCAGAAAACTGGCAGCAGTACTTGGACAGATGTCTTTATTACTGATCGTTTGTCCGACTGCAGTTTCCACTGCTTGCTTTATTCGGTTCCTTTTCTTTTTCTCAGTTATCGGCAAAAAGATAGTAATTTAATTCCAGCAAGTCTTCTGCTTGAATAGTCTCTGTTTTATTTAGTTTTGGCAGAATGTCTCAAGTGAGTTGTTCTCTTAGGCCTAGTCTCTCTTGATTTATTTACTTTGGGAGGTCTTCCGCGCAAGACTTATTGGGGGATAATTTTTAAGTGATCGACATTCACCCCCCCTCTGTCGGCCATTTCGGTCCAACAAAAGATTTGTTAAGTGTCCAACTGTCAATTATTTGTCCTTGATGTAGTGCAACCTAACTTCCTTGCCATGATTCCACTTATATACCTGCTTGCGTGCTTGCTTTCATTTAGAGATTTAACGCAATCAGTTCATGAATTGTTGATTAGTTGTTTTGACTTGCTTTATTTAGATTTAAGTTTGTAATGAAGTTTTTAATTTAAGAGTATCAACATAATATGCATGATTTCAAGTGGACTAATTCTTTTCTGATTCAAATATGCCCTCTCCAGCTTGAGCTTGCACTAATGGTCGACAAACTACAGGAGCTTCTATAAGAGTTCAGAAACTGAAGAAGCAAGGCAAGATATTCTGGTTTGCCTATTATTTTATTCCATTGTTTCAAAAACAACATTAGAGCAACTCCAATAATAGAGCCAAGTGTTTAGCTATAAGTCAAGTTATAAGAGCAAGTACAATAATGGTCTTATAGTCAAGCTAGTCAGCATTTTTGCTGATGTGGAGGAGAGAAGAGAGGAGAGAAATGAGAGCTTGGCTCTCATGCAAGCAACAAGCTGGGCACGGGAGCCTATGCAGTGGTGGGTCTAGATAATAAATGTATGTGAGGAGGAATAGAAAAGAGAATGTGAGATATGATACCACATAATAATAAAAAACTTTTTGTAGACAAATTATTGTATAACTTGGCTCTTATAACTTGACTTATAGCCAAACACTTGGCTCTATTATTGGACTTGCTTTAAGAGCCAAGTTATACAATAATTTGTCTACAAAAAGTTTTTTATTATTATGTGGTACCATGTCTCACATTCTCTTTCCTAATCCTCCTCACATACATTTATTATCTAGGCCCACCACTGCATAAGCTCCCGTGCCTAGCTTGTTGCTTGCATGAGAGCTAAGCTCTCATCTCTCTCCTCTCTTCTCTGCTCCACATCAGCAAAAATGCTGACTAGCTTGGCTATAAAACTATTATTGTACTTGCTCTTATGATCAAGCCTCAAAGATCAAGGCACACGAAATCGGTGAAATAGCGAGTAGATTGGACCATGCTTGTATCTATTAAATGAAGTTACTTTAACCACTCAATCTCTCTCACAGCTTTAAAAGCATGGGCAATGGTCTAAACTCTGAGAAATTGATCCAACTATACTCTTGACTTTCGCAACGGAATTACATTGCCATTTCATAAAAAAGTGGAGCAGAGGGGTTAGTACTGTCACATTGTTTTCTGACCTAAGGTCTCAACCATAATGTTTGAATTCGGGCATGACTAGGTAATGCTTTTGCTTGCTAAAATTTTGTGTCTAGGTGTGACGAAATGACCAATGTTTACAATTGCAAGTTTGACACAAACTTGCAATGGTAAACATTGGTTGAGACACGCATGCCTAATAACCAATGTTGGATTTAACCATGTCTTATCTAGTCGTTAACTAAGTTAGTGCATACGTTAAGTTAATTAGTACGTGTGTTAGTGCATGTGTTTTGTAACTTCATGAATTTCATGAATAGTTCGGATGTGGAATGGCGCGTCATGAAGAGCTAGACATGGCGGGTGTGTCGGATCAGTTATTTCTTTTTCGCATTATAAAGATCAATAGATAAAATGCCGCAAACTAATTCCGGACAGCACAAAAACACTGTTGTCTCGTGAGTTCACTGTTCTCCAGCGAGTCCAGCCATCCGCGAGTGTCAAGTCTTCATGATCGTCACTCGCTTCGAGTACATTTCCTTTGTGGACGTAGCTCGCTTCGAGTACATTTCCTTCGTGGTCGTAACTCGTTTCGAGTACGTTCCTTCGTGGTCATAACTTATTTCGAGTACGAATTACTTCGTGGCCATAAGAGTACTGTTCTACGAGTACTGTAGTAGAGTACTATTCTGTGAATACTGTAGCAGAGTACTGTTCTGCGAGTACTGTGACAGAGTACTATTCTGCGAATACTGTAGCAGAGTACTGTTCTACGAGCACTGTAACAGAGTATGTTCATCCTGAGTAGTTCATTCGAGTACTCATGGTTAAAACTTTCGAGTGCTCATGGTCGAAGTCTTTCGAGTACTCACGGTTGAAGTTTTCGAGTACTAATGGTCGAAGTCTTCCGATCACGTTGTGTGCTCTTCTGACCACGTTGTGTGCTCCGATTTGCCGTAACAAGTGGTATCAGAGTGAGCGTAGCGGTTGATCCTGCCACGATGTCGGAGCATAAATCAAGATTAGGGATGGCAATTGTGTCCGTTTACCCGTATACCCGTGGGTAAATACCCTAATGGAGCTGTGTATGGGATATTTTCTTTATCCACAGGTATAGAAATGGGGGAACACTCTACCCGTTGGGTAAATGGGCACGGGTATGGGTAAGCTCCACCCGTACCCACCCCGCCCGTTTACCCACGATATAGATTGTTATTTATTGTTATAAACTTTTTTGGTAGCTATTATATTTTCTAGCAATAGCTACTGCTTATATGTACCTGTCATTAGTTCAACTCTCAGATGGTGACTCTCAAATGACGGGCTACTGTGGTCCCCGTATGAAAAAGGACGGGTTTATGATCCTCGCATGGAAATAGGGTGAGCATCGACGAGTGCTCGCTCTGCTATACCGGTATAGGCTAAAGAGATAAGAGGGAAATACATGTACATATGCATAATGAACGATTGATAAGAGCTTAAAGAGTTTAAATGGAAACAGATGGCGAATGAAACTGTGATGATTATGGACTGATTTATAAACCTGTTATTTCTTGTTTTGCTTTGTACTTGCTGAGTCTTTGGACTCACCTTTGCTTTGTTGTTGTTTTTTAGGTGTCCGTTGAGGATGTCATGCGTGGGCGGGAGTAGCACATGAATAATTTCAAGAACCAGCAGCACTCATTGTACCACATTTTGTTAGTATATTTTAGACTCTACTAGTATGTTAGAGTAATCACTAAAAATGATGTGATGTATCTGGTCGTAGCAACATAAATAAATTAGTGTTGGCTTAAATTCTTCTTGTTGTTGTCGGAATGGTAAAGTATGAAATGGTGGTAACATTCCGGGCCCAAAGGGTGGGCGGGGTGTTACACTTCAGGACCTAAACTACACAGCCGGCCTAACACCTCAATATATGCTTGAGATGATCGCGATTTGGAACCACATCTCTACCTTAAACCTTCGGAAAGATCTCGAGGATATAATCACTTGGAAGTTCACCTTAACTGGAACATACACTACAGCCTCTGCTTACAAAGCTCAATTTCTAGGGGCAATCAAAACCTCGCTGAACACTCTAATATAGAAAACATGGACATCTTAAAAATATAAAATTTTCGTCAAACTTATCATTCAAAACAAACTATAAACGGCGGACCGTCCGTGTTTAAAAAGATGGTTAAACCAGTTCACTTGCACCAGATGGCCGAATCAGGTGGACGTCTCTCATTAGAAAAAATCCGAGCCTGCGGTCTAATCGCGGCGCCAGATTCCACATCCACGGACACCAGTGAATCTACCGGTCCAGTCTGACACGCACATCTTAAGCTCCGCGAGTCCGACCCCACCCGCAGCCACAGAGCCCCCACGCACCTCATACCACTGCCCGCCACCTTCGTGGCTTCGTGGCCTAACCCCGGCCGACCGCGCCAATCGGTGTTGGGAAAACCTTAACTTCTGTGCAGATTTTGCATTAAGTTCGTTTTCAGTTCAGAAATTTGCGCGTGATTTGCTCGCTTGTAGGCACCACTGATGATAGAAAAGATTTGCGTTTACTTACGCGCTCCAAGGGGCTTGTAGGCACCACTGATGATGGTACAAAATAAGCTATCAGCAACTACAATGCAATTTCAGCTATAAGTCATCAACTATAGTCAGTTAGAGCAGTTTTTTTCTGATATTGATAATGGCAAGAAGGCTACAACACGAAAACAAGTGCCGTTCTGCCTGCATCCTTTCTTGATAATCGGTGATTCCAATGAGTGAAACCATAGTTAACAAATGGATCTCTCATATATGGATCATGCTACTGTTAACTTAGGTTCAAATTAAGCTCCAGCCCTTTTTGAAAGATATCCTTGGAAGAAAACATGCAAAATTCCTGCCTAGCTAGCTAGAGAAGTAGGATAGATTTCGTATGTGTTCTTGCTGCTGGTGGCACAGACCAACCAAAGGTCAGTCCACTTTGTTTGTTTATAGTGATCCTAGCAAATAAGAAGACCATGACAAGCGGATCGAGCACCTCCTATCGTGCCACCGATGATTCTCGACACCACTGCGAGTTGTGGTTTGGAGTGAAATGTAGAAGTTTCAGAGCTCTCTGCCTTGCCTGATGAGCAGAATTCCTTACAAAAGGAAACTGCTTGCCTACCTTGTGACATTGGGCTCCTACAGAAGCAGGATAAGTACCTGATGTTGCCTTCCTAGCTAGTGGCACCAACTAACCATCGATCGATCAACTCGCAACGAATAATTTTTGCCTGCTGATACTGATCAGTTTGTGTCTTACAGACAGTACATGTGTGGGACTGTTCTTTTCCCAGCTTTGATAAGATTCTGTTCGTATTGCCTTCTGCTTTTAACTTTTACTTAGAAAAATCAAAAGTCAATACGAACACCTAGTTTTTTAAAGCGATTTCTCCACTCCTCTCGCTACCGTCTCACTTCGGGGATAAGGTAGGAGGTCATAGATACATCACACACCCTCACTCCTCTCACTCTCGCCACGTACATGTATCTCTTCCTCACTTTCCTCACCTCTCACGCTCTCATTGTTTACTTTCTATCAAAAGTTATCGGTAAAAGCTAATATAAACACCTGTAACACCGATCACCAGACCCTCGAGTCCATGCTGCTTGCCCGGGTTACCAGCCGAGCAGGAAAGATTCTGCCATTTATGTCTCCGGAATTCGCTGCCAAATTTTGACCACCACAAGTCCGGAGAGTTGCTTGGATATCCTGCACATACGCCACACATCTGTACGGCTCACAACGCTTCTGCATTGAATTGCACACTCCGCCCAGTTGGGAACACGTTGCAAGTCGGCAGAGGAGCCGTATAAATCTGCACTGAGATAGCAGAAACATCTTATATATGTAACGGTTCCATAAGCAGATCCACAGCAGATAGTTAATTTCGGCTTGATCTCCAGTGACTGTCCACAATGAAGACTGAACTATACTGGCAGTCACAGGCAATGTCACGTTGCAAAGCGTGCTCTCGTAAGAACTGTCATGAGAGACTTCCACAATTTCATTCATGCCTTCCTTGCACTTGTAGCGATGTGATTCAAAAAAAAATTTCTTGCAGGCCTCCCGAGATTGATGGAATCTGACGAATCCGCTGTCCTGCGACGCTCCGCGCATGCCGAACCGGACGCCGCCGGTGTTCACATCCCGACCAGCCGCTCCGCCGGGGAGCTGGTCTTCAGAGTAAGTCGATCGTCGTGTCACCGGATATTGTGATCAAGCGATGTGAAGCACGATTCTGAACAGTTGCGTGTCAGTGTAGGAGCGGCACGGCGACCCGATCTCCATGGCCTCCCCGGACTCGCAGTTCCACGCGCCCGTGCTCCGCGCGGCTCGCCCGGTCTCCATCAGCCTGCCGTCGTCGCCTACCGGGTTCGACGTCGCTAGGACGGAGGTGGAACTGCAGCGGCACGCCATCACGGACGCGTCGCGCATGCTGCCGCTCCCGGCGCGGCCCGGGATGATGGCCGTCGCGTCCGCGCAGCCGGACAAGGTGGTGTTCCGCTCCCAGCCGATCCCCGCCGCAGCCGCGCTGCCCCAGGCCAGGAACTCGCAGGTGCACGACGACTCGAGCCACGGGAGCGCGCCGCGCATGACGAGGAGCAAGGCGCGCAGGGACACGAGCTACGACTCGTTCAAGACGTGGTCCGGGAAGCTGGAGAGGCATATCACCACCCACCTACGAGGCGGCGGGCAGCAGGAGGAGGAGGAGGAGCCCGAGGAAGATCACGCCGCGGCAAGCAGCCACCCCAACTCCTCCATGCCCAGAGTCCAGCGCTTCTTCGCCGCACTGGAAGGCCCCGAACTCGACAAGCTCAGGGTACATCAGTACATCACGATCAACGCTTTCCACGTCTCAGATTGATCCAACTGTGGTTTTACGTACGTAGCTAACGTGCTGTTGCCAATCTCATCCTGTCGTGTCAGTCGTCGGAGGAGCTGGTTCTGCCGTCGGACAAGACGTGGCCGTTCCTGCTCCGCTTCCCGATATCCACCTTCAGCATGTGCCTCGGCATGAGCAGTCTGGCGATCCTGTGGAAGAAGATCGCGATATCGACGTCGACGCGGTTCCTGCACATCACGCTCAAGATCAACCTCGCTCTTTGGTGCATCTCGGTCGCGCTCATGTGCGTCGTCTCGTCGCTGTACGCCTGCAAGATCGTCTTCTACTTCAAGGCCGTGCGCCGCGAGTACTACCACCCGATCCGGGCCAACTTCTTCTTCGCGCCGTGGATCGCGTGCCTGTTCCTGGCCATCGGCGTGCCGCAGCTGGTCGTGGCGAGCCTCCCGCACTGGCTCTGGTACGTGCTCATGGCGCCCATCGTGTGCCTCGAGCTCAAGATATACGGGCAGTGGATCTCCGGTGGCCAGAGGCGGCTCTCGCGGGTGGCGAACCCGTCGAACCACCTGTCCATCGTCGGCAACTTCGTCGGCGCGCTGCTCGGCGCCATGATGGGCCTCAGGGAAGGGCCCATCTTCTTCTTCGCCGTCGGGCTCACGCACTACATCGTGCTGTTCGTCACGCTGTACCAGAGGCTGCCCACGAGCGAGACGCTGCCGCGGGATCTCCACCCGGTGTTCTTCCTCTTCGTGGCAGCGCCGAGCGTCGCTTGCCAGGCCTGGGCGACGATCACCGGCGAGTTCGGGTACGGCTCCCGGATCGCCTACTTCACCGCTATGTTCCTCTACGCGTCGCTGGTAAGCACGTCGTACGTAGCTAGTGTCCATCAAACACGCAGCCTTGATGCGTGCATGCATGCTGTTGAATCACTTGATGCATGCATGGCATTGCCTAACTGCTGCGTCGATCTCTTGTGGCGTGCCGTTGCATTGCAGGCTGTTCGGATCAACCTGTTCAGGGGGTTCAGGTTCTCGCTGGCGTGGTGGGCGTACACGTACCCGATGACGAGCGCGGCGATCTCGTCGATACGCTACTCGTCGGAGGTGAAGAACGCGTTCACGCAGTCGCTGTGCATCGCGCTCTCGGTGCTGGCGACGCTCACGGCGACGGCGCTCTTCCTCACCACGCTGCTGCACGCCTCCGTGCACCGCGACCTCTTCCCCAACGACATCGCCATAGCCATCACGGAGATACACGAGCACGACAAGGGGGCCACCGCCGCCGCCAGAGACCTGGAAGCTGCAGCTGCAACGACGACATTCTAGACGACGCCGGCTGAACTTGCGCATTGGGTAGTTGAGTTGAGCAATTTGTGAGCGCGAGTACGTGTTGCATTCGTGGATGATGGTGGGTCGCCTCGATCGACGTTAATTCGTGGAAGAATTCGAGCGTTTTCTGTGTGGTTGACTGCCGTGCGGGGCAGTGCGGCGCGGCCGGATCAACACGTCGTGTGATCATGTGAGAGTGACACAGCGAATTCGATGCGGTACTAGATCGTGGCACAAATCCGTCTTTGTATGTACATTATGGATGGGACGGCTGAATAAATCTCTCTCTGTATGTGACATTATTATCGATCACCAAGGAAGATTGTGATTAAGAAGTAGCATCGTTTCATCTCGGACTAGACATTACCCAACCTGTGAAATATGGTCACGCCTTTTCGCCGTATGAGTAACTGGTGTTTGATATACACGCTACTACACCAAACTTTGGCCAGTGTAAGTATCTGCAGTTACGATCGATATCTGTTCAACGTACATGGTAGCCTTCAAATTTTGGTTCCATGTCCTGTTTGACAGGATTTGTTTTTGTGAGAAACTGCCCATGCAGCAAGGGCCAGGGTAGAGGGCCGAACAGGCCCATGGCCTCGCAAAATCACATAGGTCGGCGACGGCCTAACGCTGGATTGTCGTTAGGGCCACAGTTGGGCTGCGCTCGAGTCGTGCCGACCCGATCTACGTCCATCCGCACACGGGATGTTATTACAGACCAATCCCTAGTCCCTGCGGTCCTCGCCTGTCTTGAGATTGGAATTGAATACCTCCAAGTTTAACCTGTTGCGCTTGTCTTGTTTTAGCTGCTGGAGTACTTACAACTCGTAGTATCTGTCTTGTTTTCCCTCTTGATTGTTGACCTGGCAGTCACTGATCCAATCCAGCGCATAACTCCCTGAATAATCCAGCCCAGGGCATAATTCCCTCTGGATCTTTGTCGGACGATCTTAGCAGCCCCAGCCAAGGAATTACTTCAGAAGTTAAGCCTCTGCTACATGGAGTAACTCCCTGACCCCGCACAGCAGGGCAGAACTGATCGGCAGCTAAAAGACAGGCGAGAAGACGTTAGCTAGCTGGTGATACGGCAGGACGGACCAGGCGATCAAATGGCGTCGCGACTGCTCGCAAAAGCTGGGGGAAAGGCCATCCATTTGCTTACGCGAGCAGAAGCCTTCTGCTTGGCGCCTCGTTGAGGTAAATATAGGGGATGGCTAGCGCGTACGGTTCAGCTCAGGATAGAGCTCAATTGGATCGACCGATGCATGCATGCAGAGTGGCCGGCCGGCATGGTCCCGATCGTGCTAGCGATTGATCCCTTTTTCCATGACTTTTTTGGCGGAGGCCATGCTGCTGATCCAATAGGTTACATCCCTGTCACTCTGACTTCGGATTCTATGCGCATGAGATGATGAATCCCATGTATGATGTTTTCTTCCTAACAATCATCCAAATTTCGGACCGTTGGATTAGAGATCCAACGGTCTTTTTTTTTGGAGGGGGGAGAATTTTTTTTGGAGGGGGTGAATTTTTTTTTTGGAGGAGGTGGGGAGAATTTGTGGCCCTTGGATCTCTAATCCAACGGTCATAAATCTGGATGATAGTTAGAAAGAAAACATCCGGATGATGTTTATCCATACCCATAAGTTTTACATGCATGCACGAATGTGATGCGCCTTTGGGGCCTTGAGAATGTGCTAAAGCCGGGTTTTTTTTTTTGCGTGTATATATACAGGGGTAGAGCCGCTGGCTGCCCAGGCTCGCCGGTGACAAGCCATGTACATTCAATTCACCCGCCATCGGCAGACGCCATGAGAGCGAGCTAGCCTGGGTCGGCAACCGTCACGGCGAGAAACGGAGAGCTGGGTGTCGAAAAAACTCTAGGTCTATCACTATATATATATATATATCAGATGGTCTAGAGAAAATACACAACAAACTACTAAAATACCTACAACAAATTCATCTCAATTGTACAACATCGAAAAAATAGAAGGCAACATCGCAACGATGCCTCTTGTTGCAATATCGATATAATGCAACAAAACAAATCACTTTTGGCAATAATCAAGAAAATGTGCTACAACAAATTTCTAAACATGCAAACAAAACCCCACCAAAGAAAGAAGACAATAGTGGCAGCATAGCTCGTAGGAGCAGGAAGTGACCAGCCAGAGGCCTCATCTCCTACGGGCCCAGATCTAACGGAGGCGAGACTGGAGCACACCACCACCTCCCCTACTTGAGCTCAGGAGGCCTCGCTGTTCCACCATGGAGCTCTACCACCATTCCCCCCTCCCCCTCCCCTCTGCTTGGAAGGCCTCAAAGACCCGCCACTACAGTGTGGGGTGGAGCTCCGACCAAAGTTTCCTAGAGGGTGACAACAAGCATGGGGATAGAGGAAGAGGGAGGCGAAGGAGGGAGGGAGGCATGCATGGTTTGACAAGCTCCCGTGCAACGAACTCCAGCCACTAATGATGATGATGAGCCGTAGGAGAGAAGGATGAGCAATGAAGGTAGATAGAGAGAAGAAAAGAAGTAACAAGGAAGAGGTCGGGATAAGATATGAATGGTGGAATTGAGTTGTGACTAAAGTGTACAATGCCTTTGATATTATTGAACGTCTGTCCGGTATCTTTCCCTTAAGTTAATTGAGCCCAGGTGAGTATGATATGATACCACCTGCTACTGATGCTACGTACTAGGGGCAGATATCGAGCCAAATGCCCATCTTATTAAGCTTTTTTCAAAATTAATATAGCTTGATTTAATATCATTTTACGTATAATTTTGAAATACTTTTATAAACGATCTAGCGAACCAAATCAAGTTAAAGAAAAATTCAAATTTATTTAAAATCAATTTATTTTAATATTTAATCAATTAATAAGTATAATTAAAGTAATTTTTAACCGAGTCAACTAATGAGTTTTTTTCCACTCTGCTACGGACGCACTGTTTCAAACTTGTTTGAAAATGAAGGCGGCCAAGTGCGTGCGTTGTGCCCGCAAAAGTCCACGTAGTTCGCAGAATCTGTTGCGGATACTCGCGGCGTGAACAGTTGCTTCCAGGAATCGAACGCGGGTAAGTCCAAAGCGGCACGAGGAATTTGTCCGAATTCCGAGGCGCCCGTGTGGCCGTGTTCCCTTCCATTTCGCAGCGCTGGCTACTACTGAATCATCACCACCTGCTACGGAAGCTGAGGCCATCCATCTGGTATTCTGCTTGCATTGCATATGCATTTAAAAATGGCCATTTTTAAAAAATGCTATAGTACTCCATCCACAAGCTAGCTAAGCTTAATATATACTACAAAATATTCTCTGCTTCTATTTTTTTTCTTTTTAACGAAAATAACATTAATTTTAAAGTACATAAAAAATAAGTAACATCTATTCACTATTTATCATGCTTTAAAAAATTTACAAATCATCATTAGGAAGAGTATAAAAATATCTTCATGTTGGTTTGCACATGCATATGCATGGCATGCATGGCATGGGACAGATCGATCGTATATATACCGTTGGTGACAAGAAGTTGAGCGAACAGTTGCCTCGGCGTTGACGTGATATGTTGAAGGCAGTCTCACCTCCAAAAACTACACAGATCACTGACTGCATGCAGGATCAATATATTCAGCGGTACACTTCCGTAGTTCCATGCATGCATGCATACAATGCATTGCATGTTTGTACTACAAAAGCATACCGTTGCACTGTCGGCTCAATCTTACGTCAACTCAGCTCACAAGTGCAGCATGCATTTCCATAGAGGCCAGAGAGCTTAGTAGAGCTTTCCCCCTTGTTGTACCATGCAAAGCTGGTGCAAAACTAATGAATTGCCACAAGATCTTGCAGCTTAATTCAATATAAGCCTTTTGCGACAGAATCACACGTATGTACGTGCACTGTGGGAGTTGCTTTTCAACTTGGAAAGGTCTTTGTGAGTAGTGAAACAGCAGTAGTAGTGCTAGCTATCTACTACAGTTGTAGGCTGTTCAGGATAAGAGGTCGAAGGGACTATAGAAGCAAAAAGGCCCAACAGGTTGCAGGTGATTTGATGTTGGGGATGAATGCATTTAAAATTTAGTCGATACAGTCCTTTTGAATTCAATGTCCAACAGATAAGTATTCAGGAATTGATCTACAAGGGTGCATGCCTCCAAGCAACAATCTTATGGTCTCAAAACTCTGCATCCTGTCTGCATGCGCTACTGTTGAGAAACCTGTTGGAAGTGGAGTGTTCATTGACTAGATTTTTTAACTGTTGCAAAGTACTACAGACCTTATTATGCAACATTGAAACTGCGTACCTGGATGTATATAGATGCACAGTTAAGGGCATCTTAGTGTATATAACCCAAATGGTCTTAAGGTGGGTCCCATCTAAACCCTAAGGCTGACTCTATAGTGTATATAACCCAAGGGATCTTAAGACGGCCACACTTGGCAGATAAAGAAAAATTGTATTTTAATGCTTGTGGCCAAGTCTTTAGCTTGAGGACCAGCCTTAAGCCTTTTTTGCTTATAGCCTGCTTAAGATCACCCATGTAATGTATAAGGTTGACCTTAAGGTGGCTTAAGACCCTTTATTTTCATATACTACAGATGCCCTAACACGCATGAACCATACAGAGTATTCTGAATTGTGCTCATGGAAGATTGCAGGTTGATTTTTACATCAATTTCCTTCCGTAGCTCTTTGGCTGGACACTAGTAGCCGCTAGTGCTGGTGACTAGGCCACTAGGGCATGGTGTCAGCCTTGAGACCAGAAAGAATAGGAATGAATGAAGCTATGGAGGCCCATATGGCCATCTGACTGAGTAACTGAGTTTTGCATAGATGAGAAAAGCATGATAGTAAATAGAGGATAAGGACATATAGCTGCTCCCAGTAATGTTTGGACAAGGACTCCGAGCTAGATAATTGAATGCAGCATCTATCATTGCTCAATACATGCATGTCCAACAAGCTAGCATTTTGTAATACTCTACCAAGGGCAAGGATAGGGGTGCAGAGTCCATATGACAGCTAGCTATATATACTGTTGGATTAACAATTCTTCGAGATTCTTTATGGAGACATACAGTATGTTTTAAGAAAATATATCTGTGGACACATTAAGGGCTTCTGAGCAGTGTTCCTAGCCTGTGCAGCCAGTGTGGCTGCAGCAGAAGTGCAGAGATAGTAAAGGAAGGAGGTGGATGAGGCAGAGAAGGCCTTGGAAACATACTCTTTGCTAGGAGAAATAATGAGGCCATCCATTTCAAATGCCGCAAAGCAGAAAGATCCTTCTTTTACTACGGCTACTCCTACTTTCTTGCAATATAATACATGTTTGATTCCTTTGGATCCAGAGCTAGTAGAGATCAGAATGCAGCATTCATGGCGATCGGATCGGATCGGTCTGGAATGTGTAGCTGAGCACGCATGTCTGCTAGCGGCAGAACATCGTTTGGTGCTCCTCCTCGGTGCTCAAAAAAATTACTTCTGTACCAAACGTATGGTTCTATACTAAATTAAGTAAACTCACCAATATTAAATACAATCACATATGGTTTTAATACCGCAGATGATTCATAGTGAAAACTGTCTATAATATTGCAAAATATCATAAATGGTTTTTATTTAAACTGTCTGTGACATTTCACAGACGGTTTGTATTAAAAACTGTATGTGATATTATCTCATCACAAACGGTTTGTATTAAAAACCGTCTATGATATTTTGCCACCCGCTATATTCAAACTTTCAAACTGAAGCGTCGCGACCTCGGTTTCTCTACCCAAATACCCTTATATATGCCTCCCCCACACGTCTCCCCAAACACACTCCAAACCAATCCACCTGCTAACTCCCCCAAGCCGCCGATCGAAGCGCCAACCATCTCCCCTGAGCTCCTCCGCGTCTGATTGTGACACCACGGTTCGCTATAGAAGGCACTCTTGTCATAAGAGTGCTTTCTGCAGTGTTACCGTCGTGACACAACGGTGACGCTACCGCCTCCTCTCTTTCGTCAGCACCAGTACTTTGTCATACCCCCATTCGATTCCCTCTTCTCTTTTCCTTGATGCTTGGATGGATATGATGCATGTAAAAATTATTTGTTGATGCCTTAGTTCTTGCATGTGATGCTTGGATAGATATGATTAGGATGATCTTGTTCTAATAAATAGGTCTGCTTTGTTCATCTGCATTTTTTAATTGCACTGTTATATAGCACAATTAACGCAAACAGTGCAATCAGAAAATGTCGATGAACTAAAGGATATCTATTTTTAAATTCGATCAAAACTTATCACAGACAATTCTATTTAGAAACCGTCTGTGATAATATACTATCACAAATAGTTTGTAGTAAGAACCGTCTGTGATAATATACTATCATAGACGGTTCGTAATAAGAACCGTCTGTAATAATCGTTATCACAGACAATTCTATTTAGGAACCGTCTGTGATAATTGTATCACAAACGGTGCACAAACGGTTGAAAAAACCATCTACAAGGATGTTTTCGAACCGTTTGTGATGAGTTTTTCTGTAGTAGTGATACTAGACTAGAGAGTGTAAACTATAAAGCATTTCCTAACAATATAGATCAATGCATCTACTGAATTTCATTGGGGCATGCAACAATTTTCTTTGTGACAAAGCAACAGGCACATACATATGACTTGCCTATAACAACAATCACAAACGTACAAGGTTACCTATACAGTATTAATGAGCATAAAGAAGTTCCTATAGCAATTACAGTTCATGGCTACAGGAGGCTATGCCTGGTACATTGAATGATATTTTTTTTCGAAGGAATGATACATTGAATGATATCGATTGAATTGCCTAGGCTGTTACTCTAAACTTCACTGTTTGCCTGCTGAAACCTATTTTTGTGGCAACGTAGCTACAGCATTGGCACCCCAGATCTGGAAACGGGGTCCACTGGGTTCCCCTCTGCTTGCATACATCCACAGATTTTTAGGCAGCTGTTTCTGTTTATTTCTTCTGAAATAGAGTAAGTTCCTTGCAATTTGCAAGCCTGCAGCAGCTAGCCTTGTGTCTCCCCTCTACGTGTAACCATTCAATGCGCTAGCTAGACCGTTACAGTAACAGGACAACATTTTTACTGGGCCGGGGCAGATCGAGTTCTGTGATTGGGTTTACTCGAGGGGAAACTTGAATCCCTCGGATTACCATTTTTAATTTGGTTGAAAAAAAAATTACTGCCTACCGGTTGTTTTTCTAGGTGATCTCATCTCGTAGGGTTCCATTCGCCGGCTGCTCGGCGTAAGTTTATATGACCTCGGTCGATCCATGTCTAAGTATAAATAAGTAGATTATCCGCCTCCGTCTGGCGAGAGTTTCACCTTGTAATACGTGAGAGAAGTATCAAGCGATTGATAATAGCATTGTAGGTCTCTGAATCTCGTTCCTAATACGCCAACGGCAAAGGAGGACCACGAATGACAGGGCGCCTCTTTTCGCGCGCATGCAAACACGAGCCTTAATTTCCACGCACTCACCACCCTGAAGCCCACCACGTACAGAGGCGGTGTTTATCACTGTGGATTATGCGCCACAGACATGTGCGTACGGAACCCGCCACGGCATGCACGCGGTGAAGTGAACAGCGGCTTGATCGCGGCGAGGTGACTGATGGATGCGTACGTGCGCGCACGGCGCGTCTGCCGCCCTCGCGGCGAGCAGCCCAGGTGAGGGCCGGACCTCCACCGAAACAGCGCCTCCACTCTCCGCTCCGCTCCGCTGATGGTGCAGAGATAAGGCGTGCAGCGCGCGCGCGGCCCCCGTCCCATCTTGCCCTCCATTGTGGAACTCGGCGAAGGAATGGCACGGCGCGCGCGCGGCCGGTACTGGTATGCTGCCTGCCTGCACTGCACGTAAAAGCCCCGCTAAATTCGGCTTGAGTTTTTAGTTTTTAATTTATTTTTACTATTTCTAAATTTTATTTTTTGACTTTTTTTGAGCATTGTGATCGGTTCTTTTTCCCGTATTCGTTTGCAATATCCGTGATGGACTAACCTGTTTTTTATTTTTATATTTTTAAAATTTAGTTAGCCAAATAAGTCACCATCAGCTACAGTATAATTTCAGCCAACTACAGTACAATTTCAGCTGTAAACCGGCTTACATTAGCCCAATCGAGCGGCACCAAAAACGCGCATACCATAAGTGCATATGGTAAATAGTATGTACTCCCTCCTGTACACCAATGAACTGGCAAACACAATGGCAAATGGAATTTTTAAAAATAATTAATTTTTAATTCAAAATTATAGTATTATACATGTGTTTTTTTTTGCAGTTTTTAATATATGTTGCTACACGGTTGGGCAACTTGGGCTAGTCGCCCAACCGTTGGGCAACATGTGACCAAATAGCCCAACCGTTGGGCAACAAGATCCTAGTCACCCAATCTGGCGACTAGTCCAAGTCGTCCAACCGTTTGGCGATTTAAATAATAGTATAATTATTTTATTAATCCAATAGAAATAATTGTGGGGGGAGAAAATGTCATTTTTTGTACGTATTATATTTAACAAATCTTGTTAGTATGTTGTTTTTTATTTGAAATAAAAGGGTAGATAATGTCGGTTGATCTGTTTGTGATTTTCGTACATTTTAAAGGGTACAAAATTTGTTAGATTCACAATAACATTATGTAATCGTCGTATGTTGTTGTAGTGCGATAAATTTCTGAACAATTTTGTGAGGACGATTGAGCCAGTAACGATCCGTAAGTAGAAAAGTAAGTTATATTACAATGCAATAGGCAATTCATACACAGAAAAGGAAGAACCACTATTTGGCACTAGCTACACCACTCGCAGCACCTCCTTCGTAGTCGCCACGTTCCGCCCTCGGTTGGTGCCCGCCCGTATGGCCCCGTTTGGCCTTCCTCAATGCAGGGTGTGTAGGATCAAAAATACCGACTAGAGGGGGGTGAATATGAGGTTTTTAAACTTTTCTTGTTCACTTGATTAATTCTTCACAATTTTAACTAGCAAGAATGAAGAGCAAATAAGCCTATGCAATTCTAGTTATCAAAATAGCAAGCCTAGCTCTAAACAAGCAAATGATCACAATGATATAAATAAGTAAGAGCTAAGAACAAGTGAACACAACCGATGTTTTACCGTGGTGTTAGGAAACTTGCCGGTTTTCCCTAGTCCACGTTGAGGTAAGCTCGAACGAATCGAACCGGCTCCACGAATTGAGCCTAGTCACCTCGATCATATTGGTAGCCCTTTCCCTCTCCGGGTAGGCGAGCTCCAAGCCTTCACAATTTGCCGGGCCTTCTCACAACCTTCTTGAGAAGATCACCGAGCCAATCTCCGCCCAATCGTCCAAGTGCCGGCAAGCACTAAGAGTAATGAATCCCGGGCTTCACTTGAATGCAATTCTTGTGCTAAGTGGATCAACAAATGAATTTCTTGCACTAATTGCAATACCACCCCAATTTAATGCTCAATGAGAGAAAGAGGATGGAATGAATGCTCTAGGGCTCAACAAATATGCAATGAGTCTCTAACATTAGCCCTTGTGCAGTGGTGGGGGTATTTATAGCCTCCACCAACCAAAACTAGCCGTTTGGCACAAATTCCTGAAAAATTCAGGATGAGCGGTACTACCGCCCCCAGGGGCCGGTACTACCGCTACCAAATCTTCGCGCCAGAACGGCTATGTCAGAGCTCTGCAGTGACCGTTGGATTTAGCGGCGCGGTACTACCGCCGTTGTAACTTGCGGTACTACCGCTCTCCGGTAGTTCCGCAAAGTCGGCGCGGTACTACCGCTCTGGCCCAAATCCGAAAGGTCCCAAAATTTGGCGCTCTCTGGAAAAAGACGTCCGCTCTGAAACCGGATCTTCCGGACTCCGGAAGTACCGCACTGAGTAGCGGAACTACCGCACACAGCGGTAGTTCCGGCGTTGAAATCGCCGGTACTTCCGCTCCAAGAAAATCCAGACTACATCCGGAGGTTTCTCTCGGGGAAAAACATTCCGCTCATCCTCCGGATCTTCCGGGCTCCGGAAGTACCGCTCCATAATACGGTACTACCGCTCGGTGCGGTAGTTCCGGCGTTCAAGTGGCCGGTACTTCCGTTCCCGCAAGAGCTCAGGTGCATCCGCGGTTGCTCTCTGGAAAAAAAGGATCCGCTCGAAAAACGGATCTTCCGCTCGCCGGTACTACCGCATCTGGGTGCGGAACTACCGCTCTCCGGTAGTTCCGACGTTCAAAACCGCGGTACTACCGCCCTTCCAGACAGAGCACAGACTTAGTTTTAAAACGGATTTTTGATGAATGCAAGTATGTAATGTTGATCCAAATGGTACAAAATTTGTATTCAAGCTACTAGCCACGATCTCTCTTGATGGTACGATTATCTACCCTATAATCCGGTCTTCCACCATTCACCTAAAGACTGGTAAAAATAAAAAGAGGATCATATGCTAAGTAAACATTTGTCTTGAGCCAATTTGAGTCTTCATATATATCCTTTGGCTTGCATCTTGTTGCACATATGTGGACTAGCCCTTCGCATGCTCATAAGACACGTTAGTCCCATATTAACATAATTTCATTAATTACCAAAATCATTTTTTGGCTTAGATGCTTTCATGGTGTCAGCGCCCCAACAGGATGAGGCGGTTAGGAGCCCTGCTGACCTGTGCTCCCAACACCTCGGGGGTCGACTCCACCTGTGGCTGCGTAGATACTGGAGCATCACTAAGCTATGACCCGAAAAGAACCTTGACGGGTGTAGGCTAACGGGCTCCCCTGACCTCCGCCAGGTCGTCCGCAAGGAACTCACTCACGTCCACTAGGAGATTCTCGTAGAGCAATAGCTAAACTCCTGGCCGGTACGCCATACCTGCAGGATAGGTATTGTTTATTCCTGCACTATATCGATACAAAAAAAACCTCAAGAGACGAAATATACATTCCACATGGGGCATGCCCTGTAGCCAACTGTTGAACCCGCTATAACCGCCCTAGACGAACAATGTGTGCTGCCCTGCCGATGCCAGGTAGGGGTCCACGGACGACGACGGCGTCAGTGTGTAGGTATATGCACACGCTGACCCACCATCCTAGCTTGGCGGCGGCGGTGGCGGTACTCGGGGGTACGCAAGTAGCCACACTAACCCTCTGGCCTGGTCAGGCGCTGGCGAGGCCCATGCATGTGGCCCTCTAAAGCCTAATACCTGAGTCAAAGGACATGTTAGCCTCAGTGTGCACGTCAACGTGGCCACCTCTAGGAGCGTCCTACATGACGAGAGGGTGAGGACATGCCTCGACGCAACGTAGACCTGATGGACAATGTGCAGCAGCTCATCGTGCATCACCTCCAAACCGTGGGCGACACTGTCCATGATTGACCCAGTGTCCCTCACAATCTCGGTGGTGATGTCCGGCTACAAAAAGTACATGAAAGCGTCAAACTAGTAATTATGATAACCATACTCAGAAATTTCGAAGCACGAGAGTACCTACCGTGAGGGTGAAGTTCCACGCTAAACGCACGTGGTATGTGTCAGTTGGTGCTGGTACATGAGCGGAGGGAGGGTCAACGACCCGCATGAACATGGTGCATATCTGGGGAGCGTACCAGCGTAGGTACTCATCATACGCGCTAAGGTCATATGCAGTGCCCTCATGCACAAAGTCCTGGAGTGCCTCCGCCCACTCCTCCACCCATGGCGCCATCTTCACGGCATAGCTCTCTCGCTCCACCCCTCTTATTGTGTCTGCAAAACGTACAATTGCAATTAGACGACATATAACAGAACTACAAAAAAACATATGGACATGTGTTGGGTGTAACTCACGTGTGGACCAAGTTAGAAACCTGACGCCTAACGGGGACAGGAACAACCTGGTGGAGGCCAAACTGGCACATCACCCTGTGCACCGCGTAGTCCTCGACGAACACACTGAAGACGAGCTTCTTCCGCGTGAGCCAGTACGCATGGTCGCACAAGCACAGCGACGAGAGGGCGGCAGGGTGCGGTCCACCATCTCCTGACCAGAGTACAACTCCTAGAACACATCGTCAGCGTTGAGACGGACGAGGTGCTCGACGAAGTTGTCGTACACATGAGTGACCTGCAGGTTTGCAAACTATACTTGCGAGCCATAACAGTGATTAGAATGGATGACCCATAAAACCTGTATAGTAAAGATTCAGGAGAGTACGTGCCCGTCTACGGCACCAAAGGAACCCTACAGTAGGCCGGTCCATGACACCCCCATGGTACATGTCTGTGCGGTACGGACCGCTGTCAAGTAGCATCGGCCGTCCGAGGGGAAAGCGCTCGACCGACCACAACTGCAACAGGAGGGGGCAGCCTGTGAGGGTAGGGGTTGTCCTCATCTTGCGGCAAGCGTCGCACATGCCGTGGTACGTTGCGGCAAGTATAACTGATCCCCATCTGACGTGCACCTCCTCTCCGTCGGTGATGGCCCTTGCATACCGTGCGATGCAGGCGTCGATGGACTCATCGTGGCTGCTGGAAAACAGTACCCAGCCGAATAGCTACAGCAAGTATGCCTCTAGGTGCCGTGACACTTGGTACTCATTGGCGTCCGGGTCCATCCGCTCAACCTATGCACAAACGAAAAATTAGTAAGTCCTTCATATGATAAGGATAGTGCATCACTAAATAGGAAAAATTGATAGCATACATACCTGGAACTGCGAAAGCCACCAAATGAGCGGGCCATGCTTCTATCGCACCGGGAAGGCGTCGTACGCTAGCACGGTCTCAGCCGGAAGAACCCCATCAAACCTGTCCAGCAAGTCATCGTGCTAGTTGGTAGGCTTATGGTCGGGTTCTTCTGGGTTTAAACTTATCTTATGTTTATACTGTCTACAGTAACTAATTTTTAAACGGTGTGTTTTTTCAAAGTCGGGTTAATAAAAAAATTATAGTAAAAATATACTGATTTCAGCTGTACCAGCTAAAATCATATATGACTATTTTTCTCAACGTACTATCTTTCATAAACAGTCAGAATTTAAATATTTAAATAATAAACCATAAACCACTAAGCATTAAAGAACTCATCCTGAAGGGATGTTTAAACGGCTTTTGTAGCCTGGAGGTGAAGTACATGCGTCCCAATAGCTCAGGACCAAATAGACCTTTCCTAACGAAAATCTTACAGGGCTAATCTCTGTCGGCGCATCCCTAGGCCGAGAACAGTCGACTGCATGAACGAGATTCGTCACGTGTCCTACTTTTCACGCACGGCTCCTAGTGCGCGTACTGGCCTCCGCACCGCACCGCACCGCGCACGCTAACCATTTCCAAAACGCGACGTCCCTAGCAACACTTCACTCCCGGTCATGTTCGTTGATCTCCGACATACATATATCTCCACATTTTTACCTATAATTTATTAATATCATAAATAATAATTATTGAGGATGTCAAAAATCCATAAAAGCAAAAAAAAAAGTTGAGCAGTGCTTTTATATTTTTTTCTCTAATAAAAATAATACTAATTTCAAAACAAAATAAGATAAATAATATCTATCTACTATTTACCGTGTTTTAAAAATTCTGCAAATCAAAAGCATAGGAATACCTTAAAAAAAGGTTATATATATCACTGGCTCCCCGCTAGTGAGCTCTCCTGCTTCAAGAACCAACGCGTACGGCGTTAGTGGCTAAGCTATCACTAGATCAATGGATCATGGCGGTGGCAGGAGCAGCAGCCGGCTCCGGGACCGGCTGGCCCGGATGTTCCGGCCGGGCTCGCTGCTCCGCTCGACCTGCAACAACACCACCGCCTCCACCTCCGCCTCGTCGTTCTCGGCTGCCGGCGCGGCGGGCGGGGTGTCGACGTCGTCTAAGCCGCCGCCCCCGGGCTCCACCTGCTCCTCCAGCCGCGCGCTCCTCTCCGCCGACGCCGCCGTCGCCCGTGACAGGGACTCGTTCCTCGCCTCCTCACGCCGCGACTACGCCTCCGTCGTCGGCCGCACCGAGTCCTTCTCCACCGCTCTCGACCGCCTCCACCGCCGCGCTGGCGTCGCGGCGGCTCCCTTGCCACCTGCCCGGTTCTCCGTCGGCGCGCCGCCTCTGCTCGAGAGTAAGAGGAAGGATGAGAAGGAGAAGAGCCCTCGCGATGCTCACCAGTACCACCGCCACCGCCTCGGTGGCGGCGTGAAGAACGACAAGAGGAAGAAGCTGCTCTCCAACAACCCCTACGGCTTCAGCAGCTCGGACGACGACGCCGACACCGACGGCGACGACGTCTTCAGCAGCGATGCCGAAGAGCGCGGCCGCAGCGGCGCCAAGAAGCAGGGGGAGGCGGAGGCCTTCTTTTCCTCCTCGAGAAGCTTCTCCTCCGACTCCTCCGAGTTCTACACCAAGACGAAGAATAAGTCGTTCAAGAAGCCCCCTGCCGCATTGGCCCTCAAACCGCCGCTCCCTCCGCCGCCGCTGCCGCCGAGGGAGAGGGGGCAGCGGCGCAAGCGGCGCGCGGCCAGCAGCTGCGACACGTGCGGCGTGAGGGACGGGTTCCGGCCGGTGGTGTCGGCGGCGGAGGAGCAGGTGCGCAGGGGTTTCGCGGTGGTGAAGCGGTCGAGGGACCCCTACGCCGACTTCCAGGTGTCGATGGTGGAGATGGTCGTGGGGCGGCAGCTCTTCGGCGCGGCGGAGCTGGAGCGGCTGCTGCGGTCGTACATCTCCCTCAATGCGCCGCGCCACCACCCCGTCATCCTCCAGGCCTTCTCCGACATCTGGGTCGTCCTCCACGGCTGCTAGCTCACTAGCTCAGCCAAACCACTCCGTTTAGCCCCCACGACGCTTAATTAACTAGAACTATCTTAATTAATCATGTCACGGATGTACGTGTTGAGCTTCTTATGGTGCGCTGTTCATGATTAATTAGAGCTATCTTAATCAACTCCATCTTAGTTTTGATCCTAATTATAATTTTCTCTGCGCCTCTGTGTAATGTACTACTGTTCTTGACTCGACTCAGTGTGCTAGCTAGCTAGCTTCTGATTTGGAAGTGGATTTGGATTGACCAGAGAGCGCCCTGGGATTGTTTGCTAGCTAGAGGAGCTGTACTACGTTTGATTTTTGGGGTCAATCATTTGGAAATCATGATGGCATTACAGAAACCATTGGGCTTGCACTTCCCTTGTGTATACCACTATAATCCTGTTTGTGTCGGCAGCTATTGGGTCGAATGCTCGTCAATTTAAATTTGAAAGCGATCGATCAATATTCAATCATCCTTGTCTACCAACTGTATCATCTATGTCGCTCAAACAAAAAAAAATGTATAATCTAGACCGAGTAATATGGTTAACCAGGTACATCAATATGGAACTACCCTACCCTACCTCGCAAAAGAAAAAGGAAGTACCCTGCACAAGATGGTCTTTTCAAAGAAGTTTTTTATAACAGTCTCTAATGCACATATGAACTTCGACCCACTTGCCAGTGACGACGGTGTCCATTTTTTTTCAAAAGTTAAGACTTCTGTACGCATAATATAACACTTAAATAAGGAATGTAAGGTCAGTTCAGCGCATATTGACAGAGACTACCTGTCAAAATGGCACTTAAATTGTAGTGAAGTAACCACCTCAGTTTACAGTTCACTACACTTGCTCTGCTGAAAAAGGAGACACAGGGGAGTATCCTGTATCCGGATAAAATTTCAAACGAGTCACTACAAATTCTCCAATGAGTATTACATGGATGAAGATAGAGACAGGCTACATAAATAAGCTCCTGAACCTCCTCAAAAGAATGGAAGAGCCTTTGCCTGCAGTAGAGGTCAAATGGAATGGAAGATGGCAATAGAGTACGCCTTTCTACGCGCAAGTCGATCACTAGCTTGGGATTTGAGCCTTGCATTGCTTCTCTCCCTGCCTAGCTTTTCTCCCCCGTCGTCTATCAGATCCGAATCAAATCAAGGGACGTGCTATTAGAGCAGATACAATAAGGTTTAGTCAGCAGGCTATAGCAAATATAATATCAACAAAATCTTACATGGCAGAGAGAGAAAGGAAGAGAGAGAAGGAAGCTGGCTACTAAATTACAGCTAGCTATAGCACGTAAAAATATGCATTTCACTCTCTTACACGTGGGGCCAAATAGTTATTGTAATAGCTACCTTATTGTATGAACTATTTTTTTGAAGGCTATAGATGAAATAGATAAGTATTATAGCCACTAGTTGGCTATACTATTGTACTTGCTCTTAGCGCGACACAAGCAGAGGTAGTGTAGATAGTACCAGTTCGTGATTTGAGTCTAGCAGTACCACTAGTAAGACGTTGGAATTACCTTGGAGCAGGAGCTGCACCTTTCTCCAAGGACTTGGAATTGTGCTGGAAAAGGGGGAGGCTAACTAAATAATAGAGGTAGATCTGCTTGCATTTGAGCTTTGAAAAAGTTGATGGCCTTGGCGCATTCTCCAAATCATGCCATTGGATGTACCCTGTTTGTTCAAGGTGATGGGTTGGGATTAGGTTTGTCGGGCAGCGTTTCCGTAAAAGATTTCAATGCACTTAAGCCTTGTTCTCTTCTGCTTAGAAGGGACACTAGCCAAGATGACCTGAATGCCATGCCAATGCCATGCCATGCCTTTGTTCTGATGTGCAGTATCGATTTCTGAATGGGAGGTAGGAACTACCAGTGGGATATTCATAATCAACGACGTTACTTTGTTAGTTATCATGGCAGCATCATGTTGTATGGATATACGCTTAAGCAGTTGATGCCAAATTTCTACTGAACATAACAGCAAGAACTAACCATGAATGACAGTACTACATTTTTTTCTAGCTAGGCACATGCATGCCTAACTGTGGCATTGACATTTCAGCCGAAACTAGTCCGTTTTAGATACCCCCTTTTTTCAGCATTGCAATCACGTCAGCTCGAGGTGCAGAATTCAAACGCGATCAACGGTACTTTTACTTCTCGAGCAGAAACAAGCATGCAACGCATGCCGTCCTGGGTCTGCGCTGTGTTTGACAATGTTCATATCACTAGTTAGTTCGGTTAAGGTTTATGAAAGACAGCTTGTTTAATATATGCTCCATAAAGCTAGAGTTGGGCAGATAATACTACAGTGTTCTCTCACTTCGAAGCAAAAGGGTAAACAGCTAGCTGCCCCCTTTGACTTGGTGGCTAATCTCCAGTGTTTTCACTGGAACCCTTCCATGGATGCCTCCTCCGGTCAGTCTTTTTAGAAAAAAGAGTTCGGAAAAGGAAAAAAGAGTTCGGAAAAGGAGATCGCTTTTAGTAGTCCTTGGCCGCCAGCCTGAAAGGTCACCTCGGTAGTGGCTTCGACTGTTTCGAGACCTCGGTAGTGGCTTCGAGTTTTTTGCTATGAAAAGCCAATGATAACAAGATCTCTCCGATCCACGCATCAACAGTCCCATGCTTGTAAATTTTTGTGTTGTAATTCAATCCCATGAAAATGCCTAAAATTTTAAATTTTTTATGCATCTTGTTGATGTTGGATTTCGGTGAATCATTATTTGGGGGGTTTTTTCTTCTAGAAACTGAGTTATGAAAATTAATAAAAGAAAAGATATAAACAAAACAAAACAAATTAGAATAAAAAGTGAAATATGAAAAGATCTATAAAGTAGCGCAGGAGAATTTATAGTGAAATTAATTTAGGAAAAACTTGAATCAAAGCTGAAATTCAAAATCCAAATTTATTTGTTCAAAGCAAAATCTGAGTTAAAATTTAAGGAAAGAAATTTCGATAGAAAAATTGAATCAAAAATCAAAATCCAATAATGTAAATTTAAAAATTATAAACCATTTTCAAATCCAGTCCAAATTAAAATCAAATATAAGTTCAATTTGAAATTTAGAATCCAAAATTCAATTGCAAAACAAAAACAACTGGAATTCAAACTTAAATCCAAAATAGAAATACAGTGCCCTGGAATTTCTAAAAGGGGCCACTAAACCCTAATTAGCCCTAATCAAGCTTTAGGATTCAAAAAAAGGAGCAAACATTTTCCCTGTGTAGCCGCCATCACTATTTTTTTCACAGGTTGCCTCTCTCTCTATCCTCTCTCTTTTCAATCTCCCCCACCATTGAGGGGCCGGCTAGGGCCTTGGCCGGTGGCGGCACATCTAGCGACGACGGCCGTGGTCGGCAGAGGCGATGGCGTCGGTCGGTATGAGGCCAGCCGAGCGGCGATGCAAGGCCAGTCGGGCATGTGGTGCGGTGGGCGGCACCACATGGCGGCGGTCGTGGTGGCGGCACAGACGGCGATAGCGGTGCGGGCAGCACGGCGCGATGGCCGGTGCGGCATGCGTGCATGGCGCATGTGGAGGTGACCGTGGCAGCGATGGCCGGTGGCGACGCAGCGTAGGGGACGGCGGCAGAGGCCAGCGGTGGTGGCCGGTCGTTACGCGCAGCCATTGTGGTGCAACTGGCCAAGGGTACGGTCGAATCACATATTTGTGCGGATTTTTGGCTAGCCGTGCAGCGGGATGCCATTCGTGCAGCCGAACGAGCATTCGGTCGGCCTAACGGCGATTCGCACGACAAAGGCTTAGCGAACGCGAATTTTTTCCAGCCGAATGCACTTTTGTCCTTTCTTCCACAAGGTTGTCTCAACCCTGATCTAATTCATTCCTGTTCCACCTTGTAAGTTCGCACGTGGCCACGGAGGGGGCGTTCGGACAGTTGCGCACCTTTGATCCTTTGAGTAGTGTGTCCACCGAGCGTGCTCAAGGCAAGTAACTTACGGCCGTAGCCCGTCTGTTCTACGTTTCACATCTTCTATGATTAATTGTTATCATTGCCATTGAGTATAATTATCATATCACCAAAGTTACCTAGATATTATCATATCACTAATGTTACCTGCTATTATCATATCACTCATGCTTGCCTGGTTATTATCATATTACTAATACTTGCTTGGTTGTTATCATGTTACTGATGCTGGTCTGGTTATAGGCTTCTAATATTGTATTCAAATCATGATATTCTAGGTTGTCTTGTTTCACATGCATTGATGTTTATTAAGATACTCAGTTATTAGTGTTTAGAATTCACACTTAAATCGTTAATAGGGGTAGCGGATGATCATGTTGTAGACTTAAGTTTAAACCACTAGCAATATTTTAATATCAAAGCTTCTATTTTTTATCGTTATGATATTGTGATGTATTGCTGGTATGATTTCTTACGTGAGTCATGACCGATATGTATAATAATTGTTAATTTGACTAATAACCACTTACCACGTAATAAAACTTACTTGGTTGTCACCCTTTGCGTGAGCTATGTTATAATACTACTTTTAGATTAATTCCTAGATCTCTACCACCTTATTGTCATTCCTTATCGCCCTTATCGGGAGTTACGCTTTTCGTTCCCAGCCTTAGCAGATCCTTTCATTTATCATAGCTTTATCTTTGCCATCCCTTAGTTTCCTTAAATTCATATTATATAATCTGCCTATACTGTAAGAGTTACCTTATCATCATATTATCATTTCACGTCGCCCCTATCGGGTATTAGGCCCTTTCATTTTCAGTCTCGATAAATCCTTTCACTTCCCATAATCTTATCTTAGCGTTTTCTTAGTTTCATTAAATTCATACCATATAACATGTTAACAATATAACAGTTACCTAGCCTAGGTTATCCACATATAGGGGAGATTTCCACCCACTTGGTAACGTACGGGGGATCGTACACTTTCGTTACTCGGGATATTACACCCCGTCTATGATTATACAGTCGAGGATAGTGTTGTATCTGACTACTCTCGTATTATCGGGTATGTGTGAAGGTATCACCGGTGCCATTGCCATAACTTGCTACATAACAAATATCTTTATTTCCACAGTTCCTGTTACCTCTATCTCTGTTCGGTATCAGTATTTCCAATAACCTAGTTTTATTGCAATTAACCTGTGTCAATTACTTGCTTACATTACTTGCCCTTTACTGTGTTGCGACCATTGTTGGGCACTTGCTGAGATTTCCAAATCTTATGCTTGCTCTTTCCATTCCCAGGTAAAAGGCCAGTGGAGTGATTGCAACATGCATGGGCAAGCGCACTTGAGTTTACAGCACCGTGGCTTACCACTGTTTATGTTATCTTACTTACTCTTTATTTGGTTGGAAGTGGATCGATCCCATGTTTTAAATATTTATTTCAGCTTCCACTAGTTCTTTAATAAAGTACTTTTAAAGTTTTAATTTCCTCACGATTTCTATTGTTGCTTTTATTATTTATTCTTTACTTTGGTGATGTCGTTGCATAGTAGTATCTCATATAACATGTGAGGTGCTAAAGAAAAAAAATTGGAAAAATAGTGCTGGCCTGGCCCATTTTCTTCCCCCTAGCCCGATCCATCTATTCCAACTGGCCTGACCGGCCTTCTCCTTCCTGGCTCGGCCCAGCCAGTGCCAGCTAGGGATGGCAGTCGGGCCCGATTACACGTTTACCCGTGGGTAAAAACCCTATTAGGGTAGGGTATGTTCCAATTGTTTTGCCCACGGGTATACTAATGGGTCAAATCCTTTGCCCAATGGGTAAACGGGCACGGGCATGGGTAGTCACTACCCATGCCCACTTCGCCCGTTTACCCGCCAAACATGACTGACAAGTGGGCCCCTACCTCCCTGGGGAGTCTTTGGTATATATACACTGAGCTAAAATCTTTAGGGTTTCCAGTTTTTCCACTGCCGCCGCACAACTGCGCCCTCCTCCAGTCCTCCTTCAGCCTTCTGAGTTCTGCCCTCCTCCTTCTCTGGCTCTCTGCGCCGCCGGCCGCCGCCTCCTTCCTCCTCCCTTGCGCCGCCGCCCCTGCCTCCTCCCTTGCGCTGCCGCCCCCCTCCTCCTCCCTTGCGCCGCCGGTCGCCGCCTCCCTCCTCCTCCCTTGCGCCGCCGCCCCCGCCTCCTCCCTTGCGCCGCCGCCCCCCCCCCCCTCCTCCCTTGCGTCGCCGGTCGCCGCCTCCCTCCTCCTCCCTTGTGTCGCCCCCTCCTCCTCCCTTGCGCCGCCGCCGCCGGTCCAGATCCGGTCGCCGGCTCCCTCCTCCTCCCTTGCGCCGCCTCCCTTCTCCCATGCGTCGCCGCCGCCGCTCTAGATCCGCCGCTCCAGCCGAGGTGAGCCTCTCTGTGGTAAATCATTCCTCTCTTGCAGTGAGCCGAGGTGATCTCACTTATTTTTCTTGCAGTGATTATGATGCCCTGTCTGGCTGTCCATTTGTTGAAGTATATATTGTTTGTATATTTGTTGGCGGGCAAACGGGCATGCCCGCGGGCATACGGCGCCCGCGGGCGGCGGGCATGGGCGCGGGTTTTTGCCCGTCACGGGTGGCGGGCACGGGCGCTGGCACGAAAATTGCTCGCGGGCGCGGGCATGGGTATGCAATACCCGTGCCCGTCGCGCCCGACTGCCACCCCTAGTGCCAGCCGTGCTTTGGTCACACCCAGTGCACACCCACGCCATGCACTTCTCATTGCAATGGCTATGCCAGACCTGCTCGCTAGCGCCTTCCGTGCATGCTCGCTACCCGGCTTAGCCACCCCGCGCTTCGCCCCACGCACCCGCGCCCTTGCACCAGCATAATCACACCAGCTCAATACCGCCACATGTCTTGACCGTGTCGCCGCCGGCCTTTGTGTGTGCCAGCTCACATCACCGTAGTCCCATCCCTCATCGGCTACCTTAACTCACTACACGATGCAATGCACCAGACTACCATGCCATAGCTCTGCCGTCGCCTCATGTTGACCACCACTTCAGCGATCACATCGTGAGAGCGCCTTCACCACTGCAACTACACTGCCTGATCCCTCCACATCATTGTGCATGCCCTGTCTCATCGCAGCACTTGTGCCTACATCAAGGTGATGCTAGCCACCATTGCTCTACCACGTCACCCCTCATCTCGCGCCGTGCACTGCCCCTGTCTCCTGGTTGCCTCTGCTAGCTATAAATTCTGCCCGAGCCCCATACTGCCTCCTTACACCTCCAGCTCCATTCCCTTTCACTCAATTGAGCTTCTCCTTGCGCTAATTTCATCAGAATCACCGTCGTTTTCCTCTCCGGCCAAAACCGACCACTGTACCATTGTTTCCTCCTTAGTGAGTCTCCGGCCAATTCCTCGCACTTGAAGCATCTTCTCCTCTCCCTCTCACTCTACCTTCTCTCAATTTGGGCAAACCTCGACCCTAGCTTGCCAATGTTGTGGTCTTTCATTGTGTTAACTCAGGTCAACAATGCCAGCTCTCTCCGAGCCTCGCCAAGCTTCGCCAACCCCTCCGGTAAACTTCTCGTGTCCCTTAGATGCTCTCAAGCCCCTTTAATTGTTTTCCACGCCCTGGAACCATGGCCACCATGGTGACCAACCACAGTAGTCGTTGCATGCTGCCGCTACGACACGCCGATGGTAGCGCCACCTATAGGTGTGGTGCAACCCTGGCACCCTATTATGGGCCATGCTGACAACCATCGCCTTCTCCCTCGTTTGCAATGAGTACAGCAAACCACGCTCTGTTTGGATGAGAGAGAGATTGTGCATGATTAATTAAGCATTAATGATGTCTTAAGCCATAATTAAGTTTGTACTAGTGATTCTCATTAATTAGTAATGATTAGTTACTAACACGTTGAAAGCATCTAGGCCCCTAAAAATAATTTGGTAATTAAAGATAATATTTGTTAGAGGGACTAACATATTTGTCGAGTTAATTGAAAGGTTTAGTCCTAGAATTTGATTGACAACTTGTAAAGGCATGCTATGGATGACAAGAAGATCGACATGGCTTAAGATAAAGGTATAAGTAGTCTAGTATCCTTTTACATTTTACCAGTCTTTGGAGATTGGTTGGAAGACTAAATTTTAGGCTAGACGTCGTACTATAAAGAGAGATCATGGCTAGTAGCTTGAAAGCATTCACTTGTGCCATTTGAATCAATTAAAGGTAATGCATATATTTGAATTTAGATTCTAAAACCAACTGTGCATTCGTAGAAAAAATGGTATGACTATAGTTGAGGGGCGGTACTACCACCCTGTGGTACGACCGCAAGAAAAATATGGTAGTACTATACCCCAGTATGACTGCAAGTTAGTTGGTTGTATGTTATTCCCGGAGAGGTGTATTTTAGAGCACTTTTGCTCCCTGAGAAAATGTTAGTAGCAGTAGTATCAAGCCCTGTGAGGGCAATAGTACTGCACCGATAGTTAACGGCTAGTTCAAAAGCATTTATTGCACATAAAATATCCATTAAAAATTAAGTGCAGTAGTACCAGCCGATACCTGACGGTACTATCGCATTTGCCGAATTTTTAGGTATTTATCCTCAAACGGTCATATTTGAGGGTGAAGGATATAAATAACCTCCCACCAGCTCTTGGACAAGTAAGAGACACTTCATTGAATACATTTGAGCTAGTTGTGCGCTCTCCATCCTTATTTACTCCTGTTGCACACATTGAGTTAGTTGAGAGCCATTCAAGTCCATCCATTCATTTATTGATTCTTGGCACATGAATTCCTTCAAGCAAAGCCCGTAATTTGTTAATCTTAGTATTTGCCGACACCTAGACAGCTTGGATGAGGTTTGCACGATGATCTCTTCAAGAAGTTATGAAGAAGCCTAGTGGAGGAAGAGCAACCCTAGTAGATTGAGGTCTTTAGGCTTAATTTGTAGAGCCAGTCTAATTCATTTGGACTTACCTCAATGTGGACTAGTGAAAACCGGCAAGTCTTCGATACCACAGGAAAACATCACATGTCTCCAATTATGGTTATCACTTGTCTTTACTCTTCCGCATATATATTCTTAGCTATTAATTGAATTGAGTGGATATCTTATATAGTTAAGAATTGTATTTGGTAGAGACTTCACTTTGTGGTGTTGTAGAATATTTAGAGAATTTGCTCTTGACATGTGCTAGGTTTATATATTGTTTGTTGTGATTAAAATTGTAGAACTTAAGAGCGAAAATTTTTAGAACCTCCTATTCACCCCCTCTAGTCAGTTATCCTTGATCCTACACACGTGGGCCCAGCTCATTAAGAATTCTAATTCAAATCGGATTTTAATTGAGTCACTAATAAGTGGGCTATCTTTACTATGCTGGCCCCACCAATCAATCACTCTCCAGTTTTTTTCTTAAAAATAATTTGTAAAGAAAATAAAAACCCCTTGGGTCCCAGATGCCAACCATTTTTAGATTTTACTAAAGAAAAATAATTCATAAACAAATTAAAACTAGGCTAGCCCCACATGTCAGCCTTTGATATAATTTTGAATATGAAACAAACTAGAAAACAAATTAAAATCATGGGTCCAACTGGAAGTGAGACATAGTCTCTCTCTCCTTTATTTATTTTGGGATTTTTCTTGAATTTAAATTTTGGAAAGCCCATTCTCACTATTTTGAATCCAAATTGGATGAAACTTATTTCTATATTCACCCGAAATCAAGATATTTCTTTGGGGGGGGGGGTAAAATCATTAATTTTGGAGTTCATTTGCATTTTCATTTGGATTTATTTGCTTTCTCTGTATTTATTCAATTCTCGTTGCGATCATTTGAATAGACTATGAAGCCCGGAAGGGTGACCGTTTGAGTCCAATCAGGACCCTCAAGAGTAGCAAGCATGTAAGCAAGGCAAATCAATACTTTGATCATTTGGCACCTATATTTTGAATGTAAGTTATGTTGATTTAAATTACTAAATTGCATGCTTTAATTTATTATCCAAATTATATTCATGCTAAGCTTATAGTTAAATCCCCATTGAATAACTATGCTCTCACTCCTTGAATTTGGACATAAAACCTTATCACTCTAGGACTAATGGTAAACATACTAGTGATTAGTCCGTATCTAAGAACCATGCTTAATATTGCTTAGATACCGAGGGCGTTAAATTGCCGTGACATATTTCAAAACATGAAAACTTGGCTTAGGGCAGTCATTGGAGGAAAGCGGCTAGTATGTTGAAATAAATTATTTTATGCTTCCAAAAATCCTAAAACTTGCTTAAATATCTGGACAGATGGTAAGAGGTGTTAGTGCGAATGTAGCATAAGAATATGTGATTTATGGTAGAACTGTCCAAAGAATCGTGAGGTCTTAATCTTGTAACCCATTTGCAAAGACTCGGCGCGGTTGCACCTAGGGGTGGAAAACGGTAACGGATAATTCGTTTTATCCGATATTTGTATCCGAAAAAACACGAATGTGGTAAGTAAAATTCGTATTTGAAAATATGCGTATCCGTATTCGAGAATATTCGTATCCGTATTTGAGAGTATTCGTATTCGCATTCGTATTCGAGAATATTCGTATCCGTATTCGTATTCGAGACTATTCGATTCGTATTCGATCCGTTTCTAGAACCTATGAAAAATCCGTACAAATTTTGTGATTCAAAATTTGAATTTAGGTGGTTTAAAACCGGTAACCGGTCAAAAACCGGTGAAAAATCGGCAAAATCGCTAGGAATCCGTTTTATCCGATATTCGTATCCGAGAAAATCCGTATTCGTATTCAAGAATATTTGTATCCGTATTCGAGAATATTCGAATTCGTATTCGTATTCGCTTTAAAAATATGGATTCGTATTCGTATTTGAGACTATTCGACCGTATCCGATCCGTTTCCATCCCTAGTTGCACTTGCACCATTCAAATGAACACAAGTCATGTCGTTGGATTTAAGCCACTGTGCGGCGCCAGAGAGGCTTCTGGAGTGGGTGGACATAACCCCCACAGTGGTGGAAACCTTAGCGGGTGCAGCCCGTTAGGAAGATGCATTTGTAAAAGTCTTGCAGTGATTTTTTATCTACATGTCTAAGAAAATATATGGAATATAACAAGTTGATTGTCTGCTGTAGATAAAGTGTGTGACCTCTGCGAAGTGAAAATTGTTCAAACAATCGTGCCCACGGTCGTGAGCGGGCATGAGAACTTACTTGAGTTAGTGTCTATTTACAAAATAATCTTTATGAGTGGGATGAAAAACAACGGATGGATGTAACTTTGCATTGAGTTGTCTTAGGTGGATCATGTAACCCAGTGATAAATAATGGATGAATGTAACCCTGATAACCAAACTAGCATATGGTGGAGGTAACCATGTAAAAGGTGGATGAAATCTACACTACTATTTTTGCATTCTTTCACACACTTTAGAAAAATTGGTTTAGTAAAATTTGCTAAATCTCAGAAATTTTCTACTTATTTGTAGCTTTCAAGTGAAGATATTTAGCAAATAAAAGAACCCGAGCCTTTATTTGTGTAACCGTGCATCTATATTATTGTATTATGTGTTCTGACTCGCGGAGCATGGTTATTTGTACTCATCCTCACTCATTCAGTTAACTCGGAACCTATGGATCATGACCCCTACATCTACTATACTGCTTCAAGAACAGATAGAAAAGAATATGGTGAGATTATGATGTTCTCTAGTATTCTAGTCCTTACCCCAGAGACAAACTTTGATGGTGGTTGTATGTACATATATTATTTAGAGTTATAGAAAGGAGTATGATATTATTTACCCCTAGTCACTTGCATATGGCAATGTGTGGCCTTACCTTTTACTTCTTGCTTCCGCTTCCACTTTTATGTAATATAAACATTTGGCCTAATCGGCACGTATTGTAAACTTTACCCATTATCAGTTATTTAAATTCTGATATGTAATATAAGTGTTTAGTTTATATCATGTATAAAATATCTGTGGATTCTATCTACTGATTCAGCGAATAGTAGGGTAGAATCTGGGATTCTGATTGACAAATTCGGTTCGCCAATGCTTTTGCCAATTGCACATCAATCCTAGTACTGGTACGTCCTCTGAAAGGGAGAAGCTTGTTCGTAATGGACAGATCGACTTGCGTAGTTGTGTACGTACGTACTGGCCGGCCTGTACTCTCCGAAGTCTGAAACCTTGTCGAAGCATCTCTTTACGGTTTTAAATCTTTGTCCGTATACATTTGTACGCATCCTGCTTGTACAAGCATACATTCTCGAGATCGAGTCGCGTGAGAAGGCAAGTGTGATACCTACAAACATGAGTCATTGCCGATCGAGCTGGGGCAAAAGGGAAAGCAAGCTGGCAGGCGCCCCGGGTGTGTGCAGAATTCAGGAAGCCGCCACTCAAGATAGCCGCGCAGCGCGGTGTCTGGAAGCCGTGCGCGAACAGGGGCAAGGAGGCCCCGTTCATTTCAGGTTAGAAACTTCTAACTTATTTTTTATTATTTATAAATTTTATTTTTTCTGAACTTTTGGCTATTTTTGAGTTTTTTTACCGGTTCTTTTTTTCCCGTATTCGTTCACGTTGTTAGTAATGGGCTAACATATTTTTATATTTTTATATTTTTTTTAAATTTAATTACGCTAAATAAGACATCTTCAGCTACAGTAAAACTTCAGCCGCTATAGTACAATTTCAGCCATAAACCACAACTTTTTAGCCCAACCGAGCGGGGCCTAGCCGCTGCCGTTTCGGAGTCTGGGATGCCGACGTACGCTGCAGGCAGGCAGCGACTGGGGTCGGCCAGCAGAGAGCTAGCTAGAGCTCGGCCGCCGCAGCAGCGCCGCTTTGAATGCGTGCGTGCCCAAAGCCTGCGCTCCGCTGCACCGCGCTGACGCCGCCACGGCACGGGCGCACGGCGAGGCGCTGGCGTCGGCATCAAGCCGTGCGCGTGGCGTGCACAGTGGTGCGCTGGAGCAGCGCGGCAATGTTTGGTCGGGCGCAGGAGGGGCCAAGCTGCCGACGGCCTGTGCGCCTCCGTGGGCGAACAGCGCGCCCCAGGACGCGCACGCTGTACGAACGACCGCTCTCGCACGCTTTAACATGGGCCGGCCAGTGGCTGCTGGCTGAGTCGACTGCAGGCCCGCAGTTAAGCGCGCGCGCTCGGCCTAGCTTCTACCGATCGATCTGCCGCTCTCGTTTCGTGGACGTGTTCGATAGGAAACGCTGTTCGTACGAAAGAAACGACGTTGAAAAAATGCGTGTGCACGTCCTGCGGCTTCGACCTTGATCTGTCCGGTTGTTTCGCTTTTGTCTTTATCTTTTTTTTTAGCAATTACTATTCATTAAATTTAAGCTGTAATTGAAATCTATAAGTTATAGCTTAAAATATTTATATGAGAGTGTAAATATTTTTTGTGAAATTTCTACGTTCAGTGGGGCCCTATTTGGAACTTGAGGATTCTATATTAATCATATATTCATATGGGAGTGTAAATGTTTCTTGTGAAATTCGTATATTCAGCGGTGGACGGAAGGGGGCTGGGAGGGGCCTGGTCCCCTAAGATTAATGCGAAGGTTTAATTAGGATGTATTATTAGATCTTGATTAGCATTAGCCCCTACTTATTAACTTACGCGATTAAGTAGCGTCTCGGTGAAGTTAAAAAGCACAGGAGTTAGTTCATGGTCCATGAGCCCAAGTTATCTATCATCCAATATCCTTATCAAAACACTTGAAGCTGGTACGCATCGACTCTAATTCCCCTAATTTTTCTGAAGAAATTGCAAAATGTTTCATCTTTCTATATGTTTAAGGTTTGATCAAGCACTTCTTATATGTATATAGTTTTCGTCGCTCCGTCGGTTGACTCATTGTGAAGTGTAAGTTAACTAGCCGTGGCCCGCTCAATTTGGCTAGATTTGTGACAATTTGTTTTGTACTAAAGAACAATTTAGGTGCTGTAAACTAATCATATATTGTTGCAGCGTTTTGGGATTATTATATTTTGTTGCTAATCATTCTTAAGTGCTTAAGAAACATGAAAATGCTAAGAAAAGTTCAAAGGTAAAATACATCTTTTTAAAAAAAATACAAATTAAGAAAACATAATCGAAGGATAACCTTTGATTGAAAAAAATCTGTGAGCATGATACGTTGTGACAGCATCAAAAAGTGGTCGTGAATACGCATTTAGGGAGAAAACAGTGACTTAATTTTTCAAGCAATGACCCTTTTGGTCGAAACTTATTGCTTTTCCAGTTCTTTATATCCTATATGTACCTCTCTTTCATACTTTAATCCTAACTCCTGGCTCCCGAGTTGGCAAAAATATAGCAAGATCAGCATGCATGATGTGGATTAGTGGATAGTAGGTCGCAGCGAGAGAAGCACAATGACATTGGGGGCCACAACATCCAACATTGCTCTGTTGCAGCTACAGTCGCCATTATTTCCTTTTATACTTTCATCAAACTATAGATATAGTTCGTCTTGAATTTGGTCCATTGCATGCATTAGCATCAAGGAAATAATTAATCTCCCCACAATCTATTGGTCTCTTCTCAGACTTGGCTACATCGATTCTTTTGTGTTGTATCCCTGAATGCCACTTGGATCTAGATTAAAAGAAAGTTTGTAGGCCACACAAAGATAACTCAAGGTCTACATCTTATGGATGGCTAGATGAGGCCAATTTAGTCTTGATTGGCATTAACTCACAACTTTCTTTTATGTCATGAGAGGAATGAGGCCAATTTAATCTTGGTTGGCATTAACCCGCAACCCGCATCTTTCGATGGGATGAGGGCATGTACAACTCACAGACGGCTTGCTGTGTGTAAGTTCTTTTTATCTTTACATATAGACAACTAAACAGACAACTTGTACAATGGGTTGTCTATTTAAGTGTCTGCGAACCATTTAATGCTTGCATATAGGCATGATCAAGTATGAATATGATATTTGTATACCATTGTGATGCTTCTTTTAGTTTCAAAACAAATCAAGCATGAAGAGCAGTGCTACTACAACAAGACAACTTGTTATGACAAGTAAAATAACTGCTCATCTCATTCATCAGACTTATTGCAACATTGTTTAGTTTCTCTCCTTGCTAGTTACATCTTCATATACCTCCCCACGCCGTCCATTTGAAAGACCCCTGTGATTATTAGAGTTAGAAATGTTCCTCTTCATAATCCCAAAATACTCTAATTAAGAATACAAAGTTGCCTGAATAGCTTCTATGAGAAAAAACTACATTCCTAAACTTGTAGTCAGCGACTGCCTTTTGAAGAAAACCATAAAAAGGCATACGCATGTATCAGTTCATGATTGATAAAAGAAAACCATATCATCATGGATGGTAGTGTCTAGTTCGATCTAACAATAATCATTCAGGCACTAATATGTTCTTAATTTCTGGTGATTGTTTATATTATCTCAGAAAAAACATACTTCAAGTGTAAAAATAAAAAATGATGAACAGCCTGCTCAGCTTAGATGAACTGTTCAATTTTATGTGCTGGATGCTCATGAAAATTGAGAACATAACGGGAATTGAAAAAAAAAAGAAATCACACCTACTGTTGTTTGGCAGAATTCTTCAAGGTCCTGACCTTGCTCTGAAAATTTTCAAATACATAGGCGTAAGTGTGATATTGTTAACCTTTAAGATGAGTATCCAGCCATGGAGCCGAGAGCGGCGGGGTTGGGTGTCGGCGTCACACTGTTGCCACGATTGGTGAGTGCCGCCGCCGAGCTGCTTCCGCGACGGATGGGTGCTGCGGAGACCGGCGCGGTCGAGGAAGATTAGCGGAGACCCGAGAATGCATCGCATGAAGATTGTGACGGATTTTGGCGCGCAAGATTAATCTCGCGCGCGCCCGCAGCTGGATCCGCGCGGCGTCGACTTGAGAAGACGCCTTGTACAACGCTCCTCCGGCCGTCGATTTCGCCTGGGAGCACGAGCCCCGGCCGTCGTCTCACGAAGAGACGAGTTCGCTCTCTTCCCTCATTTACTGCTGTGCACGGAGGTGTTTTTTTTTGCAAATTTGAACCTATAAAGACGGCAGTTCGCAGCGCGTTGTACATGCCCTGAGAGGAATGGGTTATACATGAGGTCTTTTTTCTTACATGGATTATTTTTTGGATATTTTAGATTATTTAGGTGTACAGTACAATTCCTAGCTTAAAATTAGAGTTATATTCATTAATCTCCATGGTATTCAGACATATTTATGTTTAATTTGCATCGTTAGAATCTGAACCCAACCTTTTGTTTTTGCACCTACTAATGTGGTAATTTGCCTTTGAGAGAGAATATGGTGACTTCTTTGTTTTTTTAGATGGAATTCAATCAAGCCTATGCCGATTTGTTTCCATAGTGGACGGTGACAAACGACCTTCCCTGACTTTCTAAATTTTAATTTTAGGTTGGAATTCGTATACAAATCATAATTTTTATTCTGAATTTCAATTTTACTTTGAAGTTCATACGAAAATTAAATTGCTAATTTTGTTTTATACTTATTCCAAATTTTAGTTACTTTTATTGTACTTGATATGTAGTCTTTCTTTAACCTAAGCTGTTATAACTTGGGTCTGCCAAATGGACACCTAGATCTTTTCTCCTTTTCTTTTGATTGACATGGGAATTTCTAGCCTTTGAGAGCGAATGTGATGGTTTTTCATCTACTTTAATAATATAATCGATTTTAGTTATTTTTTGTTGTATTCGATATGGATTCTTTCTTTTAATCTAAACTGTTATAACTTAGATCCGTCAGATGGACGACTAAATCTTTTCTCTTTTTTCTGATTAACGTAAAAATTTCTTGCCCTTAAGAACAAATGTGGTTGCTTCTTTTACCTCTACTTTAATAATGTAATAGATATGCGTGAAACTAAGTCGTCGGGTGACTGTGAAGCGTAATTGTGTGCCAAACTCCACAATGATAATCATGATATATATGCAATTTCCTTTCAAGAAAGCATTTATTTTTATCAATATTTCGATGCGTGTATATTATGATAGGATTTTAGTAACAAATTCCCGCACTCAGCTCAGGAGGCTGGCATACAGCTACGGAACGGGAGTGCATCTTGTGCCAGTACCACCACAATGGCAGAGCTATGGTGTTTCACCATTAGCTCTCTCCCACCCATTGGAGCAACCATGAACGCATCAGGTCAAATGCTACCGTTTGCACCATTGCTACAATACTTGCCAAAGGGCCAGGATTGATCTCTCGCACTTCTTTTTTTCATGTAACCATTCAAATTTATAATGGTATGGGCGGAGGATATGCTTCGATCCGGACGAACTCCCCTGTCGCATCTGCCGTGAATTCGCTGTGGAGAGAGAGAGAGAGAGAGAGAGAATTTTGCCTGCGAGAATTGGCAGCTTCCTGCGAGCAATTCGGACGGAGCGGCAACCGAGGCGCCTTAATTGCGTCAAAATGCTCGGTTTCCCTCGTCGGGCGCCGTGTCACGGCTCACGACGACGAAGACCATTCCAAACGCCTTTTGGCCGTCGACCAGACCAGACCGGCCGGCGCTAGCTCGCCGTCTCGTCTGCGCTGCCCGCACCGCAGAGCAGGCGCGCTCAGGCTCAGGCCCTTGTGTCCGCTCCTGTTTTGCACCGGTTTCTGTCGTCTTGTTCCGGGGGAAGCGAATAGGGTACACTGTTTCTGAGTCGTGGCGTACTGCTGGTCAGTAGAAATGTGAGCTTTGGGTCGCAGTGAAACTAACTGCGCAAGAGATGTCATGGGCGGAAGTGATGACTGATGGAACGCGTAGTGCGCATTAGTGGGGATTTTACTGCGGAGTGTTCGAGTCAAAATGACCTCGCCGGTTTGGTCATCACTCATCAGGGTGGACTCTCGATTCTTTAAAAAAAATTATCTATTTTTATTCTAAATTATATTAATATATCTATATTTTTTATTTTACACTAATGGCCCTCTGTCGTGTAACTATTGAGCGACTTGAGCTAGTCATCCAATGATTAATGTATTTACATGCCTTTCCTTGAAATATCCGAGCAGTAGGTGTATGTAAGTTGAGCAATTAGAGGCTAGTTGCCAACGGTTGGACGACAAGTGTCTAAGTCGCTCAACGGTTGAGCTACTTAAACACTTGTCATCCAACCGTTGGACCATTGGGCGACTTGGAAACTTAACGTTTAACCGTTGGGCGACTAGCCCAAGTCGCTCAACGGTGGAGCGACAGAGGGTCATTAGTATAAAATAAAAACACAGAGATATTACTATAATTTTGAATAAAAGTAGATTATTTAAAAAAATACTCGTGGACTCTCACCCATTCAGTACTCTTGTGCTTCCCCTCATTAAAATATAGTGTAAGTAGTCATAAAAATTCAAAAATAGTGATAGAATTGGCATAAAATCAATTTATCATGTCATAAAAATCAAAATCTAAATTAACAATTAGACAAAATCCACTAAAAAGAAAATTAGAAAATAAAACAAAAAAGGAAAAAAAAAGAGATAAATACACTATTCACTGGAATTTATTTTTCTGTGTCTTGTAATGTAAGTGACGTTTTCAGTTGAATTTTTGTAGGATACTTATTATATCATAACCAATTTGACAAGGATTCAGCAATCCTTAATAAATAGACTTAATAGCTACAATAGATATCGGGACAAGGATTTGTTCTGATAGCCCTCACGAGCACCCTTGGTCTGGAGAATATGCTCGAGCTAATTTAATAATTGACCACCACCTGATCAAAAGGGCTCATAATCAAACATGTGGACTCAACCCTTTGACTGGATAACATGTTCACCGCAATCGACCATGTGAGGTAGTTAAAAGGACCTGTGCGTCTTTATCTTTCTAACATAACCGTATGTATTGAACCTCTTTCCCTGACAATAATTGCTTGATGATCGTGCACAAAGGGAAGTCTTGCTAAGAATAACTGCCGTCCCTGACAATAACATCCATCTCTTTGATATTTCATAAGGGATGGCACCAGGAGATGGAGGACAGATAGAGCAAGATCAAAATACATATCTTTGTAGGATTAGTCGCACCTTGTGTATCTTATTGTAATCTCTAGCAATACAATAATACATGAAGTATAATTATTATTCTATTCAAATAAGGTTTGAATATGTCTAAAACAACATGGCTCTATTTTTTTTTGAGCTTTTGGGGTGCCTTTTGGCTTTGGTTTTTTCGAAAGTCGAAACAAATGAGATGGTTTCTCTAAGTGATTTCACGAAGCCGCTTCTCCAAACAGCTTCCCGAGTCTGTCGGCGCGTACGTTGTCTGCGTCAATATCTCCACCGCTCACCATCGTCTCAAAAAATATAGCAAAAAATCATCAGCCACAGTCGAAAGGCATCAGCCACAGCTCAAAAGAACAAGCCCCATATCTTTTTTATGTGATCACGAGTGTCGTGTTCTCTGTATTTACTTCATAAGATCAGTGATAATCCATAGATTATAAAAAATTTTGAAATTTTTTCGTAACTATTTGTACCATGTTTCGACGAGGGGAAGTAAAAAAGAATACTTTAAGGGTGGGAAGTGGTGACTCGGTCATCTGTTTGTGAAGTTCTTTCCTTCGTTCTTTCATTTTGAGCCTCCAGTTTATGCTGTGCGGAAAGTCGGAACTGTTGGCAGTATGGTTGTGGTCCTCGAAACAAAGCCCAAGAAATTGGACCGTTGATGGACCTGGAGTTAGTTGGAGCCCGTGGTTGGAGCCGACCCTAATAGTCGGCCCAGGCCGTGGCGTGCAAGTTCCTGCCGAGTTCGGACGTTCCAACTCAACTTCCAAGAGGAGCTCAGCTGGTCGGAGTCAACGTGCGTCTTTGTATTAGGACGGAAAAGGAACAGAGTTTTTAAGTACAACACAGAGCAACGGCACATACATAGTGCAACGGCACATGCGTAAGACGTACAATAATATAATGTTAGTTATTTATAAATTTTATAACATAGAATACGAGATGATGCAGATGAGAAAAAGAACATAAAGAATTAGATCGTCTCTTATATAGTAATTGATTGTAACACGAGAAATAAAATATATTGTATACGGAGAAACTGTCTATACAAACATATAAAAAGATAGCCTATTATAAAAATGTAAGTATTATCTATAGATGGTATGAGGGATATCGTAAGTAACAGTTAGGTGTATCATTATAACGCCCTAGGTTGTAATAGGAAGAATTTTTTTAGAAATAATCCATATTTTATTCGAAATAGCAGAAATATACCCGCGCGAGTATTTTTTTTATAGAAATTGGCTCCAGTCGCCGAACTGTCGGGCAACTGGAACCTATCGCCCAACGGCCGTTTGACACGCAAGCAATCTGCTGGCTGTTAGGAGAAATAATTGCAGTCGTCGAACCGTCGGGCGACTACCTCCAATCGCCTATCGGGTAGGCGATTGTAATTCCAATCATCAAAGGGTTGGACGACTAGAGGCGCATATAAATAGACCGCACGGCCAAGCGGGAGCTCGGGCGCGCGGTGAACAGAGGGTAAAGAAGAGAAGAGGAGACGAGAGGAGAGGAGAGGGAGAGGAAGAATGAGAGATTTCGTGAGTTTTGTGAGGTAAATATTTTTGTATATTGTATTTATTTTTGTATATAAAGCAGATAGTTTATTTAGTATTAATATCCGTAGAAAATTGTAGATGTAGAAAAGAATAGTACAACTTTGATATAGAAAATTTAGTCAATGTAGTTATAGAAAATTAGCCGCCGTAGTAACCTATAGTTGTAACAAAATTTAGTGAACATAGTTGTAGAAAATTAGCATTCTTAGTAAATTAACATGCATACAAAATTATAGTTGTAGAAAATTTAGTCAATGTTATGTAGAAATTAAGCCTCCATAGAAATTTGTAGTTATTCAAAATTTAGTCAATATTTTTTTAAGAATTTAATAATTTGCTTTGTAGAAACTAATAACATGTAATATTTATGACTAATTAGTAATGAATGTAATGTCGTTAGTATATTGAAAGTTCAAGTGTATCGTTATAACTGATATATTGGCATTTAAATCGATATGTCATGTAAATTATCGAAACCTATTAGGAATTATTTGTAGTAGGAGAGAACTCGAATAGCGAGACAAGAGAGGCGTCGGTGCGTGGTTTGCCGATAGGGAGTTAATGCTAGAAGGTAATGTAGTTGGTTATGATATGCGAACGGTCGTTCAAATGTAAATTACAGTACATCAGTACTTCCGTAATGTGTATAATTGAAAATATATACAGGCAGATATTAGTAATATCGATACCCACTACATTGAAAGTGCATTACGGTGTTGGTACTGTTCATGAAGGTCCGAACGGTATTGACTTGAGCGATTTTGTGCAAGCCACTCTGGTACACTCGGACGGTGAGAATGCTCGAATCGTAGATATGATGCACTAGCTCACTCGTAGTTTTTTCTTGGACCCCAAGGTGTGCAGCGTCGTCATACAAGAGCTTTGGAGCTGGTCTCCCACGAACATCAGATGGGAGTTAAGAACATTGATGCACACTGTTGCGTGGAAGGGGTTTGTGCAAGGGTGCCGGCGCCATGGATATGAGTGCGTGATGCTTGTGCAACCATGCCAATAGAAGTTGTACAAGGTCATGCGGACGGCCATCATCCGGGAGGTGTGGGCAGCTCGGGCGCCCCGCATGTTGGTGAAGAGAAGAAAGTTGCTCATGACAAGACCGATGCAGTACATGGAGGAGAGAAATAACGGTCACTGCATGGTGAGGCTACAGGACAAGCCGATGAAGGGGAGCATATGGTGTACATAATGCATTAAATAGATAGCGATGACCAGATGGCTTGGGCTGAAAAGGAAGTTGTAAAGGAGGACTACAAGGACAATTCAGATGAAGACTAAGTTCCCATCCCACAGGAATGGAACCAGTTTGATGTTGAGGGTGTTGCTGCACATGACGAACACGAATCACCATGAGAGTATCATGGCACAGAGGTTTGATTGTATTCCATGTTTGCTGATAAGGCATCGTTGCAGGATTCCATCAAGTTGTGGGGCCCTATCCATACAGCGGACTTTTCAGATCATGAAATCTAACTAGGAGTAGTACACCATAAAATATGGATTATTTATACAAAAACATTCGTAATAGGAAGGCATCGGAAGCGATTAATTCACATACAAAACAGTTGGCACACACAACTCAAAGACGGGGTTGTAATCTAGACGTCGATCCGTCACCGCTAGTAGAGTACTGCTAGTGGTTGAGTGCACACATACGCCACCCGCTCCAATTTACAGCCCGCTTAGTCGAGTTAAAAAAAGTGGCTTATGGTTGAAATTACATTGTAGCTGGCTGAAATTGTATTGTAGCTGATGGTGATTTATTTGGCGTAATTAAAATTAAAAAAATTTAAAAATAGAGAAACACATGTTAGCCCATCACGGACAATGCAAACGAATACAAAAAAAACTGTAAAAAAAGCTCAAAAAACCCAAAAAATTAGAAAAAAGATAAAATTTAAAAATAGTAGAAAAATAAATTAAAAACCAGAAGTTCAAGCAATTAATTAGTAAATCACCTGCATCGCTGGTCAAAGCAATTGAACTGAATCGGCAAAGAATTTCAGAACGGTCCAGAAGACTTGGAGTGCTAGCTGGAGTCAGCTCGCGTGCCGAACAACTCGGATCGCCGATCGACGAGCATGTTTTCCTTTCCGTTCCTTCGAAGCCTCGCCTCGACGGAAGTTCCGTGCACGGCCGTCGGCCGCCATATTCCCACGCAGGCATAATGCCTTGGACACGTCCGTGAGGTACACCGACGCTTGCATCACCAGTACTCCAGTAGACATGCGCGCGAGGCCGAAACACACGAACGTGCCGCATGCACGCACACGCTCGACGACTGAGACCTTGGATGTAGCTCAATGTTTCCGTAATTTCATGCAGAACCTGATTTGTTCATATTTATTACATCTGTTACTAGAACCCAAAATTTTCACTAGAATCTGTAATATACTTAACTCGATGGTACGGAGGAACAGTGGCGAAGTCAGAAATAAAATTAAGGGTAGGCTGAATTATTTATCGGACTAAACTAAATTGGCATAAATATAGTCTTATACTTTTATAGAATTTCAAATTCATACAGAAATTATACAGTTGGAATCTTGGAGACAAACAACGAAAAACAGATAAATATAAAGTAGGTACCTCGACAATAGAAAATGTATACCAAGAATATATAATTATTCTGCTATGAGTACGGAGTAGCAATAAATCACCTGTGTACCCAAGAATTTCTTTGTGGCTGCCAACACATGACTAATTAAGTTTCTTACTAATTCTATACACTGCAAACTGATTCCACAGCATTCTGGCTGGTTCTTGCTAGCTGCCAACTAATTTGCCGACATGTCCACCAAAGAGTTATCCAGCCTCAAGAGTTATCCAGCACATCTCATTTGAATAGTCCAACCGACTGCATTAGCTCTTAATATTACTAGAAACTTCTTGATAAGATTAAAAAGATTATATACAACAACACTTGCTCCCGGCCACCAAGGGGGTGTTTGGTTGCCAGCCACAGTTTACCACGCCTAAGGTTAGGCAAGTTTGACCAACTTTGGGAGCTGTTTGGTTGCAGCCACAGTTGTGGCAAGATTCCCTTCCAGCAAACTAGGTCCCACGTGTCAATTACTCAAAAAAGTGTGGCAAGATTCCCTTAGGCTTGCTAAGGTGTGGCAAAGAATTTGAGCACCTCAACTTAGGCAAGTGTGGCAATTTTGTTGGCAAAGTGTGGCTAGCAACCAAACAGCCCCCAAATCCGCTCCACCACTACCGTTTTATGCCACACGCGGCCCAAGCTGCACACCGCTGGCAACCTTGCTCCGTATGAGCGAGCCAGTGCTTGGCCACCATTGCCGGAGTTGTGCCGCTTCAAGCCATTGCTGCTGTCGGCGTTCACGTCGCATCTGGGCCCGGCGTCGCCACCGCTCTGCGCTCCGTCAAGGTAGCTCACCTCCTGCGATGCCCCGCGCGCCGACCTCATAGCGCTCACTCTCCGATGCGCGTCATGCGCACTCGCCTCGCCACGCATCCACGGCCCCTGCATTGCTCGTGGCCACAACCGAGCTTGTCGCCATGCCTCCTGTCCGTCGCGCTCGCCGGGGGGTGCCGCTGCCGCGGGGAGATAAGGCTCGAGCCTTACTAAACCTCCCCGCTGGCTACGCCCCTGCGGAGGAATCGATGTTTCACTCTTTCGCTTATTCTTTTTCACCACGCCTGAATCTTGTTGCTCATCACACGTACAAAAAGATTTTTTTTTCTAAAGAGATATTGGATCTGCCTTTAATATTTACAAATGTAGAATTGCCGTACAGAGATACTTCTGCACCGTGACAAAAAGGAAACCCCAGAGGCGGCCCCTGCCCGCGAGATCAAGCCGGTGGCGCAACGCGCGCCCCGGTGGCCGTAGCGCGCAGCGGATGGGATGATTGACCACCTGGGGACAGGGAGAGGGTGAGACCGAACGGCAAACGGCGAGGCCGACCGCGGCCACGCGGCGCCTAGCCCCGCGGAGATGAGGTTGCTTGAACGTGTGGCCATCTCGTTGCTTGCCCGCGTCTGCCCCGCAACCAGATTTTTTTTCTTTGTTTCCTCACGCCTTCCTTCCTGCGTCCTCTCGCGTCTCGTAGTGATCCAAATTCCAAACATGATTGCCTTGCACCAAAAAAAAGAAAAAAAGAAAAAGAAAGAGAAAGCAAAACAAACTTGGTACCCCTTGTGTGTCGTACTCCTGCGGCTGTCCGATTGGCACCCCTTGTGTCTCTCTCCCTGTCCTATTGCTACTTTTGCTGAAACTACCATTTTTACATGCCGTGCCGCTGCAAGGATGCAGCTTTACAGCCGATCATTTCAGCTGAAAAAGGTGATTTATAACTAAAATTATATTGTAACTGATTAAAATTATACTATAACTGATGTCTTATTTGGTGTAATATAAATTAATTTTTTTTAAAATAGATAAAACAAGTTAGCCAATCACAGATAATGCAAACGAATACGGAAAAAAAGAACTGACAAAAAGCTCAAAAAAGACCAAAAAGTCAGAAAATACAAAATTTATAAATAGTGAAAATAAGCTATAAGTTCAAGCCGAAATGAGCGGGATCTAAGCCTAGTTTTGAAATGTCGGAAAAATTATCAATTTCTACGTGAATTAAACTGTTTGTTAAGATCCTTAGGGTATGCTTGATTCGCCACCTAGTGTGGCAAAATGTGGCAAGCGGGCTCCAAGGCTAAAAAACTATGGCACACCAAAATTTATGACAAAGAACTAAGTAACTACCATAAAAAGTTTAGTATAGTTTGGCAAAGTGTGGTAGCGAACCAAGCATGCGCTTAGCTTGTTTCTTATTGTAGCTTTGTGAGGTAGTTCATTTAGTACTAGGTTTTTAAAGTTGAGTCACAACCCGTTTATTTTGGTTGAAAAAAGTGGTTTATGGCTAAAATTATATTGTAGTTGGTTGAAATTACATCGTAACTGATGGTGGCTTATTTGATATAATTAAATTTTAAAAAATTTAAAAATTGAAAAAACAGGTTAGCCAATTACGAACAATATAAATGAATAGGGAAAAAGAACCGACAAAAAGCTAAAAAGTCAGAAAAAGATAAAACTTAGGAATAGTAAAATATAAGTGAGAAGTTAGAAATTTAAGCTGAAATGAGAGGGCCTCGTATTGATACCACGTGGCAACTGAAGGGTAGTATGGTCTGTAAATTTTTTGTATACTCTACCATTGGTCCATCCATCGTAGATAAGTGAGCCATCCGTAGTTAAGGACTGATTGCTAATTTGCCAGCACTCGTAATTATTTCTTGTTTCATTTGTGGCGAGATGTTTCCTTGAGATCGTTCCACGCAATTGAATGAATTGAAGGGGCTACCTGGCTTCTGAGTAACTCTTAAGGCCTTGTTTGGCTGCCAGGGTAAACATTCCCAGGGAAGATAAAGCCAAGCCTGGGAGGGATTTTTCTGTCATTCGGGATACCTGTGGAATATAATATCCATCTAGAAAAAAAAATCCCTGTCTTCGTTTGGTTGTGGTAGGGCTAAAAAACCATCTGGAATCAGAAAATCAGAGAAAAATAACTAGAAAAAGAAAAAATGGCATGGGTGTGCAGCGCCGTGCCTAGATGCAACTGAGCTGGAGGAGTGGTGGTGGCGCTCTTGTCGCAGAGGAGTTGGCGTGGACGGCCTGGGTGTTGGTCTTCCTCGTTTGTGGGGCAAACTCGTAGCTGAACGCATGCCAGCCGCCAAACATGATGAACCTGCCATCCGGGAGCACCTGTTGCGTCGTGTATCATCTCCCCTCCACAAAGCTATTGGGGTATTCCTGCCAGTTGCAGGTGTTGCAGTGGTTAAGGTACCTAACAACCATCAAGGTGAAGTGGAGCTCTGTCTTTGAGCCATGCGGTCGCTAGTGGCCACCACCACGACAACGAGTAGTGGGAGATTTTGTGGTGGCAGATCTGCTGACTCGTGCCTCTCCAGTAGCTCGCCCGCCATGGCCATCTCTATCACTTCCTCAAACGCGGTGGTGGTAGCGAAAAATGGGTGGAGGAGGAGGACGAGACGAGGCGGATTTGCATTGGGTTGCCTTAGCTATCAACCCACCCTTCTTCCTATGGTCCAGGTGCAGTCAGTGGTGAGGTGGAGGTGGTCACGAGTGAGGGGGGGGGGGGGGGGGTAGACACGGTTGTAAGGGAGGCGAAGGTGGACACGGTCCCGATGGAGTGAGTGGGGCAGAGATAGGGGAGCGGTCGAGAGTGGGGGTGATGTGATGGTTTCTTGATGTGCGAAGGCGAGAAATTTTCTTGGTGGAAACAGCGCAGGTCAGGAGATCCATATCATATGGGCTTCCAAATGCACTTTCTAATCGTCCCAGGGAAGCTAGCCTCATGGTTTCCCGCCCTTGGGAATGGGTTGGGATCCTAGCCAGGATTAGGCTTGCCAAACAAGGTCCAAAAGCGAGCTTATTCCATACCATTCACCACATCTGCCACTGCATTATGAGCGTGTACAAATGAATCTAGCATTATTTGCTTGAACTAAACATTCTGAGATAAGAGCATTCCGTAAAGCAAATTAACACTTTTGATGTACTAAGATGATCATTCTTCCCTGTCTAGTGACGGGTTATTTAGTGGTAATATGAGATGAAAAATACCAAGTGAAGTCTGAAGAAAGTGACATAAAAGGGTAACAATCCACTGGACCTGAACACAAATTCAAAATTGTCCGGGCCTCTATTTACGAAGCAGTGCACGTTATTTACTCAGTGGTAAAGTGCTGGACACACGCCCCTCCTAAAATTAAGGAACAAACCCCACAAGAAGGGAAGGAGAGAGAAAAAATCCTACCGGCGACACACGCCATGGCCGCCGCCGCGGCGGTCGTCCACCTCTCCGTCCACGGCCGCCTCCGCCGCTCGCCGGAAATCCCTGCCCCCACCTGCTACCGCCCCTCCTTCCTCCGCTGCCGCGCGTTCAAGCAGGAAACCGGCGGCGACGGCGAGGAGCCATCGCCGTTGCCGCCACCGCCCGAGGCGCGGAGGCGCAGGAAGGGACCGCTCTACAAGCTTAAGGCGGCGATACAGGTGCTCGCCGGGTCCCGGTCGGCGGCGGCGGAGGTGTATGGGGGGCAGTACCAGCGCGCCGTCGAGAAGGCCGAGGAGATCTTCTTCTCGGTGAGCTCCATTCGGGAACCCTCAAGCCCCGGCTCATGCAGTGTCTAGTGTCTACGCAACAGGGTCGATTTTTTTCATTTCACGTGTGATCTGATGCTTGGTTTACTAGTTCCCTAGTACTACCTTAAGCATGGGCAACTTCACTAGCACTATCTTAAGCATGGGCAAGTAATGGGCGGGCATCGTAGTTAAGCTGCATATGAGAATAGCCCCGTCAGATGCTGGCTGCTTCTTCGGGAGTTACGATCCGTTGCAATATTAGCTGCACCGATCGATGTGTTCTAAACTGATCAGCTTGTTCTGAATGCAGGAATCTAGGCATGTGCTATTATAAAGTTGTGTAGTGTCGAAGTTTGCTTCTGCCTGTGCTGAAGTTTACCCGGGGGGGGGGGGGGGGGGGGTGCCTTTGCAGGCAAGGTTTTCATTTTCTGGGGGTGGGGGATAGTTTCGCATTGTCTGTTAATTGAAACTTTGTTATACTAGAAATCCTCAAAAGGCCGATTGGTAAATAGAAATTCGGGATAAAATCTACTTTATCCCTCACATGTATGTGCCTTGCTGCTCCGTTTGTTTATGCCAAAACTTTTCTTCTGCCATTTTATGGGCTGCGAGGTGTACGATTTAGCATCCAAACATGTAGGCCTGCCTGACAGCTCAAGTGTATTTCTTCCTAGCTCAGAGGCGTTTAGGTTAGAATCAACAAATACTAGACATTTTATCTACAGTCGTAACTAGAGTCCTAACAAAGCTAGTAGCTCTGTTAGGACTCTATAGTTACGACTGTAGATAAAATGTCTAGTATTTGTTGGTTCTAACCTAAACGCCTCTGCAGTATCTACTTGTGGCAAGCCTGAACAAAAGGTTTGTTTAGCAGATGTTGCTATTTAGAGTGACTGCATTGTCCCTACTCATATACTACTTCTGTTCTTTTTTACGTGTCATTTTGTACATTGACATGGTCTCCACTACACAACTTTGACAATTATTTTTTTCTAATTATATGTTAATAAAAAGTATTAAAAATATAATGATATGAAAGTATTTTTTAATAACAAATCTGGTGATATCATTTTCACGTGAAGAATCCAAGTACTTTTGTGCATATTTGTGGTCAAAGTTTGAAAAGGTTGACTGCACGTATTCTAAAACAACATCTAAAAAAGAATGGAGGGAGCATTAGTCAGCGAAGTTGTCATGTAGTTTAGACTTACACTGGACCATGTTGATTGTGTCATATTGCTTATCAATAGTAGGGATCACATATTTTTACCCCTTTTCTGAAACAGTTCACATATTTTTTTACTCCTTTTCTGAAAAATAGTTGGTCTATATTCACTGATTTCCTTCTCCTTTTCAGGTTGCTACTCAGCTAGGCAGATATGTTGTCACTATGATGAGCACTGGTGTTGTACTTGCAGTTGGATTTCAGTTATCAGGTCAGTCATATACTCATGTATAATTTATTGCATTGCCTTTGCATTCTTCTTTTCTCTTTTTTTTTCATATAGATCCTTCTTAGAGTTTCAGGTAATAATCTAGCTACCTTTGTACTTAGGTGGAGACGGGCAAATGAATACACTAATTTGGTATAGCTGGCTTGGTGGAGTAATTATTGGCACAATGATAGGTGCAAACAGTGTCCTAGAGGAACACTGCAAAGCTGGACCTCGCAATGTTGTCATAACTGGAAGGTATCTCATTTTACATTCTTCTTTTGACATGCCGTGTGCGTGTGCACATGTGTGTGTGTTATATAGAGCAAAAGAAACATTCAGAGCTAATGAATATTCTCCTAGATAGGAAATGCTTTTTCACCTTCAATCATTCTCTTTGTACATATAGCATGAGTAGAGTATAGCAGTCTTGAAGTATGTCTTTGTTAGGGCATAAAGGAGATTATGAGGTGCGGTTATATTAATACAATCCTCTAAAGAAGTTGCCTCGTAAACATGTTGAAATAAAAATCGATTGTGGTTGTTTCATGGATCCAATTCCTCATTGGTTGCATCCATTGGGAGCTGGTTTCTTATTTGTTATGGCTTAGGATCCTGGTGATGCACGCAGTAGGCTCGCGAACAATATCGTGGGGTACTGTAGCGTCGGATGAACAGTAACCGCACAGTATTGTAGCACATACGTAGCGTGAACAGTAGCCGCGGTGCCATATGGTTGTTATCTATTTAGATTCCTTATTATTTAGGTTTGTTTCCTTTTAGATTATTTCTATATATTAGAGATAAGTTTTCTATTATTAGAGATTAGTTTCTTAATATAGAGATAGGTTTTTTAGGGATTAAATTTAGCCATCCCTATAAAAGGGACATCATTGTATCCTTATCAGTAAGTAAAAAAATAAACAAAGTTCTCTAGTCTTCTTATCTTCTTCAACAGGCCTTAGAGTCTTAGCGGCGGTATGGCTGGCCGATCAAGGGCGAGTGCCCCACTCTCAGTCCTCGGACCCGTACCTAACCACCAACCATATCATTATTGTTATCCATGCTTTGCAATCAATGTTGACCATGTATCTTGATTTTGGCAGCACAAGAGGGTTAGGGAAAGCACTTGCTCGGGAGTTTCTTCTTTCAGGAGATCGTGTTGTAGTTGCTTCCCGCAGGTGGTAGTCATCGACATAACTCTCCATATTTATTCTTGTTGCATAGATTTCCTTGAGCTTCTAGGTCAATGCTTTTTCTTGGTTTTAAATATCTTCTTTTCTGAAGGCAGCCCTGAATCAGTTCTTCAGACCAGCAACGAACTTGAAGAGAGCATACAGGAGGGCTTGTCAGTTGCCAAAAAGAAACAAAGAGAAACTTTGTTACATGCCAAGGTTGTTGGTACATCTTGCGATGTTTGTAAACCAGAAGATGTGAAAAAGCTGGTGAATTTTGCTCTTGATGAGCTTGGTTCAATTGACATTTGGGTAAGTTATTCTTTACATATGGATCACTTTTAGGCTTTTAGCATCTGTTGTGCATTTCACCTGACTAGTTACTCAGTTGGATTGAGCAGACAAAATTTGCCTAGTTAACCCTTTTATTTTGTTCTGCATGGTTGCATTGTAGCATGTACTAAATATGTCCTATTTCTTCTGATGCTATCTACAGATAAATAATGCTGGCACAAACAAAGGTTTTAGGCCACTGGTAAATTTTTCAGATGATGATATTACCAAGGTTTGTTTGTTGATATCTTATACTGCCCGTGTTGTTTCCTTTTAATAACAGGGTTGGTATAGCTAGATTGATCATGCAACCTGGTTTAACTATTCCATCTTATTTTTCTTTTTATGTAGCTCAAACTAATTTGTTCTTGTTTCATTTACAGATTGTCTCAACAAACCTAGTTGGCTCTTTACTGTGCACCAGAGAAGCCATGAATGTCATGCAATACCAAGAGAAGGGAGGCAACATATTCAACATGGATGGAGCAGGCTCTGGAGGATCAAGCACACCATTGACAGCTGTGTAAGCACCTCATTTTTTTTAATACTCTGCTACCTCTCCAACACTTATATTGGAGAAGCATATTGTGTCCTGCTTTTCTTGTTGGCTAAAACATGAGAATACATTGTATTGGATGCTGTTACTTGTGCAGTGAAGCTAAATCTGATGCTGCTTTGTAATTTGTAGTTATGGTTCAACTAAATGTGGGCTTAGGCAGTTCCAAGCATCACTTCTGAAGGAAAGCAGAAGATCAAAAGTTGGAGTACACACTGCCTCTCCTGGAATGGTCCTTACAGACCTTCTTTTAAGGTAACATCTGAAGTTACTTGACTTATTCAGATGCCATGATTTGACTGTTAAGTTCATTCTGAACTCTCTGTATGTTGATAGTTTAATGCAAACTTATACTGCATTGGGCATGGTCAAGTGTTCATGATTTCCAAACCACAGCATTGTGTGTAATAAATATTAAAACAAGATCTGACTCAAACGTATAGCAAAACAAGGTCAGCTTTCGGTACGATCTTGCCAATTTCTTATTTATTTCTCCCCTTTTTTTTGCTAGGATTTGCAGTGTGACAACTATTTTATCTAGAATCAGGACCAGAGTACTTGCATTTTGGTTGTCATTACTACTTTTCTAGTTCCTATTTGCTATTCATTGTAATTGGTCCTGAACTGGTTGGAAGATTGTTAATAAGAAACTTGGCAGCCTGCCACTTGGCCAGGAATTAGCACCTTTTCCCCAGCTACTGTCTGAGAAAAGTCAATAAAATCGTTTTTACTTTGTTTTCTCCTTTCCCTTCCAAATAATATGATGAACATTGTGCTTACATTAAAAATTAATGTGGAGTTCAACCAAATTGGTGGATATTGCTTGTAACTTGGGGTAAATCAGTGGAACTTGTCCTATTCTGTAGTCCCTATATGTTTTTTCTCCAAATGCCAAGCTAGGCTGCGTTCCTGTTATTGGCAGTAACTGATGGATTACCTCTGGTATTAGGAACCTTGGTGTGTTGGTGGAAGGTTTGGGAATAAATACAACTGGCTTGTGCTTGACTACTTGTTCACAGATGTGTACTTATACAATATCGTTGCTGTTCTAGTTCTGATTTCTATGTTCAGGCTCATAAATTTGTGGGTATTGGGTAGGTGAATCATGCTTGTTGCAAGGAGTCATTTAGTCCCTTCAGTTGCTGTGTTTTTGTAATCGATATTAAACTAGATAGATGCATAAGCCCAGTAATGTGGCAGGTGGTCAGCTTGAGCTTACTACAGTGATGGCATTGTCCAAAGGTCAAGAAGTTTCTGAATTGTAGAATTACCTGATGTGTGTTACTAGGAGCATGATTCTTGTTTGTTTTGCGTGAAAGACTCCATGGCAAGTATACCAGTGAAAAGTTACAACAGAGTATGAGGATTGAATTGAGCAATTACCAAACTATACATAATCTTTCAGTCATTTGAAAAGCACGAATGCTAGGGAACTTATTAAGTAAATTGGGCATTTGGGATTAACGACAAAATATATGACATGGTTAGCTTGAGTGGATTGTTAGCTTGAGTACATAAATCCAACAATAGAATTTATGATTGTGGCATCAAGAAAAACGAAACCAATCGCAGAGAAGAGAGAAGAAAGTAAGCATCAGAAAGTTTCAAATTTCACCATTAGATCTGCAATCTTGCTCGGTTGTTCCTAGCTCCTGCCTTAAACCCTGTGAGATGAAGTTTCCCTTGGCTCCTTTCTCTGGTAGGATGCATTGTTTCCTTAATGCCATGCTGCATTAGTCATGGGGTGAAACTTGAAAATAATTCATGGGAAGAAACTCATTGATCTTCGTATTATTATGTCATTTTCTTCTGTTTGCCCACAGAAATTTGGCCACTAAGGTTCTTTGGATTAGTCTTTGGAACAGTTTGTCATTTGTGTTATCATCCCCAAAAGAAAAAGAAATCAGTGTCATTGTAAACTCTGTGTGTGATAACAGCTGATCAAAGGAATCATAATTGTACTTGGGTGCATCCTCCGTTACCTTGTGAGTCCAATTCAAAGTTGACTGTAGAATGTAGATGTTACCTTAGCACAAATTTCATAATAGTTAGGTGCTATAGAATAAGCTACTTTACAGTTTCTGTATAAAAGTAATTAATTTGTGAGATATCTTAGAGCTATAAGGCTCACAATGGAGAGATCAAACATGGCCATTTTTACTGGCCATGCTGTATAGATAAAGTAAAATGTGCTAGTCTTCCATATTATCTGACTAGCCCTTCGTTGTTGCATGCCTAAATGTACAAAATACTGTTGCTAACTAGTCCTAATCTTTGCAGCGGTTCATCTCTCAGAAATAAACAGATGTTCAATTTAATATGCGAGCTTCCAGAAACAGTAGCAAGGACATTGGTTCCAAGGATGCGAGTTGTAAAAGGAAGTGGAAAGGCGATCAACTACTTGACACCACCAAGAATCTTGCTTGCCTTGGTTACTGCATGGGTTCGCCGAGGCCGATGGTTTGATGAAGAGGTACACTGCTTCTCTCTGTAAATAATATTTATTTATCTTTACCCCTTTTATTTCAGTAACATCAGTAAATGAACATTATGCTGAATTCCAGCCAAAGCCCATTTACAAATGGAATTATTTCTTTTATTACCATGCATCCCTTTACATACTCGTAATATTGGAACTCGGAACATTATGCTTCTCTAATATACTTTTCTAGAGAAAGAGCATCGTGCTTTTCTTGTGTCGTGCTAAATATCTGGGTCGCTCTTTGTTGCATATAAAGAATACTGAGTACGTCACTTGACTATCCGAATTATGTGTGTGGGGTCCTATTGTAGACATAATAAATAATAATTATTCCTTCTAATACTGGACCAATTAGGTGGCATCAGATAATAAAGAACTTTAGACAAATGTCCAGTTTTGTCAGGAGCCATAAAACTGGTCCTTGATGGTTTAATTTCCAGATTCATAATAACCAGCTCAGTCCATCACCCTTATTGCTATTTTAGTGTTCAGTTTGGTCAGATCTCTCCAGGATGACTGTAGACTGGTCCATGGCTTGCTCCAATCACCAGGTTCACAATGTCTAGCTCGGTCCACCAGTCTCAATGCTATTCTGTGTACTTCATGTTAAATATGACGTAATTAATTCTCACATGTATTTCTGGATCTCAGTTTCCACATGAAAACTTGCTATATGTAACTGCGCAGGACCGTTGTTTTAGAAAGGAATTGTGCCAATATTGCTTGCCCACTATGCCATTTTGGTGTTGAACATGGACGACAATGATACACTATTTATGCTGCATATATCGCATGGGTATATTGGCTGTGAACTAAAATGTGTGACTATGATTTGAGAAAAATCATTTGGAATTTGGTATTCAAAATTTTCACTATTAGATTGACCAATATGAATAAAAACACAGAACAGACATAATTTTTCCCCAGAACACACATGCATGTGAAATTGGATTGTATTTGCATGTATGCAGTATGCTGGTTATCCAATGCAAGGTAGCAATTGGCAATGCTCCAATAGTCCAATCATTCTAAGCATGAGGTTGAAAAACTATGAGATTATGTGATTGTAAAAATGATACAAACTGTACGGGTGCGTATTAGGAATGCATGAAAGACCAGTGCAGCAACCGACTTTGTGTATGTATTTCACAATGCTTTCAATTCTGTTGGATTTTTTTCATGCAGATGTGTGATCGATCATTTACCTATTGCAGGGGAGAGCAGTATATGCAGCTGAGGCTGATAGAATTCGCAATTGGGCTGAAAGTCGAGCACAGTTCTCTTTCACAGATGCCATGGAGATGTACACTGAGAACACATGGGTTTCTGTATTCTCTCTCTCCGTTGTCTGCGCATTCATAATCCTTTCCAGCTCAGGTGGACCTCTTCCAGGCACATGATCCGCAGTCCCCAAACTAGACGGTCACACTCCATTTTTTTTTTCACTACAGTCATTCTATTATCTAGTGACATATGACACGACACTTATGAAAGGGGGGAAGGTGAACCCACACACGTACATAACTACAAACGCTCAAGAGAGATCAGCATCGGCTGCCTCACCATTTAAGGCCAAGCTAACAATGTGCTCAGAAAAAGGGTAAATGGCATTTGTTATGTGGGCATTCCACTGTAAGCTAGTCTGTAAGCTGTGACTTGTAAGAACACGTATCTGAAGTAAACTGAGCACGGACAGAGTCGACGGACGTTCTTACCTCTTGTGCATGCATGTAGTAATGATCCTTGTAAGGCGTAACTTTCTGATGTCGTTTGTACCCTTCAATAGTTCAATACAGTATAGCAAACATACTATAGAACTCGAAAGAATTGAAGTAGCATGTACCGTATATGGTCATATATATGTTTTGCATCACAGGAACCCTCTGAATTGTTAAAAGCAAGTCAGCTGTTCGTTTTGTGGAAATGAGTTTTCTGGTCAATCGAGTGTCTAAAGTTCAGGATATGTGTATCCCTTTTGTCTTTTAGATTACCAGTATAAAGACAGAAGATGTATAAAGGCAAGCTAGCAGTGAAATGGATCTTGTAAAGAGCAAGTCTTCCACTCGTTTCTGGATTGGAAAACCAAACTTCACCTCGTACCACTAGGGCACAGCAATAGAAAATGCATATGCATGCATTTGCAGAAAATGATATCCGCCAAAGTGGAGTACGGATGCATACTGCATAGCTGGCGCATTCGTCGGCAAAATTCCTGAACGAAAAGGAGAATTGAGGCCTTCTTTCCAAGTGCTGATAACAGCAGGCACACTGAAGTTGGATGTCAATTCCTTTCCCTTTTCTGAGCACTCTCAAATTCCATTAGTAGGAGCTGCTTGGAAGCTTCCTACTTCGCATGCTCCAAGTCCCACTGATTTGCACCATAATCCCATAGTTCCCATTCCATATGGCCCCCTCCTCAATCCTCCATAGCAGTGATCGCACTAACAACAGATAGACACTACACCAAAAAAATCTACAAATATCTCAATCTTGTCCCATATGCATTCACATTGTTTCAACAAACTTCCAACCTAAACAAGTGAACCTACACACAAAACAGATGGCAAAAAAAAAAAAATTAAAAAGAAGTCGCATTTGCCAGAGCTGTGACCTCATTATTTGCGGTTGGTATGCTTGGATCCAACTACGCAAGAGTTGACTCAGCCCGACCAGTGATTTTGACATATGCTTTGCTTATTGGACCGTGATTGCAGCTTGCTACTAGCAACCACTGTCGCTCTGTTTTTCTTTCTTCTGTTTTGATAAGCTTAGCTCTTTTCGGTTTTAACATTGCCATCATGTACATGCCACTACTTACGATATAAGGAAAGAAATAGCCAGGCCTAGTTGCTGTTGGCTTTGGGTTCAATAAACCGTTTTTCTATATATAGGTCCCGTTTGGCAGAGCTCTAGCTCTAGGAAATCTGTAGATTTCGTAGAGCTGGTCATCTGTAGCTCTAGAAAATTCTGGATCTAGAGTTGCAGGCATGTTAAGTGCATTTACATGACTCATTTTATTTATATTATATATTAAATAAAAATATTTAAATCACTTTAATTTAGTCAACAAACTACAGATTCAGCATAGATCTCGGAGCTAGAGCTGTGCCAAACGGAGTCATATTAATGATTTTTCTACAATACTTAGATTTTAAACGGAGTGACTTTTTAATATGGTATTTACTAGTCGATTGTATACACATTATAGTGATTTTATTTATATCAATAAAATCGCATGCAAATTTATCACTTTATTTATATCAATTAAAATCACATGCAAATTTATCCTTTTATAAGTTGTTACTATTTATAAATCAAAGCCACCAGCAAAAATCAATATAAACGCTCCTTTATCTTAAGCAGTGGCTGTTGAGGCATAGGTCAATGTTTTTGTCTGTGGAGGCGACCAAACAATAGGGCACGCCAGCATGTGAGTGCTCCCAAGATTGATCTCAACCGCTCGGTCCACCCCTGCTGGAGGCTGGAGGCCTGTTCTTTCGTGGAGAGCTTTACAACAGGAGTGAAGGGGAAAATTATTGGAGGATCACACACGTCAGTCCTACTCACTGTCGATCGAACCCTACAGCTATTATTATAGCTGTTTCTTTCTTTCTCTAAAATGTTCAAGATAATAATATTCTTGAGCTTTATTGAAGGACCGAAATGGCGACAGAGGGGGGTGAATGTCGCTCGCTTAAAAAACGCCCCCGAGAAATTGAACACTGATTTCTCACCAGATGCAAAACAACGCAACTCACAGAAAACTTAAAAATAATTTCTCTGAAATTTGGAACGCGTGCGACACCAAAAAATTCACCATAAATCAGAGATCATCCAGAAAAAATTTCAACTGAAAATATCGCTGTTTGATCTGCATGCAAAAATCCCAAAGATCAGAAAAAAGAAAAAAGAGATATGCATAGACCATGCATTCAACTAGATGCTAAGCAAACAGGAGAAGATGAGCTACAGAGACGAACAACAAAAAAGAAATTGGAAGAGCGTTATCTCTGTCGGCACAGCAAGAGATTAAAACGCAATCACATGCAGCAATCAATGCTTTGTTCCCTTGCTACCCGAAACTCCAAGGCTCACCCCTGTTTACTGTTGGCCAAATGATAGCAGCTATTTCAGAACTCAGTCTGAACCGAAAACAGCAAGAGGAACAGACTGCATACTGAAAATTCTGAGAGAAGCACTAAAATTCAGACTTGGCTTGAACCAGAGAAATTTGAGAAAAAGAGCAACTCTCCTCAGCCCTAAAGCACAAGGAAATATTCCAAATAGCCTAGAGACCTCAAACCAACAAGGGAAATGAAAACCAACACAAGAATTTCAGATTTTGGGAAAGACTGAAAAACTTACAGAGACTTCACTAAAAACCAAATTACTCCCCAATCTTTGATCCGTTGGCTATGAAATTTTGCAGATATGTTAGCAATAGCCACTGGACCCTACATGCCAAATTTCAAGCCATCTTATGAAGAGGAACGAAATCTGCACCAAACCCTAGAAATGAAGAACTAAGAACAGAGGAGGCAAAAACCCAAAAACTGAAATTAAAATCTTGTCTCTGGGATTCTAGCTGACCAAATGGTCTAAAATCATAACCCCATCACAGAGCAACCCATTTTGAGCTTTCCCAACAAGATTCAACAAGAAATCAAGAAGATCACAAAATCACCTAAAATGAAAAACGAAGAACAGAGAGCATCCAGAAAATAGAACTTCAGATTTTTTTTCATTTCATAACAAACGGAGTTACAGAGAACTACGTCCCGATACGCATGGACATTCGGAGGAATGATTACATGATTTCTCTACTCAATCCCTCTCCTTACCCTCTCCAATCTCAAGCACACACACTCAAGAACCCATGAAGGGAGGAGGCAAGAACTTAGAGCTACGAAGGAGACAACAGAGGGAGCACACTCTGCCTACTCCACCCACTAAAGCCTAAAGCCAAAACAAACTCTCAAAGCCTCTTTTGACTCTAGCAAACCCTAATTCTCCTCAAATGCTCAAGTGGGCATGCAGCCCCTCAATCCTATTTATAGCCTTGGCTAACGGGTCTCCGCCCCGTTACGCCTGCTAAATCCAACGGCGCCCGCTCCCGCTTGTGCAGCCTCGCGAATTTCCCGATTCGCCCCTCCTGCACCTTCCGGGAAGCTTCCGCGCTCCTTGCCTCGCACGCCTCGCAACCACCTCGAGTCTACGTCGTCTTCGACACATCCCGACCGTTCTGACCTCAGCGCCACCTGCGCCTAGTCCGGTCCACGTGTCTCGCCACGACTCCACCCGATGTCCTGCAGCCACACAGACAAAGAACACATCAAATAGCACCGCTCGATACATAAAAGCGTAAATACCATAATACTTACCATAATGAAGTCCAAACCTGTCGAATCATCTAAATATGAACATAAACCCATACGACCAGGAATGACCAAGTCCGACCGAGCCCGACTGCGCCATGCAACGACTCGACTCCGAACTACGCAAACCAAACTCGACTCACTTAGACCAACGTCAAATACTCATCATTCACATGGAGTCACGACCGCATGGTCTCTCAATCTCCCCCTTGATGAGTATATTGACAAACTCCGAAAAAGCATGAAGTAGAGTTTGATTTGCAAAGTCCAACATGGTCCAAAGACGGGAATGAAACTAATGACCATGTCGACCGAAGGAAGCACTAGAGCAGCAAGCTGAAAGAGCAAATTTTTCTCCAACGCTCTAAAAAGCTCCCAAAAGACTTTTTCTTCTCTATTCTCCCCCTTTTGGCAATAAACACATCAAGATGCAAACGAGAGAAAATGACACGACAAAGGATGAAAATGACTGAAGTTTGTTTATTTTAAGCATTTAGAGCCATGAGAATTATCCATAATGACCATAATGTAATACACCAAGCCATAACTCAATAGAACGTTATCTAGATCATGACAACATATATATAAGCCAGCTAGAGCACATAGATGACAATCTGAAATGTAATGCATTTTGTGAGCAAGTCAAGTCATCAATGAGTAAAGTTTAGCTAGAGACATCCAAGGATGATGCAGGCCATGTCAATAAGCTAAGCGGAACAAAGAAGCTAACATTGAGTCTAAATAGAGTGCTATAAGCTCAAGATTGAAACATTGGTTAAAGTACTTGGTTCTGATTGTAGATTAAGCAAATTGAGCACATTAAACATTGTCTTTTGAAAGCATATGGTTGTTTTCAACCCAATTTTTTGTTTATGTGCTAGATCTCAAGCCTTATGCGACTACTCCAAGCAATAAGCTTAAGAAGATAGTCTAGGTCATCCAAAACTCCCCCTGAGTTCATGCCTAGTGCAATGGCAAGCTTTCTCATGAGAAAGAATTGGTGAAATCAGTTTTTTCGCACAAATATGGTGGTTGTCAACCAACATTTTGTTTTATCATGTGCTAGATCTCAAGCCTTATGCGACTACTCCAAGCAAGAAGCTTAAGAAGATAGTCTAGGTCATCCAAAACTCCCCCTAAGTTCATGCCAAGTGCAATGGCAAGCCGTCTCATAGGAAAGAATTGGTGAGATCAGTTTTTTCGCACAAAAGAGATCTTTTTGCTTTCTAACACATTGTACTAACTCAAGTATCATCAGGAGACTAAAACAGCTCAAACTAAGGCTCAATATAGATTCAACGCTCTACTCAGCCTATTTGACATGGCATGAATCATAAAAGGATAGCTCAAGAAAGACTAAACTCAAATGCTAGCATGACAAGTTTAATTTAAGTTGATCAATTTTTACTTAACTTATCATGGCAAACGCTAGTCTACACATATGAAGTCATGATAAATCTAGCAAGCTAAGCACAAGTCATGGCAAGATGTAAAGCATTGAAAACATGTCATAGCAGGATAATAATCAAGGCTCAATGTAGTTATATATTACAATGCTAAATGCTAAAATGCAGAAAAATCCAGCTCCCCCTCAACATGACATGCAACTTTTAGTTCAAGTTGAGTTAAGTCACAATTAAGCTCCAGAAGCTCCCAAATGAACTCTCCCTGAACCAAAGCAATAAATCGAGAAGCTGGCAAATAAAACCAAAACAGGCAGTCCTTAAAGCATAGATAAGATATAGAGACAACTATGGCTCAGACTGACTCTCATCTACCCCATATGACTCCAGGACAATCAGCTGATAGTAAATCACACACTAGAGAGCAAACACGTACCCTGTCTACCCGAGGGTGGCCCAACCCTCGCTAGAACCTACAAGAAGTGAGTGAGCTCGACCTAGTGAGATAAGAAGCAGCTAATCCTGGAAGCACAAGATAAGAGTTAGAAGTCTAAGCATCTCGGCAAGAGAAGCACTCTAACCTATGCTGGAAGGACTAAACCCAAATGCACCCCGAGTGCAATGCAATAGAAATGAGACAGAAGCATAATCAATATAGTAAAGCAATAAAGCCCAAAGCTCCCTCTCACTACAGTCCATAAGGACAAACCACCACAAGCTCTCCCCGCAGAGCTGAAAACCTCGAACTGTCCAAAGGCTTGGTGAAGATATCAGCCAACTGGTGGTCACTCTCCACAAACTGGAGCACTATGTCACCCTTCTCTACATGGTCTCTAAGGAAGTGAAAGCGAATATCAATATGCTTGGTCCGAGAGTGTTGCACTGGGTTCTTAGCAATGTTAATCGCAGAAGTGTTATCACAAAAGAGTGGAACGCTGTCTATCGCTAACCCAAAGTCCCGCAGGGTCGAGACCATCCAAAGCACCTGGCTGCAACAACTGGCAGCAGCAACGTACTCGGCCTCTGCAGTGGACTGTGCAACACCGGACTGCTTCCTCGAAGACCAGGAAACGAGAGAAGTGCCAATGAACTGGCAGGTGCCGGAAGTGCTCTTCCTATCTATCCTACAGCCAGCAAAGTCTGCATCCGAAAAGGCTCTCAAGGAAAGACAGGATGAGGAAGAGTACCAGATACCATAGTCAATGGTAGCTCGAAGGTACCGAAAGATGCGCTTCACCGCCTGGCGGTGAGATACGCGAGGAGAAGCCTGAAAACGAGCACACAGACACACAGAGAAGTGTATGTCTGGTCTCGAGGCAGTGAGGTAAAGAAGGGAGCCGATCATACTTCTGAACTCTTTCTGATCAACTGGCTCGCCGTCCTCATCTAGGTCAAGATAGGCTGTAGAAGCCATGGGAGTTGACACAGGCTTACCATCACTCATGTCGAAGCGTCTCAGGAGGTCACGAGTGTACTTTCCCTGATGAAGAAATGTACCCTCCCGAGTCTGCTTGATTTGGAAGCCAAGGAAGAAGGTCAACTCGCCCATCATACTCATCTCAAACTCGGTGCTCGTGACATCCGAGAACTGTGAAACCAGAGTATGGGAAGAGCCGCCAAAGATGATGTCATCGACATAGATCTGGACGAGCAGAAGGTCATTGCCATGACGGCGGATGAACAAGGTCTTGTCTACTTTACCCATGTCAAACCCATGACTCAACAAGTAGGACTTAAGCCTCTCATACCAAGCTCTGGGGGCCTGCTTAAGTCCATACAACGCTTTGGAAAGCTTGAAGACATGGTGTGGGTATTTGGGGTTCTCGAAACCTGGAGGCTGTCTGACGTAAACTTCTTCCTCAATGACTCCATTAAGGAAGGCACTCTTGATGTCCATCTGGTAGAGCTTGAAACCCTTAGAAGCTGCAAAGGCAAGCAGGATTCTAATGGCCTCAAGTCGAGCTACAGGGGCAAAGGTCTCCTCGAAGTCTAAACCCTCAACCTGGGAAAACCCCTGAGCTACTAGTCTAGCCTTGTTTCGAATAACCACTCCATCCTCGCTCTGCTTGTTCTTGAACACCCACTTAGTCCCAATAATATTGTGACCTCGCGGGGGCTCGACAAGCGACCAGACCTTGTTCCTCTCGAAATTTTCTAGCTCCTCATGCATGGCATTGACCCAAGACTCGTCAGAAAGAGCATGAGAAACATCCTTGGGCTCAAAGGAGGCAATGAAAGCAGAATGGAGACAGAATTGAGATAAGCCAGATTTTGAGCGGGTAACACGCTCGAACAGGTCTCCAATCATCTGCTCAGAAGGATGTCTTTTCTGGATATGTCGGGGAGGTCCAGGATGAGATGAAGAAGTGGCCTCTACCTCGTGAGCTGACGAGATAGGAACAGAGCCACTAGCTCCAGAGGAAGCAGAAGGCATGGGCTGATCACCTGGAGGTGCGGTGGAAGACGGCACCTCAAGGGGTGGATAAGGGACTGGATCGGGTAGACAACCCTCATCTCCATCGTCCTCGTCATCCACGAAGATGGTCTCGGACTGCTCTAAAGAACCTGAGATATCAGGCCTAGTCCCCGGACTGGCCTCGTCAAAGGTCACTTCACAGGTCTCTACCATTTTGCTAGACTCGCAGTTCCAGACCCTATAAGCCCGCGAAGAAGGCGAGTAACCTAGAAAGATCCCATCACAAGAACGTGACTCGAACTTATCTAGGTTCCCGGACTTCAGAATAAAGCACTTGCAACCAAACACACGAAAATGAGAGACGCTGGGCTTTCGCCCGTATCTCAACTCATAAGAAGTGCGGTGCAGGTGTGCCCGAAGAAAAACTCGATTTGAGACATGGCACGCGGTGGCTATAGCCTCAGCCCAAAACTTCCGCGGTGTAGAGTACTCATCAAGCATCGTCCTGGCTATCTCGACCAAGGTCCGGTTCTTTCTCTCCACGACGCCATTTTGCTGCGGAACGTGCGGAGAGGAGAACTGATGCTCTACACCTGTCTCACCACAGAAACTCTCGAAGTAGGAATTCTTGAACTCCGTGCCATTGTCACTGCGGATCGCTCGTAAGGCACCTGGGAGCTCAACAGAAAGCCTACTGAAAAGACCTCGGAAATGCGAAAACGTCTCATCCTTCGAGGCTAAGAAAAACACCCAAGAATACCTCGAGAAGTCATCGACCACAACAAGAACATACCACTTCCCTCCTGCTGACTGCACTCGAGCTGGTCCAACTGTGTCCATGTGGAGTAGCTGTCCCGGTGCATCGGTCATAGTAACTGTGATCGGAGGGTGAGAAGCGGCAACCATCTTGCCGTGCCGGCATGGAGAGCAAACAAGATCTTTGACCATCTTGAGTTTAGGCAGACCACGAATGAGATCGTGGCCGCTAACTCGGGTCAAATGGTCAAATCCAATATGACCAAGTCTCCTATGCCAGAAAGAGAGGTCGCGGGACTCAGAAGCAACTAAACACCTGAGAGGATCACCAGAAGACTCAGAAAAATCAGCACGAAAGATCCTCCCATAACGAGAAATCCCGCAAACCAGACTACCCGAAGAATCAAGAATTTTACAAGCATTTTTCTTGAAGCTCACCTCGAAACCGTCATCGGTAAGCTGAGAAACGGAAAGCAAATTGTACTGCAGCTTACTAACCAAGGCTACATCTTTCAAAATGAAAGAGTCATTAATGCGCACTGTACCTTTGGCGATGACGCGCCCAGATGAAGCATCTCCGAAGGTGATCGTCTCATCACCTGGAGCACGGGCAAGGGAAGAAAACCAACGGGAGTCTCCGGTCATGTGTCGAGAACACCCGGAGTCTACAAGCCAAACCTTTCCCTTCCCTGCCCGGCGAACCTGAGTCAAACAGAGAGTAAAGTCTCAGTACTGGGGTAAATCAAGAGTGATTTTGGCACCCAATACTGAACAACACGTCGAGCAGATGAAGTAGTCAAGCACGACTGACCTCTATCTACCTTACGCTCTCTGTGACTCAAAGAAGCAGAAGGTCTGTGAGCAGACCTGAAGCTGTTGCGGGGTCCGACTGCTACGGGGGAGCGAGTCGGAACACCGGCAACACGCTGATCACCCCGCGGGTAGCTATCTCGATGGGAAAAACGAGATCTACCCCCAGGACGACGGAAGTCACGACCAGAGGCAGCATGAGGACGAAAAGCAGAAAACTCGGAAAAACCAAGTCCTCTATACTGCCTAAACTCTGTAACAGGAGCAAACCTAGACCTCATGTTGGTCTTAGGTGCACTCAGGATCTGGGGCTGACCCTGAATACCCCTAAGAGACTCAACACGGTCTCTACGCGCGATCTTGGCGCGCCTGAAGCATCTCTCGATCGAGTGCCCATCCTTCTGACAGAAGGTGCAGTGGTACCTCACCTTCGAAGAGGTGGAAGTAGCACGCGAGGACTTCGGCTTCTGAGAGGCCGAAGTAGCAGGTGAACCTACCTTGCTGTCAGAGATCCCTTGGACAAAGCCCGCTGATTTGAATTTGACCTCATCAGATCTGGGCTCGACCTCGATCACACCTCCCACTATGGGTCTGAGAATAGCAGGAGGATGCTTCCTCATATCCTCATAGAAATCATATCCTAGACCTTGATTGAACTTACAAATCTTGGATTGGTCTAGAATAAGATTAAGCTTCTTCTTGCCTCCTACAAATCTCTCGAGAGTGTTCATAAGATACTGACACTCCCGAAAGAGAGAGGTGCAAGAAGAGCAGGGAGAAGAGGGAACAGCAGGAGGTAAGGGAGCAGAAGAAGAACCAACAGTAGAGGAAAGAATGGCTTGTGCACGCACAGCCGACTCTGAGGGGACAGTCCTACTACTAGCAGGTTGGTTCGCGTCTCTAAGCGTCACATCCTTACCCTGGGGCTTCTCCCCCACACCATCAATCACATCACAACCAGATTGTGGCTTCTCTAGTAAGTCCTTAGTTAGCTTCACACATTTGTCATTCAAAGCAACGAGTTCAAGTTTTAGTTTATTACAACTAATGCATGGTGAGCTAACAGGATCCTTAGTCGCATACTGAGCTATTTTCTTGTTGTTGTCAATCATTTCTTGAAACTGTTTTGAGACAGATTCAAGTTCAGCATTTAACTTTGGACAATTCAAACATGAATCAATAGGCTCAAGTAAAGAAGCACTCAACTCAGCAATCTTGTGATCTGCCCGTTTTAGGTTCATCTTCAAGTTATTACAATTTTCACAAGACTCGGGCAGATCAAGGAGCATGGCATAAGGTCCTCTAGCAGCAATGTCCTTATCCTCACATGAGGTGGGAGAAGTAGTCTCATCAGTAGTAAGTAGGGTAACAGCCATCCTACTCAACTCTAACTCAGCAAGCAGACTAACATTCTCCACCTTAACAATATCAAGCTCGGAGGATACACTATCATGAGAGGTCCTTAATTTCTCCATGTCATCAAGCAAGGCACAACATGTATCACAGTCGTCACGGGAGGGAGCAGATGTAAGTGAAGTAATCTCCCGTGACAGTCTATCTACTTCCTTCTCTAACTCGGTACACCTAGACCTAGCTCTAGCATGAAATCCACCTAGCTTAAGAAAAGCATCATTTAGCTGGTCATAAGAAGGGAGTACCTCATCCGAGTCGGAGTACAGCTCGCTGTCGCTGAGTTCGCCCTCGAGGGCCATGAAGCACATGCCGGAGAAGTCGTTGCCGCCATCCTTGGGCTCTTGGTCACCCGTCCCGTCGTCGTCGCTCCATCCCTCCACCTCGCTGAGGTCGAGGTCGTCGAAGGCGGTGAGGACGCGGTGGAAGAGCTTCTTGGCCTTCCCGAAGTTGCGGAACTTCTTCTTTCCCGGCGTCGGAGCTGGAGGCTTCTTGTTGCGGTTCTTGTCGGTGTAGTCGATCTTGCTCGAACCGCCGTAGTCGTTCTTGCCCTTCTCCAGCTTGGGGCAGTTTGCCCGAATGTGGTTGGGGCCACCACACTCGAAGCAAATCACGGGTCCTCCTCTCTTTCTGTCTCTCCTACCCTTGTAGGCATGTGAAAACCTTCGGGCTAGGAGGGCCAGCTGATCATCCGCAAGCTGCTCTAACTGATCATCAGTTATGTCACAGAGAGCAGCGAGGGAAAAACCGCAAGAAGAATCAGAAGAGAGACCAGAAGCAGAACTGGGATCGGTGACCAAAGCCATCGACTGTGACTTCGACCGACGAGAGACAACGTCAATCTCGTGAGTCTTGAGGCGTGAGTACAGCGCATCAAGAGTCAGGGTCGAGAGGTCTGTCGTGTCTTTGATGGTGGTCACTTTCATCTCCCACACGCGCAGATCGAGTGCCGCGAGCATCTGACGAGCGTTGTCCGAGTCGGGGTATGTGAGACCGACCGCTCGGAGGTTGCTCAAGATTTTGTGAAATCGCGAAAAGCACTCGTCCAGGGACTCACCAGCAAGCATCTCGAATTTGTTGTATTCGCGCTTGAACTGGTCCTGTCGAACCGTCTTGATCTGGGTGGTGCCCTCATGGTATGCGTCGAGGGTCACCCAGATGTCGTAGGCGGACGACAGGTGAGATATACGGTCAAACTCGCTACGACTCAACCCCTGGATGATGATGTTCCTTGCCTTTGCATTCGCCTCAACATCAGCCATGTTCCCGGCATTGATGTTCTCATCGGCAGGAACAACGAATCGTACCTTGACCTTCCGCCAGATGGCATACCCCTGGGCCTGGATGTATGTCTCCATTCGGCTCTTCCAGAAGGGGTAATCGATGCCATCGAACACGGGCGGCTTGGTCGAGTACTTGTCCGTCGCCATGGCTCTTGAGACCGGTTAAGATCTATGAATTAGAGCTAACCGGCTCTGATACCAATTGAAGGACCGAAATGGCGACAGAGGGGGGTGAATGTCGCTCGCTTAAAAAACGCCCCCGAGAAATTGAACACTGATTTCTCACCAGATGCAAAACAACGCAACTCACAGAAAACTTAAAAATAATTTCTCTGAAATTTGGAACGCGTGCGACACCAAAAAATTCACCATAAATCAGAGATCATCCAGAAAAAATTTCAACTGAAAATATCGCTGTTTGATCTGCATGCAAAAATCCCAAAGATCAGAAAAAAGAAAAAAGAGATATGCATAGACCATGCATTCAACTAGATGCTAAGCAAACAGGAGAAGATGAGCTACAGAGACGAACAACAAAAAAGAAATTGGAAGAGCGTTATCTCTGTCGGCACAGCAAGAGATTAAAACGCAATCACATGCAGCAATCAATGCTTTGTTCCCTTGCTACCCGAAACTCCAAGGCTCACCCCTGTTTACTGTTGGCCAAATGATAGCAGCTATTTCAGAACTCAGTCTGAACCGAAAACAGCAAGAGGAACAGACTGCATACTGAAAATTCTGAGAGAAGCACTAAAATTCAGACTTGGCTTGAACCAGAGAAATTTGAGAAAAAGAGCAACTCTCCTCAGCCCTAAAGCACAAGGAAATATTCCAAATAGCCTAGAGACCTCAAACCAACAAGGGAAATGAAAACCAACACAAGAATTTCAGATTTTGGGAAAGACTGAAAAACTTACAGAGACTTCACTAAAAACCAAATTACTCCCCAATCTTTGATCCGTTGGCTATGAAATTTTGCAGATATGTTAGCAATAGCCACTGGACCCTACATGCCAAATTTCAAGCCATCTTATGAAGAGGAACGAAATCTGCACCAAACCCTAGAAATGAAGAACTAAGAACAGAGGAGGCAAAAACCCAAAAACTGAAATTAAAATCTTGTCTCTGGGATTCTAGCTGACCAAATGGTCTAAAATCATAACCCCATCACAGAGCAACCCATTTTGAGCTTTCCCAACAAGATTCAACAAGAAATCAAGAAGATCACAAAATCACCTAAAATGAAAAACGAAGAACAGAGAGCATCCAGAAAATAGAACTTCAGATTTTTTTTCATTTCATAACAAACGGAGTTACAGAGAACTACGTCCCGATACGCATGGACATTCGGAGGAATGATTACATGATTTCTCTACTCAATCCCTCTCCTTACCCTCTCCAATCTCAAGCACACACACTCAAGAACCCATGAAGGGAGGAGGCAAGAACTCAGAGCTACGAAGGAGACAACAGAGGGAGCACACTCTGCCTACTCCACCCACTAAAGCCTAAAGCCAAAACAAACTCTCAAAGCCTCTTTTGACTCTAGCAAACCCTAATTCTCCTCAAATGCTCAAGTGGGCATGCAGCCCCTCAATCCTATTTATAGCCTTGGCTAACGGGTCTCCGCCCCGTTACGCCTGCTAAATCCAACGGCGCCCGCTCCCGCTTGTGCAGCCTCGCGAATTTCCCGATTCGCCCCTCCTGCACCTTCCGGGAAGCTTCCGCGCTCCTTGCCTCGCACGCCTCGCAACCACCTCGAGTCTACGTCGTCTTCGACACATCCCGACCGTTCTGACCTCAGCGCCACCTGCGCCTAGTCCGGTCCACGTGTCTCGCCACGACTCCACCCGATGTCCTGCAGCCACACAGACAAAGAACACATCAAATAGCACCGCTCGATACATAAAAGCGTAAATACCATAATACTTACCATAATGAAGTCCAAACCTGTCGAATCATCTAAATATGAACATAAACCCATACGACCAGGAATGACCAAGTCCGACCGAGCCCGACTGCGCCATGCAACGACTCGACTCCGAACTACGCAAACCAAACTCGACTCACTTAGACCAACGTCAAATACTCATCATTCACATGGAGTCACGACCGCATGGTCTCTCATTTATCAAACTGGCAAGTTTGCCACAAAGTTGAATTTAACGGACAAACCCATTCAAATTAAATCTCAGACTACTAGAGAGACGGATGCTGCACTAACAAAAACTTTCATGAGGAGGTTAGGTTAACTAGTTCTATTACCTGGTGGCAACCTAGGTCCAGTGCGTCGTCACTGCACCATATCTTATTGGTGGCTATCGCGAGGTTCAGCTTTCGATCGAAGGTTTATCCCGAGCCGCGCTAGGGCTTGGCCGAAAGCGACGCATGAGAATATACGCAGGCCAGGAGGGCATATAATACAACCGGCCGAGATTATAATGCTAAAAGGTTCTGGCCGCGTGGTTGTGCGATGGGGGATGGCCACTGCCCATGCACTCTCATGTGCATCAGTGCGTGTGGGCGTAACGAAAGCAACGGCACTATCAACCAACAGGAATGGTGTGCGAAACCTCTTTTTTTTTCCCTTCAAATGTTGTAGAGTTTGTGTGCTGGCGCTTTGCCAAGTTTGATGTCATCTTTGATCTAAAAAGAGTTTGATTTAATCTTTTTGCTTTTTGCGTGGCTTCATGGAGGTTTAAGAACCTAGCTCATTCTCTCTCTCTCTCTCTAAAAAGAAGATGATCCTAACTCATATATTTATTATTTTGGTCATCTTGACATGGATATATCCTGTGTCTTTTAGTTCAAATAGTATTGCCTTTATCTCCTAAAAATACATGTATATATCCTATGTTATTGAAAATTATCACTGGTCTAGAGCAAGACGGTAGAGGAATGTACTTCAACATCAAAATCAGGGGTGGAGCCAGAAATGGGCTAAGCTCTAGGCTAGGCCTGCTTATATTAGGTTAGTCTGTCTATACCTTTCAATTCTATCTACCAGTACACACTCCGAGGAAATTCCTAAGTTAATCAGGATAAAAAAAAGAAAAAGATATAGTTGTCCATCTGGTCTATTCGAGTTAACAAATTAGATTAAAACAAGTCAATACCAAGTACAATAAAATAACCAAAATTCAGAATAGAAAATAAAAGAAAATTATCAATTTGATTTCCATATGAATTCCAAAGTAAAATCAATAAATAATTAAAATTTAGAATAAAAACGAAAGTTGACAATTGGATTTGTATGTGATTTAAATAAAAGAAAACTAACAATTTGATTTTCATATGTATTTCAAATTAAAAGCACTAAATAAATAAAATTTAGAATTAAAAAAGAAAATTAAAAATTGGATTTGTATGTGATTTCCAACCTAATTTGTTTGTATGAAATTTCCAAAAATATGCAATTTCCAAACTGAAATAGTAAATAAAAGACTCCATGTCAACCCATGTTAATCAGGGGCAAAAAGAAAAATATCTAGCCATCCATCTGGCACTTGAATTATTAGATTAAAATAAAGAGTCAATGTCAAGAACAATAAAAAATAACTAAAAGTTAGAATATAAATAAAATAAAATTATCAATTTGATTTATATACACATTCCAAAATAAAATAAAACCAAATAACTAAAACACATAATAAAAAAAGAAAATTAACAATTGCATCTGTATGGGATTTTCAATATAGTTTATTAAATTTACAAAATATGAAAATTCCAAACCAAAATTGTACATAAAAAAGATTCCATGTAAGGCAAATATTGTATATGCATTCAAAACTACAATTCCAAAATATTAAATTCATAGTCATTGGATCTTAATGTTAAAATCGAAATTAGATCATACTTTTTGCTCAATAAATATTATCCTAAGTACTATTTCCATAATAAAAGGAATTTAAATATAATTACTATTTTATCTGTTGGGATGGAGACCAAGTACTTTGTCTAAGAAACTAGCCTGTGCAAATGCACGGATTGTTGGCTAGTTTTTCTAATTTCTCAAAGGGAATATAATGGGCTTTTGGGCCTAGGAGCCCATGGCCTATCTCTAAGAAGAATTGGTGCAATTGTTTAATGGGATGGAGCCTTTAGTGGTCGAAGAAAATAATTTTTTCTCTCATTTTACTAGTGTGTGCGTGTTGGGGGGGGGGGTGTTCACATATAAAGGAAAATTGTAATTTTTTTGTCGATATATTACTGTGATGTGATTGTCATAGATTTGACAATTAGAAAGATCATGGATACGGAGCCATCAGAATTCACCTGTAGGGAGCATGGTTATCAGGCTCGAACTGGCACGACGATTGAACCAGAAAAACCCGAACCCAGAAGCTACACCGGGCCGGTCATGCTCATAGGACCGCCAGTGTAGTTGACCCAGGAAAACTAAGTTGGGCCACCTGGGTTTTAGGTGACCTGGTTTTGACTGACTCGGTCAGGTTTTGTTCATGAGGCCAAAAAAGAAAAATACCCTTAAATTAAAGAATTTTTAAAAGAAAAATGATGGGGATGCTTGTCTTTTGAGGGCTACTAGGGTTTTAGTGGTTATTTGCCTACAAATTTGTTAGCTAGAACAATGTATACAAAATTTTAGACTATTGTGATTTCACCATATTTTTGCTTGATTTTATCTTATCGACTTATACATGACTTTATTGCTCAATGGTCATAGACCTTATGGTTGTTTCTATGAGCATCTCTGGTTATTTGTTATTTGTCATTCATTTTCTTTAATTTCTTTTGCTATTATTGTATTGGTGATTTTTTTCTATTTTTTGAGATGTATATATTTATGAACATTTAATTTAAAACATATGCGGTCTGACCAGTGACCCAACGGTTCGACCATCGGGTCAGTAAGCCGAGACCTCGGCCGGGTCGATGGCTGGTCCGGGTCTGATAACACTGGTTGGGAGATGAATTTTAGCTACCTGTAGTTTTCATACACGTTGTTCTCTTCAACCTTATTTATTAAGTACAAAATTTCCAAAATAGGAAAAATTCCAAACTAAAATTGTACATAAAAAAGACTCCATGTCAAGGCAAATATTGTATATGCATTCTGAACTACAATTCCAAAATATTGAATTCATAGTTGTTGGATCTTAAAGTTAAAATGGAAATTAGATTGTACATTTTGGTCAATAAATTTTATTCTAAGTACTATTTTCATAATAAAAAGAATTTAAATATAATTATTATTTTATCTGTTGGGATGGAGACCAAGAACTTTGTTTAAGAAACTAGTTTGTGTAAATGTGCGGATTGTCGACTAGTTTTTCTAATTTCTCAAAGGGAATTGTCGTAGGGGTGGCCCCCACCTAAGCCCAGCAGGCCTGTTGGGAGGTTATAAGAACCAGAGTAACATGTGTAATGACATAAGTGCCCCTAATGGGGAGGTATGGATGTAAGGGCATAATTGTAAAGGCATACTTCATGAGAATATATATATCAGGATGAGGGGGAGGGTGAGACAGAACACTCCCACCTCTCCACTACCATCTCTCTCTCTGTTTGGTCTGTAGCCACAACAGTTGGCGCCGTCCGTGGGGAGGACGAGGACAAGCCTGAAGACCGAAGAAGAAGGATGGCACCGAAAAAAGCTTCACCAGCGGCGGCGAAGGGAAAGGAGACGGCTGGGTCGGAGCGGCGCGGGAATACCAGGGCTTCGGCATCGGCCGCCGAAGGAGTTGGCGGCGGCGTAGGCGCAGTGGTCGCGGGCATCGACGCTCGCGCTACAACGACCGACCCCGCCAGCGCCGCTACAACGACATCCAACCCCGTCGCTGGCACTGCGATGATAGCCCCCGCCACCCTCGCCGGCAGCGCGGATCAGACGGCCGGGGGTAGCCGCAACGAACCATCCGGCGGATCCGGAGATCGTGAGGCGATGATCCCTGCACCGCCCCGTCCGCTGGGCATTCCGGCGGCCCCGACAGCACCTGTGGGGGAAAGCGCCCTACTAGCAGCCCTCAACGCGTTCCAGCGGGAACTAGGGGACCTTCGCGGAGCCGTCCGAGATATACAAGAGGCTCGGAGCCAGCAGGCCGCGCCAGTAATCGCGCCCGAGCCCACGCCGGAGAGGGCGGACAGCCGCGAAACCCCCACGTCTAGCCGCGTGCCGCTGAAGCGCGTAGATCCGAAGTCCCCGCTTTCGGCGGGGCTGCAGCAGGCGGCGTGGCCCGAAGACTTCAAGTTCCCTAGCGTCACCGACCTGTACAAAGGCGACACGGATCCTCGCGAGTTCGTGCGCGTGTACGAAACCGCGATCGAGGCCGCGGGCGGAGACGACACCACGAAGGCGAAGGGACTCCCCCTTGCGCTGCAAGGAGTGGCGCTCTCTTGGTTTTTTACCATAGAGCCGGGCTCCATCTACGCGTGGGAGCAGCTTCGCGACCGCCTTCACAGCAACTTCCAAGGAAACTATGTCGAGCGAGTCGATGCGGACCAACTCTTCGCTGTGAAGCAAGGACCCTCGGAGAAGCTCCGGGACTACTTCAAGCGCTTCGCCAAGATTCGATGCCAGGTGAAAGACATTAATGAAACCACCGTTGTTAATGCAGCCATACAGGGCCTTCGTCCGGGCCCGATGGCCGAGTACAACGCGCGGAGGCCAATCAAGACAGTCGTCAAGCTCTTCGACAAGACGGACGAGTATGCGCGGGCGGAGGAGGATGCACGAAGGCGCAGCATTACCGCCCTCGGCCTCGCCCACGAGGAACGCCCCCCGCGCGAAGTGGGGGCGGGTGGTCCCTCCTCGACGCAGGGCCGCAGCCGAGAGCCCCGAGGAGGCCCTCCCCGAGGCAGCGATACCGGGGTACAGGAAGGCTCTTCAAGGAGCAGGCGTAAACCTCGGTGCCGCCAACGCAGGTCGCAGGCGGCCCATCATGTCCTCGACACCGAGAGCGCCCGCCAAGGACTCGACCCCGCCTCATGGAGGGGAGACCGGGGATCAGAAGGCGGACTTGATTGCGGCGGCCAACCCCACGCAAAACAAGAGCTTCTACACTATGGCAAGTGGTGCGAGGTACACGGCTACGGTGATCATTACACAAGGGCATGCACCACAGTTATGGAGCTGCGGAGGGTGACGGCCGGGTCTCGGGCTCTGCCTCCTCGGCCCCCCGCCGGAGCCCACGTGGGGCACCCAAAGGGTAGCCCCAAACGAGCCACCGCAACGGAGGGCGCGCAGCATCGCACCGTCAGCGTCATCACCGGAGGCTCCTCCACAAGGGCCCCCGGGGAACAGCCGCAATTGTGGATGCCACCCCGCAATATCACCTTCGGCTTGAGCGACGCCAGGGGTGTGGAGTACCCTCACCAAGACCCTCTAGTCATCCAGGCCCACATAGCATCATAGTTTCCACTATTGGGAAAAATGGTGTGGTTGATGATCCTGTTGACAAGGCTGGGAATAGGGAGTAAGCCAATTATCGTCCCCAGCGATTGTTCAGCTGCTTGGTCATAATACTCTGAATATGCAGCAATGGGAAGAGCACGCTTGCTGTACACCTTCTCATAAGCACTGGTTTCCGTCCCAAGTGCCAACTCAAACTCGTGCCTGGTGCACTCAATGAACTGTGTTCCAGTCATCCAACTCAGGTGTTCAAGGTTGGGAGAGATATACAGGGTAGCATAAAACTGCCGAATCATATTGTCCATGTAGTTGCACTTGAATGCAACAAGTTGATGGATATCGGCTTGCTGAAAGAGCTGATAAGCACCGCTAAACATGTCAATCTGTGACAAGTGATCCCAATCCACATACTTGTGTGCAGCAAACTTGCGAGCAGGACCATACATCTCTTGGTACACCTTCTCTTGAAACTTGGAATGAAACTGGGGGTTCATAGAGTTGCGAGTGCGGACATACTGACTACGGCGACGAAGGATAGCATAGTCCTCATTGGTGATCTTGGAGAGGTCCACTTCTTCATCTGCAGTTACCGCAGGCATCTCCTCATCTGAAACTGCATACTCCTCGCTCTCATGCGAGGCCTCGGATCCGCTCTCATGCGAATCCTCTGAGTCACTCTCAGGGTCGGAGGTGGGACCCTTGCCCTTATGCTCCGCCGTCTGAGATGCAGGAGTCGAGGAGGAGGATTGACCAGCAGTGCCCCCATAGGACTTGTGGGAAACATTCTTCATCCTCGGCATCTTCAATGACATATTAGGATAATCAAGGTGTGAGGTAGGATAAGTGAAAGTAGGTTTGAAATTGAAAGCAATGAGTTTCTGCTGTTCCAGGAAAAACGGAAGTACCGGCGGCAAAACTGCGGAACTTCTGGGAAATCTGGTAGTTCCGGCATTAAACATGCGGAACTTCCGGGACCCCGGTAGTTCCGGCCGCTCGACCGGTAGTTCCGGTTTTTCTGGACATTTCTAGGGCATGTTAAAAATTGAATCTTTTTGGGGTATTTCTTGGATTGAATCCAGTGCATGTATGAACAAACATTGTAATACCCCAAACAAACTACTTTGCCCAAAGAAACTACAGCAAAAATCGCTACATTTCAAATTTCACCTAATTTCAACCCTAGGGTCCTTAGAACAAGATAAAGAGGGATTTGATCTGATTTACCTTGTGGAGTCGAAGGAGAGGAACCCTGGGAGTGCAAGGAATCGCCCAAAAACGAAAAACTCCCCTCGGATGCGAAGATCGGGAGAGGAGGAGGAGTTTTGGGAGAGAGAAGGTTTGAAGAGAGGAGAAGGAGGAGGAGGAAGAAGACTTCTGCGGTTTTGGGAGTGGGAGAGAGAAGGTTTGAAGAGAGGAGAAGGAGGAGGAGGAAGAAGACTTCTGCGGTTTTGGGAGTGGGAGAGGAGAGAGAGAGAGAAACGGCAGGAGTTAAGAGGGAGGAGTAAAAGCAGGTCGACGGTTTTGGAAACCGCTGCAAATCCCGCAGAAAACGGTAGTACCGCGCGTAACACGCCGGTAGTTCCGTTTTCACAGAAATTCCGGAAGTTCCGCGGATTACATTGCGGTAGTTCCAGTTTTTCTGTCAGGAGCGGAAGTACCGCACAATGAACTGCGGTAGTTCCGGATTTTCTGGAATTTTCAGGATTTGACTTTTAGAACTTGAAATTATGCAAATGATCCCTAGTTTTGCATCCAACTAAAGTCATTCAGGATCATTATGCATCAATTGAGCTAATGCTATATTTTGAAACTAATTTTTATGAATTTAAACGAATTTTTGACCAAAAGAGGGAAAAAACCAATAAAAATCCATATAAGCACAACAAATGAACAGAAATGGATGAAATGAGATTTCAAGCTACATTTGAGTAGTCTATGACATTTAATTCATTCCTCAATTTGCAAAAGCGGCTTTCATCTAATGGTTTGGTGAGAATGTCCGCTAGTTGATTTTCGGTTCGGATGTGGCTAATTTCAATATCTCCCTTACTCACATGATCTCTCAAGAAATGGTGGCGTATGTCTATATGCTTGGTTCTTGAGTGTTGAACGGGATTGTTGGATATTTTGATAGCACTATCATTATCACACAAAAGAGGCATTTTATCAAATTTAATCTCATAATCCAACAATGTTTGCCTCATCCAAAGCAATTGAGCACAACAACTTCCCGCGGAAATATATTCGGCTTCGGCGGTTGAAAGTGCTACGAAATTTTGTTTCTTGGATGACCAGCACACTAGAGACCTTCCTAGAAATTGGCAACTACCCGAGGTGCTTTTTCTATCCACTTTGCATCCCGCATAATCGGAATCCGAATATCCAATTAATTCAAATTTTGCACCTTTGGGATACCAAAGCTCTATGCTTGAGGAATGCTTTAAATATCTTAGAATCCTCTTTACGGCCACTAAATGGCACTCTTTTGGAGAAGCTTGAAAACGTGCACACATGCATACACTAAACATAATGTCGGGCCTAGATGCGGTAAGATAAAGCAAACTACCAATCATGGATCTATAAAGCTTTAAATCTACCGACTTACCTTCTTCGTTGAGGTCTAGATGCCCGTTTGTTGCCATGGGTGTTTTGATGGGTTTGGTTTCTTCCATTCCGAATCTCTTGAGTAGATCCTTCACATACTTTGTTTGGCTTATAAACGTCCCATCTTTAAGTTGTTTGATTTGAAGTCCAAGGAAGTAGCTTAGCTCACCAATCATCGACATCTCGAATTCCCTAGACATCATCTCACCAAATTCTTTGCAAAAGTCTTGATTAGTAGAACCAAATATAATATCATCAACATAGATTTGACATACAAAGAAATCATCTCCAATAATTTTTGTGAATAGAGTTGTATCTACTTTACCAATTTTAAAGCCTTTTGATACAAGAAAGCTACGAAGGCGCTCATACCAAGCTCTAGGAGCTTGCTTTAAACCATATAGCGCCTTTGATAATCTATACACATGATTAGAGTATTTATCATCTTCAAATCCCGGGGGTTGTTCCACATATACTAATTCGGAAATTGTACCATTAAGAAATGCACTTTTGACATCCATTTGAAACAATTTAATGTCAAAGCATGATGCAAAGGCAAGCAAGATTCTAATTGATTCAAGTCTAGCAACGGGTGCAAATGTCTCATCATAATCTAAGCCCTCGACTTGAGTATAACCTTGAGCTACTAACCTTGCTTTATTTCTTACCACAATTCCGTTCTCATCTTGTTTGTTCTGGAAGACCCATTTTGTGCCAACGACATTGTGCTCCTTGGGTCTCTCCACCAAAGTCCAAACATCGTTTTGAGCAAAATTATTCAACTCTTCATGCATAGCATTTATCCAATCCGGGTCATCTAATGCTTCTTCTACACGCTTAGGTTCAAGTGAAGATACAAATGAATAGTGTTCACAAAATGAAGCTACTCTAGAGCGAGTTTGAACACCCTTACTTACGTCACCCAATATTTGGTCAATTGGATGATCCTTGGCTATTGCATTGTGAATCTTGAAAATATTTTGCGGTTGATCCTTTTCTTCATCTTCTATAACTTGAACATTGTTTGTTGTGGAAGAGGAAGGTGGTTCTACTTGTCTAGATGAGCTTGGTGATGTTGGATCCTCTTTTGGCTTGATGTCTCCGATTTGCATGTTCTCCATTGCCTTGCGAAGACTTTCATCTCCTACATCATCCAAGTTCTCATGCTCTTCTTGAGAGCCGTTAGTTTCATCAAATTGAACATCACATGATTCTTCTACTAAACCCGAATTTTTATTAAAGACCCTATAGGCTTTACTATTTGAGGAATACCCTAAAAGGAAGCCTTCATCACATCGACTTTGAAATTTTGAGAGCCGAACACCTTTTCTTAGAATATAGCATTTGCAACCAAATACTCTAAAGTAAGAGATGTTCGGTCTCCTTCCAACAAGAAGCTCATAGGAAGTCTTTTTCAAAAGTCGATGTAAATAGAGGCGATTTATGGCATGACATGCGGTGTTGATAGCTTCCGCCCAAAACTTGTCGGAAGTATTATATTCATCAAGCATTGTCCTAGCCATTTCAATTAATGTTCGATTTTTCCTCTCTACAACTCCATTTTGCTCCGGAGTGTAGGTAGTGGAAAGCTCGTGCTTTATTCCAAGTTCATCACAAAAGTCTTCAACTTTTGTATTTTTGAACTCGGAACCATTGTCACTCCTAATTTTCTTTATTTTAAAATCAAATTCATTTTGGGCCCTTTTTGAAAAACTTTTGAAAATCCCGGAGGTTTCACTTTTATCATTTAGGAAGAAGACCCATGTATATCTAGAGTAATCATCCACAATGACTAAACAATAGCTATTTCCTCCAATGCTCTTATAGGTTGTTGGCCCGAACAAATCCATATGTAAGAGCTCTAATGGCCTAGAAGTCGACATGATACTTTTGGAAGGATGAGAATTATCGACTTGTTTTCCGACTTGACAAGCACTACAAAGTCGATTTTTCTCAAACTACACATCCTTCAAGCCAACCACTAAGTCATGCTTAAAAAGCTTTTTGAGTTGAATCATTCTCACATGACCTAGCCTTCTATGCCACAACCAACCCAAAGAAGTTTTTGCAATTAAACAAGTTTTTAAACAAGACTCATTTGAAGAAAAATCTACCAAATAGAGATTTCCAAATCTAAAGCCTTTGAAGATTAGTTCATTATTATTATCTTTTGAGATTACAACATCTTCTTTTGAGAATGAGCATGTTAAACCTAGATCACATAATTGAGCAACGGATAGCAAATTGAAATTTAATGTTTCAACTAGAGATACATTAGAAATTGAAAGGTCGTTTGAGATAGCGATTTTACCCAATCCCAATACCTTTCCTTTGCTATTATCTCCAAATGTGATCTTGTCATTACTTCCACTCTCAAAGGTGGTGAACATTTTCCGGTCTCCGGTCATATGTTGAGTGCAACCGCTATCCAACACCCAATGTCTTCCACCGGTTTTGTAGTTCACCTACAAAAGAAAATCAAGTTCTTTTAGATACCCAAATTTGTTTGGGTCCTTGGAGTTAGTGACCAAGGTCTTGGGTACCCAAATGGATTTCTTTTTAGCACCCAAAATCGAGGTGCCAATGAAATGAGCAATTACATTTCCATTCTTAGACTTTTTGAGCATATAGCAAGAATCATATAAACCAATGGAATGCATGTTATTCTTAGAACAATCATTTTGAATATGTCCAACACACCGGCATTTTGTGCAATACTTACCATTTTCCTTTACAAACCTTGGAGGCTTGTATACCGGCTTCTTACCCTTTTGGGGGACATATCCAAGTCTCTCTTTGTTAAAGGAGCATCTTTGATCACTTAGTAACTTATCAAGGGTTTCCTTTCCCTTGTAAGCCCTCTCTAAACTTTTGTTTAATTTTAGCACTTGTTCCTTTAAATTTTTGTTTTCATTAGCAACAACATCATTATGAACAAGATTTAAAGTATTTCTAGAATCTACACTAGATGAACAAGGTATGGCAAGTAAATCATCACAACAAGTAGATATGCTAGACTTTGAGATTTCTATACTAGACATTTCATTCAAGATATTGCACGTAACTCCAATGCTAGTACTAGATTTGTGATTTTCTTGGAGAAGCAAATCATGAGCTTCCTTTAGCTACTCATAAGAGTCTTTGAGAGAGATGTGTTCTCTCTTTAAGACCTTAAACTTTGATTTTTCTTTTCCAATAAATTCATTCAATTCAATTAACATATTCATCAAGTTATCATATGAAGGCTCATCATCATCAAGCAATTTTACCTTTTCTCCTTTAGCCATAAGACATGTAGGAGTGGAGAATAGTGATGGAGCCTCCTTGATGGCGATGCCCACAAGCCCTTTCTTCTTGGGAGATTTGTCCTCGCTTGAGTCGGAGTCCGAATACTCCTCTTCGGAGTTCCACTCACCAATATGAGCTTCATTCTTGCCATCCTTGTGAAGCTTCTTGAAGAGCTTCTTCTTGCCGTTGTAGTTCTTCTTCTTTGATGACTTCTCCTTGTCATCCTTCTTTGTTGGGCATTGAGAGGCAATGTGCCCCTTCTCATCACATTCATAGCAACGAATGTTGCTAAACTTCTTGTTGGAGGAAGAATGCCATTTCTTGGTCTTCTCATGGCTTGTGCTTCGATATGGGCGCATTCTCATGAATTTCTTCATTCTCCTTACTAGAAGCGCAAATTCTTCTTCGGAGTCCTCCTCATCATCTTCTTCGGATTCTTCACTCATCACCGCTTTAGCCTTGAAGGCGGTGATCTTCTTATTCTTGGAAGAAGATTGCTCTAAGAGCTCTTCTTTGTCTTTCTTGTAGAGCTCGTTGGTGATGAGGTTGCCCAACAATTGCGTTGGTGTCATTCTTGCCAACTCCGGTGAGTTGAGGAAGAGAGTCACCAACACTTCATATTTCTCCGGCAAGGCCCTAAGCATCTTTCGAACAATATCAAGATCGGAAAGGTTAGTTCCAAGGCCCTTAAGCTCATTCACAATGTTGTTGAGCCTTGAGTACATCTCATTGATGTCTTAATGGGGCAACATTGTGAATATCTCATATTTGATCCTAAGCCGATGCAATTTGGCCTCTTTGACCGTGGATGTCCCTTCGTGTATTTCCGAAAGGGTAGTCCAAATAGCATGAGCCGTCTCAAGATTGCTCACCCTATTGAACTCATCCGCGTTCAAGGCTCCAAATAAAGCATTCATAGCTTGGGCGTCTAAATGAGCATTACGCCCGTCTTGGTCTGTTGGGTGATCCGGATCAAGAGCCATAACGTAACCCTCATTTACGACTTTCCAAATTTGAGGACTCATGACCTTTAAATAAATAGACATCCTAATTTTCCAATATGCATAATTTGAGCCATCAAAGAGAGGTGTCTTTCCTATTGCTATACCCTCACTAGCCATCCTTTTCTCTCTAAACGGTTAACTCTAAATTTGAGAGACCAAGCTCTGATACCACTTGTAAGATCGAGGAGGCCGACTAGAGGGGAAGTGAATAGGAGGTTTTAAAATTTTTGTCTAATTCTAATTAGCAATTTTAAACTTGATGGATATAATAGAGCAAGATAACACTAACACCACTAATCAACCTAGTAAGGCTCAAACAATCACTAGCACAAGTAATCGACTAAGAGCAATATCAAATAGTAGAGAACAACAATTGCTACTCTAACTAAGCAAGCAATCAAGTAATATGAATGAAGAGCGTAACTTGAATGAAAATGATCACAAGAGAGCAAACCACAATTGACACGATTACTTTTTACCGTGGTGATCGGAGACTTGCCGGTCTCCCCTAGTCCACGTTGAGGTAAGCCCGAACAAATCGGACCGGCTCCACGAATGAGCCTAATCACCTCGGTCACTAGCGGTAGCCCTTTCCCTCTCCGGGTAGGCGAGCTCCGAGCCTTCACAATCTTCCGGGCCCTCTCACAATATTCTTGAGAAGATCACCGAAACTCCGCCAAGCCGTCTAGGTGCCGGCAAGCACCAAGAGAATAGATCACAGCGGCTTGATCTCACTCAAGTGCCTAATGGATCAACTAGAATGCAATGCACTTGAATTGTGGGTCAACTGCCTCAATTGAATGCACAAGTGAGTGAATGAGGTGTGAGAGGTTGCACTAAGCTCAAATGTATTCAATGGAGGTTCAACAACATGTACAAGTTCTGGTGGGGATGTATTTATACCCTCACCAACCACAAATAGCCGTTACAATAAACAATCCTGAAAATTCAGGAAATCCGGAACTACCGCAGGTAAAATCGCGGTACTTCCGGACTCTCGCTGACCGGTCAGAACGGCTATGTCAGTGAGTCAGAAGTGACCGTTGGTCAATGAGTGCGGTACTACCGCCGTTGAAATCGCGGTACTTCCGGAAGTCCGGAAGTTCCGCTCCATGACCCGGTACTTCCGATTTCAGCGAGGTTAAGTTTTATTCCCAGCGCTCTCTGGAAATAACGTTCCGCACGGGTATCCGGAACTTCCGCACATGCGGTAGTTCCGCAGGTCAATCCGCGGTACTTCCGTTTTCCGAGAGGCTAAGTTAAATTCTGGGCGCTCTCTGGAAATAAAGTTCCGCTCGGGTGACCGGTACTACCGGCCATCCGGTAGTTCCGCAGGTCAACCCGCGGTACTTCCGTTTTCCGAGAGACTAAGTCTGAGTCCGGGCGCTCTCTGGAAAAAAACGTTCCGCCCGGGCGCCCGGTACTTCCGACCCTGCGGTAGTTCCGCCCATTTAACACCGGAACTACCGGATTTTCTGACAATGCACAGATTTGATATGATTTTAATTTCTAAGTGCATGCATGATCCTAAATTGATCCATAGGGCACATTTGAACATGATCAAGCAATCACCATGATCCCTCTTAATAGTACGACGTCTATCCTATAATCTGGTCTTCCGACCTAACTCCAAGACCGGTAAAATAAAATAGATACCTAAACTATTTACCTTGTCGCCCTAGAGATCTTTGAATCTTCATGGGATATTTTGTGAGCCTCTTTCTTTGCCATTTGAACTTATTCTTTCAAACACTTAATGCACACATTAGTCCCATATTCACATAATTTCATTAATTACCAAAACCAATATTTTTAGGGGCCTAGATGCTTTCAGCGCCGGGGTCATCCGCGAGGTCCACCATCCAGAGTGGCTCGCTAACCCGGTGCTAGTCAAAAAGGCCAGCGGGGCCTGGCGCATGTGCATCGACTTCACGGCGCTCAACAAGGCATGCCCGAAGGACAATTACCCCTTGCCGCGCATCGATCAGCTGGTCGACGCCACTGCTGGGTGTGAACTCATGAGTTTCCTGGACGCCTATTCCGGCTACCACCAGGTATACATGGCCGAAGACGACGAGGAGAAGACCAGTTTCATCACACCGCTTGGGACGTTCTGCTTCATCAGAATGCCCTTTGGCTTGAAGAACGCAGACGCTACCTTCACCCGCCTCGTCGCTATTGCCCTGGCCGCCCAGCTCGGGAGGAACGTCGAAGCTTACGTCGATGATGTGGTGGTCAAAACTCGGCAGCTTGCCCTGCATGGCCGGGACCTCCAGGAGACCTTCGACAACCTCTAGAAGGCGGGCATCAAGCTCAACCCCGACAAATGTGTCTTCGGGGTGCAGGCGGGCAAACTCCTAGGTTTCCTCGTGTCCGGACGGGGCATCCAGGCGAACCCCGACAAAGTAGACGCCATCCTGGGTATGGAGCCGCCCAAGACAACGAGGGAGGTCCAGAGGCTGGCGGGCCGCATGGCAGCACTAAGCCGCTTCCTATCCAGGGCGGCGGAGCGGGGCTTGCTATTTTTCAAGACGCTCCGCGGGTGCGATGGATTTCGTTGGGACGGAGATTGCGCGAAGGCCTTCAACGAGCTCAAGGAGCACCTGGCCGGCCTCCCCACGATGGTCGCCCCAGCACCAGAGGCTCCCCTCCTGCTCTATCTGGCCGCGTCAGCCACCGCGGTCAGTGCCGTCCTCGTCTTAGAGGAAGGCGCCTTGCAGCGGCCCGTCTACTTTGTCTCCGAAGCCCTCCAAGGCGCCAAGACAAGGTACACGGAGCTTGAGAAGCTCGCCTACGCGCTGGTCATGGCCTCCAGGAAGCTTCGGCATTACTTTCTGGCCCACCCGATCACAGTGCCTTCCTCATTCCCCCTGGCAGAGATGCTACACAACAAGGAGTCCACGGGGCGCATCGGCAAATGGGCTGCCGAGCTCGCTCCCTTCTCCTTGACGTATGCTTCGCGAACGGCAATCAAATCCCAAGTCCTTGCGGATTTTCTCGCCGAATGGACCCCGCCGGCCCAACCCGTCCAGATGCACGACGACCCCGTCTGGACGCTCACAATCGACGGAGCTTACGGCGTCGCCGGCGCGGGCGTAGGTGCGGTGATCGTCACGCCCGAAGGACAGCGTTTGCTATACTCGGCGCGCCTTGCCTTCCCCGCCACCAACAACACGGCTGAATATGAGACACTGCTCTTGGGCCTGGCGAAGCTCAAGGCAGTCGGCGCGAGACGGGTGCTAGTCCGCACCGACTCGCGCTTGGTGGCCGGTCATGTGGACAAGTCATATCAAGCCAAGGACCCCGAGTTGGCCAAGTACCTCGCGGCGGTGAGGGCGAGGGAAAGGCACTTTCTGGGCGTCACCGTCAAGGCCATTCCCCGCGCGGAGAACGAGCAGGCCGACGCCCTCGCTAAGGCGGCCAGCCAGCAACTGCCCCCCCTGAGGGGGCGTTTTACGATATATTAGTGCAGGCGGCCATCGCGCAGGACAACCGGGACGCGGCACTCGTTCACCGCATTGACCGGCCAAGTGATTGGCGAGAGCCCATCTTCAATTTCTTGCAAGGCATCGCCGAGCCGGAGGACCCCGCTGAGCTTCGGCGCTTGCAGCACCGCGCAAGGTCCTTCCAGGTGTTCGAAGGGATACTCTACAAGAGAGGGGTTTGCGCACCGCTCCTGCGCTGCCTCTCGACTGAAGGGGGAAAGGAGCTCCTGGCGGAGATCCACGCGGGCGTGTGCGGATCCCACCTGGCACCGAGGTCATTACTCGGCAAGGCGTTCAGGCAAGGCTTCTACTGGCCAACTGCCATCACCGACGCCCAGGACCTCGTCCGTCGGTGCCAAGGGTGCCAGTGGATGGCGTGCATCATCCGCAGGCCCCCGACGAGCCTCAACCCCATTCCCCAGGTGTGGCCACTGGCACGCTGGGGCCTTGACATAGTAGGACCACTTGCCCGAGCTCCAGGGGACCTCCGGTTCGTGGTAGTCGCGCTGGAGTATTTCTCCAGATGGCCGGAAGCGGTCGCCCTGGCCAAAGTAACTTCTGCGGCCATACAGCGCTTCCTATGGTAAAACATCATATGTCGCTTCGGCGTGCCCTGGGAGCCCACGGTTGACAATGGCCTGCAGTTCGACGCCATCCTCTTCAAAGACTATTGCGACAGCATGGGCATCACCCTCCGCTTCGCCTCGGTAGGGCATCCCCAGTCCAACGGGGCGGTCGAACGGGCGAATGGCGCCATCTCCGCTGCCATCAAAAAGCGCCTGGTCGGATTGCCGAAGGGCAAGTGGCCAAGCGAGCTTCACAGCATTCTTTGGTCGCTTCGCACAACAGTAACGCGCCCAACGGGATTCACGCCATTCAAGCTCCTTTTCGGTGACGAAGCGGTGACGCCCGAGGAAATCAAGGCCGGCTCGCGGAGGGTCCTCGTCCAAGCGCCCGAAGAGGAGCGCCGTGTGTCCTTGGACCTCTTCGACGGGATACGGGCAGATGCAGCCCACCATGTCGAGAAGTATGCGCGGCAGACAATGCGTACTCGGGACCGCTCTATATGCCCGCGGGGGTTCAAGCCTGGGGATCTCGTTCTCAGAGTGGCGCTCCAGGCGGAGACCGTTGGCAAGCTGGAGTCCAAGTGGGAGGGCACGTACCTCGTGATGGAGGCATTGCCAAAGGGGGCGTACCACCTCGCCACGCTCGAAGGACAAGCCCTCCGGCACACATGGAACGCGGACAGGTTGCGGCGGTACTACGCCTAGAAGCAGGACAGCAAGCGTAGAGCCACCAGCCCTTTGTTATGCGATGCTCGCCCGCGCAAACGGGAGTTCAATAAAGGTTGCTGTTCCCAGAGCATCCCCTGTCCGCGCTGACCAGAACAAAGTCCACGGACTTTAAATAAGACGTAGCGTCGAGGTCTGCCTCCGCACGCGCGAGTCTTCGGACTATAAAGCAAGTCGTAGCGTCGAGGTCCGCCTCCGCACGCACCAGTCCACGGACTTTAAATAAGACGTAGCGTCGAGGTCTGCCTCCGCACGTGCGAGTCTCCGGACTATAAAGCAAGTCGTAGCGTCGAGGTCCGCCTCCGCACGCGCCAGTCCACGGACTTTAAATAAGACGTAGCGTCGAGGTCTGCCTCCGCACGCACGAGTCTCCGGACTATAAAGCAAGTCGTAGCGTCGAGGTCCGCCTCCGCACGCGCGAGTCCACGGACTTTAAATAAGACGTAGCATCGAGGTCCGCCTCCGCACGCACTAGTCTACGGACTTTAAATAAGACGTAGCGTCGAGGTCCGCCTCCGCACGCACTAGTCCACGGACTTTAAATAAGACGTAGCGTCGAGGTCCGCCTCCGCACGCACCAGTCTACGGACTTTAAATAAGACGTAGCGTCGAGGTCCGCCTCCGCACGCACCAGTCTACGGACTTTAAATAAGACGTAGCGTCGAGGTCCGCCTCCGCACGCACCAGTCTACGGACTTTAAATAAGACGTAGCGTCGAGGTCCGCCTCCGCACGCACCAGTCTACGGACTTTAAATAAGACGTAGCGTCGAGGTCCGCCTCCGCACGCACCAGTCTACGGTCTTTAAATAAGACGTAGCGTCGAGGTCCGCCTCCGCACGCACCAGTCTACGGACTCTAAATAAGACGCAACGGGGGGACGCCCTCGCGCGCACCAGTATACGGACTCTAAATAAGACGTAGCGTTGAGGTCCGCCTTCGCACGCGCGAGTCTCCGGACTATAAAGGAAGTCGTAGCGTCGAGGTCCGCCTCCGCACGCACCAGTCTACAGACTTTAAATAAGACGTAGCGTTGAGGTCCGCCTCCGCACGCGCGAGTCTCCGGACTATAAAGGAAGTCGTAGCGTCGAGGTCCGCCTCCGCACGCACCAGTCTACGGACTTTAAATAAGACGTAGCGTTGAGGTCCGCCTCCGCACGCGCGAGTCTCCGGACTATAAAGAAAGTCGTAGCGTCGAGGTTCGCCTCCGCACGCGCCAGCCCATGGACTTTGAATAAGACGCGGATGCCCTCCCTGCGCGCTCTACGGAGTATAAACAAGGTGTGGAGGTCTTCTTCCCTTCGCGTTCGGCGGCAGGTAACACCAAGAATAAGGTACTACTTGGTTTCATTGCAAAAGCAAAGGGGTTACATGGTTACAAGCGTAAGACCCAGTACATCATCCCCCTGCCCTACCCGACCAACCGCTCAGCCTTGGCGTGGTGCGGACGAACCCGTGCCGTCGTCGCCGTGACGCTGAAGGACCCTTTCGAGCCACTGGAGGAGGTCCCCCTCCCCATGCAGCGTCTGCTGCACGGCGACCCTTGCTGCATCTTCCCCGAAGCGGCCCCAGATCCGTTGATGGAAGTTCTGCAGGCTAGGCCCGATGGAGCGGATGGCGTCCGACATGACCTCTGGTCGGCCGGGAGGATCCAGTTGAGGATTCGCTAGCTCATGGGTATGTCTACACCCACGAGTGTGAAGCAGGGCGAGGGCGAAGCACGCACCAACATAGCCGCAGTGCTCGCCAAACGTTCTGGCGCCACGAAGAGCAACGCCGGCCCCCTCCTCGATCAACCCGAGCGTCTCCGACAGGGCCTCCGGCCCGTGCGTAGTATCCGGCACTCTGACGCACAGATCTCGGAGGGCCTGGTTCAGAGACTCCATGGCCCGCCACGCCGACATGGACGCATTTTCCCAGACGAGGCTATTCTCGGCAGCAGACTCCGCCAGCTGGGCGTTCTCCCCTTCTAGGACGGCGATCTGCTGCACGAAGGCGGCGCGCTCCTCAGCCGCGGCGCGCTTGGCTTCCGTGGCCTCGAGTTGTGCGGCCGCCATGGCGCCCTCCAGCGCGCGAAGTTCTTCATCCTTCGCGGTGAGAGCATTGTTTGCTTCACGAAGGCTGGCTTCCAGAGCCCTCCGCTCCCGAACGCGGGCCTCGTCAAAGGACCGGCTGAGGGCAAGCGTCTGGCAAAAACAACAAATCAGCATGCGTCCAGCAGTACCTTACAAGCTGAAGCGCACATATTTACCCTCATCTCGGAGGCCTGCAGCGCGAGCGCTAGGAGTTCCCCCTCGCATGACGACAACATCTCTCGGTCGAGGCCGTTGTCGGCACGCTCTGCGGCTGCGGTGAGGTCGCAAAATATCTCCGGACGAGGGAGGAAGTCCGAGCGAGCGAGCCCCGGCCCCAACGCGCCAGGATTTACCGAGGCCACGGCCGCGTCAACAGCAGCGGACACCTGCGGGGCACCTTGCACAAGGCTTCGGACTTCGCGCATACCTCCGTTGCTCGATCCTTCGCCACGTCCGGGAGACTTCGTCTCGCCTGATGTTGGCAGAATGAGCGAGCAGATCGGAGAGAGTCTCGCGAAGTCAGGTGAAGAAAGGGACTCACGCCTACCTCCTGCGCCCCTCGTCGCGGTAGGAAGTGGCGCCGGTTCGACTGCCAAGGGGGAGGCGGGCGCCTCGGCGGTCGGTGAGGAGGTCTTCTCGGCCGCGCCAGACGCCGTAATCCCGCGGCAAGGCCCCGCAACGGCGTATCGACCCCTCGCTGGCGGCGGGGACTGAGTCCGAGGGCGTTTCGCCTGCGGCGGCACAGGCGATTCTTCCGCGGCAACACCAGCTACGGTTACCGTTGCCCCCACGGTTTCCTCTGTAGGGGGCGCGCCCTCGCCGGCCGCTGTGGTTGATAACGCACCATCAACCGTGGTTTTCTCGCCAGGAACGACGCCACCCCCCGGGTCGGTGAGTTCCAGCTCAATGATGGCCGCGAGCACGGGCTCGTGGGCGTCGGCAGAAGGTGCCGGAGGATCCGAGGAGGCGCGCTCCTCCGAAGTAGTATGGCCAGGCCCACCGCTGGTCGCACGCCCCGTCTCAGCTGTGCTAGCCGCCGAGGGGGCCGCCGGGTCGCATACGGCAGCCGGGGAACGGGCCCGGCGTCGCGAAGATAACACCCCCGCAGGGCTATCACCGTCCCTCGGCACCGCGCGCTCGGGCACAGTAATGCCCAGAGCCTCGCAGGTGCGGTTTACCCGCCCTTGCTTAGCCGCCTTGACTGCGGCCTCGCGAGTCTGGTGCTCCTTAAGTGTGTATGGGCCGAGGAGCGCCGCAACCGCGCGCTCCGCATCTTCTAGATGACCCACTGCGTAGGAGATCACGTCAGTCAGGCGGAGCCCAAACAGATACAATGGCACGCGTAAAACGCGCTGGGCGACTTACAAGGAGCGGAAGGCGGAAGCAGGCGAGATACGGATGGGCTGAACCCGTCCTCGCGGGGGCCGTTCTGTCCAACATACTTCGCCCGGGAGGAGAGTGGCGCCGCCCCATACATTGTGAACTCCTCGGCTAGGTCGCACAGGCTCATCCGGCGGGCGACACCGACAAGACTCTGTAGCTTTTGCGTGTCGTCAATCTCCGCCTTCAGACTCGGCGTACTGTTAAACGAGATCGGCCCACCTCGGCATTGCATTCCGCTCTTGTCGGTCACGGTGTAGTAGAACCACTGCCGAGTCCAGCCGGACTCCCATTGCCTCGGCGAGGCTGGCACGGGGAACAACGTCGTGCACGACGCCCGGAGCACGAAGTCCGCACCGTCGAAGTTGGACACCGCCCCGTCAACCTTTCTGGGTCGACAGCGTGCGTCGTGCAGCGTGGCGAATAAGCTCGCGCTGGGACGCCCCCCCTCTGTCCGCATCGCCCACGTGAAGACAGCTAGGCGGAGTATTGCGTGGGGCGTCAACTGGGCTAGCTCCAACTTGTAGGCCCGCAGGACCTCGCCCACGAACAACGTGGAGGGAATTCGAAGGCCGGCGTCGAAGAACGCGACAAAAACAATCGCCTCCATCGCCCGGGGCTTCGGCTCCGTCTCGTCCCGACGGGGTAGGCGAGCCCCATTGCGATCCACGATCTTCCTTTCATCCACGAGTCGATGCAACGTCCCTTCGGTCGCGCGGCTCTTTCCCAACACACGGGAACAGCAGCCTCCCGAGTGCTCCATGGCGTCACACCACTTGTTGGCGCGCGAGCTCCCCCGCGGCACCAGTTTGTACTCCCTGGAAGGACGGGACACATCGCCCTGGCTAGGCAAGGAACCGCTGCGGGGATGGTAGGCGGCGTCGTCATGGCTAGCCATCGCTCTTCGCGACTAGGGAGAAAGAAGCAGGGAAGGGAGCAACTGGCGTTACAATTGGCACGGGCGGAACTAAAGCGGCAGATCAAAAGCAGAACAAAGCAAGCAAGGGTGCCTCCACCTCAACACTGGCACCTTATAAAGGCCGCTCGCCTCTTACGTGGCTCGAAGCGCAGACAGATCAAACTCGCAACGATTCGGCTGCCCACGATTTGGAAAGAAGAACCGCCGGGGCTTAGGGGGCCGTGCCCGGTAGGTGACCAAGCAGCGCACAACGCCTCCACGCCTTCAACACGTGTCCAACTTCCCTGGGAAAGAGGCGACCGGCCGCGGTCACGCAACCGCTCACATCCCACGACGCACCAGTCGTGAGCCGCCGCGTGTCCCACCCGCAGAATGGCAGACTGCACAACGCGACAGCCTGACTTCTGCCAGGCCAGGCGTCGGCGTGGTTCCAGCCGCCATTAAAAGCGCACTACCAGACTGCAAGGTCGCAACAGGCGCAACAATATCGGCGCCAAGCTCCAATCTTAGCAAGAGGACAGAGCGCGCGCGTCTACTTCGACTAGGCGCCAGCCTCCGCTGCCACCCGTTCGAAGGGTAGGGGACGGAGCGCGCGCGCGTCTACTTCGACTAGGCACCAGCCTCCGCTGCCACCCGTTCGAAGGGTAGGGGACGGAGCGCGCGCGCGTCTACTTCGACTAGGCGCCAGCCTCCGCTGCCACCCGTTCGAAGGGTAGGGGACGGAGCGCGCGCGCGTCTACTTTGACTAGGCGCCAGCCTCCGCTGCCACCCGTTCGAATGGTAGGGGACGGAGCACGCGCGTCTACTTTGACTAGGCGCCAGCCTCCGCTGCCACCCGTTCGAAGGGTAGGGGACGGAGCGCGCGCGCGTCTACTTCGACTAGGCGCCAGCCTCCGCTGCCACCCGTTCCTCGGGCTTCCCAACCACGAGCTTGCAGAAATTCACAGGCCGCAGGGGACGGAGGGGGCCAAAGGACTCGGCGACATGGCTTCGGCCCTGTGAAGCCCTTCACCATGAGAGGCTCCTGTCGTAGGGGTGGCCCCCACCTAAGCCCTGCAGGCCTGTTGGGAGGTTATAAGAACCAGAGTAACATGTGTAATGACATAAGTGCCCCTAATGGGGAGGTATGGATGTAAGGGCATAATTGTAAAGGCATACTTCATGAGAATATATATATCAGGATGCGGGGGAGGGTGAGACAGAACACTCCCACCTTTCCACTACCATCTCTCTCTCTGTTTGGTCTGTAGCCACAACAGGAATCAAATGGGCTTTTGGGCCTAGGCCCTGGGAACCCCTGGCCTATCTCTGAGAAGAATTTGTGTAATTGTTTAATGGGATGGAGCCTTTAGTGGTCGAAGAAAATAATTTTTCTCTCTCATTTTACCAGTGTGTGCTTGTTGGGGGGAGGGGTTCACATATAAAGGAAAATCGTAATTTTTTGTTGATATATTATTGTGATGTGATTGTCGTAGATTTGACAATTAGAAAGATCACGGATAGGGAGCCATCAGAATTCACCTGTTGGGAGCATGGTTATCAGACTCAGACCGGCCCAATGGTTGGACTAGAAAAACCCGGACCCAGAAGCTACACCGGGCCGGTCACGCTCATAGGACTGCCAGTGCAGTTGACCCAGGAAAACCCAATTGGCCTAACCAGGTTTTGACCGCCTCAGCTGGGTTTTGTTTGTGAGGCCAAAAAACAAAATACCCTCAAATTAAATTAAAGAACTTTTTGAAAGAAAAGTGATGGGGATACTTGTCTTTTGAGGGCTACCAGGGTTTGAAAGTTCATAGATGGCTATTAACACGAACCGTCTATGATATCTTAATTATCACAGACGTTTTGTGTCAATAACCATCTATGAAAATATCATATATGGTTATTAGTATAAACCGTCTATGATAGTTTAATCACAAACGGAACCGTCTGTGATGTAGACGTACAGTATAGCCTCTTTTGTAGTAGTGAAATTAAAGAACTTTTTGGAAGAAAAATAATGGGGATACTTATGTTTCGAGGACTACTAGGGTTTTAGTGGTTATTTTCCTACAAATTTGTTAGCTAGAACAATGTATACAAAGTTTTAGAATGTTGTGATTTTACCAAAATTTTGCTTGATTTTATCTTATCGACTTAACATGACTTTATTACTTAATGGTCATGGACCTCATGGTTATTTCTATGAGCATCATTGGTATTTATTATTTGTCATTCACTTTCTTTAATTTCTATTGCTATTATTGTATTGTTGATTATTTTTCTATTTTTTTGAGATGTATATATTTATAAAAATTTAATTTAAAAAATATGTAGTCTGACCAGTGACCCAACGGTTCGACCACCAGGTCAGTAACCCGAGACCTTGGCCAGGTCTATGGCTGGTCTGGGTCTGATAACACTGGTTGGGAGATGGATTTTAGCTACCTATAGTTTTCATACGCGCTGTTCTCTCATCTCTGCGCCCAGTCCTACATGCTGAATTGTTTAGATAACATGGTCTTTCTGAAAGAAAAAAAAATCAGTTGATGATTGCCAAATATTGCCAATCATTTCAAGGAAACAAACAACTTGCTGTAGGTGATGGTGTTAGCAATGAGGTTACCCTGCTTCAACTAGCTTATAAGCCATGGCTTCTGCCTTTTTTAAGTGTAGTGACTAAAGATGCACCGTAATATCTGTTAGCTTTTTCTGAGTAATTAAATTTAAAAATAGAATTTCTTGTTTCTACGTGTGCGTGTCTTGGATGAACGGAACGCATGCCTGTGGAAACCGTTTGATCAAAAGTAGTATCATTGCGAGCCGTCAGCGTGTGGCTAGACAAAAAAATGGCGCGGCCTCCTTTCTTGTGGCATAGTGTGGCCAGGCAAAAAAATGAAGTGGCCTCCTTTTCTTGTGGCGTAGTGTATATAGACAGAAATCATATGTACATACATATGGGGTGTAGCCATGATAGGTGAGTCCGAATGCATAGGCTGCGCCATTATCAATCTATAGGGACACGAACACAATACTTGAAAAGCAATTCAGAACACTTTCTCTCCTTTTAATAATCTCTCTCCAAATAATACTCTGCCCCCTAATCATCTTCTCTAACTTTCTCCACTTAGTTTCGCTGTTCATCCCATGGCTTCCCAAGGCAGAGGACACTTTTGCTGGTGCAATTGAAGGTTAGTAGAGCGACAGGAGGTGGAGACAGTGGGGATCGACGCGTCGCGACGAGGTAAGCTAAGGATTTTTTGTGATTTTGTGGAGCAGCTCGGTGTAAGCTGGTGCCTCTCATATAAAATTTTAGTGCTTTTATTCATAAGATATTTCCATTACCTTTTGCTTTTGAAGTTATCTTGAATTTGCTCACAAACTGATTATGAATTTTCTTTGAAATTTGTATTGATTTGATGTTAAAATTATATTGAATTTGCTTTTGAAATTATCCTAGATTTGCACTGTGATTTATGCTGATTTGCTCTAAAACTTATCCTGAATTTGCTTTATGAATTATGCCAATTTGCTCATAAACTTATACCAATTTGCTCTAGATATTATCCTAAATTTGCTTTGATATTTATGTTTATTTGCTCTCAAGATTATGCTGGCTTTGATTTGCTCTAAATATTATACTGAATTAGCATTGAAATTTATTTTTATTTGCTCTCAAGATTACACTGACTTTGCTTTCGTATTATTGCATACTTGTATAGTTTTTGATTTTCTGTTAATGAAGAACCAACTTATGGCATCCAAAAATCATTCGGGCATTGAACAAAAAGGAACAATTGTGGAAACACATATTTTGTCGTCTAGTTATTTGGGTGTGCACGTGGATGACCCTTGGGGCGTACGGCCGGACTGTAGTCACGTCCATTTGAAAAAAATAAAAATGTTATATCACGGACAATGCAAATGAATAAGGAGGAAAAAAGGAAAAGCAAAAAAGCCAGAAAAGACAAAAAGCTAGAAAAAAACAAAATTAAGAAGTCAGAAGCTGAAGTTGTTTGGAGCAGGGCCTAACTTGATGGAGATCTGGTATCATGTTGCCGGGTGTAGGGGTGGACATATGGCTCGAGGCTCGCGGCTCGGCTCGTGGCATTTACGAGCCGAGTCGAGCCCGAGCTGGCTCGCGAGCTGCTCGGAAGGCTCGTTTGGCTCGGTCGGGAGAGCATATGTGATTCTATGTCACGGGCCAACCCATCTGCGCGAGTGCGACTCGGTCTGTGGCCGACGGCCCATCTGCGCGAGTGAAGATCCGACGCACGCACACGCACCGACACCGCACGGTCCACACCCGCACAGATCCCCGACCCCGATCCCCTTCCGACTCCGATCAGGCGACGCCGACGCATTCAACCCTAGATCCGGCGTCGTCGCGACGGTGCGGCACCGCACCCTCGCCGACCGCCAGCGCCGGCCCCTCCCCTCCTCCTCGCCTCAATCTCCATAGCCCTAGCCCCTAGATCCGGCGCCCTCCTGATCCAAGTCTCAACCCTAGATCCGCCGCCACGGTGCCGCACCCTCGCCGTCCGTCGGCGCCGGCCCCTCCCCTCCTCCTCGCCTCAGTCTCCACCGCCCTAGCCCCTAGATCCGGCGCCCTCCCGAAACCCTCTCAGCCCTAGATCCGCCACCACGGTTTCGCACCTCCCCTCGCCGTCGGCCTCTTGTCGGAAGACTGGACTCTGGCGCATGGAGCAGGCCAGCATGGAGTCGAAGAACCGCGGGCGCGAAGAGAGGAGGTCCTTTGGGTCCGGCTCCGCCTCGGCATCGACCCCAGTGGTGAACCGCGTCGGCGTCCCCAACCCCTGTCCACGGCCACCTTGCAGTGGCAAAGCCAAAGCAGCTCCGACCCCGGCACCGGAAGCCTCGGTAAAGTCGCTAACCCATGTATTGAGAATTTTATCCATGCTTCTGTTGTCCCTGTCACCATTGTTATGTGCCCTGTGAGGCTGTGACTGTGTGAGGCTATATAGATATTTGGGGAAGGGAAGAGGATTGTGTGTACCGTGTGTTGCTATTTCTTTTCTAGGACTAGTATATGTGCTGGTTGCTAACTAAGACAGGCAGAGGAATTAAGTAAAATTCACCTCTTTTAGGCTTGGTTTTCATAATGATATGAATAATGTGCAATTCATGAATGTAGTTGGTGCATGGTCTGATGGGCACTTATTTGTTTCATGATATGAATAATGTGCAATTGCAGAATGTAGTTGATTACAGTTCCTACCAGAATGAGTTGCAACTGAAATTAAGATTGCTTAGGTAAAATTATGTGAGAGCAGAGTGAGTAGAATTTTTTAGATAGTGCCTTATATTTAGATGGTTTGATATAACGATAGTGCCTTATATTACTGCCTTATTTAGCATGTGTGTGTGCGCATACTGTGTGCAGTGCGAGCAGTCTGTATATGAAGAAGTCTCCATCCCGTATGTACAAATTCTTATAAATTTGTAAATCCATTGCTTTGGAAGTTGGAGAGGGCTTAAAGTTGGACGTGTCAACAAGGTGGAGTTCAACATATAGAATGTTGTCCGCTTGTATTGCCTATAAGGATGCATTAATGTGCTATGCTGATTCCAATGCTAATTACAAGTGGCAGCCTTCGAATGAAGAATGGGCATTATACAACAAAATTCAACCAATATTGAAAGCATTGGCTGAGGTAACTACTGCATTTTCAGGTTCTCTATACCCAACAGCTAATGTTTTCTATCCGTACATAGTGAATGTTAAGATTGCATTGAGGGCTGCAAGCATTTCTATTGATGAACATGTCAAGCGTATGGGTTCAGCAATGATAGACAAGTTTGACAAGTATTGGGCTGAAAAAAATAATGTTATGGTTATTGCTACTATTCTTGATCCTAGATTTAAGATGAGGTTTGTTAGTTGGTGTTTCACACAGATATTTGACTCCTCCAAAGCCATTACTGAGGAGACTGAAATCTGTGCCGAGTTGTTTGATCTGTATGCCACATATGAGATGCAGTATGGGCACACCAAAGCTGCCAATAGCAGGGCCGAGTCCTCTTCAACCGTAGAGACTAGTAGCTCATTGGCCTCAGTTTCAAGTGAGCTTCAGACATTTCTGCGATCTACTTCTACGAAACCATCTAAATCAGAATTACTTATCTATCTGGATGAACCAAATCATCCTTTAGCAGACACAAGTTTCAAATTGCTAGATTGGTGGAGGTTGAATGCTCATAGGTTCCCAGTAGTGTCCAATATGGCAAAGAAATTTTTAACTGTACCTGCTAGCACCGTATCTTTGGAATCAACCTTTAGTGCTGGCGGTAGAGTACTTGATGATTATCGTAGTGCATTGCGCCCAGCTATGGTTGAGGCACTAATATGTGCTTCTAGCTGGATACGAGGTTCGCATAATGACATGACATCTCCAATGTTTGTGGTATGTTGTTCCACAGTAACTCATTTAACTATCATCTTTGTTACTATTGAGTCTAACTCGATTTTCTATCGCAGGAAGAAGATGATGAAGATGATGTCGAATCTATTCCATTTCCTGAGGGTGTGGTGGCTAGCAGCTAGGACAATAACGACTGGATTGTAAGTCTCTCTACCAAAACCTTCATTTGCTGCTGTATACTATATTCAATTGTGTATTAATATTTGTCTGTTTTCCTTTTGAATATACTTCTGTATATTGTCTGCTGCTGGTTCTGCAAAATGGCAATAGAGTGAACTTCTGCTGCTACTGCCTGCTGGTGAACTTTTGATTTTGTGCTCTGCTGCAATCTGCACTTCTGCACTTCTGCTGCCTGCTGGTTCAGTGATTTTGGGGTCCCCTGGCAGTGAACTGTGCTGTACTCTGTTTATGTATTGCTGCTGTGTCTGTACTCTGCATACTGTCTGTCTGTAAATATTTCGGTGCTACTGCTATATTGTTTTGCTGCTGTCTGGAATCTGGTAATTTTGTTGTCTGTCTGCTGTAAATATTTCGGTGCTATACTGTTTTCCTGCTGTCTGGAATCTGGTATTTTTTTACTGCTATATTGTTTTGCTGCTATATTGTTTTGCTGCTGTCTAGAATCTGGTATTTTTTACTGCTATATTGTTTTGCTGCTGTCTGGAATCTGTTCTGCTGGCGCTGCTGTAATTTGGACTAATCTGGATGTCTGCTGTCTGCTGGCACAGTGGCGCTGCTGTAAACGACACCAACGAGCCTAATGAGCCGAGCCTGAGCTTTTTACCGAGCCGAGCTTGTTTTGTAGCTCGTTAGTCTAACGAGCCGAGCCGCTCTTTTACTGAGCCTTACCGAGCCGAGCCAAGCCAGCTCGATATCCACCCCTAGCTAGGTGGTCCTACTTCGATTTTAACCATGGCCCAACCTACGAACTTAACGCTCCATTTGGAACACAAAAATTTTTCACGATTCCTATGAGAATTGAAACATTTCATGTGATTTGCCACTTTAGCTTTAGTAAAAACCATGGTCAATGTTGCCATGCGGCCCGGTTAATGTGGCACGAAATTTACCTGATTTCATGAGGTAAACTTCTTGTCCTTTGTGCTAGAAGTTAAACTCGGGGTGAATGGGTAGTTTCTCCACCCAACTTCTAGTTCTCGAGAAGCTGAAGCCCATCTATTAAAAGAAGCTAGAAACTATCGAAGAGTGGGTGTTGTGGCTTTTCAAATATTAACCTTACCCCTTTTCCTGACTCTCTTATAAGCAGGCACTCTTGGGTTGTTTGGAAAAGGAGATTTGCTTTAAGAATTTTTTCGGATTTAGTTCAAACTTGTACAAAGTTCTAAAGATTTGGATCCAAGTCCTAAGAAACAACAACTCTAACTTCTATGAGAATCTCTTTTTAGGTTCTCCTATGTAGTAGGACCCGATATGGTTATTAGAGGGGAGGAGGGGGGTGAATGATGGCTTCAAATTCAACCTCCCCAGATAGTATTATAAAACTTTCACTCCACTAGCTATTGAAAGCTAGGAAGATCATATTAGCCCGCCAACAAAGAGCTCACCAAAGGGCGGAAACAAAACAAACTTCAACTTCTTAGAGCCAGCCAGATCGTCGTAGAGAGAGAAGTTGGATCGACTTGGTGTTGGTGGTCTAACTACCGATTAAAACTGGTTTGATTGATCACTGATCTGACCACTGGTGTGGGGCAGTCTGACCGCACCTTTGATTTAGACATGGAAATCAACCTGAACTAAAACCCAACATGGCACAATCATAAAAAAGTCCAAATGACTTGAAACTTTGGACACACCTTGCCAAGGATCTCAAGAACCTAATCCATCCAAGAATCGCATGGATTTTTGCCAAAGTTCTAATCTTTCCTTAAGACAAGTAAGGTTGCACCAAAACTGGGCAAAACTCAATAACTTGATATATTACTTGTTCATGGGTTTGATATGGCCAGGAAGGCTCTAGATATATTTTCACATGTCACAGTAAGTAAGAGCACCCAAAGATTCATGACCAAAACTCTAGAAACACGATTTCACTAGAATGGCTCTAAATCGAATTAAACCGGGCAACATCTCACGATCTTGCTATAGTTGGTCCCTAGATGGATGAGATATAATCCTCATGAGTCATCTCCATCACTTACACATCTTTAGAACACAACTATACCAAGAGAGAGGAGGGGGGCAAAAACACCAACCAAAATAAATACAAAATCAAGAACACACCACAAAGGATGAACTAGATCGATATATTGCAACTTGTAAATGTTTGATTTATAGCTACTCCACCATGGAGGACAAAGCTCTCTCCTGAGAGCACACACCACACAAGCCTCCCCTTCAAGAAAATCTATCTCAAATCCTAGAATGAGATGGTTGGTTGCTTTCCCCTTTCTATCTTGCTTACCCTACCCACCAACCTCTTCTACTCAAATAGATGGAGCAACCAGTTCATATCTATCCCTAATAGATATTATTCATTAGCACAACCGGGAAACCCATTAATTCTACACACATTAGGTTTTACACTCACATATGACTTATGAACACTTTTCAAAGCGCAAAAGCTTAAACCCGTCAAGGAGTAAAGTTCCATCCACTTAGCCTTTTTAGTACTTCTTTGACTTAAATCGCTCTCTCAACGCCCTCCAAATGCCACAATTTTTGTCCCTTTGCCATTTTCGGTATTTTGGTTTTCTCGCCAAAAAACACCCTAGTTTTGATCGTAGACCTCACATCTTCCTCGAGCCTAGTCCATGGTCATCTTCTGCTTTGTAAGCAATCTCCATGCTTGCAACATGTAGGTTCACCAATGGCTGACGCATTGGCAAGTCTCTCCATGTCGGTTCCCCTAGCTACGTCTCACTTACACCGATCGCACCATTCGATGGACCATTATTTGAACCTTCTCTTCAATATCCCTTGTCTTCCTCGTACCTTGTTTGAGTCCAACCATCCCGCCCGGCTTCCTTGATCATATCTCAGCTTATCCCCAAGCCCAGTCTCGGTCCACACTATTGACCTTGGCTATCTCTAAGCTCCTTGCACATCAAATATCAGGAAATCATTTTTTGGGCACAAGTTCTTCACGATTTGACCCACGTTAGTTCAAACATACTTCATACAATATGAATGCAATAACCTAGTACCCAAGAACTCAACCCATGACCAAATTCCAGAACCCATCTCGGTTAAGAACATTTATGGCCGGTCTGACCACTATTGGGTGGCTGGTCAAACCGCTTGCCTCATGTCGGTCACACCGCCAGGGCAGAATACCAAAAACACCTCTATGAAAATTCAGTATTTCGCTATCTAGTTTCATCTCAGAACTCTATTTAAGGTGACACCTAATGCAAATGCATCTCAAGACACTCCTACACAAGTGTTTGATGTCCAAAAGACAAAAACTTATAGGGCCGGTCTGACCGCTTGACCTATACCAATCAGATCGCCCTTGGTAAATTGCCTAAGGAGCAACTGGCCGTTCTGACCGTCCTTGCAGATCGGTCAGACTGCATCTACACAGTAGTTAGACTATCACTGACAGGCAGCTCTAAAATCTACAAACTTTCATAAATACAAGTTTTAACTCGATACTATTGTCAATTACCAATTTTCAGCATAAACAAACTATGAACATTTTTAACATGGTTCTTCATCCTACCGTAAGCCCAAATGCTAGCTTCTCCATAAGTTTAAGCCAGCATAATCAGGCCTGAAATCATTGCTTGAATTAGGTTAGGCGATTACGTTATTACTTTAAGAGCATCTCCAAGAGTGCTCCTATAATTGATCCCCTATAGTCTTAAATAGGAGCTATCCTAAACTCCAACTCTCCCTAAAATCCTGATCTCCAATAGCAGTTCCCCTATATCTCCATCTCCTAAAATTTTAAACTTGCCATGTCATCAATTTGGCCCACTTGCAGGTAACAGAATTCTTGTTGGGCCCTCTCCCGCGGAACGCCAACAGATTTCCACCATGCGCCAATAGAATTCCGCCGATGATCCTGCATGCCCAACTCCCAATCACCATACAACGTGAGCCATCACAAGAGCCAAGTCAAGGTGCTGATCCTGCCGCAACGTTCGAGCTTCGCCAGCACCGATCTCTCTCTGTTCTGCAAATTTCTCTGATCAACCTACCTATGGCCATGCTTAACAATGTGTAGCAGTTCATACTGACAATCAAGATACTGACTGAAAAAGTGCATGCATAATGTGTAGCAGTTCATACTGACAAGCAAGATACTTTGAGTATAGAGACAAGTTCAGGATTTTAATGCAAACCAAGAAGAATGAAAAAAAAATAAATTAAGCAACTAATTTGTACTACGTCTAGCGATGATCTCATCCCGAAGGAGCCTATAGTACTGCTGCTGCTGGACATCCATGCCGCTAATATCCACTGTCATAATCCGCTCTTCCTCTAGTGTTCTCTTGAAGTTGAACTCTTGTTTCTTAAGCGCAAACAATTCTTGTTCTAGTGCATGTGCTTGTGCATATCTCTCCTCTTTCTTGCGCTCTTTCTCATCATCAGCTTCTTTCTTCTTGGACCACAAATATTCTAACGCCTCGCTGTACACATGACCTCCTCCTTGATGTGCTGCTTCTTTTGCCCTCTTCCTTCCCATTGGCCTCTTTAGGACATGGCATGTTGGACTTCTAGAATCGCTGTCATCAGGATTTGTAGGAGTACAATCTGTGGGACTTGAATCAATGGTAGCCTTCTGCTTTTTATGAGAGCGATTTTGAGCTGACAATTGTTTTTGCTTTGCAATCCACTTTGGCTGATGTTCCAACATATTCCAACAATGCAGGAATTGAAAATTTCTATGTTTAGGATCTTGGGCCTTGAACAAAACTTTTGCCTGCACAATCTGTACAATTCACCAGATGAAAAAATGTGTTTGTACAACCAGATTAAAAAACGAGAGCATATAGGTGTTGGCGTTACCTTGTCTTGGGCTGTCACACCGCTTTGCCTTCTACCCTCAATCTGGGCTACACATCCAGTAAACTTATTAACATTTTCTTGAATAACACCCCAACGATGCGTGAGAGAATTTGCGTTGCGATCTGAGGAGAAGTCCTTGTTCGAGTGGAAGTACTCGTGTATTCGATTCCAATATGTCGATCTATTTTGATTGTTGCCTTGAATAGGATCCATACTCACATTGAGCCATGCCGACACCAATATTTCATCTTCCTTCATGCTAAAATTTTGTGTTCTTTTTTGGCTAGTTTTCGCACTGGGAGTATCTTCCACATTTAGCTCTTCAGGATTGCTACCCAGTCCATCCCAAAGCAACGGATTACTCCCATCATTCAACAAATTAGTAAAATATCCATCTCCTTCCATATGCCCTGTAAGAGATTGTCAGCCTTAAGCCTGAAAACTCAACGCTATTCTGAAACTGAAGAACGAAAAACAGAAAAATGACAGACAACAGTATTTTGCCGCTGACTGAACTGCTCCGCGTTTTCATTTACTTCATCTACCAAATTTTGATGTTAAGCAGGCCCTTGAACTTGCCATTCAGCATCAAGCCATCGTCATTAAAAAGTTAGCACCTATGTCATTCTTTCTATGGAAAAATGAAAATATCTGGAAATGCGTGAATATAATGGATACAGATGCAAAATACCCAAATGAGACTTTAGATGCTGTTCATAGGCTCGTATCTTCTGCCTCTGGCTGTTCAGCGATAAGAGTTCTCAATCCAGGTGAGGCCCGATACCAGGCCATATGTGTTAACTATATCTATATTTTTCCTCTAATTCTTTGTTTTATTTCAAGGTATCAAGCTGCAACTCTCTTAAAGAAAACATGCTTGAAACGTCTTTCCCTTGGTGAAGTTCTTCAGATTTCGTATATCATAACTGAGAAAAAAAAGTGGTTTGTGCCCCACTCTTCAGGCTGGCAGCCGTTGTCATTCAACATAATAGTGGTTGATGCTACTAAAGATGCTGTCTGAAAAGCTTAGCCTTGTTTAATTTGTCTGCTCATATTAGATCTTATAAGCTACGATATTTGTGCACAGGATTATAGAAACAACAGAGATTAGTATAGTTCTAACAGAGACTAGCCTAAACATCAACACAGGACAAACCTCTGCGATGCGGGAGGACAGGGGAGGCGCGGGCGATGTGGGAGGACGAGGACGACGGGGGCGGCGCCGGAGGACGGGGGCGGCGTCGGACGACGGGAGCGGCGCCGGAGGACGAGGGAGGCGCGGGCGATGCGGGAGGACGAGGACGACGGGGGCGGCGTCGGACGACGGGAGCGGCGCCGGAGGACGGGGGAGGCGCGGGCGATGCGGGAGGACGAGGACGACGGGGGCGGCGTCGGACGAGGGGAGCGGCGCCGGAGGACGGGGGAGGCGCGGGCGATGCGGGAGGACGAGGGGAGATTTTGGAGGGGGAACGAGCGCAGGATAGTGGGAGAAAGGGTAGAGTGCGCGCGTAGAGGAGAAAAATTACGCGCGAAGAAATTTAGGGGTGGTGGGAGTGCTCCTACTTTTGAGAGTTTTGAAGGATAATTTAGGAGCTCATTTAGGATAAGAGTTTATTTAGGAGTATTGTTGGAGAACTTTTTTTCTCCTAAATACCTAAATTTAAATTTAGGAGACTGGTTAGGAGCACTCTTGGAGATGCTCTAACGGATGTCTCTGAAGAGACACATAATTATACTTCATAATGCAAAATGACTAATGAATTGTTTCTTGATCTAGGAATATCTTATTTGAAAAAAAAAACATTCCGGGCTGTTGGCTCCATGCGTCGAGCTAGCTCCGCAACAGCAAAAAAACAGTTCCTTTGTTCTCACGATTAAATCTATCTTCACTGATTTGGTCAACGCGTAAATTAAGCAGGGTTCACGTACTACTCTACCGATCGACCACGTGGTGACGTGAAGGCATAATAATAATTAGTTTATTATCGGTACTTTGTTCTCTAATTAGCATTTGCCAGCTAATTAATTTATGCACAAAACACCCTAGGTACGCGGGGTGCTAACGAAGTAGCGCATTGAGGCCCACTCATTTCAGCGATAGCTTCCGATTTTTTTTTTTAGTTTACTATTTTTTAGTTTCGTCTTTTTCTAGTTTTTTTATTTTTAAGCTTTTTTCCCCTTTTTTGGATTTTAGGCTTTTTTATCATTTATTTTTTTTGTATTCCTTCGTATTATCCGTGATGGGCTAATCTTTTTTATCTATATATTCTTATTTTTAAATTTCATTATTTCAAATAAGGCATATCAGTTACGGTGAAAAATAAGTCAGTAACAATAAAAAAAATTCATAATCTATCATCAATCTGAGCAGAGCCTTAATTGCCTTAATTTTATGTACGGTATTTCGAAAGCAAGGATCACATTTGGTGTCGACCAGTTGTACACATTTGCGTTTTTGTCAATCTTGCAAGGCATGCAACTAAACGCAGCCACATGTTCCGACCGGTGCAACGCTAGCTAGCCAATCAACAGCCAGTGGATCGAATCAATAGCCTTGCTTGCATATGCATCGACATCAGCTTGATCAAGACTGCGAATAAAGATCAGGATATCAATGTAGGAAAGATCAACCATGCTACAAAATTCGCAATATCAAGTCTAGCTCCATAAACCACACATTGAGATCAGATTTATCAATAATATCTTCATAAATAATCATTACTATTATAAAAGAATGAGTTGGTGGTCGTACATCCCTTCTCCTCTAACCGTCTTATTCTTAACTTCTCACCACTTTTCAACGGATCAGAATAGCTCTCTTTCATAGCATGATTTTCTATATATCCAATAAATTTCGTTGCAACGCACAAGCAGGTGACTGGCATCTTCATAAATTATGTCTACATCAACCAACACTGTAAAACATGGCTCGCATGAGCCCGGGTAATTACCAAGCTTGCTCGAAATTCGGCTGGCTTGAATTTTGTCTTTGGACCGTGATACCGACCAGAATGGCCTAAGAACCTTAATGTAGTACACCACGATCCAGTTTTGAGGGCAAACCATCTGTTGGGAAAGGTTTTCGCGACAGACGCTCTGCCGACACCAGGCGCCGGGACTTTGCCGTCAGTAACTGTCTTTGCTGACAGAAATCCGTTTTCCCGGCAGACATTTCATTACGGACAGAAATTTCATTCCTAGCAAACAGTTTGGCAGCTGCTTGATACATTGCCGACAGACCGACCTAGGCACCTAGGTAGCTCGAAATGAAACGGGATGAGTTCAGGTCCAGTGTAAAACTATCTTTAGGTTGGATAGTTTGGACTCGAGATTCCAAGCGACCTGAGGAGGCGTAGAAATCCCTCGTATGAGAATGTGATTTCTCAACCATCAAGATTTGCTAAAAAATATCTCTATTCATAATGATACGGCTCTCAAGTTATATCGTCCAAATCGAGAGAGCCAAACCAATCAGTAATTCATAGATAGCGGTAGGTCTGGTGTGCGATATGGATGAGTATCCAGTCAGGCATATCCTTAAATACACGTGTATGGATCAATTTGTCAACTGATTTTGGGAAAATTGCCGTTTAGCCGTGCACTTTGACATGATGACTCTCCTAAAAGAAGGGAGATACATTCTTTTATATTATGATTGATGGCTTTTGATTTTAACATAAGAATTTATATGAATAAATCGGATACCGATAAACTAATAAATAAAACCGTTTTAAAAAATAATAAAAAAACTACCTTATTTATTTATTGAAGGAAAATATAAAATTTATAGGTTGAAAAGAACGTAGAGAGGTAGTCCGATTATGGCGCATGAGTTACTGTCCTAACATGCAGCTGTGGACTGTCATGACACGTCACCTTTCTCCCTCAAGTACCTGTCGCTGGGAGAAAGGACAAAACTATCTCCAGCGGCCAAGGCAAAATCCTACAAGCAATGGCACCGGCCACTGACGATGTGGGCCCACGCTCGCAGTGACGCCCTTCGCCACCCGCGTCACCGTCGCACATAAACCCTCCGCCATAATCACGTCGTGAGGGGGAAGCAAACGTGACGAGGTGGCCGCCGTCCTGAGCTGGGACGCTGACTCCCGGCCCCACCGGTGAGCTCGCCCCACCACCAACTGCCTCCCACCACCTCGACACCTACCCCCTTCACTGACAAGTGGGATCACATCAGGCCAGGCCCGCGGGTCAGGGGGTGTAGGTGGGTCGAGAAGCGTGGAGACTGGGGAATGGGATTCCCGAGCCGAAAAGCTTCAAGACGCGATCCATTTCCAATTCCCTCCTCCGAATTCTCCTCGCGATTTTATTCCCTCCCTCCCTTCCTCCCTCCCCCGGTCGCGTCGGGCTTCCCCGCACCAGTAGACTCCACCGCCTCCACTCCCCTACTGGCCTAGCTAGTGCCACCACTGCTGGCTCTCTAGCGAGTCGCAATCCGATCCCCCCGTTCCCGATTCCCCACCACCGCGAGGAAAAGCGCTTCCTTTTTGTTGCCTTTTCTTGTGCGCCTCCGCGTGTTCGGTTCTTGCTGTCCTGCTCGAGTCGTGGTGGTGGTAGGAAGCAAGCGAGTGCGCGGGCGATCGTAATTTGACGCCGCGCCGCGCCGCGCGAGGCGATGTCGTCGACGCCCGCATCGCCGGGGCCGCCGGCGCCCGCGGCCGTGGCGCCACCCCCTGCCAACTCCTCCTCGGCTCCCCCTTCCCTGCCCCCGCCGGCGACGCCCTCCGCGCCACCCCAGTCGTCGGGCGCTCCCGTGACCCCCTCCACCACACCTCCCGCGGCGCCGGGGACTCCCGCCGCGCCCTCGCCCCCGTTGAGCACGCCCTCTCCACCGGCCGAGAGGTCGACGTCCGCTGGGACACCGCCGGCCCCGCCCTCGCCGCTGACCACGCCCGTGGTCGTGGGGATCGCGGTGGGCGGCCTGCTGGCGCTGCTGCTCGCCAGCCTCCTTTGCGTCTTCTTGTTCAAGAAGAAGAAGAAGCACCACCCGCACCACCCGCCGCCGCCGCCGCCTCACCTCCTGCACTACTACGGCCACCCACCGCCGCCGCCGCCACCGCCGCCGCCGCACAAAGGTGAGATGACACGTTTAAACCCTTCTTGACTTGTCTTGGAGGCGATACAGATCTCTTGTGCGTCCTTGTCACACTAGCAAGTCACATCGCTGTCACTTGTAATTATTTTGCTGTTCTTGACAAATGTGGCTGTGGCATCGGACATGCAGGTTTGATTTTTTTTTTTTTGAGGTTTTGGCGACTTGAAGATGGATTCTTGTTGAATCATGTTGTTATGGCCTTATGGAGACAAAAGATCAAAATTTTCGGCAGAAATATAGGTCTTTTGTGTCCTAGATGGGCTAATTTTTAGTATGAGTAGTGATGGCGTGGATCTTCATCTGTGTTTGAGATAATCCAAAGGGAAAATTTTGGGAAAAAATATAGCACTGCATATGGTTTTATAGTTCTGTGGGTTTCATTGAATTTGCTTTGTTTAAGCCAAATCATGAGGGAAAATATGTCCTTTCAGTTTCCGGAGTTAATATTACCATGTAAATGTGTTTATATCATTTTTTAACTTTGTGCTACCATTTCTTCTTTATTAGATTCTGAACAGGGAAATTCGTTTGGAATAGTCAGTGTTCCATGGGAGTCACAAAAGTTTTTTTTAGCACAATTCTTGTTCTGCTGCAGGGGATCACTATGGTGGGATGTACCAAAATTGGCAGCATAATGCGCCTCCACCACCACCTGATCATGTGGTGAAGATGCATTCACATTCTTCCCCGGCACCGCCGCCTCCTCTGCTTAAGGTAAACAGTAGCGGTTCCGGTTCAAATTACTCAGGTGGTGAGAGCCAACCTCCACCATCGCCAGGCGCTGCCCTCGGCTTTTCAAGATGCACTTTTACTTATGAAGACTTAGTTGCGGCGACCAATGGATTCTCTGATGCTAATCTGCTCGGACAAGGTGGTTTTGGATATGTTCACAAAGGAGTGCTGCCGAATGGCACAGAAGTTGCTGTGAAGCAATTAAGAGATGGAAGTGGCCAAGGAGAGCGTGAGTTCCAGGCAGAGATTGAGATTATCAACCGAGTACATCACAAACATCTTGTAACATTGGTTGGTTATTGCATTTCTGGAGGCAAGAGGTTGCTTGTCTATGAGTTTGTTCCAAACAACACATTAGAATTCCACTTACATGGTATGATTTCTAGCTGTATTTGCATCATAGTTGCTTCTTCCTTTCTTTAAAAATGCTCCATATAGTCTGTCTGTAAAAGCAAATTAGAAAAAATTTTGGTATTTTTGTCTTATAGTTAGTACCTACAAATATCCTAGCTATTGCCCTAATCGTTATCAACTGCACTATGAGTTGTGGCCTAGTAAATAGCCAGCTGATTTACAAAGGAAAATCTGTGAAATCAAAGCAGACAAATACCAAATTGAATTGAATTAGTTTTTAGGATATGATAAAAGTTTTTCCCTTTCTCGAATACAATGGGCAATTTCATCTATTGCATTGTTCAGAGAGTGAAACCCCATGACTCACTACAGTGCAGTGAAATGGGAGGCTCCATCTAGCTTAACTGTTGGAGAATTTCATTAATGAATAACAATAAGCACAAGCAAACCCATTCCTGGAAGATATCAGCTTTAATGACACCTTTTTCTTCAGTTCAAAATATGCTCTCTCCTTTTCCCCTCCGATTTTGTCAAACTGGGAAGGCACAACAAATTTTTTGGCTGCTACACAAAAAGGAGAATGCTCTCTAAGTTTATTAATTACCTTCTTATGTAATTCTAGAAAACTTTGCTCTGGAGCTTCTGTCATGCAAACCATCTAGTATACTCATTTGGTCTGTGTTCTCTTGAGCATTTGTTACGGGTTATTTTCACCTCTGTTTCAGGAAGAGGCCGACCAACCATGGAATGGCCTGCAAGACTACGAATTGCTTTGGGTTCTGCAAAGGGATTGGCATATCTTCACGAAGACTGTGAGTTCACACCCACAGCTACTTGTGCTATCAGTTTTCCTTTTCACACCCAAACAGGAATGTTGCTGTTGTGTCCTGATATTTTTTTTTACTCCACAGGCCATCCTAAGATCATTCATCGTGACATAAAGGCAGCAAATATTCTTCTGGATTTCAGATTTGAAGCTAAGGCATGTTTTACCTTTTCTGTTTTGTTTCCTTTCTATTGTAGAAGTGGACAACTGGACAATGATTCTTGTTTTAGACTTATCAACTTGAAACATTGAGGTGAGGTGCAGCACAATTTTTCAGATAAGGATTAACACTTTCTCAATGAACGTGTCATCCAATCATCTGGTCGAGCTGGCCCCATGAACTAATCGAACATATCATGGTGGTTTTGAATTTTGACTGCGTACGTGATTAGGTCTATTGTGATGGTATAATTAAGTTCCCAACAACAACAAAACCTTTTGTCGCAAACAAGTTGGGATAGGTTAGGAATGAAACCTTTTCAAGATCAAAGATATGAGAGTTTTGAAAAAAACCTACAATACTAGAACACTAAGCTGTATAACCCGCTATCTGAGCCGAGAGTCTAAAACACTGCTCCTAACTTTCTTATGGTTCCGGTACGTGGAATGTTCCCAATTTTGAGGTAATCCTAATTTAGTAGCTGGTAGTGGAATGTTCCCTAAATTGCAACAGAAAAGAAACTTCTGTGCAAGTTCCGACCTTGGCTAAATTTTGTGTCAAGTTGATATGTGCAATTTCAGAAAACACAATTGTGATAAGCAGGTGTACAACCAACCATCATTATTATGAGTTAATATCAGCCTACTAATACAAATTGGTTGGATGTGTAATTCACTAAGTAAACCTTTTTTTACAGGTGGCAGATTTTGGACTTGCAAAGTTCACTTCTGATAATAACACTCATGTTTCCACCAGAATAATGGGCACGCTTGGGTAAGTTGAATCTTCCTGTGTAACATTATATCATATTTTTTAAAACAAGATTAATCAAAATAATACATAGTAAGCAATAAACTTGTTCTAGCAACTAACATGCAAGATCTACTTATTACTGCCCTAATAGTCTTACTCCTGCCCTTAGGTACCTTGCACCAGAGTATGCTTCTTCTGGCAAGCTCACGGAGAAATCAGATGTCTTTTCTTTTGGAGTAATGCTTCTTGAGCTAATAACTGGGCGTCGTCCTGTAAGTTCAAAACAATCGCATATGGATGACAGCTTGGTTGACTGGGTAAGTTAAATTTGTTGTCCACAATACTGTGGCTAACAGGGTCAAATATTTTTCTTGTTGTACTTTTACTTATTTTGTAAAAAAGGAATTTCACCTGATAAAATATTCATTGTAATCAATCTTGTGAATACAATCCAACCATTCTTGAGGTCTGTCTTGGGCATTTTAAATAACAACCATGGATTTTATCCCCATAAAAGTTTATGCATTACTTTCTATTATCTAGATAAAATGTAGTCCTTTGTTTCTTAGAATCAGGTGCCTTGGCCTTTGTATTTTGAGCTTTATGTATAACCTTTTGTATTTATTCTTCTCAGACTGTTTATCATCTTGTGAACTTCTAGATATTGAGTACTTCGTGTCTCTTCCCTGAGCATGTGTTCATTTCTTCGATGATCTTCAATACATCTATTTGAATTCTCTTCCTTTTTCCTGCAGGCAAGACCGTTAATGACACGAGCATTTGAGGATGGAAATCATGGCGCTTTAGTGGATCCCCGGCTGGGTAAGGAGTACAATGCTAACGAGATGGCAAGGATGATAGCCTGTGCAGCTGCATGCGTACGCCATTCTGCGCGGCGACGCCCTCGCATGAGTCAGGTACCTTTCTGTACTGGTTTCTTCTGTATGCTTGTTTCGTCAACACAAATTCATCGTTCTCTACTTTGAGCTTTGCTTATTGTCATGCCTATATTAGACATATAGCAAAAATTTCAGTCCATGGGGAGTGGACTCTATAGTCTAGTCATTATAGTGTCTATAACAAAATGGTGCTACACTGTTACGGCAAGACAATGTTGCATTTGTATACTCCGAAGTCCACACTCCTGCTATTTGATTCACGCGGTGGTTCAACTAGATTGTAACTTCTATATAATGAACAGGTTGTTCGGGCCTTGGAAGGCGATGTGTCATTGGATGATCTGAACGAAGGCGTTCGGCCTGGTCACAGCCGGTTCTTGGGATCATACAGCAGCGCGGACTACGACACCGGTCAGTACAACGAGGACTTGAAGAAATTCAGGAAGATGGCATTTGGGAGCACCGGTTTCCAGGGCAGCCAGCAAACGCCAACCAGCCAGGACGGCCAGAACCCGTCCGTAACAAGCAGCGATGGCCATCAGACGCAGGAGATGGAGATGGGGGGTGGGAAGAAGGACGGCGACAACGGTGGAGACAGCCAAGCTTCATGAGATAACATCTTCTCCGTCTTTTTTGGACGTTTCAACTACCGCGAATTTGTCAAGCCCCAGTCTAGCTGAATTCACATAAGCTGCCGACTTGTTTGCAACGGACCGAAATTGTTTGGTTGAGATATAGTTTTTGGTAGCTGCAATTCGCTTTACGAATTTTTCGATGCGCGTCGTCTATTTTCATTGCATTTTTTCACTTGATATAATTATCGTTCATAGCTAGTACTTAGTAGAAACCAAAACTGCATTCCCTCATGAGATTAAGTACAATGCAGCAGGGCTTGCAGAATGCCATCCAATTCTGTGAAGCAAAAACCTCGTGAGCTGTCTACGCTTGCTTGTTTCTCGCTTGTACGTCTGCTTGTTTCATGTTTTGTTTCGGGCTGGTCGTCTGAAGGGTTGTTGTGCTTGCAAGAAAGCAGATACAGGTATGGATTCGTTGGACTAGGCTGTACTGGACTCATGCTTCCCTGTCACTTCTCGTCTGCTTTAGCTGCAGCCCAAGTGTCCCATGTTCTATCGTTTGACGGTTTGTTCGGGGGTCAAAACAAAACAGAACGGGAAGACGAGCATTGCACAGTTGTATCGGCAAACAGAACAGGTAGCTGCCTGCAATTGAAAGTTGAAACAAACCAAGGGAGCATTTGGCATTTCTGTTTTTGTTGAAAATTAAGCGGATTTAGCAAAATTTCTATTTTAATTCCAGTTATGATTAAGTACAAGAAAGCATATATATATATAGTAATATGAAAATGGTATAATAGCACATGTACTATCTTTAGAAGCAGATAAACAAATCTGAACATTGACATGTTGCAGTATATTCAATAGAGTAAGCATGTGAGCATATAAATATAGCATAATGCACAGATTAATGATTGTCTTTTGCTCTCAGTTTGAGGAGTTGCATAAGTTTTAAAAGAAACTTGGCCTTCTACCACTCATACCAGTTTTCAGCAATCACAGTGACTAATCCTCAAAATTCTGCTAGTTTGTCTACATATATATTACCTCAGTGTTAAGTCAATGTCAAGAGTGTGCAAACAACATATTTCAACAGAAATCAATAACAAGTAATAGACTAAAGCTACTGCAGACATCAATAGGTATACTGCTGACACATGAGAAACCAAACTAGCTGAATTAATCTAGATAGTCATTGTGATTTCAGAATTGACATAGGTCCTCCTTAAGCAATTCACAAGCCCACAACCCAACATGCAAATGTCCTCCCTGTGCTAGATCTTACAACAAATTTTAGAAATATTAACTAGCACGGCTGACAATGCGTAGTAGACAGTAAAAGAAGTATAGAGCAATCTCACAGAGCGGTGGCACTCCAAGCCGCCGTGACGGCAAAAGGTGCTAGGCTTGTCGGAGACGATATCCTAGAAAACCAATCACTGGCGAGTACCAGAGAATCACCAAAGAGGTAATCGGAGATACAAAGCTCTCCACAGATTGGTACTCACCAGATTTGTGAAGCCGAGGTACTAGCCAGCGCTGCACAAAGCCACAGAAGGATCGAAAACCCGTCACATTGCTCTCGGCCACGGCCAAGCTGAGGTGCCTTAATCTCTTATTCTACATGCATGGTATCAGATACCGCACTCTCGCATCCACGGCCTCTCTTCCGCTCCAATTCGCTTCCACTACCAACAACCTCCAACATCGACGTGGTGGCTGTTTCTCCAGCACCTACCACCAACAACCTGCCGCTCGTCAACATTCGGCAGCATGTGCCGATCACCCTCGACCTGCGCGCATATCTCCAACCACGCCCCCTGGAGTACACTCTTCACGGTTGCCTTTGGGAAATTCGACGTTACTCACCACGTCGACGGCTCCGCCGAGCGCCACGATGACCCTCAGCGAGGAGATTGTCGACATCATCCTCAAACCTGCGGCGACGGCCTGTGCTGTATGGCGTTCAATCGCCGATCTCTTTCTCGACAACAAGCTTACACGGGCCGTGTACCTTGACGCGGAGTACCGCAGCCTTCAGCAAGGGACCATGTCCATATTCACCGCCTACTGCAACCGCTTAAAGACCCTCGCCGACAGCCTACGTGACGTCGGCCAGGAGGTCTCCGAGCAGACCCAGGTGCTGAACATGCTGCGCGGCCTTCACCCAAAATACCGGCACGCGATTTTCGTCTGAACAATGTAGGATCCACTCCCCTCTCATTCCTGCCTGCGTGCGCGTTCCTTCCTTCTTCTCGAGGAACGTCGTGAAGAGCAGCCTGCGCCGCCATCGACCGACACTGCGCGCGCTGCACGTTTCTGCTCCCCCGTCTTCTTCTGCTACGTCGCACGCCAACCAGGGCCCTAAGGCCAAGTTCAAGCACAAGAAGAATATACCCAACCACCAGGGCTCCTCCAACACCACTTGGCGCCCCAACGCAACTGCGCAGTACCTGTGGATTGTTGTAGTTGTTGGCAATGGATCTATGCTGCCGGTCTCGCACACTGGTCATCTTAACATTCCCACAAATTCTACGACTCTGCATCTTCCTAACATTCTCATGTCCCCTAATCTCATCAAAAACCTCATCTGTTAGAGCTCTCACTCGTGATAATCCTATATCCCTTGAATTTGATCACCTTGGCTTTTCTATTCAAGCCGATAACGGGCGCGAGTTTGATAATCATGTTTCCCGCTCATTCTTCTCCACTCATGGGATTAACCTCCGACTGTCCTGCCCCTACAATCTCCACAAAACGGCCGTGCTGAACGCATCATGTGTAGGAGTGGAAAACAGTAATGGATAATCCGTTTTATTCGATATTTGTATCTGAGAAAATACGAATATGGTAAGTAAAATATGTATTCGAAAATATTCATATTCGTATTCGAGAATCACTACTACAAAACAAGCTATACTGGACATCTCATCACAGACGGTTCATATAGAGTCGTCTGTGCTTTGATTATTACAGACGATTCATGGCTAAAACCATCTCTGAAACTATCACAGATGATTAGGTTTAAAAGATGTCTGAGATATACGCATTATCACAGACAGTTTTTAATTAGAACCGTCTATGAAACTACCACAGACGGTTCGTATAACAAATTGTCTTTGATATGTGCATTATCACAGACGGTTCGTATAACAAACTGTCTCTGATAATGACACGTCACCAATCTGCGGCGTATCCCCCAGGATTTCGATCTCACCTATCCATTCTCTCCACATCAAATAGCAGGCATCGGTTCTTCCTAACGCTTGGCCCTTATTTATTAACTCTCCATCTACCTTTCACCAGCAGTCACGCGTGAGTTCATATAGCTTCCTGCATCCTCCCCTCGACGACGCAGACTACCGCCGTGAGCTAGTGCCTCAGTTGTGACACTACGGTAGACTGCACAACACACTCTTGTCATAAGTGTCATAAGAGTGTCTTCTGTAGTCTCACCGTCGCGCCACAAAGGTGGTGCTACCGCCATCCGCTACATCCAGCTTGTTCCTCGACGACACCGACTTCCGCCGTGAGTTAGCGCCTCCGTTGTGACACCACGGTCGACTACATAGCACACTTTTGTCGTAAGTATCGTAAGAGTGTCTTATTCAGTCTCATCGTCGTGCCACAAAGGTGGCACTACCGCCGCCTCTCTATTGCCGGTGATATCTGGTAGTCATCCAATGCATCCAGTTTCTACTGTGTTGTTGTGTTCGTTATCTTGTTATGCTATAATGGAATATAATGTTGTGTTTGCCACTGTGTTTGCTTATTTTCAAAGGGCATAAGTAACATTATTTCTTGAGGCTAGCCAAAAACAGAAAAAAATTTAGGTATACAATAAACTATCACAGACGATTTTGTCGTATAAACCGTCTATGAAGGACTATCACAGATGGTTCTATATACTAACCGTCTTTGATACTTGCCAATCACAGACGGTTGGTAACTAGAACCGTCTGTGATGTGTGAGTATCATAGACGGTTTTTGGTTCGAGCTGTCTATAATAGTTTTCTTTACATATGGTTCTAGTTACAAACCGTATGTATTGTCTTTATCACAAACGGCTCACAAACCGTCTATGATAACCTCCGATTATCACTGACACATAAATATAGGCAGTTCAGAAAACCATCTATGATGACTATTCTGAACCATTTATGATGACCTATTTTGTAGTAGTGAACATTCGTATCTGTATTTGAGAATATTCGCATTCGCATTCAAGAATATTCGTATCCATATTCTATTCGAAAGTATTCGATTCATATTCAATCCATTTCCAGAACCTAGGAAAAATCTAGATGAATTTTACGATTTAAAATTTGAATTTAGGCGATTTAAAACCGGTAACCGGTCAAAAAGCGGTGAAAAATTGGCAAAACCGCTAGAAATCGGTTTATCCGATATTCATATCCGAGAAAACACTAATGTGGTAAGCAAAATTTGTATTAAAAAATATTCATATTCATATTCGAGAATATTCATATCCGTATTTGAGAATATTTGAATTTGTATTCATTTTAAAATATGGATTCGTATTCGTATTTGAGACTATTCGATCATATCCAATCTGTTTCCATCTCTAATCCTGTGCACTATCAATGAAACCATCCAAACCATGCTCTTCCATGCTCACATACCGGCCCAATTCTGGGCAGAAGCTCTCTCCACAGCCACTTTTGTCATCAATGGCCGACCATGCTGACCTCGCCAGCTTCTCACCCCGTTTCAACTCCTCTATGGCGCACTACCTGATTATGCGTCCCTGTGAGTCTTCGCGTAAGGCGACCGTACGGGGGCCTCCCGTGCGCATATTTTCCCTTTTTTTCTTTTTTTTCAATCTATAGTGCAATCATCATCTACTCTGTGATGTAATCTACCGATCGACATTGTGCCGGCGACTTCAAGTTTGTTGGTGGTAGATTAGAGCGGATTTGCACCGTAGAAAATAATCTAGAAAGAAAAAATTGCGAATTTAGAGCGATCAAGACAATTCAATCTACTAGTGCTTCAATGATTACCTTCGATTCACCGGAGCGATTCGTGTTGATAACGTGTTGAGAAACCGTCGCTGGCGACCAGCCCGATCAATTCCTCTGCTTAATGAAAACAAGATCAATCATAGAAGACAAGAAATAGTAAATTGAAACACAGAGAGGTAGAGAAAACTCCTGATCTTTCTTTATTGCTTTCTTTCTAATTGCATGTACAAAATAGCCAATAGTGCTCTCTATTTATAGTCTACTGGTGAGGTGCCCACCATGGGCCAAGGCTTCAAGCCCAGGCCCAGGTTTCCTAACACTTCTCAGTGAGCTGCATGAATAAAGACATAGTGGTATATTGTGATAACATCTTGGCAGTATACATGGCAGCCAATCCCGTGCATCATTGCCGGGCCAAACACATCGAATTGGATATTCACTTCGTTCGCGAGAAAGTTGCCCCTGGACAAATCCGAGTTGTTCATGTCCCTACAACACAGCAGTTCACTGACATTCTGACCATATCCACCGCAGTCTTCAAGAACTTCTGATTGCTGGGGAAGGCCTTACTCCCGTTCTAACGGTAACTGCTGCCCGGATGACTCGGTCCATACTCATAAACCTCACCTGCACACAGGGATGAAGCTAAGCGGTACACTTAGTAAGGCTACATCCTACTCTTTCCCTATGGACAAACCCCCACCCACAATCCCGTCGACCGCCGCTACAGCAGGCCAGCAGTCGCCAGCCAGTGCCCAGCAGGGAGACTGGCATCACAGTAGGCTAGCGGGGAGACTAGCGCCAAGCTGCAAAGAAAAGCAAAAATGATAAACGTCTGCTTAAGAGTGGTAAGCAATCGAAACGATTTCCAAAGAGAGGGCTGACCGCTGATGGCTCACATCGCAGGGGCAGGGGCGACCGGGCGAGCTATGAGCAGAAGGAGAATTGGATTGCCAGGGGAGTCGGATCTGGCGATGAGCACTAGGCCGCCGACCGAGGGGAGGCAGATCTTGGGGTGGGGGGAGCTGGAGCGGGGGGCGGGAGCGGTGAGGGGGAGCTCAGTCGAGCCAGGGCGGCCAAGGGGAGCCGGACTGGTCGATCGGGGGCGGGGGCCGCGGCCCACGGGGGGAGCTTGATCGGGTGGCCAGGGGAAGCCGGAGCCGGGGTGGCGAGGGCATAGCCGTCACCGGCGCGTGTGGGCGGCGCCGCTAGCAAGAGCAACCGCGATGCAAGCTGCCAATTGCCAGTCGCCATCAACAGTCAGCACTGAGACGGGAGAGTTGAGAGATAGTGAAATCTGAGAGGGGCACACTGCACTGCATGCTTTAAGCCAGCTTTAGCATTCAAGGGGAGCCAGGCCGGCCGACCGGGGGCGGGGGCCGCCGCCCGCGGGGGGAGCTTGATCGGGTGGCGAGGGGAAGCCGGAGCTAGGGTGGTGAGGGTCGAACCGCCGCTGGTAGGAGCAACCACGGCGCAAGCCGCCAATTGCCAGTCACCGTCGACAGTCAGCACTGAGACGAGAGAATGGAGAGAGAGTGAAGTCTAAGAGGGGGGCATGTCGCACTGCACGCTTCAAGCCGGCTTTAGCATTCAATGGTTCGTCGGTTCCAACTTCAAGTCTTCAACAGTTCAACTGATAAACGCGAGTTCTTTACTTCTTTACTTCCTACCCGATTTAGTTTTTTTAGAATTTAGACTTTTATTGTATATTAGTATATAGCAAGTTTAGTCATCATAATGTATTCATAGATTTATAGCATTGTATTAATAAAAATTAATAATTTATTTATAGATTTTACTATAATAGAGAAAAGGACTTTGTGTAACTATTTCGCAAGCAATTCAAGTAATTCTTATCCAACCGATGAGAGTACAACTCAACCAAAGAAGTTTCGACTAGAATTTAATCCAAATAAAATAATTGCCGATCTGATGCTTTGCATACAAATGAAGATTATGCTAACAAAATTAGAGATCCAGTGATAAGGACATATTTATTGAATGGTCCTAGTCGAGTAATTGGACATTCATTTCCACATATTTTGGATGGTAAAGAGTTGCGATCCTTTCAAGAATCATGATAATAAAATCATAAACCGCTTCCATGGCATGAAGTCGCGTATAATGTATTTGCCCCGTGATTCAAAGTTGTCTCGTGGTTCAAATTAGCTTATTTTTGTTATGTTTCATATGATATAAATTTTCATTTTCATTCATAATTTTCTATTATATCACTAATTTTCATATATTTTATACATAGATGACTTATCGCTACTCCACGCTCTGATGCTCACACTCTGTGGTACAATTAGGCAATTGTTTGTTTTATAGTACTTCTAATAGAGTTTCGACGTTAACCTTCCTTTCTAGCAGATGGTCAAATGTGACTTCGTGTGATGGATTGATCCTCCCCATGAACGGTACATTGCGAGGTATGTGGATATGTAGTGGGAGAGAATCCTTGACTTAGAGGCACGGATTGAAAGTCTCAAAGAGCACAATGATGACCTCCATGAGTAGATGCAGCGCGAGAGGGGCAACGAGGAGGTCATCAACATAGGATGTTCCTACGATCCAACATGCTGTTGTGCGAAACCTAGTTGCATATGTTCTTGCCACTACAACGATGACTATCCACGTTCGAGGCGGCCTCGCTTGGCCATCTTCCTCAGTGCCAAGTGTCGGTGCCCCGGCAAGGTAAGACGGTCAAGAGACCGTCGCACACATCCCAAAGTCGGAGGAGTGGACTGCAGTGCCGCCTGTGTGGCCACCGGTGGACAGCTGAGTTGTGCCCCGGAGAGAACCTCCGGGAGTGTGGCCTAAGGTGCAGAGCCCATCACCTGGCCGGCCCAGTTCGAAAAGTACTGGTCTGTGTCGTCCTGGCTTGGGGAGACCTCACATCCCTCGTCTACAGGTATAAGAACTGTAGTGCAAATATCATTAGTTCATCAGAAAGAGGTAAAGTGTACTCTCGACTAGCACCATGGCGTGGTCAAAGTCGTCGGGAGGGATGTACGGCACGCTGTACGTGCCCTGCGTGGGGATACTGGAGAAGTTTGGAGGACACCCAAACTGCTGCGTTGGCGGTGTAGGGGGCCGTGCCCAGGCTGACCCCCCGGCCTCGTTAGGCTGAAGTGGTGTAGGACATGGCCATGCAGAACCCCCAGCGCAGTGCCATGCCGGATGGGGTGGCCCCAATGGACACACTGTGTGTGCACCGGGCGCAGGCGTGCGGACCTCCGATAGCCTAGTGCATGACAACAGGGCGACGACATATGCACCCAAAGCCTGCACACGACAGAAAGCCTACACCATCTCGTCCTGTGTCACCTTTATACCACTAGCAATCCTATCCGCCATGGTGTGAGAGTCCCTCCAAATCACAGCACCGACGTCAGCCTACAAGGAAAATACGAAAAGGTAAATCCTATTAGTGGGATTGCCAGAAGCGAACATTTACAAATTTGATATAACGTACCGCGATGTGAGCGTTCCGCACGAGGTGCACGGGTTACATGTCTGTCGATGCTGCGACGTGTGCTGGGGGCGGGTCGACGACATGTACTAGCCTGATACGTGTTCGAGGCTGACACCAGTGCATGTACTAGCTGTACACGCTGCTGTCATAGGGGGTGGCCTCCTCCACGCTGTCCTATAGCGCGCCCTCCCACTGGGCTATCCACCCCTCCATCTTCGTCGTCCAGTTCGTGCCGCGTTTGACTCCCTTCCTAGAATGCCTGCAGGAGGTAGCATTTTGTTACAAGTCATCAAAAGAATTAGCAGCAAAAGAAGAGTCCTATGAAGCGGTCACTCATGCGTGGACGTTCTGTGGCACCGATCGCCCAACTGGTACTGGAATGACCTGACGTAGGCTCGAATTGGCGCATGACATGATGCACCGCGTAGTCCTCGATGAAGATGTTGTACATGAGCTTCCGCCGTGTCAGCCAGAAAGCCTAGTCGCACTAGCACAGCGAGGACAACCTATCAAGAGCGCGTCTCTACAGTGCCTCATGTGAGTATGGCTCCCAGCGCACATCGTTAGCCATGAGACGGTCCAACTGCTCCACGAAGGGGCAGATATGCCCGCGTAACCTGGACGTGCATGAACTGTACCTGCAAGGAACAACCGCTGTTAAATACGATCATCTGGGTGAGAGGGAGTAGCCCGGCATTGCTTAGCCTGCGAAGCAAAAAAAGGTCAGTATGCAATCTACGTATGGCAAGAATACAATGCAAACCTGGCTGTCCAACGTGGGTGTAGCCTCCAGGCCACACGAGGTGTGCGTACCACCCCCAAGTCAGCCATCTCCTCTGCGCTCCCTGGAGGCGGGACACGACGGGAAGCACGATGCAGTCGGTCGACATGTTCATCCAACAGGCTGAGCCATACTTGCAACATGAATTTGAGTTAGCATTTATGCAGAACAAAAAACATCAAATGTAAAGCAACAGTAAATAGAATTTGTAAATAAACAAATAAAACAATACTAGGTTACCAGCACAATACCTACTACATTACTGAAAAGGGGAAAATACCACAACAATTGTACAAACGGTACATGCAATGTACGATACAATTAGTATAACAGTACGAACATCAAAAGTGCCAACTAACAAAGTACAGATTACAATGGAAAATTGTTTGTAGTCTCCAACAACTAGCTGTAGAAACCATACCAGTCTGCCTACTGATTAGTAGATGCCTTGCATCGTCTAGCTGTGTGCCCCTCCCGACTGCATCGCCCGCAACGTGCACTAGGCGCTTCGGCTTACGCTTCGTCCATATCATTTCTAATACGCTGGCTCTATCGCCAACCCTTCCCACCCTTCAGCATGTCAACATCTAAAATCTAGGTCCTCCCTGCAATATCCAAGGTGGTAAAGTTCCCCACAACTCTGAACCCCCTGAGCTTGCCACACCAGGCATGCGTCACCCTCTCTTTGAAGAAGTACTCGGATATAAAGTTCGAAGGACCCATGCCCACAGTACCATGTTGAAACGATGCTCCCTATTGCCCATAATGTGCACTGTGTGCAATTGGCCCTTTTGTGCCTTCATCTCCATGTATGCCATAATTTTTGACGAGTATGTTCATGAGTTAGCTGCATGAAGTGCGTCATTTGCATGCCTCTCCCTGAAATAGCTGATTGTGCTGTGTAGAACACCTTCCATGATGACGACGAGGGGCTAAGAACGAAGGCCCCTGAGAACCCAGTTGTAAACCTCGACAAGGTTAGTCGTCATTACCGTATCTCACGCCGTCCGTGTCGTGCATCAGGGACCACTTCTTCAGTGGTTCTCCCTCGATCCACTGTGAGAAGTACTTGATGTTTCGTGAGCTCTTCCTCCTCAGACCAAGGGAAGGGCTCCGCGGGTGACGAATGCACCATCTGTTCCTCATATCCGGCCAAGGGAAGGGCTCCGCGGGTCTTCCTGATGTTTTCTTATAGCCTTCACTATCTCAGCGTGGCGATCACGGACAAGCGCCAACAACTCTAACCCTCATATGTCTAAGGAACCACAACCAGCTGTTGTAATTCTCACTTTCCATGAATGCAATGGCCAGATGCATAATTTGATTGTTGCTATTAATGCCAACGGCCGTAAGGATCAGGCCCTTGCATTTGCTGATCAAAAAGGACCCGTCAACTGAGATCACAGAAAGCATATGCCTGAATATCTCGATGCACGCACCGAAAGCTAAGAAAGCCCTCTACAACACCGTAAAACCTGACGGCCTTGTAAATGGCTTATCCTCCACAGCAATGTACGTACCCAGGTTCCTGTCCTGCAATACCTGAAGCATACGAGGAAGGTTGTCATACATCGCCTCGAAAGACCCAAACCATTTTCTCAACACCTTCTGCTTCGCATGCCACACCTTTGTATAGCTAATCTTGTACTTGAATTTCTTCTCGATAGCCACCATGATGTGTGTGGCCTCCATGTCCTTCTTCTCCACTATCTCTCCAAACATCAGATTGGCTATAAAGGCGGATGCTATGTTATGATACCTCAGCAAAACACTACTGAGAATTCAAGAGTGCGGCTCCATCTTCGACACAATCCAGCGAATCTCATACTTTGGTCTACGTGCGTGCACCCTCTAAGGACAACCGGCCTGCTCGCACTTCATAGTGTATTGCTCCTGGCTAGATTTTACGACCCTAAAAGTCCGCTGCATGGACAGGGCTCACAGCTTGATGGAATCCCATAATGATGCCTTGTTAGCAAACATTAAATGCAACTGAATCTCTATGTCATGATACTCCTATGGTGATTCGTGCTCGTCATGTGCGGCAACACCCTCAACATCAAACTAATTCTATTCCTGTAGGATGGGAGCTTCGTCATCATCTGAACTGTCATCGTCATCCTCCTGTACAACTTCCTCTTCAGCCCAAGCCATCCGGTCATCGCTCTTTATTTGATGCACTATGTACTCCATATGCTCCCCTTCATTGGCTTGTCCTGTAGCCTCACAATGCCTTGACCGTTCTTCCTCTCTTCCATGTACCGCATCGGCCTCATCACGAGCAACTTCCTTCTCTTCACCAACATGCAGGGCACTCGAGCTGCTCACACCTCCCAGATGATGGCCGTCCACACGACCTTGCACAACTTCTATTAGGCATGGTTGCACAAGTATCACGTACTCGTATCCACGGCGTTGGCACCTTTGCACAAACCCCTTCTACGTAATAGTGCGTATCAATGTTCTCAACTCCCATATAATGTCTGTGAAAGATTGGCTCCAAAACCCTTGTATGATGATGCTGCACATCTCAGAGTCCAAGGAGAAACTGCGGGTGAGCCAGTGCATCACATCTGCGATTTGAGTATTCTCGTCGTCCGGGTGTACCAGAGTAGCTTGCGCAAAACCACTCAAGTTAACACCGTTCAGACCTTCACGGACGATGCCAACACCGTAATGCACTTTCAATGTAGTGGGTATCAGCATTACTGATGTCTGCCTGCATATATTTTCAATGTTGCAACTAGTCAAATCGCATCGTATATTACGGAAGTATTGATGTATTGTAATTTATATTTCAACGATCGTTCGCCTATCGTAACCAACTACACTACCCTCGTAGCATTAACTCCCTATCGGCAGACCGTGCACTGACGCCGCTCTTGTCTCTCAACTCGAGTTCTCTCCTACTGCAAATAATTCCTAATGGGTTTCGACAATTGACATAATATATCGATTTAAATGCCAATATAGCAGTTATAATGGTATACATGATTTTTCAATGTACTAACGATATTACATTCATTTGTAATTAATCATAAATGTTACGTATTATTGTTTTCTACAAAGCAAATTATTAAATTCTTACAAAAATATTGACTGAATTTTGAATAACTACAAATTTCTATAGAGGCTTAATTTCTACATAACATTGACTAAATTTTCTATAACTACAATTTTATATGGATGCTAATTTGTTAAGGATGCTAATTTTGACAACTATATTCACTAAATTTTCTACAACTACAGATTAGTACAACTGCTAATTTTCTATAACTATACTGACTAAATTTTCTATACCAATGTTGTACTATTCTTTTCTATATCTACAATTTTCTACGGATATTAAGACTAAATAAACTATCTACTTTATATATAAAATATGAACTACAACATAAAAAATATTTACCTCACAGAAGTCACGGAACCTCTCCTTCTTCCTCTCCCTCTCCTCTCGTCTCCTCCCTCTCCTTTTCTCTCATCTCATCTCTTCTTTCTTTCTCCTCTGTTCACCGTGCGCGCCTCTCCTCTCCTCTTCTCTTCTTTCCCCTCTGTTCACCGTGCGGCTGAGCGCCCGCTTGGCCGCGCGATCCATTTATATGCGTCTCTAGTCGTTCAATCCTTCAGCGATTGGAATTGCAGTCGCCTAACCGATGGGCGACTGGAAGCAGTCGCCTAGCGGTATGACGACTGCAATTATTTCGTCCAACGACCAACGGATTGCTTGTGTGTCGCGCGATCGTTGGACGATAGATTCCAGTTGTCCAATGGCTCGGCGATTAGAACTCATTTCTGTAAAAAAAATATTCACATAGGTATATTTATGTTATTTTAAATAAAATATGAATTATTTATAAAAAAATTCTCGAAAAAACGCACTGCGGCAGTCCAAAGTTCAAACGCGCCTGACCACAAAACTAAACGGAATAATTAGCTGCCTGGCAAATCCATCCGTCCAGCATGTGAACAGCAAACCTTCCAAAAAACGCCTTTTTCTAAACATCAACAGCATACCAATCCCAAAGCAAATCGGCCAAAAGAAAGCGGAAGGAAATTTTCCGATCTCTCTCCTCCTCGCCCCACCTCCCCTCCTCGTGCTCCGATCCGTCCCTAGCCCCAGATCCGCATCCATGGCGTCGCGCAGGCGAATGCTCCTCAAGGTCATCATCCTCGGCGACAGCGGGTGCGCGCAATCGCACTTTCCCCACGTTTTCTTTTTGGATTTTTTGGGGTGAATTTTGCGATGTTTTTCTGATCCGTTCTGCGCTTTTCGTTTGTTGTTAGGGTCGGGAAGACGTCGCTGATGAACCAGTAAGGCCAGAGCGTAACCTTGCCTTGTCTGATTCGTGAAATTTGATTGTTTTAAGGGCTATTTCGAGGGGGTTTCGCGTGGTTGAACGACTGGTGATTCGTGTGCAGGTACGTGAACAAGAAGTTCAGCAACCAGTACAAGGCGACGATCGGCGCGGATTTCCTGACCAAGGAGGCGCAGATCGATGACCGGCTCTTCACATTGCAGGTTTGTCCTTTTGGGTTTCCCTGAATCACTTCGTAGCTTAATCGCCATTGGATTTTTGGCTACTTCGTATTGAAGAATTGGTGAGGTGTCTTAGATCTTGGAGACAAGAAGGGATTTTGGGGTTCGAGATGCGATGCCCGTGTGCTGCTCTGAATGGGATTGCGTTTTCAAATTGTGAAGTCCTGATTTAGTCTAGTATTCTAGATAAGTTCAACGACGATACTTGTAGTGGTACTAAACAACGATGGATTTAGAAGTTGAGAAGGTTACCGCCTTAGGAATTTAGGTCACATCAACGATATTTTCGTCTTATTTAGTGTGAAGTACTTATGCACTCATCCCGTTGGGTTGCTTATTGCAGAGGTTAACGCGATTTGCAAATGATTATGAAAACAAATATTAAGAGAAGGGATAAGAGTGTGTGTTAGCTTCCAGCTGATTTTATACCACTTTTCTTACCCAAATTGAAAAGTGCATCATAAGTAGTAACTCCTTTTGTAAGCTACATGGAGGACTATGGTATGCTTGCATAATAAATTACATCCACTTAGCTCTAGTTCAGTATTGCACTTGGTTTGCAATTCATATAGTACAATTTCGTTAGGATGAGATTCTTATCGACTCAGGTGAGACCTGATGTTATGGGGGGAAAGGACTAAGTTGACTGTTTGCATAGGTATTGCTTCACTAATGTGAGTTATTAGAGATGCTATGTGATGTCTGGCAAAACAGTATTGAAGCCTTAAGTGGATTATATGTACATCTGCTGGAGGTCGAGCATTGAATGCATATGTTTGGTTTAATGTTAATTTTCTGTTTGGGGGATTTCTAATCTCATCACATAACAAGGGTAAAGCAGAGATGCTTCTGGTAGTCCTCTTTCAAACCTTTCGATAGATATAGTTGTATTGTTTCCCCTGTCTTTATTGTTTAGTCGTTGTTTTGTTTGTCAGGATGTTCCTTTTTCTCTGTTACTCCGTTGCTTACAGAAAATAATCTGTGTCCCATTTCTTTAGTACTCTGTCTATCAGTAATAAATATGTACTTAGTGACTTTGGCTAAGATTTGAGTTTTTTATTGCTTGAAATGAATGATGCTGCAGAGCTGTTGGGTGGGTTCTTTTGGGCTATAGCTTATGACTTTTGAATTCTAGCTGTTTGCGAGAGAGAGAGACAGTTGCATGTGATTTTGGAAGGTATAGCTGGGGTCGGTACAGTGTCTATTACGATCAACTTGTAGGCCCTACCTTGAAAAGATGCACCGTTTAAAAGATAGTTATTGTAGCAAAAGGCACAAACCATAAGCAGCAAGCCCAAAAGAATCTAGCCGTTATATGTCTGGCATGTTACCAATAAATTCGGATCAAGGTACTATATCGGACATTCAGATCATGGCATCTTTTTTAATTAACGAAATGGGAAAAATGACACAGCCTATTCACGTGCATTATCCATGGTGTTTATCAATTATTCTCCATAATCAAATCAGGGATACGAGATAAGAAACTATTCATTTATTGCCTATATCTCGGAGTCTGTATATGTGCTTGTTATTTCAGCTGTCTGCTAGTTTGTTTGAATAAACAAATAGTGCAATTTTTGAATGGGTCTAGTGCATTTTTAATTATATATTGTAACAAACTGTATGCTAGGCATCCTGCCTGATTTTATCACAGCTGGCTGACTTCATGTGTTGTTTACCTGAGGACTGATGAGTAATAGTTTAATCGTGATAATATTGGTGATATGCTTTTCTAAGATGAAATGAACTGAGAGTGCAGAGAATTATCTTGACTACGGTGAAACTAATGCTAATCTTGCTTTAAGGAAGGTTTGCTTTGTTATTGGTCCATCAATGTCAAAAACTTAGTTCCATTTTCACAATGTTGGAATTAGAAATCAAAGTCTGGGATCTATGATTTATGTTATTCCTGATTCAACGAATAAATTCAAAGCTTCACTACTGTAGCTAATTAATCATTACAAATAGCTACTATAGCCTGATTAAAGTGTCATTATTCATAAGATTACTAGAATGTAAGGCTATCAAATTGGTTCCTTGTCAAACAATAGTTCCATTTATATTTAAGCTCACCACACTTGCATTTTCCTGAAACTTAGATATGGGACACTGCGGGACAGGAACGATTTCAGAGTCTTGGTGTGGCATTTTATCGGGGAGCTGACTGCTGTGTTCTTGTATATGATGTCAATGTTACCAAATCATTTGAAAAGCTGAACAGTTGGCGTGAGGAATTCCTAATTCAAGTAAGTAACTTGCTTTTTGGTCACCCAAATGTACTGCAATATGTTTACTGTTTATTATCGGAAGTTTGAACCATTATTTATTCATAATACAGGCTAGCCCATCAGATCCAGAGAATTTCCCTTTTGTTGTACTTGGAAATAAGATTGATGTTGATGGTGGTAATAGTCGGACTGTGAGTACTTGTCATCACAAATTTCTATTTACTCGATTTCACTGGTTTATTTTATATTGTTTCTTAACCTTATATGATTTTCAGGTTTCTGAGAAGAAGGCTAAAGCATGGTGTGCTTCCAAGGGAAGCATCCCTTATTTTGAGACGTCTGCTAAAGAAGGCTTCAATGTGGAAGCTGCTTTTGAGTGTATAGCAAGGAATGCTGTCAAGAATGAACCGGAAGAAGAGATGTAAGTTTTCCTATCTTGTAGAGAGCTGCATTGTTCAGAAAAAAATTCATATTTTGTCAATTCTTTTTCTTGAGAGGGGAGCATTTCAAAATAGTTACATGTTAGGCGGCCAGAATGACGCTTTGCTAATTTTTTTAGATATCTTCCTGATACAATTGATGTGGGGGGTGCTGGAAGGCAACAACGCTCGTCAGGGTGTGAGTGCTAGAGGATATGGATCAAGTGATTTCATCTGTTGGTTATGTTGGACCGGTGTTGCTTGCCATTCTCTTTCCATGTTTGATATATTTACTATTTAGTTTGAAAGCTGCTATTTGTGTCAATTGCTACATATGGTGGTTTAGTGTTTACATCTCCAATAACGTAATTGGAGAAAATTCATTTGTAACTTCTGTTTCCTTGTATGAACGCTAGATGATAATAGAGTTGGGATTCTTTTTAGTCTTTTTACGCTTTTGATTGTGGTGGTGCATATTGTTTTGTGGAGGTTGTAAATGGACAGAACAACAATCCAATCCGTCTGGTTTCCTACTCTACCCATTTTGATGGTGGTAGAGCCAGATCTTGTATCTATATGGTTTGCTGCTTCTTATCACAGCTTGCTACTCGGATATCGTTGTCTAGGATGATGTATATAGTTCATGTCTACATGCATTCAATCCTTTGCTACATTGATGTGATCTCTTAGATTGGACTTTGGAGCTTCCACAATTTTGCTATGTGTAGGCCCGAACCACTGGTGTGAAAATTGCCAAATCTCTGGAAGGATCTCATTCAGTTTCAACGACGTCCAGCAGTTTGCCTTTTTTTTTCCTGTGGCTTATGCCTGTGACATATGAATGAAGCTGTTGTATTTTTTTTGGGCTAATGGTTTATGGTTGAAGCTGTACCTGTGACATATGAATGAAGCTGTTGTATTTTTTTGGGCTAATGGTTTATAGTTGAAGCTGTAGTGTTCTTTAGGGCTTATGGCTATGGATGATGTGGCATTATGTTATCTTGGGACTAGGCCAAACAAATTAATAACTGAGTAAAAGTGTCCCTGTTTTTTGTGCATGCATTTTGTTGTTATCTTTTGTTGCCTTTAGTCATACTAATCAGAACCCGATTAACAATGTCCTTACATTTCTTGTTCTTTCGAGGAATCGTGCGGAAAACACGCTTGGGTTTTGTGACATCCTGAAATTTTAGATGCTCGAAATTGCGAAAAAGTTAAAACTTTTATTTGCATCGGTTGACATCCAAATTTCTTTGGCAAAATCATTTGAGTCTTTATTGATTTTTCACTGAACAGAATTAATCACTGGGAATAATTCCCAAATGCCAATAATAATCATAATAATAAAAGACTGAAAAACTTGAAAGCATAGGAATTATGGATTTAAATCCAAGACAATTAAATGTAAATTTAAGTCCATAAAACAAAAGAAAGAAATTAGGATTGGGAAATTGATTTGGAAAGTGGGACCAAAACCTAGGACATACAAATTCTAAACCAATTTTAAATTACTCTTAAATCCAAACTAAAATTTAAGCTTAAATCCAAATCGAAATCAAAATAATCAAAACTACAGGCAAAACAATATTAATTTTGCGTCCAAGTATTTTAAGCTGAGAATTCAATTTCGAATTAAAGATTCAAATTCAAATATTGAGTTTGGAAATCCAGCAGAAATTCCAGTGTTGCTAGTCATTCTTTCCACTTTTCGTTTCTCCTTTTTCTCCTCTCTTCCAAATGCCCCTGTCTTTTCTTCTTTTTCTTTCTTCTTTCTCCTTCCATCCCCCTCTCTGTCTTCCTCGAGCCTCACCGGCCAGTCCTCCCCGTGCGCCCATGTCATGCCACAACAACCCATCACCATCACCACGACGCACACGTCGCGCCCTGTGACCATGCCCCGCCGTGCTACACCCACGCCACGTCGCCATCACCTTGTCTGAAACAACCTCAAATTTTCAAAAATTTTGAATTCTTTTGGATTTTGCTTGAATTCTCCATCCTTACCCAATTTGGTAATTACCCTTGGAAACTGCCTTCTTTTGGTCATCCGCCTTCCCTCCTTGCTGGCGCCTTCGGCGAAGCCACCTCCCTGTGCCACCGCTCCACGCGCCCTCCCGTCGCTGCCTGAGAATTGTGGCCGCGTTGCCTTCTTGCATTTACACTGCCTTGCTCCGCACTGACGCTAAGGCCCCACCAGCCAGTCGCACAGCTCCCTGCCTCCTCCTCGCTTCACGCGCTGCCTGGCTTGCGCCCTCTCTCCCATCGCAGCGCACCGCCTCTGTAACACCCCGCCCATTCTCTGGGCCTAGAGTGCTACCATCATTGCATAACATTACCCCTTTTTTCAACTGCTAATCATTTTAAGCAAATTCTACTTTATTTATAATGCAGTGACCACTTTACAACATATCATTTTAACCAACATTCTAGTATACTAGTGGAGTTTTAACATGCTACCCAAAAGCTGATATGCGAAGTGCTGCTAGTACATGAAGTTATTCATATGCTACTCCCGCTCATGCATGATGTCCTCAACGGTCACCTAAAAAAACAACACAGTAAGGATGAATCCAAAGACTCAGCAAGTACAAAGCAAAACAGTAAATAATAGGTTCACAAATCAATCTATAACCACCACAGTTTCAATAACCACTTGTTTCCATTTAATCTCTTTAAGTTCTCATCAACCAATCATTATGCATTTGACTCGTTCTCTGTCATAATGCAATTCGCATATGCACATGCACTTTTCTCTTATCTCTTTAGCCTATACCGGTATAGCAGAATGAGCACCCGTCGATGCTCACCCAAACCCGCCTTGTTTTCATGCAGGGATCACAAGCCCATCCTTTTTCATACGGGGATCATAGTAGCCCGTCGTTTTCATATGAGGACCTCAATCTCCACTTCCGTGGAGCGTCCACACAAAGTGGACTAATGATACCAGAAAACTATCTCTTTTCATGACATGCATGCAATGCAAGTTCTCCTTTTATGCATATCAACATGTCATGTTTCAACAATCATCATTTGTCATTCCTCATCATGCAACCAGAAATAGTTAACTTACCATATCATGGTAAGCAATGCCTCAACATTCAACTAACAGCAAACACTACCTGAATTTACCACTTTACCATGCACTTTCCTAATTAGCCTCAGGGGCGATGCGTGGACAGTTCCGACCCGGGACCTCCACTTATACAAATGTTAACCCGACTCAACATATCATATCGAATCCAGTGCTTAAGCGAGCAACGACAACTCTACGCGCATAACCCGACTCTGGCATAAAACGCACGGGGTTAAAGACCCGTCGTGCAGATACCAAACCCCCATTTTTCTTTTCTTTTTCTCCCCTTTTCTTTTCTTTCCCTTTTTTCCTTCCTTTTTCTCCCTTTTCTTCTCTCTCTCTCTCTCTCTCTGTGTCTCTTTTCTTTCCCCCAACCTGAACCCCCTTTTTCTCTCTCCCTACTTCATTCGGCCGAAAGGCCTGGCGTCTCCCAGGCGATGCGGTGGTGCACGGCCAAGCTCGGGCATCGCCAGCCTAGAGCTCACCGCCGACGGCTCCTCTGCCACCCCCAATCTTTTCCCCTCTCCCACTCTCTCCCACCTTCAGATCCGGCTGGCCAGGGCCAAATCCATCCACCTCCCTCTTGGTCTTCCCTCGTGCTCGCCGGCCATGGCATGTCGCCAACTGGGAGCCCAGTACTGCTCCTACCTCCGGCTACTCCACCTCCCCTCTCCATCTGGCCCCAGGCTGTCGCCCCCAATGGTGCCTCCCCCAGCTTGGTCTGGTGCGACCTGGTCGGCGCCACTGTCTTCAGGGCTTCGACCGCGCTACCTCGGGTTTCCCTTCGGTGGCGCCCCCGACATCAGATTTGCTTACGCCGCCACCTTTCCCTAGCGTCACCCCTGGCCTGGCTACTGACACCATGGCTCAGCCTCCCCTGACCTCCCAGTCATTGGCCTGCCCGTACGGTTGTCACCGCCAGCCGTCGGTGCCTAGCGCCGACCACAGCTCCGGCACCGCTCCTCCCGTGGGTTTGAGCTCGCCGGCCACAGATTGCAGCCGGCCGGCCAACCCTCCTACTACGGGGACGGTTTGCTCTACCTCTCCTTTTCTATGTGCACTTCGTCTACTTTTGCGTGCTATTGTGATGTGCCATGGGGTTGTGGAGGGAAAGTGGACATACTCAATGGTTGGCTGGGCGTGGGTTCGACGGCCGTCGACATTCTTTGTAGTCGTCAGCGTCGTCCTTACGCCCCGGCCTTCCCGAACTCCTTGGGGCCTCCTCTCTTCCTGGCCTTCTCCTCTTTACTCCCTTTCTTATGGTGTGGATGGTGTTTTGGTAGATGAGCTCGGTCTTGCTCCCTGTCTCAGAAGACAAGAAAGAAATGGGGGAGAAGGGCCTTCACTGACTGAGTGGTTTTGGCTACGAAACGGAAATGTGGAGTGGTTTGCTCCCTCTAGCTTTGCTCTTACGTTGGCTGAGAGAGGATGAGGGAGCAGATGAGAAAATGTAGGCTTGCTGGCGAAAGTCGATAGTCAAAAGTCATAGTCGAAAGTCGACAGCCGTAGTCGATAGTCAAAAGTCATAGTCGAAAGTTGACAGTCGTAGTCGATAGTCGAAAGTTCGAGTCAATAGTCGAAAGTCGTAGCCGGAAATCGAAAGTCCGAGTCGACAGTCGTAGTCGAAAGTCGTATATGACTGGTCTATGCGGTTGTAGGCGTTGTGGTCTAGCAATCGGTGTGTCCGTGTGCTACCATGGTCGGAGATGTGGTCGAAGACACAATCGAAGACAAGGCGTGGTCGGAGACGCGATCGAAGACAAGATGTGTGCGGCCTATCACTGTAGCGTTCATGTGCGGCTGAAGACGTGTGCGACCGAAGTTGTGTGTAGCCGGTCACTGTAGCAGTTGTGGAATGACCTGGTCGTACGTCAGGGTGTGACGTGCGCAGTAATTGAAACTAGGTAGTCGTTGTCAGAGTCAGAGTCGTGTAGGTGTAATGGCATGTATGTGAAGCTCAAGTGTGTCTGTATAAGCCATGTAATCTATTGAATAAGTCGAATAAGAAGATAAAAGGGAGGAAAAGCGACGCAAGTTGAGTTCGCATCAGAAAAACTTCTCTCCGTGTCTATGTGTTCATTTGTCTTCTTCGTGTAGTGTGTGTTCACAGGTAAATTATGTGTGTGATTCTGGTGTTATGTTCCGACACTTTCAACAGGTTGTGCTGCAAACTAAACAAGACGCAGAACGAAGATCAAGGGCTTTTTAGATGGATTTATTGATCATATACCCTCCATTTAGATGGAAATTCAGGATTTACCCTCCTGGGCCACGTGTCAGTGACTTATGATGACCCCACGTGTCATTGAGATGAGGAGGGTAAATCCTGAATTTCTCAACTAAAGGGAGGGTATATGATCCAATCCTTTTTAGATTGTCTCGGAGTCGGGTGTAGATTGTTTTAGCTACATGTTGATTTTTGTCTTTGTTCTGTTTTCTCTTTACTGGGCTAGATTTCTTTGTTTGGCCTTTTATTTTATCGATAAACTCCTCTCGTTAATGATAGGCAGAGCTCCTGCCCGATTCTTCTAAAAATTGAAGAACAGGAAGAGAAGGCAAGAAGAAGAATAAAAAAGAAGCAAAATTTGTAAATTCAGGCCCAACTTAGCAGAGGCCCATTATTCCTACGCTCGCAGAGTACGAAACGAAATTTCATAACCGGTGGTCATCTTCCCCGGCGCCGGCGGACGCACGCACGGTACATCACTCCGGCGGCTCGCATGCTTTAGCGATCTTGCCGGCCGGCCCGATCGGCCGGCAGCAGAGGGGCCCAAGTAAAAAAAGCAAGTATATATACGTATGTCATTCATGGCGTCTCTGGCGCGTCCTTGAGGTCGTACTGCTGGAGGATGAAGCCGCAGTCCCTGAGCGGCTCCTTGCGTAAGAACGCGATGGGGTTGGCGAAGCGGACGCCCTGTTGCTTGATGCCATTGTTGCGGGTGAGCGGGACGCGTGAGCGGTCGCGGAACTGCTCGATCTCAGAGCAGTCCGGGTCGGAGCTCTTGGCCAACACCACCTCGCAGATCTCGTCCTGGTGGTCCTGATCGATCTCCAACTTGTACCAGCCCCACTCGTCCGTTGTCGCCTCCGCCTTCAGCCGGATCTCCCCGCCGCCGTACGGCCGGCACTCCACCGCCACCGTCGCCCCTGCATGCACGCCACGCGATGCGCCCACCGTTAGTTGCAACTTACGTTCTTAGCAACGTTTGGAACGAAGGAAGGGACGTACGTACGTATGTATGTACGTACCGGGGACGCTGGTGGAGACGTTGGTCTCGAAGCCGGCGCGGCAGGGGTCGCAGTAGACGCGGCCGGTGACGACGAAGCCCGGGCCCTTGTCGGCGGACGCGACGCCGGCGAGGGCAGCGACTGCCAGCAGGGCGACCACGAGCGGCGTGGCGACGGGCATGGGCTGCATCATGGTCGTCTGGCTAGCTCTCCGTCGACGGGGTAATCCAAAGGGAAGGGGCGCGATGGTGCGTGCGAGTGTGTGGGGGTGGTGGGCCGGGAGGGAATTTATGGGCGCGCCGTGCGAGAGGGCGGGGGTGTTGGGAGGCGTAGCTCGTTTTCAGGCGCGGGGAGAGCTCGGTCGCGCGTGCCCATGCACGGACGGATGCATGGTCCGTCGCTCTTCACCGTGCTCGTTTTCAGGGGAGGAACCGTTCAACACGGCTTAGAGATCTAGTTTTCGGCTTACTTTTTACTATTCAACAATTTTGTCTTTTCTGAATTTTTGGCTTTTTTAAACTTTTTTGTCGATTCTTTTTTTCTTGTATTCGTTTGCACTGTCCGTGACGGGTTAACCTATTTTCTATTTTTAAATTTTTTTAAATTTAATTAAGCTTAAACCCTAAACGCTAAACCCTGTACAGTGCGCTAGAAAGAAAACCCTTTTAAGCAAGGCCACTAGCACATGCGGCATGCAGTTTGGGTGAACAAAGCCGGTCGCTCGTTTGTACGCACGGTCGGACCTGTCGGTGTCAGCACATCGGACGATCTGGAACGTACGTTTGTTGAGGGGTGACGGTAAGAATCCTCGCCTACGTTTTGCGCGGTCAAGGCTATCACGTTTTCTGATCCCTGCTCTCGTCGCACTAGACCGGATCTTGCTCTAGTCTTCTACTCGAACAGGACTACAGGAGAACTAGCTGCTACTCGAACAGGCACGCTACCTGCTTACCCAGGCAAACTCTACAGGGTAAGTGTCAAACCGGAACAAAATCATCTCCTTCACGATAAGCACCAAATTTCGGAGTACACTCATGCAGCTTCAGCATTCACGAGCATATAGAACACATGCACCAAGAAACCAAACGGCAGCAAGTTCTGACGATCATACTGCGTCCCTGCTTCTGAAGCCAGTACAACGCAGGTCCTTGAGGACCTTTCCCTTGATGCAAGTACTCATGAAAAAACTTGCATTGTAACTGCGGGTCCCAGCTCCAGAATCCAGAAGCACATATTCCCCACATAAAGTTACTCAAAACACTTGCATAAACAATTGCTCAAACCACAAACTGAAGCTAAAGAAGAGCTTGCACAATTTTTCCCTCCCGTTAAAGAAGGGAAAAAAATCTCTACATGATAGTGATGTTCAGTTTTGCTGGGCATTGCAATTTCGCTTAAACAATTGCTGGCAGCAAGTGTTCTCTTTTCCAATTTTCTTTTCTTGGATCAACCAAAGCATGCAAAGGTTGGTCCAAATGACAACTTTCCTGGGCAGGATGATGCAGAATGAAACGTACATGATTCAAATCAAACCTTACTCTTCTGATCTTCAATTTTCTGGAACGATGTAAACCATTGCTTCCAAGAAGCATCTCCTTGTTGTTCAATCCATGACAGGAAGCAACTGTCTAAGAGGCAGAATAAGTTCACATAAAGAAGTTGATATCTCACGGGAATGAAGCGGAAGTTCGCGATTTGCACGGCTGGCCAGATGGTTCCTCCTAATACTAGAGCAGGAATAAAATCCCTTTTCACATCATCCTTCACCTGCTCCACACTCCTTCCTGAAGCGAGGCCCACATATGAGAAGAACAAGAGAAGATCTACCGGTCCAAATAGGAAACCATCCGCAGCAACTTTTGAGGCAACAAATTTGAACGAATTAGGCTGGTATCTCTGCCGGATGAAACGATCCAAGAATTCATACCTAGGTGACAAAAATGAGTACAAATCATATGGCAGCTTGCTTCACAAAATTGGAAGTTAATCATCTTAAAACCAGGAGATCTCCACTTTTAATCAATAGCAATTCTACAGGACAGCATAGATCCCACAGCATCTTAACCAAATTTAGCAGATCAATAGATGATGACAAATAAGTGAGAGGAGATTGTGCAATCACCATTCATAGCAAGGAAGACAACACTCAATAAGGTGGAATGAATTGTAGAAGTCTATCAACAGGTATTATCCTATCATCTATTAGATTATTTCTATTCCCAAAAAAACAAAATATGTATGGTCGTATCTTTCCTATAGTAGTATCTAGAATCCAGTAGGAAGAAATGCACTAGTTTTCTTTTTAATTTTTTCGATAAATAAACGCACTACCGGAGTGATGTTAAATACCAGTTTTATTCCCAGTTTAAAACCTCGTAGCCAAATTAGAATGTATAACACTGACTGCAAGTTCAATAAGATCGATTACTAAATGCTGTCTGAAAAATAGCACTATTTTACTACTAGTAACTGGTGAGCATGAACATGCAACAAATTATAAAACATGGTGGAAATCAAGTTGATGTTGAAGTGGACTGCTGAGCACAGCAATGGACATAAAAAGACGCAATGCTGCAAAGTACGACCCAAGCAACTTTCACTCCAAATGTTATTGTCCGCTCCTCGTGCAGCCCATGTCAGTCTGCTTGGCTATACAGCTTAATGTAAGGAGGCAACATTAAGTAAGAGAAGCCACCAGTAAAGCATTCATTCCTATAGTTTGCTAATGCTCTATTTTCTTCTGTTTAGTCAAAAAATCATCTGCATTGCAACAAAAGACTATAGCATCCATTGGCTCCAATTACACCAGCAACCAATATCCAATAACCATCATAGTAAATGTTCAAATTTCAAATAAGTAAATGAGAATTAAGTAGTACTAAGATATATTCAAGCAAAACATATATCCTTTAACTGTCTCCATAAGTACCCATTAAAACCATTATACACCATAAACTGCCATTCATATCATGTGCTAGATATGATTACCTAAATGGAAAACATAGGTGTAGGATGGGGATTATTAAGTGTGACTTTCATTTTTATTATTATCTGATCTTTTTACCATTTTAAATACTCTGTCTATGGCCCTCTTTGTGTCCTTTTTCTGTACCATGTGGCAATTGTGTGAGACTAGGAGGAGCAGAGTACACTTCCAGATTTCCCATTGTTAGTGATGCAAAAACTCCAAGGACGTATTAAAAATGATAACAAAAGTGAACCAAACATCATCTGCTCATGCCCAGTGTCAAAATGTGAGGGAAGTCAGGGAACTAACCAATAATGTCCAACAGGTCCAACAAAAGCATATCCAAATGAACTTGTGATTCCCACCCTCTTCCAATCAATTTTGAACTCTATATCTTTAATCTGAAAAGGCATTAGAGTTTTAATGAATGGTAACAATTATTTTGTAGAATGAAAAAAAAATCTGAGTAGACATGCTAAAAATTAATAAAACTCCCCATGGACCATTCATAAGGTGTCCCCAAGTACAAATGAAATTCCAGTCTGAATTCCTGAGATTTCCCAATCTCTTATTTGAACACAGGCACCATGAACAGCAATAAATATCTTGTATTCTTGTTTCAACTAACTGTCCTGTTCATAGAAACATAACCAGCTCTTTAGCTGCCACCATATTGATTTTTTTTGTACCAAAGAGTAACCAGAAATGAACTTCAGATTCTTACTAAGTGCAGGATCATAATGTAATCCGGTTTTGGTAGATGTTCATAATTCAAAGATTGGTTTATTGATTAGAAACAAACTAACTTATTGATTAGAAACAAACTAACTATGCATTTAAGTAGTTTATTGATTAATGATGGAGCTTCCAATTCCTGGCAGAAACAATAGTCAAACCAAGCTCCCATTGCTGGTTGGTCTCGGATCTGAAACAACACATCTAAAGTTAAAAGATCATGATGGATACTATTACAGTTTGAGGAAGTGATTAGACATCAGAATTGTAGAAGATATATCCAATAACATTTCCCCCACTTCTTTTATTAGACCCAACAAACTGCACAGAGAACAACAACCCTTGCCAAGGTCCTGACGAATAAAAACTCAACCATAATTAACATGCTCAGCAATTTTTTGTCCAACTGACAGGTAAAGATACCTATTATTACGACTTATGAATTAAACCACCATCTTATGAAAGAAAAAACATTGACACAACTTTTCACCCCATTACACTTTACTCTGAGTAAGGCATCCAGGAGCAACAAACAAATGCTAAAAGAATCCAATAATCCATGATTACCCTCAAATTGAGTGAAGGACCTCTCGAGTGACACCACTTACCGATCAAACCACCTAGATCATTTTTAAACAACTAACCCCCTATGTCTTATTAGAAGAGGATTATCGATTCTCCTCACACCCCCCGAGAGCATATAGAGACAGCCGCAAGATAGATTTGACAAATTAGAGACTAAGATTCCAAACAAACAAGGTCAACATCAACATCAAATCTTGATGTGATTAAACCGTCATTACTCATAGTAGTTCTCCATCAAACCCTCTAATCCCTTTACAGCAAAGCTCACACGAGTTGATAACTTGTTAATTTTGAATCGCTATTTCCGTTTACCACTCAAACAACAACCTTCTTCAACATAGACTACGCATTAAAAATGGCCCCTTTGCTAGGTTTTATAACCCACAAAAGTTCCAAGCACCCCCTGCTCCAGGTCGAGGCCAATAATAGTAGCCAATAAATCTTGGTGCGACCGCATCCAAGAATCACCGGAGAATCCACATATCATAGCTTGAAACGAAAGAAGTGGTAGGAGCGATTTGATTAGCTACCTCGGGATTCTTGGCGTGGTGGTGGGAGCGGGCGGAGTAGTGGGTGACGGCCTGGGCGCCGATGTCGCCGAGGCCCCAGAGGATGCCGGAGCTGACCACCTGCGTCCGCACGGGGTATGAGGCCAGGCACTGCTGGTACCATCGCCATAGCCGCCGCATCCCCACGAGAGAGCCACGGGGCAAGGAGAGAAATGACGGTGGAAAAGAGGAAAGGAAGGAAGTGTGAGTCTTCTGCTCTCTCTCTCTCTCTCTCTCTCTCTCTCTCTCTCTCTCTCTTTTCTTTCTGTTGCTTTTTTTTCCCTCAGATTTTTTGAGTTAGGGTTCGGTGCACAAGATGGTGGGTTGGCACAGGTTTTAGGTACCTCAAGCCAATCAGATGCGGGGAATTCCAATATCAGTCTACTTGTAAATTGGTCAGCCTTTGACAGTCTAGGGGCAGCTACAAAATCTTCTTTTTGGAATAATGGAATTACCAGTGAGGGGTACTCAAAATAACTTATTTTGAGAGCTTTATGGCTGAAAAGACTGTAATTGCTAAAATTGTACTGTAATTGATGGTGACTTATTTGGTGTAATTAAATTTAAAAAAATTAAAAATAGAAAAACATGTTAACCCATCACGGACAGTACAAACGAATACGGGAAAAAAGAACCGACAAAAAAGCCAAAAAAAACAAAAAAGTCGAAATTGTTGAATAGTAAAAAATAAGTCAGAAACCAGAAGCATAAGCTGTTTTGAGTGGGGCCTGAGTCCTTTTAGAATGGGCGTTGTATGCTTTAAACTATATTTCTCTCTTTAATAAATTGATAGAGCTTCTACCGTATGTTTTTTTTCTAAAAAAAAAGACTGCAAACATCTCCATAGGCTAGTTTTGATAATTTTAGGTGTAACTACAGCTGTTTTCGAATATTAGAAATTACACAAAAAAAATTATGTAGAAATATTGACTAGTGGCCTTGATAATGCGGTACAAAGCCAAACTACAAATACTTTTAATGACAAATCTATCAATAATAATATGCCCCTATGCTAATCCACGTGCGTATGTCGCAACGTTGTAACTTGAAGCTTCATTAAATTAGTTTTAGTGATTAATGATAAATCTAAATACGAGACTAATATGTTTATTAAGTACGATATTATTTAGTCTTATTTGAATGGAAAATGAAAATCTTTGGATGTATGCATCTAAAGTCATATTATTATGTCTTGTAGCATTCCTCGTATCTAAAATATAGGGTTAACTCTATAAAAGTTTCAATTTGAACATGTATATATGCTTTTCATACATATTCTTATATGCACACACTTAGGGGATTCTAAGAGACCACATGGATAGATCTAGGTCAATTTGCAATGAACAATTGGCAGCTGATTTGAGTTGAACCCAAGGTTTTGCAAAGGGTTTGCAATTTCCTGAAATTCAGATTGCTATCAGGTTCAGACAATAGTACCGACCAAATGTCAGCGGTAGTGCCGGCCTGGTGGTGGCGGTAGTACCGACATGGTAGCCACGGTACTACCGTAAGTACGGTATGATTGGTGGTTACATGGCAGTAGCTATTTTTCAGTAAAGGTTGTATACGGGCATTTTCGGGGCTGACCAAGTCCGGTAGTACTGTGCAATACCATGGTACTACTGAAGGGTCAGTATGGCACGGTGTTTGGTTGGCGATACTACCAGGGTATTAGTACCAGCCTTGGCAAGAGGTCATACCGCTCCCCTGTTACCAGAAAATGGGTAAGGAGTGGTAGTACTGGCCAATGGTCAGTGTGACCAACATAAGGTGCATGCTCATACTGGTTGTGACAGTTAGGTTCTAAAAATTGGGAATTGTGTGAGATTTGATCATGGGATGATCTTGAAACTTCTCTTATGGTTATATTGTGTTACATGTTGCATAGTTATGTTACCATGGGTTAAGTTATAAAGAATTTGTGCTTAAAAAAGATTTCTTAGTCTTTGAATGTGAATAGAAGCTTAGAGGTAACTATAGTCAACGACAGATGACCAGGACTAAGTCAGTGTGGATAAGGTCCAAACGGTCAAAGTGGTCGTGTGCAATGGTTGGGCTCAAACATGGCGCATGGCAAAGTCAAGAAATGTTATTCAAGAGAGGTTCGAGCAACATGTTGGATGTAGTTGGTTTCGTCGGTTCAAGTGAGACGTGGTCCAGATAGAGTCGAAAACAGGAGGGACTTGCCGATGGAGGGAAGCCATTGATCAATTTACATATTGCTTGCATGGTGGCTTACAAAATAAGATGAAGACAGGGCTAAGGAAAGGTGTCTGGAAGCTTCTTCAAGGGCATTGCGAAAAAATGTCAAATACTGGATTTGAGGCCTACACCAAAACAGTGGTACGGAAGACGTAAGGGAAATGGTTTAGGGTTAGGCTAGAGTCGTGTGTGTGTCTGTGTATGAAGTGGATTAAACACTCGGGTGTGAGTGAGTTGATCCTTATAAGCGCTTTCAAAAGTGTGTGTATGAGTGAAAACCGATATTATGGTGTTGACATGTTTTCTTAATTCTTAGCAGGTCTAGACCCCATTAAGAGGGTTGGTTTAGCCTATATGATGAAGGGTGAGGGGTTTTAGGGTTGGCAAGAAAGTAAGGAGATTTCCTTGGTTTAGACTAGTTCTTCCTCTTTTTCATGGTGTGTGTAATAATAGGACTTGTGGAGGATCCTTTGTAAATCAACAAGTTGTAAGAATCATTCCTCTTCATATAATAGATCAATTTCTTGTAATCCTTATGCTCATCTCTCTTTGTATGAGTTCTTGTTCTTGCCTTTGGTGATTTTGTTCTTTTTGTGCTCCTCTTATTCTTGATGGGATTCATAATGCGTAAGAGGCACTAGTAGATCCTTGAGATCCACCTTTGTCCATCTAGATCACTTTACAGTAAGAATCAAGATCTTGTCTAGTTCTTGCCTTGCCTTGACCAAAATTTATGATTGATCATGGTCGTTTTAGCCTGAACCTTTGCATATATAACCTTGTTAGAACATATGAGAGATGATATAGAAGTTCTCATAACTTAGATTCTTAAGAGCAAGAAGTAATTTAGATTTTAACTTAGATTCTTAAGAGCAAGAACTAATTTAGATTTTAAAGTTTGGTGCATTTTTATGATCTAGAACCAAATTTCTTCAATTGGATGGAATTGAAAAACATTTGTGTCCCTAGTAGGGACCTTGTTTTAGACTCACGTGTTTGTGTCAGCGTATTGTTGCCTTTGGTGAATCGGTGCCCTCATTATTCCGTTCAGGGATGGCTATGTGGCCATGTAAGGCTTGGCTTCCAGAAGGCAAAAACCGTTCGAAATACGTTGGTTCCTCTTTTCTTTTTCCTTTTTTCTTTACATTATCCATAGAAATATAATGATTTTTTATTTTTCTTTAATTGAATACCTCCGAAAAACTTATCAAGCGTTACAATATCATTTCGGCCAAAAAAATAAAAATCATTAACAAAAACCAAAAGCCACACCTAGGTCGTCACGTTGTCCCAACGCACTCAACGACTAGCCCTCCATTGAGTGTTTGGTACGGCGATGCGAGTAGATTCCATGCACCGCAGCCAAGGCGCGGCTACACCGGAGAGCGCACGTCCAAGGGGTGGGCCCCACTGCTACAGCTACTGAATCACCTCAGAGTACGTGCACTACTCCTTATTCGCAATCGCCATGAAATTTCCACGCTAAAAGTACACACAGATGACCCATCTGATGTTGTGGTTCCCTCCAGTGCTTTTCAGCTTTGCACCAGAGGAGGGAGGTAGATTCATTTTGCGCCTGGCGATGGGCATGGGTTGCATCATGGTCTGGCTAGCTCTCTGCTGATGGGGTGATTGATAGTAGTGAGTCGGGAGGAAATTTGTAGGGCACGCCGTGCAAGAGGGCGGGGGTGCTGGGAGCGTAGCTCATTTTTAGGCGCGGGGAGAGCTCGATGGCGGGTGCCCATGCGCGGACGAATGCACGGTCCATTGTTCTTGACCGTGCTTGTTTTCAGGGGAAGTAATAAACTAAAACCATAACAGAATCGGCTCCTTCATGATAAGCACAAAATTTCAGAGTATACTCATGCAACTTCAGAACTTCGCCTATGTAGTTTTCTACATAGCATGTCCTAAGCCAAGAAAAAGGAGGAGAGTTGTGTTGGACTTGGCAAGCCAACGTAAAAATCAAGCCATCTTTTCATGGAGTGAAACATAAATTAGTTTCGTTGGGACATAACCCTCTTAGCGACGCGCCATATTGGAATCCAGGTGTGGTGATAAATAAGCAAGAGCCAAGACGTCACTCTCTTAGTGACGCGCTACGTCGGCATTTTGAATACAGAGCCCAGATATAGTGGAAAATGGGCAAGAGTTTTTACTAGACGAGTGCGAGGGGCAAGGAAACTAGTCGAGAACAGTAGGATTCATATAGATAGTTGGAATGTAGGGTCCTTAGCAGGTAAGTTAAGAGAGATAGTTAATATAGCGATTAAGAGACGAATAGATATCTTGTGCGTTTAAGAGACTAAATGGGTGGGTCAGAAGGCAAATGAGGTGGAGCATACTAGCTTCAAGTTGTGGTATACTGGAACAGAACGAAACAAGGATGGAGTGGGCATCTTAATCGACAAGCGCCTCAAGAGTGGAGTTGTCGACATGAGGAGACAATGGGATAGGATTATCCTAGTCAAGCTAATCTTTGGTGACTTGGTTTTGAATGTAATTAGTGTATATGCTCCACAAGTAGGGTTGGATGAGACCGCTAAGAGGCAATTTTGGGAAGACTTAGATGACATGATTAGAAGTGTGCCTATCAATGAGAAGATTTTCTTAAGAGGCGATTTCAATAGTCATGTCGGTACAACTAGTAGAGGGTTTCAAAGGATGCATGGGGTTTTGGCTATAGTGATAGGAATCAAGAGGGAGAAGATATCTTAAACTTTGCCGTTAGCCTATGATCTTATGATAGCTAACACCTTTAGAAAGAGACATTCTTATTTAGTTACCTTTGGTTATGGTGGTCAGCACTCTAACCAAATCGATTTTGTTCTTGTTAGGAGGGAGGACAAACGAGCCTGCATAGACTGTAAGGTTATACCTGGAGAGTGTGTTGTCCATCAACATAAGTTAGTAGTCTCCGACTTTCATTTTAGGTTACAGATTCGACAAGCTAAGGTCGCTAGAGCCACGAGGATGAAGTGATGAAAACTCAAAGGAGATACCGCATAAGCGTTTAAGGAGAGGATGGTCACAGAAGGGGTGTGGGACGTGGGAGAAGCGAATAGCAAAGCAAATAATATGTGGACACAGATGGCAACTCGCATTAGGAAGGTGGTTACGGAGGTGCTTGGAGTGACCCAAAGGACAAGAGGAGAACCAAAAGACATATGGTGGTGGAACGAGGAAGTGCAAAACGCTATTGAGGAGAAGAAAATATGCTACAAGCACATGCATCATGATAGGAGCGATGACAACATACAGAAATACAAATCAGCAAAAAAGAATGCGAAGAAAGCAGTGAGTGAGGCACGAGGCAAGGCATATGAAGAAATTTATCAAAAACTAAGTATAAAGAAAGGAGATTTCAACCAAGTTAAATGCATCAAAAACGATATTAATAGACTTTGGTGAAAGACGAGAAGATTAAGGATAAGTGAAAAGAGTACTTCGACAAGTTATTTAATCACGATAATGATGATAGTATGATTGAACTGGATGATGCTTTTGACGACAGGGATAGATGGTTTGTTCGAAGAATCCAGGAGTCGGAAGTAAGAGAGAACTTAAAAAGGATAAAAGTGGGTAAGGCATTGGGGCTTGATAACATCCCTATTGAGGTGTGGAAATGCTTAGGAGAAGTGTTGATTGTTTAGCTAACTAATTTGTTCAATAGCATTTTTAAGTTGAACAAGATGCCAAACGTATGACGAAGGAGCACATTAGTACCAATTTTCAAAATAAAGGAGACATTCAAAGTTGTACTAATTATAAAGGAATTAAGCTCATGAGCCACACAATGAAACTTTGGGAACGAGTGATTGAGTGCCGTTTAAGAAAAGTGACTAGCGTGACAACAAACCAATTTGGTTTTATACCTGGGAGGTCGACCACGGAGGCAATTTTTTGCTACACAGTTGATGGAGAGGTATATGGAGCAAAAGAAGGACATTCACATGATATTAATTGATTTGGAGAAAGCTTATGGTAAAGTGCCAAGAAAGGTCATGTGGTGGATACTCTATAAGAAAAAAAAATCTCAATAAAATATATTATCCTAATTAAGGATATGTATGAAAATATTGTGACTAATATCAGAACATGTGGTAGTGTTACTAATGACTTCCCTATTAAGATAGAGCTACACCAAGGGTTAACGTTGAGGCCATACATTTTTACCCTAGTGATGGACAAAGTCACACGGGCCATACAAGGAGATATCCCTCGGTGTATGCTTTTCGCTGATAATGTGGTACTGATTGATGAGAGTAGGATAGGTGTTGATAGCAAGTTCGAGTTGTGGAGAAAGACCTTAAAATTGAAGGGCTTTAGGCTTAGTAGAACTAAAACTGAGTATATGATGTGTAATTTCAGTGGTGCTAGGGCAGATGATGAAGATGTTAGATTGGACGGATAAGTAATGCCTAAGAATAACACGTTTTGTTATTTGGAATCGATACTACAGTGGGACGGTGAGATTGATGAAAACTTGAGCCACATGATAAGAGCGGGGTGGGTAAAATAGCACCTAGTGTCTTGTGTGACAAAAAGATTCCTCAAAAGTTAAAGGGTAAGTTCTACAGGACGACGATCAGACCCGCGATGCTATATAGAGCAGAACGTTGGGCGACTAAAAGACAACATACACAGAAAATGAATGTAACGGAGATGAGAATGCTGATGTGGATCTATGGTCACATAAGGCGGAATCACATCCACAATGATGGTATATGTGATAGGTTAAAGGTAGCACTAATTGAAGAGAAGCTTGTTCAATATCACTTGAGATGATTTGAACATCTCTAATAGAGACCTCCTGAGGCACCGATACGAAGTAAAATTTTAAGACATACTGGAAACGTAAGAAGAAGCAAATATCGACCAAGACTGCCGTGAGAGAAAACAGTTAAAAGAAACTTGAGGGTTTAAAATGTATCTAAAGCATTAGCTTTGGATAAAAGCGTGTGAAAATTAGCGATCCATGTACCGGAACCAAAAGAAAGTTAAGAACGGTGTTTTAATCTCTCAGCTCAGATAGCAGGATGTATGGTTTAGGATTTTAGTATTGTAGATTTCTTTTCAAAGTTCTCACTTCTTTGATCTTGAGAAAGTTTCATTTCTAGCCTATCTCAACTTATTTAGAACAAAAAAGCTTTTGTTGTTACTGTTGTACTCATGCAGCTTCAGCATTCACGAGCATATAGAACACATGCACCAAGAAACCGAAGTCCAAACGGCAGGAAGTTCTGACGATCCGTCCTTGCTTCTGAAGCCAATACAATGCAGATCCTTGAGGATCTTTCCCTTGATGTAAGTACTCACGAAAAAACTTGCATTGTAATTGCGGGTCCCTGCTCCAGAGTCCAGAAGCACATATTGCCCACATAAAGTTGCACACTCAAAACACTTACATAAACAATTGCTCAAACCACAAACTGAAGCTAAAGAAGAGCTTGAGCAATTTTACCCTCCCCGTTAAAGATGGAAAAAAAATCTCCAGATAATAGTGATGTTCAGTTTTGCTGGGCATTGCAATTTCGCTTAAACAATTGCTGGCAGCAAGAGTTCTCTTTTCCAATTTTCTTTTCTTGGATCAACCAACGCATACAAAGGTTGGTCCAAATGACAATGTAACTTTCCTGGGCAGGATGATGCAGAATGAAACGTACATGATTCAAATCAAACCTTACTCTTCTGATCTTCAATTTTCTGGAACGATGTAAACCATTGCTTCCAAGAAGCATCACCTTGTTGTTCAATCCATGACAGGAAGCAACCGTCTAAGAGGCACCCTAAGCTCGCATAAAGAAGAACATATGTCACAGGAATGCGGCGGAAGCTCGCCATTTGCATGGCTGACCAGATGGTTCCTCCTAATACTAGACCAGGAAGTCCTCCTAATACTAGAGCAGGAATAAAATCCCTTTTCACATCATCCTTCACCTGCTCCACACTCCTTCCTGAAGCGAGGCCCACATATGAGAAGAACAAGAGAAGATCTACCGGTCCAAATACGAAACTACCCGCAGCAAATTTTGAGGCAACAAATTTGAATGAAAAAGGCCGGTATCTCCGCCAGATGAAATCATCCAAGTATAGATACCTAGGTGACAAAAATGAGTACAAGTCATATGGCAGTTTGCTTCACAAAATTGGAAGTCAATCGTCTTAAAAACCAGGAGATCTTCACTTTTAATCAGTAGCAATTCTACAGGACAGCATAGATCCCACAGCATCTTAACCAAATTTAGCAGATCAATAGACAATGACAAATAAGTGAGAGGAGATTGTGCAATCACCATTCATAGCAAGGAAGACAACACTCAATAAGGTGGAATGAATTGTAGAAGTCTATCAACAGGTATTATCCTATCATCTATTAGATTATTTCTATCCCCAAAAAACAAAATATATATGGTCGTATCTTTCCTATAGTAGTATATAGAATCCACTAGGAAGAAATGCACTAGTTTTGTTTTAGCTCCATTATCTGCTATGCCACCGTAGAAATCATACTTCATATACTCAGTTTTAGCTCTACTAAGTCTAAAATCTTTCGATTGTAAGGTCTTCCTCCTCAACTTCAGATTTCTATTGATACCTATCCTACTCTCATCAACTGGCATGTCTGAAAAATAGCACTATTTTACTACTAGTAACTGGTGATCATGAACATGCAACAAATTATGCAACACGGTGGAAATCAAGTTGATGTTGAAGTGGACTACTATGCACAGCGATGGACATAAAAAGATGCGATGCTGCAAAGTACGGCCCAAGCAACTTTCACTCCAAATGTTATTGTCCGCTCCTCGTGCGGCCCAAGTCAGTCTGCTTGGCTACACAGCTTAATATAAGGAGGCAACATTAAGTAAGAGAAGCCACCAATAAAGCAATCATCCTATAGCTTGCTAATGCTCTATTTTCTTCTATTTAGTCAAAAAATCATCTGCATTGCAACAAAAGACTATGAGCCTGTTCTTTTTTTGGCTTATCGCTGTCGCTTATATCTTTTGGCTGAAATTTTTGAATTTTGCATTGTTTGCGACAGAGATTATGGAGAGAGATACTCGCTTGTGATTTTGACTGGTACAGATGTTGTGCCTTTAACATGTAGTAAAATTAATTTGTAGATCCCGTCTTGAGAAAATGCTCGGTTTGAAAGTTAGGTATTATAGGAAAAGCCAATATCCGCTTTTCAAAGCCGCAAAGAAAAGGTTAAGCGGCTAACATCCATTGGCTCCAATTACACCAGTAACCAATATGCAATAACCATCATAGTAAATGCTCAAATTTCAATGAGTAAATGAGAATTAAGTGGTACTAAGATATATTCAAGCAAAGCATATATCCTTTAACTGTCTCCATAAGTACCCGTTAAAACCATTATACACCATAAACTGCCATTCATATCACGTGCTAGATACAATTACCTAAATGGAAAACATAGGCGTGGGATGGGGATTATTAAGTGTGACTTTCATTTTTATTATTATCTGATCCTTTTACCATTTTACACTGCGTTTATGGCCCTCTTTTTGTCCTTTTTCTGTACCATGTGGCAATTGTGTGAGACTGGGACGAGCAGAGTATACTTCAAGATTTTCCATTGTTAGTGATGCAAAAACTCCAACGACGTATTACAAACGATAAGTCGATAACAAAAGTGAACCAAACATCATCTGCTCATGCCCAGTGTCAAAATGTGAGGGAAGTCAGGGAACTAACCAATAATTATGAACAGGTCCAACATAAGCACATCCAAATGAACCTGTGATTCCCACCCTCTTCCAATCAATTTTGAACTCTTTATCTTTATCCTGAAAAGGCATCAGAGTTTTAATGAATGGTAATAATAATTTTGTAGAATTAAAAAAAGTCTGAGTAGACATGCTACAAATTAATAAAACTCCCCATGGACCATTCATAAGGTGTCCCCAAGTCCAAATGAAATTCCAGTCTGAATTCCTTAGATTTCCCAATCTCTTGTTTGAACATAGGCACTATCAACAGAAATAAATATCTTGTTTCAACTAAATGTCTTGTTCACAGAAACATAACCAGCTCTTTAGTTACCACCATATTGATTTTTATTTATTTACTAGTTACATACCCGTGCGTTGCAACGGAATTCATTGGATGTATAAAGAATCATGCTAAAGAACAGAATTGCTCTGATCGGTTAGAAAGTAGATAATGATGAGAAGTTGAGGGAATAGAGCGGTTGGAGGAGAATGGACATACAACCATCAACTCGTTCTTTTATAATAGTAATGATTTATTTACCAAAGAGCAACCAGAAATGAACTTCAGATTCTTACTCCAACTGCAGGATCATAATGTAATCCGGTTTTAGTGGATGTTCGTAATTCAAAGATTGGCTTATTGATTAGAAACAAACTAACTATGCTCTTAAGTAGTTAATGATGGAGCTTCCAATTCTATGTAGAAACTATAATCAAACCAAGCTCCCAATGCTGGTTGGTCTCGGATTTGAAAGAACAAACACATCTAAAGTTAAAAGATTGTGATCGCTACTATTACAGTTTGAGGAAGTTATTAGACATCAGAATTTTAGAAGATATATCAGATAACATTTCCCCCAATTCTTTTATTAGACCCAACAAACTGCAGAGAGAACAACAACCCTTGCCATGGTCCTGACGAATAAAAGCTCAACAATAATTCACATGCTCAGCAATTTTTTTGTCCAACTGGCAGGTAAAGATACCTGTTGTGACTTATGAATCAAAGCACCATCTTATGAAAGAAAACATTGACACAACTTTTCATCCCATTACACTTTACTCTGAGTAAGGCATCCAGGAGCAACAAACAAATGCTAAAACAATCCAATAATCAATGATTACCCCCAAATTGAGTGAAGGTCTTCTCGAGTGGCACCACTTACCATCAAACCACCTACATCATTTTTAAACAACTAAGCCCCTATTGTCTTATTAGAAGAGGGTTATCGATTGCCGTCACAGCCCCGAGAGCATATAGAGACAGCTGCAAGATAGATCTGACAAATTAGACTCTAAGGTTCCAAACAAAGAAGGTCAACATCAACATCAAATCTTTATGCGATTAAACCGTCATTACTCATAGTAGTTCTCCATCAAACCCTCTAATCCCTTTACAGAAAAAGCTCACACGAGTAGATAACTTGTTACTTTTGAATCGCTATTTCCGTTTACCACTCAAACAACCACCTTCTTCAACACAGCCTACGCATTAAAAATGGCCCCTTTCCTAGGTTTTATAACCCACAAAAGTTCCAAGCACCCCCTGCTCCAGGTCGAGGCCAATAATAGTAGCCAATAAATCTTGGTGCGACTGCATCCAAGAATCACCGGAGAATCCACATATCATAGCTTGAAACGAAAGAAGCGGTAGGGGCGATTTGATTAGCTACCTCGGGATTCTTGGCGTGGTGGTGGGAGCGGGCGGAGTAGTGGGTGACGGCCTGGGCGCCGATGTCGCCGAGGCCCCAGAGGATGCCGGATATGACCACCTGCGTCCGCAAGGGGTATGAGGGCAGGCACTGCTGGTACCATCGCCATAGCCGCCGCATCCCCACGAGCGAGCCCCGGGGCAAGGAGAGAAATGACGGTGGAAAAGAGGAAAGGAAGTAAGTGTGAGCCTTCTTCTCTCTCTCTCTCTCTCTCTCTCTCTCATTTCTTTCTTTCTTTCTGTTGCTTTCTTCCCCTGAGATTTTTTGACTTAGGGTTAGGTGCACAAGTGGTGAGTTGGCACAGGTTTAGGGGAATTCCAATATCAGAGTCTACTTTCAAATTCTTCAGCCTTTGACAGTCTAGGGGCATCTACAAATCTTCTTTTTGGAATAATAGAATTACCGGTGAGTCCTTTCAGAACGGGCGTTGTATGCTTTAGACTATATTTCTCTCTTTAATAAATTGGTAGAGTTTCTACCGTATGTTTTTTCTAAAAAAAAAGACTGCAAACATCTCTATAGGCCAATTTTGATAATTTTAGATGTAACTACAGCTGTTTTCGAATATTAGAAATTACACAAAAAAAATTATGTGGAAATATTGACCAGTGGCCTTGATTATGCGGTACAAAGCCAAACTACAAATACTTTTAGTGACAAATCTATCAATAATAATATGCCGCCGTAAATTGAAGCTTCATTAAATTAGTTTTAGTGATTAATGATAAATCTAATATGAGCCTAACATATTTATTATTATTTTGTTTTATTTGGATGGAAAAATGAAAATTTTTGGATGTATACATCTAATGTCATATTATTATGTCTTGTCTCATTTCTCGTATCCAAAATATAGAGTTAACTCTATAAAAGTTTCTATTTGAATATGTGTATATGTTTTTCATACATATTCTTATATACACACATTTAGGGGATTCTAAGAGACCACATGGATAGGTCTAGATCAATTTGTAATGAACAATTGGCAGCTGATTTGAGTTGAATCCAAGGTTTTGCAAACGGTTTGCAATTTCCAGAAATTCAAATTGCTATCAGGTTCAGACGGTACTACCGGCCAAATGTCGATGGTAGTGCTGGCCTGGTGGTGGTGGTAGTACCGACATGGTAGCCACGGTACTACCGTAAGTGCGGTACGATCGGTGGTTACATGGCGGTAGCTATTTTTCAGTAAGGCTTGTATACAGGCATTTTTGGGGCTAACCAGGTCCGGTAGTACTATGCAATACTACCAGGGCGATAGTACCAACCTTAGCAAGAGATCATACCGGCTGTGGCAGTTAGGTTCTGAAAATTGGGAATTGTGTGAGATTTGATCATGGAATGATCTTGAAACTTCTCTCTATAAGTTTCCCTACAAATTGTTACCATATCATAAGTTAAAGTCAAAAACCAAAATAAAAAACCAATATGAACAAACCCTATGTTTCAATCTTATCTCTTCCTCTTCTCCCACCGACTGGTGGGACTCACCTTCCTCTTTTCTTCCTTTCTCAAAATAAGAAAGGTCCATTGACGATATGCAAAGATTATAATAAACAGATCCATCGGCCACGGCTGGCCCTCGCTAGATCGGACGTCCCTGGGCAAACGGCACGACGCGGCCACACGCGGAGCCTCGAGAAATTGGCGCGGCGTCGGACCGCCAAGCTGTCAGCGGCGCGCGCCCTGGCATTCGTCCCCTCCGATTTCCCCCCGCCGCTGCGGATAAAGTGCCAGGCCATCTCAAACCCCGCCGGCCTCGTACCGAAGAAAAAGGGAACGCCTCACGCTCTCCGCGCCTCTCGTTTCTCCACGACTGCTCGCTTGCTTCGTCAGTCTCTTTCTCCTCCTCCAACCACACTGGCCACGGCACGGCACGCGCAATGGGGAGCCAGTAGCCTCTAAGCCATGAATGCTTTTGTTTACTCGCCTGCCGCGACGAACGAGGTGACGTCCGTATCTTGCTTGCCTTCCCATCCTCTGCTGCGAACTGTGATGCTAATTTCAGCTTCTTGAGCTGTGTGGACTAGTGCTGTAGCATGGGTTTGTTTCTGATGTCATTTGGGTTTGTTTTCTTCGGTTTCTGCTGTTGGAGTTGAGGATGATGCTAGGATCCGACTCCGAGTGTAGAGTTCACTAGTTCAGCCGTTGACTGCAACCCGAAGGCTTCGATGATTTCTTTGTTCTTCTATTTAGTGTGCACGACAGTGGTTCCAGGTTGCATGTTAGTTCGCACTTCATTCCTTCTGCAGTGCAGCCCAGCAACTTCGTGATTATAAAAAAATACATTTTGCTTGTATAATCTATAATGAGGTGTGCTTAGTCATTTTTGTGGTTATTACTCTGAGAAGGTCAAATAAAGCCTCAAAGACTTGAAATAAGTTTCTCTTTTCCCCCTTCATTTGGAATCCTTCATCTAGTTGTTATCTTGGAGTTTACGATAAGGTCATGAATTGATTTCGTTTTTTGTTTTTTTAGAAGGATTCCTGAATTAAACTAAAGTAGTTCCTTTCTCGCTTCTTTAACATATTTCATTTTTCCTTCTGAAATTATTCGATTAGTTTAAGTGGCTCTCAACTACATAGGTCCTCGAATTTGTTAATATGGCATATATTCCCTGAACCTGAAGCCTGAACATGCAGTATGGTTATCATGTCCATGTATAGGATAACATTGTTGTATTGTTTGGATGTTGTGGTATGCATTGAGTGAGTCCTTCTCTAGGTTCCACCTGGGGAAGGGATCCGAGGAAGGTCAGCTCTTAGCAGTGCTTATCCACATAAACGACATGAGCACGGCAATGCAAAATTGTGCCAAATCAAGAATAAGTATAGCAAAATTGAGTATATAGACTAAGTTGCGGTTGTGTACTTGTGTTCTGTTTACTAACTGCAGTATGATGGAAAATTTGCTCAAACTGTGTTGATCAGCACCTTCGTCTTTCGAATTATCGCTTCTGAATTCTGACATTGTGGACCAGGTTGAGGACCTGGCTTGTAGAAACATAGTACCATGGTAGAGAACGGTGTGCAACTGACATTGACCTCCACTGTGAAGAATACAGGAAAGGTAAGAACTAATGGCGAAGGGCTGTATGGGTCACCTCTCAAAGTAAGCACCGGAATACAGATCACATATTTCATTCAGTACTGTTCTTGCCTTCACATTAATAGCATATGCAACAATACCATTTGCTAATCCAAGAAAATGAAGATACTACTGAAGGAAATGAAATGGATGCATGTTAGTTAACACCATAAGACCTTAGCAAGGCGTTGGCTTTGGTTGCTGATTGTATCAAGACATTGCTTATGCCCTGTACTAAATCTCTAGAACACAACTTTTCGAGGATACTGGTTGGCCTAATGTTGGATATCAGAAATTTGCTTCAAGATTTGATCTTGGAGCATAAACACAAAAAACCATCAGCTCTTGTAAAAACCAAGTCAATCGAATTGTGATTTTTGTGATCATCTTCTTCCTAGTGATCTCAAACAAGTAAAAGTTTCTTCTGTTTCAGGAAAAGCACGAAGGCAACAATGGCACCCTACAGCCATCAAACGGCCAGATACAGCAGCAGCAGCAGCAGCAGCTCTGCACAACATGCGCGAAAGAGCACACTTGCCAGGCAGTCATCAGCCGGACGAGGCAAATGCGAGCCCTGATCGACGCGAAGAAGCCCTACCAGGCGCGCTCCGTGTTCAGGCACCTGGTGGACGAAGGCCACAGGCCTTCCCTGGTGACGTACACCACCCTGCTGACCGCCATGACGAACCAGAGGATGTTCGAGTCGATCCCTTCGCTGCTCGCCCAGGTGGAGGACGCCGGGCTGAGGCCGGACGCCATCTTCTTCAACGCCCTGATCAACGCGTTCGTCGAGGCGAAGCGGATGGGCGAGGCGACCAATACCTTCTGGAAGATGAGGCACTCCGGCTGCCACCCAACCATCAGCACCTTCAACACGCTCATCAAAGGGTACGGCATCGCCGGGAAGCCCGAGGAGTCGCAGCGCATCTTCGACATGATGGGCGGCGAAGGGTCGGTCAGGCCGAACCTGACGACGTACAACATCCTCGTCAAGGCGTGGTGCGACCAGAGGAACCTGGATGAGGCGTGGGGCGTGATGGGGAGGATGCGGGCGTGCGGCGTCGAGCCGGACATCGTCACGTACAACACCATCGCCGGCGCCTACGCCAAGAACGACGAGACGTGGAGAGCGGAGGAGCTCATCGTGGAGATGGTGCAGGACAAGCTGCGCACCAGCGAGCGCACGTGGGGCATCATCGTCGGCGGCTACTGCAGGGAGGGCAAGCTGGGGGAGGCGCTCCGGTGCGTCCGCCAGATGAAGGACGCCGGCGTCCTCCCCAACGTCATCGTCTTCAACACGCTGCTCAAGGGCTTCCTCGACGCCAACGACATGACCGCCGTCGACGACGTGAGCTCACAAACTCAAATCCAATTCCTTTTTCTCTCATGTACACGCAACGCAAGATCAAGATTCAAGAATGCATGCATGCCAACTGCCAAGCTGCAGGTTCTTGGGCTGATGGAGCAGTTCGGCATCAAGCCGGACATCGTCACCTACAGCCACCAGCTCAACGCGTTCAGCTCGCTGGGGCACATGGCGCAATGCATGAAGGTGTTCGACAAGATGATCGTGGCGGGGATCGAGCCGGACCCTCAGGTGTACAGCATCCTAGCCAAGGGCTACGTGCGCGCCCAGCAGCCGGAGAAAGCGGAGGAGCTCCTGCTGCAGATGGGCCAGCTCGGCGTCCGCCCCAACGTCGTCACCTTCACGACCGTCATCAGCGGGTGGTGCAGCGTCGCCGACATGGAGAACGCCATGAGAGTCTACGGGAAGATGCGCGAAGCCGGCGTACGCCCCAACCTCAGGACGTTCGAGACGCTCATCTGGGGCTACAGCGAGCAGAAGCAGCCATGGAAGGCTGAGGAGGTGCTTCAGATGATGCAGGATGCCGGCGTCAGGCCGAAGCAAAGCACTTACTGCCTCATTGTTGATGCGTGGAAGGCTATTGGCCTGGTTGAGAATTCCAACCGAGCGCTCGGTTCTTCCTCCGACGATCATCGGCATGCCAACGACGAGTCGGATCATTCAGATGACGATGATAAGCTGCAAAGATTTGAAAGAAGTAATGGACAGGCAAAGAGTGATCCATCACATTACAGTTTTCTCCAGGTGACAAGCGCGCGAGGAAGCAATGGTGTGGTTTCAGGCAAGACTCTGAAGGCTGGAGAGTTTGCATCCAAGAGTTTGCAGGCTGTCAGGAAAACGACGTTGTCGTGGTCGCTCCGGCGATCATGTCAGATTCGACTGAGATCCTCAGGGTTTTGCAGGAAGCAGTTTCAGAAGCAGGGTGCAATGTACAGTCAGAGCATCAGCTCATTCAAGATGGTGTTCCTCAATTAGCAGGAACCTGTAAAGCACAATTCTTCCTATCTCTCCCAATCTCCTGACCTTAGGTCATTTTGTATGATTCTGGACATACATTGGATTTCTGCTGTGCCAAGAACTCACTTCAGATGTCACACCAATTTCGAAAGCAGAATAAAAAATGTGACGTATAATAGCAAACTCCATATTGATCTGTATGCACAACTTCTTGTCCCAGAAACACTGAAGCTACATTAGTAATTTGCTCCTTGCCTTTGTCACATAATTCACACAGTGAAAGTATTTGAAATGCCTGAACAGCAAAATGTGCACAAGTTGACAAATAATCAGTACAAATCTAAATTACTGCCATTGCAGACAATAGGAAAAGAGATTGATGAATGGTGCTGTGAAGTTAGAAATTAGAATGAGTGAATGACACACTTAGAAGATGCTAGCTTCATATTTGTTCCCATGAATTTCTTTTTGGACCTCTAATCCGTGCGACCATCAGATACTCGGATGATGTTAAAAGGCTCTTCAATCAGCTCCAAGAGACTAGTCAAACTCTAAAACTTGCAACAAACAGTAAGTCATATTAGTATATCACCTAACAAATTTGACAATTGAAACACATGCTAAAATGACAGGGCAATATGTTAGCACAAGATATCAACATTGCAAAATTGGAAGACCAAACTACTGCACATTTCTTGGCTGCTTAGGTCATGAACGGCCCAAGTATCTACATGATCACAACCATTATTGAGAACAAGAAGAAGGTGAGTTCCCTCTACGGTTCAAACCACTTCCTCAGGTGTAACTACAAGCATTCTGGGTGAACCTAATTGGCTTGGAGCTGCGGGAATTTATCACAACCGGGCATTTCACACGCTCTGCGTGTGTCACCCTTACAAGCTTACCGATCACATACCCTCTAGTTCTGACCGCTAAGTTCAGAGTCAATGGCACTGCACCTCCAGTGTTGGACAAATCGAACATAGCCCCGGCACCATAGAGAGGGATCTTTTCGCCGTGCAGAATCACGGAGGCAACGTGGCGGCTTGTCCTTGGCTGGTAAAACTTCTCCAACTGCGGAGCAATAGGAGACATTAGTGTTAAAGTACAAGTGAATTGCCCATCTTTCCTCAACAGCTTAAGCTTTTTAGTGAACTGGTTGGTACGTGAAACTCAATATGGTATCAGAGTCAGAAAGTCTCGAGTTCAAGACTTGGCTAACGTAATTAAAAAAATAATTACAGTCTACTTCTATTCCATGTATTAGACCTAAGGGAACCTACAATTGTAGAAGGGAATTTTCGACATCAGAGATGCTACCTGACCGTTGGCGATTGCTATTTCCGAGTACATGAGCCGTATCGATGCTGAAGAGACGTGAATGCCGGACATTGTAGAAGGGTTGTGAACATTTATCTTCAGTGAGCAGTTCATTGTGACCAGCTTTGTCGGCACCCCGGTATGGTCTGTACCTTCTCCGGCGTAGAAACTATCCACTGTCAAGCTCTGCAGAAAGAGAAAAACAAACTTTTAGGATGTTACAAGAACCAGAGACACATTAATTTAAGAAATTCAAGATCATCAACTGTTCTTGATCTTTCTAACACCCAGGGAACTATTGTAGACGTGTTGTTTACTTTTTTGAGGAAATAATTTTGTGTTCTTTATTTACCGAAACACATGTAACGGAGCATAGTTTCATGCTGAACTGAAATACTAACACGGGATAATCGAAACCGACGTACCTTGACAATGACCCTGGGCTTGTAATGCCGAGCAATGCCCCAGACGATAAGGCACGCCAGAGTGAACACCAGAACTAAAACCGATAACCAGAAGGCGACGACACAGCCCCTCGAGAGCTCTTGCTCGTCATCAAGCTCATCATACGCGCCTTCCTCATCTATCAAGTCGACCTCGCGCCACCCCTTGGCATGCATCCTCTTCCGACCGGCCTTGATGCCGGACGACGATCTGAGGTTCCCGGAGAACCTGCTGGCCGAGGAGATCCTGGAATGCCGGCTGGAGGACGGATGCGACGGGGACTCAAGGGGGCTGTTGTACACGGGAGTTGCCTGCATCGACGACGACGACTTGTCGCCATCGTCGTGGGAGTCACGCGACGGGCTCTGGACAGAGTAAGCTGGCCGCTTCGGGGACCGAGACGGCGACGTGGTTGCGAGGCTTGTCACGTCGGAGTCCGATGCCGTGTGCTTCATTCTTTGTCAAGATTGCCGTTCCACTGTAACTCAGAAGTTTAGTTCGTGCAGAAACTAACCTGAAAAGTTTGCAGAGCAATGCGCAAAAGCATCTGAACTCTGAAGATTGCAGTTTTTCAGAGGAAAGGCAAATGCGTATAGCAAGAATTGTAGCAGAAGGGATAAGGTTTAGGCAAATTTAGTACTTTTCAACTTCTTTTGTCTAATTGTATAGAACAATGTCTACAAGATTGCAAGTGACTAGACATTCTGACGTGTCTTCTAGCCTAAAGCGAGTTCATCCAAGAAAGACTGGGGAAAACACCAGCAAGTAAAGCAATTGCAAACACACACGTTTTTACCAAATTTTTTTCGTGTGTTTTTCAGGTGCTTACTAATTTGGCCATTTGGGCTCTTGTCACTACTCACTACTGAGAAAGAAGTAGTCTTATATCATCATGAAGACAAAATGCACATGCATTCAGGGAATCGAAAGCAACAAGCACATACTATGTCAGTATCTCATCAAAAGCCATAGAATACCTATTATACCTTGTAGGGCCAGATGATATCAAAATCCCTTTCTCCAACTATTTGCCTTCAGATTTTCTCTGGACAAAGAAGAGAAGTTACAGGATACAATGAGAGCAACCGATTGCCGGAGAAACATCACGAGAAGAGTAACGAAACGGAAGGGGTACTGACATCAAATGATTGTCCCCCCAAATCTTCTGAGCTAAGTAGTCACTACCGCTGCTATCACTAATCTACATGACTCTGCAGTAACACACCTATTGGCTTTAACAATTGTGGCTCTTGCAAGTTTAAGAGGAAAAAAGAACGAAACAAAAGGCATTTTTTTCAATTGAAAATTTTGCCTGCAAGAAAAGGTCGCCACGTGTCCAGGTCAACAGTGCAGAGAGCTGGCATTGCTACTAGCCTACTACCCATGCTTAATCCTGCCAAATGTCATTAGGAAACGAATCTTTCCTCGAGGTTGTGTTTCTGGAGCAGAACACACACGGATTTAAGAAAGAACAGAATAAAAATTCGCATTTACAACCTGATCACAAGAGCCCATCGAGCTACCAAGATCAAAAGGAAAACAACATGGTGAGCTCTTCGATGCGCCAAGTTTCGACTATCGCAAGTAAAACATTCGCACTACTACAAAAAGTCTAATACTAGGCGGTCAATCACAGACGGTTTGATAAAATCGTCTGTGATCGACACTAACACAGACGGTTTTAATTTGGACACCGTCTGAGTAGGTGGCGTCGGAGAAAACGAGTATCACAGACGGTTCCTACCGATGAACCGTCTGTGATAATTTAGTATCACAGATGGTCTGTATTAAAAACCGTCTGTGAGAATCTGGACGAGTATCACAGACGGTTCCTACCGATGAACCGTCTGTGATAATTTAGGCCCTGTTTGGCACAGCTTCATCAACAGATTCATGAGTTGTGAGCTGTTTTTTGCCAAACACCCTTTTTGCAAACAGCTTCATGGATAAAGCTCCTTAAATCATGCTCTCACAAGGGAATGGGGTGGAGTGAACCTGAAAATAGTAGCTTTTCACAGCTCTCTCCCTCAGGCTCGCAGTTCTAGGAACCCACTGCCCTTGTAGTTGACAGAAATTACAACACTTTGCCACTGGGTCCCCACGCCTGTTTCCTTTCCTCCCGTTCGCACTTCTCTACCGTTCGCACTTCTCTAATGATTTTTATTTTTTATTTTAATTTTTTAATTCATACTCATTCAAATATATTATTTTTAATTCATATGACCATATACAAACATACAACTCCAAATGTTAGAACAAGTCAGGTAGACATGGGGCATCTTGGACAATTGCCCTCTTTCAGCCATGCATGAAGCTGTTGGTGAAGCTATTTTGCCAAACAGTTTTAACTTCACCGGTGAAGCTGCTCGTGAAGCTGAAACAAAAAAAACAGCTTCACTAGTGAAGCTGAGCTGTGCCAAATGGGGCCTTAGTATCACAGACGGTCTGTATTAAAAACTGTTTGTGATAATTCCAGATTATCACAGACGATTTTTAATAATAAATCGTCTATGATGATATTTTTGAATCGTCTGTGATGATCTTTTTGTTGGAAATTGTTGCAACCTACCAGGACCCTTTACGACTTGTTAGAGTCGTTTACGACCAGATAGAAATTGAATACAACCAGTCCTGATCGCTTCAAACTCTATCGATCGATTTTCCTCCGTAGTCGTAAAAACACTGTAGCAATTACGACCACTCCTTCTTATCGAGCGCTGTCTTCCTCCAGCCGCTCTCGAAGAATACCGTGATCGTAAATCTTTACGAACACGCAGTGATGCTGGCGATCACCGTTCACCGTAGTCGAAACACCCTTTCGACTACGTTCACTTCCTTCGAACGTGATCGGAGTTGCTTCCGATCACATACAAACCTTCTCGGCGTAGTCGCTGCTCCTTACGACCACCTTCACCGTGGTCGTAGCCTTCTCAATGTAGTCGGAACAACACTGTTCCTTGCCGTGATCGTAGCACCCGTCGATCACGCCTGCTGGAAACTTTTCCGTGGTCGTGACTCCTCCCGATCACGCTTGCGGTGATCGTGAGTCCTTCCGACCACGTATTGCACAAACACACGACAACACAAAGCTTTGTGTCTTTCCCTCTTTTTGTATTTTCTCAATTGCTTGGTACATCTTTGGTTACATGTCTACCCCTTCTTTTATACCCAACTCTACGACTCCTACTCGGATTCCGATTAGGAATACAAAACCTATTCCGACTCCGACTTCTAATTCCTACTTCAACTCAACTTCGATTACAAACCCGACTCCGATACGACTTCTAAAACAAGATTATTTCCAACATTCTCTCCCTAATCTTGTTTTAGTAGCTTCCGTCATGTTGATCTTCTCCTTCTCGATCACGTTGATTTTCTCCTGTTTCTTCCTTGGATGTTTTTCTCCACCAGCTGCTTGTTTCACTGTTGCGTGGTCTTGCTTTCAACCACCGTTCTTCACGTCGTGCTTTCTCCCGCCACCTCGGGATCCAAACTTCAGGCTTTTGGCTGCTTCGACCATCCAGGCCGATCCTGGGACCTGTTTGCTGTGGTCGAACGATTTCTCGACCGCGTCCATTCTTCATTTGCCGTGGTCGTAACACTTGCCGACCGTGCTCGATCATCTTTTGCCGTGGTCGTGGTGACTCCCGACCACGTTCGATCGTCTTTTGCCGTGGTCGAATTTCTTCTCGACTACAGCCAAAACCTTCTGCCAACTTTCTCGTTACGACTTCCTGCTGTTTTTCGACCACCAGGAGATGAAGTCTTTCAGGCTCTGGTTCCTTTAGATCATTCTTCATGCCATCTGGTCTCCAAATTTTCAGCGGTATTTTGTACAACCGATTTGCTGATTTTTGTGCTCTCATCAACAACTGCTCTCTGCTGTCAAAAACCCTCAGATAAACTCCTTTTAATTCAACTCGGCACCCTTCTTCAGTCAGTTGGCCCAAGCTTATCACGTTGCTGCAAAGACTTGGTATATAATATACATCTGACAACGGTCTTTGACTTCCATCCTTGCACTTTAACAGGATTGTTCCTTTTCCTTTGATTTGAACTGTTGAGCCGTCTCCAAACTTTACTTTACCGAGCACTCTCTCGTCTAGTTCATGAAACAACGAGTGTGTGCCCGTCATGTGGTTGCTTGCTCCGTTGTCGAGATACCAATCTGTTGACTGGTCTTGAGTCTTCTCTCCCTTCTCCATCAAACTAGGAAATACTCTCCCTTCATGTAGCATCACCATTGTCGGTTCAGCTACAGTACATTGCGACAGCAGCAGAGTCGGTTCCATCTGAACCAGATTGACTTCATCCTCTCTCTTCTTGTTTCTGCAATTCGCTGAAAAATGCCCATACTTTTTGCAGTTGTGGCATTGTATGTGGCTTCGACATTCAGCAGCGTAGTGACCGAATTTCTTGCACTTGTGGCATTGTATACTCGATTTGCCGGTTTCAGAGTTACGCCCACGACTGCTCCCGTCGTTGCGTCCTCCACCTCTCTTCACATCGTCGTTGTGACTTTCATGGCTCTTATTCTCGTTCAGTGCTTCCCACTGAGCACGAGATAGCAGCAGCTGATTACCTCCTTCCTTGTCCTGATGCCGTCTCTTCTGACTTTCTTCGAAGATTCGTAAACGACCGACTGCCTCAGTCAGCGACATCTTCGTCATGTCTCCAAATTGCTCGATTGTGCTTATGATTTGGAGAAAACTGTCAGGGACTGCACTGAACAACCTTTCAATGACTGTTGAATCTGGCAAATCAACTCCCAGAGCTCGAATTTCGCCGGCCAAACTCGTGAGTTTTTGCGAGAACTCACCGACGCCTTCAGTCTCTCCCATGACTAAGCGATCGAATTGCCTCTTCAACACTTGTGCTCTTGCCTTCTTGACACGTTCTTCTCCAATGCGCATCTCCTTGATAGCTTCCCACGCTTCTTTTGCAGTTTCCTTCTCTGCAACAGTCATTAAGACCTCGTCGGGGATAGCCTGAGATATGACAGCCAGAGCGCCCTGGTCCTGAGTCTCTTCGACCGGTGCATCTCCTTCAATAGCCGTCCATACTCCCAGAGCGCGCATGACGATCTTCATCTTCACGGCCCACAGGCCGTAGTTCGTGTCGGTCAGCATGGGGAATTGGATTGGTACCGTACCTCCTCTCATCGGTGCTCGTAGTGGTGCCGGTGTTTTCTTTTCGCCGGAGCCTTCTCCTCCCGCAGCTTTCTTCTCAGCTGACTTGTCCTCCATTGCCACCTTGCTCTGATACCAAATGTTGGAGAGTCTTACGACCTCCCATGATCCTTTACGACTTGTTAGAGTCGTTTACGACCAGATAGAAATTGAATACGACCAGTCCTGATCGCTTCAAACTCTATCGATCGATTTTCCTCCGTAGTCGTAAAAACACTGTAGCAATTACGACCACTCCTTCTTATCGAGCGCTGTCTTCCTCCAGCCGCTCTCGAAGAATACCGTGATCGTAAATCTTTACGAACACGCAGTGATGCTGGCGATCACCGTTCACCGTAGTCGAAACACCCTTTCGACTACGTTCACTTCCTTCGAACGTGATCGGAGTTGCTTCCGATCACATACAAACCTTCTCGGCGTAGTCGCTGCTCCTTACGACCATCTTCACTGTGGTCGTAGCCTTCTCAATGTAGTCGGAACAACACTGTTCCTTGCCGTGATCGTAGCACCCGTCGATCACGCCTGCTGGAAACTTTTCCGTGGTCGTGACTCCTCCCGATCACGCTTGCGGTGATCGTGAGTCCTTCCGACCACGTATTGCACAAACACACGACAACACAAAGCTTTGTGTCTTTCCCTCTTTTTGTATTTTCTCAATTGCTTGGTACATCTTTGGTTACATGTCTACCCCTTCTTTTATACCCAACTCTACGACTCCTACTCGGATTCCGATTAGGAATACAAAACCTATTCCGACTCCGACTTCTAATTCCTACTTCAACTCAACTTCGATTACAAACCCGACTCCGATACGACTTCTAAAACAAGATTATTTCCAACACTTTTCTGTAGTAATGTCGCCACCTGACGATTCAAGAGCTCGTCTTCAAAGGCAAACAAACCACAGCGCGCGCGAACGAAACGGCAGTGAGACGGACGAAGGATCAACCAAGCCCATCTCACTACGACTAGGGCCGAAGACCGAATCGCGCGGGACGCCTCTTTCGCCCAGAAGCAAAGCACGAACAGGATAACAATCTGTGATTCAACCCCCCCAAGAAAATCAAACGGGTTTCCTTGGCGACGAAACGAGGCGGCCATACCAAAACCAAAATCTCCACACCAAGAACCGATCCTCCTCGCGAGAAACCAATCGACCAAAAACAAGGGGAATTAGCAGCGGAAACGTACGCTCACCTCGGCTCCTACACCGCGCAGCCCACGTAGAGAGAGAGAGAGAGAGAGAGAGAGAGAGAGAGAGAGAGAGAGAGAGAGAGAGAGAGAGAGAGAGAGAGGCAGGCCTGGCCGAAGCGGAGCGGAGCGGCGGCACGCGAAAGCTGCAGCGAGTGACGGGGAGGAGGGAAGACCGGACCGGAGGAGAGAGAGTTCTGCTTGCTGCATCGCATGCAGCAGCCGGCTCTCCCGGGGCCCGCTTGAGCATGCAACGCGTGGGTTGGGTTTGCGTCTGCGGTGGTGGTCCGCGGAGCACGGTGAGCATAGTCCAGGTGGTATTCTGTGCCTCCTTTCCTGTGTTCTGTACACGTTGCACCGGCACTGGCCTGGGAAGTGGAGGCCACATGTCAGTGAAAGAGAGAGGCGGAGAGAAAAGGCTTCTCTCTTCTTCCCTGTTCTAGAAGACGTTACCTACGCAGCCGAGGTCCAAACAGCCAGAGACGGACAGGTGGGTCCACAGCATAAGGCACCGAACTTTGGGCCCCTCTGTCAGTGAACAGGCCCAAAGGCTCGGTCGAGCCTCTAGAATGTGTCGTCGTCTTGGGTTGGTGTTGTGGGCCCAAAGGCTCGGTCGAGCCTCTAGAATGTGTTGTCGTCTTGGGTTGGTGTTGTGGTCCAGCGAGTGGTCTAGGCCGTGTTTCCCGAGTTTGATACCACATGGCAGGTGTGCAGCTAGGGGTGGCAACGAGCCGAGCCAAGCCTGGCTCGGCTCGGCTCGTGAAAGCTTGGTGGAATGGAGGCTCGGTTCGGCTCGGCTTGGTTAGCATATCAAGCTTTTTTGTGGGCTCGGTTCGGCTCGTGGTGCGGCTCGAGTCAGCTCGCGAGGGCTCGCGAGCCAACAATGCAAACCAACAGAGTCGACAGCCACCGAGGGGAACCGACGGGCGACGGCCAAGAAGACGACCACCTCACCGCAAGCAAGCGTCAGCAACCAGCCAAATGCCCAAACCCTAACCCCTTCTCGCAATCAGCCAACCAACAGTATACCCCAGAGATTCATCCCATTCCCACATTCATCCAAGCATAGCCAATAGTGAACTAGAGACATTAAGCAATCAATCATTCGAGAGGAGGCTTACCGACGACGGCGACGAGGACGGCGGCTGCGTGCTACCGTCGGCCGAGGCGCCGAGCCACCTCGCTAGCTTCCACCGAGTACTCCCCCGGTGTACAGGCGGCGGCTAGCCGGTAGTGGCCAGCCGAGGCAACCTGCCTCCCAACCCAACACCTCGGGCAAAACCAAACAAAATTAGCAAGCCAAAACCGGTAGATTGGGGTAGGATTTGGAGAAAAGCACCAGATCGGCCAGATCTGGCCATGGCTCACCGGGCGGCGCCGAGCGGCAAGGCGGGAGCGGCCGGGCCGTGGCTCACCAGGCGGCGCCGAAAGGCAAGGAGGCGCGGGAGGGGGAAGCTGCACCGGTGCGACGCGGCGGCGTGAAGTGAGAAGCCGGGGCCCGGGGCGGAGGAGCTGAGACCGAGGGGAGGCATGGAGAGAGCCGGGGACGGAGGACCCGAGGCGCGGCGCCGAGGGCAAAGAGTCGGGAGCGACGGGAGGGGCGCGTGAGTGGGGACTGGAGAGAGGGAAACCGAGAGGGATAGCCGAGGGAGTGGCGGCCAGTGGGGAAGGTGAGGAGGCATCGGCAGACGGTTCGGCAGGGGAGGAAGAAGTGAGGCGTCGGTGCCTCGGTGGAAGGAGTTGGGCCTATTTGGGCCGAGCCAACCGAGCCGCTCGCGAGCTGGCTCGGGCTCGGCTCGTTTAGAGCCCGAGCTTTTTTGCTGGCTCGGCTCGGCTCGTTTCATTTACGAGCCGAGCCAAGCCTTCACGAGCCCGAGCCGAGCCCGAGCTGGCTCACGAACCCGAGCTTTTTTGCCAGCCCTATGTGCAGCGGTGGACGGGGTTGTTCGGTGTTTGCTATGGCGTCGGTGGGGGGAGGGGACGCGGATGCTCAAAGGCTAACCTTGTAAGGTGTCGGCCCTGTATCATCAGAGATCACACAACACACTCACCTTGCTAGTGTGTGTTTTTGTGCCTTCCCTCCCAGGAAACGCTCACCGAAAAAGAACGCCGATCTATCCTTGTTGATGTGCTGCATGCTGCCACTGTGATGTCGTGAGCGGAACATAGCAAGTGTTGCTTAGAGCATATCCAATAAAGCTATCTATATTTTCTGAACGTCAAACTTCATATCATCTATAGACGATTTTAGAAACAAATGCTATTATGGTTCGAAACTATTATCGCATTGGTAATAGATGTACACATAGCAATGCACTGAAATCAAACAAATCCATGAAGCCATGCTTCCAATATTCATGTTTTATACTGAGCAATAGTACCAGACCAACAATAGCATGAAGATTGCTAGCTCTGAAAGAAGGGGAAATATCTTATGGAGACCCCACCGCAGCTGGCGGTGATGGTGGTAAGTTTGTAGTGATGCCAGAAATCAAGTATAATTCTAATTCCTAGTGACTGCAGATGTAGTGCTGGTGGTAAGTTTGTAATGGTACCAGAAATTAGCTTGAGAATATGAGTTGAGATTTTTTTTTTCTTTGCTCTTTTTTTACACAAATTAGTTGGAACTTTGACCACAAGGAAATTTTGAAGTAAATATCTGAGCTGGTCACTGAGCTGAAGGTTGAAGCTTGAACAGTAGATCTGACATTGAATCCAAGCTGAGCAAAATTATATGTTTCCATATTACAAATATCTTAGCTTGCATTCATTGCATCTGTCAACTCTCCAGTAAACCCACATCTAGCATATGCCAGTGTCTTCAATCTAGTATCCTTTTATCTTGCATCTTTATGTGCCTATTGACTACTGAATAGCCAAGTCCAATGTGTAATTATTCTTGTGTCTTGTATTTTGCATTAACTGATTCATCATGTGTTTCTTCCCTTTTCTTCCTAACTTTGTTCTTTTTTATCAATTACATTTCTAGGTACATAACATGTGAGCTATGAGAAGAGAGCAACCTTGGTAGACTGGTGTGTCGTTACAGAAGTAACAATTGTGAAACTTGGTGATCCAGTCAGAAATTCAAAAGTTAAAATCCTTGTACTAGAATTTACAATATGTTTCTTTTGTCAGATTTTTTCTTAGCCTTGTCTGTTTCAAGCGTGTTGAGGTCATAGTTTTAATTATAAGCTGTTATATTCATGTTTATGTTTTGATGCTCTCTCAGCATTCATAGCATTTACTTCAAGTAATTAGAGAAAACAACACAGTTAGCCATGAACTAACATATATTCTGATGCTATCTTTGATGTACTTTCAGTTGCTCAAGACATTTAGCAGGTTGTCAAGGAAATACGTAAGCATGGAGATCAAAATTTAGTTTCTACATCACTCACTCTCCTAGTGAAGATTTTAGTAAATTGTTTGTTATTTATAAATAATGTCATTTTTTAAAATCCCAAGTTCCTTTTTTATTTGACTCTTCAAAAAGAAAAGTATCAGGCAACAGGCCTTGCAACCCTATGAATGTTTGCATTGGTAACACCGTAGCCAGACAGTCATCACATGCACATGAGTTAGCCTAAGGTGTCGCTCGGTTAGGCTGAAATAAGTTGATTTATGGTTGAAATTATACTGTGGCTGGCTGAAATTACACTGCAGCTGATAGTGACTTATTTGACATAACTAAATTTAAAAAATTTAAAAATAGAAAAAACATATTAACCCATCACGGACAATGCAAACAAATATGAAAAAAGAACCGGCAAAAAAGCTCAAAAAGCAAAAAAAATCAGAAATAGGCGAAATTTATAAATAGTGAAAAATAAACTAGAAGCCAGAAGTTCAATCCGAAATGAGGTGGGAAACGGGTTGATGGATTGGGTTGAACCCATACAGTTGACATGGGTTGGGTTGGTTCAGGTGGAAAGCGCATGTGGGTTGGTTTGGTTTGGGTCCAGAACTTGAGTTTTGGGTTGGAAAGTTAGTTTAGAGAGCGTTTGTATTGACTGCGGCTAATAACTTTTAGCTAAAAAATAAGTAGTAATGACTGAAAAAAAATAACTTCAACAAGGAGGATGCGAGCGGTGGAGAAAGTGAGGGAGAGATGTGTGTGCGAGACGGGAGCGAAAAGCGTGGGATGCGTGATGCACCTGTATCTGCCTTATCTCTAGAGCGAGACGGGAGCAAAAGAAATAGAGAAACCAATTTAAGAAATCAAATATTCACGTTGGCCTTTAACTTCTCGAAGCAGAAGCCAATAGAATAGTGACTTAGTATTGCAGAAATTTTTGTACGGATAACCCATTTTTTATTCGAAAATACAGAAATATACCCGCGACAAAAATTTTTACACAAATAGGCTCGAGTCGCCAAACCATTGGGCGATTTACGCTTGGCGCCCCACCAAAACGCGACTTATAAAGAATCTGGTAACCGTTGGGCGATTAAATGCAATCGCCTCCCCGTTAAGCGATTCAATTGAATCGCCCCCCCCGGTTCGGCGACATAAAGAAGAGTCGCCCAACGGGGGGGCGACTGCATGTGAATACAGCCCGACGGCCGAGCCCCTTTTCTTCCCCACGCCTGCTCGCCATTCACTCTCTCCACCGCGCGAAAAGACAGAGCAGAAGAGAGGAAGGAAGAGGAGGAGGAGAGGGGAAGAAGAGAAGGAGAGGGAGAGGAGAGGGAGGAAGAGAAGGAGAGGGGGAGGAGAGGGAAGAAGAGAAGGAGAGGGGGAGGAGAGGGAAGAAGAGAAGGAGAGGGAGAGGAGGAGAAGCCGCGGGATTTGCAGGTATTTTCCTAATTGTAGAAAATTTATTTTAGAAAATTTGTTTAGATAAATTTAGTTTAGAAAATCTAGTGTAGATATTTAGTTTACAAATTTAGTTTAGATATTTAGTTTAGAAATTTTAGTTTAGAAAATTAGCTTAGATATTTAGTTTAGATATTTAGTTTAGAAAATCTAGTTTAGAACATTAAATTTAGAAATGTAGATGCAGTTTACAAATTTAGATGTACAAATTTAAATGTAGAAAAATATAGTTTTTTTGTATAATATTTGTAATGCATTATTGTGGAAAATTTACTTTAGAAAATTTGTTTAGATAAATTTAGTTTAGAAAATGTAGTGTAGAGTGTAGATATTTAGTTTACAAATTTAGCTTAGATATTTAGTAGAGATATTTAGTTTAGAAAATTAGCTCAGATATTTAGTTTACATATTTAGTTTAGAAAATTAAATTTAGAAATGTAGAAAAATATAGATTTTTGTATAATATTTGTAATGTATTATTGTGGAAAATTTACTTTAGAAATTTATTGTAGATCATTCAATGTACAAATGTAGATGCAGTTTACAAAATTGAAATGAAGAAAATTTAAATGTAGAAAATTGTTGTGTCGAAATTTTGTATACTATTTTTCATGTATTATTGTAGAAAATGTAGTGTACGAATTTACATTTAGATAATTTTACAGTTATGGCGGGTGACTGGCGGTACACGCTGTTGGACGAGCACTTGGACCGCGTGCACCGCGCTTCCCGTCGTGCGCCGCCACCGGGGAGCACGGACGAGTCGACTGAGCTGGGAGTGGTCCGGACACGCACACCTCGTGTGGCCTGGGGACTCGACCCCCGTTGGACTGCCAGGTTTGCACTACGCCAACGTTTTAGTATTACCATAAAAATATTTAATGCTGACCTTCACTTTATTTGCAGGCTGCGGGATGCCGGACTTCTCCCTCTTGCCCGGATGGTGCAGGCCACGGATGAGGACGGAGGTGCCTTGGCCGGGGAGGGGGACGAGGCGGGCGTGGAGCGATCACGACGCTTCCCGTTTGACCGTTCCCTGCTGACGGCTTTGGTGGACCGTTGGCGGCCCGAGACGCACACTTTCCATCTACCAGTCGGGGAGATGGCGCCGACCCTGCAGGACGTGTCCGTACTCCTTGGCCTTCCGGTCGCGGGAGACGCTGCCTTTCTACCGGAGGCTCCCGCCGAGTGGCGCGAGGACCTGCTCGGCAGATTCCAGGGGGTCCTTCCACCGGCCGATCAGCACCACATCTTCGACGAGAGGCAGAAGCATGGACCGACGCTGAGGTGGCTGGCACAGTACCGGGTACGTGGTGTTTCAAGTCGATCGCGTCTTCGAAACTCTTATTTGTGCAATTACATACTAATAAAAACTTGTTCGCATTCAGGTTGAGCGCATGGTTGCAGATGCTGACGATTACCAGGTCGCGCGCCACCTGGAGGCTTACTTACTGTGGCTGTTTGGTTGGGTGTTCTTCACCACCAGCCACGGCAACACCGTTGACGCGCGCCTTATCGCTTATGCGAGGGCGATTGCGGACGGCGAGGCCGTCCAGATCAGCTGGGGATCGGCCGCACTTGCCGCGACGTACCGCGGCCTGTGCGATGCGTGCACGAGGATTAAGGCGAACTCGATCCTCACGGGATGTCCCCTGCTGCTGCAGTTGTGGTCGTTCGAGCGCTTCAGTCTCGGACGACCTGTACTAGACGACATGGGTCCCTACGGGGCCGAGATGTACTCGGGGGGAGACATCGACTGGCCGACGATGGGTTCTATTTGGTGTCGTCGACGAGTGAGTTTTATTTTATCGTAGTCAACTTATTAACGATCGTTGTACTAAAATAATTTGCCTTTCTTGCAGGTACAGTTCGCGCACGTGCAGGTCACGCGGGCGTACCACCCCTTCATGGAGCAGTTGGACCGCCTCGCAGACTCCGACGTGCGCTGGGAGCCTTACGCAGCGGAGGCAGTGCAGGCCCGTGCTCCTGACGGGCTGTCTGCACTGTGCTGGCGTGACCAGGCTTTCTGGCTGACCCGCCGGAAGCTCGTGTACGGCATCTACGTGGAGGACTACGCACCGCAGCGAGTCATGCGGCAGTTTGGGCTGCGGCAGGCACTTCCTGTACCAGTCGGGCCGCCGATTCCGCCCCGCGTGCACGCGTGAGTGATCGCTTCTGATATTTTTGTACGTACTTACTATTGTGATCGCAAGTACTTACATTACGTAATGGTTCCATAAACAGGCACACCACGAAGGGCGTAAAGAAAGGCACGGACTGGTCCAGGAGGATGCAGCCCTGGATTGCGCAGTGGGAGGGTGCGCTGGATGACCGCGTGGAGGAGGACCGGCCATACGACATAGCCGACTACGCGGAGTACCTCATCTGGTACCAGGGGCGGACTCGTACCAGGCTGGTACATGTCGTTGACCCACCTGCCCCACACGTCGCCGCACCGACAGACGCGTACCCTGCGCACTTCGCACGCGACGCTCACATCGCGGTACGTAACTTGTAATTTCAAAAATTCTCAAATGGCAATATCGTTTCGATGATGGACCATTCTATGTCTTTTTGTCCAGGCTGACGTCGGTGCCGCGCTGTGGTCGGAGTCCTCCGCACTAGTGCAGAGGTGGGGCACAGGTGGGGAGTTGACCCGCGAGGAGGCCGTCAGCTTTGCGCGACGGATGGAGGCAGGGTGCAGACGTATCGTCAGCCTACTGTCCTGCACGAGGCTACCGGTGGTCTCCACACCTACGGCCAGTGCACTCCGACCACCAGTGCCACCCTGACCAGCGTGGCACTACTCCGGAGGTAGTACGTGGACACGTCCACCTTCCCCGGAGCAGCCAGGGAGTTCTACGTGGACACGTCCACCTCCCCCGGAGCAGCCAGGGAGTTCTGCTTGGTCACGGCCTCCTACGTACATCCCCGGCTTCCACACGGATGATTTCATGGCGCCATGTACGGGTACGCATCGTCCGAGCTTGTTTTTATCCTAAGACGACATGCAACGAACTAACGATATTACTATTGCAGGTCCTTACTAGCAGCACCGGAGGTGCAGGTGACTCCACCGGCGCAGCCGCGGGTGCGAAACCCACCTGATCGTTTTACTTTTTCGGACCCTCGTCACCCGCCGCCTCGTAATCCGTTGCACCGGAGGACGGCCAAGCGGGGCCGTATGGCAGGACGCGGGCGCGGTGATGGAGCACCTTAGGGTGGGGAGTGAGGGGTGTATGTCATGCATGTAATGGATAAATACGCGGCATGTTACTGCGTTATATTATAAAGTTCATTTAAATTCAAACAATGCTATTATCTCTTCTTTTCGTATAGAAAATTATTTCTATATCAAGTAATGTGACAAATATTAAATACCAGTTCTTGTGTGACTTAATTACGAAATTACAAAATAATGTGACATATACCAGTATATGTGACTATACCACATTTTTTACGAGTTTCAAATTACAAAATTCACAAAACCCTTAACAGGATCCATGCAGTCGCCTAGAGGTAGATTGGCGAGCAGGCGTGGGGAAGAAAAGAGGGTTTGGCCGTCGGGCTGTATTCACATGCAGTCGCCCCCCCCCCCCCCGTTGGGCGACTCTTCTTTATGTCGCCGAACGGGGGGGGGCGATTCAATTGAATCGCTTAACGGGGAGGCGATTGCATTTAACCCAACGGTTACCAGATTCTTTATAAGTCGCTTTTGGGTGGGGCGACAAGCGTAATTCGCCCAATGGTTTGGCGACTCGAGCCTATTTGTGTAAAAAATTTTGTCGCGGGTATATTTCTGTATTTTCGAATAAAAAATGGGTTATCCGTACAAAAATTTCTAGTATTGCATGGGTTGGGTTGGGGGTGGAGTGAATTTAAACCCATTAGCAGGCTTATTCTCGGGCTAGGCCCAATGTTGAGTAGCTCATGTGCCAAGCACCCAACCTAGCCTGCTTCTGTCCATGTCTGTTTCTTCAACAAAGAGACATATGCTACCTTCCAAACAGTTTCTAATTTTAGAAGTCAAAAGCCATTTAGAACGTATTGATTTTTTTATCGTGACTTTTTCCTTTTTCCTTGCTTTTTCTTTTTTCTTTTGCATTATTTATGAAGATATAACGGTGCTTTTTAAAATTTTTTCCCTAGTTTTTATTCATTTTCTTTTAATTAAATATCTCTGAAAAGGCTAACAACTACTAGAGTGCTATTTTAGACAAAGATAAAATTCACAGCTAAAAGACAAAACTACAATTTTGAATAGGGCCATAAGTATGGTGTCAACACAACGCAACTGAAGCCGTCACCATTTAAACCTGAGACAATTCCTCCGAGAAATCGAACTTATTGTGTCCAAAAACAAGCACATCACTGGTTGTTTTTCACAAGAATAGTTTTTGAATCCTGAGACAGAAAGAACCATGTCGTGCTTCATAAAATCAAAACAGCACATGCGGACGGAGACGGACCGTTGTGCCCCACGCTTGCAGCTGGGCAACCGGAACCGTCAGCCGCGGCTTCTTCGGAACATGCGCCTCCAGGTCACCGATCACCAGATCCTCCCATCGCCTCGCGAGTTTCGCATGCAGCAGTAGAGGTGGGAATTGGGCCGTGCCGCCGGCACGGCCCAGGCCCACCGTGCTTTGGGCCGTTTCGTGTCGTATCGGTTCGGCCCAATCATCCCGTCGTGCCGTGCCGTGCCGGCCCGCCTCGTCTTCGGCCAGGCCTAAGCACGGCCCAAAGCCCACCGTGCCGGTGTTCGTGCCATGCCAGCCCAAGCCCAGCCCAAAGTAACTATACACGACAAAAGCGACAGCGACAATGGTAGCGGTGGCCGCTATCTTCCTTTCTCTTGTATCCGCCTTATTAAAAACCTACTTAAAATTCGATTCTATTGTCTCATGCCATTTCACCTTCGAACTTGGTCATCTAGTCTAATGGAATGCATATCTTGGTGCAAATTAGACTATGGCGTACGTGGACATCGCCCGACAATCTAGCATAGGCCTACCCAACTAGTCAAATAGAAAAGCTCAAGGAGAGTCATGAGTACAATTTACTATAATTAAGAAATCAATTTTAAATAGTTTCTGGCCAACCGTGCTCTTCGTGCCGTGCCGTGCCGCCCACTGTGCCGAATTTTGAAGCCCAGCCCGGCCCACCGTTCGTGCCGTACCGGCACGGCCCGCCACGTGTCGGGCCGTACCGTGCTTGGGCCGAGCCGTGCCGGTCGTGCTTCGGGCTAGTCCAAAGAAGCCCGGCCCAAGTCCCACCTCTATGCAGCAGCAGGACGACACTGTCGAAAGCGAAAAGCGCCTCGGGCGTCACATTGGGCTCGTCCTCAAACGCGTCGAGGCCTGCCCCGCCAAGGCGCCCCTCGAGGAGTGCAGAGACGCCGCGCCCCGATGTTTATGAGCACGCCCTTGGGTCCCAGTGCCTAGTCACCTCGCGGTTGACAAATGTGGCGGGTCTGCTCGTTCAGTGGGCAAGCCACCACGAGCACATCGCTGTTTGCTGCCAATTAAACCACTGCAGGGTAATCGGTGTGATTGGGATATTTTTCTGTGTTCTCCGGTAGTAGTTGATCAGGCAATTAAAGGTGTGGTCTTTTCAACTTATGACTTATGATTTTTTCTGAACAAATAAACGAGATGCCTTCTCTACTGCTGTTTCGAAGCGATTTATTAGGATATCCTTTTTAAAACGGCTTATCAGCATTCGATTCGTTCGTACAAACACTCATGCTAGATCCAAAAGCTATCAATCTCAGCTATAAACTATTAGCCAAAAAGAACACACTCAAAAGCTTCAACACGCTTGGCAACAGCAAGCCATCCTGCCCAAAAGCTTCAACACGCTTGGCAACAGCAAGCCATCCTGCCCAGCCAAATAATGCCCACTCTTTTGCCACTGAACTGCAAAAGAATCAAAACTCTATGAGAAAATCAGGTCAAATAAAATGTACTTTTTACCTGAACAATAAAATCTTGTTACAAAAGTATAAGAAAAGCAAAACATCTATAACAAGAAGGCGAGGACTGCATGCTCTGACCACACAGAAAAATAAGCAAAACAAAACAGACATGGACAAATGCAAGTATCTCCACAAAAAATGCAATTATAAACTTTTGGAACTGACATCCTTATTTATCATGGTTGACTAAACAATAACCATAGGGTAATGTCTTACAAAAAGAATAACATGTCCCTAAAAAGATGGTTGAACTGCGGAGTTGATAAACTAGAGATAGGAACCTGAGAGTTTTTTTTTTGAACTGTGAACCTGAGAGTTGGGATTACAGAATGTAAGGATAGCCTTCTCATCCCAGAATACCAGTAGCAATTAGATGACTGGGGTGAGTAAGGGCTTATTCAACGCATGTGCCTCTAAATTTCCTAGAACCAGATCAGACATTGCCCTGCATGTTTCTTCCGTGTCACTCCCTACATGAGGGACCAAAACAACATTATCTAAATTGAAAAGTTGCACTGGAGCAAAGGGCTCATGCTCAAACACATCAAGGCCTGCTGCTCCCAAGCGTCCCTGAAGAAGTGCAGACACAAGCTCAGGTTCGTCGACATGTGCTACACGGCCAATGTTTATGAGAACGCCCTCTGGCTCTAAAGCATCAAATGACCTTACGACTAACAATGTGATGGGTCTCCGCATTGAGTGAACATGCCATAATAAGCACGTCACAATTAGCTGCCAGGTCAACAACATTCGCATAGAACTTGTAGTTTGGATATGGCTTCTCTGATCTTGAAGTATAGCTGATTGAGCAACCAAATCCCTTGGCTCTTTTTGCTACAGCTAAGCCTATGCTGCCAAGCCCAATAATAGCAACTCTTTTGCCACTAAACTGCAGAAAAATAAGAAGAGTCAAAAAAATTTTATTCTAACCATCCTTCTTTTATCTATATGAATCCACCACGGAAATACCAAGTAAGCATCCTTAACTAGTTTATGCTTTTAAAGAACATTTATTTCATCAGTATAATCAGCAGCATCTTAATCTTGCTAAGTACATTTTGTCCTTGAGATAGGTGCACGTGAACATGTTACATACTGCAATGGGATCTCAATGTAAAAGGTCCCAGTCTCTCAAGGGAGCAGGGGAAGGGCATGATGACAAAAGCATAAGGTTGGCATGATGCGACAAATCATTCACTTAGCCATAGGAAGAAGGGGGAAGATGTATAAGTGCATTACTATCAGAATCCCTCCCATTTATACTACAAAGCAATGGTCAGGAGGAAAACATTGTAATTTCCATGCTTTTCTGATCATCCGTCAGCCTTAGTATTAGCATATTCCAAGTGACAATTTGACCACCAGGCGGTGGTGAGAGGAAGGAGCCGGAAGAGAGAGGGAGCAGCGAGAAAGGGGCGACGACGGCGTCGTGGAGACGGAGTGGCAAGAGAGAGGTGAAGGGAAGTGCAGACTGGAGTAGAGGAAGGGCGGCGAGTGGCAGTGGAAGGGAGAGCGGCGTGTATGCAGGGGAAGGGCTGAGCAGCGACAAGAGACATGGGTGGAGAAGAGGGAGGGGGAGGGAAATCCTGTTTTTTATGTGACGCGGGCCCCACCTTGATACCCACGTGAGAATTATACATTGTGAAAAATTACTACAAGTCATGGCACCACCTTAAGATAGGCTTCGATAATATTGAAGATTCTCTAAGAGCGTATACAATACAATATACTTATCCTTTTATGTAATTTCTTCGCGTAATGGACTAAGCTAATTGTAGATTTGGTGATAGGGTCGAATCTACACACTACTTTTTTTTCTCTAACGCTTGGGGTTGGGGATAGGTTGTTTGAGGATGGGAATGCATCCAAAGCTATACTACCGAATTGTTTCTTCACAATTTTTCTCTGATGCTGTTGTTCTATGATGTATGAAATGTAGAACTTGGTTTGCAGTGTTTTGTTAGCTCATTGTTTGTTACAATCAACGCAGCAAAACCTCAAAACACCTTTGCTCTCCTAGGGAAGATTTAATGTCCTATTTATTTTTCTTTCTTCTAAGAAAAAGTGCTCTGTTATGCTTACATCAATTGTTTTGCAAGTATATTCATATTGTTTTTCGATGCCTACATTTACAGATTGTCTACTATGCTTACAAGCATGTTGAACTCATCAAGGAATACAAGAACCTTACATCACAAACTAACAAAAACTAAGCTTGATAACCACCAAAACATTGCCAGATATGCTCTACCAAATCTACCTTCAGATGATGAGGTGGCACAAAGTTTTGGCCACATGGAGATTGGGATAGATTTGTGGGAATTGGAGGTACTGAGAAGTTTTGACTATATTAAAATTTTGCATTTTCTAGATATCGATTTGGGGAGTTTGGATTCAGAAAATTTTTATTTGTGGGATCCATTTTACTAAACTAGTGTTGATGAAGTCAAAGGTACCAGCTAGTGGACCAAAAATAGTAAATGCTTTATGCACTGCTACAGTAGTAAATAATGTATTTTAATGCCTTGTGGGCTGGTCACAAGCCTATGACCCCATTTTTCCATCTGCTGCTTGTTGCCTATGCCCCTAATGTTTGTGGCCAGCTTTTAAGGACTACTTTAATGCTTATGGACGACTTTATGACAACATTGTGGATGTCCTAAAGGGAGAATATGCCTACATCATTAAACACTTACATAAAAATCATTTTCTCCAATGTAAATATCTCTTTTGTAGTGTTTAGATGTTATATTATTTATTAATTAAATATACATAAGCACATGTCAAGCACTGATGCCTACTTAAGTATCGATGCTATGTAATAAGCACCTTATCTATCATATGTGCTAAGAATAATTAGGCCCCGTTTGGCACAGCTCAGCTTCACTAGTGAAGCTGTTTTTTTTTGTTTCAGCTTCACGAGCAGCTTCACCGGTGAAGCTAAAACTGTTTTGGAAAACTATTTGGCAAAACAGCTTCACCAACAACTTCATGCATGGCTGAGAGAGGGCAATTGTCCAAGATGCCCCTGTCTACCTGACTTGTTCTAACATTTGGAGTTGTATGTTTGTATATGGTCATATGAATTAAAAAATAATATATTTAAAAAATAACATATGCCCCGGGGGGGCGCGCCACCGCCCGCGCCTGGCCAGCCGCCGCCGCCCGGGGGCACGCCACCGCCCGCACCTGGCCAGCCGCCCGGGGGCGCGCCAGTAGCCGCGCTTGGCCAGCAGCCGCCGCCGCTCGGGGGCGCGCCAGGGCCCGCGCTTGGCTAGCAGCCGCCGCCGCTCGGGGGCGCGCCAGAGCCAGCGCCGGGCCAGCCGCCGCCGGCCGGGGCAGCGCCATGCCAAGACCCGCGCGACCAAGGCGGCGGTCCTCCAGCCCGTGAGAGAAGAGCCGAAAACGAATCCCTCGGTGCAGTGATTGGATCATCGTCTTGGCCTCCCGATCCATCTGCTTCCCGGCCGGCATCGCGTGCAGGCGAGGGGGCATCCATGGCGGCGGCGCGTCCATTCGGAGGAAGGAGACGGGAGAGAGAATACGGGCACGGGATTTGGGGCGTCTGTTCGGCGGTGTGTACGAAACAGAGAAGGTGAATGGGATACGGGCCTGAGGGAAAGAGTGGCAATTTCGTGTAAATTGTTGTGAACTAGAGGGGCAGTCACTTCCTAGGAATATGGGCCTGAGGGAGAGAGCTGTGAAAAGCTACTTTTTTTCAGCTTCACTTCTCCCCTTTCCTTTGTGAGAGCAGAAAAAAAGGAGCTTCACCCATGAAGCTATTTGCAAAAAGGGTGTTCGGCAAAAAACAGCTCACAACAACTCATGAAGCTGTTGGTGAAGCTGTGCCAAACAGGGCCTTAGTTTTTCATTGTTAAGCACATATATTGTACATGTTCTAATGGGGCTGTAAAATGACCTTGCTCTCTTCAGATCAGAACTACACCACCAAATGCCAGTTTGAGAGAGAAAATTGCCGTTTCAGATTCATAAATTTTGCAACCTTGCTCTTTTAACTACTCATGCCTAATGCACAAAGTACAATCGTTTCTTGATGAAGGCAAAAACTCCATCAGTTCTTAATTATACTAATATCCAGATCGTTACACACGCGAAGTAAATCCAAATCTAACAAAATACAACTGAAGACACAAGTTGTGCCAATGATTTACAGACTAAGATTAAATCTTCAAGACGGCAAGAACCACTCAACGCTTTATTTTCTCAGGTCAAATTACCCACATGTCCGAAGCAGCTTCCTCAATGAGCAATGAGAGAATGCTCTCCCCAACATCTTTTATCAAGCATTCCGTTTCTTCCATGCAATACCAATCCTGCCAGCCCATGTCCCACACACTGTTGATCGACGCGTCTGTGCATCTGAGATCCCTCTCCAGCTTCATGTACAGGCTATATTTTGTACCGCAGTCATTGTCGGTATAGCTGTCCAGCTTTTTAGTGCCATTGCTGCAATCACTCAGCAATGCCTCCAAGGAGAAGAATGTCATTGCTCTGCGTTTCTGTCCCCGGAACCCAGTGTAACACAAACTGTTTAGCTGACGATGTTTTCGTTCCAATTGCTCTGCTGCTGTGTCCACATAGAGATCACAGTTCTTCATTTGAGCCTTGGGGATAGCTTTATATTGCTCAATCATACGCTCATATGCGCCAATGCCTACAAGTTGTGCTACTCGAGTAAGGAATGACTGATCACTTAGAAGAAGCAAACTCATCTCATCTTTTATTTCAGCTTCCTTTGTTGATATTCTGTCTATTGATGGGTGAAAAGCGTCTTCATCTGTTGAATTGATTCTTTCAACAGGGCTGGTGGTGGTTAGTGAAGCATCATTGGATTCGCTCAAATCTTCCGGAATGTCTGCCGTGAAAAGGACTTGTTTAGTGAGAAAACATCTAGTTTTTTTTGTGAGGGAAAACCTCTAGGTTTTAAAGTGAAATGAAATGCAATCAAGTGTCTTATCCCGAACTCATAAGGTTAAATATGAACCCTATAACAAAAGTGACATTAATGCCTGCACAGAATATGATGTAAACCTTGTGCTCCCTCCATCACTAAATATATGTCGTCCTAGAAAGAGAGGAATCAAACATTGTTAATTTTGACCGTACAAAACAAAATGAATCAAGATTGGCTACACGAATTTGGCATCACCATATTCACTATATGAAAATTATTTTCATAATATATATATATTTGAGGTTTATAAAACATATAATAATAGAAATTATTGGCGTGTCAATGTCCAAAATGATCTATATTTCGTGACGGAGAGAGTAGCTGCAAGTAAACTGTAACTTCCTCACTGCCCAGTTAATTCCACGTATAAGCAGTGGATTGGAGTTCAATATTGGAAGCTGATCTTACTTTATGGACCTCAAATTATAACAATGACACAAAAACAGAACTGATGAAAATGTGTTTACAAGAATAAAAAAACTCAGTGTTTCTTACCGTCCATGCAAGGTTCTGTATCCCAATCAGCACTTTGGCAGCTTTCATCACTAGGTGTTGCACTATGTTCTGTGGATGGACCATCAATTTGGATCAACTCTCTGTGCGCCTCATACGCCTGCATTAGGAGAAAAAAGACACGAGGATATAAATTAAATAAAGTATTTCAACCAACCGTTCCAATTAAAGGTCTACCTGATTTAAGAACTTCTAAGTTAAAAATAAGAAAATTACTTTTTTTAATCTGAGAAAACAAGCAGTGTTTTCATTTTCAGAAGATTCTTGGTTTGTGGTCATTGTTTTACCATGCTTTAAAGTAGTTTAGTATCCCAGATTGAATGAAACATTTCCAGGCTATGCCATAAGGAAGGGATGCATACCACAATGTCATCAATAGTTGAGTTCTTGGCATTTCTACTTGACACCGTCTTCTCTCTGGAATTACTAGGTGTTTTCCGTAAGACCGGCTTCATTGTGCGGCATGTTGAAGGACTGCTACTTGATGCAATCAAATTCCTATCTGGCTTTTTCACTAGTTTAGCATTAGTACAAGATTCTGATGCTGTTTTAGCCCTCATATGCTTCCTCCCTTCTCCCTTCCTACCAGTCAAATGAGGCTTTTGTTTATCGCTGCTTCTTCTGCTGATCTCAGTGGTCTCTTTTATCTGCTGCTTTCGACTTATATGAGACACAACCTTGATATCCTTGGGGGCTTTGGTTCGAGCTTGTTCAATGCCTTTTGCTCTCTGAACTGATGTCATTGAGCCATGCTCATTAACCACTGAGGTATCATGTGAAGGAAGGATGCCCTTTTGTGAATAAGGAAAATTCATCCGAACATTGTGCTGCTGGACCTTGTGCTCATCAGGCTTCATGGTCTTCAAAAGCCTTTTGAATTGCATTGTCTCCATGATCTCCTGCTCTGCCTTCCCCTTACGATCAGAGTCCTCTTGAAATAACTGTTGTGGTAGCTTTTCTGACGTAGGCATCTCGATATCAATACGACAGTCCTCTCCAAATATTTGTGGTGGTGTCTTTTTTGACTTAGGCATCTCGGTATCAAACAGTGCCCTTGGTGAACTTACTGTCTTCATCGACTCATCTTTCTTGACAGTGTTGGCACTGTGTCTGGGCAACCCATCAAGGCCCATGAGCTTCGCTACCAAGCTTGGGGATTTCAACTTGTCAGGTTGCACTGATGCACAAGATGAAAATGATCTTGGCACCACCTTCTTCTGCTCAGTAGATTTGGATATGGCATAATTGTTTTGTGTGTACCATGATGACTGACTCAAGGAGGCCTGCTCATCATTGGAGGACACTGACAAGAGGTTCTTCCTGTAAAGACTATCCTTGATCACTTTCTTCAGCTCATCAGTAGAATTCCTTAATTGCCCATCAAATACATTGTTGATACTTCCAGACGCTACCTTCTTAGCATTTGATGCTTCCAAGAGGGCTTCACGGATTCCGGTTATTTCTGGTGATTTTCCACCAGTCTCTGGCCTTCTCTTCTTGTTTGATTGCCTCATGCTCCGTGACTTGGTTTGGAACTTCTCAAGCATCACAATGGACTCCTGGAGGTCCATGGCGCCTCTTAGGAGGTCCTCGGCAAAATGCTTGGAGAGTGAGGACGCCACCAGGTAATCCCTGTGCGATAACATGGACCTCTCCTCGCGGTTACTCTGTGATGGACTCCAATCCCGGCCTTGGCAGCCTCGGCAAACTGTAGGTTGCAGTGTGACAACACAAGGGACAGCACATTGAGCTGTTTCAGGATAGCTGCCATCTTTGCTTCTGGAGGGAAGACTCTTTGAAAGGGATCTGCAAACCACTGATCTGAAACTGTCTTGATGCATATTCTATTTTCTGGAACGAACAGAGGGGAGACGAATGCACTGAAATGGTCAGACAATATACACTAAACAAATTCAAGTGAGCAAACATGATCTTCTGGTCAAAATGCGGTTGAAGGAAACTTACATTATCTTTATTCTTTATAATTTATGCAAGGGATGACAATTTAAGAACTTATTTCCCGCAGGAATTGATGATTTTCTGAACTCATGAGCCTGGATAAGAACAAAGTAAGTTAAGAGGAACCTGTGAATTAGTACAAAACAGTTATTCTTACCGTAGGAAAAACATATATATATACAAGATTAGAATATTGTATGATAAACCATCGTATCTTCCAAATCTGTCCTTTCCAAGAAACAGAGACTGTTGAATAATTAAATAGACAAGGACAAGCAGTTGAAGAATTGGTTACAAGAAAGCTATGGGGGCTTCTCTCTATTTGCCCACGGAATATATGTGCATTGACTAACCACCTCCACCTGGCCTACCGGGCCTTTTCTCGATTCATAGATATCACAGGAATCATGTCGAAAACAAAGAATTCACAAGCAGTGCCCTACTTTTCTCCCACAAAAAGGCCAAAGGAAAAAAAGGAAAAGCAAATCAAGGTGGAAGAGGGTGGTAGTTAGTGGTCATTGATCTCCTAATCTCCTTAACTATGAACACAACTCTCCTGCTGTCAATTTGGAGAAATCCTAAACCCTAAACTCTCCTCAAAATAATCCAACCAATCACAGCAACACTACACAGTTCTTGATCTCCCCAAATACGCAGAACTCCCCAAGCATTTTTTTTCCAATTACACAGAAATCCCCAAACTAGCAACAAAAAAGGCCCTAAAAATCTCAGGGAAGCTACAAATTTCTTGAATTCCCCTCCCCTGCACATTCTTCTTGGCCTACCCCAACTAAACAAGCCCAAAAACCCAGAGTGGCCAAACAAAATAATTTACCAAAACACTTGTAGGGAAAAAAGGTCAGAAGCCCTCAAGTTCTTCGGCTGCCACCCCGGCATTCTAAAACTAAAATGACAAACCAGAACGAAGAAAGAACGAGGTATAAAAAATGACACCTTTAACTCTTCACAAGACCGCAGCTCCTCTCCCGCTGCCTCCCTCTCCGAGGTTGCTGCAACTGCGAGTGGTGTGTTATAGGCGCCCGGCCAAGATCTGTAGAAGAAGCCTCTCCGTTACGTACAGCTACTACCACTGCACTACGAGTCTACGACTGCTACTGCACTTGCATGTGGGTTTCTGCAGTGACGCGCATACAGGCATATTACCTCCTAGTGCTGCCACCACAGTACTAGTAGCGGCCATGAAGGCATGAAAGCTCAATCCTTTGTCTTTTGATATGGATGGAGGGGAGGGAGGGGGCAGGTAGCCACAGTGGTGGGCTCATTTACTTTGACCATGGCCCTTATGATGATGATGCCATCACTGAGTCAGGGCTTTGTGGGGCTGTGCAGTGAGGCTAGGGTGTCAGACGGATGCCATCCATGAAGCCTACAAAAGAGCTTTTGTAAAGTTTGGGCAGTTGGCTGTCTGAATTTTAATTTGGACTTGACGTAGGCATTAAATTTACTGTGGAGTAGTATTTCTTTTATAGCTCCAAGTTGGAGGATTAGGCCGCTTCACTGGTGATCATTTGGGTTTATTTTTGGTGGTTTAGAGCAACTTCAAGAGATTAGCCAAAAGAAGTATCTAAATTTAGTGATTTAGCTATTCTCTAAAATGAATCTCACCCAAAAAAACAAGATTACTCCAACAGGCTATCTAAACTAGAGGGCGCGCGGTGGGTCGCGTACGCGCGGGAATGGGGCGCAGTGTGCGGGAAGGAAACGCCGACCGCGCCAAGAGGCTGGATGGTGAGCGAGGTAGGCTATCCAAAAATAGAGAGCGAAGGAGGAGGGATGGAGAGCTACTAAATTTGGAGAGTCATTTACAGAGTCTATTGGAGACGTTTTTTCTCCAATAAGAGCTAAATTTACCTTTAGAAAATGATTTAGCTCTTCTCTTGGAGTTGCTCTTATGGCTGAAAAGCACTGTAGCAGGTTGAAAAAATACTGCAGCTGACAAAGGCTTATTTAGCATACTTAAATTTAAAAAATTAAAAAATATGTTAGCCTATTACGTATAATACAAACAAATACAGGGAAAAAGAACCGCAAAAAAGCTCAACAAAAAGCCAAAAGTTCAAAAAAAACGAAATTTATGAATAGTAAAAAATAAGCCGGAAGCTAAAAGCTGAAGCCAAAACGACACAGCCAATCGGGTTTTAGTTTCTGACATATGGATATTTGGAATGTCGGTTTTTCTAATTTTTTAATTTTTGTTTTTCTTTTTTCTATTATTTTTTGCATTGTCACAAAAGATATAGCAATATTTTTTATTTTAAATTATTTTTCCTTATTTTTGACTGAGAAAATGTTGCAATTGCAGCTAAAAGCTATGGTTTTTAGCTGGTACTATCTCACTTACAATATAGTTGACTTTAATAGTATTAGTGCCAGTAATTTAATATTGTTTGAGTATCCGTGCCACGTAGGAGTACGATTGAACAAATAGACACCAGCAAATATCCAGGAGTCACCAACCCTTAGGCTTAGGCGCCCGCTTACATAAGGAGTGCTATTTTTTTGGAACATTGAGCAAGGCCCAAGGGTGTCTGCAGCTAGCTTGGGATAACACGGGAAATCAGACAAAGCGCAATCATCAGCGGCGCCCATGCACCATCGTGAATCACATTGAACTGCATGCCTATTATATTATTACTTGCTGAATCTGGCAGTGAGTGTAGGGTCAAACGGAATGGACGACAGTAATGTATGCTTATATGTTAGGTGAGGTCCCGTGCATGTGCCTGCAACACAAATTTCGGATCGAACATGCCTCTATCTTTTTTTTAGTTTTTAGCTTGTGTTATTTTTTTGATTTTTTACAGTAACTAACTTTTAAATAGAGTGTCTTTTTAAGATATGATCTACTAGTTAATTGTAGTACATACTGTATTGACTTCATTTATATCAGCAAAAATCACATGCGAGTTTTTGTTACTCTGTAATCTCTCATACAAATAACCTAAAAACCACAAGTTATAAACAAAAATTATAAGTCTCAGCTAAAAAGAATAGACCATAATCGCAATTCGCAGCTGCGACCCAGATTCGGACGAGAGAGATCTCACACCCAACTCCAGGTAAAAAAGCAGGCCGAGGCCGCGTACGCGTTGCAGTGTGAGCATATGCGGATGTGTTCGCATGCGGCTGGTGGCCCGTCCCGGCGTCGGTGCACGTCGCGCCATTCTTGACTTGGACTACTGGGACGACTCGGCTCGGAGGCGCGCCGCGCGGCTGGTGATGTGAAAAGTCCGCGTCCATGCAGGGGAAAGCGCGTCCTGTGCATGTTGCCACGGCCCTACTGCGCTGCTAGTCTACTTTACGGTGGCTAATGATCGGTGGTGATCAGTTGGGCTTTTTATTGTGGTTTATGACTGAAAGTACTGTAGCTGGATAAAAAAATATTGTAGCTGACAGAGGTTTATTTAGCATAATTAAATTTAAAAAAATTAAAAATAGAAAAAATATATTAGCCTATTACGTATAATATAAACAAATACGGGAAAAAAGAACCGGCAAAAAAGCACAAAAAAGCCAAAAATTCAGAAAAAGACGAAATTTGTGAATAGTGAAAAATAAGCCGGAAGCCAGAAACTTAAGCCGAATTGATCAGGTATGGTGTTGTGGCCTTCGGGAAAAAAAATAGAATTGGTTTGGTCGTAGGTAGGGGGTGGGAAATGGTACCATATTTTTGTAGGTAATTCCTCCATTATTCGTATTTGTATTTAAGTTTATATAAAAATATGAATAAGGTATAAATTTTTACCATACAAACTGTTATTTTATCCGGATAATTCGTATGCATATTCATATTTGGTGAAGTAATATACATATTTTATTGTAATACAACTAATTAGTTGGACAAGTTTTTTTTAATTTAATGTGATTTCGTGTTTCTTTAGGTGAAGTAAATGAATTAGAATGATTATGCATGAATATATAAGGATAAAATATTATTAATATCTTTATACTACATAAGTTATGAGAATATCTGTATCTAACCGAATTGAATAGATACTCGATTCAAATTTGTATTCATTACAATATTCGATTTATATTTGTATTTAAGAATATTCAAATTTATATTTATTTACAAAATACGAATATAATATAATAAAGATACTATTTAATTTATATCCGAACCATTATCATCCACTAGGTTCACTGGTACTGTGGTACATACTACTCTTTGTAATTTGGTGTAATTAATAGTTGTACCATGCAGTAGTGCTAGTACTAGTACTAATCAAGCGTTTTAATTTGGCTGTGCTAGCGCAGTAGTGCTACTCCGCTGGTTGCTTAACTTCGATATACACGGTGATATGCGGAAGGACCAGCTAGCAAGCTTGTGTTCATCATTTATTAAGAGAAAATTTACGGTAAATTCTACTAACAGTAAGAGTGGTTGTAAAAAAATCAAATCTTGCTTGCCCGCTGTCATGCTCAGGGGTGGGGCTCTCGCAAGTCGCAACCGACAGGGTGCAGCAACACGAGGGATTGCAAGGGGGCATAGTAACATGTTCGTGCGCGAGAATTTAGAGAGCGCACATTAGGCACCAACAGCTTTGTGAGGGTAGTGGTGGAATGGCAAATATACCATCACATTAATTTTTTCTTTTAAGTAGTAGAGATTTTATCGTCTTTTCTCTAAATCTAGGGCATATTATTTTGGGCTGCGGTTTTAGCTTTTGTTATGGCTTATTAGTCTAATGAATAGTAATTGGTAAAAAAAGTCAAAAGACAAAAGCAATTGAAAAGCAAATTATATGGTCGATTGCAACCAAACTCATTATGTCGCTGCCCTAAGTGTCCGGATAGAGCTGTCCACTGGGTTGTGCCGGGCCGGCACGGCATGGGCCCGATTCAGGCAAGGCCCGTTTAGGCACGGCAAACAAACAGATCGTGTCGTGCCAACCCACGAGCCGCTGTGTGAGCCCAGGCATGGCCCATGACCATGCTAGGTTGAAACGGGCACAATAAGGGCTTAACAGGCTGTGCCGGCACGGTTGGCCCGTTAAGCCGAGAAAAAGAGCAAAAATTCAGAAAATTGTAGAAAATTAAGGAAAAATTGTAGAAAATTATAAAAAAATTATAAGCATTATTAATCATTAAGATAATTATTTTCAATGACATAATGAGCTTTATTAACTTGTTAAATTGCATGGGATGGATGCCTCATTAAAAACTTTACCAAGTAAAATCTCAACTTGAGAAAACCTTGGTAAAGAAAAAAAGTACATTCTATAAAGCTCGCTAGTGACTACATATTGAAAATTCTATTTATTGCTATCTAGATACAAATTCTCAAAAGATTTTTCTATGTCTCTCTTATCTTCAGTATGTTGAAGTTTTAATTCAACTTGTTCCCAATCTTTAATGGTCAGAAGGATTTCGACCATCTCTTTCTAGAGACTTGTTCGCCGTTTCTCGATTATTCTTCTAGATAGACTGAAGGCTGACTCTGAGGGGACCGTAGAGACATGAACAGTTAACACAACCCGTGCTAATATGGATAGCACTGGATATGTTACTTTCTGGGTTTGCCACCACAAGAGGATGTTCAACTCTTGCACGAAGCTGACGCTATCACTGTTGAGATAGCTTGATAGGTCTTCGGTTCTTTGCCGTCTTCCTCCTCCTGACTGATGTGTACTTGCACAAGAATCTCTAGAGAAAGAACTAAAAATCCTGCCCCATTGCATAGTCCCCATAGAGGTGCGAGGGGCTACCGAGCGTCTTTCCAAATGCACGGACCCAAACTTATTTTCGTATTTCTCGTATACCTCATATAATTTATCATTAACTACTCTATAGTATATATAACAATCTAAATCGGTAGCATCACTTAAAAGTTGTAATACATTTATAAATCCTTGGAGTTTGGCCCTAGGATCCAAAATAAAGCAAATGCATATAAAATAGGAATTTCCCTCCAATATTTTAAAAACTTAGTTTTCATGGCAACTATAGCATCCTATAGTATACGATTATTTTCAAAAGCTTTTAGGTGAGTGGCAATTTCAAGAATGTTATGAACAATTAGAGGAGATGTTGTGTAATATACTCCAGAAAGACAGTGTAGCTTTATGAAAAAGTTTTTAAAAAGAAAATATTTTTTCACCAACAACCCAATCGTCCTCAGTAAGTTCAAGGTCTCTAACTTGGGTTCTATTGGAGGAGTTACGAGATTGATGACCTTGGGTGTGAAGGAAAACAGATAATGTGCTCTTATATGGCAATATATGTTTAAGCATAAGGTATGTAAAGTTCCATCTAACAAGTATGTCTAAGCCAAATTTTCTAGGACGGATGTTCATTGCTACGCAAAAGCTCTTATATGCGGTTATTCATTGGTTAGAACAATTAATATATGAAATCGCATCCCTAAAAGAATCAATACAAGCATTTAATCTTTTTAAACCAGATTTAACAATAAGATTAATAATATGACAAGCACAACGTTGATGCAGCAAGAAAGATTATGCATAAGTAGTAAACAGAGTAAGAATTTTCATAGCCATATATCTGATGTTAAAGCAATAGAGAATGTACATGTATGAAACATTTCTTTCAATTTTCATGAAAGTTGTTATAATATTTAAGTAAATATCTAGTTATGGTTTGCCTAGATACAACACTAAATCGAGAGTTATGAGCAGTCCTAATATATTTTTGAAAAGCATCAGACTCATCAAAATTTAAAGGTAAATCTTGAGAAGCAATTAATCTACAAAGGGATTCCTGAGCTACCTCTAGGTTGTACTCCCAAGCACGTACCGAGCCATCGGGATTGTATTGCAGCTGTGTTTGGTGCATTTGTATTCCTTTTCCTTCTTTTGCAGCTTGCAGCATGCTGTTGCAGGTGACCCGTCCCACCTAAATATTTTATAGACAATTTATTACCATAAATTTTACAAAGAGCATACCTCACCGAATTCCCATCATTGTCGGTCTTGAACTTCTTGTCAAAATCGTTCCAAACTTTAGATGTAGTAGCTCTTGTTCTTTTTGCACCCGTGCTATGGATTATGGATGCACTCGTTGAGTTAACAAAAGATGGATCGATTAGATCTTGCGCCGACGGGGCCATCGCTTCTTCTGTCTCTCCAGTTTGTTGTGGACCTTCGACGGATGGATATGCTTCTTGAAAGGATTGCATATCATTCGCCGTGAGGCTGAATTTGGAGAGCTGAAAATCGTAGTTCTCCATTGAATCAACTGTAAATTAAAATAGTAAAGTACAATTAACTTACTATTGGATCAACATATAATAGCAAAAAAAATTACAATAAGACATCACTATTACCTCTTCTGTAGCTCTTAGAAAATTCTTTGAAGATTTTTGAATTTTCTGAATTTCACACGAATTTCTCGGTAATTTTGCCAAATTTGCGCAAACACTACCGGATTTTTCACAGCTAAATAGAGAGATGAGAGTCAGGTTTGAGGTGTGGAGAATGGAGGCCGGATGCCCCCCTATTTATAGGAAAAAGCTCCATATTTTTTTTGAATTTTTTTGCTATTTTTTTAAAAAAATTTACACCCCACACAGTCAAAAACGGCTATATTGATGGGTCGGGCCTTGCCGTGCCGTGCTGGCACGGCCCGTTTACGCTTGTTGCCAACTAGGCCAGGCCGTGCTGTGCCGGCCTAGCATGCCGCCCTATCGGCCTAGCGTGGCACGGTCCACCGGGCCGTGCTGACACGGTCCACGAGCTAAACGGTCCGTGCCGTGCTTGGATCGGGCTAACAGTAGCGGGCTGCGGGTCGGCACGGTAAGGCTTGGCCCATTGGCCACCTCTATGTCTAGAGCCGCCGCCCAGCTCCCGATGTTGCCGCCCCACTCCTCTGGGAACGGAGCTTCCCTGTGCCCACTTCCCTGTCCCCCTCCCTGTTCCTTCAATCTGGAGCGTCCAAAGTTGATCCAACGGCTAAGCTTTTATATTTTCACTATTTATCCATTTTCATCTCAAAATTAAAAATAAAAATATGTTAAACCATAATAAATAATAAAAAAATACAGAAAAAATAAATTTTATTTACAGAAAAAATAAAATTTATTTTTTCTGTATTTTTTATTATTTATTATGGTTTAACATATTTTTATTTTTAGTTTTGAGATGAAAATAGACAAATAGTGAAAATATAAAAGCTTAGCCGTTGGATCAACTTTGGACGCTCCAGATTGAAGGGAACAGGGAGGGGGACAGGGAAGTGGGCACAGGGAAGCTCCGTTCCTCCTCTGGACGGCATTGCAGCCATCCTTGCACTGCTCTCCTCCATGCCACCCTCCCGCATCTGCCTCCCTCCCCACAACAATCCCGCCTTAAAGAGCTTAGTTTGAAAATTGATATCGAAGTATTATATGTTTTTGAACTAGTACTACCGTAGTCGCTGCAAGGGTCGTCGTGGGCACCACGGGGCTCGCCATGGTTGAGGCTCGCGACTCGCCTTTGTCGCCCTCGATATAGCCTCCACATGACACCCTCCACGAGAGAGGACGAATGGGTGTGCTCGGGGTGGGAGATCACGAGGTATAGGCAAGCAATTTCAAGGGGCATTTTTTAGGGGTGAAAATGAACTAGAACCGGCTCGACTCCTTAAGTTCTCCCAAATCAGCAAAACTGGGAGCAGAGTAGCCGGACGCGTTTGGCTCGGCTCCTAATTCTCGTCCACGCTCTGGCTGCTCTGGACAAGAATCTGGGAGCCAGAGCCTTACGTATTGGCCACTCTATTTACTGGGGCTTACGTATTGGCCACTCTATTTACTGGGCTGGTGGCTCCAACGTGGCCCAATACAAGCGCGCACCCAATTTTCGGCCGAGGTCACCAAATTTACTCTTGTACCATGTGTTCCTTTTACGCTTTTACCCACTCCAAATTCTACTACTCAAACCGCATATGGTATAACTAAATCCGAACTGATTTAAACCAGTGTATCCAAAAGAATGGACGGTCTATATTGATTTTAAGTGTACGGTAAAAGAGCTCTTTATTAAAAGAGTTTTCAATATGGTTTGTGTGTCAGTTTGAGGACTGAGGAGTAGGGGTGAAAACGGAGCGGATATTTCCCGACCGACCGTCCGACCGTTTTAATTCGGATATAATTCGGAGCATATTCTCGGATATCCGAAATTTTTGTCGGATACGGATACGGATTCGGATATTTTTTGTCGGATACGGATTCGGAACATACATTATCCGACGGATACGGAATTATCCGGATTTTTTTCCGGATAGTTACCGGATTATAATCCGGTAACTATCCGGATAACACAACGGCCCAAAAGGCAATCGGGCCTAGTCCATCCGACCGAGCTATCACGCAGCCAACAGCCCAAGAGCCAACCGTCTCCTCCAACCCTAGAGAGTAGAGACTGCGGGAGCCGGGCCCGGGAGTAGCGAGCGCCGAGCGGAGCGGGACTGCGGGAGCGGCGGCGGCGCCCTCAGATCGAGTCCCCCGGCGGCGGCGCCCTCAGATCGAGATCCCCCGGCGGCGGCGGCTAGTCGGCTTGGTCTTCGTCTTCGAGATCCCACCGCGCGGGACTGCGGGAGCGAGCGCCGAGCGGGACTGCGGGAGCGGCGGCGGCGCCCTCAGATCGAGATCCCCCGGCGGCGGCGGCGGCGGCTAGTCGGCTTCGTCTTCGTCTTCGAGATCCCACCGCTGTCGTCGCCTCCCGCCTGGCCGCCTCTCCTTCGGTCCTCCCCCACCGGCCACCGCACAGAAGTAGAACGCCATCGTCGCCGCCTCCCGCCTGGTATGCTCCTCCTTGGTCCTTGCTGCACACCATACTTGTAAAATGCCTGAGAGGAATTTATGAGCAATATGCACTCACACTCAGTGGAAACATGTTTAGCAATTCCTTTGTGTCCTTCTATTTGTCTGAAATATTCTTGTGCAATGCCAGATTATAGTTATTTCTGGAGAGACAAGGTGTGGCAAAACAACACAGTTGCCTCAATTTGTATTAGAGTCAGAGGTAGATTGTAGCCAGTTGATGTCCAAAAACTCATATGAAATCAATTCCTTCCAGGCCAGCAGAGTGAAAAGGAAAGATTCATTAAAACATAGGTATTATTAGTTGAGTTACACAAATGCAATGTATGCAGTAAAGTTGTAGTTTCTAAACTGTCAAATGTAGTTTCAATTATGGTTATGGTTCATTGTAGGCTGTGGGTGGGCAACCTTATCGGTGGCATACTTCAGGGAGAGGAAGGAGAGCAGAAAGGAGCATTGATCCATCAATTCTGCAGTGGTTTGATCTCATTAATTCACTGTGCAATAGGATTATTAACAGACAGTTATTGTTTTCCTTTTTGGTTGAATTGGGTCTTGTTCTTGTTGCGACTGCTCTTTGTATGCATAAAGAACCGTGTCTTCGATTCGTCGAGCATTGATTTCCAATAAACGGCATATGAGCATGTCAACTATGATTCTCTGCACTTTCTCTATGAATTTGACTACTCCTAATTCACTATGAATTTGACACTGAGGATCCCAGGGCGAGGCAATTTACCCAAACAGATAATGCTCACAATTGTCGGGGTTCACAACGTAACCATTATCCACTGCATATATTTCCAAAGTAGCAAAGTTCCTCTGTTTTTTTCCCTCGGGAAAGCATCGGTATTGTGCAATCAGATTACAAAAATACAAAACCACATATACATACAGATACATGCACCAATTGCACCGCTTACAACTTTTGTTTATTAACCTCATGTTATTTTTGAATTTTAGATTGCAAGGAGAAGATAGCATCACTTATTGATGAGTTGGATTTGGAGCTAGATGATAAAGAATGTGCTACCACAAACATAAATGAGAAGGTTTGATAATCCAACACATATATACACTATTACTGCTTCTCTAGAAGAATTGTTATTTACTTCCAATGAGTCAATGACATACTGACAGGACAGTGAGTAGAACCGAACTATACAAGTATTAATTTTGGGTTTCTATTCTTCATTTAATAATTTTGGATTCCAATTGATATTTTATTGTAGGACGAGATAATGACCGAGGTTGAGCTCCATTGAAACATGGTTAGAGATGGCTCGCTGGCTTGCTGTTGCCTGTTGGCTTTTTGCTAGACAAGATCTATGTTGTGGACTTATCATGTGATGTAAATGTAATGAGCTTAAATGAACTAGTGATGTACTAGACTACTTTATGAGCAATTCGTACTTTTGAACTATGTTGCATGTAGCTAGTTAGCTACTAGACTGCTATTTGTTTAACTAGCCTCTACAATTTATTTGCTAGTTGCTACTTTGCTAGTTAGAATTTACTAGTTGCTTAGTTTGTCTCTGTTATCATGTAAAATTTGCTTCTGCGCATTATCCGACTAAATATTCGTGACCGAGACTAACCGTATCCGGAGCGGCATGTATTCGATCCGTATTCGTGACCGAGAATATCCGCATTCGTATTCGTATCCGGTACTATCCGTATCCGACTCCGACTCCGACAAAAAATATGGAAAAGGATACGGGATGAGCAATATCCGTCCGTATCCGATCCGTTTTCACCCCTACTGAGGAGTGATAGTAGGTGTGGCCCGGATCTTCTAGATCCAACGGTAGTTAATTAAGATATAGGCAATCAGGTGGTGTCGATATGCTTGTGGTACCAAATATAATGCAACCCGTTGGAAGGTTATAAGCGTCTTAAAGCCGCTCCCCCATCCTCCCTCTTTTTTCTCTTTTTTTTATATTATCTACGAAAATATAAATAGTATTTTTCATTTTTTTTCTTCATTCCCGTTAATTTAATATCTCAAAAAAAAAACTAACATCCGCTATAATTTGGAATAGGGCTATAATGGTATAGGAATGAGATGCATGTCAATATGAGGGTGCCTTTGGTTGAGCTTTTAGGAGCTGCTTTTGCTTCCAAAAAGTCAAAAGTCAACCAAAGGGGTGGAAATCAGAAGCTACTTTTTCAGAAGCAGCTACTTTTGGGTAGTATAGTTTTAAAAGCACCTTGGACCCTGCTTTTGGCTTTTGGCTTTCTGCTTTTTAAAATGGTGAAAATAGAGAGTTGTTTCACAGTTGTTTCAAGGAAAATAGAGATAGGATGTAAGTTTTATACTTGTTTAAACCAAACAGCTTACAGCTTTTCCACAGCCCACAACCTACAACAGCTTTTTCATAGCCCACAGTTCACAGCAGCTTTTTCAGAAGCCACAGCTCAACCAAACACACCCTGAGTGTTGTTTTGTAGCTGTAAAAGGAGTAACCGGGATGTCTGATTCTGCCTTCCGAACATATGCCAGTCAGGCAGGCCACAAGCCTCCCCATTAGACATGAGTTCAGAGTTCTCCAGATCGCATGTTGCGTGTATAATGCAGTACTCGTGCATTGCATTAATTGATGTGTCGAATGAACAACAAACAGGATCGGTGGTCCAAAATCCAATTTACAAATCTTTCTTGTGCCGGACCTTCACAGATCCTTAAAATTTTACTGTCTGCTCGTAGATCAAATGATACTACCATCGGCTTTAGAAATTACAGCGTTGCTGCCGCCATCGATATGATCATGCATTGCACGGTGGATAACCTTCGATTCATTTGAAGATCTGTGAGCGGGCGCGAGCTTGCTGCGACTTTATCGCTAGAAAACGCACGGTGACGATCTCTCTGCGTGCGCTCATGCTGCCCATGACTTCTACCCGAGCTGCTTCTGATTAAACTTAATTTTTGGTTAAAGTTTAATGTGCCATGTCTCCCCTGACGTGCTAATTACTCATCCCCGGCGTTGCTACGAATTTTTAAAAATAACTCACGGGTGATAAAATTTTTTAGAATATACATATAAACATGTTCTAAAAGTTTTTAAATCCGTAACAACACACGAGTATTCAGCTAGTGCAGGTCAATTGTCAAAAGACAAGAGGAATCAGGGGCATAATTCAAATGATAATGAGTTAATTTTCATCAGTTTCTAACTATATAAATTTCACAAATTTGCATCACTAAGAAAGATAGGGCATATAAAAAATTATACAGTCCTAGCAGGAAGGGAGGGAGGCGAGAGAGGCCGGGTAGAAGAGAAGGTGGGAGATGGTAACTGTTGGTGGAAGTGGAGAGGATGGATAGTTAGATATAAGAGAGAGATGTTAAATAGATGTCAAGATTTCAGTACTCAGATCGGACGATTGAGAAGAGTGAAAGAAAATAAACCAACCACCAACTCAAACTTATTAAATAATAAAGATTATGCCACCTGAGTACCTGACCTGACTGCTCAGTTAACCAACCAACAGCAATGATCAGGCGCAACCAATTCCTAGGTAGCTCCGGATTGCGAATGTGCTCTATCATCGAGTGTTCCTAGCAAAAAAAAAAAAAAAAACGAAGTGTGTAAAACTCATATCTATTCCTGCTAACATGAGAGCTCTTATGCGAGTACGTGAGTTGTCTGAGGTCGGAGTATGAATGGCAAATTTGTGAATAATCGATCTCTTCGAACATATATTAGGAAACAGCTGCTACCTGTGATGGATCAAATGTCCTCAACCTACATACGAATTTAGATATATCTCAGATCACAACATCTTGAGTGAAAAAACAAAATTAAATATGCATCACCTTGTCTATCTAAGTGATAAGAGTCTCACCAACCGCACGTTAGGTAGGTCATTTATGTAGATTGTCCGCTAGTATTTTCTAGGATTTAAGCCCATGCCATATGGTTAAAAGCCTTAAGATGATTGAATATAAACCAATTGGTTTAATTCTACGCGATGGCGTGGTTTTCTGACCACTTTTAAACTATATTGTTTAGTCCGATCAATTGCCCGGTATGGTCTAATATACACAACTTAATATTTGACTTCAACTATATCATCATGGGAATTGTTTCTATGGTCTATAACTCTTTATTGTCTTGTGAGTCACAAGAGGTAAGTCACAGTGTGACTTTTCCCCTAACATCCGTCACTAACCATCACCGAACACTCCTTTCATGACCGAGGAAGACGATATGATCATGAATTGATGGGAGAGAGAACATAAGTTGGGTAGGGAGTCACATCCTTTGCCGTGCCGTTCAGGACTCAGGAGGCACGAACGACACGGCATGGATGGTTGTTGATGCGATTTTGATGGTCCAGATCAGCGTATTCTAGATTATGAGGCTTTCCAATTTCTCACAAGATAATCATAATTTCTCTTTCATATCAATCCTAACCATGCACTGTAGTGGCTATTAACTTTTTATGCGAAAAAAGAGAACAAATTTGGGAAAAATTGAAAAAAGCTATTATATCATCACAGACAATGTAAAGGAAAAGGGGAAGGCAAAACCGAAACATCAAAATGCCGAAATTAGAAGCCGATATGTTCTAAGTGACTTCTAACTTAAATAAGCTGAAAGTAAAAAAAACTAGAACCTGAATTTATTTGGAGCAGTGTAGCCTTTGTCTTTGCCCCCACCCCACAGCCCCCAAGGTAGATGATAGATTTTGGTATGGTAAGGTGACACATGTGAGAGGTTATCAAGTAGCAAAAAATGCTACAATGTTTAGTACCTATTGGTGGGGACCATGCCAAATAAAAAAAAGGGAAAACATCCCTCTCCTCTCTCACCCTGGTCTCTTGTTATTGGGGCCACACCAAATAAAAAAAGGAAAACATCCCTCTCCACTCATTCTCCCCTGGATGATGCTAAGGGTGGCGATTTCTAGCGGCGACGACGAGTGGTCGGCGACCTCCGCGCTTGGCGGCGGTGACCCCAACATGCTGTGGTGGCGATGACAACTTCCTCGACCTTGTCCTGGTGGCAGCGTGGCTTACTTCGGCTAGATGCGGCGGCGGAAGTAGCAGTTGGTGACAGAAACCGCCGGATCTGGAGGTGGCGTCCCTTGGTGGGTGGTCCTAGCATTGTCGGTGGCATCGATAGCTGTGGCGGCCATGGCAGTGACAGCGGCGGCTCCAAGCATCGATGATGGCCATGGCATGGACGACGGTGACTCCAAGCATTAGCGACGGCCATGGCAACGTCGATGGTGGATCCAATTATCAGTGGCGGCAACTCCAAGCATCGACGGGCATGGTAGTGTTAAGGCCACACCATAACTAGAAAGGAATTTGGGAAAGGAAGCAAGACTTTGGAAAGGGATTCATATAGCATTGGGGATTTAGTGTTCAACAGCTCGTTTCTTCATAGCAATGAGGCCTCTCAGCCGTTTTACAGACAACCTAGGAGCCAACATCACATAATGACTCCGCTTACATGGCCCAAGGCCAAACATCTCAGCCCAGATGGCCAACCTCCAGGCTTATGGCTACTTTACTCTGACCTGACCATCTATAGTCTTGCCGACAACTAGTCACCTAACATTCTCCACTTCTTACGACGCGACTTGCTCTCAAGCCAGCATCATAGGGATGCGACATCGCAGCTTGGCTGTGTTCTCCCAGGTCGCCAGAGAGGGAGACATACCTGACCATTGCACCAAGATGTAGGGAATGACATGGCGCCTTGTTTGATCAAATGGTGCTGCAGAACAGCTTTAGGCAATAGCATTACTTCTAGGTTAGCACCAATCAGAGAAAAATCAATACTCACCAGTGTGGATGGTGGGACATGGTGCTTTGGCTATAAAACATGGAAATACATGGTGGATTTGAGTACCTTCTGGTAAGGCTAACTTATAAGCTACCAAACCAATATGTTGCAATATGTGATAAGGGCCATAGAAACAAAATTAGAGTTTCTGATTGTTGTGCCTAGCCAAAGAGATCTGCACATAAGGTTGAAGCTTCAGATACACCATGTCAATAACAGTAAAAACTTTGTCTGACAAATGTTTATCATCTTGGTTCTTCATTCTTTGGCAAGCATGTTGCAAGTGTTGTTGCAATAGGTTAGCCATTAGTTGCCTCTGTGTGAGCCACTCTTGTAAGTTGGTGATAGTACAAGTATTGAGATTGGAAATATCGAAGTGGCGAGGTGGATGGCTGTAGAGCACTTCAAATGTAGTCTTTCCCACTGTTGTTTGATAAGAAGTGTTATACCAATATTTAGCAAGAGTCAGCCATCCAAACTATTGTTTGGGGGCAAGCATGAACAAAACATCTCAAGTAGGTTTTCAAGCATTGATTTAATCGTTCGATCTGACCATCGGTTTGTAGGTGATAGACGGAGCTCATGTTCAATTGAGTGTCTAACAAACGGAATAATTCTTGCCAAAAGGTACTTGTGAAAACCTTATATCAGTCTAAGACGATGATTTGGGGCAGCCCATGTAGTTTGTAGACTTGATTGAAAAAGACTTAGCCACTTAGCTACAGTAAATGGGTGAGCTAGTGGTAAGAAATGAGCGTACTTAGATAACTTGTCTATGATGACCAATATTGTCATGTATTTGTGAGAAGGAGGTAGGCCTTAAATGAAATCCATGCTAATGACACTCCAAGCTTGAGTTGGGATGGGAAGGGGCTGGAGAAGTCCCAAAAACTTGACCCTTTGATATTAACTTGTTGACAAATTTGACAGGCTTTAACATATTGTTGAACTATTGTTTCCATCCTTGGCCAACAAATAGAGCACAAACCTTGTGGTATGCTGCATGAATCCCCGAATGACCACCAGTACCGTTGTTGTGTAATGCTTGAAGGATGTGCTGTTGTGCCAATGAGTTGTTGCCAACCCAAATACGACATTTAAAGTGGAGAACACTGTCTTGGAGCATGTAGCCTTTATCATTAGAGCCGACTATGGTCAATTCAGTAAGAAGTTGTTTGGATTCTTCATCATCTTGATAGCTAGTAATTAAATTTTCAATCCATACTAGTGTGCTCATTGAAATTGCACGGAAATCACTAGGTTCTAGACATTTGGATAGGGCATCGATTGCAACATTTTTTGTCCCTCATTTGTATTGTATTTAAAAATGTAGTCCCAATAGTTTAAGGAAGGCTTTGTGTTGGATGGTAGTAGTTAATCATTGATCATGGAGATGCATCAAGGCTCTTTGATCTGTCCAAATCAGGAATTCCCAATGCTACAAGTGTGAACGCCATTAAGATTGCAATGCACTCCTTTTCATATGTTGATAGTGATTGATTCTGAATACTCAAGGGTTTGCCAAGGAATGCTAGGAGATGGCCCTTTTGCATGAGAACTACCCCAATGCTGCCATTTCTTGCATTAGTTTCTAAGACAAAATTGTTTTGAAAAATCTAGAATTGTCAGGATTGGTGTTGGACCAAAGCTTGTTGTAATGTCTTAAAGGCTTTGTCCATTTATGGCGTCCAATGAAACTAGACTCCCTTTTTTTAACAAGGGTGTCAGTGGTTTGCAAAGGATACCATAATATTGAATGAATTTGCGGTAATATCCAATCAAACCTAAGAAGCACATCAGTTTTTCCAAGTTTTTGAGTACAGACCAGTCCAAGACCACTTGGACTTTTGCTTGATCTGTGGTCACATCGGCTAATGTAATAACATGCCCCAAATATTCCAACCGTGGTTGAGCAAAGGAGCATTTGAACTTTTTGATGAATATGTTCTTTTGTTTTAGAACCTAAAACACTTACATGAGATGATTCACATGGTCTTCAAGTGTGCGGCTATAGATTAATATATAGTCCATAAATACTAAGACATGTCGGCGTAGCATGGAGGCAAAAATCTAGTTCATCACACGTCAGAAAGTCGCCAGTGCGTTTGTGAGTCCAGAAGGCATCACCATAAACTCATAAAGTCCTTGATGAGTACAAAAAGATGTCTTATGTTCATCGCCATTTGCCACTTGGATTTGATGATAGCCTGATCACAAGTCTAATTTAGTGAACCATTGAGCTCCGGCCAGCTTATCAGGTAATTTGACAATGATTGGTAGAGGGTGTTTGTTTTTAATGGTGATTGTGTTCAAACGATAGTAATCCATACAGAATTGCTATGAACCATCTTTGTTTTCACCAATAGGACGGGAGATGCAAATGGGCTAGCACTACGTTGGATGATTCCTTTTGTTAACATCTCTGTAACTTGCCTTTCGATCTCATCCTTTTGTTGTGGTGAGTAGCAGTAGAGGTAAACATTAACTGGTTGAGCACTAGTTATAAGAGGAATAGAATGATCGAAACTTCGTCGAGGTGGCAATTGCATGGGATCTTTGAACAGGTAATGAAAATCTTACAGCACATCTATTACTACTGCAGGAATAGACTCTTCTTTGACTACTTTGGCTGTAGCTATTTTAAGATGAGAAGAGATCTTGATAAATTGCACAATATGAGTGATAGCCCCTCATGTCATCAAACCCTTGAGCCTTGGAGTAGTAATACGTTGGAAGCTATACTTATAATTTCTTATTCCTTGTAACATGATGCGATGGTCCTTATGAGTAAACTTGATGTGTTTCTTACGCCAATGCACACACATGGGGCTATGGTCTTCTATCCAGTCTCCTCCCAAAATTAAATCATAGTAGCCCAAAGCTAAGATCGAATGTCACATTGAAATGAGTGCCCTTAAATCCACCACTCCAAGGATGGTACAATTTTGTTTCACTTCATTAAGCCTTCATCAGCTATCATCAAGCGGGCTGATGCGATGTTGTTTGTGACACATTGGAGCTTATCCACTAATTGTTCATTGATGAAAGAATATGTATTTCCAGAATCCACCAGAATTAGTATATCTTGCTTGCCAATTAGGCCTTGTAATCTTAGTGTCTTGTAGTTTGGCCTTGGTGTTTGTGGTTGTGTTGTTATTGCAATAAGCTCCTCATATGAAGTTGAATTTATATCAGTGTCTTCAGAATCTAAGGTAGGATGGATTGTAACACCTCCAATAGCTCTTCGATTATGTGTATAGGGACCTTGTTTGGGCATTTATTATTTTGGCCCCATTTCTCTCCACAAGTGAAGCATAATCTGTTAGCCTTGCGGCAAGCATGCAATGCCTCCAGTTTGTCATCCTAGTTCCCTTTGGTGGTCTTTGTGTGATCTTCAGTCTTTTTTGTTCTTGTCCTGTTTACTTGAGAACTTGAGCCGATAAGAGTTTTTACTACTTGCATGATTGAATTCTTTGTTTTATGGTCTTCGTCCTGTGTTCCCCCATTCCTCCTCCTATAATAGAGCAAGAGATATGGCAATATCTACATCGACTGGGTTGTGGAGAACAATTACAATATGAATTTCTTTGTGTAAACCCCGTGTTGTGGCTACAGACCAAACAGAGAGAGAGATGGTAGTGGAGAGTGATGAAGATAAGTGTAATGGCCTGGGTCCTCCCCATGGCTTACTCATATATATATATACACATGAGGAGTGCTTTTACAGTTATACCCTTACATCTGGTTATCCCCTCTGGGGGCAGTTATGTCATTACACATGGCCTATTCTGGGCCTTATAATCTCCTACCAGGCCTGCTGGGTTTAGGTGGGGGCCACCCCTACGACAGGAACCTCTCATGGTGAAGGGCTTCACAGGGCCGAAGCCATGTCGTCGAGTCCTTTGGCCCCCTCCGTCCCCTACGGCCTGTGAATTCCTCCAAGCTTGTGGTTGGGGAGCCTGAAGTCTGGGATGGTGGTAGCGGAGGCTGGCGCCCAGTCGGAGTAGACGCGCGCGCTCCGTCCCCTACCCTTCGAACGGGTGGCAGCGAAGCTGGCGCCTAGTCGAAGTAGACGCGCGCGCTCCGTCCCCTACCCTTCGAACGGGTGGCAGCGAAGCTGGCGCCCAAGTCGAAGTAGACGCGCGTGCTCCGTCCCCTACCCTTCGAACGGGTGGCAGTGAAGCTGGCGCCCAAGTCGAAGTAGACGCGCGCGCTCCGTCCCCTACCCTTCGAACGGGTGGCAGCGAAGCTGGCGCCCAGTCGAAGTAGATGGGCGCGCTCCGTCCCCTACCCTTCGAACGGGTGGCAGCGAAGCTGGCGCCCAGTCGAAGTAGACGGGCGCGCTCCGTCCCCTACCCTTCGAACGGGTGGCAGCGAAGCTGGTGCCTAGTCGAAGTAGACGCGCGCGCTCCGTGCCCTACCCTTCGAACGGGTGGCAGCGAAGCTGGCGCCCAAGTCGAAGTAGACGCGCGCGCTCCGTCCCCTACCCTTCGAACGGGTGGCAGCGAAGCTGGCGCCTAAGTCAAAGTAGACGCGCGCGCTCCGTCCCCTACCCTACAGAGGAAACCGTGGGGGCGACGGTGACCGGAGCTGGTCCTGCCGCAGAAGAATCGCCTGTGCCACCGCAGGCGAAACGCCCTCGGACGCAGTCCCCGCCGCCAACGAGGGGTCGATACGCTGTTGCGGGGCCTTGCCGCGGGATTACGGCGGCTGGCGCGGCCGAGAAGACCTTCTCCCCGACCGTCGAGGCGCCCGCCTCCCCCTGGGTGGTCGACCCGGCGCCACTTCCTACCGTGACGAGGGGCGCAGGAGGTAGGTGTGAGTCCCTTTCTTCACCTGACTTCGCGAGACTCTCTCCGATCTGCTCGCTCATTCTGCCGACATCAGGCGAGACGACGTCTCCCGTACATGGCGAAGTATCGAGCAGCGGAGGTATGCGCGAAGTCGGGAGCCTTGTGCAGGATGCCCCGCAGGTGTCCACTGCTGATGACGTGGCCGTGGCCGCGATAAATCCTGGCGTGTTGGGGCCGGGGCTCGCTCGCTCGGACTTCCTCCCTCGCCCGGAGGTATTTTGCGACCTCACCGCCGCCGCAGAGCGTGCCGACAACGGCCTCAACCGAGAGGTGCTGTCGTCATGCGCGGGGGACCTCCTAGCGCTCGCGTTGCAGGCCTCCGAGATGAGGGTAAGTATGTGCGCTTTGGCTTGTAAGGTACTGCTGGACGCCTGCTGATTTGTTGCTTCTGTCAGACGCTTGCCCTCAGCCGGTCCCTTGACGAGGCCCGCGTTCGGGAGCGGAGGGCTCTGGAAGCCAGCCTCCGCGAAGCAAACACTGCTCTCGGCGCGAAGGATGAAGAACTTCGTGCGCTGGAGGACGCCCTGGTGGCCGCACAACTCGCGGCCACGGAAGCTCGGAGCGCCGCGGTGGGGGAGCGCGCCGCCTTCGTGCAGCAGATCGCCGTCCGAGAAGGGGAGAACGCCCAGCTGGCGGAGTCTGCTGCCGAGAACCGCCTTGCCTTGGAAAATGCGTCCATGTCGGCATGGCGGGCCATGGAGTCTCTGAACCAGGCCCTTCGAGATCTGTGCGTCCGAGTGCCGGATACTACGCACAGGCCGGAGGCCCTGTCGGAGACGCTCGGGCTGATCGAGGAGGGGGCCGGCGTTGCTCTTTGTGGCGCCAGAACCTTTGGCGAGCACTGCAGCTATGTTGGTGCGTGCTTCGCCCTCGCCCTGCTTCATACTCGTGGGTGTAGGCATACCCATGAGCTAGCGAATCCTCAACTGGATCCTCCCGACCGACCAGAAGTTATGTTGGACGCCATCCGCTCCATCGGGCCTTGCCTGCAGAACTTCCACCAACGGATCTGGGCCGCTTCGGGGAAGGTGCAGCGAGAGTCGCCGTGTAGCAGACGTTGCATGGGGAGGGGGACCTCCTCCAGTGGCTTGAAGGGGTCCTTCAGCGCCGCGGCGACGACGACGCGGGCTCGTCCGCACCGCGCCAAGGCTGAGCGGTTGGTCGGGTAGGGCAGGGGGATGATGTACTGGTTCTTACGCTTGTGACCATGTAACCCCTTTGCTTTTACAATGGAACCAAGTAGTACTTTATGCTTGGTGTTACCTGCCGCCGAACGCGGAGGGCGGGTCTGCGCATCTTGTTTATACTCCGTGGAGTGGCGCGTGCGGAGGCGAACCTCGACCCTACAACTTCCTTTATAGTCCGGAGACTCGCGCGTGCGGAGGCGGGCCTCGACGCTACGCACTATTTAAAGTTCGTGGACTGGTGCGTGCGGAGGCGAACCTTCGACGCTACATCTTCTTTATAGTCCGGGGACTTGCGCGTGCGGAGCTAGGCTCGACGCTATGTCTTATTTAAAGTCCGTGGACTAGTGCGTGCAGAGCTAGGCTCGACGCTACGTCTTCTTTATAGTCCGGGGACTCGCGCGTGCGGAGCTAGGCTCAACGCTACGTCTTATTTAAAGTCCGTGGACAAGTGCGTGCGGAGCTAGGCTCGACGCTACGTCTTCTTTATAGTCCGGGGACTCGCGCGTGCGGAGGCGGGCCTCGACGCTACGTACTATTTAAAGTCCGTGGACTGGTGCGTGCGGAGGCGAACCTTCGACGCTACGTCTTCTTTATAGTCCGGGGACTCGCGCGTGCGGAGCTAGGCTCGACGCTACGTCTTATTTAAAGTCCGTGGACTAGTGCGTGCGGAGCTAGGCTCGACGCTACGTCTTCTTTATAGTCCGGGGACTCGCGCGTGCGGAGCTAGGCTCAACGCTACGTCTTATTTAAAGTCCGTGGACTAGTGCGTGCGGAGCTAGGCTCGATGCTACGTCTTCTTTATAGTCCGGGGACTCGCGCGTGCGGAGCTAGGCTCAACGCTACGTCTTATTTAAAGTCCGTGGACTAGTGCGTGCGGACCTAGGCTCGACGCTACGTCTTCTTTATAGTCCGGGGACTCGCGCGTGCGGAACTAGGCTCAACGCTACGTCTTATTTAAAGTCCGTGGACTAGTGCGTGCGGAGCTAGGCTTGACACTACGTCTTCTTTACAGTCCGGGGACTCGCGCGTGCGGAGCTAGGCTCAACGCTACGTCTTATTTAAAGTCCGTGGACTAGTGCGTGCGGAGCTAGGCTCGACGCTACGTCTTATTTATACTCCGTAGAGTGCGCGCAGAGGCGTCCCCCCGCTGCGTCTTATTTATACTCCGTAGAGTGCGTGCGGAGCTAGGATCGACGCTACGTCTTATTTAAAGTCCGTGGACTGGTGCGTGCGGAGCTAGGCTCGACGCTACGTCTTATTTATAGTCCGCAGACTCTCGCGTGCGGAGCTAGGCTCGACGCTACGTCTTATTTAAAGTCCGTGGACTGGTGCGTGCGGAGCTAGGCTCAATGCTACGTCTTATTTAAAGTCCGTGGACTGGTGCGTGCGGAGCTAGGCTCGACGCTACGTCTTATTTATAGTCCGCAGACTCTCGCGTGCGGAGCTAGGCTCGATGCTACGTCTTATTTAAAGTCCGTGGACTGGTGCGTGCAGAGCTAGGCTCGACGCTACGTCTTATTTATAGTCCGCAGACTCTCGCGTGCGGAGCTAGGCTCGACGCTACGTCTTATTTAAAGTCCGTGGACTGGTGCGTGCGGAGCTAGGCTCGACGCTACGTCTTATTTATAGTCCGCAGACTCTCGCGTGCGGAGCTAGGCTCGACGCTACGTCTTATTTAAAGTCCGTGGACTGGTGCGTGCGGAGCTAGGCTCGACGCTACGTCTTATTTATAGTCCGCAGACTCTCGCGTGCGGAGCTAGGCTCGACGCTACGTCTTATTTAAAGTCCGTGGACTGGTGCGTGCGGAGCTAGGCTCGACGCTACGTCTTATTTATAGTCCGCAGACTCTCGCGTGCGGAGCTAGACTCGGCGCTACGTCTTATTTAAAGTCCGTGGACTGGTGCGTGCGGAGCTAGGCTCGACGTTACGTCTTATTTATAGTCCGCAGACTCTCGCGTGCGGAGCTAGGCTCGACGCTACGTCTTATTTAAAGTCCGTGGACTGGTGTTCTGCTCAGCGCGGACAGGGGATGTTCTGGGAACAGCAACCTTTATTGAACTCCCGTTTGCGCGGGCGAGCATCGCCTAACAACGGGTTGGTGGCTCTACGCCTGCTGTCCTGCTTCTAGGCGTAGTACCGCCGCAACCTGTCCGCGTTCCATGTGTGCCGGAAGGCTTGTCCTTCGAGCGTGGCGAGGCGGTACGCCCCCTTCGGCAATGCCTCCGTTACGATGTACGGGCCTTCCCACTTGGACTCCAGCTTGCCAACGGTTTCCGCCTAGAGCGCCACTCTGAGGACGAGATCCCCAGGCTTGAACCCCCGCGGGCATATAGAGCGGTCCCGAGTACGCATTGTCTGCCGCGCGTACTTCTCGACATGGTGGGCTGCGTCTGCCCGTACCCCGTCGAGGAGGTCCAAGGACACACGGCGCTCCTCTTCGGGTGCTTGGACGAGGACCCTTCGCGAGCCAGCCTTGATTTCCTCGGGCGTCACCGCTTCGTCACCGAAAAGGAGCTTAAACGGCGTGAATCCCGTCGGGCGCGTTACCGTTGTGCGAAGCGACCATAGAACGCTGTGAAGCTTGCTTGGCCACTTGCCCTTCGGCAATCCAACCAGGCGCTTTTTGATGGCGGCAGAAATGGCGCCATTCGCCCGTTCGACCGCCCCGTTGGACTGGGGATGCCCTACCGAGGCGAATCGGAGGGTGATGCCCATGCTGTCACAATAATCTTTGAAGAGGGTGGCGTCGAACTGCAGGCCATTGTCGACCGTGAGCTCCCGAGGCACACCGAAGCGACATATGATGTTTTGCCATAGGAAGCGCTGTATGGCCGCAGAAGTTACTTTGGCCAGAGCGATCGCTTCCGGCCATCTGGAGAAATACTCCAGCGCGACTACCACGAATCGGAGGTCCCCTGGAGCTCGGGCAAGTGGTCCTACTATATCGAGACCCCAGTGCGCCAGTGGCCACACCGGGGGAATTGGGTTGAGGCTTGTCGGGGGCCTGCGGATGATGCGCGCCATCCACTGGCACCCTTGGCACCGACGGACGAGGTCCAGGGCGTCGGTGATGGCAGTCGGCCAGTAGAAGCCTTGTCTGAACGCCTTGCCGACTAATGACCTCGGCGCCAGGTGGGATCCGCATACGCCCGCGTGGATTTCCGCCAAGAGTTCCTTTCCCTCCTCAGTCGAGAGGCAGCGCAGGAGCGGCGCGCAAACCCCTTTCTTGTAGAGTGTCCCTTCGAACACCTGGAAGGACCGTGCGCGGTGCTGCAATCGTCGCAGCTCGGCAGGGTCCTCCGGCTCGGCGAGGCCTTGTAAGAAATTGAAAATGGGCTCTCGCCAATCTCCTGGCCGATCAATGCGGTGGACAAGTGCCGCGTCCCGGTTGTCCTGCGCGATGGCCGCCTTTGCTAACACCTCGTAGAATGCCCCCTCGGGGGGGGGGGGCAGTTGCTGGCTGGCCGCCTTGGCGAGGGCGTCGGTTTGCTCATTCTCCGCCCGGGGGATGGCCTTGACGGTGACACCCAAAAAGTGCCTTTCCCTCGCCCTCACCGCCGCGAGGTACTTGGCCAACTCAGGGTCCTTGGCTTGATATGACTTGTCCACATGGCCGGCCACCAAGCGCGAGTCGGTGCGGACCAACACCCGTCTCGCGCTGACTGCCTTGAGCTTCGCCAGGCCAAAGAGCAGTGCCTCGTATTCAGCCGTGTTGTTGGTGGCGGGGAAGGCAAGGCGCGCCGAGTACAGCAAACGCTGTCCCTCGGGCGTGATGATCACCGCCCCTACGCCCGCGCCGGCGACGCTGTAAGCTCCGTCGATTGTAAGCGTCCAGACGGGATCATCGTGCGTCTGGCCGGGTTGGGCCGACGGGGTCCATTCGGCGAGAAAATCCGCCAGGACTTGGGATTTAATTGCCGTCCGCGAAGCATACGTCAGGGAGAAGGGAGCGAGCTCGGCGGCCCATTTACCGATACGCCCTGTGGACTCCTTGTTGTGTAGCATCTTTGCCAGGGGGAACGAGGAAGGCACTGTGATCGGGTGAGCCAGAAAATAATGCCGAAGCTTCCTGGAGGCCATGACCAGCGCGTAGGCGAGCTTCTCAAGCTCCGTGTATCTTGTCTTGGCGCCTTGAAGGGCTTCGGAGACAAAGTAGACGGGCCGCTGCATGGCGCCTTCCTCTAAGACGAGGACGGCGCTGACCGCGGTGGCTGACGCGGCCAGATAGAGCAGGAGGGGAGCCTCTGGTGCTGGGGCGACCAGAGTGGGGAGGCTTGCCAGGTGCTGCTTGAGCTCGTTGAAGGCCTTCGCGCAGTCTCCGTCCCAACGAAATCCATCGCACCCGCGGAGTGTCTTGAAAAACGGCAGGCCCCGCTCCGCCGCCCTGGATAGGAAGCGGCTTAATGCTGCCATGCGGCCCGCCAGCCTCTGGACCTCCCTCGTTGTCTTGGGCGGCTCCATACCCAGAATGGCGTCTACTTTGTCGGGGTTCGCCTGGATGCCCCGCCCGGACACGAGGAAACCTAGGAGCTTGCCCGCCTGTACCCCGAAGACACACTTGTCGGGGTTGAGCTTGATGTCCGCCTTCCGGAGGTTGTCGAAGGTCTCCTGGAGGTCCCGGCCGTGTAGAGCAAGTTGCCGAGTTTTGACCACCACGTCATCGACATAGGCTTCGACGTTCCTCCCGAGCTGGGCGGCCAGGGCAATGGCGACGAGGCGGGTGAAGGTAGCGCCTGCGTTCTTCAAGCCAAAGGGCATTCTGACGAAGCAGAACGTCCCAAGTGGTGTGATGAAACTGGTCTTCTCCTCGTCGTCTTCGGCCATGTATACCTGGTGGTAGCTGGAATAGGCGTCGAGGAAACTCATGAGTTCGCACCCAGCAGTGGCGTTAACCAGCTGATCGATGCGCGGCAAGGGGTAGTTGTCCTTCGGGCATGCCTTGTTGAGTGCCGTGAAGTCGATGCACATGCGCCAGGCCCCGCTGGCCTTTTTGACTAGCACCGGGTTAGCGAGCCATTCTGGATGGTGGACCTCACGGATGACCCCGGCGCGAAGAAGCTTTGCCACCTCTGCTTTGGCCGCCTGCTGCCGATCCATCGACATACGCCGGAGCCTTTGCTTGACCGGTTTGGCGTCGGGGCGGACCGCCAAACGATGCTCGATTACTGCTCGGTCTACGCCCTTGATGTCCTCCGGGGACCATGCGAAGATGTCAACGTTGTTCTGAAGCACTCGGAGCAGCTCCCGTTCGACCCCCGGTGGGAGCCCCTCGCCAATGGACACAAACTGCCCCTCCGCCTGGAGCGGCACCTTCTTGACGCCGCCTTCGGGCCGAGGCTTGGGTGTCCACCCGGGAGCGGAGGGCCCATCACCGGGCGCGCCGGAGAGGGCATGCACCGGGCGATGCGGGACGCGGCTGCCGCCTTCGGCACGTCTGGCCAGGTCCTGGTCGCCGAAGATGGTGATGACACCCTCCGGGCCCGGGAGCTTTACACACAAAAAGGCGTGGTGCGGGATTGCCTCGAAAGAGTTGATGGCGGGTCGCCCCAGTATGGCGTTGTAGGGGTGCGGGATATCCACGACATCGAAGGTGACATGCTCGGTCCGGATGTTACCTTTGTTGCCCTCCTGACGGAAAGTGACAGGAAGGGACACGTGCCCCAGGGCCTGCAGCGGTTGACCCCCGAAGCCTTGAAGTGGAGCTCCTGGCTGCTCTAGCCGGCTTCGGGGGATTGCCATGCGGTCGAGGGCTTCTGCGAATAAGATGTTCGCGGAGCTTCCCCCGTCGACAAGGACGCGCCTGACTTCACAGCATGCTATGTGGGCCTGGATGACTAGAGGGTCTTGGTGAGGGTACTCCACGCCCCTGGCGTCGTTCAAGTCGAAGGTGATGTTGCGGGGCGGCATCCACAGTTGCGGCTGCTCCCCGGGGGCTTTTGAAGAGGAGCCTCCGGTGATAACGTTGACGGTGTGATGCTGCGCGCCCTCCGTTGCGGTGGCCCGTATGGGGCTATCCCTTGGGTGCCCCACGTGGGCTTCGGCGGGGGGCCGAGGAGGCGGAGCCGGAGATCCGGCCGTCACCCTCTGCAGCTCCATCACCGCGATGCATGCCCTTGTGTAATGATCGCCGTAGCCGTGTACCTCGCACCACTTGCCATAGTGCAGGAGCTCTTGCTCTGCGTGGGGTTGGCCGCCGTAGTCAAATCCGCCCTCCGATCCCCGGTCTCCCCTCCGTGAGGCGGGGTCGGGTCCTTGGCGGGCGCTCTCGGTGGCGAGGACATGGTGGGCCGCCTGCGACCGGCGCTGGCAGCGCCGAGGTTTAGGCCTGCTCCATGAAGAGCCTTCCTGTACCTTGGCCTCACTGCCTCGGGGAGGGCCTCCTCGGGGCTTTCGGCTACGGCCCGGCTTCGAGGAGGGACCACCCGCCCCGACCTCGCGCGGGGGGCGCTCCTCACAGGCGAGGCCGAGGGCGGTGATGCTGCGTCTTCGCGCATCCTCCTCCGCCCGCGCATACTCGTCCATTTTGTCGAAGAGCTTGGCAACTGTCGTGATTGGCCTCTGCGCGTTGTATTCGGCCATCGGGCCCGGGCGAAGGCCCTGTATGGCTGCATTAACGACTGTGGTTTCATTAACATCGTTTACCTGGCCTCGAATCTTGGCGAAGCGCTTGAAGTAGCCCCGGAGCGTCTCCGAGGGTCCTTGCTTCACAGCGAAGAGTTGGTCCGCATCGATTCGCTCGACATAATGTCCTTGAAAGTTGCTACGAAGCCGGTCACGAAGCTGCTCCCACGCGTAGATGGAGCCCGGCTCTATGGTAAAAAACCAAGAGAGCGCCACTCCGTGCAGTGCGAGGGGGAGTCCCTTCGCCTTCGCGGTGTCGTCTCCGCCCGCGGCCTCGATCGCGGTTTCGTACACGCGCACGAACTCGCGAGGATCCGTGTCGCCTTTGTACGGGTCGGTGATGCGAGGGAACTTGAAGTCTTCGGGCCACGCCGCCTGCTGCAGCCCCGCCGAAAGCGGGGATTCCGGATCTACGCGTCTCAGCGGGACACGGCTAGACGTGGGGGCTTCGCGGCTGTCCACCTTCTCTGGCGTGGGCTCGGGCGCGACTACTGGCGCGACCTGCTGGCTCCGAGCCTCTTGTATATCTCGGACGGCTCCGCGAAGGTCCCCTAGTTCTCGCTGGAACGCGTTGAGGGCTGCTAGTAGGGCGCTTTCCACCGCAGGTGTCGTTGGGGCCGCCGGAACGCCCAGTGGACGGGCCGGTGCAGGGACCATCGCCTCACGATCTCCAGATCCGCCGGATGGTTCGTTGCGGCTACCCCCGGCCGTCGGATCCGCGCTACCGGCAAGGGTGGCGGGGGCTGTCGTTGCAGTGCCAGCGACGGGGTTGGATGTCATCGTAGCGGCGCTGGCGGGGTCGGTCGTTGCCGCGCGGGCGTCGACGCCCGCGACCACGGCGCGTACGCCGCCGCCAACTCCTTCGGTGGCCGATGCCGAAGCCCTGGTGTTCACGCGCTGCTCCGACCCATCCGTCTTCTTTCCCTTCGCCGCCGCTGGTGAAGCTTTTTTCGGTGCCATCTTTTTCCTTCGGTCTTCAGGCTTGTCTTCGTCCTCCCCACGGACGGCGCCAACTGTTGTGGCTACAGACCAAACAGAGAGAGAGATGGTAGTGGAGAGTGATGAAGATAAGTGTAATGGCCTGGGTCCTCCCCATGGCTTACTCATATATATATATATATACACATGAGGAGTGCTTTTACAGTTATACCCTTACATCTGGTTATCCCCTCTGGGGGCAGTTATGTCATTACACATGGCCTATTCTGGGTCTTATAATCTCCTACCAGGCCTGTTGGGTTTAGGTGGGGGCCACCCCTACGACACCCCCAAAAAGTGAGTGATAAAAAAGACATCATCTTGGGATGGGTTGTACAATAGGATATAGTGTTGGAGTTTCTCAAACTTCTCTACATACTCTATCACTGTGCTAGTTTGTTTCATGTTGATGATTTGACTTATTTGAAGCTTGTATAAATTCCTACCAAATCTCATAACCACTGTTGTACATAAGGCTTCCCACTCCTCAAAGCGTCCCTTGGCTTCAGCATTATGCAACCATAGAGCTACGTTGCTAGTGAAGTATAGCGTTGCAAATCTAGTGCGTAATCCGGGATTAATTCCAAAAACCTCAAAGTAAGTTTCACATTTCTCCTTCCACAATCTAGGATTCTCTCCATCAAACCTGGGAAATTCCAATTTGGGTCGGGATTAGTGAGGTTGTAGAGTTGTGTTTGGATATTGCATACCTGCTAGTGCTCTCCTCTTACTGGACCTCGTATCGAACACCTAAAGGGCATGAGAGGATGTTGGCATACCCAAGACTAGGGGTAGCATTGGCGATCCCACGATGCCCTTTACTTGAGCTAGGAGTTGATCTTGATTGCCGCGGGCGTTGGTTTGTAGAGTCACCTCGCTCGATGGTGACACGGTGGTTGGCGACAACGCGAGGTGGATCGCTGGTAGAGTCACCACTTCGGGCCGTCCTCGAGAGCCTTCACCCGTCCTCACACGCTCTCTACGGAGGAGCACACTTCTTCGATCTCTGACTTCATGCCATGCATATTGTCTAGGATCTGCTTCAACAACGCGTTCACCGCCTCCAACTGGCTCTCCATCGAAGCCATTGCAGTGGCCATCTTCTCCTCCCACTGATATGGCTTTTTTTGGGTCCACCGAAATGGCGACAGAGGGGGGGTGAATGTCGTTCTCTTTTAAAATCGCCCCCGAGAATTTGCACACCGATTTTTCAAACAGATGCAGAACAACGCAACTCACAGAAAATTAATTGTGCTGAAAACTGGAACGCATGCGATACTGAAAAATTCAGCATAAATCATAGATTATCCAGAAAAAATTTTAGCTGAAAATAACGCTGTTTAATCTACATGCAAAATGGAGGAAAATCAGAAAAAAGAAAAAAAAAAGGAAAAGGCACTAAAAGGAGTGGTCATGCTTGCTACGGACAAGGAAATGAGACACCACCGAATGGTAAACTTGAAGAATAAAACTACAGTGGGAGGAATGATCGGCAAACAAAAGGAATACAGAGAGGAGCCTAAAATCGGCCGAATACACAAAATAGGAGAGGAAAGGCCCTGCAGAACCGAAACTCTGGAAGGGAGATTTTGGCTGCTGAAAACAACATTTTTCAGATAAAAACTGCAGGCTGCACACTGCATTCTCAGACCGAAAAATGAGACATCCAAGAAGTCTCAACAGGGAATCCGCACAATACTTCTTTCGGAAGGATTGGACTGCTAGAAATGAGCTTTAATTGCTGAGGAATAAGAGAACGGACAACTTTAGCAAATGGACTGCAGAAAACCGAAAATGGGAACTGACTGACTGAAGAACCGAAAAACAAGAGCTATAGGAGAACTCAATCCATTGACTGCAGAGAACATTTGAAATTGAGAATTTCTTCTTTTCTATTCAAGCTAAAAGATCAAACCCATTTTCTAAATAGCATAGAGACCTTAAACCACAAGAGCAATCAACAACAACTCCTTAATTTCAGAATTGAACCAAGAACTGAAACGTACAGAGACAACACTAAAAATCAAATTACTCCCCCATCTTTGATCTTTTGGCCATGAAACTTTGAGGATATATTAGCAATAGCCATAGAACACTCCAGACCAAATTTCATTCCATCTCTCCAAAGGAATCAAGAATTCCACCAAACCCTAGAAACTCAAAAGGTAGAACAAAGGAACTCAAATGAGGAAATCCGTGATTAAATTTGGTTTGCTCTTTGGATCAACTAGCCAAATGACTTTTGAGCATCTCCCATGTCATAGCAACACATTTTGGTACTCCTCAGCAAGCAAGAACTCCAAACACAAAAATTCAAAAATCACACATAGGAGCCATCGAAGCAAGAACAGAATGAACAAAAAAAAACTTCAGATTTTCATTCATTGAATCAAAAAGAGTTCAGAGGAGTCACCATACGCATGGACATTAGAACAAGAGGAATGATTACATGGATTCAACTCTACCTATCCCTCTTCAACTCAAGAACACACTCAAGAACACATGAGGGAGGAGACACTCAGAAAGACATCGAAGGAGACACAGAGGGAACACAACTCTGCCTCCACCAACAACTCTCAACCACTAAAGCCTAAAGCCAAAGCAAACCCTAAAGCTCATTTTGACCAAAGGAAACCCTAAAAACTCTTGGAGTGCTCAAGTGGGCATGCAGCCCCTCCAACCTATTTATAGCCCTTAGCTAACGGGTCTCCGCCCCGTTACGCCAGCTAAATCCAACGGGGCCCGCTCCCGCTTGTGCAGCCTCGCGAAATTCCCGTTTCGCCCTTCTGCACCTTCCGGGAAGCTTCCGCGCTCCTTGTCTCGCACGCCTCGCAACCACCTCGAGTCCACGTCGTCTTCGACACATCCCGACCGTTCTGACCTCAGCGCTACCTGCGCCTAGTCCGGTCCACCGTGTCTCTCCACGACTTCGCCCGATGTCCTGCAGCCACACAGACAAGAAACACATCAAATAGCACCGCTCGATACATGAAAGCGTAAACAACATAAACACATCATGCTTACCCATGATGAAGTCCAAACCTGTCGAATCATTAGAATATGCATCCTAAGCTTATACGACCAAGTTTGACCAGACCGACCGAGCCCGTTGCACCACGCAACGACATGGTCCAAACCATCCAAACCAAACTCACTCTAACCAAACTATGTTCCAATTACTCATCACCAACACAGAATTTAGACCACATGATCTCTCACTTTAGGTGTAAATAAGCTCGCATACTCGTTGTCTATTCTCGTGAGATGTTATCTCATAGGAAAATGAATTATTATGTGCAGAATAGTTTACCTACGCGTTTATTTATTTTTATGAGACTTGAGCCCATGCTGTTTATTCTTGCGTGGAGTAATTTGCAGCGGTGATACAAAGGTTGCTAGCCCATAGGAAAAGGAAATAGCAGGACCAATACTATTGGCGGAAGTAACCTGGATACACTATACATTTATTGCTACGTGGATCTCCGCTATGCTACGTATCACTTAAGCTAACACAAATAAATGCTAATGGCGAAAATAACCGCCATTGTTGATTTACATTATAAAGCATGCCGGTTTCCTCATTTGCAGGCTTGCAGCGGTAAATCAAAATATAAAAGACATAAAATTACTCCAGTTAATAATTTGGTATTTTCTAATTTTAGAACACATATTTCGTTCCAATGTCACACTAAAAAATGCTTTTAAAAATCCTTTTTATGGAGGAAAAACCTTTTTTACACGTTTTTACCCCATTTCCAAATCCCAAATAGCCATAAGAACCGGTAAAGCCAGTGACTCTCACGCGGCCACCCACCCGTCCCAGCCGGTATTCAGCCGTTGGCATTCAAAAACTGCCGAAGCGGCAGACAAGGCTGCGAAACGGACGGCCCCGATCCGGCGGCTCTCCCGGTAACCATCTCCCACCGTCCAACTCGCACACCCCCTCCTCCCTCCCTCTCATCATTCGAGACACGACACGAGCTAGCGAGGGTAGGAGCAGAAGCAGTAGGGTTCGAAACTTTCTCGCCTCCAAAATTTGAAACCTCCGAGGCGAACGCGAAGCGAAGGCGTCGTCTCCTCCTGGGTCTCGCGGTTGGATTGGAGCGGAGGGCCTGCAGGATTGGATGCTGCGCGGGGCGGCTGGGTCGGCGGAGGTTCTCGCCGCTCGCGTCGGCTCCGCCGGGACGGTGAGATCTCGCAGTTTTTTTTTTGAGAAATTTGGTGGTGGATTGGGGGGATTAGGGTTTTCGTTGCTCCCGAGTAGAGCGTGAATTCGTTTGCTGCTCGCTCGCCGGGGGTGCGGATGGGTTGACGGGATGGTGAGATCTCGGGTTTTCGTTTATTCTGGATGGTGAGATCACCGGTAAGGTAGGTTTTCTCGCGCTGTTTGATCGCGTGAGATGCGGGTGGCGGCGGCTGCTTGGGCCGGCGGTGAGATCTTTCGGCGTAGAGCTCGGAGAACTAGGGATTTGTTGGTGCTCCAGTTCCTACTTTGGAGTCACATTTGGTTCAGATTTGGGTAAAATCAGGGTCAAACGCTTAGATGCCTTCGTTTCTCAGTGCTGCGAAGGCAGCGTGCACGAATGGAGGGGCGGGGGGCAATGAATTGAAGTGAGAGATTAGTTTGTTGAGGGATTGCATGAGGAGAATGGTGGATTTGGATTATGAGTTTTTGTCTAGATGATTATTCAATTTGTGCTGTTATATTAGTGCTAAACCCAAAATAGGATAATAAACTTAATCATTTGTCAATGAAATGTTCGTATGAAGGTAGCCAATTTCCTCTATTGGTCAACTAATGCTCTAAAATGCATTCCAAAATGATGCTATTGTTACTTGTTGAAATGATCTTGGTTCCATTCGTTCTATTGCAGCCTATGATCGTTTCTTCGTTGAAGCAACTCCTCAAAGGCCTCATTGGCTTGACAGTATAATGATTCTTATACCCCTCCGAGGCTTCTGCTATACAGGGATTGAGCATTCGGTCTTCACTCGTGATGACAAGCGATAAAGGAAAGGCTTCAAAGAACGGTGGACAGGCTTCTGGAACTTCGTCAGCTCCTCATGAAGGGGAAGTCAGCGATGAGCCACAGAAGCGACGGTCGCTCAATGGGTAAAACACTAAGAGCTCTTCACATAAACATGCTAATTGTAGGTTATGATCCTAAATTTTCTTATTGTTCTCTACTCTTGTACTTTTAGGAGGACTACTGGTCCAACACGGCGTTCGACCAAAGGAAATTGGACCCCTGAAGAGGTATAACATACCAGTCTCATTTTGTGTTTTTGTTGGCAAAGGGCTATTTACTGTACGTACAAGTTGTTGAATGGTGACTAATCATCTGATCTTATGTATTGTTAAGAATGATCGACTGTAAAATACGTGTTGTGTTTATGGACATCTCTTTCCTGAATCCTGAGATAGATAATAATGGAAAAAATTGATTTTGCTTTGTAAAAGCATTCGATGCAACATTCTGGCCCTTGTGTGGAGGCTTGAGTTGGCTCATTTGGCCGTTTAGTCCCACATTTGATGTTGAATGTGAGAATTGCTAGAATATAAACCCAACGGAGGCACACACAACCACTTGGGTTAACCCATATCTGAGACCAAGGTTCCAAAAACCGGAACGGAAGAAATCCCGGTCGGTGGCCGGTAACGGTAACCGGACGGTTACCGGAAAAACCGGTCACAATTTGAAAATCAAAATTTGAATTTTGAGATATTTTGAAACCAGTAACCGGAAAAACCGGACGGTAACTGGAAAACCCGGAAAAAACCGGTCAAAATTTGAAAATCAAAAATTGTTTTTTCGGTTACCGGTCGCCACCGGTAAAAACGGTAACCAGCGGTTACCGGCCGGTAACTGCCGGGATTTTGAACCCTGTCTGAGACAAATCATACATTTCAATGTCTTATACCATGGGATTTCCTGGTTCCTTCTGTCATGTACTCATGTGCATTTCTGTTTTAATGCTATGCTTGTTATGTAACCAGCAGTGTTTTGGTCATATTTTGTATACCCCTCTTAGTGCCTCATTGACATGTGGGCTTGGACCTATTTTATCAGGCTCACAATGCAAAATTTCAAAAATTTTCAGTGGCACATACGACAGTTTCTTGCTTAGTCTATTTTTTTACTGATGATATTTAACAATGAGCACGTGTGCTATTCAAATGTAGGATGCTATATTGTCCAGAGCTGTTCAGACTTACAAAGGAAAAAATTGGAAAAAGATAGGTACTTTCTATGGATTGATGCATACATGTGGAAAATTATGCAGTAATTCTATTCGCTTGCTCTTTGTCATAGTACTTTTATGGTGTCCTCTTAACTGTCATCTTTTACTTTTCTTAAACTTCTCTATCGCTGTTCCCGTCTGTTGAAGTATATAAACATAAATAGTCATCTAAAATCCATGTCCATAATATCTTAAGGTTTTTTTTAGGGGAAAGCCCTACTGCATATAAAAGATTAAGCCAAAAGAATGGGCATGGGGGTATGAACCCAAAAAAATGTTAGACGAACATATCTTCCCCAATAAGCTAGTTAGCCAGCTTTTCCCCCCCTATATCATGTTTCTAAGGCAGTCTATGTGCATTTTTTAAAACGTTTTAATATCTATCTAACACTGCATTTTATACCATGATGCTAGCCTGCTTTGATTATTCTATTCTTTTGTGCACGACTGCACGTTTTCTTTATGATTACAGACATTGCCTTGTTTGATTTACTTATGCTTTCACTCGTGCTTCTCTACCATTTGTTTTCCTTTCCTGTTAATGAGAACCCCTCCCTGCATCTTGTCATAAGTCCAGGCTTTGACAAAATTATTTTTACTTTTCCAGCGGAATGTTTTCCCGATAGAACCGATGTACAATGCTTGCATAGATGGCAAAAGGTTCTAAATCCTGAATTGGTCAAAGGGCCATGGTCCAAAGAAGTGAGCACCCTATTTAATTTGTTTGCATTTTCTGGTTCATATTTTTTAAATAATATAGATTATGCATCTCATATGTCCACCTCAATCTATTATTTCGCTTTTTTAGGAAGACGAAATCATTACCCAGATGGTAAATAAATATGGGCCAAAAAAATGGTCAACCATCGCTCAAGCTTTGCCAGGACGCATAGGAAAGCAATGTCGGGAACGGTATGGCGAAAAGTATCTCCTTTATTTCATCAAGCTTGCACCTAAGAAAAGTTTTATCACTTTGCCACTATAGTCTATGTGACTTAATGTTGAATTACTGTATGTCAACAGTAAGCTTATGCAGTGTTGCGTTGCCCTCGTTCTTTTGCACATGAGTATTGTAATTTTTTTGAAGGCACAAGAGTGTTGTAATTAACTGTTTATTTAGATCTTGAATTCTTCATGTGGATGGTAGTATGATATGCAGTTATTCTATGTCTTCCCGAAAAACACACACAATAAGCTCATGCTTAATAATCACTAATGTAAGGTTTGATTTTTGCAAGACCACAAATTGTTACTTTGCCTGTTTCCGTGATCCCTATGATTCTACTGTTAATTGGTATGTGAAATTGTGGATAAAAATGCTTTATTAAATAACTACAAAAGTACAATTTCAGAAGGTTATGTGGATAAAATGTCAAAATACCCTTGCCTAGTAGTGCCAGCATTTCTTGGTGCTGCTAGCTGGCAATACTAGAATCTGGGAGAGCTGATGTTGTAATTCTATATTCACTAGCCTTTGGGTAAAGCCAGGAACAGCAGCAGCGATGTTACTAAACTATCGACCTTTTTGAGCTTTTCTTTAACATATTATAACTATTGGATTTTTTACTATTTTATTATTTAGTAAAAGAATTTTTGTGGAGCTCAACAGAGTAGCAAACAAAATACACACTACTGCGTTTATACGCTAACAACAGCTGCTGGGAGTTTCGTCTAGTCCATTGTTCTGCATGAACACAGGTTTTCTTTTGAGATGGTTTCGCCATACATGCGGTAGATGTATATTGATGGTTGACAAGGTTGTTATTGAAGTTTTGATATTTTAACAAAGCAATCTTTTGTTAAATAAGTCAAATTTGATTATTTTAAATTTTAAATATGCATGTGCATTAGCTTTAATTGATTGCCATCACTATGGATGCTTTAATGATGGACTATCTTATCTGTATTTAGGTGGTACAATCATCTTAACCCTGGCATAAATAAGGAGGCATGGACACAAGAAGAGGAAATTACTCTCATACATGCTCATCGAATGTGTGGAAATAAATGGGCTGAACTGACAAAATTTTTACCTGGAAGGTAACTACAGTTCTTTTTCTTTTTTTACTTGCGAGCTGCTGGTAAATCTTTATGTATGATGTCATGATGACTCCTATCCTGTGGAAACACTCCCTTTTCTTTTCATTCCAGGTTATATTTCATCCTGATAAATTCCCAAGCTGTTTAATTCAACATCTTTCCCCCACTTCCTATTAGACATCATTTGGAAACTATGGTTTTATACTTAGGGAATGAAGGTAAGCCCAAAATAAAAGTATGAAACTTAATCGTTTTGCTTTTGGAGAATGGAATGAGGACATGAGTTCCATTAAAATGTGGAACAGTTGCCACTTTAATAGCTCTCCTTTATTTTCCATAAACAAAATTTGAAATTAATGTATGTTCTTTTCAATCAAGTAATAAAGGTGAAATTTTTACAGTAAGCAAAGAGAATGTGCAATGAACTAGCTATGCTTTACTGCCATTTTGTCAAAAACTTTGGAGTGTAACATCCTTGCCTTCTCTCACTGTTTACGACCAAATGTACCTGTGCTGTAAGTTATAAACTTACTGCAGCACAACTTATTGTTAAACAAATAATGGCCTCTTTTAGACTACTGAAATGATTGAGCTTGTAAATTTCTATTTCCCCTACCAGGACAGACAATGCAATTAAAAATCACTGGAACAGTTCAGTAAAGAAGAAAGTTGATTCATACATGTCATCAGGTTTGCTTGCTCAAGCCTCGTGCCTCCCACTTATTGAATACCCTGTGCATTGTAATTCCTCATCAGCGATGACTCAACAAAACAGTGAAGATAATGGTTCCAATGCTGTTCGGGAGGTAGAAGATTCATCAGGATGTAGTCAATCATCATTGGCCAAGGTTTCTTGCTCCCAAGTGCAGAATGCTAATGTGACCTTGGGCTGCGGTTTACATGTAAATGTGGACACCAACAAAAAAGAAGCACAGGACTCTCACTCTTCTATGTTTCAGGAAGCATGCTATACTTCCACAGAGGCTGTTGCATCTGCTTTGCCGGAGGTGCATTACCATGTTCCCTCCTCTAACTTCGATCCAGATAAACTCTTGCAACAGGAGTTTGCTCAAAGAATGAATTTGCAGATGGGTATAGATGAAGTACCCGGTAATTCTATATTTGCAGACAACCAGACTCTTTGTAGTACAGCGAATCATGAAAGATTTTTGGTACCATATGATGCAGCACCAGTGATGCCTATCTCTATGTTACCAAGTGTTTCTGGAGCTGATAAAAAACTGCATTTCATGTCCGAAGCTGACTTCTACAGTCCTAATTGGCAAGATATTTCCTTACAGAGTCTACTTTCTGGACCTGATGCAGTTGATGCTGATTCTTTTTCAAGACTAAATCACCAGCCAGATGCATATTCCTCTAAAGCGGACACCAATTTTTTGACACCACCGTACCCATTACATACATCATATCCATCCACTTTTATGGGTACTGCGTATGGCCAGAGTCCACTGGTGTCAGTACCACCATCTCATATCTGTTCAAATGGTTTGTCTGATGCACCGGATAATACATCAGAGCCAAGAGAAATGCCAGTTTCTCAGGCAGAGACGGTCATATACAGAACCAATTCTTTTGGTGATTCTGAGCAGTCTGCTAACCCTGGCAATAGTGATGGCGGACATGGGGCTTCTGCAATGATGGAAAGCATACCAGAATGCGGGGAACAACAGTTGACTGATGCTGAAGAACCTGTGGCCAATACAGCAAAAGAAACATCATTGACACAGAGTGAGGCTGCATCAGATGAAAAGCAGGATGAGGGAGCCCTATTCTATGAACCTCCTCGCTTTCCAAGCTTGGATGTTCCATTTGTCAGTTGTGATCTTGTAACTTCTGGTGATCTCCAAGAATATAGTCCCCTTGGCATTCGACAGTTGATGCGATCATCGATGAATGTAACCACTCCATTGAGATTGTGGGGCTCCCCTACTCATGATGAAAGTCCTGATGTTGTGCTCAAAGGTGCTGCCAAAATCTTCATATGCACACCATCAATACTGAAGAAACGACAGAGAGATCTCTTGTCTCCTATTCCAGATAAAAGAATTGAGAAGAAATCTGGGACTGAAAAGGATCGTGGGGTGTCAGACACATCCTCCATCAGTACTCAAACATGTTGCATGAATGCCACTATAAATGAGGCAATTGTTACTGAATCAGTTTTTTGTACTGAAAGATCTGCTTCTTCTAAATCTCTGGAGAAGAAACTTGAGTTCTCTGACGAAAACAAGGAAAACTTGGGTGAAACAACTGAACAGGCGAAAGATGTACAAAATGCAGGGAATGACGAACCTGTGGATAAGCAGGCAAGAGGGGAACAATGTTCTTCTACAAATATAGTTAATACCAACGATGATCCGACAGAAAATTTAGTAAGTACCTTCAAATCAATTCTTCAATGATACTTAACCAGTTTGGTAGTATCACATTTCTTATAGAAGAAAAAGATAGCTGTTGTGGCGGACCTGACCGAGGCGGAGAAGTGGCGGAGGCGGCCCTTGAGATGGCGGATCTGGACGGTGCCGCCGCACCGGTCAGGTGGAGAGAGAGAAGAGCGGCCGAGAGGGGAGAGGCACGGCGCCGGCGTGGAGAGAGGGAGTGGAGAGAGTGATCGCTCGGGGCTAGCGCTTTGCAATGCTCCGTTGTTTCGGTTTCAGCTTCTAGTTTCTGGTGTATTTTTCACTATTTATAAATTTCATTTTTTCTAAACTTTTAATTTATTTTGAGCTTTTTTGCCAGTTCTTTTTTCTCGTATTCGTTTGCGTTGTCCATGATAAGCTAGCATATTTTTTCTATTTTTAAAATTTTTTAAACTTAATTATGTCAAATAAGCCACCTTTAGCTATAATGAAATTTCAACCATAAGCCACATCTTTTCACAACCGAGCGGGGGATGCCATATTGGAATGGAGCTCCTGATCTATTCCATAGCCCAAAGAGCATAAATATACAAATAGTATATCAGGAAAATATACAAAGAGAACCCTATACAAGAGACTATTAACAAGCATATATACTCCTACTCAAGGATAAAAAAACCGTTACCGGGGCGAATCCCGGCCGCCGGGCGGTACCGGTAACCGGTAATCCCGGTATAAAATCGGATGAAATTTAGCAAACGCTTTTTTTTGTCGGGGCGGGAGGCGGCCGGTAACCGGCCGGTTACCGATTTTACCGGTGAGAAAAACCGAAAAAACCGGTGGAATGAGTTCTTGCTGCTGCTCCCTGCTGCTCCTGATGCTTTCTTGCTGCTCTAGACACACAATAATGCAATGCACATGCAGCCAACTACCTTTTCTCCCCCCCTCACATGCAGAAAACAAAATACTTCACATGCAAATGACAAAAAGTGTACCTCATCATGTTTGAATGGGCTCCACATGTCCCTAACTGGTTGCTGAAGCATCCAATGAAAACTGGAACCATTTTCAACAGCTACATTTTCAAAATTTTCAAATTTTACTACCGGCCGGTTTTTTCTTCTCGCTCTCCGCCGGGATTTCCGGTTACCGGCGGTTACCGGCCGGTAACCGCCGGTAATCCGAACACTGCTCCTACTCTTAACGGTTATTGAGTTGTGCCAATTGCAGCGGGTCCAGTAACTCCAGTAAATTTAGCTTTATGCATTTTCAAGTAAATGGATTCAGAGTAGCAAGTACTTTAATGATGTTGTCATGGATGGCATATGTGGGATTGGACAGACTGGGGCAAAATGGCGATAAGTTTTTCCCTTGATACTGTTCTTACACATATTATTGTTTGATGCAGCAACTTGCAGGTATTCTTGTTGAGCACAACGGCTATGACACCCCTGATCATCGTGCAAATGCCATAAATCAGAAAATTAACACAAATCCTGAATCTTTATCGGCCTGTAAGGAAGGAATCTGTGCTAAATCAAGGCCCATGGAACTTATTGTTGAGAAATCTTCACCATGCATCAATGTGGATTATGAATATGTGAACATGTAAGATTTCACACTAGTCACATATTTCTTGTTGATTTCATACCAGTTTCTTTTGTTTGTTAATCAGCTCAGACTGTGAAAATTAAGTTGCAGCAGGCTTTATAGCTCAGATTGGTGAACGGTGATTTCCTCCTCATCCTTGTTATAGGCATGGGCCTTGGGCCAGTCGGGTTATTATTAGGAATTAGATATTGGTTTCTATTCAAGTTAGAGATTAGTTTCCTTGTGTTAGAGATATAATTAGAGATATGATATTAGTTACTATATCTGTTAGAGATATGATTGGGATTAGATTCCATCTGTTAGGGGGAGTCGTCTATATAAGAGGGCTACCACATGCTATTGTAATGAAGCAGAGTAATAACAAAGTCTTCCTAGTCTATAGTCTCTCCTCTCTCCCTACGCCGACGCCATCCGGCCATCTTCTTGGTGGTGTTTACCCGTTATGAACTAAGGTTCATAACAACTTGGTATCAGAGCCGTCGATCCCTTCTCACGACTTCTGCTACCATGGTTTCTGTGACTCCCAGCTCAGATTCTAGGGACAACGCCTCCTCCATGAGAGCCATGTTCAAAGCAATTCGAGAGCAGATGGCTGGGATCGTGCAACAGTATGCCGAGATGAACTCCCAGATTGCAGATTTGACGCGGCAGAACGTCGCAACCAACGCCAAGATTGCAGCACTTGTATCCAGGAGGAGTTTAGCTGCCGGCAACACCCCACCGCAAACATCAGCTCCAAGTCAGGAGAATTCCACGGCCGCAGCATCTTCTCCACCCCCGCCACAGTTGCTCCTCCGGCCGGCTGCTCCAACCCCGCCCGAGCCGCCACCGTCGCCCGGGCCGTCCGCGTCGTCGCCGCCGCCGAAGTCTGCCTCGCGTCATCTTCATCTGGCGGAGAAGCCGTCGAAGCCGATAATCACTCCAGCACGGGCGCCGCTGGTCCCGAAGCCGCGCCTCCCCGTGCGGCCGGCGCCCGCTTCCACGCCCTACCCCTCGCAGCCGCCGCTGGTTCCGCAGCACTGCGGGTTGCCGCCGCCAGACCCGGCCGTGGACAGATCCGTCGTCACCCGGGCCGCCGCCGCCCGAGCCACCGTCCGATCCGGCCGGTCCGTCTCCGCCGAACCACTGCCGTCGCAGCCCGGGCCTCTTCCGCCTGTTCGCAGCAGCCGCCGCCGCCGCAGCCGCTCCTCCCGCCGGCCGCGCCGTCTCCGCCTCCTCACAAGCCGTCGCTCCGCCTCCACCCGTATCGCAGCCGCCGCCGCCGGTCCGCTTCAGCCCGCGAACCGCCGCCGGCGAGGGCCGCCCAGAGCCGCCGCCGCTCTTCGCCGCCGCCGATCGCCGTGGTCGCCCGGAACCGCCGCCTTTTCAGCCGCCGCTCTCTCTGTTTCTTTCCAAGTGAGCACGAGCAGAGAGATAGCTGGTTTTGTAAACGGGTGACCGAACGGGAAAAAAATCTGACCGGAGTAAAAAAAATCCAAAAAAAAAATTCAAAAAAAATCAGAGAAAAGAGCTTATTTTGCAGGCATTATATACCGAAGGCGCTACACTTCGTCGCCTTGTTCCGTTTGGATTTGGCCGGTCGTCTCCATCCGTTGCAGCACCCCGCCACCGTTCGTCTTCTACATCGGCGTCGAAGGTCTTCCATTGGCCGCGTCTAGCAACTCGAGGACGAGCTGCATGTCCGGGAGGGGTGTAGTGTTATAGGCATGGGCTTTGGGCTAGTCGGGTTATTATTAGGAATTAGATATTGGTTTCTATTCAAGTTAGAGATTAGTTTCCTTGTGTTAGAAATATAATTAGAGATATGATATTAGTTACTATATCTGTTAGAGATATGATTGGGATTAGATTCCATTTGTTAGGGGGAGCTGTCTATATAAGAGGGCTACCGCATGCTATTGTAATGAAGCAGCGTAATAACAAAGTCTTTCTAGTCTATAGTCTCTCCTCTCTCCCTACGCCGACGCCATCCGGCCATCTTCTTGGTGGTGTTTACCCGTTATGAACTAAGGTTCATAACAATCCCTGCATACTTCTGTAGAGTTGTGAAGTCCACTAAACCTAAATTTAGAAACTGGGAGCTGGCAAGTTGTAATTGCATGGTCAGCTTTGTTCATAGGTCGAAAACTTCATTTGCCTGAAGATTTACCTAGATACTTAATCTACTATTATATTTACAAACTTAATTATAATTCGTATCTATGATTATGAAATCTGAAAATCCTTCAAGTGCTGCCATCTTATGAGATTTTGATTTATTTAGACTAAAATGATCACAAGTCATTTAATTACTGACTTGCCTACTGGAAGTTTGGAATTAGAATCTGCTATTGGATTTCAAACGTCGAAGAACACATGGATCTTACTAATGAAGTATGCATTTAAGATAAATACGGACTTGGAGTTTACATAGACACATCCATTTCTGTATTCCACAACTAGTAAAGTCTGAAGAAATTGTCATTTGGACCTTTGTTCTTTTCGTTTATTTGTTATTCTGAAACATTGCTCTTGATAGATTGGCTGATACCCCTGGTGTCAAAAGAGGACTAGAATCTCCTTCGGCTTGGAAGTCCCCTTGGTTCATAGATATGCAATTTCAGGTACATTTAGCTCTTCTTTTCATTTTATATTCTTACAGACATTTTGTTTCATATATAGATCAAGTTTTTGAAATCAGCATATAATTTGGTGGACTTTATTCTTAATCTAAAGTCGCATCAAGAGGGCTGGAAATCATTTTCTTATATTTCTTACTTTTGAGTTTGCATGAGAAGCATTTTTCGTCATGTATTACTCGTTCTGTCATGGACTGCTACTTGTGAGTACTGTTTCTTTCTTTTGGTTGACATCTTTACTTGTGCCATATGTTCCTCCCAGGGCTCATACTTCGTCAGCCCAGCAGATAGAACTTATGACGCGTTAGGATTGGTGAAGCAGATAAATGTGCACAGTGCTGCTGCTTTGGCGGAAGCCCGTGAGGTACTGGCGAGTGGCAACCTATTTGACAACAGAAACTCCGACAAGGAAAACAAGGAAAATACAGTTGCCGAGAAGGAACCAGGAACGAGCAAATTGCAAACTGAAGTCATGGTGTGTAGTTATCAACCCCTTAATTTAGTATTTTGGTGATAGTGAAATCAAAGTTCGTAGGAGACCCTAATTTAATTCTTTTTGCCATTTTTTATGGTTCCCCTTACACTAATTTGCTTATATATATACTGCAATCACAAATCTTCGTCTGGGAAAGTGGTGGTTACTGTGATAGTTAATAGTTTTGATCGATTATGAATGAACTAAGTTGAGAATTGATTACAACCATTACTCTATATGATATCGTTTGATCTGTAATGTCATCAATAATTCTAATGCCAATTAATATTGCAGGCCGAGGCAAGAGTCCTTGATTTCAACGAATGTGCCACCCCTGTAAGGACTGCAGACAATAAACTCGGCAAGAGCATGGAAAGATCTGTGAGCTCACCCATTCCTTCCTCCCACCCCTTGAAAAATTTCCGATAGGTAGGCTTTTGAGGAAGGAGAAAATAATATGCTTTGATAATACATTACCAGTGTGTGCATGCCTGTTCCTAGCTATTAATGACCATCGGTCTTATTCATTACTTCCATTACCTTGTATATTTTGTGTTGTGGCTGCTATTCGGTATATAATTTCAGCCCAGAAACTAGCTTCCAAAAGGCAGCGGGACCCGTGGACTGTTGAAACCTGTATTGTTTAATTTAAATTTATTATTGGTTAACATTGCACATTTCAGGCTTCTTGGCATTTGATCGAAAGCGCCTTACAAGCTGCTTTCACTGCCTCCGCATACATGCTGGGTGCAAACTCCAGACCGGTCTGCTAAGCCGGGCAGTGCTGAGCTGGCCTACTTGTATTGCCTTACCTTTTTTTGGTGTAATAGCTCGGATTCAGTTTGGTATTATGTAAAGTTATGTTTAGACACAATATTTATGCATAGTTTCGTCCACCCATATTTGCATGTCATCCTAGACATGACAACACTCCCGAAATTACAGTTTATCTTTTTGTTCGACCGAAATTGAGTGTACTTGGTAGTGGAGGCATTACTCTAATCTGAATCTGCTCCCAAGCCCCACCACATGTACCAGACTGTGCATCAGCATCACCGAAACTCGCAGTGCGCTAGTTCTTCTCATGTGTCCTGCCCAAGCCTGTAAATTTTCCACACTTGCCGTGCAGGGGCAACAATAGGCACTTCACGAAAGAAAACCTAGATCTCGCATACGACAGAGGCTACTAGATCTGCACCGCGCGTAAAATCTTTCATTTAATCATAGTAACCAGAACAAGTCGATAACGAAACGTACACTACGATACACAGCAGAGGGTCCTCAGGATGTTTCTTTGCCTCAAAACTAGTTCAATGGCTTTACTTTACTACGTTCTAAATAAATTGCACTGTCCTAGCACGTCGAGTGATCATCGTGCTCGGTTTGCTTTATGCCCTCGGCTCCACCGTTGCGCTTCCGCCCTAGCCGGTGTCGGCGCATCGCACTTCCGCTCATATGTTGCTACGGATAAAAGAAATCACATCATCTGTATTGTTATGGATAATAAAACCATATTACCCAATACATTGATCCGTCCTCCCCGGGCTTGGACTGTGCCTCGCTATCGCCTCCGCCACAATGCAAGACTAAGGTGTGTCTCGAACGTCTTCATCACCATGCTCGGTCTACACCACTCCATTGGTTATTTCTTTTAAATAGTAGAGATATAAAAGAAACAATATAGATAGGATGCGCTATGCTATGCCCGTGCAGTCCCTTGCAAGATAAGAGGTCCATAAAAATGCTAGCATGAAGCGATTGTTAATTTAGCGAGGTGCCATTCTAATTATGGCTTCATGGCCGTTTTTAGTTATAAAGGACCACATGGGAAGGTCCAGAATAATATTATGATGAACCATTGCAAGTTTTGTGGAGTGATCAAATAGTTTTTTTTTTGCAAAGATTGTATTTGGTTTGGACTGACTTCTGGAAGTCCCAGAAAACTCAAAAGTACCGCAGGGTGGTAGTACCACAGGTGTTTATGTGGTAGTACCTACGAACAGCGGTATATTTTTTCTAGAGAGGTCCAACTGAGGATTTCAAAGTGCGATAGCACTGGTTTGAGGAGCGGTAGTACCGCAGTGTGGTAGTACCGGCATGGTAAGTGTGGTACTACCGATCTTCCCAGAAAAATAGGGTTTTGGGATTTGAGTTATGGATTGAGTTTAAATGACCTGGGTCATTGGATTAAGGTTGTATGATACATGCCTTGACTAATGTAGGTCAAGTTGTGAAGAATTTGTGTCTGAAAATGATTTCTTTGTCTTTGGATATGCAAGGTCGTTTGGAGTCAATTGTGGTCAACCACGATGATTGGGGCTAAGCTCATGGAGGAGTTGAAGCCCAAAACGATCAAGAATGTCAGGTGAGATGATGAGCTCAAGTATGGCATGAGAAAGGAAGGAAATATTGAAGGCGAGTTTGAACGGCGGGATGGCGTCATGTGGCTTGCACGGGCCAATTGAGCCGTGGTTCAGTGGAAACGGGATGGGAGAGACTTCGCGACGCGTGGCAAACTAGTGGTGTACCTACACGTGGCAAGCATGGTGATTGTTTGCAGTGATTGGGGATGACTGGGTGAAGGAAGGGTATTTTAGTAGTTTGACTAAAATACCGAAAACCATCTTCGATCAAAACCGCGAGGAGATTAGCCCTTACCTTCCAGTTCTTCTAGAGCTTGTGGCTTTGCTTTGATCTAGACAGCTCATGAGGTAGAGGCCACTTCTTTTTTTCTCATCAAGGACCTCCTCTGACACATTTAGCGTCATCATCCTCTTGAGCAGATCATAGGAGATTTTCTTGAGCATGTCACGCGCTCAAAGTCTGGCTTATCTCACTTCTCTATACATTCTGCGTTTATCACCTCTTTTGAGCCTAAGGATATCCATCATGCATTTTCTGATGAATCTTGGGTCAATGCCATGCATGAGAAATTAGAAAATATTGAGAGGAACAAGGTATAGTCATTTGTTGAGCCCCCTAGTGGTCATAATGTTATAGGAATCAAGTGGGTCTTCAAGAATAAGCAAAGTAAGGATGGGATAGTCATTTGAAATAAGGTTAGATTGGTAGCTCAGAGTTTCTCTCAGGTTGAGGGTTTAGACATTGAGGAGACATTTGCCTCTGTAGCTAGGTTAGAGGCCATTAGGATTCTGCTTGTATTCGCAGCGTCTAAGGGCTTCAAGCTGTATCGTATGGATATCAAGAGTGCATTCCTCAATAGGTATATTTAGGAAGAGGTCCATGTTAGACAACCTCCAAGTTTCGAGAACCCAAATACCCAAACCATATCTTCAAGCTTTCCAAAACTTTGTATGGACTTAAGCAAGCCTCTAGAGCTTGGTATGAGAGACTTATGTCCTGTATGTTGAGTCATAAGTTTGAGATGGGTAAGGTTGACAAGACCTTGTTCATTCGCAGGCATGACAATGATCTTCTGCTCATCCAGATTTATGTTAATGATATTATCTTTGGTGGCTCTTCTCATGCTCTTGTTTCCTAGTTTTCTAATGTCATGATACAGAGTTTTGAGATGAGTATGATAGGTGAGTTGAGCTTCTTGCTTGGCTTCCAGATCAAGCAGACTTAGGAGAGTACCTTATTGCATCAAGGTAAGTACACTTAAGATCTATTGAGATGCTTCAGCATGAGTGATGGCAAGCTGGTGTCAACTCCAATGACGACCTCAATTACACTTGAACCGGATGAGGATGACGAGCCTGTAGATCAGAAGGAGTACCGCAGCATGATTTGACTCCTTCTAGTACCTCACTGCTTCGATTTTAGGCTTCTTCTCGCGCTTCTCACCGTCAGGCGGTGATGCACATCTTCAGGTACCTTCGAGCTAATCTAGACTATGCTGTCTGTCCCCCTGTCTGTCCCTTAGAGCCTACTCCAACATAGACTTTGCTGGCTGTAGGATAGATAGGAAGAGTACTTCTAACACTTACCAATTATTAGCATTTCTCTTGTCTCTTGGTCTTTTAGGAAGCAGTCTAATATTGCATAGTCCACCGTAGAGGCCAAATATGTTGTAGCTGCTAGTTGCTGTAGTCAGGTGCTTTGGATAAATTCAACCTTACAGGACTTGGGTTAGCCTTAGATAGTGGTCCTCTTTTCTGTGATAACACTTCTATCATTAACATTACCACGAACCTAGTGAAGCACTCCAGGACCAAGCACATAGATATCATATATCATTTCCTCAGAGACAATGTGGAAAAGGGTGACATAGTACTTCTGTTTGTGGAGAGTGACCGCCAGTTGTCTGACATTTTTACCAAAACTTTACATAACTCGAGGTTCATGACCTTGCGGGGAGAGCTTAGGGTGATCTGTCCTTATAGCTTAATCTGAGGGGAGCATCATGTACTTTCTGTATTATATGTACATTTTTCATTCTGTTGCACTTTATTTATTGGGTGTATTTGGGTTAGTCTTTCTAGCATATACTAGAATGATTCTTATTCTCAACTAGTTAGACTTCTTTCTCTCATCTTGTGATCCTAGGATGCTACTTGTTAGTTGTTTATCTTCTCACTAGATTGAGTTCACTCACTTCTTTTAGGTCTAGTAAGGGTTGGGACCCCTTGGGTAGACAAGGAACGTGTTTACTCTCTTGTGTTTTAGATGACCAACTAATAATCCTAGAGTCATATGGGGTAGATAAGAGCGAGTCTGAGCCATAGTAATAATTATGTCTTATTTATGCTTTAAGAACTATCATTTTTTCGTTTTTTCAAGATTTTTCTCTTGTGATTTTTTGCTTTCGTTCAAAAAGAGTTCATTTGATATTTTCTTGAGCTTAATACTAACATAAGTCAACTTGAACTAAATTGCTTCTAAAACTGACTTACTTGCTGAGGGAGAGCTGGAATCTTTAGGTCATCATATTTAAATTCAGTAATATGCATTATTATATAAATACATGGAGCCCTGATTATTATCCTTGTGTGACATGACAAAACTGCTTTACATCTTACCATGACTTGTGCTAGATTGCTAGATTTATTATGACCTTCTATGTGTAGCTTAGCTCTTGCCATGCTAGCTCATTTAAATATGACAAACTTGAATTAAATCATGTTTTGATCTAATGAATTTTCTTATAAGTCATGCCATGTTAAATAAGCTAAGTTGAGTCTTAAATCTGCATTGAGCTTTAGATTGAGCTATGCTAGTTCATTATTGAAGCATGAGTTAGTGTTAGCCTTTTGTTTTTGAACTAAATTAAGAAAATGAAAAAAGATCTCTTTTGTGTTAAAAACTGATCTCATCAATTCTTTCTTATGACATAGTTTGTCATTGCACTAGGTATAAACTCAGGAGGAGTTTTAGACGACCAAAATCACTTTCTTAAGCTTCTTGCTTAGGGTGTTGCATAAGGCTTGAGATCTAGCACATGCCTGAGAAAACAAAATTTTTGTAAAAAATAGTTTCATCTAAACCAAAAATGAGTTCAAAATCTTCCAAATGTGCTAAATTTATTCAACTACAAGTAATATCAAGTGCTTGAACAAAATATTTCATTCTTGAACTTGTAGCACCCTAAATTGACTAAATGGTGGCTTCTTGATTTTATTTAGCATATTGACATGGTCTGACTCATTATTTGGATACTCTTGGCTATATTATGAATGTGAGCAACAGACAAGTTAAAAATCCATTTAAATTTAGATCATTGCTTATATGACTTTAGCTTGGCTATACATATTTTGTTATGATTTAGATAACACTTTCACTTTTTATGGTTTGGTGTAATACCCAGAAAGTCATTTTGGATAATATTCAGAAAGTCATTTTGGATCATCTTCATGGCTCCTAAATACTAAAAATGAATAAATTGCAACCATTTTAATTCATTCATGCTCTATCTTCTTCCATACATCTTGATGATTTCAATTTTAAAGAGGGAGAAAGATCGTAAAAATGCCCATCTAGAGCGTGATTTGAAGATTTCATGCAAAAACTTGATTATTGGAGCCTTTTTTACTGTGATTTTCGATCACTTCTCACCATGACTAAGGTCACATCGAACACTTATTCTTTATTATGGACTTAGAGTGAGATTTTCCAACACTTTTGGTAGATATGGGGTTTTTGTGGAAAATTATGATTCTTAGTAACTTCTATCTATCTATGTCTCAAATGGTCATATTTAGCTCTTTGCAATCTTGTTTTGACCATTTGGTGCTCTCTTTGCAAAATTCCCCTTTCCTTTTCTAAAACTACCTCCAATTTATATTTTTGAAAAAAATTGCCAATGGGTTTATTAAGTGGGAGACTGAAGGACCATGTGGGAAGGTCCATGATATTGTTGTGATGAATCATTGCAAGTTTTGTGGAGTGATTAAATGGTTTTGCAAAGATTGCATTTGGTTTGGACTGAATTCTGGAAGTCTCAGAAAACTCAGAAGTACCATAGGTATAAGCGCGGTCGTGCCACAGGGCGGTAGTATCGCAGGCATTTGTGTGGTAGTACCAACAAAGCGGCAGTATGTTTTTTCTAGAGAGATCCAACTGAGGATCTCAAGATTGTAGTACCGATTTAAGGAGTGGTAGTACCGTAGTACGGTAGTATCGGCATGGTAAGTGCGGTACTATCCATCTTCCCAGAAAAATGGGGTTTTGGGATTTAAGTCATGGATTGAATTGGGATGACCTGGGTCATTGGATTAAGGTTGCATGATGCATGTCTTGACTAATGTAGGTCAAGTTATGAATAACTTGTGCTTGAAAATGATTTCTTTATCTTGGATGTGCAGGGTCGCTTGGAGTCAACTGTAGTCAACGGCGATGATCGGGGCTAGGCTCATCGAGAAGTTGAGGCCCAGAATGATCGAGAATGCCGGGTGAGACGATGAGCTCAAGCATGGCGCGAGAAAGTCAGAAAATATTGAAGGCGAGTTCGAACAGCCGGATGGGGCCATGTGGCTTGCATGGGCTAAGTGAGTTGTGGTTCGGTGAAACCGGGATGGGAGAGACTTGGCGACGCGTGGCAAACTAATGGTGCACCTACACATGGCAGGTATGGCGATTGCTTGCAGTGGTTGGCAATGACCTGGTCAAGAAAGGGTATTTTGGTAGTTTGACCAAAATACTGGAAATTATATTGGATCAAAACCGCGACGCATGAGCGATAAATTGGAGAACAGTTTAGGTCAAGGTGGAGCTAGTTTGATCAAGACAGATCAAGGCTAAGAGTTTAGCGGATGCACACTTATGCATTTTGAAAAACGTGCATTAGTAAACTTGTGTGAGTAAAACCCGTGTGTGGTTAACGGGTTTCCTCGTTGTAATAGTGGATAGTATCCACTAAGATGAATGTGTGATTGGTTAGCCACCTATAAAAGGAGGTTGGGATGGAGACATATATGTTAACCGTCCAACCATTCTCTTGTACTCTCTTCTCTATATTTAGGGTTAGGGTTTAAGAGTGAGCACCTTAGGTACTCTTTGTTTTTTAAGGTGGAGTGGCTATAAAACCCTTCTTTTTAAGTAAAAAATACATCAATCTTTGTACAACTCTTGAGTCCCTCTTATTTTGATTGATGTACTTGACTTTTGGTTGGTTTTGATCTCTCTTCTTTCCTTTTTGTGATCTTGCTGTGCCAAGAACGTGTAAGAGATGGAGATAATCCTTGATAATACATATCCACCTGTTGTGGCTACAGACCAAACAGAGAGAGATGGTAGTGGAGAGGTGGGAGTGTTCTGTTTCACCCTCCCCCTCATCTTGATATATATATTCACATGAGGTATACTTTTACAGTTATGCCCTTACATCCACACATCCCCATTAGGGGCACTTATGTCATTACACATGTTATTCTGGTTTTTATAACCTCCTAACAGGCCTGCTGGGCTTAGGTGGGGGCCACCCCTACGACAGGAGCCTCTCATGGTGAAGGGCTTCACAGAGCCGAAGCCATGTCGCCGAGTCCTTTGGCCCCCTCCGTCCCCTACGGCCTGTGAATTTTTCCAAGCTTGTGGCTGGGGAGCCTGAGGTCTGGGATAGAGGGTGCCTTGTTGCAGCAGACGTGCGCGCTCCGTCGTAGACGCACGCGCTCCATCCCCTACCCTCCGAACGGGTGGCAGCGGAGGCTGGCGCCTGTCTCGAAGTAGACGCGCGCGCTCCGTCCCCTGCCCTTCGAACGGGTGGCAGCGGAGGCTGGCGTCTAAGTCGAAATCGAGGCGCGTGCGCTCCGTCCCCTACCCTTCGAACGGGTGGCAGCGGAGGCTGGCGCCTAAGTCGAAGCCGAGGCGCGTGCGCTCCGTCCCCTACTCCTCGAACAGGTGGCAGCGGAGGCTGGCGCCTAGCTCGAAGTAGACGCGCGCGCGCTCCGTCCCCTACCCTTCGAACGGGTGGCAGCGGAGGCTGGCGCCTAACTCGAAGTAGACGCGCGCGCTCCGTCCCCTACCCTTCGAACGGGTGGCAGCGGAGGCTGGCGCCTAGCTCGAAGTAGACGCACGCGCTCTCCGTTCCTGCGCTGAGATTGGAGTTTGGTGCCGGTATGGTTGCGCTCCGGGGCTGTTGTGACCTTGCAGTCTGGTAGTGCGCTTTTAATGGCGGCTGGAATCACGCCGACGCCTGGCCTGGCAGAAGTCAGGCTGTCGCGTCGTGCAGTCTGCCATTCTGCAGGTGGGACACGTGGCGACTCACGACTGGTGCGTCGTGGGATGTGAGCGGTTGCGTGACCGCGGCCGTTCGCCTTGTCCCCCGAGAAGTTGGACGCGTGTTGAGGCGTGGAGGCGTTGTGCGCTGCTTGGCCACCTACCCGGCACGGCCCTCTAGGCCCCGGCGGTTCTTCTTTCCAAATCTTGGGCAGCCGAATCGCTGCGAATTTGATCTGTCTGTGCGTTGAGCCATATGACAAGCGAGCGGCCTTTATAAGGTGCTAGTGTTGAGGTGGAGGCACCCTTTCTTGCTTGACTTTTTGATCTGCCGCTTTGCTTCCGCCCGTGCTAATTGTCACGCCAGTTGCTCCTTTCCCTGCTTCTTCTTCCCTTGTCACGAAGAGCGATGGCTAGCCATGACGACGCCACCTACCATCCCCGCAGCGGTTCCTTGCCTAGCCAGGGCGAGGTGACCCATCCTTCCAAGGAGTACAAACTGGTGCCGCGGGGGAGCTCGCGCGCCAACAAATGGTGGAACGCCATGGAGCACTCGGGAGGCTCCTGCTCCCGTGTGCTGGGGAAGAGCCGCATGACTGAAGGGACGCTGCAGCGACTCGTGGATGAGGGGAAGATCGTGGATCGCAATGGGGCTCGCCTACCCCGCCGGGACGAGACGGAGCCAAAGCCCGGGGCAATGGAGGCGATTGTTTTTGTCGCGTTCTTCGACGCCGGCCTTCGAATGCCCTGCACGTTGTTCGTGGGCGAAGTCCTGCGGGCCTACAAGTTGGAGCTAGCCCAGTTGACGCCCCACGCGATACTCCGCCTAGCTGTCTTCACGTGGGCGATGCGGACAGAGGGGTGGCGCCCCAGCGCGAGCTTATTCGCCACACTGCACGACACAGTGTCGACCCAGAAAGGTTGACGGGGCGGTGTCCAACTTCGGCGGTGTGGACTTCGTGCTCCGGGCGTCATGCGCGACGTTGTTCCCTGTGCCAGCCTCATCGGGGCAATGGGCGTCCGGCTGGGCTCGGCGGTGGTTCTATTACACCGTGACCGACAAGAGCGGAATGCAGTGCCGAGGTGGGCCGATCTCGTTTAACAGTACGCCGAGTCTGAAGGCGGAGATTGACAACAGCGAAAGCTACAGAGTCTTGTCGGTGTCGCCCGTCGAATGAGCGTACGCGACCTAGCCGAGGAGTTCACAATGTATGGGGCGGCGCCACTCTCCTCCCGGGGGAAGTATGTTGGACAGAACGGCCCCCGCGGGGACGGGTTCGATCCATCCGTATCTCGCCTGCTTCCGCCCTCCGCTCCTTGTAAGTCGCCCAGCACGCTTTACGCGCGCCATTGTATCTGTTTGGTTTCCGCCTGGCTGACATGATCTCCTGCGCAGTGGCTCGGCTAGAAGATGCAGAGTGCGTGGTTGCGGCGCTCCTCGGCCCGTATACGCTTAAGGAGCACTAGGCTCGCGAGGCCGCAGTCAAGGCGGCTAAGCAGGGGCATGTAAACCGCACCTGCGAGGCTCTGGGCATTACCGTGCCCGATCGCGCGGTGCTGGAAGAGCTTCCCGCCGGGACTCCGGGCGCTCAGGACGGCGATAGCCCTACGGGGGTGTTATCTTCGCGACGCCGGGCCCGTTCCCCAGCTGCCGTATGCGACCCGGCAGCCCCTTCGGCGGCTAGCACAGCCGAGGCGGGGCGTGCGACCGGCGGTGGGCCTGGCCATACTGCTTCGGAGGGGCGCGCCGCCTCGGATTCCCCGGCATCTTCTGCCGACGCCCACGAGCCCGTGCTCGCGGCCGTCGTTGAGTTGGAACTCGTCAACCCGGGGGGTGGCGTCGTTCCTGGCGAGAAAACCACGGTTGAAGGTGCGTTATCAACCGCAGCGGCCGACGAGGGTGCGCCCCCTTCAGAGGAAGCCGTGGGGGCGACGGTAACCGTAGCTGGTGTTGCCGCAGAAGAATCGCCTATGCCACCGCCGGCGAAACGCCCTCGGACTCAGTCCCCGCCGCCAGCGAGGGGTCGATACGCCGTTGCGGGGCCGTGCCGCGGGATTACGGCGTCCGGCGCGGCCGAGAAGACCTCCACCCCGACCGTCGAGGCGCCTGCCTCCCCCTGGGTGGTCGAGCCGGCGCCACTTCCTACCACGACAGGGGGCGCAGGAGGTAGGCGTGAGTCCCTTTCTTCACTTGACTTCGCGAGACTCTCTCCGATCTGCTTGCTCATTCTGCCAACATCAGGCGAGACGAAGTCTCCCGGACGTGGCGAAGGATCGAGCAGCGGAGGTATGCGCGAAGTCGGAAGCCTTGTGCAGGGTGCCCCGCAGGTGTCCGCTGTTGTTGACGTGGCCGTGGCCGCGGTAAATCCTGGCTTGTTGGGGCCGGGGCTCGCTCGCTCGGACTTCCTCCCTCGCCCGGAGATATTTTGCGACCTCATCGCAGCCGCAGAGCGTGCCGACAACGGCCTCGACCGAGAGATGTTGTCGTCATGCGAGGGGGAACTCCTAGCGCTCGCGCTACAGGCCTCCGAGATGAGGGTAAATATGTGCGCTTCAGCTTTGTAAGGTATTGCTGGACGCCTGCTGATTTGTTGTTTTTGCCAGACGCTTGCCCTCAGCCGGTCCTTTGACGAGGCCCGTGTTCGGGAGCGGAGGGCTCTGGAAGCCAGCCTTCGTGAAGCAAGCAACGCTCTCGCCGCGAAGGATGAGGAACTTCGCGCGCTGGAGGGCGCCATGGCGGCCGCAGAACTCGAGGCCACGGAAGCCAAGTGCGCCGCGGCTGCGGAGCGCGCCGCCTTCGTGCAGCAGATCGCCGTCTTAGAAGGGGAGAACGCCCAGCTGGCGGAGTCTGCTGCCGAGAATAGCCGCGTCTTGGAAAATGCGTCCACGTCGGCGTGGCGGGCCATGGAGTCTCTGAACCAGGCCCTCCAAGATCTGTGTATCAGAGTGCCGGACACTACGCACGGGCCGGAGGCCCTGTCGGAGACGCTCGGGTTGATTGAGGAGGGGGCCGGCGTTGCTCTTCGTGGCGCCAGAACGTTTGGCGAGCACTGCGGCTATCTTGGTGCGTGCTTCGCCCTCGCCCTGCTTCACACTCGTGGGTGTAGACATACCCATGAGCTAGCAAATCCTCAACTGGATCTTCCCGACCGACCAGAGGTCATGTCGGACGCTATCCGCTCCATCGGGTCTAGCCTGCAGAACTTCCATCAACGGATCTGGGGCCGCTTTGGGGAAGATGCAGCGAGGGTCTCCGTGCAGCAGACGCTGCAAGGGGAGGGGGACCTCCTCCAGTGGCTCGAAAGGGTCCTTCAGCGCCACGGCGACGGCGGCACGGGTTCGTCCGCACCGCGCCAAGGCTGAGCGGTTGGTCGGGTAGGGCAGGGGGATGATGTACTGGTTCTTACGCTTGTAACCATGTAACCCCTTTGCTTTTGCAATGAATCCAAGTAGTACCTTACTCTTGGTGTTACCTGCCGCCGAACGCGAAGGGGGGAGACCTCCGCACATTGTTTATACTTCGTAGAGCGCACAGGGAGGGCATCCGCGTCGTATTCAAAGTATGGACCGGCGCGTGCGGAGGCGAACCCTGCCGCTACGACTTTCTTTATAGTCCGGAGACTCGCGCGTGCGGAGGTGGACCTCAACGCTACGTCTTATTTAAAGTCCGTAGACTGGTGCGTGCGGAGGCGGACCTCGACGCTACGACTTCCTTTATAGTCCGGAGACTCGCGCTTGCGGAGGCGGACCTCAACGCTACGTCTTATTTAAAGTCCGTAGACTAGCGCGTGCGGAGGCGGACCTCGACGCTACGTCTTATTTAAAGTCCGTAGACTGGTGCGCGCGAGGGCGTCCCCCCGTTGCGTCTTATTTAAAGTCCGTAGACTAGTGCGTGCGGAGGCGGATCTCGACGCTACGTCTTATTTAAAGTCCGTAGACTAGTGCGTGCGGAGGCGGGCCTCGACGCTACGTCTTATTTAAAGTCCGTAGACTAGTGCGTGCGGAATCGGACTTCGACGCTACGTCTTCTTTATAGTCTGGAGACTCGCGCGTGCGGAGGCGGACCTCGACGCTACGTCTTATTTAAAGTCCGTGGACTGGTGCGTGCGGAAGCGGACTTCGACGCTACGTCTTCTTTATAGTCCGGAGACTCGCGCGTGCGGAGGCGGACCTCGACGCTACGTCTTATTTAAAGTCCGTGGACTGGTGCGTGCGGAAGCGGACTTCGACGCTACGTCTTTTTTATAGTCCGGAGACTCGCGCGTGCGGAGGCGGACCTCGACGCTACGTCTTATTTAAAGTCCGTGGACTGGTGCGTGCGGAAGCGGGCTTCGACGCTACGTCTTCTTTATAGCCCGGAGACTCGCGCGTGCGGAGGCGGACCTCGACGCTTCGTCTTATTTAAAGTCCGTGGACTGGTGCGTGCGGAAGCGGGCTTCGACGCTACGTCTTCTTTATAGTCCGGAGACTCGCGCGTGCGGAGGCGGACCTCGACGCTACGTCTTATTTAAAGTCCGTGGACTGGTGCGTGCGGAAGCGGGCTTCGACGCTACGTCTTCTTTATAGTCCGGAGACTCGCGCGTGCGGAGGCGGACCTCGACGCTACGTCTTATTTAAAGTCCGTGGACTAGTGCGTGCGGAAGCGGGCTTCGACGCTACGTCTTCTTTATAGTCCGGAGACTCGCGCGTGCGGAGGCGGACCTCGACGCTACGTCTTATTTAAAGTCCGTGGACTTTGTTCTGCTCAGCGCGGACAGGGGATGCTCTGGGAACAGCAACCTTTATTGAACTCCCGTTTGCGCGGGCGAGCATCGCATAACAAAGGGCTGGTGGCTCTACGCTTGCTGTCCTGCTTCTAGGCGTAGTACCGCCGCAACCTGTCCGCGTTTCATGTGTGCCGCAGGGCTTGTCCCTCAAGCGTGGCGAGGCGGTACGCCCCCTTTGGCAATGCCTCCATCACGATGTACGAGCCTTCCCACTTGGACTCCAGCTTGCCAACGGTCTCCGCCTGGAGCGCCACTCTGAGAACGAGATCCCCAGGCTTGAACCCCCGCGGGCATATAGAGCGGTCCCGAGTACGCATTGTCTGCCGCGCATACTTCTCGACATGGTGGGCTGCGTCTGCCCGTATCCCGTCGAGGAGGTCCAAGGACACACGGCGCTCCTCTGCGGGTGCTTGGACGAGGACCCTCCGCGAGCCGGCCTTGATTTCCTCGGGCGTCACCGCTTCATCGCCGAAAAGGAGCTTGAACGGCGTGAATCCCATCGGGCGTGTTACCGTTGTGCGAAGCGACCATAGAACGCTGTGAAGCTCGCTTGGCCACTTGCCCTTTGGCAATCCGACCAGGCGTTTTTTGATGGCGGCGGAGATGGCGCCATTCGCCCGTTCGACCGCCCCGTTGGACTGGGGATGCCCTACCGAGGCGAATCGGAGAGTGATGCCCATGCTGTCACAATAGTCTTTGAAGAGGGTGGCGTCGAACTGCAGGCCGTTGTCAACCGTGAGCTCCCGGGGCACACCGAAGCGACATATGATGTTTTGCCATAGGAAGCGCTGTATGGCCGCAGAAGTTACTTTGGCCAGGGCGACCGCTTCCGGCCATCTGGAGAAATACTCCAGCGCGACTACCACGAACCGGAGGTCCCCTGGGGCTCGGGCAAGTGGTCCTACTATATCAAGGCCCCAGCGTGCCAGTGGCCACACCGGGGGAATGGGGTTGAGGCTCATCGGGGGCCTGCGGATGATGCGCGCCATCCACTGGCACCCTTGGCACCGACGGACGAGGTCCTGGGCGTCGGTGATGGCGGTTGGCCAGTAGAATCCTTGCCTGAACGCCTTGCCAACTAATGACCTCGGTGTCAGGTGGGATCCGCACACGCCCGCGTGGATCTCCGCCAGGAGCTCCTTTCCCCCCCTCAGTCGAGAGGCAGCGCAGGAGCGGTGCGCAAACCCCTCTCTTGTAGAGTATCCCCTCGAACACCTGGAAGGACCGTGCGTGGTGCTGCAAGCGCCGAAGCTCGGCCGGGTCCTCTGGCTCGGTGACGCCTTGCAAGAAATTAAAGATGGGCTCTCGCCAATCTCCTGGCCGATCAATGCCGTGGACGAGGGCCGCGTCCCGGTTTTCCTGCGCGATGGCTGCCTGCGCTAATATCTCGTAAAACGCCCCCTCAGGGGGGCAGTTGCTGGCTGGCCGCCTTAGCGAGGGCGTCGGCCTGCTCATTCTCTACGCGGGGGATGGCCTTGACGGTGACACCCAAGAAGTGCCTTTCCCTCGCCCTCACCGCCGCGAGGTACTTGGCCAACTCAGGGTCCTTGGCTTGGTATGACTTGTCCACATGGCCAGCCACCAAGCGCGAGTCGGTGCGGACCAACACCCGTCTCGCGCCGACTGCCTTGAGCTTCGCTAGGCCGAAGAGCAGTGCCTCGTATTCAGCCGTGTTGTTGGTGGCAGGGAAGGCAAGGCGCGCCGAGTATAGCAAACGCTGTCCTTCGGGCGTGACGATCACCGCCCCTACGCCCGCGCCGGCGACGCTGTAAGCTCCGTCGATTGTAAGCGTCCAGACGGGATCATCGTGCGTCTGGACGGGTTGGGCCGGCGGGGTCCATTCGACGAGAAAATCCGCCAGGACTTGTGATTTGATTGCCGTTCGCGAGGCATACGTCAAGAAGAAGGGAGCGAGCTCGGCAGCCCATTTGCCGATGCGCCCTGTGGACTCCTTGTTGTGTAGCATCTCTGCCAGGGGGAATGAGGAAGGCACTGTGATCGGGTGGGCCAGAAAATAATGCCGAAGCTTCCTGGAGGCCATGACCAGCGCGTAGGCGAGCTTCTCAAGCTCCGTGTATCTTGTCTTGGCGCCTTGGAGGGCTTCGGAGACAAAGTAGATGGGCCGCTGCATGGCGCCTTCCTCTAAGACGAGGACGGCGTTGACCGCGGTGGCTGACGCGGCCAGATAGAGCAGGAGGGGAGCCTCTGGTGCTGGGGCGACCAGAGTGGGGAGGCTTACCAGGTGCTGCTTGAGCTCGTCGAAGGCCCTCGCGCAGTCTCCGTCCCAACGAAATCCATCGCACCTGCGGAGTGTCTTGAAAAACGGCAGGCCCCGCTCCGCCGCCCTGGATAGGAAGCGGCTTAATGCTGCCATGCGGCCCGCCAGCCTCTGGACCTCCCTCGTTGTCTTGGGCGGCTCCATACCCAGGATGGCGTCTACTTTGTCGGGGTTCGCCTGGATGCCCCGCCCGGACACGAGGAAACCTAGGAGTTTGCCCGCCTGCACCCCGAAGACACACTTGTCGGGGTTGAGCTTGATGCCCGCCTTCCGGAGATTGTCGAAGGTCTCCTGGAGGTCCCGGCCATGCAGAGCAAGCTGCCGGGTTTTGACCACCACGTCATCGACGTAAGCTTCAACGTTCCTCCCGAGCTGGGCGGCCAGGGCAATGGCGACGAGACGGGTGAAGGTAGCGCCTGCATTCTTCAAACCAAAGGGCATTCTGACGAAGCAGAACGTCCCAAGTGGTGTGATGAAACTGGTCTTCTCCTCGTCGTCTTCGGCCATGTATACCTGGTGGTAGCCGGAATAGGCGTCCAGGAAACTCATGAGTTCGCACCCAGCAGTGGCGTCAACCAGTTGATCGATGCGCGACAAGGGGTAATTATCCTTCGGGCACGCCTTGTTGAGTGCCGTGAAGTCGATGCACATACGCCAGGCCCCGCTGGCCTTTTTGACTAGCACCGGGTTAGCGAGCCACTCTGGATGGTGGACCTCGCGGATGACCCCGGCGTGAAGAAGCTTCGCCACCTCTGTCTTGGCCGCCTGCTGCCGATCTATCGACATACGCCGAAGCCTTTGCTTGACCGGCTTGGCGTCGGGGCGGACGGCCAAGCGATGCTCGATTAGTGCTCGGTCTACGCCCTTGATGTCTTCCGGGGACCAAGCGAAAATGTCAACATTGTTCTGAAGCACTCGGAGCAGATCCCGCTCGACCCCCGGTGGGAGCCTCTCGCCGATGGACACAAACTGCCCCTCCGCCTGGAGCGACACCTTCTTGACTCCGCCCTCGGGCCGAGGCTTGGGCGTCCATCCGGGGGCGGAGGGCCCGTCGCCGAGCGTGCCGGAGAGGGCATGCACCGGGCGATGCAGAACGCAGCTGCCGACCTCGGCATGTCTGGCCAGGTCCTGATCGCCGAAGACGGTGATAACACCCTTCGGGCCCGGAAGCTTCACACACAAAAAAGCGTAGTGTGGGATCGCCTTGAAAGAGTTGATGGCGGGTCGACCCAGTATGGTGTTGTAGGGATGTGGGATATCGACGACGTCGAAGATGACATGCTCGGTCCGGATGTTACCCTTGTTGCCCTCCTGTCGGAAAGTGATCGGAAGGGACACGTGCCCCAAGGCCTGCAGCGGTTGACCCCCGAAGCCTTGAAGTGGAGCTCCTGGCTGCTCTAGCTGGCTTCGGTGGATCCCTATACGGTCGAGGGCCCCTGCGAACAAGATATTCGCGGAGCTTCCCCCGTCGACAAGGACGCGCCTGACGTCACAGCGGGCTATGTGGGCCTGGATGACTAGAGGGTCTTGATGAGGGTACTCCACACCCCTGGCGTCGTTGAAGTCGAAGGTGATGCTGCGGGGCGGCATCCACAGTTGCGGCTGCTCCCCGGGGGCTTTTGAGGAGCCTCCGGTGATTACGCCGAGGTGCGATGCTGCCCGCCCTCCGTTGCGGTGGCTCGTATGGGGCTACCCCTTGGGTGCCCCGCGTGGGCTCCAGCGAGGGGCCGAGGAGGCAGAGCCCGAGACCCGGCCATCACCCTCCGCAGCTCCATAACCGCGGTGCATGCCCTTGTGTAATGATCACCGTAGCCGTGTACCTCGCACCACTTGCCATAGTGTAGGAGCTCTTGTTCTGCGTGGGGTTGGCCGCCGCAGTCAAGTCCGCCTTCCGATCCCCAGTCTCCCCTCCATGAGGCGGGGTCGGGTCCGTGGCGGGCGCGGTCGGTGTCGAGGACATGATAGGCCGCCTGCGACCTGCGCTGGCGGCGCCGAGGTTTATGCCTGCTCCTTGAAGAGCCTTCCTGTACCCCGGTATCGCTGCCCCGGGGAGGGCCTCCTCGGGGCTCTCGGCTGCGACCCTGCTTCGAGGAGGGACCACCCGCCCCCCCTTCGCGCGGGGGGCGCTCCTCATGGGCGAGGCCAAGGGTGGTAATGCTGTGTCTTCGTGCATCCTCCTCCGCCCGCGCGTACTCGTCCATTTTGTCGAAGAGCTTGGCGACTGTCTTGATTGGTCTCCGCGCGTTGTACTCGGCCATCGGGCCCGGATGAAGGCCCTGTATGGCTGCGTTAACGATGGTGGTTTCATTAATGTCTTTTACTTGGCACCGGATCTTGGCGAAGCGCTTGAAATAGTCTCGGAGCTTCTCCGAGGGTCTTTGCTTCACGGCGAAGAGTTGGTCCATATGGACTCGCTCGACGTAGTTTCCTTGGAAGTTGTTGTGAAGGCGGGCGCGAAGTTGCTCCCACGCGTAGATGGAGCCCGGCTCTATGGTAAAGAACCAAGAGAGCGCCACTCCTTGCAGCGCGAGGGGGAGTCCCTTCGCCTTCGTGGTGTCGTCTCCGCCAGCGGCTTCGATCGCGGTTTCGTACACGCGCACGAACTCACGGGGGTCCGTGTCGCCGTTGTACGAGTCGACGGCGCTAGGGAACTTGAAGTCTTCGAGCCATGCCGCCTGCTGCAGCTCCGCCGAAAGCGGAGACTCCGGATTTACGCGCTGCAGCGGCACGCGGCTAGACGTGGGGGCTTCGCGACTGTCCGTCCTCTCCGGCGTGGGCTCGGTCGCGATTGCTGGTGCGGCCTGATGGCTCCGAGCCTCTTGCATACCTCGGACGGCTCCGCGAAGGTCCCCTAGCTCCCGCTGGAACGCGTTGAGGGCCACCAGTAGGGTGCTTTCCACCGCCTGCGCGGGCGGGGTCGCCAGTACTCCCAACGGGCGGATCGGCGCGGGCATGACCGCGTCGCGAGCTCCCGAGCTGCCAGTCGCTCCGTCGTGGCTACCTCGAACCACCCGGTCCGCGCTGCCGACGAGGGTTGCCGCGGGGGCGGCGAGGTCGGCTGTCGTTGCGTCGGCGGGGTCGGTTGTCGTTGCGTCGGCGGGGTCGGTTGTCCCCGCACCGGCGTCGACGTCTTCGACCGCCGGGTTCGCCACCGCAACGCCGGCGGCGGGGTGGGTCGTCGCGGCGCGAACGTCGACGTCCTCGGCCACCGCGCCTGCGTCGCCACCCGCACTCGCCGCTGCCGATGCCGAAGCCCTGGTACTCATACGACGCTCCGGCCCGGCCGCCTTCTTTCCCTTCGCCACCGCCGACGAAGCTTTTTTCGGTGCCATCCTCCTTCTTCGGTCTTCAGGCTTGCTCCTGTCCTCCCCACGGACGGCGCCAACTGTTGTGGCTACAGACCAAACAGAGAGAGATGGTAGTGGAGAGGTGGGAGTGTTCTGTCTCACCCTCCCCCTCATCTTGATATATATATATTCACATGAGGTATACTTTTACAGTTATGCCTTTACATCCACACATCCCCATTAGGGGCACTTATGTCATTACACATGTTATTCTGGTTCTTATAACCTCCTAATAGGCCTGCTGGGCTTAGGTGGGGGCCACCCCTACGACACCACCCATCTAGGCACTTTGATAGCAAGACTCATGAGAAAATTCAAATTTGCTTGACTTTGGTCTCTTTGGTCTATCTCTTGATTAGAGGGTTTTTGGCTTGGATTCTGTGGTGATCTAACTTTCTATGACGTGTGGGAATACATCTAGACCCTTCTTGGTCATCATCATCCCATGAGCAAATTGTATTCACCGATTTTAGTTTTGGCTCGGTTTCATTGCACCTTTTTTTAAACTAAAAAAAGGTCTCAACTTTGGCCATGATTTTTATGATCGTTTATTGGAATAGGTTCTTGATAATCTAGGGAAGATCTCTGCAGAATTTCATGTCATTTAGATCTACAAATAAAAAATTCCATCAATTTTAGTTTTTGAACTTGGGTTGATTTCACTGTTCATCGAGGAAAGGTAGTACCGCTGTTATAGCAAAAGTACTTCCAATTTTTTTGGTAGTACCACAATTATAACAAAGGTACTTCTGATTTCTCTAATTTTTCTCCAAAATTCTAGATGTTTGTTTTGCTTGTTTGGTATTGGTTTCTCATTACAATCTTCATAGCTTTATAGCTATTGGAGTGAAGGAGTGTTAAATACTTAGGAGAAAAATTAGAAGGTACCATTCACCCCCTCTGTTGCCATATTCGATCTTTCAAGTTAAAACACAAGACATGTGTAGTGGGGGTGGGGGTTGAACAGAGCAAGTTGGTTCAATCTAAGAGAAATAATGATATAAAGCATCATTAATAGCATGACATGAACCTGGTCAATCATCACAATTATGTTAAATGGGATATGTAACCATATATATGCAATTCCAGTAAACATAAACATCAGTCGAACTGCATATGCAACAATGCTGTTAAAGCCATATTAACGATAATAGAGAATGAGTTCAAGGATTACAGGAAAATATCTTAAATGAAAATGTATATGGCAGTGGTAGGAAGTACTGGTCATTATCAGCTCAAATAATTTCAGAAACATAAAGAGTCATAGTTAATGTATATGGTACTTGCCCTTGGCCTTTGCCTATTGGAGAGCTCTCTCTCAAGAGATTTCTTGTAGCCGCTCGTCAGATTAAGTGCAGAGGAAGCCCTAAAATGGTAATGTTGTGTCAAAATTGAACAGAAGAAAAATCAAATGGCATAAGCTGATAGGAGATAATCATTTTGGGATGTGCAAGAGCTTGATGAGGTGTTGTCCAATGGTGCAGCTTACTGTGGTGCTAGCTAATATTTGCAGCACACCTTGGTGCAATAGTTGTGGCATATATAGTGAACCCAGTACCTACCAAATCAAATGAAGCTGCTCCCAATTGACATGTAAAGTCAATTATCTTTGTGAATTTATGATAGCTCAGCAGTCTGTAATTAGAAAGTGCAATATTTGCTAACTCTAAGAAAATTGTTGGAACGTGGAAAGCAAAGGAATGAAATCATGTACCGCCTTATTCTTAAGGAAAACAACTGTCATGAAGCCTCAAAAGTTCACCTAGAGGCATATAATAAAAAAATAACTAGCCCTCATTTCTCGAAACACATATATCATAGACATAGAAATAGTGCCCTATAGCTAATATCATTGCTGCACAAGTGCAAATACGTTCTGATTAGCTGAGAAAGAATTCACTATCAACAAAATAATTAACTGTTATAATCAGTCAAAAAATAAATTGATCTAACATACAAAGGCGCACTCTAATCGTAAATATGGTACTCACAGACAAAAGTCCCTAAAGGATAGTAATGTTGGCATGTTTTCCTACACAACTCATCTCATACACTGATCCAACCATTTTAGTAATTTCATGTAAAACATCGTGATGAACCGCAACAAACCAAAATTTTGGAAATTTTTATTTGTTGAAACCAAAAGCTAAACTTGACCTAACAATAACAACATGTGAAACTAAACGTGAATCTAGCACGTACTAAAACACACCAAATTTGTGTGATAAAGCCATGATCAATAACTGTCATTGTAAAAGAGATAAGAGCTACCTCATCCTTTGGACAATAACATAGCATGTCAACTATGGGAGTAAATGGATTTAGCACCTTTCTTTTCTATTGGTGTGCATCATTACTTTACTAACAAATTTTGCACTTTAGTCGGTAGCATCATATTAATCTCATCACTGAATTAGCCAAGAAAAAAAAACCCAAACTGCAGCAAGCAATAATTCCCATGAATAGAGAACCTATCATACAATATAAAACAAAACTCATACAATATAAAACAAAACAAATATTTTAGAGCAAGAACCAAAGGTATAGATCTATAAGAAAAGGGAAGATACTAATTGATTCACTCCATAAGAAAAGGGAAGATACTAATTGATTCACGGTGGAAGCTTTCATTCAAATCCACTCTCAAGATGTAAGTTACATTAGCAGTGGGTCTCCTGGATCTCAAGTATGGTATCAATTTTTAGTTTATTAATATGGTATCAATTTTTAGTTTATTATCTACCAGTTTGCCCTTACTAAAAGAGTAGCTTAGTTATCCAACATTGCACTAAGAAAATATATGAAAGCATTAGCCTCATATCGCTAATAACATGCTAACAGACATAGTGAAACATGCAATAAGTAGCACACACATGAAGGCAAACAGTGAAATATATAGTAAGTAGCAAAGTAGCCTACATCTATACGCACACTGACAAACATAAGCAGTAATGAACATACACAATAACCAAAAACCAAGCAAAAGCAAGCACAATCAGTAGTTAACACCAAGCAGACCTGACTATAGACAAGACACAGAATATACCAAACAAGGACAAAGATGGAGACATAAATAATCTAAGACCAGCACAATCAGGCATTGAGCATTATCCCTGGTACAACAAACACAATCATAGAAGCATGTATGTTTTATTTTTAGCCATATCCTTTTGTGTATCTTTCAGAAATCGAATCAAAGTCACTGAGACCGGAGCATCTCCAGGGAGGAAACACAAAAACTCACCTAGATCAGAAGGACTGAGAATAGAATGAGCTTTGTGAAATATCCTATAATGACAATGCCACATCTCTTTGTTGGTAGAAAAATAACAAGAACTTAGAATAAGTTGATGAAAATGGAAATGCATAGACAATTATTAATAGAGAACTGCAGAAGAGGCTATTAAAGGAGTGTACAAAAGAGGCGAGTAAAGGAACAACTTTATTTGAATAGAACTATCGATTTACAAATATGATTAACCTGAAATTTGGGGCTTATACAGACCCCGGCAGCAGTAGCAGCAGAACGATGCCATCCAATGCTATGAATAGGTGAGCCACCAGAGGCCAAAAATGCAGACCCAAGGTGGAAGTGGAGTGGGAGTAGAGGCATGGCACATCGAAGGCATATAGCTATTTATTTATCACACATCAAAGAGTACATCATGAACTATTGAGCTAGATAACCAAAAGCAGCAGCAAAGGCAACATAATAACCATGGTAGGTAGACATATCAGCCACCATGGTTCAACTAGAAAAAAAAACAATCCTCTCATGTAGAGCAACCGATTTCTGTAATGTATTTGTACCATCAACTGTATACTCCAATATGTCAATTATCTGAAAAATTACAGAATGGGCGACATCTCTGCATCTCGAGCTCAAGAAGGCAATGCTCGACAAGTCATCAAACATGTACCATATAGACACCATGGATGCACAGGTAAGAAGAAACAAAGGAAGATCTTACTTGTTTTATGGAAGCAATCGCCGGCGGCCGCTCAACACATGACCCTGTGGTGTGGCCAGTGCAGCCGCTAATCTAGCAGCCAGGCAGCTTGCACAAAAATAGGGCATCACAAGCGCCAGTCCACCAACAAGAAGTAGTGAAGGGTCGTCAGTGCATGCGGCGGATGCAGCATTGTCTTTGAGGGTAACAACTTCTTTCTTTTCTTCTTCTCCTTATGCCATAGGGAGTGGTGGTTCCATGAAAAAAAAGCTTGCTAGAGTGTTGCGACAAGCGATGTGGGTGAGGATGAAGCAGCTCAGCCGCTGAATCTGCGCGATGGTGTGGCCAAGAAGCGGCAGGGTGCAGGGAGGACATTGGCGGGGGAGGGGGACAACATGGACAAGGCTCTCGATCTCGTCCATGTTGGACTACATCGGCAAGGGGTGGAGCAGGATGATGTCGCCGGGGGGTGTAAGTGCGACATGGCAGCGCGGGTTAGGGTTTCGACGGGCAGTGGTGAGTGGCCAGATCCCACGATCGCAGAACTATGGCCTGCAGGTCAGTGAGTGAGAAGAGAGGCGGTGGAGTGGGATAGGGGTGGCGCGAGGGTGGTGCTCCACAAGGGCAGAGGTATGGTTAGAGGGGAGCGACAGATCTCATCTCGTGGGATCGGATTAGGCACTAGTGGTTGCGGCTAAAGAGGGACGAGGAGCTCACTATTGGTGATGGGATTAGGGGCTCGAGATTTGAGGGCGAGGGGATCATGAGAGAGGCATCAGGCGGGGAAGCTGATCACTCGATCCCACCCATCAACACGTGATTTAAGTAGTGGTAGATAAATCACCACTAACTTCTTTTAAGTAGTAGAGATGAATGGCACAACTCCTGTTCTTGGTTTCAAAAAAACGTCCTCAGGATGTAGTTCTTCCGGGGCCCCGCACACAGCGCCAACATGGCAACATAAAGCACAGGTTCATCCTCCGATAAAACACACCTAAACTCTGAAGCCATGCCATGTCAGATGGGCACGTGAATTTTCTTATTATTTCTTCCCCTTCTGCAACTCCACAAACACTAGCTTCAGGAATACACAATACTTTTGGCCGGTGGAGATAATTGGCTAGTGTAATCATTTTAAGACCGACAAAACATCAAAGCACAGTGGTAATCCCCACAAATAACCCATCAACCTACTATTGGTGGAAATGAAACACTACTTATCAACCAGAGAAATAAAATGCGATTGGTGGGAATCAAACACTACTTATCAACCAAAGAGGTGAAATGCCATATGGCAAAGGACTAGAACAGGTATAAGAGCAACTCCATCCCATTAGTCATTTCTCCCTCTCTATTTCCTCTATTTCCTAGGATGAAGAGGCTAGCTATTATTTTCAGCTCTCTATTTGAGTTAGCATTCCAATAGCCTAGCTATTTGAGAAGCGAGTGAGGAGGCGCTCGCCAAATCTAGCTAGCGGCCGGGAGAAAATAGCGACTCGATAAAAATGAAGAGGAGGATAAAGAACCGGTTGGAGTCCATTTCTTGAGTCATATTAGGTAAATATACAATGAAGAGCAGGATAAAGAACCGGTTGGAGTTGCTCTAATAGCTCCCAGAAAAGAAGTGCCTATCCAGGGAAACGCATAAACAAACATAGGTACCTCAACTAGTAGTAACATGAACGAATACTCAAATAAATACTAGATAATAAGTAAATCAACAAGAGGGATATACATATACGTCGTTATGGTAAGACAAAAAAGTGCCCACCCAGGAAAATGGGGAATAACAGTCATCTCAACTAGTAACCTGATCAAGTACTCAAATAGCAATGAGATTTAGGCAAAAGGATAATAGAGTAAACATCCATCCTTCACTTATGTCAAAAAGGAGTACAAAAGGCACAGATATTGCCCTGCTAATATTAATAATCATAGGTGCCTCTCGTTATAATAGAAAATTAAACAGGAAGCCGGGATGTTTCACTCCATGATCTCTACCAGGTTCAGTCAAGTTGTACTTTCTCCAATTCACCAATCATTTCCTCAAACTGTAGTATATCAGTAAAAAAAAAGTTAGATTGTTTAACAACAAATGCATTATATATAGAACGGAAGCAAAGGGTGGTGAGCCTGGTGGCAAATCAGGGGAAGGTAAAATGTCAAGTGGGATATGAGTACCTTTAAAATCTGTCTCAAAAAGTAATCACCATGGCGCTTGGTCGGTTTGGACTCCACAACATGAATAACATCCTGTGTGGTTGCAAATAGTTCATATAGTAATTAGTCATATTAACTAGCTGTACCATTATGGAAGTCAATAATGCCTTAAGCACACACCCTAAGTTGCAAAACACATGGTGTATTTTGAGTAGGCACAAAGAAGGGGTCATTATACTGAGAAAACAATTACAAAGAGAAAAAGATTCAATTAAAAAGGCATCACAAAAATCTCATATATTAAAGCAAATCCTGATGAACCAGAGCACCAGACATCAAAATCAACCGTGGGCAATCATGCTTGAAATTGAACAATATGCATTGTTAAAAAAAGTTCATGGAAAAAGCGCACAGTTATATACAGAAGCTCAATGTACCGCTAATAATAAAACAAAAGACAGCAGAAAAGAGGGGCTCACTCCAAAAAAGGAAAATGGCTCGCATATCAACAAAAATGTGCATATAAAAAAGTGATCTGGTCCTCAGAAAAGCAAACCATTATGGCATATTACCTCATTAATGTAGAAATCGAAGTCTGCGCTTGAAACAATCTTTCCATTACTGTCAACCACATGCATTTTGTGCTTGTATGTCATCAGGATTGACCTGTTGAAATATTTGAGTATTTGATATACACAAAAAACACTAAAAAATTAGCAACAAAAAGTAAGTTGACGATCATACAGACCTAAGTGTTGCCTCATCCACATCCATATATTGGGCAAGTTTGGCAATGGTTATTGTTGAATATAATTTTAGATAACTTCGAACCCCAGAAAGCAACTGTTGTTGCTTCACTTCGTAAAGGAACAGCTTCAATTGAAGGCGATAGGCATCCTATTACATAATAGTAAAAATAATTAACAATTTCTTCCACAAACACCAACCAGCAGAAGTCAAACTTTCTAATTTGACATGACAAGACACCAGACATACCCAAAATATACAAATGGAACATCATTATGGTTTTTCACCAGAAACATTACCTGGTTATAATTTGTAAGCGGCTGATCCAGAACTGGAGATGCTGGAGTAATGAACTTGGGGCAAGCGTACGAAAATAGTTCATCATAAGCAGCATACGCTTCATCGTCAAACCTCTGCATCTTTGTCATTTTGTCATTGTACTTTTCTTTCAGCTGGGTGCTAACATTTTCATCTATGAGTTTGTTCTGTGGGCACAAAGAGAGGCAAATTGCCAACAGTGCATACATCTGCTCATTTTTCTTCAGTATCTGGTCATACTGAGGGGATTTCTGATGGTACTGCTTATACTTCACAATATATAGCAGAATTTTGTTGAATTCACGTATGGCATCAACATACCTAGGTTTATCCAGAAATATAGGGTATCAGATAAAAGAACTCATTCCCAACTTGGGCAATTTCAAGACAGAGCAGATTCAAACGAGATTCAAATATTGGGCTTTTAAAGAAAAGAATGATTAAATCTTCGACACGGTTATACAATATGATCCAACCTGCTTGAACAGATATAGTGATGACGATGAAGCATATCGTGTTACTTAAGTATATAAGGTAAAATAGGAACTAAATCCAACCATGACATTGCTGAGAATAGCATATAAGCATGGTAAAAGACTAGCACAATGCTTCAAAGCTTTCTTTACAACATATCTTAATGATATTGTGCACGCCAATCCCTTAGGTTTTGGAAGTAATACATCACCTACGGAATTAGTTAAATTTGCTACAGCTGATCTGATGGGTAGAGTGAATGTTTCACCACTCGATAACTTAGATAAATACTTATCATTCCCACACATCCCTAGCCTATGAGATTATAAGAACATAAACCTTAGATGAAACCAAAATGCATCACAATCACATACTAGGACAGGGCCACAGGCTCATCATTCGCACCTAGAACTTACAAGGGCAATAAATGATATATCTAGCCCAATGCACTAGACTGAAAAATGTTCTTTGATCTGAAATGGTGAAGCAAGTAGGCTTTTGTACCTGCGCATCATGAGGTTCGCAAACCCATAGTGATAGATGGTGGAGATGTGACTCCCAATCACAATGGTGTAGACCCCCTGTTGGTTGAGGTCGATTGGCACCAAGCACTTGAGGCCAGTGTGGTAATCCCCAAGGAGGCAGTGTATCCTGAGCAGCCCAATCATGCTGTAGTAACCAAGCACCTTGAGCACATTGCTGCCACCCTCATAGTCATATCCGTCCGTCGCAGTGAACTGCTCCAGCCCCTCCTTCTCCCTCTCCAGGATCTGTGCGATCATGGACTTCTCCACCAGCGCTTGTAGGTAATTCAGAACCCCATACACATTCCACGCCTGCGCAATTCAGCAAACGCAACTAATTGTAGGCCGCATCGATCTCGACTTGACCTTAAGAAAGAAAATAACAGAATAAATAAGAACGTATGGACCTTTTTACCTTGTCGAACTGCTTGAGTTGCTGGAGCTCATCTTCGCTCTTATTCTTGAGCTTGGCGCGGTACTGGTAGAAGCTCTGGAACTGGTACACGAACTCGTCGACCATGTCCCAGAGCCACTGGTTGGGGAGCTGCATGTTGACGACGCCGTGGAGGACGACGCTGAAGAGGTCGCAGTAGTTGGTCCACGACTCGGCGCGGTGGCTGGCGGTGAGCGGGGAGAGGCGCGCGTAGGCGTGGCGGTACCAGAGCTCGCGGTAGAGGAGGAGGAAGACGTGGTCGCCGTCGCAGTAGGGCGCGACGGCCTCGGCGGAGGGCCAGGGCGCGTCGCGGAAGAGGCGGTCGGAGAGGCGCTGGAAGCCGCCCTCGTACATCTGGTGGATCTCGTATACGTTCTTGTCGCGGATGTGCCGGTACAGGTGCACGACGAACGTCTTCACCGAGTCGGGCACGTAGTTGGGGTCGTACGAGTCCGCCCCGCCGTGCGGCGGCGGCGCGCCGTCCTCCCGGTCGTAGGCGGACGCCATGGTGAGCAGGGGGTTTGCTTAGGGTTCGGGGGCGGCGGCGGCGTGCGGGTGGGAAGCTGAGCGCGTTGCTTTCAGCGTGGGGTCTTGTGGTTGGCGCTTTGCGTGCTATATGGGCCGTGAGATTTCGCGGGATGTTAGCCCGTTTTCTAGTGCCGTTTCGGCCCATGACGTCTCGTGCGGCTGGCCAGCGGCGCGGACACACGGACGCCAGCACTTGGTACAAACGGCGCGGTGCAGGCCAGTCAAGTGTCTTTTTTTCCCTATACGTAACTATAACTACAGCTGATAATGTTTATCTATACTTTTAAAATAATAAGACGACAATAATAAGAGACGTTGTTGATGTTAACTCAAATAATTTTAAACTAAACAACCGTATAAAAAATTACTTAAAAAACTATCTTATTTATTTTAACTTTCAAAAAACTAAAAACTCCTCCCAAGAAACAAGGCAAGATTCAGCCGGACAAGCGGAGCGGCACTAGGAGGTCGGTGCCAAGTTGCCATCTCTCAGTGTCCTCGGCGCGCGGAACGCGAGTCACGAGAACGGTGGTCAAAGCAAATGGTTGTCCGGCCGTTGTCCGCTCTTGGTGTACGCGACCGCGCGAGCTAGCAGAACAGAAGCGGGAACGGTTTCACAAATGTTACGTAACGGCTAACCGCTCAGCGTCGCTGTGTTTTTCCCCTTCTTCTACTGGAGTTTTGCCACAAGTTTCGCAGTGTCGGTGGGGACACATGGAACTCTCATAAAGTTCGTCGTGTCTAACCGGGTCTGATACTTTCTACGTACACCGAACTAAACGAAGCATCCGGAAAGAACTCGTCGATTCCGTTGGTTAAGCTAAACAAAACTAGGGAGATCACACGCCCCAAAGTGGGGGTGTCGGACAGCTCAGATCACACAGGAACACACGCGCCGCCAGATCCGTCCAACAAACCGTCACCTCCCTGTAACCTCCACTAAAATCTTTCTCAATTTCCAGAATTCGCCACCATTTAAAAAAAAACCCCATTTATTCCCTTTTGTAACATCCGTTTCTATTGTTCCAACTCCAACCTGTATATTTGTTGTTTATAGTTATGATTTATTAGTTTAATAAATAATAATTATTTAGAAAAGTTGAAATTAAAAACCGACTGAAAAAGCTGAAAAAGGACGGATCTGCAGTGGTGTACACTATGGCCCTGTTTGGCACAGCTCTAGCTCCGAGATCTATGCTGGATCTGTAGTTTGTTGACTAAATTAAAGGGATTTAAATATTTTTATTTAATATATAATATAAACGAAATGAGTCATGTAAATGCACTTAACATGCCTGCAACTCTAGATCCAGAATTTTCTAGAGCTACAGATGACCAGCTCTAGGAAATCTACAGATTTTCTAGAGTTAGAGCTCTGCCAAACGGGGCCTGTATAGCTAATTGCGCGCGATCTATTATACAATGAAAGAAAATAAGTGGAGACGAAAAGAAAAGAGAGAAGCAGCCAAGCCGCCCACCGAGAAAGGAACGCGGCCGATCTGGTCTTGAGCTCGAGCCAATAGCTCTCCTCCGATCCGAGTCCAGCCAAGCAGCGCAGCCTCCTGTCGGGGCTAGGGTTGGTCGGGCGCGCCCCCACCGTCGCCGGCGGCGCCACCCATGGCCGGCGCCATGGTGGACCGGGCGACCAGCAACATGCTCATCGGCCCCGACTGGGCCAAGAACATGGAGATCTGCGACATCTGCAACCGCGACCCCGGGTACGGCTTCCCCTCCTCTCCTGATCCCTGTTGTCTGAGCTGCTTTGCCCGCGGACTCGGTGTCTCCGCCGCGAGATTCGACGCGTGGTTCGTTCGGAGCTAGCTGAGCTGGCCGACGATGGAGCTATGGCGTGGCTGTCTCCGCGGAGTTTGGCTTGATCTGGGTAGGATGGGAATGTGATTTTATGTCGTGGGAGTGTGGAAATGGTTCCGACCCGACAAATTCTGGGAATGTTGGGCTTTCGTGAGATGTTGATTCCGGCGAGATGAGACAAACGGCTCAAAGTTGGATCTCTCTGTGGTCGTGAAGTGAAATATCGAGATAAAATCGGGTGGGTAGATGGTCGTGACTTGCGAGCGTTGGATCTGATTCTGTCTTTGCTCCATTTGCATTCTTCTTCCATTGTGCGGTCTCTGATTGTATAGCTTGGTTTTTTAAAAATCCTCATGTTTGAATGGAAATTTGAGAATGGCAACAATTGCTGGAGATTGGTTCTTCATGCTTGATGGTACGCTGGTTGGTTATGCGAAGTGGCAAAATGACATTCTGCAGTAGGTTCAATTGGCAAGAGCGTGGCAGTCATTCACCACTTTGGCGTTGGTCAGTATCGTTTCTATGGATGGAAATGAACCGAAGGGCTATTTTACATCATGCAAACTTTTTGTAGTGGTAGCAAGGATCCATATTTGCGTGCAAATATTCACACTTCTAGCGTAAATTGGACCTGTAGTTTTTATTAAGTATAAAATATCAGCTCCTCTCTGAAATCAGGTTTTAACAAGCTTTCGTTAATATACTCATTCAATAACCTTAGAGTTTCATAAGTTAGGTATGCTACTTGAACGCTGGTTCACCAAAGTGCTTCTTGCAACCAACTATTTACCATGAAGTCTGTTTTTACTGTTAATTTTGTCGAAATAAGCTAAGCACTTTCATTTGCTTTTACTTCAGTGTATTCCTGATGCAATCAACTATATTTCAAATAGTTATCTAGTCTTAGCTTTAGTTCTTAACTGTAGTTTATAGTAGTACCCCCCTCCCCCCCCCCCACCCAAAAAAAAATCTCAGATCTGAACTCAATTGTCGAACCCATCTCCTGAAGTATCTGACCCCCCCCCCCCCCTTAAAAATATTTTAACTGCCAAGAGCCAAACTGTACAATTTCTTTGCTGATGGCTGTTGGTTACAACTATATAATGTCATTATCACACTTCGATAAGCAATCTAATGTTCTATTTAGTTCAGGTGAACATAATTTAAAATAGTTTGTATAATTTTTATGCATTCTTCTTGTATCTTCTCTACATAAGCAGGGAATTCATGGCAGCCTACTGTACCAGTTATGATTCTAGCCATCTGAGTCATCAAATGTTTGTTTAAACTTAGGGTGGCTAAGCTACTTTAGTGGAATACATTGGTACAATGAAATCTGTATAGGCGGTGAACGCCTACTTAGCTTAGTATAATACTGTTGTCTACTTATTAGTGGTGGAGGCCACAAAAAGTTGATGCAGCTTGGCTGTTTAGTATGTCTGCTGGTTTTGAGGCAATGATTGTTCCTGTCTAGAGGTTTACAACAACAAAGCTTTTTGTTCTAAACAAGTTGGGATGGGTTAGGAATGAAACCCCCCTAAGGTCCAAAAAACGAGAGCTTTGTAATAAAATCTACGAAGCAAAAACTCTAAGCCTGTATCCTGCTATCTGAGTGGAGAGTCTAAAACACCATTCTTAAATCTTCTTCTTATGTCATGGTTCTGGTACTTAGATCACTAACTTCCATGCTTACCTTGATTCATAGTCAACTATTATGATTGGAGACCAAATGGTTGAGTTGACTCCGAAGGTGCATATTGAAATGTAGCTGATATTAGTTTCCTCCTGTGCATTTCATGTGCTTGCTATCGTTGTTGCTCAAATATTCATCCTGGTAACAGGCAATCTAAAGATGTTGTGAAGGCTCTCAAAAAAAGGATTGGACACAAAAATCCGAAAGTTCAACTTCTTGCATTTACTGTAAGTTGATATGCAACCTGACCTCTGCTGTTAAATGTGGTGCTATTTGTAGGTTTGATACAGTCATAAGAAAATTTCTCTTATATATGTGCTTTTTCTATAACATCGAGCATATCTGTCTGTTGCTCGGCGGTATTTACATTTTTTTGTCTGTATTAAAACGTTCCAGCTTGTATTTCCATCTTCTATTTTTCATGAGTACATGTTCTCCATGTAACCATACCCATGCGACCTACAACAACACTAGCATAAGTAAATATCATGATCTTACTGAACATGGTAGCAATGGCTATTCTAGCTTTTAAAATTGGATGATCTCAGGTAATTTTAACTTATATATTTTAGTTCCTTGCCCAACCCACCAAGAAAATCAGGATAGTCAACGAGGACACAGCTTAGTTTTACTCAATTGGGTTTGACAGATTTAAGTTTGACTATTCTATGATTCGTTATGGTTTGGAGATGCATGTTGTGCCGGGCTACTTCTGCAGGATGTGCATTGGATAATGTCTTGATGATGATATTCTTCTCTTTCAGCTGCTGGAAACTGTAATCAAGAACTGTGGGGATATACTCCACATGCATGTTGCCGAGAGAGATGTGTTGCATGAAATGGTGAAGATAGTGAAGAAAAAGGTTAAGCATGATTCGTAGTTCTGAAACTATAATTGCTTTCTATTAATCTGCTGACTATATGATGGTATATTCTTTTCATTACAGTCTGATCCACATGTCAAAGAGAAGGTATTGGTTCTAATAGATACATGGCAAGAATCTTTTGGGGGACCACGTGCAAGATATCCGCAATACTATGCAGCATACCATGAGTTGGTGGTATACTTTTGTAACTCAATTCGATTTATTAGGCTCTTAACTTTCACTTAGCTCAGTTGTTCTGTTTTAAGATGTTACTACTAATATTCTTTGAACTTGTTATTAATTGGTTTCAAGATCTGGAACATGGAATGCAATGATTCTATTTTTATTATGAGAATTTACCTTGTAGTTTGACATAATTATGCGATTATTTCCCTGCTGCAGCGTGCTGGAGCTGAATTTCCCAAGAGATCTGATAGATCTGCACCATTATTTAATGGCCAGTCTCAAGCAGCGAGAAATATGCGTAGTCCTGATCAACAGGATGAAGCTGAATCTTCTGCTGGAAATGACTTTCCTGCTTTGAGGTGTGCTTTTCTTTTCATTTTCATTGTCTGCTTTGAGTCGATATTTTTTATTTGTTCTCTTCTCTTTACTGAAATTCTCATTTGTTTTATTATTGAGTTGTACTATAATAAACTATTGCTCATGGTACTGCCATTGCAGTTTGTGATTCCAAGATGTAAACTAGAGTTTGGAATATTATTAACGTGTTGTGTAAGATTAATTTTTACAACTCCTTTCGTTCTGGCCTAGAGATTTGATTTCTTATTATGAGGTAAAACTAAATGAAATAGTAGAATTACAGTGTGCCATGATTTTCAAATCTTGTCTACTTGGTAGTCTAAAATTCTTGATGATGTATTAATTATTATCAACTTGTTTCATGCACTCAACATGACATAAATGTTTCATGTAGAAAACTGTTAGAAATGGTAAATTCAAGAATCAATGGTACTGTTCTCTGTATATCCAGATAATCTGTTTAGCTGCTTTAGCATAATCTGGCCATAAGTTATTATAATTAGTTATTGCTGTTCTTGTGTCTCCAGTGAGCATCTTTGAATAATATATCTACTTTAGCCTAATTTTGCCTGCAGTTTAACCACTGTTTTATATTCCAACCTGGTATTCCTTTTCACGTATGGATTAAACTGAATACATGGTTATGTTTTCAGTATGTCAGAGATTCAGAATGCTCGTGGTATCATGGATGTACTAGCAGAGATGCTGAATGCTTTAGGCCCTGGAAACAGAGAGGTACCAGAGTACCATTAGCCTGCTTTTTAATTCAAGCTGCACAAAAATATGGACCTCTTATTTTTTAGAGTTGCTATCAACAGTTGTCAGTTGAACAGAAGTATAAAATGATTTTTTAGTTAGAAATTCAAAAATTTGGTGTTCTGGCTGTATTTATGCCGTGCATAATAATGCCCAGCTCTATACGTGCAACTTTCTCTCAAATTGTTTAAGGTTTGTTGATTATTTTTCTCTGAATACTCTTCACACAGGGACTAAGACAGGAGGTAATTGTGGATCTTGTTGATCAATGCCGCAATTACAAGCAGAGAGTGGTGCAGCTAGTTAATACTACCTCGTAAGTGCACTTAATTTTGAATTTCCCTAAAATTTGCATTAGCAATGTTGATTAGTGTGGTCTATCTAATGTAAGTGAATATCATTTTTTCCATGAGAACCATCTGTGACTTGTTTTCTGTGGGAGATGAGATTGTGAACTTCACCTGGAACCAATGAATCATTCTTTCTGTTATAAGATCATCTTCTGTTAAGGCATCTGGATACTCCAAAGATTCATTGTCATGAAAAACTGACACAAGTAGCTTGTACTGTTAGCATAATTAATTTAGCAAGATAATTTTATTTTAGCTGTCTATCTATTGTGTTGATTCTACTTATTATGTGAATACTAAAAATGCCGCTTTCCCCTTTTACAGGGATGAGGAACTTTTGTCACAAGGGCTTGCACTGAATGATGATTTGCAGCGTGTTCTAGCAAAACACGACGCAATTGCTGCAGGCATTGCAGTTCGTGTGGAGAAAAAACCAAAGTCTCTGCAGGCACTTGTAGATACCGAGGATTCCGCAAACCAAGATTCTAGAAAAGAGCAGTCACTTGTAGATATTGAGGATCCAACAAGCCAAGATTCTAAAAAAGAGCCAAATCAAAGGTTATATTCTCCTAATCACATTTGCATATTCTTAGTTCTACATAATGTTTGGAATTATGTCAATATATGCATGTGTGATTTTGTGCACAAATGATGGAAAGTGGAAACAAGTTTGGAAGTAGTATTCGGCAATTATTTTGGATTCAGTAAGTGCTTAAGTATTGTTTTTTAACATGGATTTCTTTAGTTTCAGTGATCTAGAACATTGGACTGTGTATTGTCAACTTTTTCTCCCTCGGAGTGCTATTACTCTAAGCTGCTAGTTATCTTTGGTCTCCAGAACATGCTGGTTTATATGTTGTAATTTCTACTGATTTTGCTACTGGACATTTGCAGCGATCACCTCAACCTGGATATGCATACCCAGAAGGCCAGAACCAGCTCCCACCCCACCCCTTAAAAATCACTGCCCTTTCACTTACCGCACTACAAGTCGTCTGTTTATTAAGTATTAACACCCCTACAAGTCATTTTATTGTCTAATTATCCCCCAGGCCAATTTCCTCATCTTGTGAACTTCTCATCTAATTCTAATCGTGACACATTAGCAGCCATGCAGGCATCTGCATGGCACCTGACGCATGGGACTTCGCTAGTTAGCCTCAGCCAGTCCCTACTCTTGCTAGTGGTGGTTATATCCAATAACTGTTACCTGGCATGGTATCAGTTTCTGTTTCCTCCATTAAATCAACAACTGGATCTCTCTCTCTCTCGAAGTGGCGTTCTTGGCAGTTGTTGTACTTGCTAACTATTACAAATTTTATCAGTAACCATCTTGTCTGAAGTCTTACAGTAGAGGTTATTTTGTTAGCAAACCTAAAGTGCATTGTGGCTCTAAAAGTCTTACAGTAGAGGTTATTTTGTTAGCATACCTAAAGCGCATTGTGGCTCTAAAAGTCTTGTAGACTAAAAACTGTCTTATTGGGAGAAAAGCTTGTAGGACATTTTTTTGGTAAAAATGTAAAACTCATTTCTTGAGATCTAACCAAATTTTTTGCTTCCAAACTGTGGTTTAAGTGTTGATGGATATGTTAATCTTGGCCTTCATAGTATTGCTGTAGGCATTTTATGGTCCAAACTAATGATGCTATCGACAGTCAATTTACAAGATGTGTTTTTTTGCTATTTATCAGCTTTTATATGACTGCTCTTATTAACCTATGTTTGCATGTGACCTGTCTTTGCAACAGTACAAGTGACCAGTCTCCCTTTGAGCAACTAGCGCTTCCAGCACCTCCGCTGTCAAATGGTTCAGCAACCCCTGCACCAAAACCTGATCCTGGCATTGATCTTCTTAGCTGGGATGACACCCCATCTACAACAGAAAATACACTAGCTCTTGTCCCGGTCACTGATCCACTGGTTGATTCTACTTCCAATCAAAATGCACTGGCAATTGTCGACATATTTTCTCAAAACAATACCACTAATAGCAATGCCAAACCAACTGACCCCTTTGGTCTCAATCCAACTCCCACTCTGCCGGGTTCACAGCCATACAACACTCCAACCCAGCATCCTTTACAGTCACAACAGCCTCCTCAGCAGGTGGCCTTCTATCCTAATGGGAGTGCTGTGAACTCTGGAACATCTTACGATCAGGCATCCCAGTTTAATCACACGAATTCTGGGTGGAATGGTCAAGTTGCCAACCATGCAGCTGCGGCGCCCCCACCACAGCAAACACTAAATTATGGTATGCAATGTCATTTATACCATTACTTGTATGCAATGTCATTTAGACCATTACTTCTTTCTATCTGGATTTTTATTTCCGGAAGTACTTCATTATTAGTGAAATTATACACATGCATAATTTTTATGTATCATCTTTATCCTTCGATTCCAGATCCTCTCCACACTTTATTCATACTTCTTATCTGTTTTTGAAGAAATTGTGATAATCCTATATGAATTTTGCAGATGATCAAAGTGGAGCACTTCCACCACCACCTTGGGAAGCTCAGTCAGTGCCAAGCAACGAAGTGCCAAATGGCCAATTGGGAAGTATGCAATCTCTCACACCGCCAACGAGCCAGACCGGTGGCATGCAGCCACTGCAACCACAGATTAACAATATGGGAGGTCCACAGACCCAGCCAATGTACAACAACCAACCGGGAGTTATGCTGCCTCAAGCCATGCAAGCCAGCCAAATTGCTGGAACACACATGCAGCCTGCAGGCTTTGGGAACCAGTTCGGTTCTCTGCCACCACATTCCATGCCAGGCATGCAATTTGCTGGCATGCAACCTCCGCCAATGCCAGCACAGCAAATCATAATGTATCCTCAACAAATGCCTGGTGTACAGTTCGGGGCAATGCCTCAACAGCAAATGTATGGTGGTCAGATGGCAGCATACGGGTATATGCAGCAGCCGGGAGCACAACCATACTATAATCAAGGAAGGCCGATGTACGGGTACCCTGGTACGAACGACCTCTCTCAGAAGATGTATGGTCTTTCCATGCAAGACAACTCTTATATGGGGATGCACTCCCCCTACCAGACAACGCCCTCGCCTTCATATTCCATGGGGCAACCTATCAGGTCATCGAAGCCCGAGGATAAGCTCTTCGGCGACCTTGTTAATATTGCCAAGACGAAGCAGAACAAAGCTTCATGAAACATTGAGTAAAAGTGTGAGTGGTCTAATATGTTTTGTCTATTTTTACAGTTTTCCATGTGGCTTGATCATACGCTTGTAGCTTTCGAATGTATAAGCTTCAGTTTTTGTACGCTGCCCCCATTGATTTCATTAAATTCGTTATGACGTGTGTACTGGTCACGCCAGAGAGGAAACGATGGAGAATGATGATTTAATAAAGATGTGTGTGGTAATTTTTCCTGGTACTATTTAATAGCAAAGGTGTTTATGTTTGCGTTTGTGCCAATCTTCTGGTGTACTCTAGCGTTGCTGTTGAAACAGAACGTGAATATTAAAAGAAGCACGGGGCCGTACCACTTTCATACTACGCAGGGTTCCATCTTTTCAGCTCGCCGTGCTTCTTTTCTGTTTTTGCCTCAAGAACGGATTTTTGTCAACAAAAATGATATTTTTACCCTTTAGTTATGCACAATGTCGAGGTGATGAATGGCAACGACTCTACTCAATCCTAGATACGAATTACGATGCTCAAGGGGAAACACAAACGCCGCCACCGCTAGGCGACCGTGACAGTACATATACAAGGAGCCAGCTCGTACAAATGGAAATGGCGCCCAACCCAAGGGCCCTTTATAAGTGGCCCTCATCACTGAAAAAACTAGGTAGCACAAACCGAGAGGCAGCAAAACAGCCTGCTGCACGTGTCAAGCAGGTTCTCAATCGCGCGACGAGGCAAACGACCGCACAACGGCGTTGCCTACGCCGGGTCGATCGCCGGCCGCCTTCGGCCACGCGCGCGCGTGTGCTGCCTCCGCCCATCGCCACACTTACCGCCGTTACGATGTACTTACGTACTTCCCCTGTCTACAGTGCCGCAGGTACTGCTGTACTTAATTTTTTTCGACTTATAGCCTCTCAAATAAACAAATGTAAAAGTTTCTCCATTGTTATTTTGAAATGACTTATTAGGATAGCTTTTAAAACAACTTATCAGTATTCGATTCGTTCACATAAACACTCACGCTAGAGCTAAAACCATAAGCTATAGCTAAAACCATAAGCTATAGCTATGAGTCATAATTAGTCACAATTGAAAAAAACCCACTCGTACTACTCTGGTCACGTGTGCCTCCTTTATATCTTTGATGTACCATTAAACACATGCATGCATGGCCGTAGGAGTGGAAAATGGATACAAATTATCCGTATTATTCGGTTACCGTATTCTATAAGATACAAATATGGTATAGATTTTTTCATCTGATTAACACTTTCTTTCATATTTGTATTCGCATTCGGATTTGCATAAAAATATGGATATGAATATCGTATGGACTTTTATCATCCGAAATGTTATTTTATCCGGACTATTCGTATCCTTATTCGTACTCGGAGAAGCAATATACATATTTTATTGCAATACGACTAATTAGTTGGACAAGTTTTTTCTAATTTAATGTGAAGTGTTTCTTTAGGTGAAATAAGTGAATTAGAATGATTAAGTGTGACTGTACGAGAATAAAGTATCATTAATATCTTCATACTAAATAAGTTATGAGGGTATTCGGATTTGACCGATTTGAGTAAATATTCGATTTGAATTCATATTCATTACAATATTTGATCCATATTTGAGAATATTTGAATTTGTATTTGTATTCGCTTACAAAATACAAATATGATAAGAGCACTATACAATTTGTATTCAATCTGTCTCACCGCCGTGCCGTTGGCGTCACCTCTGCCTTGTGTTTTCCCATGGTGTGCCACCTTCGATTGAACGGTGTCGTACCTGCCGTCGTATCGTATGTAGCTAGCATGCACCGTTTGGCGAGTTTTTGGCATATATGGCAATGTTTGCATCCGTATTTACGAAAATAGTAGTATACAAGACGTATTGACAAAAATAGCATTTTTGCTGCCCGGTGGCCAGGCGGTGGCGCCAAGAAGCCGACGCATGTGCCTGCCGCCCCGCCACCAGACAGCAGGAGCCTACCATGCACCCTTCCAACAGATGGCAGGTAGCCTGCCGCTCCATAGGCAGATGGCAGGTAATTAAGCTGGATAATTAGCCAGCTTAATTACTTGGCTTAATTTTTTACATACTATTTTTTTAATTTTTAAACATAGCAAATGAGCTTAGAAAATTATGAAATTTTATGTGCAGCCTCTTGACACAATGTACTTGACTGTGTAATTTTTTGGTAATTTTATCCTCTATGAATGTTGCTCTAAAATTCGTACGATTACGATTTTTGTATGAGACGTTACATGTAGCAAATGAGCTACAAAAAATTATGAAATCTTATGTGCAACATCCTGACATAGTCATAGTTATTGTCTATTTTTTGAGAATTTTATATATTATGAATATTTGTAGAAATACATGTAATAGTAAAAAACGCATCGCACGGGATGCGATATGGCTCATCCATCTGAGTCATTGCTATTTCCTCACCGTGTTTGCCTCCCCGTGCGTGGCCTTGTCTTACATTGAGCACAAGCATGTCCCGTGGGTACGTCAGTCAGTCTAGAGCTTGCATCTTAGTTTGAAGGAGGTATGGAGACTGTTCTGTTTGTTCAGTGGTCGGCGGTGGTCCAGTAGGCTGAGGTACAGCAGGCTGGGTCCGATAAGCGTCGATGTCCTCTAGCTGAGATATGCTGAGCTGTGGGCCACTAGTAATAATGTCATAAACAAAGAGCTCTAGAAATCCCTCTCGTGGCGCTGAGGAACTCTCGCCTTAACTGTACGACATGGCAGCGAAATCGGAGAAGCTCTGCCCACCAAAGTGTCCAAATCCTAGGTATGATGTGAACGACGAGCTCTGCTATGCGCATGCTACAAACCTTGGCACTATGTACCGCTCCCTGGAAGCATCCGAGAGGCCCGTATCATCATTAGTGGACTCGACGTCACCCCTAGTTTGAATTGGAGGCTGCAAGATGAAACGATGTTTGTCACAATAAATATTCTGGATATAGAATGTGAATCTCGTACCTCTCGGATGTGCAGTGAAGATGAACGACGGGGAGCAATAGTCTGTGTAGGTGGTGCGACGTCAAAAGTGTTGTATCTCGACGACGAACCTGCGGTGGGAGAACGCCATGATGTTAGCAGAACGTAAGGCCTAATAGGAAAAATGTAGGTTTGTATGTTACTTCCACATCGATATGGCCCACAGATGATCAGCGGCTAGTACTACGACGTCGGGCAGACTCAGCAGATTGTGATGGCTGACTGAACTTGCTAGGTCGCATTGACCTAGAGGGTGAGCATGGTGGCTCCACTGGGTACCCAACGTGCACAACGTGATCTATCGAAGTGCCGCAACTCAAGTAGTATACTATTTTTGGCCTACTTTAGCATGTACTTCAAAGTATTCTGTAGGGCCGGTGGTCTCTTCGTGCAGCTGATGTTGGCCTCAGATGCGCTTGCGATGCGCCCACTCCAACTGAAGTGACATATAAACAGGTTCAGTAACGGTCAGTATAAATTGTGTAAATGAAATGATAAGAAATTGCAATCGTCTTACGTTGTCATGCTACCGTGAAGCACTGTGGGGATCGATCGAGCGTTGTAGATCGTCCTCGTGCGTGATCTGCTTGGGGCGATCTGGTGGAGGAATGATGAGTCTGGTGCATAACCAGGGTACATACCACTCCAGGTACTTGTCGTACGTCTGGACGTCGTACGGACACTACTCCATGACGACATCCAAGTGCGCCCTGTCCGTCCATACCTCCTTGAGTTGGAGGAGGTATGAAGACCATTTTGTTTGCTTAGTGGCCGACGGTGGTCCAGTAGGCTTAGGCACAATAGACTGGGTCCGGTAAGGGTCGAAGTCCTCTAGCTGAGACATGCCGAACTGCAAGCCGCCCGCAATAATGTCATAAACGAAGGACTCTATAAATCCCCCTTGTGGTGCAAAAGAGCTCTCACCTTGATCGTATGACGTGGCAGCGAACCTGAAGGAGCTCTGCCCACCAAAGTGCCCAAACCCTAGGTATGCTATGAACGCTGAGCTATACCCTGCATACGCTGTAAAACCTGGTGCCATGTGGCGCTCTCTAGAAGCATCTGAGAGGCCCGTATCATCATCCGTGGACTCGTCGTCACACCCACGTTGAAGTTGAGGCTGCAAGATGAAACGATATTAGTCACAATAAATTTTTTCGGATGTACAATGCAAATTTCATACCTCCCGAATGTGCAGCGAGAATGAAGAATGGGGAGTGGCACTACTACAAAAAGGGTCATCACACACGGTTCGAAACTGCCATCACAGATGGTTTTCTGAACCGCCTGTATTTGTGTGTTAGCGATAATCGAAGGTTATCACAGACGGTTTGTGAGCCGTATGTGATAAAGACAACACAGACGGTTTGTAACTAGAACCGTCTATGAAGAAAAGTATTACAGACGGCTCGAAACAAAAACCATCTATGATACTCACACATCACAGACATTTCTAGTTACCAACCGTCTGTGATTGGCGAGTATCACAGACGGTTGGTATATAGAACCGTCTGTGATAGTGCTTCATAGACAGTTTATAGCACAAACCATCTATGATAGTTCATCATATACCTATGACCTTTGAAAATAAGTAAATATAGTGGCAAACACAATAGCACATTCTATTTTCATTAAGATTATAATCCATTATTACAGTATAACAAGATAACAAACCCAACCATTTAACTTGATAAGAATATATAAGAAGCAGAGATCCTAGCAGACAGTAGAAGCTAGATGCATCGGATGGCTGTCGGATATCACCGGCAATGAAGAGGCGGCGGTAGCGCCACCTTTGTGGCACGACGGTGAGACTACACAAGATACTCTTATGACACTTACGATAAGAGTGTGTTGTGCAGTCGACCGAGGTGTCACAACGGAGGCGCTAGCTCACGGTAGTATTCGGCGGCGTTGAGGAACAAGCTGGATGCATCGGATGGTGACCGGATATCACCGGCAATGAAGAGGTGGCGGTAGCACCACCTTTGTGGCACGACGATGAGACTACATAAGACACTCTTATGACACTTACGATGAGAGTGTGCTATGCAGTCGATCGTGGTGTCACAACGGAGGTGCTAGCTCACGGTGGTAGTCGATTGGCGTCGTCAAAGGGAGAAAGCTATATAGTAGATGAACTCATACGTGACTGCTGGTGTGAAGGTAGATGGGGAGTAATTAATAAGGGCCGAGCGGTGAGAGAAACCGGTGCCTGCCATCCGATGTGGAGAGAATGTACGAGTGAGATCGAAATCTTGGGGGATACGCTACGAATCGGTGACATGTTATTATCAGAGATGGTTTGTTACACGAACTGTCTGTGATAATGCACATATCAGAGACGGTTTGTTATCCGAACCATATGTGATAGTTTCATAGACGGTTCTATTTAAAAATCATTTGTGATAATGATTATATCACAGACGGCTTTTAAACCCAACCGTCTGTGATAGTTTCAGAGATGGTTTTAGCCATGAACCGTCCGTAATAATCAAAGCACAGATGGCTTCACATGAACCGTCTGTGATGAGACGTCCAGTATAGCTTGTTTTGTAGTAGTGTGGTAGTCTGTGCAGGTGGTGCAGACGTCAAAAGTGATGCATCTCGGTGATGGACCTGTGGCGGGAGAATGCCATGATGTTAGTGGAACGCAAGCCCTAATAGGAAAACAAAATGTAGGTTTGTACGTAAGTTACCTCCTCATCGGTACGACGTACGGTTGATCGGCGGCTAGTACTACGACGCCAGGTAGACTTAGTAGATTGCGAAGGCTAGCCAGACTCGCTAGGTCGTGATGACCTGGCGGGTGAGCATGGTGCCCCTAGTCGGTGGCTTATGTGCACAGTGTGATCCGTGGAACGGCCACAGCTTAGGTTGTGCACTATTTTTTGGCCTGCTTTAGGATGTACTTAATAGTATTCTGCAGGGCTGGTGGTGTCTCCGGGCTGGTGATGGTGGCCTCAAACACCCTTGTGATACGCTGCACTACAAAAGCTGAAGTGGCATACGAAACATGTTCAGTAACGACCATTATGAATTTCTTGAGTGAGACAATAAGAAATTTGAACTGTCTTATGCTGTCATGCCACCACGAAGCGCTGTGGGGATCGATCGAGCATTGCGGACTTTCCTCGTGCGTGATCTGCTCGGGGCAATCTAGTGGAGGAATGGTGAGTCTGCTGCATGACCGGGGTACGTACCACTCCAGGTACTCGTCGTATGTCTGGATGTCGTACAAACGCTATTCCATGACGACATCGAGGTGCGCCCTGTCTGTCCATGCCATCGTCCACTGCTGCTGCAGCACCAAACCTCCCTGTCTTTGGATTGCTTTTAGATGCGTGCAAGTGTAATGATATATAATATATCAGGCAAATCTGTTAACATTCATTAGTTCAAAAAGGCATCAATTTGGAAAGGAACTTATTGATTTAGCATGCTGAATCAACCATGGATGGAAAGTCTCAATCATGAAGCCTGGGCACCATGGTGCCCCTATTATTTATACTATGTGTGTGTGTATATATATATCTTTTTTAGGGATTTAGGGATCCTGGTATACCTTGATGAAACATTGTACTTAGCAAAAACGTATTCATGCTTTATTTGGAGGAAATGGAAGAAACGCTAATTGGAAATGGAAATAAATTAAACTCTACCTAGCTACAAGCATGTGTTTCCCATAGGGTTTAGTAACTATCGCTTTGATTTGTTGCTTGCTAACTCCCTTTAAGTAGTACCATAAAGCATAACCACATCACTACTACAAGAAGCCTAATATTAGACGGTATATCACAGACGGTTCCCAAAATCGTCAGTGTTAAATAAAAGCATAAACAATTTTAGTTTAGAGATCGTCTGTGTTGCTTCTAGCACCAAAAATCGTCTGTGAAGAGATAATATCACAGACGGTTCTTACCAAGAACCGTCTGTGATATTGCCAAATACCACAAATAATTTTTACTACAAATCATCTGTGATAATGAAGTTATCACAGATAGTTTGTATTAAAAACTGTCTGTGATAATTTCACTATATTAACTGCACGTAGATCCGTCAACCCTCTATCTTAAATTCTAGATCTAGCTGCTGCTTTGAGTTGGCGGCAGGGGCTTTGAAGCGGCGATTTGGTGAAAGGAGATATTTGGCAAGAGTGATTGCAGATCCATTTATTTCTTGACTACCTATGGTTAGTAATTTATTCCTAATTGCATTATAATTTAGATCTATAGGTTTTGAAAGAAGAATTGAAGATGGTTTAAATCGAGCTAACTTGATCTAGAGAGAAGTTTATTAACCATAGGTAGTTTATTAACCATAGATTTAGATCTAGAGAGAAGTTTATTTACATCTAGCATGGTTTAGGGTTAAGTCAATTCATAGTTTATTTCTACTTAATTTAATTTAATTAATTATTCTTGCTAAACTGTTAATTATGTGCGTAACATAGGACCGAAGCTTAATGTATACTGGGAACCGTGTGAGTGAATACATTCATGGCATGTCTGCTTTCACAAGAGCTACTGAGGAAGATATGCTGAATAAGGGGGTGGAATATATGTATTATCCATGTGCAGATTGAAGCACACTTGATTCGAAGGTGTTTCCAAAAGGGGTATGCACGTTAGACCAGTCATGGTGAAGAGCAGACTACAGAAAAAGGTAGTAATAATGATATCACCGATGAAGTCAATGATACGTTGCCAGATGATATTGATTATGGTTCTAATTTGGATAGGCTGCATGATGATAATCTGGATCAGATGCTTTGCGATACGGAAAGGAACTATGATGACAGAGAGTATGTTAAATTCTGGGGCTTGATGGAGGACTTAGAGAAACCTTTGTTCACGTGCTGCAAGTCAAAATACACAAGGTTGTCAGCCATGCTTTAATTGCTGAAATTGAAGGTAAGCAACAGTTGGTCCGACAAGTGTTTCACGGCACTATTAGGATTTTTAACGGACATGCTTCCGAAGGGAAACAAGTTACCCAAAACCACATACAAAGCCAAGAAGGTTCTTTGTCCATTGGAAATGGAAGTAGAAAAAATACATGCATGTTTGAATGACTGTATTCTCTACTGCAAAGTGTATGCAAACATGCATGCATGTCTGGTGTGCAACACCTCTCGATACAATCGTAAGAATCAATCAGATGATGGCAAGCGAATAGAGTCGAAGAGAGGACCTCCTACTAAGGTGGTGTGTATCTTCCTGTAATTCCCTATTTGAAGTGATTTTTGTGAACCCAAAGGAGGCAAAACCGCTGTGTTGGCACTCGAAGGAGCGTAATAATGATGGAATGCTAAGACACCTTACTGATTCTGCCCAGTGGAGAAACATCGATAGGAGGTTTGCAGATTTCGGTGCAGAACTGAGGAATATAAAGGTTCGAATTGGGTACAGATAGAATGAATCCTTTCGGTAACATGAGTAACCGGCATAGCACTTGGCCCGCGACTCTCTACATGTACAACTTTCCTCCTTGGTGGTGTATGAAGCGAAAGTATATTTTGCTGTCGATACTTATCCAAGGGCCAAACAACCTGTGAATGATATTGATGTGTACCTAGCACCATTGGTGGAAGATCTAAAAATACTGTGGATTGAAGGGATATAGGTATGGGATGCGTACAAATGAGAGAATTTTACTTTACGCTCATCATTGTTTTGCACCATAAATAATTATCCTGCCCTAACTAACCTATCGAGCCGGAGTACAAAAGGGGCCAAATCATGTACTTACTACTTAGATGATACCAAGAGTGTGTGGCTGAAGCACCCACACAAAATCGTGTATAGACGTCACCATAGATTCTTTTGGAGAGATCACCCATACCGCAGGATGAAGAAATAATTCGACGAAGAAAAGGAGGACAATTCAGCTCCAAGGCATTTAAGTAGAAAAGAAATCTATGACATGGTTAAAATTTAGATGTTGTACTCGAAAAGGAGCGTAAATCGATGACCCATAAGAACGTCTGGAGAAGAGATCAATATTTTGGGACTTACCTTATTGGGAACACCTGGAAGTTCACCACTACATCGATGTCACCTATGTAGAGAAGAACGTATGTGACAGCTTGATTGGTCTCTTACCGAACATTCGTGATAAAACAAAGGATGATGTCAATGCACGACTTCACTTGGTTGATATGGATATCAAGCATAAGTTAGCACCGACAAAGACCGATAAAGGATGAACTTACCTTCCCCGGCTTGTTACACTCTGTCCAAGGCTCAGAAAACTGAACTGTGCCAATGCTTGCATGGTGTGAAAGTTCCATCTGGTTACTCTGCCAACATGAAGAAACTTGTTTCAATGGAAGATTTAAGTTAGATGGCATGAAGTTCCATGATTGTCATGTACTGATGACACAGATGTTCCCTATTATAATTAGAAATATTTTGCCGATCAAGATCCGAGAGACAATCATGAGGCTGTGTTGTTATTTTAACACAATTGCTCAGAAGGTCATCTATCTCGAAGGACTAGATGCTCTATAGGATGAGGTGATGATGATTCTATGTCATCTTGAGATGTAGTTTTCTCCATTTTTCGAGATCATGGTCCATCTCATTGTTCATATTGTGCGAAAGATAAAATTAAGTGGGTCCGTGTTCCTACGTAGTGTGTACCCATTCGAGAGGTTCATGAGAATTATCAAGTCCTATGTACGGAATCAATCTCGGCCCGAGGGCATGATCGTCGAAGGTTATGCAACCAAAGAGGACATTGAGTTCTGTGTTGATTGCATAGCTCAGATTGAACCGATAGGTGTACCTCAATCTCGGCATGAGAGGAGGCTCAAGGGTATTAGGACTATCAAAAGGAAAGCAATCACTCCAGATATGGATGTGTATGGTTAATCCGATTTCACAGTCTTGTAACACATGACTGAAGTGTCCCCATATATCAACCAGTACAAGGATGTGCTTCAACAACAAAATCTAGAGCGACTGGATGTTTGGATCACAAGACAACATAATAGTCGGTTCAACCAATGGTTGTAGGAGCGACTCACTAAAAGCTCATCAAGTGATATATTGACATGGTTGGCAAAAGGGTCAATATTTACAATTGTGACATGACAAGGATATGACATAAATGAGTACACATTCTATACGCCGGCTCAAGATATAAAGAGCACTAACCAGAACAGCGGTGTCCGCATAGAGCATAGATGCATTTAGTACCGATGGGTTGAGGAACTCCTACTATAGGTTCATAGAGGAGATTTGGGAGCTCGACTATGTACTTTTCAAGATCCCCTTATTTCAGTGTCGTTGGGTCCATCTCCCAAAGGTGAAGGTCGATAAGTACAGTGTCACTACCGTTGACATGAAACGTGTTGGATATAGAGACGAACCATTCATACTAGCTAACCAATATGTTTAAGTTTTTTATATAACCGACCAGACAAATAAGAAACGCCACATAGTTCTTTATGGAAAAAGAAGGATTGTCGGAGTTGAGAATGTAGTAGACAAGGAAGAATACAATTAATTTGATGAGTTGCCTCCTTTCAAAAATGGCATAAGGGTAGAGGAAGAGCGTGACAAAAGTGGCAACATACACGTCGATCATCATGAATGGCTAATTTTTAAAGGAAATAAGCAAGTGGAATGATAAATGAAATATTTATGTGTCATATGTTCTGTATTTGTATTTATACATGTGTATGAGAGTGTTTGATATATATGTGAATTTGCATATTTGTATACAAGAATGTGTGATATATATGTGAATTTGCATTTATGTACATGAGCATGTGTGATATATGTATGTATGTATATGTGTGTGTGAATTTGTATTTATATATGTGTATGAGAATGTGTGATATATATGTGAATTTGCATTTATGTATATGAGAATGTGTGATGGCTATGAGGATCATCACAAACAGTTTTTATTTAGAACCGTTTATGACGATTACTATCACAGATGGTTCTATTTCAGAACCATCTGTGATAATTATCATAGATAGTTTTTATTTAGAGCCGTCTATGATAATATATATCACAGATGGTTCTGAAGTAAAACCGTCTGTGATTATTCCCCTATATATATTGTGCTCTAGGGTTTTCACCACTGTACTAATGCTACACCTGAGCTCTCCTCCCCCGAGCGCGCTGCCTCCCCGAGTGCGCCACCTCCCCGAGCATGCCACCTCCCTGAGCACTCCTCTTGCGAGCTCTCCTCCTCCCCCGAGCACGCTGCCTCCCCCGAGCGTGCCACCTCCCTGAGCTCTCCTCCTCCCTTGAGCATGCCGCCTCCCCAAGCACACTGCCTCCTCGAGCGTGCTGCCTCCCCCGAGCACTCCTCCCCCCGAGCTCTCCTCCTCCCCCAAGCACGCCACCTTTCCGAGCCGCACAGTGAGCTTTTTGATTGCTCAATGAGGAAATTTGTTAAGATTGAAATCTCAGTGACAATCTAAGATTATTCTGCTAGTTTGGATTCACATTTGCTAGTTATATACTTTTGTGCAGTCGGTAGCTTTTTCAATATCTAGTCCTTAGTCTTCTGTTCAGTATTGCTTACTGTTGTCCTTCGGCTTTGCCGAATATATGTTGGTTCTGCATGCTTTTGACATTTATACTACACTAAGGTAATATTCAATTAGATAATCTAGTAGAATTATTTAGGAATTGTCACTGTGATCATTGAAATATTGACAAGAGAGGAAGAAGGCTAAGTTTAGAACTTGTGCAACTCCTCATCTGAGAGCAAAAACACACTTCTTAATCTTTGCATTATGCATATTTTTAATGCCTACTTTTATATACTATTCAACATATTGCCATATGTTAATGACCTGAATAGTTTATATGTTTCGAGAGATAATACATATATATTCATGTCATTTTCATATTGCTCAATTCTTTTATCTTTTGAAGATGTCATCCACTCATTCTTCGACATCGTCGTCGGATGCATGTGATGCACCATCCTCTAGAAAATCCTGAAAAGGAAGAGGACTATCGAAAAAGGCCGATGGCCGATTTACCATCACAGAGGTCGATCCGTCTGTGGCACCTCTCAATCCTCGCCGAGCAGTGTCTGCATTCTGGAGAATAGTCGGAATAGTTGCACGGGCATATATTGAGATCACGTTCGATTCGTGGGATAAGGTGACCGGAGCTCGGTCAAGTGAGCTATTGACGGAAGTTTGTTTATCATTCGAGATCCTAGAAGAACACCAAGCCATGCATTGCTAGTGGTGTGCAAAGCATGGAAGAACTTCAAGAGCCTGCTTGTCAAGCAATACGTCGAGAAGGATCTGACGCCCTTCCACAAGTATCCATTCTTGGAACCGCAATGGGAAGAATTTGTGCAGATCAAGATGATGGATAATTTTAGGAGTGAAATTACAGCGTACAGGGCCCTTCAGGAAAAAAACACGCACCCACACAGACTCGGTACCGTTGGGTAAGTAGGTAAAATCTCACAATGGACGAAGGAGGACGAGCAGGCAATCCTACAGGACACTGCCTCGCCATTTGCCAGGATCCCTGATGAACATGCCTGAAACTGGATAAGAGCAAGGTCATCAACTGTGTCGTCAGGGGCTATCTCCTTTCGAAACCCCGCAGATGAGAAAGTGTTCCACCGCTTGGTAAAATATCGAACTACCTAGTTTGTAATACTCCATAACTTCATAAGAAGTGAAATGATATATCGTGCTCTTGCAGGAAGCGCTGAGTGTAAAATCTTCCAAAGGCTCATTCCAGATAATCAAGGAGAGAGATATACTGTCCGCGGCCTTGGAAAACAAAGAGCACCCAGGTCGCACAAGAGGGCTTGGTCTTTATGTTCCATGAAAACATGGTTTCTCATAGAACTCCGAAACGTATCAGAGTAGAAAGAGAGACAAAGCCGAGCGTGAGGCACGGCTACGAGAGGATACTACAACATCTCTTAGAGATGAGATGCAAAGGTATGTTAGAGATCAGATGAAAAGATACATCATCTCAAAAAATCAAAAGGAAGCCCCTGCCGCTCCTATGGTAAGCAGCCCTCCAACCGTCGAAGTAGCTGCACGTCCAACCCTACCTCGGAGAGCGACCACCGATTTCCTGTTGATGACATCCTAGTAATAATTATTATCTCTGAAATTCTTGATCCACTGATAGGCCTGTTGGAGTAGCTAATTTTGTATCATTATGTAGGTCACTACGAAGTGCAAGCTCCAAGTGAGATATGCCTCTTTTGCCCTGTAGGCTACTTGGGGCCAAGCGTATCCATCTAGGCCTGGGACCTTGGTGCACGGTGTATCTCTAGTGACAGGTTTCACAAAAGTGAATGTGTATGGCTTTCATGCCAATTGCAAGGTCGTCCCGCTGCAGATACCCCCAAACGATGAGGTTGTGACTCTAGAACAAACCATTGGAACATTCATCTAGTGGCCTAAGAGGGACATCTGTCTGAAGGCTCCTGCGCCGGTGCCATGTCCACTCGAGCTATCTACACCGGTGCCAAGTCCACAAGAGCTATTTGCACTGGTGCCAATTCCACAGGAGCGATCCGTACCAAAGCTACCTACACCGGTGCCATGTCCGCTGGGCTATTCGCACCGGAGCTACCTGCACAGACGTAGCAAGGGTGTCGTGCATCTACATCTCATGCCCAGTCAACTACTGTGAAGTCGACCTACAACCGAGGCAGCAATGGCAAATTGAAGAAGACCAATGATGAGATGCCCTACTTGTCGTTGTCCCAAAAATTCATGCTAGGCAAGCCATTGGTCGTCTTGAAAGAGTACCTCCTAACCCTAGGACTGCTTGCCAGAGATTGTATGCATGGTACATGGAACATGCCAACAAGCTGGAGGAATAACGGCGCAAGTTTCACCATCAAGTTCACGCCGGATCATTTTCAGCATAATATTCATGACTGTCTTCACGGTGACTTTCGAGGACTTATTCGATCTCTACACACTCAACGCCCTCGACGCCTCACTCATTCGATGCTGGACACTGTAAGTATGTACAATCACGGTCTACGTTCATGTAATATAGATAAATGTCATATATAACTAAAGCCATAGTAACGAAATCACCAATTGGTTTTCTCAACCCACGCTTGGTCGCCATGGATACCATTGATGAGGATGCATCATTCGTCGAGAATTACATCACGAATGCATTGGAGGCTTACCACAATAAGGAATTCATACTTATGCCCTACAACCAGGGGTAAGTGCTGCACTAGTGGCTATACTTGTTGATTTGTACTTTATAAGTAACACAGACTTAGGTTTAATGACCATGACATACCTATGTAGGTTCCTCTAGATTTTAATTATAATTATACCAAAACAGAACAAGGTAATATATCTTGATTCCCTAAAGAGGACCAAAACCAATTTCACAGTTGTCCAACAATTAATCCATGGATAACTCTATTGTAGTCTTTTCTTCACAATGATTAAAGCTATCTTCTTGGAATCATGTAGGTCGTTCGCCACGTACGTTGCAAAGGTACGGAAATCCAAAAGGATGGACGGCCTACAACACGATCTATATTTCTCGGTATTCACTTGTACATATTAAACCTATATAACACTTCATAGTAATGCCTATTGAACTAACAAATTTTATTTTTGTAGTGCCACCACCAGCTGCTGGACAACACCTGTGGATTTTATGTTGCCACAACATGCAACTACTCGTCGATTCCACGAAGATCAATATTGATCCTCATGTCAATTTGTCAATCTTGCGATAATTATTTCATACTTATCAATTTACATATATATGCACGACATTGATCTTCCTACCGACAGGTTCTGTCCATTGCTACAACTCCGTTGGTATAGCCTGACCTCTCAGAGATTCAAGGACAGTGTGTATACCTCTTGTGGTCTAAAGTCGTAAAAGAAGATGGGAATTCCACAATGTATAACAAATTTCACTGGTATAAGATTGTGCTTAATTATTCATGTGTACATGTATTTGTTTATGGATGGACAATTTATTTCATTTCAGTTAATTGATTTGTGAAATAAATTTCTTTTTTCTGAAATGAATGAATGTGAATTGGATGTATATATACTGTGTTGATATGTTTATTTCAGAGGGCATGGCTAGCATTTCATGAGGCTAGCCAACTAATAGAAATAGATTTGTGATCACAGATGGTTTCAACTACAACCCGTCTATGATAGTAGACTATCACAGACGGTTTGTAGTTAAAACCGTCTGTGAAATGCTACATTATAGACGGTTCAAAAGCCGTCTACGATGATCTCATATTATTACTGACCTATAAACTCATATGGCTCACGAAACCGACTGTGATGATATTTTTGAATTGTCTATGATGATATATTTTGCAGTAGTGCATCAACGCTTTAGTTTAGACGGTTAACTGCTGTTGAGAATAATCATTAACCTAATTAACAGTCTGACTCCAATTTTCCAACGTTCACGCGCGCGCGTTATTAGCGAATGGGGATATGCATCATACAGCACAAGGATAAAATATGCATGCATGTACAAAAGGAAAGAAAAACTTTATCAACTTATCATGCATTCATGCATGTATACACTCAATGAAAGGACAAAAACCCTTAAAATTTCCTTTGGCATGATCCCACAAATTTTCCAAAATCAAAAATTTTCGACGCTACATGTACCATATCCGTTGCTAGCTCCTAGTGCTATCCACTGGGCCGTGTCGGGCCGGAACAGGCCCGGCCTCGGCACGGCCCGTTAAGGCCCGTGTATTAAACGGGCCGGGCCGGCCCGCAGGCCGCGGTGCGAGCCCAGGCACGGCCCGAGGCCGTGCTGGCCCGGGCACGGTTAAGGCTAAACGGGCCGTGCCAGCCCGGCTAGTTCGTTTAGCTGAAAAAAAAGAAAAAATAAGAAAAAATGTAAACAAATTGTAGAAAATTTAGAAAAAATTTAGAAAATTGTAGACACTATTAATCACAAAAATAAATATTTGCAATGACAAAATGAGCTTTATTAACTTATTAAATTACATGGGATGGCTGCCTCATTTAAAACTTTACCAAGTAAAAACTCAATTTGAGAAAACCTTGGTAAAGAAAAAAGAGTACAGCCTATAAAGCTCATTAGTGACTACATGTGAAGAAAAATATTGAAAATCCTATTCATTGCTATCTAAATACAAATTCTCAAAAGATTCTTCTAAATCTTTATTATCTGTAGTATGTTGGAGTCTTGATTCAGCTTGTTCCCAGTCTTTGACGGTCAGAAGTACTTCGACCATCTCGTTGGAGAGCTTGTTCGTCGCTCCTCAATTATTCTTCCAGAAAGACTGAATGCTGACTCCGAGGAGACTGTAGAGACAGGAACAGTCAACACATCGCGGTCTAATATGGATAGCACTGGATATGATACCTTCTGGGTTTACCACCATGAGAGGATGTTCAACTCCTGCTCGAAGCTGACGCTATCACTGTTGAGATAGCTTGATAGGTCTCCAGTGCTTTGTCACCTTCCTCCTCCTAACTGATGTGTACCTGCACCTGCACGAAAACTAGACGAAGAACCAAAATCTTACCCCATTGCATAGCCCCCTAGAGGTGCTAGGGACTACCGGGGGTCTTTCTAAATGCACAGACTCAAACTTATTTTCATATTTATCATATACCTTATATAATTTATTTTTAACTAATGTAAAGTATGAACACTAGTCTAAATCGGTTGCCTCACTTAAAACTTGTAAAACATTTATAAATCCTTGGAGTTTGGCCCTAGGATCCAAAATAAAAGCGAATGCATATAAAATAGGAATTTCTCTCCAATATTTTAAAAACTTAGTTTTCATGGCAACTACAGCATCCTGTAGTATAACATCATTTTCAAAAGCCTTTAGGTGAGTGGCAATTTCAACAATATTATGAACAATTATAGGAGATGTAGGGTAATATACTCCAGAAAGACAAAGTGTAGCTTTATGAAAAATTTCTAAAAAGGAAAATATTTTTTCACCAACAACCCAATCGTCCTCAGTAAGTTCAGGGTCTCTAACTTGAGTTCTACTGGAGGAGCTACGAGATTGATGGCTTTGGGTGTGAAGGAAACAGATAAGGTGCTCTTATATGACAATATAAGTTTAAGCATAAGGTAAGTAGAGTTCCATCTAACAGGCATGTCTAAACCAAATTTTCTAGGACGAACATTCATTGCTACGCAAAAACTCTTATATGCGGCTATTCGTTGGTCAGAACAATTAATAAATGAAATTGCATCTCTAAAAGAATCAATACAAGTATTTAATCTTTTTAAACTGGATTTAACAATAAGATTAATAATATGACAAGCACAACGTTGATGCAATAAGAAAGAGTGTGCATAAGTATTAAACAAAGGAGTAAGAATTTCCACAGCCTTAGTGTTTGCAGCTGCATTATCTAAAGTTATAGAAAAAAATTTATCCGTGAGGCCAAAATCTTCTACAACTTTAATAATACTTTCTGCAATATTTTCAGCACTATGTGAAACATTAATTAATTTAAATCCTACAATTCTTTTTTCCATTATCCAGTCATCATTAACATAATGAGCAACAACACTAATATAATCCTCTCTAGCCCTACCACTCCATATGTCAGAAGTCAAAGCAATAGAGAATGTACATGTATGAAACATTTCTTTCAATTTATCACGACAATTGTTATTGTTGTAGGGGTGGCCCCCACCTAAACCCAGCAGGCCTGATAGAAGGTTATAAAGCCCAGAATAGGCCATGTGTAATGACATAAGTGCCCCTGAAGGGGATACTCAGACATAAGGGCATAATTGTAAAAGCACCCCCATGTGTATATATATGGAATACAGGCTATGGGGAAGACCCAAGCCATTACCGATCACACTCTCCCAACTCTCCACTACCACATCTCTCTCTGTTTGGTCTGTAACCACAACAGTTATAATATTTAATTAAATCTCTAGTTGTTGTTTGCCTAGATACAGAATTAAATCGAGGGTTATGAGCAGTCCTAATATATTTTTGGAAAGCATCAGACTCACCAAAATTTAAAGGTAAATCTTGAGAAGCAATTAATCTACAAAGAGATTCCCGAGCTACCTCTGGGTTGTACTCCCACGTACGTACCGAGCCGTCGGGGTTATATTGCAGCTGTGTCTGGCGCATTTGTATTCCTTGCCTTTTCTTGCAGCTTGCAGCATGTCGTTGTAGATGACCCATCCCACCTAAAGATTTTGCACTCAATTCATTACCACAAATTTTACAAACAGCATACCTCACCGAAGTCCCATCATCGTCGGTCTTAAACTTCTTGTCGAAATCATTACAAACTGTAGATGTACTAGCTCTTGTTCTTTTTTGCAGCCATGCTTTGAGTCGTGGATGCACTTGTTGAGCCAGCAAAAGACGGATCGATTGGACCCTGCGCCACCGGGGTTGTCGTTTCTTCGGCATCTCCAGTTTGTAAATGTGGACCTTCCGCGGATGGATATGCTTGTTGAAACGATTGCATATCCTCCGCCGAGAGGCCGAATTCGGAGAGTTGAAAATCGTAGTTCTCCATTAAATCGATTGCAGATTGAAATAATAAAGAACAGTTAACTTACTATTAAAGTATTAAACCAACAAATAATAGCAAAAAATTAAAATAAGATTATAAGACATCATTATTACCTCCTTTGCAGCTCCCACAAAAATCTTTGAAGATTTTTGAATTTTCGGAATTTTGCCCGAATTTTCACCAAATTTGCGCAAACACTTTCGGATTTTTTAGAGCTAAACCGAGTGAGAAGAGTGAGGTTCGAGGTATGGAGAATGGAGGCCGGATGCCCCCTATTTATAGAAAAAATTTCAGATTTTTTCCCGAATTTTTTGCTATTTTTTGGATTTTTTTACCCCCAACGATAAAAACGGCTATTTTTTGAATTAGCCGGCCGGGCGTGCTGTGCTGGGCCGGGCGTGCCGTGCCGGGCCGGGCTGGCACGGCCCGCCATGTCGCACCCTCGACCCAGGCACGGCCCGGTCCGCCGTGCCGTGCCGGTCCGGCCCATTTATTTCCGTGCCGTGCCGTAAATGGGCCGGGTCTACAGTGCCGGACCGTGGTGCGGCCCGGGTAGGCCCGGCCCATTTGGCCACCACTACTAGCTCCCTTCTCTTAGTATTATGTCACTTTTAGTTTGGCCAAATATTTTGTTCACAACATAGCTAGGCACCTTTTCCTAAACTAGACCTATTAACCCTAAGAAAACCCCAACCTGAACCATGTTTTTTTTGACCTTTTGGCTTTTGGTTTCTCCAAAAGTTAAAATAAACAGGATGTTTTCTTGAAGTAGATTCTCCAAATAGCTTTTCGGCCCTAAAATTATGTGCGCTGTCTGCGTTGACGTCTCCGCTGTCCGTCATCGTCTTGAAAAGTGCAGGCAATAATATTGGCCGTAGCTAAAAGTCATCAGCTGCAGTCCAAATAAACAGGGCCTATTTTATTGGTACTTTTTTTTGGGTCAATATTTATCCAAGTATGATTACTTTGAGAGAGCAAAGGGAGTAATTCTCAACAGATGCTTCGATCATTTCTATTTTTCTAATGCACTAATCTCTTTTTTTAGGAGAACTGATTATTCTTTCCTTCAGTGACATCGGCTAGATTCTATCCATCCATCCATCTCCACTGAAAACGCTCTTCGCATGCCCATGGACTAAACCAGGACCAATTATGACCAAACACCACCACCTGGCACTGCGCCTCGGTCGGCCATGCACCATGCATGTGGTCGGGCGCAGGGTTTGTTAGCTAACTTTAGACTTATCACCGACACAAACCAATGTTGCAATGCTTTGAATCTTTGATCAGCCTGCATGTCGCATATATCGGTATATATGCGTGATGCCGTCCTTGACTAGCAGTTCACATCATTACATCAAATCGATCAGTACGCTTCTAACAAGTTGTGCTATATTAATCCCACTTGTACGTAGGATCGAAATCCGACGAGCCAGGTACACTGGGATTTTGATCATCGATGTACCGATCTACATAATTATTCTTGTTCAGCGAGTAGGAAAAGGAATAATCTGCTGGTGCTATATGTATTTTTTAAAGAAAAGGTGCTCCCCAGATCTCTCTCCTCGGCAATCTTCAGATCACGAATAAGTTTATGGTTGTGATCAAAATGGCTGAAAAGCCCGTGGCTTATGGCTGAAAATACTGTAGCTGGCTGAAAAAAACACTGTAGCTGACAGAGGCTTATTTACCATAATTAAATTTAAAAAAATTTAAAAATAGAAAAAACATGTTAGCCCATTACGTATAATACAAACAAATACGAGGAAAAAAAGAACCGGTAAAAAAACTCAAAAAAAAGCCAAAAGTTCAGAAAAAGACGAAATTTATGAATAGTGCAAAAATAAGCTGAAGCCAAAAGCTCAAGCCATTTTGATCACAACCTATGTTTCAAATAATTTCTATCTTTTGATTTTTAAAAGTTGATTTTTTGGTAGAGTAATTTCTCAAATTGGTTTTTATAAATTATTTGCATAAATTATTATGAAAGTTACTTTAAACAAAGTAACTTTTCAATATAAATATATCTTACTTTTGCAATTTTTTTATAATCAACTAAAACCAAAAACCATGTCACTGTTGAATAGGCCCCACCTCATCCGATTATCAGAGAACCCTATAGATATTTTCTGATCTTACGGATGGGACGTCGTAGTTTATTGTTGATTCCTAGGTTTTTCCACTGGCGCGCAGTCCTTTAGGTACCAGATATCGTACCTAGTTCGACCTAGTTCCAACATCATGTGCATTATTTTCTAGAGTAACAACTTCATTTATTTTGTTATCCGAGGACAGGTAAGTTTTCCTTTATCACAGAGGATTAGACTATAATATATATATAGTACCCCTTTTCCTTCTATAAGGTATATTTTTCTTAGGCATGAAATTAATGGCCGAATGAAATCAAAGGAATTAGTAGATGAAAATGATCATGGTGCCTATAATGTTAATGCCTGGAATAAGATAGATGATAATTCTGTAGGTGTTTACTCATAAAGATTGAAGAGAGAGAAAATTAATGAGGGCAAAAGAGAGAAAAGATCATTAAAATTGTATGCACGTCTTATATATATATTTTGACATAAAATGTCAAAAATTATAGAGTAATATTGCTCACTACCCCCATCATAAAGATCACGGAGTTAAAAAAATATTATCCGATGTGTCACTCTAACAAGTGGTCCCCGCCCTCATGTCATCCTCATAAGATGGTATTTTTCAACTCTGTGATTTTTATATTAGTGCTGAACTAAATAATTCAAAATTATAAGTCTTATATTTTAAAACGGAGAAAGTATACTTGTATACAAAGTAAGTAAAGCCATCAATAGACATATATTCAATATAATCAATACCATGATGCAATTTTGGCTATGTGCGCTTTATAGTCAGTACAATCAACATGTTGATTCAATAGGTATGGCTGACACATGCAGAAGATACGGGGTCAATTAATCTAGATTTTTTTCATAAAAGCTCAAAACCTTGAGAAACCTATATGGAAGTCTAAAAACTTATGAGGACTATAATTGTTACATCCTTTAATGATTATTAAGGATAAAATGGTTTGGTTTGATCCTAATTAATCACGGTGGCAATGAGTAGATCTGGTTTATGTTAACAAGATAAACATGCATGCATTAAGAAACAGGTGCAGGAGGCAGGGAGCAAGGAATGATATTCTTTGTCGCAACATAATCTACTTGAAGTGCGATATAATGGGTAGTTTTGTTATGGATGGTGCACCATATCAGAGAAATAGGGGGCAAGGTTGTTGGGATAGTCCCATAACAGCTGTGGGAAGAGGAGTACAAAGTGTGAGAGAGTACCCACTCATTGACCTAACTTTTTGAATGGACATGACCCAAAAGTATGACTTTGTTGTTGCTCTTAACTTTCAAGGTAGAGAGTGCATCAAATTCAACTAATAATAACTATCAATCTAATTTACCACTTTTAACATGCACTTGACTATTTAACCTCGTGGGCAATATGTGGACGGTACAGAGCCTGGACTTTCACTTGAGTAAACATCACCCATCTTAGTACATCATTAAAAAAATACATACACACACACACACAAACAAATGGCATTGCTCCTACGCACAAACTCGGCATAAAACCCCCTTCCATCAGATGTCTTCCCCTGATGCTTAAACGACCATAACTTTCAATCTCAAAACCCAACCAAAGCAAACAATACGAGTTCTGAAATCTACACAAACTTGTTTCAGCATTCTATAGAAATATTAAATAATTATGTATATTTTTACCAATGTTGAAAAACCCTTGTTTTTATATCTTGTATTTTTAACTTGCGAAATACCACAACACTGTCCAATCACAATAGTTAATTGAACAACAATGTTACAATTATCATAATTTTCAACCTACCCCACCAAATCAGGTTCTTGAGCACTCCATGGAAAGATTATAAAGTTGCCTACACAATTATAGTTGTTTTCCAGACCAAATTTAGTCGTTTACAAGGTCTAATCCACCCAAAACTGTAGCGCCACCCGACTGTGACACTACCATGAAACTTCCGAAGGCATTTTCCTATTCTACTTATCTACCCAACAAAAATCCATGTTATTTATCTTGATGGGAAGATTAGGAAGTTATCTACAACTACCTGAATATTTGCATTCCAAGATTAGGCCTCTAGCTACCATGAAAATTTGATAGATCCAATATGCGCAAACAGGAGCAAACACAATAGTCCCCAAGATGCACACCAAGACAGGGTACCACCTAAAACTTGACCAAAATAATAAATCAGTGAGGGGATGAGTTTTTTTGGGACATAACCCTAGGGGAGATGTGAATCCTTTCTTTTCTTCTCTTCTCCTTCTCCTTCCCTTCCTCCTCCTCCCAGCTACATCAATAATCATCGGCGGCAGCCACAGCAGCAAATGGAGATAGGAAACCCTAGAGCATCCCTTCCCTACCCCTTTTATGCCACCGAATTGGGCCAGTCCAAGCTAGCCTAGTTTACTTTCTATTGGGGGTATTACATTAATTAATTTAGCTTACTATTGTTCATCGCTATGATCATCCTTTGTGACTATATACAATATACTATTCCAATAGTCTATACAAATTAAGCAATCAATATTCAATATAATCAATACAATGATGCAATTTTGGCTACATGCACTTTATAGCCGATATGATCAATACATTGACGCAACAGCTATGGCTGACGCATGTCGAAGATACAACCAATTAATCCAGATCTTTTTTCCACAAAAGCTCAAAACCTTTATTGACTTACATGTAAGTCCAAAAACTTATGAGGACTTTAATGGCCTATAGGGTGTAATGCATATGTCATTTGTGCAATGGGACCACATGTAGGTCGATGTATGAAACCTAGTGTCATTGTGATGTGGACCACATAGTAGGCTATATGATGCAAAAGGGTGGGCCAATCTTTACGGCACAAATAGCAACAAATTCCCTTCTCCTTGTGGCCAGCAGTGAATTTATGGTTTGGCTTGATTGCACAACCCCTAAAATAGCAGCCTGTGACTTCTCTAACTTTTGGCTAAAGAAGAACAGCAGCAATCGTAGGTAGCTTGGTGGCCTTGAATCAATCTATTAGAGAGACTCAATTTTGTGTAGCAGCTTTGCCAAACCGTACACCAATAAAGGAGCGTGAATTGGAAGGGTGAATCATGTAGATTACGAGGGTAATTTCAAGATGAATATGCTCTTGACCTGTGCCTTCTTTCTCAAACCCTAGATGGGTAACTCTCATGCAAAAACACGCACACAATTGTGCCACAAACCAACCATGTTTTTTCTGTATTTTCTTAAACGTAAAAGATAACCTAGCTTACAATGATTTGCCCCTTGGCCTTATATCACAAATGCATACACACACTAGCCTAAAGCCCGACTCTAACTCTACCTTGAAAATGTCTAGTATGCAACTCCCTAAAACAACTCAGACTCTAATACGTAGAAAACTCAACTTAGGAAAATAAAGAAGGAAATCAACTTAAATAAATAGAAATTAATCTAAACTTATGGAAATACGCATGCCACTCAGATTGGATCTTGGTCCATAGGAATTTGGACCCAATTTGTACCGACTCGGATTCTTCTTTCCTTCTAGCTTTGTCCTGGCTCCAAACATGTCTCTGGCTTCCAACGCATGCGCAACCTTTCCTGGCTCCTCACGGACTCCTGGTTGGCATGTACCTATCTCCCTCCTTGTTTTTGGCTCGGTGTCTTTCTTACGTGCACCCCTCTTTCTTGCTTCTCACGGCAACCATGCGGAGTCCCACTCAGTTGCCTTCATGTGAACACACACATAGTTCGAATTCCAACGGATGCACTCCTAGTAGATGCGCTTTTCACACGGCTCCCCTACATGCATGTCGCCCACATGGCCCATGCTTTGCCCATGTGATTCCCATATGTGTGCTTGCCTCCTGCATGCAAGGTTGCTTGGCCACAAGCCTGCTTGACTTGCATGCGCCCACGTTCGCATGTGCTCCACTCAGCCATTTGCTTTCACATGCCAACACATGTGGTCTCCTTTCTAGCTCTCGGCCATCCTCTCCTCCCTCCCTCGTGGACTTCTCTTCTTTATGCAAAATAACACCGCCTTGCAAAATATTTTGAGACTGCAGCTTGGAAGCACAAACCAAAACAATAATCCTACTGGGTTACATCATCCCCTCCCCCTTCAAGCGAAACTATCCTTGATTCTAGGGTATTCTTCATGGCCTCCTTTTTCTTCACAACAGTTTCATATTTGATTTCTTCCTCCAGTTTAAGAAATAATGCATGGAGTACATCTCTATGCACAAAAGTGGATCAATTGGCTTTTCCTTGATGTGTAGCATTGCGGTCGAATTGCCATGGATGTCCCAACAGTAGATGACACACATGCATTGGCATGACATCACACTCCACCTTATCTTCATAACCATCAATAGAAAAAGGCATGACCACCTTGTTTGTAACTTTTAACTTACCAACATTGTGAAGCCATTGCATGTAATATGGCTTAGGATGCCACTAAGTGGTCAATAAGTGCATCAACCATATCCTTGCTGATCACATTATTGTAGCTTACTCCATCTATCACCAGCTTGCACCATTTTTTCTTGATCATACATTCAGTTTGGAACACTCCACGATGTTGCCCCTTTTCCATAATCAGTGTGTTGTCACGATCCACTTTTTGAGCCATCAAACTAGGACCATCCAGATTAGCATCACAAACAACTTGATCAACATGGCCCTCCTCATATTCCGTTTCTGATTTCTCACTTCCTTCACTCCACGAAATATAATTCCCTTCATTAGTGAGTAGCACCTTCTTCACATTCGGACAATCCTTCATCATAATTCCCCTGCCCTTCCACTTAAAGCACTCAATATCCTGAGTTCTACCGGTAGAGAAAGCACTAGAATTGGCTTTGGATGCCTCCTTGCTCACCGTATGAAGCATCTAGCTAGGCCACTAAAAATAGTTTTGGTAATTAATGACGACTATGCTTAAGGGACTAATGTATTTATGAATATGATTGGAAGATTTAGTCCTGGATTTTGATGATATCATAGAAAAGGTATGCAAGGATGACCAAGAATTGACATGGCTTAAGACAAGGCTCAAAGCAAAAGTATAAATTAGCCTAAGGATCTCTTCTATAGATTTTACTAGTTTTGGCATATGGTGGATTAATACCATATTGGTAGACTAGATATCGTACTATTAAGAGGGGTCATGACTAGTAGTTTGAAGTTAATCTTGTGCCACATTGATCAATCTTAGTGTATGCATGTATTTGGAATTAATTTCTTAACCCTCTCTCTCTCTTTTGAAAATCAGTATGACCGTCGTTGTAACCATGGTAGTATTGTTGCATCGGTACTACTGGATATTACATGTTGATACGTTATTTTTAGATACGTGCTATCTTGGACTTCAACTGAAACGGTACTACCACTGTTCTTGACCGACAGTATCGCAATGGTATGATCTTATTGCATGACCAATACTACCCCATTGTAGTATGGCCACATTTTTAGTTGTGAAAGCTATTTTTTTAGAGAAGTACATTTTTAGGAGATTTTCTCCCATCTAAAAAATAGTACTACCACAGCTTAAGTGTGGTACTGTCGCGGTGTCGGTATGATTGGGCCATGTGAGTGTGGTATTACCGATTTTTCAATTAATAGCTATTTTTGGTGCATTTAATGAGTAGTAAGTAGCCGTTGAATAATGGGTGCGGTAGTACTAGCCACTTCATTGTGGTAGTACCGCTCCACTTGATTTTTGGGGATTTTGACCCCAACAGTTATCCTGGTGGGTAAAAGCTATAAATAACTCCTCACTAGCTGTAAGGACATACTCTTGGACCCCAATTGAATACTCTTGAGTTATTGCATCAATCTCATCAACTCTAGTGCGTTAGTTTCACATTTTGAGGTTGTTGAGAGCATTCAAGTGTATTGCATCATTTGTTGATCCTTATGCGATTGAAAGACTTTCAAACAAGTGTCATTGGCTTATTACTCTTAATTGGTGGTTACCGCCACCTAGATGCTTGAAGGAGTTGGTGCAGTGGTCTCTTTAAGAAGATTATGAAGAAACCCGATGCGATTATGAAGGTTAGAGCTCACCTCTCAGAGCGGAAAAGAGCTACCGTAGTGGATTGAGGAAAGGCTTAAGTTGTGCAAGGAGCCAACTTTATCCATTCAAGCTTCCTCAACATAGAATAGGAAAAACCGGCAAGTCGTTGAGACCACAAGAAAAAAATTCTTTTATCTATCATGTGGTTTATCTCTCTTGCCCTTTAATTTCTATATTTGTATTTCTAATGATTAATTACTTGAATTACTTAGCTAAAATTGCATCTTTCCTAGACTTAGCTTTGTGGTTCCATAGTGAGACTTAGAACTTTTAAGCTTTGAATTGTGCAAAACGAATTTGTAATTCATATTTGCTTAAGATTTATTATGTATCTAAAAGAATTTAAAAACCTTCTATTCACTCTCTATCTAGTCGGTTATCCTTGATCTTATAAGTGATATCAGAAGTTGGTTTCTCTTTGTCAGGCTTTACCACCTAGAGAGCAAGGATGGCTAGTGAGGGTATCTCCTTAGGAAATGCACCTCTATTTGATGGCTCCAATTATGCTTACCGGAAAAATTGCATGACAACATATTTAAATGCTATGAGTCCTAGTATGTGGAGAGTTGTAAGTGAAGATTTACTTGCCATGCTATATTCTTCTAGAATTGATTCTAGCTCTGGTATAAATAACTCTTGTGATACTCTTCATGTGGTTGAGAATCATGAGCTCAAAGAGCAAGTAAACAAGCTAAGTAAGAGCTTCAAGAGATGTTTCAAGGGTAAGGCAACACTCAACAAAATCTTGAGTGAGCAAAGGTGCTCCTACAATAAGGAGGACATTGGGAAAATGGTAAATTTTGCCATAAGTGTCATGATGTGGGAGCACATGTCTAATTCTTACCCCGTTGGTAAGACTCCCTCTTTTGGCTATATGATTCTTATTACATGTTTAGAAAATCTAAGAATGGTAGAGTAGTAGCAATATTTATTGGCACTTCTATACTTGGCGCTAAAAAAATACCATTTGAGTGCCCAAAACCTTGGAACCTCTAAGGACCCAAACAAATTTGGGTACCTAAATGTAGGACCGCAATGGCAACAGAGAGGGGGTGAATGGTGCCTTCAAAACTCCCCAAGTATCCACACAACCCTACTTCTCCAATAGCCACTGAGCTATGAGTTGAAATGCTTACTGGAAGGCCGACCCTATGAAGTCTCGGGTTGAAATGCTTACTGGAAGGCCGACCCCAACACACAGAAAAGACATAAAATGACTGCTATGAGAGAACAGAAGAAACCAGTGAAAAGCCTACCAAGACAACAGCTAGAACAACTCGGTCAAAAGAGATGACTCCTCTGGTCGAACACACATGATCGTAAGCCAAATGATGGTCGAACGGCCGACGAGGTCGAAAGTTTACCCGAACCGACAAAAGAAAGCAAATAGTGAATACTGTGGGGTCGACAGCGGAAGGACTCGCATTGCCAGATTTCCGAGTAACTGAGACTCTCTGGTCTTTTGGTCCTCAAACTTGAGGCACTGAAAGAATCCAACCTCTGGAAGAGAAATTATCAAGAAAATCCAAAGTCTTTGCTACGGTCGGCTAGAGCGACATGGTCGAACTCGAAACAGAGGACTTGAGGCGCACGACCATTCGGCAAAGAGAACTTCTCTGATTCGACTCTTGCTCTCGGGAATGAACTGACCAAGTGTCCTTGAGACAGATTCCCAGTTCTGAGCAAATCGAAGCACACCAAAATGAACGCAGACTCACACAGAAGAGATGAGAGAAAAGGATAGCATGAAGAACAAGCTCTCAAACCAGATCGCAAACAAAACAATTACAACATCTCATAACGACAGAAATCAACTTGAAGAAAAGAGATGAATGATTGATCATGGAGGTTTCTATAGCCACTCCATCGGAGGTACAAGAGCAACCGTGCTCTACCCAGAGACAACTCACACAAATAGAAACGAAAAATTCAGAGTGACTCGGGAACAACCTCACCGAGCACCCGAGCTCCACCCTCTCTATTTATAGCCTTCTGCTACCGGGGGGAACCCGTAAACCCCCACCTAACACCGGGTTTTACCACTCGCTTTACCCACTAGCGAAGACAAGCTTCCAGTGCTTTATCCGTTAAACCCAACGGCTCCACTGCTTTGCCCGTTAGCGCCAACAACTCATGTGCATTGGCAGAGACACAACTTCCCTTTGCAGCTTTCCACATTTCTCCAAAATGCCACTCCGCTGCCTTCCCGGAAGCTTCCTCCTGCCTTGCCGATCACGCTTGCAACCACCTCACAGACCTCGTCGTCTTTGGCATCTCCCAGCCGCTCACGACCTCAGCACCCCCATGCCTAGTCTCGACCATCCATGCCTCACCACGACTAGTCTCAAAGTCCTGCAAACCATCACAGACAAACAAACATTCATAGCACCGCACAACACAATGTGTACAAATATCTGCACTAGAGAAACAGAGCTCAAATCATAAACCACAAAGTCGAAACTGCATTCCGACCGGTCGAAATGATGAACCATCCAATGCACGAGGTCTATGACTTCACTACAAATCCATACGACCGATTCCCAGCTCAAATGATCGATCCTATAGGTCAAACAACCGGTTTCAAGGTGTCTACGACCATGTTCACGATTTTCGGACACTTCCGACCGCTTACGACCTCAGCCGATCATAGCCGACCGCGCTCCAAGCGCTTCCGACCAAGTCTGACCGCGTACGACCGCAACCGAGTGTGTTCGGACCCTTCCGTTCGTAACCGAGGGCGTTCGGACCGAGCCGATCAGAACCGACCGCGTCCCAAGCCAGTCCGACCGCTTACGACCGCCTCACAACGTGGTCGAAGTCCGCCGACTTCCCACGTGGTCGCAGTCGAGGTCCGTCGACTATCGACCGCAGTGATCTAAGCCTCGACCTCTGACTTCCTCTTGCGCTAACGTGGTCGTAAGGCGCCCACTCCTCAACGTGGTCATTCACTCGAGCGCCGATTGCTGACCGCAGCAGTCGTAGCTTCGACTTACGACCTCAGACCGTGGGCAACGTGGTCGTAACAGGCTTCGACCACAGCCAACGTGGTCGAATAGCCTTCCGACCACGGCCAAACCGGTCGTAAACTTCCCTGGTGACCTACGACCACGGCCAGAGTGGTCGTAAATGCCACAACGTGGTCGTACAGCCTTCCGACCACGACCAAAGTGGTCGTAAACCTCTCGTATGGCCTTCGACCATGCCCAATGTGGTCGTAAACATCTCTGGGAGCTTTCGACCACGACCAACGTGGTCGTAAACCTTTTCGACCACGGTCAAAATGCACTACAGTGGTCGTAATCACTCCGACTGACTTCCGACCACAGCAATACCAGTCGTAACAGCTCCTAGTGCTTTCCGACCACGGTCAGTGTGGTCGTAGGGACTGCTGCTGCCTTCCAACCACGGTTAGAGAGCTACGACAACGGTCAAAATCGGACGTACGCTCTCTTGAAGACCTACAACCACAGCAAAAGAGCTACAACTTTGCAAAAAAAACACTCAAATCAAACTCAAACTTTCAAAAACAACCGTCAATCACTCATCACAAACATGGAGCATGTCCACATGGTCTCTCACTAAAAGAACTTGATCTTCTTTTGTAGATGAACTACAAAACCGATAGAAAACATTGGGTGTTTGATAGTGGGTGCATTCAACACATGACCGAAGACTAGAAGATGTTTATTACATTTGAGGTTGGGAATAGAGAGCATGAACTAATGAAATTAATGAATATTAAGTAATAATGTAGGAGCTACATGATAAAAAAATGTGATTTGCCTTCCTATTTAAACTCTTCAACTGGTCCTAAGTCTCCTGCATCTTGATCTGCTCTAGAGATGAATGGCTCAGTGAATCCGGTGCTATCACAAAAGGATAAACAAATAAGTCCATGCTCGAAATAAAACAAACTAGGATAAATAAAAGAAATAAAAAGAAGTAAAATCCAAAAAAAAGATGAATATGGGTGGGTTTGAATGGTTAGGGTTTAAACGGAGCTTGGGTGGCCTAAACGGGACTAAAAATGGTTTAAACGGGCTCAAGATGGTCGAAGTGGATACAAACTTACTTGATGGGTTTTAGGTGAATAGTAATAGGTTGACACTATTCCTAATGGGTTGGGTTGTGCGAACAGTAATGTGTTTGGCTTGGTTTTAAATGGGCTGAACAGTATTGGGCTCAAGTCATAAATAGTGTGGGTTGGGTTGAATAGTATTGGGCATGGCCCAATTAGCCTACTAGGATTTTCATTGTTTTGGCCCAACACAGTTGACCTAGCTACTCGGCCTACTAGACAGGATGCCCAACCGACTTAGCTTGAACACGCACCATGGCCGCCGAACAGAGGAAGAAGATGGTGGCGGCAATTGTGCATCAGGGAGTTCTACTGGTGGCGAGCGGTGGTGCTACCAGGGTAAGTGGGTCTAAGCAACCCATTTTGGGTATGCACATGGTCAGAAGGGCACCGAAGATGACACAGAGGTGCGGCACACCAGAGTACAACCACGTCTCAGCGGCGCTCCAGTGGGGTTTCGGTGAGTTTGATGATGGTTTGGGCTTATACGACACATATGGATGCTAACAGTGGTGGCAGCTTTGGCTAGTTTGGCCCATGCATGGTTGTCCACGGTGGCCGAGCATGGACGACAGTGGTGCACGGCACCGATAGCCTAGAGGCGATGGGTGGGTCAGCGTGGTCGATGTTGGGTTAGGGTGTCCGGGAGGTGTTGTGGCTGAGAGGAATTGTGTTGTAATCAAAGCTAGATGTGGATTTGGTTTTTAGGGCTCATCGGTGTGGGCTCGATGCCGTTGGCTCTCGACTGGAGTTGGGAGGGAAAGTTCTTGGGTGTGCAATTGGGTGCTAATGCAAGTTAGTAGGTAGCTCGGTTTGGTTTTAAAGGTCATGGATGGTGGCAGTGGCTTGGCCACGGTGAGGACGGCGCATGGAAGGCGATGTTGGCAGTTGAGGTGCTTTGGTGAGGTTGGTAGCAGTGCTTGCAGCAGAGGTGGCATCACGAGGAGAGCGGAGTCCCACTGGCATCGCTAGCCAAGGCTTGGGCGCGCGTTGAGCAGGTGACAGTTGAGGTGGTAGTGGTGAGATCGGCAGTGGCGGAGGCATGGCGCGTGCTGGGAAGTGGTGTGATGACCATTTATAGCTCAGTCGGTGAGGTGGCATGGAGTTGTGCCAAGTATGACTGCTTGCAACGGCGAGCAACACGGTGAGCTAGCGTGCGGTGCACAAACGGCGAGTAGCCGTGTGGCAAGGGCAATCGGGGAGAAGGCGTCAAGGCGCCAAGCGCAGAGAGGAGGAGGCTTTCCAGAAGAGGAAGGCGAAATCAGAAGAAAAGCTTCCTAATTCGGCAAGATCTCAAATTCAAGTAAAATTAAAAAAGAATTCAAAAATTTTGAAATTTGGGGCTTTTCAACCTACCTCCCTTAATAAGAATTTCGATCCTGAGATTAACTTGGACCGGGGAATAGGTTAGAAAATTCTCGCTGCAAATCTGACTCATTTTCCCATGTTGTTTCTTCCATGGTGTTATTTCTCCAATGGACTCTGCAAATATGATATTTCTGTTCCTTAGTTGTCTCTCTGTTGTTTCAAGAATCTGTACTGGTTCTTCTTGATATATCAAGTCATTATGCAAATCTTTGTCTTCAAGAGGTATTTGTTCAATTGGCTGTCGAAGACTTTTTCGAAGTTGTGACACATGAAATACATAATGTATCTTGGTCAGACTTGATGTCAACTGTAATTTATATGCCACCTTCTCCTGCTCTCTTTATAATCTTGTAAGGACCAACATTTCTTAGAGCTATTTTTCCCTTCATTTGAAATCTTTGCATGGCTTTGAAAGGAGTGAGTTTAACATGGACATTATCTCCGACTTCAAAACTTAAGTCTTTTCTATGAGTGTCTGCAAAGCTCTTTGACGGTTTTAGACAATCTTCATTTTATCTCGAACAATCTTCACATTTTATAAGTTTTCGAAAACATTGAGAAAAACATTTTTTTAGCTAATACTATTGTTGTATTGCATAATACTTTTTCTAGTAAGTTAGTTTAAAAGAAAAACTAACAACTCATCCTCATAACTAGTAGATAAGATTAAGAGTCGACTCAATATTATCTCATGCATTGATCAAGAGTTGACTCAATATTATCTTATTTCTATTACAAATGAATCCTTCTAAATAAATTAACCTATAATAACACCACATCTTTATCAAATCACTCGCTAAACCTTCCCTTCACTCATGTTATTAATAATATATGGCAGTACAGATGTTGCTTTCTGAGGTGCACCGCTGGTGTGCACCTTGCAACGCCAAAAATGTGAAGCTGTCGCAGCAGGAAACCACCACCATTATTTTGTCCATTTGCTTGACGCAGCCCCCATCCTTGAATGCTCCCATACAGGCCACGGCACTTCCAATTGCCTGCTGGCCCCCCCTATGGTTAGGGTTGGGGTTACGGTTAAGGCGCCTCTGGTTAGGGTTAGGGTTTCCTTTTGGCCTGCGTAGCATAGGTTTTTGTGGGGGTGCGTGGGTGGAGTAAAGGTTGTGGGATGTATGTACGGATAGGGTGGTGTGGCATCTGATTCGCCTTCTCCCCACCCATTTCTGGCTGCAGATCGCCCGTGCCTTCGATTGTGTTGTGCGCAGTGTTTTCTGCGCTGCTCGGCATGAGATTGTGTGCAGGCAACACCTTGCAAAACTATTTGGTGCATCTCTCTCTACGCGCAGCCACTTAATTAGCTGAGAAATTTCTTCAGAGAGGAAAATTGCTGTAAGATCTGAGAAGACATGTAAAAAAGGACACCTTACTGTTTACTTTTTCAAAACTCTATATGTGGTCTTTTTTTAAAAAAAATCCCTAGCTTTGGTTTGAAATAGATGCACCAGGTATGGTGAAAGAATTTGTATTTAAGAGAATTCTGTGAAAATATATACATTTTAACATGAAGGGTGGTAAGCAAATGGACCTCTTGTTACAGTTGTCTGCCAGTTGTAGCTATTCCGATAGGTCAAGCATATGGTTTTCTTGGCTTAGGCTTGATTGAAATAATGCATTTAGACGTATGTACTAAAAAAAAGCGCGCATGTAATCTTAAGGTTTATGTTTGACCATCGGTTCTTTTTTAGGAAAACTGCTTTCGACATATTATTCCAATTCACCATGGTATATCTCATGGTTTTCTTGCCACAGCTATGCGTCAACTGTAGTCCAATAGGTAAATCACATATGCCTGTTCTTTGACGGTTTCTAAAAGCGTTTTTTTATTTTTATTATAGTACCTAACTTTTAAACGGAGCATTTTTTTCAAGATAGAGTCTACAAGTTAATTGTAGTACACGTTAAAAGCCCAACATCTGTATCATCTAAAATCGCAAACGAGTATCTCTCTCCGTAATCTCTGTCGTAAAAGTTTAAATTCAAAATTTTCAACAAAAAACTATAAACCGCAGGCATATCAAACATGCCTGAATTGCCTTAGACTTGATTGAAATCTTGTAACTAGCTACGTTGTATATTTTTAATAAATTTCCTAGTCTTTCCTATTGTAAAAGGTCTCTAGATAATTAGCTACATGCCATTCTACCTATCTCACGTAACGGTAATCACGCATGTTACTCTTGACACGCTTTTCGATTCCATAAAATATATGGAAGATTGAAAGATAGCAATACAGAAGTAGGGCGAAATTCACTCACAAACTCTCTTACCAACGAAAAAGCAGCAAATTCATCCAATTATGTCTCCACTCAAACAATATCCAATAGTAAAAACAAAAGGAGCAAAACAAAGAGCATTTCACCATAGAAACAACCTACTTAGCAAAATCTCTACTATACGTCATTACTGATATACATACGTTACCGATAGATGACATATAGATATAATTCGCTTTTGACTGGTATCGACCCGTAGCCGATTAGTAAAATAGTGACGTGTTCTCTCGCCCACCGGGTTTAAATCCTAGTCTTACCCGGCTGGCTACCTCCTTGAGCCAATTTAAAAAAAAATGCTCTTGACCGGCCTAGGCGCCTTCGACACAGAAACGGAATTATTCAGCATAGTATTTTCCTTGCCATAGCAATTTCTGAGCGGTATGGGGCGGCGGCTGACGTGGCGGCAAATTCACATGCCGCACATCTCCCCAGGAAGGAAACATTCATGTCCACACAGACGCCCCCCACAATTGATTACACCCTCCAACTTTCTCTCCTCCATCACCACCCCTCATTCTCTCTCCCTCGCCCCTCTCCCGTCTCCCAAAACCCTAAAGCCCGCGCCTTTCCCGTCTATCCTCCCCAAATCCCCACCGGAGCCGCCGCCGCCTCGCCCCGGTGATCCCGCCCCCGCCTCACCGCGATCTGTCCCCCGGTAGTCGCGCCGCCTCCCGCCGTGGATCGGTTGGACCGCAGGGGCGGTCTTTGGCCCGTTCGTCATCTACGTTTTCTCCCTCCCAGGTTTGATTTGATCTATTCCCTCCCGTCTCCTTAATCCTTCTACTTCTCTTGGTGGATTTGGGGAGGGCTTGGTTCCGTCGTTTTCACGGTAGGCTTTTTTCTCGCACCAAATCTTTCCGTTTTCTTGGCTTCCGGCGGTAGATTTGCCGATGGGTGAATTTTTTCCCCGCCGATTTAATCTCTATTTCTAATTAATTAAGTATTAGGTGTATGCCTTCCCGGATTAATGATTTCTTGGAGAAAGATTTGATCTTTGTGGCGTGCGTGCGGAGGGGAGTGTGTGGTCCAGGAAGAAGGGGTTCTCGGAAGGGGATCTGCTCGTCGCTCCTGCTGCCATCGATCCCGCGTTAAAGATCGCGTCTTTTGCGTATGTTTCCCGGCTATCAGTTCATGGATCTTCCGAGGCTCGAACGCTGGTGGTTTTCTGGGAAGAAGCCCATGGGGGGCTGCGCCCCTTGCTGTATTGCTTGCTCGCTTTGTTTGTGTGGGGGGCCTGCCAGTGTGGCCAGCTGTGCATGGGTCTCTCGGGACTCGAGTTCTTTGCTCCTGGACACTTGCTGCGCCCGTATGGATGCCGTTGCCGTCTATATTTCATGTCGCGTAAAAATGCGTCCTGCTGCAGGATACTGAAGTGCAGTAGCGACTTGTAGTTTCCAAGAGGGCACAGCTTTGCTTCCTTAGATATACGTGAGCATTTGCATGAAGTGTACATCTGTCTAGCTATGTATGGCTTGGGTACCTTTGCGTGTTTGGTTACATACTTGGCGAGAATTAATTGGGGGGGTCTAGCTAGGTTATATTCGTTACTTGCTTTGTTTGTTCAACTTTTCTCACTTGTGATGTTTAGCTTTGCGTTGCTCTATATCCCATGAGCTCAAATATGCATGCATGCGCGTACGCATGGACTTGCGTTTGTTCCATCTTTCTGTTTCTTTGTTTCAGCCTAGCTTGTCTATTGTGGGATGCCTCCTGTGTGTTCTCCGATGTTTGAGGTGTTCCGTTCCGTGACAAGAACACATGTTTGACGTGCCGATCGAAGCTGTGCTGTTCTACTCGTAGCAACGGAAATGGTTGCAGCAGAGGAGAGCAATGGTGGTGGGAACTCTATGGTTGCTCGTGGAGCTAGTGCTGCACCAGTGGAACTGAGACCTCACGGTGCAGTTGCTGAAACTGGTGACAAACCAGCAGAGCAGCAATGCGAGCATTTCTCCATAAGGTAATCTTTCTGTATTCAGATGCTGGTATTACCTCATTAATTGGAGTATCATGCCATATAGCATTGTTTGACCTTTGACGGGTGAGCATGATTGCTCATAGTTTTGCTTGCACAATCTCTGTCCTTGCATAGTCATCTACTCGTAGCCATTGTGAGATGCATATATATGACCATCCGGTTTGATGTAATACGTCAATAAATCAACTACTTCATATTTAGTCATATGCATTCAGTTATGTCTTAGCTAGCAGAAATTTTTGCAAAATATTTCGTTATATATTTTGATGTTTCGTGTATCTTTTGTACTCGACATCCATTAATATCTTCAGTTTACATCTGAGCACATGATCGTCAGTGCTACACATATCACATATGCATGCCTATCTATATTGATTATGTGTTTGTTCATATTTGCCTTGTATGTGTGGCGCATGCATTTATTCAGGCCATGATGTAGATTTGTATCTGATATTTTTACGGAACCAGCTGACCACTAATGAAATGAACCCATATAATTTGGGTTCTCATATTAGTAGGGCCTAACTTCTTTATTGTTATTTTTTTTATAGCAAGGTTCCTTATAGAACTTGTTATAAGGTTTGCACGCGGGTGCCTCTCTCCAAATTTACATTTTGTTTGTTTTAAGACCTCCATGTTTAGTCATTTGGAGTGCTCAGAGATTCTAGAGTTAATATATATCAACCATTCGCCCCATTCAGGTTGCTGGAACTACCAATCCTTTATCAGTGAACTCCTTTATTGTCGGTAATGCCAGCTTTTGGCTCATTATTATATTTCTCCCACTATGCTGGTAACTCCCTGGCATATTTTTTCACAAAAGGCAACTTTTTCATTTGTGCCTTTTTTGATGAGAACCATCTGGGGCGTGGGGCCTAGCTGGTTTCAAACTGTTCTCCCTTTGTTTTATTAATGGATATATTAGACGTATCCTCTGGTGCTACCTCTCCTTTTCCCCCTTCGTGTACCTTAGATACGCCAAGAACCTAGTACTTTCTGAAACTGTTCACTTCACCGAGTCCCTATACTTTCATAAATTATTTATCTATGACCCTGCACTCCCAATTTGCATGTATTTGGCATTAATATACTCTATTATTTTAGTCAGGCATGCTCAATTCAGTTACATATAATATACCAGCTTATAATTCATCAGGTTGTTTACAAGGAGAATTCATTCTAGAAAAAAAAATAAAAATGTCAATAATTTTCGCATATATGCTCACAAGATGAGAGAACATGCATTTTTTTACTCTGTAGAAATTCTCTCTCTTGTGTTCTCATATCTGTTTGCAATAGCTACTAGTTTATGCACATCAGCATAGGATACTTATCCAGTGTGTTAGTTGTTGCGCATGTCAAAGAAGGCCCTTTTTGTGGACAACAAGGTTTGAATGAAACTGCCTACACTTGATGTAAAGTGTTTTTGGATTCTGTAGGCCTTTTATGAATTTATCCACTGTATATTCATTAAAGCAAACAATGTGCTATGCATAAGGTGTGCATCTTATCAACGATCTATTTTTTTATGTCAGAGCGTATGTTGCTCTTGTTCAGAAGAAGGATCCAAGATTTTGCTCTCTATCTCAGATTTTCCATGACCAGCGACAATATGATGAAAGCTGTAACAGTTCATGCCCATTTTCGGTAGCAAAGTTTCGACGATGGGATTGCTTAAAGTGCTTGGATAAGGCAAAAAATTCAGATCATAAAACAACATCTAGAACTGTTTCTATGAAGCAGGATGGCACAAGTGATCGTTGCGCTATTTCATTTGTTCGAATTGTGGATTCCAAAAGAGTATTTGCTTGCACACAACAATCATCTCAAGGGAAGAATGCTGATAGATCAACTATTTTGAAGAGTGCCCAAGAAAGCAATTCCAAATGCAGCTCACCTTCGTATGGCAAGAAAGTTGTTACAGAGGCGAATTCTAATCCACCCACAAAAGGTATGGTAGAGCTTGGTGAATTCCTAACTATGATTTTTTTTATATGAAATAAACTAATGTGGGTGTCTGCGTCTGTTGTCCTCAGATTTACAGGGGTCATCCTATAATCATGATGTGACCGCAAATATCTCAGATGATGCTTCTGTGGATGTTACAGCTTTACCTGAAGTTTCCCAGATTAGTGCAAACAAAGAAGGAAATGGCACGGAAATCCCATGCAATCCGAAACTTTCTGAAGTAACTCTGACGCCAAATGCAGATGAAAATGGAAAATCCCAGGAGATTCTGATTGTTGATTGCAATATGACCAATGGTCCTAAGCCAATACCTGGGCAGAAAGGTGATCAGGTCTGCAACAGCGGTCCACATGAAGAAGCAGCTCCAAAAAGAAGTGTTGAATCTAATTGTAAGAAGAAGAAAGATAACAAAACCAATGCGCAGGTTGGTGCTCCAAAAGTTTCTGAAGTAACTCTGACTCCAAATGCAGATGAAAATGGAAAATCCCAGGAGATTCTGATTGTTGACTGCAATATGACCAATGTTCCTAAGCCAAAGCCAATACCTGGGCAGAAAGGTGATGTTCCTAAGCCAAAACCTGGGCAGAAAGGTGATCAGGTCTGCAACAGCGGTCCACATGAAGAAGCAGCTCCAAAAAGAAGTGTTGAACCTAATTGTAGGAAGAAGAAAGATAACAAACCCACTGCGCAGGTTGATGCTCCAAAAGTTTCTGAAGTAGATCTGATGCCAAATGCGGATGAAAATGGAAATGAGATTCTGATTGATGACTGCAATATGACCATTGTTCCTAAACCAATACCTGGGCAGAAAGGTGATCAGGTCAGCAACAGTGGTCCACGTGAAGAAGCAGCTTCAAAAAGAAGTGTTGAATCTAATTGTAAGAAGAAGAAAGATAACAAACCCACTGAGCAGGTTGGTGCTCCAGATGTAAACGCTTGTCGGAGAAAGCCAAAAAAGATGCGGCTATTATCAGACATCATAAACTCTGACCAGGTAGGGCAGTGTAGAAGTGATATCGAAGTTGATCATGAAAAGGTCGCTGTTGTCTGTGAGGATGATGAAAATAGGGATGATGTTACTGCTGTAAGCCACCAGACAATGGAAGAAATCCTGTCGAGAACTACCAAGAACAATACAAAATACAAAGGAGTTAATGCTGTAGATGATGGATCATCACTTATGAACTGGCTGAAAAGAAGTAATAAGAAATTAAGTACTGAGAAGAAAGATTCAGAACACAAGGATTTTGATTCTTATGCTGATAATTCAAAATCTACTGTGGATATCTTTGCTTCTAAAGATATGCATCACGATTTTCTACCCTCAGTTGGGAATTTGAGCAAGAAAAAAATGCTACCTACTACCAGTACTCAGCAAGGTGATGAAAATATTCAGAATAATCATCGGGAGACAAATATGAAGAAGACAGATGACATGCAGCAAATTGAATCCGATAATTCTACACAGAGGTGCTTGTCAAAGGCAAACACGAGTTTGAGCAAGAGGAAAATACCTTCAACTGCCAATGCCCAACATGGTTATGAAAACACTGAAAACAGTACTGGAAAGAGAACTATACTCAGGACAGATGATCAATGCCAAATGGAATTCGAAAACTCCATGCAGAGGTGCCTGTCAAAGGTAAGAATTATGAATATTGTGTTGCTTATGGATAGACACTTGGTTTCTCTCGCTTTCCATGTTCCCAATTTTTTTGAATCATGTGGCATTTTGTTCTATGAAAATTGATAAAACCGACATTTATTAGAAGGAAAGAACAAATTCCTTCGGAACTATGTCAAGAAAGATGCATACAGGCATAAAGCATACTATGTTTATTTACCTTCTTCCCCTGTTTTGCTTACTTGTGCTTTGATGATCTTATGGTTAATAAGCATTCGGCTTATTGTGTTTATTTACCTTCTTTCCCCTGTTTTGCTTACTTGTGCTTTGATTATCTTATGGTTAGTAAACAATTTTGCCAATCTGTGCTCAGTATAGGATGGTTTTTATTTTCCTCTTCAATTCATATGATGTACTTTTTTTACAATGGTGTAATATGTGTTCACTCTGAAAAGTTATAGTACTTCCCGGCCATTCATATTTTGCCTCATTAATCATCTCAGGTTTCTCTAGGGAAGAGTGATATCCAAAATGTGACTGGTCTTCTTGAGCAGAAACTACTCAAGAAAACAAAGAAACAAAAGCTTGAACTGATGCATGGAAAACAGGCCATAATGGATGACATCCCCATGGACATTGTTGAATTGCTGGCCAGAAATCAGCATGAGAGAGAGTTTATGACTGCAGATGATGATTGTCCTATAGTAGTTGCTGATGAAGGTCCAAATTATGCATCAACTGTGCTTGACACTAATTTCCAGCAGAAGTCTTTGGCATCAGAATGTAAGCAGAAGGCATCACAGGTTCATGTAGCATCCAGCCCACAGGCTCCCAGTACGGATCCTCCAAAATTACAGATTCCTGGTCATTTAAAGTCTACTCAGGAAAAACAGCCACATCTGGGCATGGAAGAAGTAGTCACTATTGCCGCAAGCTCGCCAATATTTTCACAACATAAGGATCAGTATATTGCTGAAACACCAGCTGAGTCCTGGAGCCATAGGGAAACAAGGAAGTTAATGTGGGACTCTTTCAAGGCAGCTCCAAGGGATTCATCAATAGCAGCATGTGGCTCTCAATTCAGACCTAAACTTCCAGCAGTTGATTTAACTTCAACTCATGTGACGGAATCTTCTAATTATTATCCAACTCACCAACCAGTGACTACAGCACTCGACCACTGTACAAAGAGAGCAGTTAACCAGGTCCAGGCAAGAAGTGTTTCAAGTGCAATATCAACCATGGAAGCTGGTAACTTGTATGGTCGAAGAAATGCTGGACAGTCAGGCTTCTATCCAAAAGAAACCATGCCTGCGACTCATCTCCTGAGACTGATGGATTCATCAACGCTAGCAGGCTTTCCAAACTATGAAACATCTAACTGGAACCAGATGGAATTTCAGCTTCGTAATTCACAATACACACATAATCAGTACAAAGGATCTACTAGCTCATCGTATGGAAGTAACATAAATGGAAAGGTTCCATTGACATTGGAAGACATATCCCGTCATAAGTTACAGCCATTGACTTTGGAAGACTTATCACGTCATCAGTTACAGCCAAATTTGCACAGACCTTTGCGCCCACATCCTAGAGTTGGTGTGCTCCCCTCCTTTCTGCAGGAGGAAATTGCAAACTGGTCGGAGTACTGTGGGACACAGTCTGGTTATAGAATAGGGGTGTCCAAAGGGGTAACATCGTTTGATATGAACAAAAAGGAAAATTTTGGGGCTTTGAACTCGGGAATGTTTTCGGCAAAATGGAATGCATTGCAGTTGGGTTCTGTTAGTTTCAATTCAGAATTTTTACCAGCGAGGAACAGTATAGCTCAATCTTGGACCAGAGGCAGGGGAAAAATGACCCATCCCTTGGATAAGTTTGTAAAACAGGATATCTGTGTGACTAACAGAAATCCAGCTGAGATTACTGCAGTTAGTGATGATAATGAGTATATGATGAACCCTTGAAGCAGACAACGGTGTGCATAATTCCAAAACGTTTACAATCATACATTTCATCTTTATGGTGTCAACCAATCAATACTCTGTAAGAGGAATGCTTTGCTTACCTGTTGTAAGTAGTGTAAAAGATCACTTCGATGAAAATGTGTGTTTTAGTAATGATGGTGCATGCTGCATGCAGGCTCTGTGTGAGATTGGGATGCTCCGTTTTCTGCATGGAAAGCTAACAGTTACCATGGACACTCAAGCTGCTGCTCCATTTTATGTATAATGCAAAAGCCAATGAAGTTTGTCCTCATATCGCGCTTGCTTTGTACAAGAGAAATGTGTAAGCTTGCGATCATAGAATGGCTTGCCCGTTTTGTAATTATTGTAAGGGTTTTATAATGTTTGTGACTGATGAGAAGGATGGTTGTTCAATGAATCTGTTAAGGTCGGTCGACTAGTTCCAGTTGTCATATGTTGTAAACTACCAAATTGCCGTCTTTTACTCTTAAAAGGATGCTCCAACACCGGAGAAGATACATACTTCTCATTTCTGTTTATCGTTTATTGAATGTCTCTGATCTGAATTGGTAGGTATACTTCTCATCTCTTGGAGTCCTTTCCTGTGTGGGGGTGTTGCATGCTCTTTTGCGACTATGTTCATGTTCCTTTTGCTTCGGTAGCTTGGTCTTTTTTTGATGAGAAACTTCGGTAGCTTGTTCTGATGCGCAATATAGTTTCCTTCGGTTCTCTTCAACGAATGAACTTTTCTAAAATATAAGCAAGGTTTCAGCTTATGTTTCAATGTAACACCCCGCCTATCCTCTAGGCCTAGAGTGCTACCATCATTGCAGACTTTTATTATTTTCATTGACTGCTGGTAATTTTAAGCAAACACTACTTTATTTATATTGCAGTGACTAGATAAACATCATACCATTTTAGTTCTAACTTTAGTATGGCATATCAGTAGTATCTAAAATATACTAAAAAAATATGATACATGAAGTGTTGCTGGTACGTGAAATTATTCATGTGCTACTCCCGTCCGTGCATCATGTCTTTACTGATCACCTAAAAAACAATAAAACAAAGGTAAGCCCAAAGACTCAGCAAGTACAAAATAAAAACAGGAAATAACAAGCATACGTATCAATCCATAACCATCGCAATCTCATTAACCACTTGTTTTCATTTAATCTTTCTCTATTTTCATCAACTCAATATGCATTTGCACCTATTCTCGGTCATAATGTAATTGCATATGCACATGCACTTTTTTCTTATCTCTTTAGTCTATACCGGTATAGTAAAGCGAGCGTCCGTCGATGCTCACCCAGGCTCGTCCTGTTTCCATGCGGGGATCATAAGCCCGTTCTTTTTTTATATGGGCCGCAATAGCCCGTCATTTTCATACGGGGACATCAATCTCCACTCCCGTAGAGTGTCCACATATAGTGAACCAGTGATACCATAAAACTATCTTTTTTTCATGACATGAATGCATGCAATGCACATTCTCCATTTGAGCATATTAATATGTCATGTTTCAATAACCATTATTCATCATTTTTCAACATGCATCCAGAAACAGTCAACTCACTGTAGCATGGTAAATAATGCACCATCATTCATCTAACAGTAAACATTACCCAAATTTACTGCTTTACCATGCATTTACCTGGTTAAACCTCAGAGATGAAGCGTGGACGGCTCTAACCAGGACCTCTACATATACAAACATCAGCCTGACTCAACACATCATATCGAAACCAGTGCTTAAGCGAGCAGTGATGACCCTACGCGCATAACTCGACTCTGGCATAAAAACGCCCAGGGTTAAGGACCCGACACGCAGGTACCAAACCCCCTTTTTCTTTTCTCCTCTTTTCTTTTCTCTTCGTTTCTCTTCTCTTTTTTCTTTTCTCTCACTTGGCTCATCTCTTCTCTCTCTTTTCTTTCTCTCTTCTCTCCCTCATTTTAGTTCGGCCGAATGGCCTGGCTCCTCCCCAACCAGGTATGGGGGGTAGTAGTCCCCACACTACCGGCCATCGGTCATCGGATTCCCCCTATGCTGTGCCTCCCTTCCCCCTATCCTTCCCCTCTCTGCCAATTAGATTTGGGGCGTGGCCATCCCCTCGGGCTGCTGGCCATTGCTTGCCGCCGCCGTGGCCTCCCAGCTCCTTATCGCTGCCCACGGCTCGGTTCCCGCCGGCGTCACTACCCAGTCGCCTCCTGTGTGGCTCCTCCTGCCGACCTTTGGCCCCAAACTGCTGCCGCCTTGGGTGCTCGGGCCCGCCGATCCAGTCAAGCCACCGCCCTCAGGGCTCAGCGCCTACGCCAATGCTTGTCGCCGTTGGCCACCTCCCTGACTCGGTCCCTCCCTCAGGCTCACCGGCCACAGCACACAGCCGGCCAGGAGCCTGGTGCCTCCTTCACCACTGGCCGCTCTACCTCTGATGTGACACCACTGCCTCGGCACCTTGGGGGTGCGTCGTCTAGGAGTTTGTCGTCCTCGACGCTAACCTCTCGCCACTATGCCTCTGCCCACCGCCACGAAGAGCCCTAGGGGTGGCACTGGTTCACTCTTCCCACATATTTACTTTTGTGCTTTTGATTTAGCTACTACTTTTGCCTTGCTCTTGTCTTAAGAACGAACATCTGGGAAGACTCAAGGTGGCCGCTGTGACAGGACTTGGTAGAGTGCATGCGCTGGGGAGCATGCATTATCATCCAAGGGCGCATGACGGTGCTATAGGCTCGCCACCGATGCGTTGGGGGAAGAATGGAGACTGACTTAATGTCGGCTGAAAAAGGGGCTGAGGGTAGACGACGACTTGGCGTGGTTTCGATGGTCGCCGGAAGTCTTGCGCCTCCGGGGTCATCGCCGTCCCCTTGCTCCTCTCCATCGTCTTCCCCTCCTTCCCTAGTTCTCCTCCGGGCTTCGTCTTCCTCACTGCTTGGGTATGGCTGTCAAGGAGCTTGGGTGGTGATGGGGTTGAGCTCGGCTTGTGCCTTACCTTTGCCCGAATTACAGTGGTGATTGGCTCTTGGTTTGATTTTGGGTTACCTCTCGGTTGAGGAAGTGAAATAGCTTTGTGTGGGACTTGCTTGTACTATGCTAGCTTATAAGGGCATGGTTGGGACAGCCCTTTGGCTTTGTGAAATGACTGTAATGCCTTCACCTTACTCCTATTCTTCTCTCATATGACTGACTGCCCCAAGGGCATTTTGGTCCAAGGGGTTCTGCACTGCGCTTTGGGGTTTCCAACTGCGGCAGGTAAGTCGGTAAAAGTGGACGTTGGTTAAATTTTTTACCGGATGACGAAGCCCACAATAGCGAGGGCACCGACCGACTCCAGACGGTCTGAGAACCTCTGTTAGCGCTACTTTTATTCGGCATTCTAAAGCCGATGGATCTGACAGCAACACTCTAGTTTATTTCCTTTATTCTCCTTTGGATTGTTTCATTTCTCGGTTTTCTTCTCTTTTGCATTCTGGTGGTATTACATTCAAAGTTTTTTTTAAGTTTTTGGTTACTTGTATAACTTACATTTCCAAAACTATCCTCCCCAGTACCCACACAGAGATATTTGAAATAGTCATCCACAAGAGCACATCTTATTACCGGGGCAAAGCTTTTTTTAAGCTTTTGCAGTGCACAAGAGAACTAGGAGTTCGTTCTAGCTACTATCAGCTATGCTTCTACCATCATGTCGAGGAAACAGACCACAATGTTCTTCTTGACTATGCGAAACAAACACTTCCGCAGATGTAGCGCCTACAAAATTATGAGGAAGTGTCAAAGTCTTCATTGGAAATCAAGATGCTCAACTGGAAAGAAAGGTGCAAAACTACTGATGCTCGGTTTGAGCAAATAGTATAAACTTGAATGGTACCTTACTGTCCTATTGGAGCCTGTCTGGATTTTCTTTCTGCTTACATCCTTATGTTTTGGAGGTTGAAGCACCACTTTGATTGCGGTATCAAAAACAGTTTTAATGTTCTATAAACAATCAGCAAGAAAAAGAACGTATGGCTTAGATTATACTCTTCAGAAGGCATTCGAGTAATGGCCATATAAAAGAGGATAAGAAATTTCAAGGCTTTCGTTCACAGGATGTAGCAAAAGCATACTCTTTGTGTCTTGGAGCTGCATTCTATATAGGCCACTGCACCTATTTGCTTCCTAAGCTCTTCTCCCTAACATGCGAAAAGTGAATTTGTTTTTTGTTAGGACATGTCTGGTAGGCTGGTAGTCTGGTTACTGTCATCTGAGTGGAAAAAGTACAAACCTGCTCGGTTGTTATAATGGAAGCAGCTGGATTATCAGCAAGATAAGCTCTATCTTCTCGGAGATCTGTCCATATGGGAAATTGGCAACAAAGTATCAGTTAAGAGGTATATATATGAACTGTCCCAAATTCCTTTGTGGAGTTGGATGGCGTTCAACTAAGAAATTCTTGAAGGTAAAGAGTATATAGCATACCCAACTTGGTTCCAATAAGAACCACAGGAACACCGGGTGCGAACCGGCGAAGCTCTGGCATCCACTGTTTGGAAGAAAGGCAGGTCATTAGTAAGCACTTAAGATCATCATTAAAGAAAATGAGGTAAAGAATAGTGCAATGTGATGTACCAATGGTTTGCTAATCGCTAGGTAGTGAGCTTCATGTTGGTATACATTATCTAACATCAGTAAGCTATGAGGTCAACAGAATGCTAACTTTTGCAGCGCGTTTATTTCTCACCAAGCTTGTGTGCAGAAATAAGCATGATTGTACAAGTAGAAGTATTGTATACCAATATCCAAGTAATTCAGATTGCAAAGATAACTCTTAACAATTTTGTATCGAATGGCATTATCAGAATGGATTTTCTTTGCTCACTTTTACATTGACAGTTTTATGCTATAATCACAGATACAATATACACGCATGGTTCAACGCCTACTATTCTTTGCCTATTTGCTGTCGGGGTACCACCACCTTGGCATAATGCCGACCTGATAGACTGTTTCTGAATACACAAATCTAGCCAATGCAACGCATTAGAAAACTGTAGATATTCTACTTCCAGCATGCAAAGATCTCCAACTAATCGGCTAAAATTGCATCAGGATGAGCTGAGCATTGTGAGTACCTTCTTTTGAACATTCTCATAGCTTGCTCTGCTGATCAGAGAGAAGGACAAGATGAACACATCGGCTCCCCTGTAGCTAAGAGGCCTCAGCCTGCCGTAATCCTCTTGACCTGCAACCCAATCACCAAAAAAGAACTCCACGTCAAAATGGTGGACACAAGTTAACACCGACACTCGAGGAGGAGAAAGATTTACATCTTAATCCCCACCTGCAGTGTCCCACAGGCCCAGGTTGACAATGCTCCCATCCACAGAGACATTGGCGCTGAAGTTGTCAAACACGGTGGGTATATAATCCTGCCATGATTGAATGAATAGGAGCAACCAAACGAAACCAAATCAAATAATCTTGTCATGAAAAAAAATCGAATCGGGTCAGGATAGACTAGTAGTATCTAGTAATGTAGGTGGTGATTGGGGATAGAAGAATAGAAAAGTTGGAGATGGATGGATTAATAATGGTAAGCGGCAGAGATAGATACTCAACGGTGGGGAACTTGTTGCAGGTGTAGCAGATGAGCATGCAGGTCTTGCCCACGGCGCCGTCCCCCACGGTGACGCCCTTGATGAACTTGTTGGCCGCTGAGCTCGCCGCCGCTCCGCTCATCTCTCCTCCTCCTCCTCCTCACCACCAGCCTACGCTGCCTCTTTCTTGCTGGATGGTTGCTTGCGAAGCTACCAGGTGAGTTGGTGGTGTGGCGAAGTATGTAGGCTAGCTATCCTGCTTCACTGCACTGCCGCAGACTTCGATGCATTTGAACCTGGGGTAGTCCATCTGGCTGGCGTGGCAAGATTCTGCTTTTGTAAGTAAATAAAAATTAGCAGTGTGTCAGTGGTAACACATTGTTTTAGATGCTACATTGCCTGGGTCACGGAGTCACGCTCTCGGTAGATGCTGCCACGAGCTGAGCACAGCGGTTCGCACGTGGCCGTGGACGTGTCCAAGACAGCTTCGTCTGTTTTTAGCGACTTAGCGTTGGACCTTATACGATCTTGGAATGGCAGATCCCTAGTTAGTACTTATACATACAGTTCGTTTTGCATCTTCCGAGTTTTTGCGCTGTGCTTGCCTTGCTGCACATGATTTGCTCCTACAGACTGCCGGTTGCGAGGTGCCCGTGTCACCCTTGAGGCCTTCACTTTGCTGCCCTGATGGCTCTGCGCCAGACGGGTTCACATCTTTTTTTATCTTATCTTTCAATTTATTTAAGTCAAAACCATTTAAAATATGTTGATTTCTAATTTTGACTTATTTTAGTTTTTTGGTTTTTTATTCAGTTTTTTTTTTGCTCTTTTTCTCTTATTCCTTTGCATTATCTATAGTGAAATAAGGAGCTTTTCTATTAATTTTTTCCATTTTTCTCTATTTTTTCTTTATTTTTCTCAGAAAAACTAACATCTACTACAGTGTAATTTCAGCCATAAGCCAAAGCCACAGCTAGAAGTTTAAGCCGTAAGCCAGTTGGAGCACCACCATTGGTTTATGTGCAAGTTGGAATATCCCGACAATACTCTCCAATTCAATTTCAACCTGAATTGAAATTAGTCTTCGATTCCATTGGAGTGTTTGGATGACATATGAAATTGTAAAGTAGAATTATAGTTAAACTCAATTCCAAACATTGTTTGTTTGCATTGTGGGGGAATCTCAAAATATGTTGAAGATAGGAAGCTTCCAGCTGAAGGACGTTTATCCAGGAGGTTGCGGGGAGGACAGCTGGAGTCCAAGGTGACTGCGGTAGCCGAGTCGAGGCGGACGACCAGAGTTTGAGGTGGTGGCAGTGGTTGGAGTCGAGCATGGAGGTGCCATCGAAATTGAAGGTAGAGGCTATCAACATCATGGAAGAAGCCTTCAGGGGAGGGGGTAGTAGCAGCGATCTGGCGGACCATCGGAGTTGAGAAAGAACCAGAGAAATGACCACCAGAGTTGAGGAAGAAGGGTGTGGCGGCTCTAGATCTGGAGAGGGGAGGAAGAAGGGGAAGCAGTCGGCAACGGTGGAGGTCCTTGAGAGCTCAGCAATGAGGACTTCAGTGGCGCGGCGGTTGATAGGAGCTTGTTGGTGGTGCTCGTCGACGGTAAAAGCAGTGATGGTCATTGACGGTGTCTTGTTGACATGTTACTGGAGATGAGGAAGACAAAGGGATACGAAGGGGAAGAACCTCGCTGTCGCTCGAGTAGGTCGAGTTGAAGGATTCCATCTAATTAAGAGGGGTGGAGGTCTGGTTTGGTGTCACCTCATTTTCGTCCACCAATTCAGTGGAATTAAGCTCAATTCCAATTCCCAATTCTAAGATGCATCCAAATAGCCTTTGTCTAGGAATTCAATTCCAATTCCCGAATTCTTTGCCAAATTCTACAATCCAAACACTATATAAATAAATTTTGGGCACTTTTGACCTAGTACGAAATTTTTCACTGCATTTGTTTCAAACAAAAGAAAGTTGATTCCCGTGAAATTCACATGCAATGTTCTAGAAGAAATCTTTGGAGGGAACAAGCAAGATGTTAAGACCATGAAAGACTTGTTTCCTCTCTTGTGGAGGCAAAATGCAGAGATTTCATATGAAAAATATAACAATTCTCAAGTAAATCATGTCGATATCTTATATTATAAATACAAGAATTCCGTGTTGTGAGACCATGTGGAGATATTTGATGACTATTTAACTTTGTTATGCAAATATTGTCGAAGTTTGAGTTTAGTTTTAGGAGTTTACAATTTTTATAGTTGCTATTAAGTTTTAACCGATCTAACTAGCCTGGCAACGATGATCTGATCAACGGCTATGGAACGACCAGACTAGTCATATGCCTTTTGGAAAAATGGATACCAAATATTTGTGTAGGTGTGTTTGAGGATGTCTTTGCACTAGATGTCATATAAAATAGAGTTATGAGCTGAAATTAGAGAGAGTTCAACCAAAATTCCAAATAGGGTGTTTTCTAGTGCTCTTAAGCGGTCAGATCAGCTAAATCATAGCGGTCTGACAGCTGGCAGTCTGGTCGACATGGTGCCAGCAGTCAGACTGGCGTCAGCAGTTTGCCAGCTAGGTAATGGCAGTCAGACCGACTTTTGGCAAATTAGTGATGAAATTATGCATTTCGGTTTGAGGTGTGGTCCTAGTGTAAGGATGAGTGTATGAGCATGGTTGAGTGTATGCACATCATGGGTGCTAATATTTTGTTGTGGTGTGTTGCATGATATATTGTTTTAACTAACGTGAGTTAAGTGTGTGGAACTTGTGCTTAATATGGTTGCTTGGTCTTTGGAACTTCAAACCAAAATTCAAACTAGAAGAAAAATGATCTAAACACAAGATATAGATTTTGACAACAAGACGCTCAACCGCTCGCTCGACTGCTTGATCAATTGCTAAGTGTTCGATCGCTTGTTCGATTGCTCAATTTGCACATACTAGAAATCCTCTGTTTTCTAGGAAGCGACTTGACACTATTGCACGTGGTCAAACTCTTCTTTTGCTCAAATGCTTCGAGACCGATATGCTCTGCTCGGAATGAGAACAAGTCAAAGACAACACCATGCTCTGCTCGGTTGGATTGACTCAATGACTGAACACACTGTGCTCGTAGCACGCAAGATCGTGATGTGTTAGCACGCCATCAAGGACATAAGAAAACGATGCTTAGAAAACACGCCGCTGACACTGACTAGCTTCCCCTAAAAACATGTTCTGTGGCTACAAAGTGCCCTCACAAGCACCCTAAAAACCTTCCCGATGAAAGCCCTCAAAAACTAGTCTCGTTAGCTCTTAGCCTCTTCCTACTTTTATAGGCTAATATTCCAAATCGTGTCCATCTCAACCACGAACACACAACCCTATCTGTTCTAAAAATCGAGATCCAAAACCTTTCAAACACGGGTTTTCCATAATCTCTAAACCAATCTTTATCTGTTCAAAAAATCAAGGGACCCGAAACCCTTCCAAATACGGGTTTTACCATATCTCTAAATCTTCCCAGTTATGGAGTCCCTCCATAAATCCTAATTCAACACGTGGTGAAGCATTGTAGCTACGACTGCCAAGTACGACCACCGACCAGCTACTATAGCAGATGAGATTACGGCCTTCATCAATTCACTGTGGCAAACATCGGTCGACTGTTGCTTACAACCGCTTGACTGTTGCTTATGATCGGTTCACTATTCGAGGTCGAAGCCTAGGATACTTGTCGTGGTCATTCTACCGTGATCGAAATGTCATGGTCAAAATATCGTAGTCAAAATGTCATGATCGACATGCCATGGTCGAAATCTCATGGTCGACCTGCCATAGTCGACACCTTGATCATCTATCAGGGTCGATAGGAGGTAATCTTATCAGAGGCCTCTCTGCCATTTGCTAGGCTCACAAACAAGTGCGCTCGAAACTGGTTAAGAGTAAGGACATCTACCACGTCTTCGGGCACCATATCCTTCAAGAACCCGACAGACCAGGAAGTGTCATAACGCTTGGTAAAATATTGAACTACCTAGCTGGTGATATGTCTATAACTTTATAGGAACTAAAATAACATGTTAGCATCTTGCAGAAAATGTTGACTACGAAATCTTCCCAAGGCAACTTCTAGGCCATTAGGGAGAGGGACATATTATCCATAGTGTAACACCCCAGCCAAGCAATGACCTGGAATGCTACTAAACTAACAACATATTAAAAACGAACCTATTTTCACCTTACAAAATTTCGGCAGAACCTCCTTTGTTCAATGAGTAAGTCAAAGGTTTCAACATGCATAGACAAATGATTTGAATAATAGTAAACAATAAATATCCAATTCTAAACAACTGAATTATGTTTGCCATCACAATCGTAACCACAATACTTAAATAAAGAACGTAAGCAATGTAAAAGTTCTAAACCTTTATTACATTCTAAACATGGTGATCTTTAATCAGTTACCACTTAAACTATTCAACAAATAATGTTTAAGGTTCTTTATTTCTTCCAAGGTGAATGGACCGTGCAAGTGCAACCAAGCTAATCCATCTTTATCCCCATGCATGCCGGTCCCATGTAGGTACCTAAAAACAAACAGCAACCACAACACAACAAGAGTGAGTCCAACGACCCAGCAAATATAAATAGTTGCAACAAGAGTAAAAGTGAACATCATTCTTCATGTTCAACCATCAATCACATAAATAAATCATGCTATGCAATATGATCAAAAGAATATCTTTATCTCTTCTCTTTCGCATTTTACCGGTAATGCGGAGTGTGCATCCGTCAATGCACACCCATGCCTGTACCATCTGGCACAGGGACCATTGCCCATACTCTGCAAGTACGGGGACCTAAGCCCATGCTCTTCAAGCATGGGGACCTTTAGCCCGTCATAAATATGACGGGGATCTCAAGAATTGCTTGGTCGTCACAGGACCAAGACTTCAATAAGCCAACATGACGCATATGTATGAAATCTCAAATTAATACAACATGCATCCGCATCAACATTGCATATGAATAACATATTCATACTACAAAAGCTCATATTCATAGACTTCATAACTTTCAAACATCCGTGATTAACACATAACTCATAGCATTAGCAACCATGAACATTACCAATCATATCACCATAACAATCATGAACAACTCAAATTCTCATAGAATTTATCAAACTATACCATTCGATAATATCTATTATATCCATAAATATACTTGCCTTAACCGCGATGTAACGAGGGATGTGCAGAAGGTGCTGCCCCCGGGACCCGACCACCACCTGAATAGATAATTATATTGCAAGCTAAGATGACAGCAGTGGACCAAAACAAGCTATATATCAACAATCTCTAACTCGCAAAAGCGTCTACTCGATCCCAACCCCAATTTCTTAAACGTCGATCTGTCACCCTAGTGGACATTCAACTTATAAAATTCATAACTTTCACTACAAGGGTCCAAATAAGGTGTTCTTAGACTTTCTGGAAATATAATTAAATTACCTAAACAAACTTAGTTGGGGAGCCCTTCTGATTCTTCCATATACTGCCCCTACCAAGCCAATCTACAGAACATCAATTATCACATTGGGTTCTCTGGACAGTACACTAAAATTATCATAACTTTTGGTAAGGAAGTCCAATTCATGCGTTCTTTAGCTTTCTGGAAAGGTGAGGAAATTACCCATCTTTTTTATTATAACGAGATACTCTGATTTCGTCTTTACCTAATAGATTAACTCAGATTTTTACAGACTGTTAGGATGTTGACAGATTAACGGGACAGCGGCACTAAACAATTCATAACTTTCTAACCGTTGATCTGATCTGGGCGTTCTTGGTAGCCACGGAAAGTTAACGACACAACCCAACTTTATCTAAGAGAAGTGATATCCAGATTCTGCTTCTAAAGTCATGAAAACCGCCGTTCAATAATCTGGACAGAAACGCGATCTAGCAGCTAATGACAATCGATCTACTAAACGAATTCATAAACGCATCTAATACAAAACATAAGGCGATAGAGACTCTTCGTTACCCTTGAAGAACGCCGGAAGCCGATGCATTACCCCCCACGAAGATGGTCTCCTCCCCTCCTCTTCTTCTTCCTCCTATGGCCGGCCACCACGCGAGCGATCCTTCTATTGGACAGCAGCCACAGGGGCTTCTTCACCGGCAGCGGGAGGGCTTCAACAGGGGAGGAGGAGCTGCGCGCAGGGGAGGTGGCCAAAGGGGAGTGGGGGGTGGCGGCCACAAGTGGGGAGGAGGGGGGAAAAAGGGTGGCTAGGGTTTTGGGGGAGGGTGGCGCCTCCCCCCCTATGGCCGGCTCCCACTAGGCCTCTTGGGCCGAGGCCCAAGCCCAGGTTGTCTCCCTTTTTGCGAAGAAACCCCCCCTCTAAACTCTGATAGGTTGCTTTTCTATTTGGTCCTTCCCCCTAGTTTAATTATTCTCTCTTGAATATTCTTTTGAATACTTTCGGGATATTACACATAGCCCTAGAAAATAAGGAGCACCCATGTTACACATGAGGTCTTGGGGTTTACGCTCCTTAGAGACAAAGATTCCCATATGACTTTGACTCATATAGGAGTTGGAAGAGATTGAAGGCCTAGCATGAGGAGCACATCAAAGAGGAGATTCATGTAGAATTTTTTAGGAAGCTAGCACATTTGGAGAAAAGGCTAGAGTAAGTACTCAGCCAGTCATAGGCCACCCCATTATTATGGAAGCCAGTCTACATCACCATTAGAGTACCTGTGCGTTCACACACCAATCTAACTAAAGTGACACCCGACTTCTGATCGATGAAATCCAGGTAATGTATATCTCTGGAATGCTCCAAAGATAGACCTGTACGATGCCTTAGCTAATTGTATATTGTTTTGTAAGAGTCCATGCACTGCAAGCTCCAAGTGAGGTTGTTTGGGTCCATTCCTATTGAGGTTGGGACGGGGATGGCATTTCCATACCAGAAAGAGACAGTGCTGCATGGTGCCTAACTAGTGCAGGGTTATGCCAAGATCTAGGTGGACATGGTGCATGTCCATTTCATGGCCGTTTTGCTAGAGAAGCCCCTGAACGAAGACATCGTAACACTAATGGATGTTGTGCACACTTTTATCCAGTGGCCCAAGAGGGACATCGCCCTGGACCCTGCAGTGCTGCGATCTCCGTATGACCATGACTCTCCAACAGAACCCTCGATGACTCCACCTCAACCTTTACTTCAGAAGGTCATCGTATTGACTCTCGTGGAAACGACGCCGAAGAAACAAGAAAAGCGTGCTAAGTCGTCTCCTGGGAAGATGTATCATAGACGAGACGCTAAGGCCATATCAAACAAGATTAAGGCACCTCACAAACCCTAGACGTTCTTTCTTAGAATACCGTTGATCCCTGACACACTATTACCCCACCTTGGAATGAGTTGTGCAAGTTTGCATGCTTGGTACATGTAGAGGACCAACGAGTGGAGGACAAACTAGCCTATTAGATTTACCATCAAATACCCAGAGAGGCATTTCCTCTATGACCCGGGCTTCTTCGTTGTGGACTTCGATGACTTATTTGAACTATTCAACCTCAACGCCCTCGACGCCTCACTTCTACGAATCAAGACACTATAAGTGTGTACAATCAAGTTCTACATTCACATAATATCGATATAAATGTCCTAACTCATTGCTTATGTATAGGTACATGATGTAAGAACCCCGACGATCACGAGAACTGGTGGATCTTCTCGACTCGTAGTTGATCTCTAAGCAATGCATCACTCAAGATGTATTCTACATCAAGAATTACATAATGACGGGATTGCTTGCTCAGGGCAACAAGGACTGCATACTTGTGCCCTACAATCAAGGGTAAGTGTTTCACTACTTGCTACACAAATTTCATTTATACTTTATACACAACACGGACCTAGGTTTAATGACTATGGCGACATACATGAGTAGGTGGCACTGGATCTGTATAGTCATTGTACCAAAGTGGAACAAGATAATATACCTTGATTCCCTACTTAAGAACGACCATGACTTCACTCTCGTGCAATAAACACTTGACAAGTATGCTCATTTCCTCTATAGATAACTCTATTCTAGTCTTCCCTTCATTTGCAATAGCCGAGGAAAACTTTTTAGAATCACGTAGGTTGTTTAGCGCCTATGTTGCTAAGGGAGGGAAACATAAGGAATTAAACGCCACAATGCACATAGGAGGCGATTTTTGGTACCCTCTACAATACAATAATCCTATATCACACTTTGTAATAATGCCTCTCGAACTGACTATAGCTATGTATGTAATTTTATTTTTGTAGAGCCACCAACAGCTACAAGACAACCTATATGTATTCTACGTTTGCTGTCATATACAGGAAATCATGAGTGTTAAGATGAATAAGCCAGAGGTTTGCTAATCTCACAATAATTATGTCATAATTATCAATTTAAATATATATGTTTACTACTTTACTCCTAGTGACAGGCAGGACAATCAAATCAAGTACATTGGATCTGAACAAACTCTTGGACATTCGAGGATGTCTCTTCACCTTCTTGATGACGGTGGTCATTGACTTGAAAGGAGAGTTTCACTCTGGCGACATTGATTAATACATGTTCAAACATTTTATTCAAATGTAATTCTTTCAATTGTATCTCTGGCGACAATACATAAACATTCTTTTGTAATTGATTTTGAGTTATAATTCACTTATCTATCACTTATATGTAATTTGCTTGCTTGTTTTCAGAGGGTATGACTAGCATTTCTGAGGCTAGTCGGAAAATAGAAAATTGTTTAGCTATACAAAGAACTATTACAGAATGTTTCTAACACAAAACCATCTATGATACGTAGACCATCACAGACAGTTTTTTTTATATTAGTCGTCTGTGATATGTCGGATATCACATACGGTTATTTTTAAAAACCGTATATGTTATGACTTATCATAGACGGTTTGAGAGTCATGTGTAATAACCACCTGTTATCACTGACGCAATAAGTTAGAAGGTTCAAAAACCATCTCTAATGAGGGTTACGAATCGTCTGTGATGACCCATGTGTGGTAGTGTCAAAAGCACAAGGAGGAATCACTTGCATAACTCACTTGGATGGAGTTTAGATGTTCATTTCATTTGAAGAGGAATAATTTATAGTTACTCCCACACAAAAAAAATCTCCAAGACAAGGAAATCCTAATATCTCTTTCTAACACTTTCCTCATTTATTTCTCAACATACACAAAGGTTTATGTAGTGGAGGCTCCTCATCTCACACCTAACCCTAGCAATCAACACATACTTAGTGGATATAACCATTTACAAATAGGAAAACCTAGTAATCCATACACAAACAAGTTTTATACTTACGTACACTTGCACATTTTTTAAAGTGCCACCTCTACATGGCTCCGATAGCCCAATAAGACACTTTGTCTTCCAAAACATGATATAAACTACTTAGACCATCATCGCGGATTCCTTGTGGCCTTTTATCCAATGGCGTTGCGTGTGATAGCATGGTCCGCGTAACGCACAACCAGACGTAGAGAAGCGTTATTGAAATTTTTCAGTGTGCTCCATTACCATCTGCCCATTTGTATAAAACTCAAGCACTGCATTGGTGCATCCTAACCCTAGCCTCCCCGCCGCCTCCCGTCTGCACCCTCCCCTACCGTGCCCGGTACCGACGAGGCCCTCTCGTGAGCCGCCATCTGCCTCCCCCTCTGCCGCCTGCCTTTATATCCCCTGCACCGCCTTTTTTCATAATATTCTATCATTCAAGTCGACCTTCTCAAAATCCACAGTTGGCAGTGTCATCATCATCTCGTCGCCCACTGTTGTGCCTCTACCGCCCCTCCCCCTCTATAGTTGGCCCCAATAAACCCCAGCTCTAACTTTCCACTGTCGTCGGAGAAGATGAAGAGCTCGTCAGTCTGAGCACAAATCTTCAAGCCCGTCCAACGATAAAAAATTTGATTGAAATCCAAAAAAAAGAGTGCTTTTTATATAGCAATCTCGAGCTAAGGGAAAATTTAGTTTTTTTCCCATCACGCAGTCACGCACGCCGCACGGGTCCATCGTGGTGGTTTCGAAAAAATGGATGTGAAAGAGACGAAAGCAAGCAGCAACTACCCCCGTGAAGTAGTCCGACTCTGACCAGCCATCTCCCACCACACTCCGTCAGTCAAACGGAGCCCGGTCCACCGCGGCACCGAGCACGCCGACCAATCGCGCGGCTGCATCCGATCCGCACCGCGCTTGCATGGACGGCCCGACGCCCCCGGCGTGGATGGCCGCCGCGGCCCGCAAGTGGCTGGAGGACGCCGGCGCCACCGGGGAGGACGGCGCCGGCGGCCGCCGCGCGTTCAACGCGCTGCCCCTGTCCGGCGTGCGCGTGGTCCTCGCCGAGCGCGGCCGCGCCCTCTGCTCGCTCCGCGTCCCCGCCCACCTCACCGTAAGCACGCGCTTCCCTATCCATCTCGAGCCGCCGTGCTCTCTGGATTAATTCCTTCTTGTTGAGCTCCAATTGGTTCTTGGTTTCGGTCCGCGCGCGCGTATATGTAGGATGCGGAGGGGAACTGGCACGCGGGGGCGATCGCGGCGGCGGTGGACGACGTGTGCGCGGCGGCGATCTTGTCGGTGGAGGGCATCATCAACGTCTCCGTCCACTACGGCGTCTCCTACTTCTCGCCGGCCAAGCACCATGTGCGTATTCTGCTAATCTTTGGTCTCTCCCTCCTAGAAATTCTAAAAAATTGTTTTTTTTGGGATGAAAAGAAATCAACAGTGTTGCTTCTTGCGATCGTCATGCATCTCACGGCTATGAGCGCTAGCACCAGTTGAATTTTCTCCACAAGGCTTTTGTTATGTTGGGTTGTTGTGTGGCCACGAGCAATGATACGCGTATTGATAGGTACCACGTATCGACCAGTATCATATCGTACTAAGTTCATGTAGCATTTATCGCATGTGTAATCATTCTGTTTTGGGGATGATCTAGGTTGCTAAAGGGCTACAAAATGACAAATAAATTTTAGATTATGAGGGGTGTTAAAGCTTAAATCCAATATAGATTGTATACTGAAACTTGACATCAAAAATATATTCTGAAAGTAGATTAATTCCCAATTAGATTGTCTAGTTTTTTTGTTTCGTGCGGCATTCTGCAGAAAAAGTTGGTCTCTCTGGATTAAATTAGCCCATATCAAATGGGATTGTCCAATTAGGCGTGCGTGCTCTTTTCAGTAAAGCTGCTTTCCGAGCACGAAGCATTTGGTTGACTATTCTTTCTGACAATGTGCTTTGTAAAGTTTTAGTAGAGTATCTATAGATGCTTTTCTGGAGACCTTAAACCTTTTCTTCTTTGAGTAAGGCAAGAGACATGTACTGACGGTTTCTTCACCAAGGTTGCATAGTTTTCTTTCCATTTTATTACTTTTAGCTATGTATGCTTCTTCCGAATTTGTTTTCCAGAAGCAATCATGCATGTAACCCAGGATTGGAAGGGTAGCGGTTATGTTACTCTCGAAGGAAGATTCTCAAACCAATTAGAAGGCTGGAACATTTTTAGTTGTAGCACATTGTGCTTTAAGAACATATTGTGATCAGGTCCCAAACTGATCATTTCAGCATCCAGAAGCTTTTCTGTTACACAACTCAGGCTATTTGTATCTTTTTTTTTCAAATTATGCTCACTGAGATTCTCACTTTCGGAATTTAGATAGTTTTGAGTGCGGTTTTCATCTTCGTGCAAGCTTTCGAGGGGTTGAATTTGAATCATCTTTGGGAAGGCTAAAACAAAATTTGTTGACTGTTGAGTTGTTTAGGAGGAAGTTGAGCTGGACGGGAGGGTGGTCTACCGGAAAGGAAGGCTGACGGCGGTGACAACGGAGGTCCGGAAGAAGGAGTCCGGCGAGCTGGTGGCGATTGGCAGGCAGTGGATGACGGCCTCCAGACCAAAGGGATATCAAGGAAGCAAGCTATGATATATCCTAGTAATACTCTTTTCTGCTGCAATTTTTCCCTAAAAAGAGTTTAACTAGAGTTGAGTATTACATCTTGTGATTTGTCAGGCAAATTCATTTCAATGTGAAGGCCCTTCTCACTCAGTATAGCAAAAACGTGACGTGAAATCTTAATATATGTATGCTCTCTGATTAGCTTTATCGGCCTGTTTGGCTTGTAGCCTCAGGTCTGCTGCGATAGGCTCGAGCAAGAGGCGAATGAGCTAAACAAACGAACCTACCCTTCGGCCAGTTCGGTACTGAAAGCACGTAACTGGGCCAAGATGGGCTGAGCATTTCTTTGCGCTCTCTCTCCGCGTCATCGTATTTCATCTGAAAACGATACGTATCTCATCGGTCACCATTTGTTCATGGAAAAACCGACCAATCGCTAGGTATAAAAAATTCTGCACCTTGTCAACTTCACATTTCACGTCCTCGTTAAAAAAATGCGACCGTGGAGAAGGATCAACGAAGCACGCACTACCATAAACAATAAACAATGGAGAAAGTTCGCTCGTTTCAGCGATTTATTATTCCTTAATTTCGTTTTTTTACTTTTTACTTTTTGTGGCTTTTTTATTTTTTCCGTATTCTTTCGTATTTTCCATAATAAGTTAACCTATTTTTTCTATTTTATTTTTTTAAATTTAATTACGTCAAATAAGCCATCCCAACTACAGTGAAAAATAAATTAACTTTAATAAAAAATCATAATCCATCACCTTGCTAGCTAGTAGCTAGGTACAAGGAGGGAGGCATCCAGACACAACGCAGGCATAGGACAATCATGGATGACGGGGCGGGGCCGCGGCTAGCCGTCGTCGCCAGGAAGTGGCTAGGTGACCCCCGCGTGGGTTACGACGGCAACGGTGACGCGGCCGCCAACGGGGCCACGTGCTTAGTTGGCTTGTGCTGGCTGGCACCCATGTCTCCCTCGCCGATCCTGGTCGCGTGGTCTGCTCCCTCCGCGTGGCCCCGCAGCTCACCATGCGTCCCCCTTGCATGTCTATTTCTCACCGCGGTGTTCTTTGCTCTAGCGTTGCGCGCGCTCACAGGACGCGGACGGGGGGTGGCACGCCTAGGGGATCGCGGCGGTGGTGGACAACATGTGCTCGGCGGCCATCTTCACGGTGGACGGCGCACCCACGTTCACCGTCCACTACGCCTTGTCCTACCCCTCACTTGCAGCGCAAAACGTACGCGCGCTTGTGTTTGCATCATTAGCTTGTTTACGTAGCAGAAGCATGCGATCGGACAACACGACTTCGGAATCGACAAGACGATTTCGTCGAATTTAGTTGCCGAGCGATTCCACCTCGAGAGGATTATTTTTTCTGCTCAGATAATTGGCTAGGCTATGATACCAAATATTGAGTTTGACTCAAGAGAAAACACACATATTACAAGCAAACTAATATAATACGAGAGAATTTCTTAATTTCTCTATTCTCTTACTTGCTCCCTCTTCTTCTTACAAAATTGGTTACAAGTCTTCTTAATATATAGACTAATAATCTTCTACTAGCACGCGTATTCAGATTTCAAGTTGGTCACAACTTCAACTTGAGTTACACATAGACACGGAATTCTACTACATCTTAACTCTAAGTCAAGATTGTTTCTAATAATTTCTCCCTAATCTTAATTTGACATACTCTAGTTTAGTCTCAATGCATTATGAACTACCAGCCACATATCCACATGAAGTGTTCTACATGCAAACTACATGTAGAAACTCAACTCAACTGGTATGGATCCATCCAGATGCAAAGATTCTAAAACATTGAGACAGTCAGTCTCAATTATGACTTACCCAACTCAACTCGTCACATAACGGCAACACATCTCCTTAGCGTTCCAGACAACTCTACGTACTTGAGTTTGGACGGTGAACACATTTTCTCAATGTCCTAGACTCATCTCAGCTTACTTGAGTTTGGACAACGAACACATTTCCTCAATGTCTCAGACTCATCTTAGCTTACTTGAGTTTACATGTACACATTCATCTTGATTGCCTAGACTGCATAATTGCTCGTTGTAAGCATCAGATAATGCAGCGAGACAGTGGAACTCATCTTCACCATTTGCATTGTGTGATGCCTCGTCACCAGTGACACAACTTTCCGGAGAACTCGGCATGATCTTAGGCACGGATCAGGAACTCAAGCCTGTAAAACTTCTGTTATGAGCCGAAGGACGGAACCTTATCTTCGAATTTGGGGTAGGCAGCTGTTGAACACTGGGCTTTGCTTTTTCGCTTGAATTGAGAGACTAAATTAAAATATTACTTTTCGCTATGACTACAGGTTCGATTTCTAAAAAAACTGATGCTGCTCATTGGCTTTTTCTTTGCAAATTGGCGAAAGAATCTGTAGCCCACTTGTCTGGTCGAAGACGCACGGACTCCCTTTGAGTCTGCCTCGGAGACAAAACCAAAAAACTTCGGCTCGGATTCGGCAGACAACGTCGGACTCGTAGATGATGTTGCCACGAGCGGACCAAGGGAGAGAACTGCGTCTTGCTTTGTGTCTGAAGGACGAGAACATGTGAGATGTTCTGTACTGAGTTCTGTGTAAGAGAGAACTTTCCTTCCTTCTCCTGTCACGAAGGCGCTTTATCTTTTGGCTTGGATAGTGCTTAAAGCTCTGCTGTCCTCCTTTTCCTAGCACAAGGAAAGAAGTCCTTTTTCTCTCTCCCGCTTATATTTAAGGAGGATAGTTTCCCAGCATTAGGGTGAAGGAAATCAACTCCTTGATGAAAAATATCAGAAAATTACATAGCAAGCCACAAGAATCCATGCACATGACCTGCGCACTAGTGAAGTAAATAGAGAAGTCTAGAAGATCATTAACATGCAATTATTAGCAAACCAACTGCCTGACCACATTAGAGATTTAAAGAACATGACCAAGTCGTATGTGCCTGCACGCAATGCACCAGAGAGGGTTGAAATACCAAAGAAAGTTGAAGGTATCCCTAATTCCGTCCAGATGCCTCAGAATAAAAGGATGAGAACTTCGGCCCATCGAATCCCAAATAACCAGGGACGACTGGTGAAAAAGGATAAGAAGGACTTGACACAACCAATCACCGAAGTTCTCCATAACTAGAAGGGGAGCTAGTTGAAACCTGGCACCAATATGGTACCTTCAGAAAAGGGTATACTAGATCTGAATATTTTCATGGAGAGAGAAACCAGCATGGATGTGTGTGCACACATCAGAGCTAAAAACTAAAGGGACTTGCCCCCGCAGCTAGAAGGAGTGGTGAGCAAGTAGAACAACTAGAAGAATCAACCCATGATGAAATAGCTATACACTATATGCACACAGGAGAATACATAAATAGAACAACATCTAATGTTGATATTTATTTTGCAAAGAAAATTGCTACAATCATCGATTTTGATTCAGAGCCTGCATCGCTCGCTGAATATAAGAAAAGATTAGATTGGGAGTATTGGAAAAGGCAATAGAAACTGAACTATTATCTCTTAATAAAAGAGGTGTGTTTGGGCCTGTAAATCGCATGTCTCCCCATGTACACCCCGTGGGGCATAAATGGGTATTTGTTCGGAAGAGAAATGAGAAAAATGAAGTTGTAAGATATAAAGCAAGGCTTGTTGCATAATGTTTCACTTAACGACTAGGAATTGATTATGAAGAAACCTATTCCCCGGTCATAGGTGGTATAACCTTTAGATATTTAATCTTGATGTCAGTGAACTTGAATTTAGAAATGAAGTTAATGTATGTAGTAACTGCATACCTTTATGAAAAGTTGGATTCGGACATTTATATGAAGGTTCCTGATGGTATCCCTGTCTTGAACCAAGACAGAGCAAATAGAAATCTGTATAGTGTGAAACTCAGAAAATCACTGTATGGACTTACGTAATCAGGCAGAATGTGGTATAATCGCTGAAGCGACTTTCTATGCAAGAAAGGCAGAATGGGTTTTGTATAATCTCAGTATATGTAGATGGTCTGAATATCATCAGAATCCTAGAAGATATAAAGGAAGCAAGCTCTCACTTGGAGTCGGAGTTCGAAATGAAAGATTTGGATAAAACCAAATATTGCTTAGGTTTGCAGCTTGAGCATACCCTTGAAGGGATGTTAGTGCACCAATCTGCATATACTCATAAGGTGTTAGAAATGTTCGGCTTTGAAAAGGTATACCCGTCAAAAGTACCGATGATCGAGTGATCTTTGCAACAGTAGGAGCACTTATGTATTTAGCAAACTGTATTAGACCGGATATTACATTTACTGTAAATTTATTAGCAAGGTATAATACAGAACCTACCAAAAGACATTGGTAGAGAATAAAGGATATCTTTCGACACCTCCAAGGAAGCAAAGATCTTGAACTATTCTACAGAAAAAACCAAGATCTGAATATGACTGGCTATGCAAATGCTGGGTACCTGTCAGACTCGCATATAGTTAGGTCACAAAAAGGTTATCTATTCCTGTATGGTGAAACTGCAATTTCATGAAAATCGTGTAAGCAAAATCTTGTATCGACTTCGATGAACCACTTGGAAATCATAGCATTGTATAAAGCCGCACGAGAATGTGCTTGGTTTCGATGAATGATTCACCACATCCAGCAGTCATGTGGGTTGAATATCATGCAAGCTCCCACAATTATCTATGAAGATAATGCAAGTACTCGTATTTTTTTAGAGGGGGTGGGATATGGGGGATCTGTTGGATGGAAATCAAACATCTTAGATTTGTTTTTTTTGGAGGGGAAGGGGTATGGGAGATCCATTGAATGGAGATCCAAGGTCCAAAATCTGAGTGGTCTCAACCAAAAAACACTCAAGTGCTTCTTAGCACTTCTCATAATAAAATTAGGAATAGTATGTTCACTTGGAATATTATTGGTATGATAAAATGGGTTAATTATCAAGTTGTTATATGCACCTACCATGTTTCTTTCAAAGATAGCTAGCTAGCTGCTGAGTCCGAGTTCATACGGCCCTTTTGGTCAGCTGACGATGCTATGGGTCTTGGAACAAGTACGCAACAATTTCATAGAAAATAGTATAACCCCGCATAATTTACAAAAAAAATTTCAGCATTTAAAACAGGTTCTAAGTATAGGTGAAATCATGTGACTTACAACTCGACGTGCTTTAAGGACTTCACTAGTCTTTCCTTGCTATATATATATAGGAGTATTTACAAACATGCAAGATTGTTTCTAGCCATTTGTAACATCCCAAAAAGGGAACTATTGTAATTGCGAAAATTATAAAAATATTTTAATTGTTTTCTAGTGTATCTAAAAAAATGGCGTTATTCGAATTTCTTAATTTGGTTTCTTGCCAAAAACCCGATTAATAAAAATCAAGAACTTGGAATCAAGAACCGAGATTGAAATTTTAAATTTAGAAAATCCAAAACCCCTTGGAAGTCTTAAATTCAAATTTAAAAATTTGAAATCCTGATATTCAAAACTATGGATAGAAATTGAAAACCAATATAAAATATTTCCCATCCAATATGCATATCTGAAAATTCAAATACGGAAAATTAAGATTTATTTCTCCAAAACTCGACAATCTTAAAATTAAATTGTTGAATGCAAAATTTTGAACCAAGCTTTCAAATTTAAAACCTAATTACAAATCTAAATATGAAATTTAAAAATTCAGAATTTTTTCTCTCAAATTTTGGGCCCGGCCCATTTCTTTTCCCTCCCCCGGCCCGCTTCCTTTTTCTTCTTTTCCCGGCCCTTTTCCTTTTCTTCTCCGGCCCATTCGGGCCGCTTCTTCTTTTCTGTGGCCTTCGGCCCAGCCGACGCCTTCCTCCTTCTTCCTTTCCCCGTTTCTTCCTCCTTCTTCCTCTGTTCATGGCGCCGCCGCCTAGGCCGACGGCCCAGCCCACACCAGCCGCTCCGCCCCTGGTTTCTCCTAGCCCCGTTCCTGGTTTTCCCCATCACATTTGCGCCCATGCCCCGGCATTGCTTCGCCCTGCTGCGCTTCAATGGCGCCCATGCCGGCAGTACTCCTCACCCATGCCGGTAGTACTCCACCGAGCGCGTGCACCAGCAATACGACTACCTCCCCCTCACCTATAAGAAGGGTTGAGCCTCCCGGTGCCTTCCCTTGCCCCCCTTCTCCTCCCTCAAACCGGGCTCGCTCGAGCAGCGCCCCTGCGCTCACGCTGGCCGCCGCCATTTCGTGCCATCCCGTCGCTCCGACCATCCCCTCCATAAACTGATCGCGTCACGGTGTGCCCCCAAAGGTCTTCCACCTTCCCCCTCGAATAATTGAACTCCGGTGCCCCCGGCTCGCCGCACAACCGTTCTTCCTCGCCTCTGACCAAAACCGACTCCACCGCCGCCATCTCCTCCTCGGTCGGCCCCAACCAGATTACTCATGGTGAGAGCAACTCCTCGGTGCCTCGAAGCTCCCTCGACTGCTGGCTGACGCTCTCCCCCGCCGGCGGGACCCCTCCACGGTGGCCTCCCCGTGCCGCCGCCTGTGCTCATCGCCAGCTCGCTTCGGCCTCCCTCCGATCACATCGATCTCTCAGGGTGAGCTCCTTGCACTCTACTTGTGCTCACCCTAATCCGCTCTCCTCTCTCTTCGGCCACCGACGCCGTATTCGGGTCCCCACACCCGGCCGCCTCCCACCGCAGCTGGCCCGTCACGGTGCCGTGCGACCGGAGCTGCCACCCCAGGGGTTTCCTCTCCTCCACGGGGTTCCATTTTGCTGGTCATCGCTGCCTCCCCGGCTGCTCCTCACCGGCGTCCCCGCCGCCCAACCCCGATGCCTCCCTCCTCTGTTTCGGTCTCTGCCTTAGCCAGGAGTACCCCCTGCTCTATTCTCTACCGAACTGGCTCCCTCCTCTTTGTCTCTTTTGTATGACATGTGGGCCCAACTAGAAGATGGCCTCTAGCTCATGTGTATCTTTGTATCCTCTCAATTTATTTCTAAATCTTGAAAATTTTTTATCTAAAATTTTCTCAATTGAGCAAAGTAATAAAATATGATTTATTCATAAGGATGGAAATGATGAATTAGTTACAAAATTATAATGGAGCCCCTTGCAATTAAAAACATACCTTTAATCAATTTCATGGCATAAAGAATAATAAAACAATACATTAATTCTCATATAAAACTAAAACAAAAATATACATGATCTATTTTCAGATGACAAATAATCGACTTGGATCCAATGGATATTGATGCTAAAAATCAAATATGTGAAACTAATTAAAAGATTCTCTTTTATCAATCAAAGGTACTAGAAGCTAATCCTACATAATTTAAGACGCACGTTTGAAGCCTTATAAAGATAATTTTAACACTTTCAAATTCTACTCTGGAATCGTGTGGAGCAACGAGCGGATTGTCTCTTGTGGTGAAAGTGTACAAACTCTGCAGAGTATAAAACTGTTCGAACAACCATGCCCATAGTCAAGGGCGAACATGAGAACTTCCTCGAGTTAGTTCTATTTCAAAACTTTTGAGGGTGGGAATAAAATTGTCAGGCAGATGTAAACCTAACTTCGAAATTTTTCTTGGAGGGATGTACTTCAGTGTTGTTGATAAGGTGGAAGTGGCATAATGATCAAAAGCTATCATAGGTGAATGGAACCATGTAATCGATGGATGGAACCTACACCGCTATAAATACTGCATGATTTCAATCTCTTTAACGCATGTTTGTAAAATACGAAGTCATAGGAATTTTAATTATAATTATTGCAAATATCGCATTAAGCAAATAAAAGAACCTCAAGCCTCACTTGACAACCTTGCATCTATTATTATTGCATCCTGTGTGGTGGCTTGCTGAATACTGTCGTACTCACTCTTGCTTAATTACCATCATTCAGTCAGAAAGGAAATAAAGTTAAGCCCTGCGATGCTTAAAAAGGGGTCGACAGAATTGGAAGACAAGGAGCCCATGGATTAGGTCGCGAACCCCAGTTGGCTGCTTGTGGGCAAGTCCTGCGGGTCCTACCTGTGTGAAGTTTTCACTGTTGCATTTTATTGTTTTCGGCCTAATCGGCCTATAAGTAAGTTTGTTATTACTGTATTATTTACGCTTTCGCATGATATATTTTTAATATACAGTAATGTATCTGTGAGTACTATCTACTGATTCAGAGAATAGTGCGGTGGAGTCACAGAGAATTTGAGTTTGCTAACCCGACGTTCGGCACCATTTTTTAGATTACCACTGTGAACACACGCACACACAAACACTTTTTCTATGTGATATATACGCGTAAGGGATCCTTATGCGTAAAGGTGGATAACCAGAATTTGGGGAAAACGAGCGATTTGCCCGTAATATGTGATCAGGCAACACCTCGAACTCGAATTCTAGGCCCTGATCAATATGGCTTCAGCTTCTGGCTTCAGCTTATTTTTGCACTATTCATAAATTTCGTCTTTTTCTGAACTTTTGGCTTTTTTTTGAGTTTTTTACCGGTTCTTTTTTTCCTCGTATTTGTTTACATTATACGTGATGGGCTAATATGTTTTTTCTATTTTTAATTTTTTTTAAATTTAATTATGGTAAATAAGCCTCTGTCAGCTACAGTGCTTTTTTCAGCCAACTACAGTGTTTTCAGCCATAAGCCATGAGGCTTTCAGCCGAACCGATCACCACCTAGATCTGATCGCTAGTTCGATCCATTGCCACTTGTCAGTTGTCACGCACGATTAAAAGCCCGCATAAACGGCAGCACGGCCAATTATTTCTCTGCAACTCGAGTACTCACCGTCGGTGGATACAGCTAGTACAAGTTGGAAACGCAAGCGGTACATAGAACCGCCACCCATGACCCATGTGCCACGCACGCAGCAAAAGTGAAACAAACGATCCACACGCACGCACACGTACGCGCGCGCATCTTGGCCGATGGCTCACATGTCCTCGGGCAGGCCGGCCAGCTTGCCGCCGCCGCCCAGGAGCGGCACGAACTTGAGCATGACGTCCACGGCGTTCTGCGCGGCGATGCTGAGGAACGTGCTGGCCTCGTTGCCTAGCGAGGAGCCTCCCCCGGCGAGGTCGGAGAGCGAGCGGATGGTAAGAAAGGGGACGCCGAGCTGGTGCGACACGAGCGCGACGGCGGCGCTCTCCATCTCCACAGGGGTGCACCCAAACTTGGAGCTCAGGAACTGGCGGTACCCGGCGTTGTCGAGGAACACGTTGGCGCTGCACCCCCTGCTCACCCGCGTCACCCTCGGCGCCCGAGGCAGGCACGTCGTCGCGTTCACGCACGCCGGCAGCTCCATCCCCTGCACCACAAACACGCACGCATGCATCGATCAGACGCCGGCCGGCCGGCGATGGAACTATCGTTAGCATGAAGCAAATACGATACCTCCAGCTTCTCGGCGAGGGCGAAGTAGCGCTTGTTGACGCGGACCCAGAAAGCGTGCTGGCGCTCCTCCGGCGTGCCGGCGGCGGGGAAGATCTCCTCCGGCTGGTACCAGATGCTGTTCAGCTTGTTCGCCGACAGCTCCGGGTTGCCCTGCCCGACGGTGTAGTCGGAGAAGTTGAGGAAGCCGTACTCCCGCGTGTAGTCGCCGGCGGCCTCCAGCGGCAGCTCGTTCTCCCGCCCGTCGCCGTACCGCTGCGCCCCATGCAACCAGTCATGCACGCACGCATACAAATGAGCACACAGCACGGTAAAAAAAAGCTTTTGCACCTAACCATCCGCGCATGCGTGACATGACATGATATATACTGGAGTAATTTTGTACTACCTGCCAGTTCCAGAGGGATAGGTGCGCCCAGTACTCGGGGATGGTGACGTCGCCGATCTGGAGGTCCTCGTTGGCGTTGCCGGCGATGCCCCAGTGCACGACGCCCTTCACCAGGAACAGGCTCAGCAGCAGCTGGGTGGTCAGTCCGGCATTAAGCTACACATGCGTGCGTGCCACAAGGAGAATGCCCATTGATTAACTAGGTCAACATCCACAGATCCACTGGTTCATATACGCAATAATAATAATAATAATAATAATAATAATAATAATAATAATAATAATAATAATAATAATAATAATAATAATAATAATAATAATAATAATGCATGTATACCATGCTCAGCCCTGTCATGACCATGACGACCTTTTGGTCTCCAATGGTTCCGAAGCGAAACCTTCGCCCTTCAAGCAAAAACATGAATATATACTGGTCATAACAAAGAAGCTGACAACACACTGCGTGTGTAAATACGTCTGTTAATTAATAGAAACATTTTACCTGTTAATTGTATATGATCGACATATATACATCATATTCAAATTATCCGTTTTGGTAGTATAGTTGCTACAAATTAATAATAGTTAATTTGCAGATTTTTTTGGGAGTAAGTCGTCTCTGTTCAGTAAATGTTGTGTTCGTGTAAGTCGTCCGTTCAGTAAATGTCCAGGTTAATTCTGATCATCAGTGCATAGCCACCATTTAGGTGCAAAAACAGCCACTGCTCCCCGCAAGTCCCAGCTGCATCAATCTTTCAGGACTGTTTGTTCGCCATATGCATGCATGCCAACAATTAATGAGATTCTTTCGGCACAGTACGTACTTACATCATTTTAGTCGTTCTGATCTGCTGACGCCGACAGTGATATTTTGCAATTCTTAACAAATATTTCTTTCACATCATAGCTGCATGTCACCCTCAATGATCCAACTAAGTAAAGGTTGACATAATTAACGCAAGCTTAAGAAAACATATTATGTGGTGTCATGCCATTTTATGTCGTCATATTTTGTCGTATAAAGCAATTAAGATATGTTTCCAATTAAAGTAAATAGCCACTTAACCACTTCGGTAAGTTAAGGTAGCCAGATTTTCCTTTCTTGGTGCGCATATATATACAGAGAGAGAAAGTACATATACTCATCATACTAGTGTACTCAATGACAATATGTTATGTCATATAATTTCATTATTTTGTCATATAAGGCAAGCTAGGACGATGTATATAGTAAGTTGATATCTATGTTACTAAATTAAGTAGGTGGCTAGAGTTAATTGATTCTTCTCCCTTGATGCACATGCATGGAGATCCATCTATGCATGCTCATCTGATCATTAGCTTATATGTCATATCTGTTATATACATGTACCTTGGACGTCCAGGTAGGGGACGGTTTCGCTGGGTTTGAAGCTGGGTGAGTTGAGGACGGGGTTCATCTCGTAGGCGTTGGGCACGACGAGCCCGACGAACGGACCGTCGCGATTCGCCCGGCGGATGGCGTCCCAGGCCTTCCTCGAGATGAACCCCTCCGTCGCCGTGGCCATCAGCACCACCGCAAGCCCAGCGGCGACGACCACGCCGGCCGCTGGGAGCTGCCTAACACCACCCATGCTGCCTAACACCAACTCTCTAGTCTCTGCAGCTAGCTAGCTCGAGCTCACACGACAACTGTGTCTGTGTGCTAGCTATGTGATTGTTGTGTGTGTGTGTTGTGTTGAGCAAAACTCAAATATATAGCTAGTTAGAGCTGGGGAGGACTGATTTGATCTTGGTAGCCATTTGTTAATAGTTGTATCTAAGTCGATTTTTCTAAAAAGGACAAGGCAGACGCATATATTTAATATATACATGTATATCGTACTCATACACTACTACAGAAAGCCTAATAGTAGACGCTAAATCACAGACGGTTTTGTGAAACCGTCTGTGATGTACACTATTACAGACGGTTTTAATTTGGAGGCCGTCTGTGGTATTTGTGGCGGGAAAAAGGAGTATCACAGACGGTTCTTACCGCTGAACCGTCTGTGATATTTCAATATCACAGACGGTTTTATAATAAAAACCGTCTGTGATATTTCAGATTATCACAGACGGTTTTTATTATAAAACCGTCTGTGATACTGGAATATCACAGACGGTTTTTAATAAAAAACCGTCTGTGATAATCTGGAATATCACAGACGGTTTTTTATTAAAAACCGTCTGTGAAACCAGATTATCACAGACGGTTTTATAATAAAAACCATCTGTGATACGTTTCCCGCCTTGCAATCCCTCAAAATTTCAAATTTTCCCGCTTAAGTCCGAGTATGATTCAGTTTTGAGGCACCTTCAGTAAACCGGGCATAACTTTTGCATACGGTGTCCGTTTTCGACGTTCTTGTACTCGTTGGAAAGCTAACAACGAGCCCGATCCAAAAAAACGACCGGCTAGTGCCAGTCGCCCTCTAAGACCCCGAAAATTGGCCATCTTTGGACCTAAACCTGCGTCGCAAGTTTTTGGTATCTGTTTTTGCCCTTTTTCTTGGTCTGCCTTTCGGAATTTGGATTTTGCTTCAACTACAAAGTTGTAGATCTTGTCGAAACCTTTTAAATGAGTATATATAAGCTATATAAAACGTTGCTATTTTATCTTTTCAGACTAGTTGTTTATATTGCATCGGTATATAAAATTCTGTGCTCTAATTCACAGACGGTTCTATATATAGAACCGTCTGTGATATGCATTCATCACAGACGGTTCTAGCCAATAGAACCGTCTGTGATAATCTGACCGCTGGACCCGTCGATCCTCCTCAACCCAATCTCCGTTCCCGCGCCAAAAATTTCGAACTCCCGCCTCTCCCTCCCTCTCCCTCCCCTATAACTATAACCAAACCCAGCCTGTCTCCTCTTCCTTGCTATCCTCTTCCTTGCTATCCTCCTCCTTGCTATCCTCCTCCTTGCTGTCCTCCTGCTTGCTATTCTCCTCCTCCTTGCAGACGATGCACAAGTCTACGGGAGACAAGACACCGCAGAAGCAACTAGCTCGTGCCAACCGTGCAGGGGCGAGAAGGCATCCAGCTCATGCGTTGCATGATTGCATCAGGGGCGAGAAGACATAGAAGATCTTTGCTTTTTCTCTGTTCTTGTTGTGTAACCTGCTTGTTGTTTTGGGATATTGTAATCTTTTTCTCTGTTCTGTGTAACCTGCTGTTCTTGTTGTGTAACCTTCTCGTTGTTTTGAGATATTGTAATGGTAGGCTCTAATCTTAATAAAAATGGATGTTTTATGTTTGTGAAATGAATTGAGATGTGAATTGGATGTATACATATACATGTTGATCTGCTTGTTTCAGAGGGCATGGCTAGCGTTTCCTGAGGCTAGCCAATAAACAGAAATAGGTTTAGGAGTAGAAGAGAATATCATAGACGGTTTTATAATAAAAACCGTCTGTGATTTATAAATATCACAGACGGTTTTTAGTTAAAAATCGTCTGTGATTTATAAATATTACAGACGGTTTTTAGTTAAAAATCGTCTGTGATATTAAAATCACAGACGGTTCGAAAACCGTCTGTGATGACCTCGTATTATTACTGACCCATAAATTCAGACGGTTCACAAAACCGTCTATAATGACGTTTTTGAACCGTCTGTGATGGCCTTTTCTGTAGTAGTGATATCACCTATATGTACGCATACGTACATTCATCTGCATATGTTTGAAATTTATCTAAGACAATCAAGATCTCACGGAGCACAAATAGACGCTTTTCCACTGAACACAACTGTAAATTATGTTTGAGATGCATGTGCAGAGTGTCTATACATTGATCCAATGGTTCAAAAATACAACAAAAATAGTTTCAGCAAATGTTTGTGTTTTTCGTATAGATCTCGTAAATATGATTGAGTTTGATCTTAAAATTTTACTGAGATATAAAACATATATACCCTTTTAGCGTATGTTTTTTAATTTTTTAGAATCTTCTTAATTAGTTATGTGAAAATGAAATTTGCACCAATTTCACATTTTCACCTTATATTTGACTACTTTAAAAAGCATACTTAAATCACCTTATAAATATACATCTTCTTATTAAATATTATCCGTTCGCTGTCTTACTAGTTTTAATAGTAACCTCGTGCAGGTCGTGGAACATGTAAGAAAAACAAGTTGACTGTCACTAGTACGGGATTGTAGGATAAACAATATGTGTAATCAACTGAGTAGGTGGTATTAATTTGGACGCTTCCGCTGCTCCTGTCGGTCACCGAATCGATATATTAAATAAGTAATCCAAACATCACCCTTATTATTTACACCCCTTATATAAAAATTAAGTGTTATGTATGTTCCATCATTTATATTGTCTTCTAATTCTTTTAGGTTGAAGGACCATACGTAAAGGTCCAAAGTTTTATTGTAATGAGCCATTGTTATTTTAGAGAAGTGAAAATTTAGAATTTACATATTTTTTCTGGACAGCTTGCAGAGGCAGCGGTCTGACCAGCTAGTTTGTGTTGCTTTGACCAAAATGAATGATTTTGGAAAATTGAGTCATGGATTGACGTGGGTTGACCTACGTTAGTACATATGCGTTGCATGAAGTATATTTTAACTAACGTGGGTTAAGTTGCGAAGAATTTATGTCTGAAAACGATTTCTTGGTTTTTGGATATGCAAGATTGCTTAGAGTCAACCATGGTCAACAGCGAGGATTGGGGCTACACTCATGGAGGAGCTGAGGTCCAAAACGATCAAAGATGCTGTGTGAGGTGGCTGATCTCAAGTATGGCACAAGTAATACGAAAAATATTGAAGGGAAGTTCAAGCGATGAGTTGCACTATGTAGCTTGGTTGGTCTAAGTTGGGCGTGGTCTGATGGAACTAGACCAAGAGAGACTTATCGATGTGTGGCAAGCCAGTGATGCACCTACACGTGGCAAGTATGACGATTGCTTGCAAGGAAAGATAAAGACAAGGTCAAGAAAGGATATTTCGGTAATTTGACCAAAACACCAGAAACTATCTTAGATCAAAATTGCGGTGCTTGAGCGATGCTTCGAAAAACAATTTAGGTCAAGGAGAAACTGAGAAGATCAAATTAGATTAAATGTTAAGGACTTAGCAAATTAGAGCTTATGCGCTTTAAAAAGTGTGCATAAGTGTAGTATGTGAGTAAAACTCGCGTTGTGTGGGGCTAATGAGTTTTCTCTATTTGTGTTAAGTAGATAGTATCCATTAAGGTTAAATAGGACTAATTGTCTTGTCTATTTAACGGGTTGGGATGAAAACTTGCAAGTTAACTATCCAACCATCCGAACTTTTCTCATTAAAGCCAAGTATTCTGGAGTTAGGATTTGATAAGTGTAAGTGTTGTGGTGTGCTTTTTTGTCCTCTAGGCGAAGTGGTTATAAAACCTTCATCCTCAAGTAGCAATATATTTAATTTCTTCATCTCTTATGGATTCCTTTTGTTTTGATTGATTTGCTCTTGTTTTGATTGGTTTTAATCTTGCCTCTCCCCTTTCTTGATCTTGCTGGATACAAAGAACAAGTAAGTGATGGAGATATACCTTGAAAATCAATCTCCCTCTATTTAAGTTACTTAGTTTTTGCTTAATTTAGCCTCTCTAAGTGATTTCTTGATCCAATTATTTTTGCCTTGATTTTTTGGGTGTTCTAACTTGCTATGATATGTGAGAATACATTTAGAGCCATCTTGGCCACCATTCACTCATGAGCAAGTTATATTCACCGATTTTTATTTTTATCCGATTTTAGTGCAATCTTCTTTCAAATGGAAAAAGGTCGGAACTTTGGTAACGTTTTTTATCGTTGGTTGAAATAAGTTCCTGACATCTTATAGATGGTGCATACCAAATTTCAAGTGATTGGCGTCTTGGTTTAAGAGTTAGCTCAATTATGGTTTTGGCACGGTTTTGATGCAGCAGAGTTTCATGAACCAGAAGATTTTAATTCTCTAAAGTTCTTTCAAGATAATTGGTTGGAATAGGTTCTTAAGGTCATGATCTAGTCTTCGTTGGGGCTCTCAGTTTGGCGATGGCTTATGGTTTTTTTCATTGTAGCTGGCTTATTTGGCGTAATTAAATTTAAAATTTTTAAAAATACAAAAAATAGGTTAGCCCATCATGGACAATGCAAAGGAATACAAAAAAAAAGAAAAGGCAAAAAAGCCCAAAAAAAACCAAAAAACTAAAAAAAGACAAAATTAAGAAATAGTGAATTAAAAGCAAAAGTGAGAAGCTATCATTGAAACAAGCGGGGCCTTAAGTTTCAACTCTTTTGGATTTATGGATCAAAACTTATATAGATTTTTGGATTTGAAATAGTGTTATTTTTTACTGTTCACTGGGCTGAATTTACTGTAGCACAAAGTATTTTCGGTTACTTAATCTTCATAGCCTATTATAGCTATTGGAGTGAACAATCATCGAATACTTGGGGAAAATTTGAATGCACCATTAACCCCACTCTATTGCCGTACTAGTCCTACAAGTGGTATTAGAGCCCAGTTAGCACTTTTTGTAGATTTTAACCGATCTTACGAGCCATAGCATCATACAAGTATTCAACCCATCCACCTATTTTTCATGGAATTGATATCTCTTATTGGAAGGCTCATATACAATCTTACATTGAGGCCTAAGGGCACATAATTTGGATTAGTTCAAGAATTCTTATGCTGTGCTGGCCGATGATCAGGTTACATCGGATGTAGAGGCAAACAACAAGGCTCCCAATTTTCTGATACAAGAGCTTAGTCGATCTAAATTTGAGAGGATTACTCACTTGAATTCTGATCATGAGATATAGAAGACACTCGTTGACTACTATGATTTGTTCATGTTGATTTGTTCAAACATTACAACCAACAAATTGATTTCTTCAAGATTCCCGCTGAAATGCACGAGGTATCATTCTAGTTATTTTGGGTGCAATATAGGCTTGCCATTTAGATCAAGATATATCAGGTGATGTACCAAACACATGCATGTACATACGTGCACTAATATATTCTCTCTATCTCGTAATATAAGTTCAAAACCCACCATACGTATAGACTAAGGAGACACTAAATATAAGAAAAAATAATGTTATTGGACCATACATACCCTAATTAAGTGACATACTATAACTATCTATCAACTCTTTCAGTATTAAAAGAGGGGAAATATTACAGTAACTACACTTTTAATCTTCGTAATAGATTTGTATTGTGAGACGACACTTCTCTAGGATAGGAACTTATATTACTGGGCGGAGTAAGTATAACTCATGATACTAGGGATAAACGAATCATTAGATGTAAATCATGCGTGCATATATCACACTACTACAAAAGAGGCTAAACTGGACGCTTACATCATAGACGGTTCCTAGGAATCGTCTATGCTGTAAGTATCATAGACGGTTCATACGAATAACCGTCTGTGGTATTTTCACAAACGGTTATTTATATGAATCGTCTGTGATAATACAAGACATCACAGACGGTTCTGATCAAGAACTGTCTGTGAATTACCATATGTGATAATAGTAGACTTCACAGAAGGTTTGTATTAAAAACCGTCTATGATAATGAAGTTATCATAGACGGTTTGCATTAAAAACCGTCTGTCATATGTTTCCCACCTCGTAATCTCTCAAAATTTCATAATCTCCCACCAGAGTCCGAGTAGGATTCAGTTTTAAGACATCTTTAATAAAACAGGTATAACTTTTGCATACGGTGTCCGTTTTCGACGTTCTTGTAATCGTTGTTGGAAAGCTAACGACAAGCCCGATTCAAAAAAACTGACTCGCTTGCGCTAGTCACCCTCTAAGACCGTCAAAATCGGTTATCTTTAGCCCCAAATTTGCATTTTAAGTTTTCAATTTCTGTTTTTTGCCAAAATTTTTTATCTTCCCTTTGGATTTTGGGTTTTGCTTCAACTGCAAAGTTGTAGATCTCGTCGAAACCTTTCAAACGAGCATATATAATCTATATAAAATTTTGTTATTTTATTTTTTGAGACTAGCTATTTATATTGTACCAATATATTGTCTTTGTGACGCCATTATCACCGACTATTTTTGTTATGAACCGTCTGTGATATCTTTTGTTATCATAGACGATTTTTGTTATGAACCGTCGATGATGTCTCTATCATAGACGATTTGTAATCCGAACGGTCTGTGATGTCCCACCACATCACTGATCCGCGGCATATCCCCCAGGATCCCAATCTCACCCGTCCATTCTCTCTACATCGAACGGCGGGCACTGTTCTTCTCCTCACCTCTCGCCCCTTATTAATCTCCACTCCCTACTCGAAGAACCAATACCACCACTACTACTCTAACTTGTTTGTGCGCGGCAAGGGTGGGAAGGGGTTCGGCAAGGGCGATTGAAATTTCGCTTGAAGCAAGATGGAAAGGAAGAAGTTGCAAATCTGCACTATTCTAAGTCCCGACATAGAAGTTGTTGATTTTGGCATAGAAGCTGAAAATGATGTTCATTACCTTTTTGTTTCTGCTACTTGAAAATTTTCCCGCACCACTTATTTTAGATTGTAGTTTAATGAAGGATGTGTAAGTCTAGCTTGCATTAGCCTGAAGTTTCTTGTAGTGTAAGTATTTTTCTGAATTTATAGCCATAAAGCTTATCTTTGTAAAATTGTAAGTGTCCTCTTATGTATGCAGTGCTATGGGTAATCTACTCGATATCTTGTGATATTGTAAATGGTGGAGTCTAATATTAACGGAAATAGAATGTGTTGCTATATTTTCTTGTTTTTAGATGATATAGTTAACATTTCCTGAGGCTAACCAAAAATAGAAAAAATTTAGGCATAGAATGAACTATCACAGACGGTTTGTGGTATAAACCGTGTATGAAGAATTATCACAGACGGTTCTATATACCAACCGTCTGTGATAGTATTTTTCACAAACGGTTCTAGTTACAAACCGTCTGTGATGTATTTATCATAGACGGCTCACAAACTATCTGTGATAACCTCTGATTATCACTGACACATAAATTTAGACGGTTCAAAAAACCATCTGTGATGACAGGTTTGAACCATCTGTGATGATCCTTTTTGTAGTAGTGTCACGTGGAGGTTATACGGGCCGCATGCATCTCACTGACCGAATTGGACGCGATCGATGTCCATGCATCCAAAACTGAAACACCTATGACCCAAAATTCATTAAAACCCAGCAGTTATACTGGCCACATGCATTTCACTGACCGAATTGGACGTAATCGATGTCCATGCATCCAAAACTGAAACACCTATGACCCAAAATTCATTAAAACCCCAGCGGCCACACGTGGTGGTATGCATACGTAGCAATTTTTTAGGCTTGCGTCTTTACTTCATTCAAAAGAGTTAATTGAAAAATACTATAATTTAAACACAAGGGCTGATGCCCTTAGCAGTGTGAAATACCTATAAATATCCCTGGTGCACGATATGTGCCGTCTGCCGCTACATGGCCCGTGCAGTGTGAGTTGATGCTTTGATGATTTGTAACACCATCCGGTCTGAAATAAAAGGCTAGCCTTCACATAGGGCAAGCATGTATACATAGCACATCGCTTAGATTTTTGTCTAGAACATAAAAATGCTATGATTTACATCAACATGTATTATACGTAACTTTCTCGATAGCTAGGCCTAAGCAGCATTGGTCGTACGCTCAGATGCGTACACGCTACACGAGGAGCCACCAAGCCAGCATCGTATCCGCCCATCTAATAACTAGCTGTGTAAGCACAGCGTCACGCCGTGCTAGCTACCGTGTGGACCAAAGTAAAAGAGACGATAATTCGTGGGGAGTTTCTTAAAAAAAATCGAGGATGTATGCGTAATTTTGGAAAAACCAAAGAGCTTTTTCGCAAAAAATTGAGGACCTGCAAGGACCTGTACTTAACTAAACAAGGATCTATACGTAATTTTGGAAACCGCGGAGTGCTATCGGTGAAGTGGAGACCTGGTAGGGACCTGTTTGCGAGAACGGAGGATCTCTACATAATTTCGCAAAATATAAAGGGTTTTTCCGTATAAACGCTGATGTGGCACGCCTCCCCAGCCGAAGAGTCCCCATCTTTAATATTCGAAGTATTCAATCAACGTCGAGTAGCTACCTCCATATATAGCATACGGATCGACCGTGTGCGATGACCGATGAGAAAAGCGAGCGGAGGTAGGTGGAGGACCTACGCGTACGTACGTACAAGCATGGAGTCAAGGGCAATACGGGTATGAACCTTTTGCAATTGCTAGCTCGCTAGGCAGCATGGTAACTTCGTAAGTACGGCTTCTATTGCCTTGATTTGACTGTTTGGCCGGTTACACATCTATATTATCTATTATATTATTAAAATAATAGAAAAAAGAAGTTTTTGTATTCACTTTTAAAATGTAGAAATTATCATATTAATTCGTGAAAAAGAGAAAGATCTACCCTATCGATATTTTGCTGGTCCACATAAACAATGGCGATTGATTAGATGGTTTAGAAATATATGGCAAATACTGATTATATGGCTTGGAAATATATGGCAAATACAACTCCAACCTGTACAAAACACACTACTAAAGAAACGATTATTAACATGGAAGATGTGGTCGCTAAAAATCTATATGTGTTTGCTAAAAGTCATTAACAATCACAAATATATGGTCGTTAGCTGTTATTATAGGCTCCGTCGTTAAAAATATTAACGACCACATCAAAATTCCCGTTCTTAACTTTTTAACAGCGGGAAAGTGTGCTATCGTTAATTTTGAAGTAACAATGACTAAATAACTACTTTTAAAGTATTAATGACCAATATTATTACTTAATACTATTCTCTATATATATACATTGAATATTGTGTTTAGATATAATAATTAGAGATAAAATCATTTTAAATATCTCTAATTGGTCTATGTATTAAGAGAAAATATGCTCTATAAATTTAACCGGAGCGAGTACCATTACTATGATTGCAATGAGCGTTTCTGGCGTATTAACGACCACTTTTTAGTATTGACCATCAGTTTTAATCATGTTAGCGATCCTGTATTAACGACCAGTTTTAGTCACGTTGGCGACTCTTTTTTTTTTTGGTGAAAAATAGGCCCAGCTATATCATCACCGTCTGTCGTTTAGAAACCAACATCACATTTTCCCCCTAAAAAACATTTAGGAACAATATATAGCATGAACCAAAAATTATATATTTTATTGCATCCAAATAATACAATCGGAACGTGTACATATCCATCCACATGGAAAATTATTCCAGAGAAATTTGTACTCTAGCTAAAAATAAAAATATGGACAACAAGCCATTTATTGCAGCACAATAAATTGTGTTCCTTCTCAGCAGCTACTTGACGGGTCTCTTCTTTTTAGTTTTTAAAAATTACTGTTTTTTTGGCTTTTCTACATCAACTAAGTTTCAAATAGAGTGTCTTTTTCAGGCGGAGTCTACAAGTTAATTGCAGTACATACTGTAGCGACTTCATTTATATCGGCCAAAACCACACACAAATTTCTGTTACGCTATACTCTTTCTTATGAACAACCTAAAAGATGTAAACCATATCCAAAAGTTATAAGCCAAAATTAAAAAGAAGAGACCGTAGTTAGCTCACAGTCAGTGTTACATGCCTCCCCTATAGTGGTGTATTGCTTCCAGAATGCTTTCCGAAATGCATTGCTCCCACCACTGTTGAATGGAGAACACAAATTTAGTAACAAAGAAAATAGGATGGCTACTAAGCATATATATAGAAGAAATAAGAATTTTTTGTACGGATAATCTATTTTTTATTCGAAATTACATAAATATACACACGGGAATTTTTTTTTTACAAAAATAGGCTCCAATCGCCCCCCCATTGGGCGACTGCAGCCTTTCGCTCAACCGGGAGGCGACAAAATTTGTGTCGCTCTACATTCGAGTGACTGCAATTAGTTGCCTTCCTATTGGGCGACTATCATGCAGTCACCCAATGGATGGGCGACTTGTAGTGCAGTCGCCCAATAGGGGGCGACTTTACTCAGTCCCCCATGATTTTTTAGAGTTTTGTCAATTTTGTAGTTTTGAACTGGGAAAAAATATGGTGTAGTTGTAATAAAAGTTTATGTTCACTGGATGTTGTAGGTGCATAAAAAATTTTGAGAAATTTTTTTAAGAACGATTGACTGTAGAACGTTCGATACATACAGTGGTAAGTGATATTTTAATGTTACGGAGAATTAGTGTACGGAGAGAACTGGTGTGTTAATATTGTTAAATGACTTGCTATCTGAATCATTGAATGCGAACAGACGAGATAATAACCTTATGTGAAATAGAAATAAACTTCATAATACAGTTGGGAGTAACATGCCGCGTACATTTTTATTATATGCATAACATATAGCATGATATGCGACTAACCTACCCAACTGCTCGTACGACCTACTGTGTGGACCGGGGCTACTTTCCCTTCCTTGCCCGCTCGGCGTTGAAATCCTCCGCGGCCTCTTTTGCCTTAGCCGCCATTTCCCTCTTTCTCTCGCGCTCCATCTCGCGAGCCTCCCGCTCCCTACGCGTGCACGCTTCGAGATGAGTTTGCGTCTCGCGTTGTATACGCAGGGTGTGCTCGTTCTTGCGGCGCTCCTCCTCCAGCAACTCCTTGTCCCGTGTGACATTCCACTCCTCGAAGTCGAGGGTCCATTGGTCCGCAGGATGGATCTCAAGATCGATCCATTTGCGGTAGCCACACAGGGGCTCCGGAGACTGTAAATACAGGGGAGAGATTGTTAGTGCGTGCTGTGAAGGAGAAAAGGTAGGGGAAAATGATGCATGTGGTCGTTATCGGCTGCTGATAGGTTGAGGTGTCAAAACGGCGGTTGGGGTAGTCACTGGAGTAGTTTGCGCAACCCTAGTAACGCATACCTAGGCTGATGCGTTCCTTGGATTTGAAAAACTTGCACGTGTCCCTGCACCAACAAAGGGGGGGTGTCTCCCCCTCAGGTGGGAGTTACGGCGAACGCTCGGTAGGGACGTCCGAGTTGGGGTTGTTGCTACGCGGCCGCTCATTGCGGAGAGCTGACCTTGTAGCCGCAGCAGCCCTTGCTTGTTCCTCGCGAGCCGCAGCAGCCCTTGCTATCTTGCAGGTCTCCTCCCATTGTGCCTTCTTGCGGGACTCCTCCCTATTCTTCGTAATTTTCTCCCGTATGTTGTCCGCGAATTTCTGCCATTCCTTTAGCTGCTTGTTGTTCATCTCAACGTGCCCGGGTTCCTTTGCTGCAACACCTTAAGCATACGAGGAAGGTTGTCGTACGCCGCCTCGAAAGTGCCAAAATATTTTTCCAACGCCTTTTGCTTGGCACACCACGCCTTCGCGTAGCTAATCTTATACTTGAATTTATTCTCGATAGCTATCACAATATGCGTGGCCGCAATGTCTTTCTTCTCCACTATCTCCCCATACATCAAATTGGCTATAAATCCGGACGTCAGGTTACGATGCCTCGCTAAGACAGTGTTTAGAATGCAGGAGTGCGGCTCCACCTTGGACACAATCCAGTGAGTCTCATACTTGGGTCTACGTGCGTACACACTCCAAGGACAACCAGCCTGCTCGCACTTCACAGTGTACTGCTCCTGGCTTGATTTGACGACGCGAAATGTCCGCTGCATTGAAAGGACCCAAAGCTTGATGGCATCCTGCAGCGCTTCCTTGTCAGCAAACATAGCATGCAACCGAACCTCTGTCTCATGATACTCCCATGGTGATTCATGCTCATCATGTGCGGAAACACCCTCCGCATTAAACCGGTTCCATTCCTGGGGGATAGGAACTTCTTCATCATCGGAACTGTCCTCCTCGTCCTCCTCTGCAGCTTCCTCTTCATCCCATGCCCTCTGGTCATCAGAGTTCATTTGCTGCACGATATACTCATTATACTCTCCTTCATCGGCTTGCCTAGTTCCCTCTCTATTGCTTGACGGCTGTAACTCTCCTCCATATACCGCATCGGCTTGCCCAGTTCCCTCTCTATGGCTTGACGGATGTAACTCTCCTCTATGTACCGCATCGGCTTCATCACGAGCAACTTCATCATCTCCGTCAACGTGCGGCCCGCCCGAGCTGCTAGCACCTCCCGAAGCATGGGCGGACGCACGAGCTTGCGCAGCTGCTTGTAGTGAGCACGGTTGCACAAGCACGACACACTCGTATCCACGGTGCTGGCACCCTTGCATAAAGCTCTTCCACGAAGCAGAGCGCACCAAAGTCTTCAACTTCCATCTGATGTCCGTGGGAGACCGGCTCCAAAGCCCTTACACGACAACGCTGCACACCTCGAGGTCCAATGAAACACTCTGGGTCAGCCAATGCTGCACATCTGTCATTCGAGCATTCTCGTAATCCGAAAGTACGAGAGTGACTTGCGGAAAATCGCTCAAATCCACACCATTCGGACCTTCACGAATAATTCCAGCACCGTAATACACTCTCAATGCAATGGCCATTGATGATGTAGGCCTGCATGTATGATTGAAATTTACGACATGTCAAATAACATTGTACAACACTAAACTACACTTTCTATACTAAAAAGGGTGCTAATATTTCTATACTACAAAATGTTCCATACTACAAAATGTATGCTACAACTTTTTGACACTAATATTTTCATACTAAAAATGTACTACATTTTCTACATCTAAAATTTTTACTAACACCAATATTTCATATAACTAATAGTGCAAATACAACATAATCAAAAAATACCTAGATCCAAATGGATGGAATAGCTTCCACTCCTCCTTCCTCCCTCACCTCCTCCTCCAACCCTGTCCTCCTCTCCTTCTCTTCTCTTCTCCCCTCCTTTTCTTCCCCTCCTTCCTCTCTTCTCCCCCTCCTTTTCTTCCCCTTCCTCCTCTCCTCTTCTTCTCTCGTTTCTTCTCTGTGCGGCCGACTGTGCTGTCTTAAAAAAACCCCCTCCCTGTCGCCCTGCCGTTGGGCGACTACAATTCCAGCCGCCCAACCGTACAACGACTGGAAGAAGTCGCCCAACGCTCAGGCGATAGCATTGATTCGCTCAACGGTTCCCACATTCCTTAAATGTCGCCTCCCGGTTGGGCGAAAGGCGGCAGTCGCCCAATGGGGGGGGCGACTAGAGCCTATTTGTAACACCCCGCCCACTCTCTGGGCCAAGATGCTACCATCACTGCATACTCTTACCAATTCATCCACACTAAAAAAATTTAAGCCAACATTAAATTTATTTATTTTGCTGCGTTCAGATACATCATAGCAGTTCTAGTGATTACTCTAGCCTGACAAAGCTAAAGTACACTGACAAAAGTGATACAAGAGTGCTGCTGGTTCGTGCCAGTTATCCATGTGCTACTCCCACCCGTACAGGTCGTCTTCAACGGTCACCTGAAAAAACATCAACAAAGCAAGGCTGAGTCCACCGACTCAACAAGTACAAAGCAAAACAGCAAATAACAGGTTCATTCATTAGACCATAATCATTCCAGTTTCATTAACCATTTTACCTTTTAGCCACTTTACGTTCCGATGAACTATTCATCAAGCACATGCACTTTCCTCTTATCTCTTTAGGTTCTCACCACCCGAGCATTATGCATATGCCCATGCACATGCTCATGCATTTCTTTCTCAACTCTTTAGCCTATACCATTTAACGGTTATCCCTTCCCATCTCTGTGGACCGCACCTCACTATCTCTGTAACTATTCTACCGCCATCACTTCCCATTTCTATGTGCTACTCCTCACTAGCTAATATTCTACAATCATCACTTCCCATTTCGGTGAGCTATTCCTCACTATCTCTGTACTGTTCTACTAACATCACTCCCCATTTTTGTGAGCTATACACCACTATTTCTGTAATTATTTTACTGTTATCACCTCCCATTTCTGTGAACTATACGTCACTAACTCTGTAACTGCTCTACTGTTATCACCTCCCATCTCTGTGAACTGTATGTCACTATCCCTGTAATTGTTTCACAGTTAACCCTTGTATGCAACACAATGCATCTGTAACTGTATCATTGTTTTGTTCTGTTTTCATGCAATGCAATGCAATGCAATGCAATGCATCTGTAACTGTAGCTTATACCGGTAAAGCGGAGTGTTCACCCATCGATGAACCACTCAATCCCCGTCCTCTTTCATACGGGGTTCCAAGCTCCACTCCCGTGGAGTACCTACCGAAGTAGGTCCTGTTGTCTGTGTATGAGTGCAATGCATTATGCAACGTGCGGTCACTGTTGGCACTTAATCATAAGCAACTCTCAACACAGTATGATTAGCACGAAATCATAAGTACTGTAGAGCATGGCACGAAAGACATAAAATACCCCTCATTCATCACAATCCACTGTTCTACCATGCACTTGCAAGTTCATTTAGGCATATCAATTTGCTATGTCTTAACGTTCATCATTCATATTTTCTCAATATGCACCCAGAAAAGGTAAACTTACCCCCAAATTATTCAATTTAACCGAAATCACTACCCGAATTCACCGCTTTACAATGCACTTGCCTGGTTAGCATCGGGGATGACACGTGGACAGCTCCGACCCGAGGACCTCCACCTGCGCACACATCAACCCGACTCAACGGCAAAACAAAAAAAAACCAGAGCGGAAACGGAGAACGACGTCCCTAAGCCCGTATCCCGATCTCGGGCGTAAAATGCACGGGTTTTGAGGGACTTGTCGCGCAGGTGCCGAACCCATTTTTTCCTCTTTCTTTTTCTCCTCTTTTCTGTTTTTTCTTTCTTCCCCTTCTCTTTCTTTCCTTTCTTTTTTTCTTCCTTTTCTCACCTACCCAGCCGACCGAACCGGCCTCCCCATTTCTTCCTCTCCTGGCTCCCTCTCTCTCCCTTATGCTCACCTCTCTCTCTCTCATTCTCCACCTGGCCGAACGGCCTCCTTCCCCATACCGGTCTCACCCGGGGCGGCGTGGCCGCGCGTGGCCGGCTCGGTGTCACCGGCCGCCACCTCACCGCCGGCAGCCCCTTCGCCGGCCCCCCGCCTCCGCCCCTCCTCCTCTTCTCTCTGCGCGTCCGGCCGAACGGCCGGCTCCTCCAGGCAGCGCAGCGCACGAGCGCGCCGGCCTTCCCCTCCCCTCGCCGCCGGCCGATGGGGTGCCGCCGGCCTCCGCCTCCACGGCTTCCCCCTACCTCTTGCGCGCTTGGCCGAGTGGGACTCCCCAGGCGGCAGCGCACGGCGCTCCTTCGGCGGCTTGAGGGCGTGCGGGCGGGCTCGGCCCGCCAGCCTCGGGCCCGCCACCGGCTCCTCCCCACTCTCTCCTCTTCTCTCCCCTGCGTGCGCGTCTGCACCCGGCCTGCTAAACCTTTCCCCCTACGGCGCCGCCCTCGGTTCGGGTCCCCCTTGGCTCACCGGCCTCGGCTCATTGCCGGCTGGCGCCATGCCTCCCCTTCAACTCCCCTTCTCTCACTCTCTCTATGCGTGTGTTTGTGCCATGGGGTTAAGGGATGGAGGACAAAGTCGGTGACGGCTTGGCGCGTGACCGGCGGTCGTCGACGACCTCCGTTGTCGGTGGCACCGTCCTCTCGTACTAGCCTCCGAGCTCCTTCTCCTCCTCGGCTTCCTCCTTGTGGTGGTCTTCGGTTGTGCTTGGTATTGGGGAGGCTCTCGGCTGGTTTACTCTTGGTTTGACAGTGGAAGGAATGGAGGGGTGTGCTGTTTCTGGCTTTGTTCCTTTTGCTATGCACTTACCTTGGCCGTGAGTAATGGGGTGGGAGATGTGGACTTGGCAGCAAGGGATAGCTTATATGAGCATGGTTGGGGCTGCCCCTTGCACTTGTGAAATGACCGGGATGCCCTCCCATGCCCCTCTCATATACATGACTGCCCAAGGGCAATCTAGTCAAGGCTATGTTGGTTTCTACTACAGCGGTAAGTTGGTAAAAGGTAAGGTAGAATTTGCCGGATGATGAACACCCGAGGCGCGAGACGGTGCCGACTGTCCCTAGGCGGTCCGGGAACCTCTGAGAGTGCTAGATATGCGGCTCTCTAGATGGTGCCGACCGTCCTGGGATGGTTTGGGAACCTTTGTGCGCGATACTAAATCGACACTCCAAAAAGGTCGATGGGTCTGACGGCAACTACGCTCTTAAACGCTATCATTTCCCCTTATGCTTATTTGGGATATTACACTATTTTTGTAAAAATTTTCCCGCGGGTATATTTATGTAATTTCGAATAAAAAATGGATTATCTGTACAAAAAATTCGAAGAAATAAGGGCCCTTCATTTGCTTTCGAACATCTTAGCTCGAACACTCCGAAAACTGCAATATGACATCTGCTAATTCTCACATTAACTTGTATTTACCACCATATAGAAGCCAACTAGCATACATTAGAAATAATCCCGGTAAGTTTAGCAATCTAGTGCACTTGAAAGAAGTTGTTCTACTATCAGAACTGTACTATGCTGGAGGCAATACAGCTAGCCTTCATTGGGAGGAAATTCAACTTACCATCTAGAAGAAAGTAAGAAAGTAGTAGACAAAGAGTAATACCTCAAGCAATAGTCTTTCATTTCTTGATGTAAAACAGGCATCTGAATCTTCAGGATAATGCTATCCACTTATTCAATTCCACCAACGCAGATGGCGTCAAAGTTTCTAGTTCCATGGACCGTCAAGTAAACAGCACCAGACCTGAGTTTCATTCCACTAAAGAAATCTAATTAATTTGACCACTCAACTTAGTAATCTAAGCTTAGGGATGGCAACGGGGCGAGGCCAGGCGATCCCCGTGAAGCTCCCCCGGTCCCGCGAAGCTTGATGGGGCAACGCCCCGTCTCCATCCTCGTGGAACCCTCATGGGGATTAAAAAAGTATTTTATATATATTTAAAAATATTAGAATGACTTTGTTAATTATTTTATATATACTTTTTTTTATAAAAATATAACTTCACAACATAAATCACACATTTTATCCCAATATATAAAAAAGAGTATATATTCTATATTAAAATTTTATATTATATACATAAAATAATATATTTTTAAATTTTTGACGGTTCCCTACGGCCCCATGGGGGTTCTTTGGCCCCCTCCCCGTCACCTAACGGGGCCCGCCCCTGTGGCCCCGTGGGGGGAGTTTCCCCCGCCCCCGCCCTCATAGGGATTATCCCCGCGGGCCGTCCTCATGGGAGAAATTGCTATCCCCATCTAAGCTAGCTAGAATCCAGTATAGGATATGATACATACCATTGAACTCACAACCTTCGAAGAATAGATTTTTTGAAACAAGGGCCTTCAGAGAATAGATCGAACGCACCAAAATCAACTTTGTTTTAACTAATTTGCAGATAAGGAAGAAGTCTTATAATCTTGTACAATCAAAATTGATGCATGCATGATTACATGAATAGAAGAGAAGTAAAGTAAATTACGACAACGAGAATCAAGATATAAAAATCATGACAAAATACAAATACCAATTGCTTGCTGCCAGCCAGTCGCCCCGAATCTGTAGGCCGATGTTGGCCGAGAACGGCGTGAACCGGAGCCTGACAAACAGGTACGCATACACGGGAGGCGAGCTGTGTCGCTAGCAGGGCCGTCTTAGGGGGGCAGGAAGTGCGACGGCCGGGGGCCCATGCCACCGGGGGGGGGGGCACCGGCCCATGAGTATGTATATCAGTATATGTATGTATGTATGTATGTATGTATGATGTATGTATGCCACGGGCGTCGCTTCCTATCCGATCGTAGAAACTTTTTCTCATGAAAACAAGTCTGATGTTGAGTTAGATGATTTTTTCTCTGAATTGAAAGTGTTGCAAGTAACTTTGCCAGATGAATTGATGTCAGCACCTGAGATTCTTCACTTTGTTAAAGCTGCAGATTGCTATCCGAATGTCTCTATTGCATATCGGATTCTCTTAATTGTTCTTGTGACAGTAGCATCAGCCGAAAGAAGCTTCTCCAAATTGAAACTATTGAAAAATTGTTTGAGGTCAACTATGCTACAAGAAAGATTGAATGGCTTGGCTATGTGCAGCATTGAGAATGATGTTTTGGACAACATTAATCTCGATACTGTTCTTGAAGATTTTGCATCAAGAAATGCCTGAAGGCGGTTTTTTAAGAAGCACTGAAGCATTATTGTTTTATTTGAGGTAATCATAATAGTTATTTTACCGTTCTTTTAGTTTCTTTGTTGTACTATCGTTATCTTTAATGAACTAAATATATGCTGCAAGTTAACTCTTATTAGTAGTACTATATACTTTAATCGTCATATTAAAAAATTAGATTGCTGGGTCTTTGCTGTCTTGCTTGTCCAAGGGCTCTTGAAATTGTTGAGATGGCCCTGGTCGCTAGCAACGGCGACCACGTGGACAGCTGCAGCGCCTGCGCCAGCCGTGTAGATGAGGGATGACACGGCATAGAAACCGCTGAGGACCAGGCTCTATGACCCTTGCGTTCCTTAACGGACGGACACGCGACGGCAGAGGAAGGAGGTGATAGCGCTCGAACGGTCGCACCAGAACCAGGATATCGGCCGGGACGTACGCCACCATCGTCAAATTAAAGAGTGAGAACAATAGATGGCGACGACGGCTGCTTAAGGTTGCCGGCGCTGAGAGGCTTCTTTGCCGCTTTGGGAGCCCATATTGCAGGGGCGCGCGGGAGATGCGTTCCTCTTGGTTCATGCTCTAGCCGGGCTTAGCGATGTTCCGCATGCTGCAGACGGAGATCGTGCTGCCCTGGCAGCAGACTACGTACATCAGAGTCCACTTCCTGACGAGCATAGTTAGGGACCGGGTGAAGAAGGTCGAGGTGGATAGGGCGCACATAATGTTCCGCATCTGTCCGGAGGTTGTGGCGCGTGTGGTGGAGCAGCCGCGTACGCAGAGTGCAAAAGATGGTATCGCTGATAGTGCTGGAATTCAGAGGATAATCGTCTTCGGAAGGAGGACGTGGCCACAAAACATAAATACACTATACGAGAAGATGGTGGAGAATAGTGCTGAGTTTGGGTCGCCAGACGAGGTCCAGCAGCGTGCTCAATTCAGCCTTGGTAAGGCACTTCAGCTGGAACATATTTGCGTTACAGATCTTTATCGCTTGGAAATTAGTACTCGGAAAAGTGTGGTTTAGCATGTAGAATTATGGTCATTATCCTTTGGAGAAGGTGCTAGACCGTAGAATTCTACAACAGAATATATGAGCATCAAACGTGTGTGTATCCATGAGAGCAACCTGCGAGACATGGTAACACCTCGGCAAAACAATGTCAAATTCAGTTTATTGCTTTTGTTTATTCTTCTAGATAATTGGTAGGTCCCGCATGGCATGCAACAACATTCCAAACGGTTTTATTTATTTCCATCTGAATCTACCTTGAACACTAAAGGTGGTGTTCAGAGTCCAAAATTTTAGGACCTATTCGGAACACAGGATTTTTACAATAAAATTGTGCAATTCTCATGAAATTCCCATATGTGCAAGCGGCCTTTAATAAGCCAGCAAAGGAGAAGGTTCGACCCCAGAGGGGGAAAAGTGGCTCAATCCCAGAGGGGAAAAGTAGCTTGACCCTAGAGGGGGAGAAGGCTCGATCTCAGAGGGGAGAAATAGCTCGACCCCAACAGGGGAGATAGCTCGACCCCAGAAGAGAAGTAGTGGCTCGACCCCGAAGGGGAAGAAGGATTGACCACTGAGGGGGAGAAGTAGCTTGACCCCAAGCAGGGGAGAAGGCTCGACTCCTGAGGGGGAGAAGTAGCTTGACCCGTTGTGGGAGCTGGAACATTAGTCTCCTTATCTAAAAAAAAGAAAAAGTTAGCATTTGTTGGAGACCCGACTCCGGAGGGTGGATGTAAGGTGGTGAAGACTCTACCCTAGGGAGGAGATATCATTGTCTCAACCCCGGAGGGGGATATCAACTCGACCCCGAAAAGGGGGACACCACCAACTCGACCCTGAAGAGGGGGACACCGCCAACTCGACCACAAATAGGAGGATAGCGCCAACTCGACTCCCAAGAGGGGGATATTGTCAACTCGACCCCAAAGAGGGGGATATCGTCAACCATGCCGAGGCCAAGCCATTGAGGCATGTTGGAGATCGTCGAGGTGAATCCTTCAAGCTAGGAAAGCCCTTAGTCGAGGAGACACCATCGAGGCGAAGCTAAGCTCGGCCAAGGCAAAGCCTTCGAGGCTGAGTTGAACTACGCCAAGGTCAAGCCATCAAGGCTTGTTAGGGCTCGTCGAGATAGATCCATCGAGCTAGGAAGAGACCCTAGTTGAGGAGATGTTGTCGAGGCGAACTGAAGCTTGGCCGTGGCAAGGCCATCGAGATCGAGTCGAACCATGCCGATGCTAGGCTATCGAGGCATGTTGGGGGTCACCGAGGTGAATCTGTCGAGCTAGGGGGAGCCCCTAGTCGAGAAGATGTCATTGAATCGAAGCGATGTTCGGCTGAGACAAAGCCATCTAGACCAAGTCAAACCATGCCAAGGCCAAGCCTTCAAGGCATGTTGGGCAATCGCTAAGGTGAATTCTTCGATCTAGGGGTAGCCCCTAGTTGCGGAGATGCCATCGAGGCGAAACGAAGCTCGGCCGAGGTAAAGTCATTAAGGCTGAGTCGAACCTCATTGAGGCCAAGCCTTTAAGGCGTGTTGGCGGTCGGCAAGGTGAATCTGTTGATCTAGGGGCAATCCCTAATCGCGGAGACACCATCGAGGTGAAGCAAAGTTCGGCCAAGGCAAAGTCATTGAGGCCGAGTTGAACCATGTCGAGGCCAAGCCTTCGAGGTGTGTTGGGGGTCACCAAGGTGAATCCGTCAAGCTAGTGGGAGCCCCTAATCGAGGCAACGCTGTCGAGGCAAAGCGATACTCAGGTGAGGCAAAGCCATTAAGGCCGAGTCAAACCATACTAAGGCCAGGCCATCGAGGCGTGTTGAGGGTTGTCGAGGTGAGTCTGTCGATCTAGGGGTAGCCCCTAGTCGCAGGGACATCATCAAGGTGAAGCGAAACTCGGTCGAGACAAAACCATCGAGGCCGAATCGAACCACGCTAAGGCCAAACCTATAAGGCATTTTGACAGTCACTGAGGTGAATCCGTCAATCTAGAGGTAGCCCCTACTCATAGAGATACCGTCGAGGCGAAGCGAAGCTCTGCCAAGGCAAAGCCATCGAGACCGAGTTGAACTACACCGACGCCAAGCCTTCAAGGTGTGTTGGGGGTCACCGAGGTAAATCCATCGAGCTAGGGGGAGGCCTTAGTCGAGGAGAAACTGTCAAAGTGAAGTGATGCTCAGCCAAGATAAAGCCGTCGAGGTCGAGTCAAACCACATTGAGGCCATGCCATCGTGGTGTGTTTGGGGTCGCCGAGATGAGTCCGTCGAGCTAGGGGGAGCCCCTAGTCAAGGAGACACCATCGAGACGAAGCAATTCGTGGCTGAGTCAAAGCCATTAAGGCCATGTCAAACCATGTTGAGGCTAGGCCATGGAGATGTGTTGAGGATCATTGAGGTGAATTCATCGAGTTAAGGGGAGCCTCTAGTCGAGGAGACACCAATGAGGCGAAGCGATGGTTGGCTAAGGCAAAGCCATCAAGGCTGAGTCAAACCACGCTGAGGCCAGACCATCAAGGCACAACCTAGAGGGAGCTTCTAGTCAAGGAGGCATCGTCAAGGCGAAGCGATGCTCAGCCAGGGCAAAGCTATCAAAGCCAAGTCAAACCATGCCGAGTCTAGGCCATCGAGGCATGTTGAGGGTTGCCAAGGTACCCCAAGTGTTGGTAGTGCAAACGGGGTCCGGGGTGCAATGCCCACACTAGTCGGAAGCAAACGAGGTCAGGTGCAGTGCGAAGATGGAGGCGGTCAGGTGCTCAAGCTCAACGGAGGCGATTTGGTGGGAGGCTGAGGCACCTAGAGAAGGGCCAAGGCATTTTGTAGACAGTCCGAGGTTGAGAGGTCGAAGTCGGTCAAGGCCGGGCATCCCGAGATGGAGCCCTCTGAGGAAAGCCAGGCCTTGGAACGGCGTCAAGTCCGGGAGAGGCTGGGCGTAACAAGATGGAGCCCTTCGGGGGAAAGCCAGGCCTCAGAATGGCGTCGAGTCCAGGAGAGGCTGGGGTCTTGGGGCGACGCAGACCCTAGAGAGGTCAGGGTCTAGGCGCAGTGCTCACCTGTGGGAGCCTGGTGCCGCACCAAAGCAAGTGGGAGAAGACTTCCGGGAGGTGTCCGTGCGCGCGCACCATAGTGGCCACGTCGCACTGAGCTAGAGGCGGTGGTTTGCCGTCCGTTAGCCACCGAGGGTGGTCTTAGGCCTGAGGACATCGGGTTATCAAGGTGTGGCCAGGCCCAGGCCTATCTGGGTGCACGCGGTTCAAGGGATGCCACCATTCGGGAACCCCATGCCCAGGTTACTTTTCACAGTGCCACCGTACGCCGTCCCACGAACTCGGTCCACGATGGCTACAGACCAAGCCAATGCCCCATCAACGGAGTTGGGAGCTGGTTGGCGGAGGTAGCAAGCCAGCGGCGGAGGCAGTCCGACAACCGAGGTTCCCCAGTTCCAGGTGGCGCTCCTGGAGGGGCCAGGATCTGAGGCGAGTGCACCAAGGTGGGAACCCAACCAGCGAAGCATCGCGGGAAGGATTGAGAGCCAGCACCAGTGCAGCGGCCTGGTGAGGAGAAATGGGTGCTAGAAGTCAAGGGAGGATGGGTGCTAGAAGTCACAGGAGACTTCGGTGGGCAGCAAAACAAGTGTAGGCCCCGATTAAAAGTCCACTGGTGGAGGCTTTTATCGCTAAGAACTTGGCCCATGGTGGGCCAAGTCCACCCGATTCCTTTGAGCTGAGAAGGCACAAGGTTCACAGCACAGTATACACCTGGTCCGTGAAACAGTAACTGCTCGGTTGTGCGCGGTATTTTGGGGTGGCTCGCGAGTCAAGGCGCTTCTCGAAGTGCGTGCCACCACCGAACCGTCTCTGAAACTATCACAGTCAGTTAGGATTAAAAGCTATCTGTGATATATGCATTATCACAGATGGTTTTTAATTAGAATCGTCTGTAAAACTATCACAGACGGTTCGTATAATAAACCGTCTCTGATAAGTGCATTATCATAGACGGTTCGTATAACAAACCATCTTTAATAATGACACATCACCGATCTGTGGCGTATCCCCCAGGATTTCGATCTCACCTGTCCATTCTCTCTACATCGGATGGCAGACACCGGTTTCTCCCACTGCTCGGCCCTTATTAATACTCCCCATCTACCTTCGCACCGCTCGGCCCTTATTAATCACTCCCCATCTACCTTTCCATCGGCAGTCACGCGTGAGTTTATCCACTATATAGCTTCCTCCCTTCGACGATGCTGACTACCACCGTGAGCTAGCGCCTCCGTTGTGACACCACGGTTTGACTACATAACACACTCTTGTCGTAAGTGTCATAATAGTGTCTTATCCAGTCTCACTGGCATGCCACAAAGGTGGTGCTACCGCCGCCTCTCCATTGCCGGTGATATTCGGCCACCATCCGATGCATCCAGCTTGTTCCTCGACGATGCCGACTATCGCTGTGAGCTAGCGCCTCTGTTGTGACACCATGGTCGACTGCACAACACACTTTTGTTATAAGTGTCGTAAGAGTGTCTTCTGCAGTCTCACCGTCATGCCACAAAGGTGGCGCTACTGCCGCCTCTCCATTGCCAGTGATATTTGGCCGTCATCCGATGCATCTAGCTTGTTCCTCACAACGCTGATTACTGCCGTGAGCTAGCGCCTCTGTTGTGACACCACGGTCGACTACACAACACACTCTTGTCGTAAGTATCATAAGAGTGTCTTATGTAGTCTCACCGTCATGCCACAAAGGTGGCGTTACCGCCTCCTCTCCATTGCCGGTGATATCCGGCCGCCATCCGATGCATCCAACTTGTTCCTCGACAACGTCGATTACTGCCGTGAGCTAGCACCTCCGTTGTGACACCATGGTCGACTGCACAACATACTCTTATCGTAAGTATCATAAGAGTGTCTCGTGTAGTCTCACCATCGTGCCACAAAGGTGGCGTTACCACCTCCTCTCCATTGCCGGCGATATCCGGCCACCATCCGATGCATCCAGCTTGTACTGTTTGCTAGGATCTCTACTTCTTATATATTCTTGTTGTGTTAAAGAATTGGGTTCATTATCTTGTTATGTTGTAATGATGGATTCTAATCATAATGGAAATGGAATGTGCTGTTGTATTTTCCACTATATTTGCTTGTTTTCAAATGGCATAGGTATAGAATGAGCTATCACAGAGGGTTTGTGCTATAAACCGTCCATGAAGGACTATCACAGATGATTCTATATACTAACCGTCAGTAATACTCGCCAATCACAGACGGTTGTCAGTGATGTGTGAGTATTACAGGCGGTTTTTGGTTCGAGCCGTCTGTAATAGTTTTCTTCGCAGACAGTTCTAGTTACAAACCGTCTATGCTGTGTTTATCATAGACGGCTCACAAACCGTCTGTGATAACCTCTGATTATCACTGACACATAAATATAGGCAGTTTAGAAAACCGTCTGTGATGACAGTTCTGAGCCGTCTGTGATGACCCTTTTTGTAGTAATGGAACATTCCCATGGAGAGAGTAACCAACATGGATGTGTGTGCACACATCGGAGCCAAAAAAACTAAAGGAATTTGCCCCCGCAGCTAGAAGGAGCGGTGAGCAAGTAGAATCACTAGAAGAATCAACCCATGATGAAATAGCTATAAACTATGTGCACACAGGAGAATACATAAATAGAACAACATCCAATGTTTATATTTATTTTGCAAAGAAAATTGCCACAATCATCGATTTTGATCCAAAGCCTGCATCGCTCGCTGAATGTAAGAAAAGATCAGATTTGGAAGATTGGAAAAAGCAATAGAAACTAAACTATTATCTCTTAATATAAGAGATGTGTTTAGGCCTGTAAGCTGCACATCTCCCCATGTATACCCGTAGGGTATAAATGGGTATTTGTTCAGAAGAGAAATGAGAAAAATGAAGTTGTAAGATATAAAGTAAGGCTTGTTGCACAAGGTTTCACTCAACGACTAGGAGTTGATTATGAAGAAATATATTCCCCGGTCATGGGTGGTATTACCTTTAGATACTTAATCTTGATGGCAGTGAACTTGAATTTAGAAATGAAGTCAATATATGTAGTAACTGCATACATTTATGAAAACTTGGATTCAGACATTTATATGAAGGTATCTAATGGTATCCCTGTCTCGAACTAAGACAGAGCAAATAGAAATCTGTATAGTGTGAAACTCAGAAAATCACTGTATAGACTTCGACGAACCACTTGGAAATCATAGCGTTGTACAAAGCCGCACATGAATGTGCTTGATTTCAACAAATAATTCACCGCATCTAGCAGTCATGTGGATTGAATATTGTGTAAGCTCCCACAATTATCTATGAAGATAATGTAGCTTGTGTTGTACAAGTGCAGACCGGCTACGTGAAGAGTCATCTCACAAAGCATATCAACCCAAGTTCTTCTATGCTAATAAATTGTAAAAGATGGACGAAATTAAGATACTGCATACTAAGTTATGTGAAAATCTTGCAGATTTATTCACTAAGTCACTTCCAATATCTAGCTTTGAAAGGTATGTACGTGGAAGTAGAATGATGAGATTTTGGAAAGTGTAGAATTCAGGGGGAATTTCTTCTCGAGCTTACTATTAAAACTTGATCACAAAGATTGAGTACCCAAAGAATAAATCTTATAGATTGATGGAATTGGATGAATGATACTCTTTTTCCCTTAACGAGTTTTCTTGAAGTTTCTTGACCATGGTTTTTAATGAGGCAATTCGTGCAACACAACATAACATGTATCATGTACACTTTCTCTAAATTTTTTCACTGGGTTTTTATAGAATTTTAATGAGGTAAGAATGTGTCAGATGAGTGCTCAAGGGGAAGTGTTAGAAAACCTATGCCTGAACCTGAGACCTTGGCCCATGGTGAACACTTATCATATAATCTACAAATAGGGGGTCCTAATTGTCATCACTTGTACTTTTGGAAAGAGAAAGCAATAAAGAAAGAGCCATCTATCTCTCTGTATTTATTCTATTTTGTATTTATACTATTATGTTTTTGATCCATCTTTACTGACTAAGAGAAATCGTTTGGACTGGACTCGTCATTGACGGTTCCTCAACAGTTTGTTAGGGTGTGCATGAGTATGGCTCATGCATGATAGGAAAGTCAAATCCTCTCGTATACTTGGGATGTGTTTTCTACTTTATTTTATGGCTTTTGTGTGCATGATTGAGAGCATTCTGTCATCGTAAGATCTGGGTAATGAGAAGGTTAGGTGCGTTGTTTGATTTCTTTTTAATTTAGAATCGATATGGAAAATCTTGATGGGGTTGTTTCAGTCATTGTCACCAGAACCTTAGCCAAATAAGGATATGCCATATGGAGCTAAGAGAGAAAATGTTGTATAATAAAAGCAGGTATTTAGAGAGCACTCGCGTGTTTTTTGGGGTTAGGAGCATTCAGATTTTTCCATTCAACGTCCCAGATAGGAGTACTCGTATTTTTTCAGAGGGGGTGGGATATGGGAGATCCGTTGGACGGAAATCAAACGTCCTAGATTTGTTTTTTTAGGGAAAGGGGTATGGAAGATCCATTGGATGGAGATCCAACGGTCCAAAATCTGAGTGCTCTCAATCAAAAAACACTCACGTGTTCCTTAGCACGTCTCATAATAAAATTAGGAATAGTATGTTCACTTGGAATATTATTGATATGAAAAAATGGGTTAATTATCAAGTTGTTATATGCACCTACCATGTTTCTTTCAAAGATAGCTAGCTAGCTGTTGAGTCCGAGTTCATACAACCCTTTTGGTAAGCTGACGATGCTATGGGTCTTGGAACAAGTACGCAACAATTTCATAGAAAATAGTATAACCCTGCATAATTTACAAAAAAATTCCAGCATTTAAAACAGGTTCTAAGTATAGGTGAAATCATGTGACTTACAACTCGACGTGCTTTAAGGACTTCACTAGTCTTTCCTTGCTATATATATATATATATATATATATATATATATATATATATATATATATATATATATATATATATATATATATATATATATATATATATATATATATATATATATATATATATATATATATATATATATATATATATATATATATATATATATATATATATATATATATAGCAAGATTGTTTCTAGCCATTTGTAACATCCCAAAAAAGGAACTATTGTAATTGCAAAAGTTATAAAAATATTTTAATTGTTTTCCAGTGTATCTCAAAAAAACTTTAGCGTTATTCGAATTTCTTAATTTGTTTTCATGCCAAAAACCCGATTAATAAAATTCAAGACCTTGGAATCAAGACCCAAGATTGAAATTTTAAATTCAGAAAATCCAAAACCCCTTGGAAGTCTTGAATTCAAATTTAAAAATTTGAAATCCTGATATTCAAAACCAAGGATAGAAATTGAAAACCAATATAAAATATTTCCCATCCAATATGCATATCTGAAAATTCAAATCCGAAAAATTAAGATTTATTTCTCCAAAACTCGACAATCTTAAAATTAAATTGTTGAATGCAAAATTTTGAACCAAGCTTTCAAATTCAAAACCTAATTACAAATCTAAATCTGAAATTTAAAAATTCGGAATTGTTTCTCTCAAATTTTGGGCTCGGCCCATTTCTTTTCACTCCCCCGGCCTGCTTCCTTTTTCTTCTTTTCCCGCCCCGTTTCCTTTTCTTCTCTGGCCCGTCCGGCCTGCTTCTTCTTTTCTCTGGCCTTCGGCCCAACCGACGCCGCTGCCTTCTTCTTCCTTTCCCCATTTCTTTTTCCTCCTTCTTCCTCTGTTCATGGTGCTACCGCCTAGGCCGACGGCCCAGCCCACACCAGCCACTCCGCCCCCGGTTTCGCCTAGCCCCGCTCCTGGTTTTCCCCATCACATCAGCGCCCATGCCCCGGCATTACTCCACCCTACTGCGCTTCAATGGCGCCCATGCTAGTAGTACTCCTCACCCATGCCGACAGTACTCCACCGAGCACGTGCACCAGCGGAACGACTACCTCCCCCTCGCCTATAAGAAGGGTTGAGCCTCCCGGTGCCTTCCCTTGCCCCCTTCTTCTCCCTTAAACTGGGCTCGCTCGAGCAGCGCCCCTGCGCTCACGCTGGCCGCTGCCATTTCATGCCGTCCTGTCGCTCCGACCATCCCCTCCACAAACTGATCGCATCACGGTGTGCCCCCAAAGGTCTTCCACCTTCCCCCTTGAATAATTGAACTACAGTGCCCCCGGCTCGCCGCACGACCGTTCTTCCTCGCCTCTGGCCAAAACCGACTCCACCACCGCCATCTCCTCCTCGGTTGGCCCCAACCCGATTCCTCGCGGTGAGAGCAACTCCTCGGTGCCCTAAAGCTCCCCCGATTGCTGGCCGATGCTCTCCCCCGCTGGTGCAACCCCTCCACGGTGGCCTCCCCGCGCCGCCTCCTGTGCTTGTCGCCAGCTCACTTTGGCCCCCCTTCGGTCACATCGATCTCTCAGGTGAGCTCCTTGCACCCTACTCGTGCTCGTGCTCACCCTAATCCGCTCTCCTCTCTCTCCGGCCACCAGCACCCTATTCGGGTTCCCACACCTGGCTGCCTCCCACCGCCGCCGGCCCGCCACAATGCCTTCTGGCCGGACCTGCCACCCCTAGGGGTTTCCTTTCCTCCACGGGGTTCCATTTTTCTGGTCGCCGCCGCCTCCCCGGCCGCTCCTCACCGGCATCGCCGCCGCCTAGCCCCTGCACCCCCTCCTCTGTTTCAGTCTCTGCCTCAGCCGGGAGTACCCCCTGCTCTGTTCTCTACCGAACTGGCTCCCTCCTCTCTGTCTCTTTTGTATGACATGTGGGGCCAACTAGAAGATGGCCTCTAGCTCATGTGTATCTTTGTATCCTCTCAATTTATTTCTAAATCTTGAAAAAAATTTATCTAAAATTTTCTCAATTGGACAAGGTAATAAAATATGATTTATTCATGAGGATGCAAATGATGAATTAGTTGCAAAATTATAATGGAGCCCCTTGCAATTAAAAACTTACCTTTAATTAATTTCATGGTAATAAAGAAGAATAAAACAATACATTAATTCTCATGTAAAACTAAAACAAAAATATACATGATCTATTTTCAGATGATAAATAATCGAGTTGGATCCAATGGATATTGATGCTAAAAATCAAATATGCGAAACTAATTAAAAGATTCTCTTTTATCAATCAAAGGTACAAGAAGCTAATCCTAAATAATTTAAGACGCACGTTTGAAGCCTTATAAAGATAATTTTAACACTTTCAAATTCTGCTCTAGAAACTTAAATAATAATTTTAAAATCCTATTAAAGCTCGAGTGGTCTAAATGATATCCTCCATCTCTCGATTTAAATCTATTAATACAACCAAGTAGATTAATTTAGCAAGTCTGAGTCACACAAAATATTAACCATAAATTACTCATCTTTAGAATCATGAAAACTATCTATTCGAAAGTGCTTAGAATAATTGTGCTAAAGATTTCAATAGTTATCTTAAAATGCTAAGATTTAAAATAACAGATGTTCATGATTGAGAATTATTCATCAAGAAAAAGTAACCATTAATCTTTGTCTCACACCCAAATCCCCAATCATTATCTCAGGATTTAAATCTAATGGTCGAGAATGATTAATAATGAAAGAAATAGCTTTATCAAGAAGATCCATGTTAATTCATGACTCACCCATTCAATAAAAGGCAGACCGTTTGGACATTTCCCCAACCGGTTATGTTTGGCCATTTTCGTTTTTCAAAGAAGATAACTCCTGTAGATATTTCTTCACCTTCAATCCCTCCTTATCCTAATTTTCCCGCGCGGTAAAGTTGTTTAATCACCTCCTTCTTGTGCCTAATTCTTTTAAGCTCAGTGCCTACTTCGCACTCACTAAATCCTCTCTCAAATCTCAATCAAAGATGAACTTAATCAAGCATAATTAAGACTATTTGAACTTTGAAGTCATTTCGATTTATTTGGTCTTTCGTTTATTTGTCGTGTACTAGAATCTGAAGACTTGATGAGGCTACAGATTTGAGTAGAATCAAGACTTGGGTAAAAGCGAAGACCAGGAATTTAAGACCACTGACTAAGAAGGCTTTTAATTAAATCAAGGCCGTGGTACACCAAGCAAGGCAAGTCATCACTTTGACCATATTGATCCTACATTTTATGCAAAATTATGTTCCTTTAAATTATCAACTTGCATGCCTAATTTATTATGCAAATGTATGTACAAGCTTTAGGTAGTTACATGCCCACTTGATGTTGTATTAATTTTAATATGCCATTCCTTGACTCTTGAATCATCTTACCATTGTTACCCTAGATGTTAATGATAACTCCACTAGTTATAGGTTGTATTAAAATGCTATGCTAGTCTTGTTAAGTCCAGGGCACTAGTTGCCCTGATCATCAATCTTTAAAACATGAGAACTTGTTTTGGGACAGTCACGGGATGTACGTGGCTGAATATTTTGCGATAACTTATTTTATGATTCTCAAAACCTTCAAAACCTGCTATACCTGTTTGAGCGGGTGGTAAGGGTGGTGGGTGTAGATGTAGCATGAGAATATGTGTTTTGTGGATTGAACCGCCCAGACGCATTAAGGATTTAATCCTGTGATGACCTCTCCGTGTAAAACAGTACAACCACAAGTCTGCAAATTGCAACTTGGCTAAGTAAATCTATCGAACCTCCGCATTCATCTCACCGGTAGTGGAAAGGAGTGGAATATTACAAGGGCAAGGGGAGGCCTAAAGGGGCACTGAGAGGAGGGTGAAGTTTCCAGTTGTGCTAGTGTTGTGGAGAGTGGAGTCTGAATGCGTTAGTATCCATAGTTACATCACGTGCAACATATGGGACCCACCACAAGTGGGAGCAGCCCGTAAGGTGAGATGACAAAATGGGCCAGATATTTTGAAAAGTTACTGTTATGGTCTACTCAACCACATGACTAAGGAATCGTGTGAAGCAACGAGCGAATTGTCTCTTGTGGTGAAAGTGTACAAACTCTACAGAGTGTAAAACTGTTCGAACGGCCATGTCCACAGTCAAGGGCGGACATGAAAACTTCCTCGAGTTAGTTCTATTTCAAAACTTTTGAGGGTGGGAATAAAACTGTCAGGCAGATCTAAACCCGACTTTGGAAATTTTCCTAGAGGGATGTACTCCAATGTTGTTATAAGGTGGAAGTGGCATAATGATCAAAAGCTAGCATAGGTAGATGGAACCATGTAATCGGTGGATAGAACCTACACTGCTATAAATACTGCATGATTTCAATGTCTTTAACACATGTTTGTAAAATACTAAGTCATAGGAATTTTAATTATAATTATTGCAAATATCGCATTAAGCAAAAAAAAAAAGAACCTCAAACCTCACTTGACAGCCTTGCATCTATTATTATTGCATCCTGTGTTGTGGCTTGCTGAGTACTGTCGTACTCACTCTTGCTTAATTACCATCATTCAATCAGAAAGAAATAAAGTCAAGCCCTGCGATGCTTAAAAAGGAGTCGACAGAGCTGAAAGATGAGGAGGCCATAGACTAGGTCGCGAACCCCAGTTTGCTGCTTGTGGGCAAGTCTTGCGGGTCCCACCTGTGTGAAGTTTCCGCTGTTGCATTTTATTGTTTTCGGCCTATGAGTAAGTTATTACTGTATTGTTTACACTTTCGCATGATATGTTTTTGATATAGTAATGTATCTGTGAGCACTATCTACTGATCCAGATAATAGTACGGTGGAATCACAAAGGATTTGGATTAGCTAACCCGGCGTTCAACACCATTTTTTAGATTACCACTGTGAACACATGCACACACAAACACTTTTTCTATGTGATATATACGCGTAAGGGATCCTTATGCGTAGGGATGGGCAATTGTGCCCGTTTACCTGTATACCCATGGGTAAATACCCTAATAGAACCGGGTATGGGATATTTTTTTACCCACGAGTATGGAAATGGGGGGAACACTCTACCCGTCGGGTAAAGGGGCACGGGTATGGGTAAGCTCCACCCATACCCGCCCCACCCGTTTACCTGCGATATAGATTGACAGGTGGTGCAGTCATAACAATATATCTAATTACTATTGATTGTTATAAACTTTTTTATATCTCTAATTGCTATTAATTGTTATAAACTTTTTTAATAGCTATTATATTTCCTAGCAACAGCTGTTGCTTTTATGTATCTGTCATTAGTTCAACTCTTATATAGTGACTCTCAGTTTGCGGGTAAACGGGTATGCCACGGGCGATGGGTATGGGCGAGGTTTTTCACCCGTCATCATTCGCGGGTATACCTGTGGGCGTAAATAGTAGTCGCGGATATCTATAGACAAACACTATTCATATCCGTCACGATCGATTGCCATCCCTACCAGGGGCGAAGCCAAGTTGGGCTTGCCGAGTGCACCGGCACCAGGGAAAAAAATAATTTTAAGTAATTAGCAATTAAGTTCCACCATTTGTGCACTCCCTTAAGCTCAGTACGTGCACCACCCGGCCTGCAGCAAGCCCATATACACATAACGCATGGAACATATGGCCCAACAGGCTTACAGCAGGCTTATGTGTGCACTTGGATCCTTAGTGCTCTAGCTTCGCCCCTGATCCCTACTTATGCGTAAAGGTGGATAACCAGAATTTGGGGAAAACAAGCAATTTGCCCGTAATATGTGATCAGGCAACACCTCGAACTCGAAGTCTGATCGCTAGTTCGATCCATTGCCACTTGTCAGTTGTCACACACACACACGATTAAAAGCCCGCATAAACGGCAGCACGGCCAATTATTTCTCTGTCGAGTACTCACCGTCGGTGGATACAGCTAGTACGAGTTGGAAACGCAAGCGGTACATAGAACCGCCACGCATGACCCATGTGCCACGCGCGCAGCAAAAGTGAAACAAACGATCCACACGTACGCGCGCGCATCTTGGCCGATGGCTCACATGTCCTCGGGCAGGCCGGCCAGCTTGCCGCCGCCGCCGAGGAGCGGCACGAACTTGAGCATGACGTCCACGGCGTTCTGCGCGGCGATGCTGAGGAACGTGCTGGCCTCGTTGCCGAGCGAGGAGCCTCCCCCGGCGAGGTCGGAGAGCGAGCGGATGGTAAGAAAGGGGACGCCGAGCTGGTGCGACACGAGCGCGACGGCGGCGCTCTCCATCTCCACAGGGGTGCACCCAAACTTGGAGCTCAGGAACTGGCGGTACCCGGCGTTGTCGAGGAACACGTTGGCGCTGCACCCCCTGCTCACCCGCGTCACCCTCGGCGCCCGAGGCAGGCACGTCGTCGCGTTCACGCACGCCGGCAGCTCCATCCCCTGCGCCACAAACACGCACGCATGCATCGATCAGACGCCGGCCAGCCGGCGATCGAACTATCGTTAGCATGAAGCAAATACGATACCTCCAGCTTCTCGGCGAGGGCGAAGTAGCGCTTGTTGACGGGGACCCAGAAAGCGTGCTGGCGCTCCTCCGGTGTGCCGGCGGCGGGGAAGATCTCCTCCGGTTGGTACCAGATGCTGTTCAGCTTGTTCGCCGACAGCTCCGGGTTGCCCTGCCCGACGGTGTAGTCGGAGAAGTTGAGGAAGCCGTACTCTCGCGTGTAGTCGCCGGCGGCCTCCAGCGAAAGCTCGTTCTCCGGCCCGTCGCCGTGCCGCTGCGCCCCATGCAACCAGTCATGCACGCACGCATACAAATGAGCACACAGCACGGTAAAAAAAAAGCTTTTGCACCTAACCATCCGCGCATGCGTGACATGACATGAGTAATACTGGAGTAATTCTGTGCTACCTGCCAGTTCCAGAGGGATAGGTGCGCCCAGTACTCGGGGATGGTGACGTCGCCGATCTGGAGGTCCTCGTTGGCGTTGCCGGCGATGCCCCAGTGCACGACGCCCTTCACCAGGAACAGGCTCAGCAGCAGCTGGGTGGTCAGTCCGGCATTAAGCTACACATGCATGCGTGCCACGAGGAGAATGCCCATTGATTAACTAGGTCAACATCCACAGATCCACTGGTTCATGTACGCAAAAAAAAAAAAATGCATGTATACCATGCTCAGCCCTGTCATGACCATGACGACCTTTTGGTCTCCAATGGTTCCGAAGCGAAACCTTCGCCCTTCAAGCAAAAACATGAATATATACTGGTCATAATAAAGAAGCTGACAACACACTGCGTGTGGAAATACGTCTGTTAATTAATAGAACCATTTTACCTGTTAATTGTATATGATCGACATATATACATCATGTTCAAATTATCCGTTTTGGTAGTATAGTTGCTACAAATTAATAATAGTTAATTTGCAGATTTTTTTTGGGGGTAAGTCGTCTCTGTTCAGTAAATGTTGTGTTCGTGTAAGTCGTCCGTTCAGTAAACGTCCAGGTTAATTCTGATCATCAGTGTATAGCCACCATTTAGGTGCAAAAACAGCCACTGCTCGCCGCAAGTCCCAGCTGCATCTCTGGTTCTTCAGGTCATGCATGCATCAATCTTTCAGGGCTGTTTGTTCGCCATATGCATGCATGCCAACAATTAATGAGATTCTTACATCATTTTAGTCGTTCTGATCTGCTGACGCCGACAGTGATATTTTGCAATTCTTAACAAATATTTCTTTCACATCATATATAGCTGCATGTCACCCTCAATGATCCAACTAATTAAAGGTTGACATAATTAACGCAAGCTTAAGAAAACATATTACGTGGTGTCATGCCATTTTGTGTCGTCATATTTTGTCGTATAAAGCAATTAAGATATGTTACCAAGTAAATAGCCACTTACCCACTTCGGTAAGTTAAGGTAGCCAGATTTTTCTTTCTTGGTGCGCATATATATATACAGAGAGAGAAAGTGCATATACTGTGTGTGTATATATGTATGTATGTGTGTGTGTGTGCGTGTCACCCTCAATGACCTAGACAATGCAACCTTAAGAAAACTTATGTGCTGTCATGCCACATGTTATGTCATATAATTTCATTATTTTGTCATATAAGGCAAGCTAGGGTGATGTATATAGTAAGTTGATATCTATGTTACTAAATTAAGTAGGTGGATAGAGTTAATTGATTCTTCTCCCTTGATGCACATGCATGGAGATCCATCTATGCATGCTCATCTGATCATTAGCTTATATGTCATATCTGACATATACATGTACCTTGGACGTCCAGGTTGGGGACGGTTTCGCTGGGCTTGAAGCTGGGTGAGTTGAGGACGGGGATCATCTCGTAGGCGTTGGGCACGACGAGCCCGACGAACGGACCGTCGCGATTCGCCCGGCGGATGGCGGCCCAGGCCTTCCTCGAGATGAACCCCTCCGTCGCCGTGGCCATCAGCACCACCGCAAGCCCAGCGGCGACGACCACGCCGGCAGCTGGGAGCTGCCTAACACCACCCATGGTGGCTTTGGCGAGTTAGCTCAGTTTTGCTCTCTAGTCTCTGCAGCTAGCTAGCTCGAGCTCACACGACAACTGTGTCTGTGTGCTAGCTATGTGATTGTTGTGTGTGTGTGTTGTGCTGAGCACCACTCAAATATATAGCTAGTTAGAGCTGGGGAGGTCTGATCTGATCTTGGTAGCCATTTGTTAATAGTTGTATCTAAGTCGATTTTTTCTAGAAAGTACAAGGCAGACGCATATATGCATATATTTAATGTATATGTTAGACCATGTGGCTAGGTCTAAGATATTTTGGTGATAAATAATTGACAATGATTAATTTATAATGAATATTTTATAATACTGCTTATCGGTGTTATGCGAGAGGCGTATGCCGTGTGTGGACTGATGTTGGTTAAATTGGGATGAACTTATGTTGGAAAAATATTTTTTGATCTTTGTATGTGCAAGTTGAGCATGGAGGCGATCATGGTCGGTGACGAGGTGGACCGGGACTAGAATGAGGAGATCCGAGGTTCAAACGGTCAAGAAGGTCACAAGATGGTCGAACTCATGCTTGGGCGCATGGAGATCAGAGATGGATAATACGTGTTGGAGTTACGGAGGTGCGGTCCAGAGGCTACGACACGTGGTGGATGATGCGTAGAGAAGCTACGGGAGGTGCGGTCCTGAAGGCTTCGACACGTGATGCGTTAGAAAAATTAGATTTTTGAAAAACCCGTGTTAGGAAGGGTTTCGGGTCCCTTAAAAATTAATGGACCGAAAGCTTAATTGAGTTAAAATGGTCTAAACTTAGTTGAACGAGTTGTATTAGGGTTTTGAGTATAAATTGAATAGAAGTCATAGGAGACTATATAAAAAGAAATATATGTGTGTGGCGGCCGACTTGCACGGGTGAAAAAAAGCAGAGCGGCGGCGTCGTGTTTTGATTGGAAAAGATAAAAAAAAATGATGCATTGTTGGTTTTGCTGAGTCTTTTTGATTGAAGTGAGAAGGCGGCCGTGTTTATTTTTTTGGTGTTCGGAAGTTGAGATCGGCGGCGAGTCTCACTTTTGATTCTCGAGCGACTCCTCTGGATGAGTTTTATTAAACTTCATCTTTTTTTCTTTCTAACTATTATTCATATTTATATCATAAATTTTTCTCCCTCCACTTAAATTCTATCCACTCCCCTCTGAAAAAAAATCTCCGTGATCGATTAGCAGCACGTCCTCGGGTTCACGTGTGTCTCGTGCGTCCTCGTTCCGTGCGGAGGCAAAGCAGCAGCACGTCCTCGTCCTCGTCCCTGAGCTCAATACATCTGGATGGAGTCCGTGGGTCACACGCATCGTCCTCGTCCTGTCGCTTTCATGCATATGAACAGAGGTCTAGCCGAAAGTTGATATTTTCTTTGCTTTTGTCTAGCCCAATACTCATGATTAGCTATGATTAGAAGATAAGGTAATTAGATGAAGTGATTAGGAGAGGTAATTAGGAGGTTGGATGCTACGTGATTAGAGTTTCTTGTGTCTCGGTTTCGCTGTGATCAAACGATTGAAGATTATTATTATTATTATTATCTTTTGCTATTTTCTTTGCTTTTGTGTACTTATGTGATTTGCAGGTTTAAAAATATTAATAAAATTTAAAAAGCTTCCGCTAGACGCTGCAATCATTTACCTCATTTGATTGCCATCGACGATCCTACAATATACCGTACTCATATCATCCATATGTATACATACGTACATTCATCTACACACATTTGGAATTTATCCGAGACAATCAAGATCTGATGGAGCACGGGTAGACGCTTTTCCACTGAACACAACTGTAAATTATGTTGAGATGCATGTGCAGAGTGTCTGTACTTTGATCCAATGGTTCAAAAATACAACAAAAATAGTTTCAGCAAATGTTTGTGTTTTTGGTATCTCGTAAATGTGATTAAGTTTGATCTTAAAATTATGCTAAGACATAAAAGAAATATACCCTCTTAGCGTATGTTTTTTTAATATTTTAGAATATTCTTAATTAGTTATGTGAAAATGAAATTTGCACCAATTTCACATTTTCACCTTATATTTGACTACTTTAAGCATACTTAAATCACCTTATAGATATATTGTTAGACCATGTGGTTAGATCTAGAATATTTATGATGATGAATAATTAACAACATTGCTTAGTATTGTTATTCGAGGCGTGTGCATGTGTGCGAGGATTAATATCGGTCAAGTTGGAGAGAACTTATGCCAGAAAAACGTTATTTGGTCTTTGCATGTGCAGGTTGGGCGTGGAGACGGTCATAGTCAATGACGAGGAAGACCGCGACTAGGAGGAGTAAATCTGAGGTCCAGGCGGTCGAGGATGTCACGAGGTGGTCGGGCTCAAGCTGGAGCACATAGAGATCAAAGGTGGATGGTACGTGCAGAAGATACAAGAGGTGTAGTCCTGGAGGCTTCGACACGTGATGAGTTGGAGAAGTTACAATTTTGAAAAACCCGTGCTAGGAAGGGTTTCAGGTCCCTTATTTGTTAAAATTGGATTAGAACTTGTGGGCTTAGGATAAGCCCAGATTTTGGGCCCTAGACTATAAATAGAGGTGGGGTTAGAGGCTAATCCTGTGGCTTTTGGAGATACTAATTACGTGCTAGGGTTTAGGGGTGCCAAGAGGGCACTTTGTAGCCACCATGATTCAGAAATAAAATTACAGTTCGGTTCCGAGCGAAAAATATCGACGGCGGTTTTTGCTTCACATCGTTCGGCTGCATCGTGTGATAGAGACAACAGTGTGCAATGCTCCGAGCAAACGTCGAGCACATCGCCTTCTTCGCCTCGATTCACGTGTGAAGTTTCTATGCGTGGCGCAGATTCGGTCGAAGCAAAGTGCACAGCGGCATTACTTCATTTCGGTACGTGTGTAGGACTTTGTGAGCGTGCTTATCGATTCCGAAGTCCAGTATTCAGTCTTCACATCGAGTGCATGTGTTTGGGTTATTGGTAGCCATGTCCAATGCATCAATACAACACCCATCAATGATTGACTCCATGTGAAGAGGGCTTTATTCAATTGGAGACAATAGACAAAGCAAACAGCTGGCCGAAAGCAATGCTCAGATTTTCGTTCGGCTGCTACAGTAAATGCTACAGTGCACTACAGTAACCTGAGGTAAAAGTATGTTCTTGCTGTTGTTTTATTTTGTGAAAAGGCTTCTGCTAGGCGTTGCAATCATTCACCCCCTCTGATTGCCATCGACGATACTACAAGTGGTATCAGAGTGGGTTGCTATGACATCAGAGAAGTATGTGAATCGTCCCTCCATGCTAGATGGTACTGATTTTGCTTTTTGGAAGTGTCAGATGCAAGCTTACATTGAGGCTCAAGGTAGTGATGTTTGGAAAATAGTTTCTACACCATATGAGGTTCCTGCTACTATTACTAATTTTAATGAAGCAGATGTTGATTTAAATGCTCAAGCTCGTAACTTGCTATTTCAAGGGATTTCTCACAAAGAGTTTGATCGTGTAGCTCATATTAATTTTTCCCATTTAATATGAAAAATTCTTTGCGATTATCATAAAGGAACCACTAAAATTAAGAAAGTGCATAAAAATCTTTAACAAAAAGAATATTTTGATTTTTCTATGAAATCTGGTGAATCCATTGATGATCTCTTTGCTCGTTTTGAGAAAATATTGAGTGATCTGCGCGGTATTAGTGTTATTTTCTGCTGATGAAGATAATGCAACTAAAATTTTGAGATCTTTAGGTTCTGAGTGGTTGATGGTTGTCACAACTATTAATCAAACTGTCGATCTAGATACCTTAACCATGGATAATCTTTATTGTAGATTGAAAATCTATGAGATGGAAGCTTTGCCATCTAAGATTAATAAATCTTCATCTTTTGCACTTGTCACTAACCTCGTGCAGGTTGCTTCATCGAGTGTTTTGTCTTGTGTTTCTTTGTTTGCCTTGTCTTCTTTTTCAGAGGAACAGTTCGAGCAGCTTTCTGAAGAGGACTTGATGTTGATCTCCTCACGGGCATACAAGGCACTTAATAATGTGAGGATAAGGAAGTGAGGTGGTATGTCCGGTCCAATCAGTTGCTTTGAGTGTGGCGAGCCAGGCCACATGAACAACAACACCAAGAGTGGCAATTTCCGTTGCAATTTTGCTGAAAAGATTATATCGGCTATTGAGCGTCTTGATTTGAGCGATGTGGAATATGATAATTGCGACGATGACAACCACGATAACGATGTTGCTAAAGGAAAGAAGAAGAACAATGGTGACTTCACAGGCATGTGCTTCATGACAGGCAATAACAATGATGACGACGACAGTGATCCCGATGAGGTAAGACTATCATATGATGAGCATGAAGATGGTTTGATTAAACTTGCTATTGAATTAAAAAAGACAAAACAGAAACTAAAAGAAAATAATTGTGTTGTTGGAAGCCTAAATTCTAAAATTAATAGGCTTAGAGTTTTAATTCCTGATGATGAATCATGTGAGCCTTATGAAGTTTTACATTCTGAGTTGGAGGCTGCTAGATCTATTAATGCATCAAATATGGGTCAACTTACGGATATAACTGATAACTTTGATGAATTAAAATTGAATCATGACTCTTGTGATGAAAAATTAAAATTTGCTAATGATGAAATTGAAAAGCTCAAATCTAGTTCTTCTATATGTTTAGAGTCAAGTATTTCAAATGATCAATCTAAAGCTTGCTCTAATTGTGAATTGCTAAAAGCTAGACTTAATTCATCTCAAGAATCTATTCGACAAATGCTTTATCATGAGAACATGTCCTGCTCATATTGTCCTAAGTTAAATATTGAAATTGATGCTTTGACTAGGGCAATTGAAAGATTTTGCTGAAAAAGAAGGAGTTGCTTAATCTAGTGCTACCAAGAATGTAGCGAATGAACTGGTTAAGTGCACATCTTGTTCTTCATTGGTTAAAGAAAATGAGTATCTTAATAACACTTTAGAGAGATTTTCTTTTGGCATGAAAAATTTATATATGATTCTAGACAAGTCAAAAACAAGTATGAAAAATCGTGGCCTAGGATTAAATTTTGTTAAGCATGCCAAGAATAATCTTCCTAAGGTTGTTAAGTTTCTTGAATCTGAAAAAATTGAAGTAAAATCTGAAATAAAATAAACTGTGTTTAAATCTGCTGGCTTTGTGCAAAGTTCATCGAATATTGATGTAGGTGCTAGCTCATCATCTCGAAAGAATTTTGGTTATGTTAAATTTCATTGTACCTACTGTGGAAGAGATGGACATTTGTATGAATTTTGCTTTAGGCGTGCTAAGAAAGAGAAGAAAGAAAGATTGAATGCTTTAAGACAAAAATGTGTAATATCTTTTGTTCCTAAAACTAATGTGAAAGCTAAATTTTTAGAGAATTTTTATGATGATTTTAAATCCGCTTCACATGCTGGTTTGGGACATAATTCAAATAAGTCGCATTCTTTTTGGCATTTTGATCACCCACATGTTTATGATTTTGGTTCTAGATTTGTTGCTATTTCTCCACGTCGTGTGTCATAGTACTGGATTCCTAAATCTTATTTCATTAACCCCAATGCTGTGAGACCGATGTTTCCTGTTATGTAAGAATAGCTGATGAGGATGGTGAACATGAGCTTGAGTGGGTTCTGAACTTTTACGTCATTGCTTGGTTGGAACACTTGATAGTTCTTCACTTCTTTGATGGCTTCCAAGATATTTCACTTTTTGAGAGACCATGTGGAAAAATTGATGTAGTCTTACACCTTATTGAGTTGGATTCTCAGGTTGTTGATATTCTTTCAAAACCACTTTTCTACATGTTTTGCTCTTTTGCAAAGTGAGTTGGGCGTGTTGCATCCTATAGGATTATTTTAAGGGGGAGCTTGTTGTTTAAAAATTTAGGATGCTTTGTTTATTATACTTATCAAATAAACCAATAAGTCCAAGCCATTGAAATTAAATGAGTTGTTTAAATAGAGCTCTCTTTATCATATTTACTCATATACTATGTAGCTTTGATCATGACTGGTTATAATTATTTTGCTATACTTAAACTAAAATATGACATGGCGGAATATTTTAACTAGATTAATTATAGATAGTACTCTACGTTGTTCATAAAAAAGGATTATCTTGATTGTGAGTCTTATTTTAAATCTTGGCTATGAGGCTCGCATGTTTCATGTTGTAATTTTTTTATAATCACTCAATTTGGCATGTTATAAAAAAAATGAATAAGAGAATTGAAAAGATGTATGCTTCAAGCATATCATGGTATACAAAAAGCAAAATGCACAAAAAGTGCATAAATAAAAGGAAGTATGCTTCAAGCATGCCACCATTTAAAACAAGTATGCTACAAGCATTTCATTATGAAAAGAAGTATGCTAGAAACATGCCACATGCCTGTGAATTGAGTGTGGAGCAATAGGTTGTTATATGAGACTGCTAGCTCGTTTGGATTTAAAATTTATTTCACTTTTAGGCTTTGACTTTTTGTTGTGATATCTGATTGCGTTCTTTATAATTGATTTGGTCATTGTTGAGATGCCTGTTATTAATATAAATTGCTTAATCATGCTCAAGCCTGGTTTTGACATTGCTATATGTTATATGACTTTATATGATCTAAATAACTCTACTAAAAACATTTGGCTTGGTTGCTTTATTAAATCAATGCATAGTGACTTGAACAATTTACAAAGCTTCTTGATTTCACTCTCATTGCTCCTTCTTAAAATTATTCGTTCTTTGAATTTTCTTGATGATTACATTGCCAAAGGGGGAGAGATTTGGTGTGCTTTGTGACAAATTAAAGAGAATGGAGACATATTGGAGAAATTTGCTAACTTTACCTCTCTTGTGTTGAGGGGGAGAGTTTTTGAAGAGATCTGAAATTTGTATCTACTGGAAGCTAATTCATCATGCTATCTTAAGGTGTTGTCAATGTATTCATCAAGGGGGAGATTGTTAGACTATGTGGTTAGGTCTAGAATGTTTATGATGATGAAGAATTGACAACATTGCTTAGTATTGTTATTAGAGGCGTGTGCGTGTGTGCGAGGATTAATATCAGTCAAGTTGGAGAGAACTTGTGCTGGAAAAACGTTCTTTGGTCTTTGCATGTTCAGGTTTGGCGTGAAGATGGTCATGGTCAGTGACGAGGAAGACCGGGATTAGGAGGGGGAAATCTGAGGTCCAGGCGGTTGAGGATGTCATGAGGTGATCGGGCTCACGCTGGAGCACATGGAGATCAAAGGTGGGGTTGGAGGCTAATCCTATGGCTTTTGGATATACTAATTTCGTGCTAGGGTTTAGGGGTGCCAGGAGGGCACTTTGTAGCCACCATGATTCAGAAATAAAATTACGGATTGGTTCCGAGCGAAAAATATCGGCGGCGGTTTTGCTATGCATCATTCGGCTGCATCGTGTGATAGAGACAACAGCGTGCAGTGCTTCGAGCAAATGTCGAGCGCATCGCCTTCTTCGCCTCGATTCACGTGTGAAGTTTCTATGCGTGGCGCAGATTCGGTCCAAGCAAAGTGCACATCGGCATTACTTCGTTTTGGTACACGTGGAGGACTTTGTGAGCGTGCTCATTGATTCTGAAGTCCAGCATTCAGTCTTCACATTGAGTGCATGTATTTGGGTTGTTGGTAGCCACATCCAGTGCATCAATACAACACCCATCAATGATTGACTCCATGTGAAGAGAGCTTTATTCAATTGGAGACAATAGACAAAGCAAACAGCTGGCCGAAAGCAATGCTCAGATTTCCATTCGGCTGCTACAGTAAATGCTAAAGTGCGCTATAGTATTACTACAATATTGCTATAGTATCCTGAGGTAAAAAAATATTGTTTTGCTATTTTTTTATTTTGTGAAAATGCTTCTGCTAGGCGTTGCAATCATTCACCCCCTCTAATTGCCATCGACGATCCTACAAGTGATATCAGAGTGGATTGCTATGGCGTTAGAGATGTATGTGAATCGTCTCCCCATGCTAGATGGTACTGATTTTGCTTTTTGGAAGTGTCCCCTTCGACCACAACCTTCGACGATCACATCCTTTCGACGCCAACCACTTCCCCCTTTGACCACACCTTCGACTTCGACCAAGGATCTTCAACTTTGACCACGAATCTTTGACTTTGACCACTGTCCCCTTCAACCGCTATCCTCTTTGACCACGCCCCTTCGACGTTGACCATTTCCCTTTCCACCACGGATCTTCGACTTCAACCACGAATCTATGACTTCGACCACTGCCCCCTTCGACCACTATCCTCTTCGACCATGGCCCTTCGACATCAACCACTTCCCCCTTCGATCACCGCCCTTTGACCACTGTCCCCTTCGACCATGACCCTTCGACGTCGACCACTTTCCCTTTCTACCACAGCCCCTTTCGACTACGGCTTCGACTTTGACCATAGATCTTCAACTTCGACCGCGGATCTTTGACTTCGACCACTGCCCCGTCGACCACTGTCCCCTTCGACCACGGCCCTTCAACAACCATGGCCCTTTGACATCGACCACTTCCCCCTTTGACCACCGTTCCAATCGACCATTGTCCCCTTCGACCATGGCCCTTCGACATCGACCACTGTCCCCTTTGACCACGGCCCTTCAATGTTGACCACGGCTTCGACTTCGACCACTGTCCCCTTCGATGACCATGGCCCTTCGACGTCAACCACTTCCTTCTTCGACCACTGCCCCCTTCGACCACGGCATCGACTTTGACCATGGATCTTCGATTTCGTCCACGGCCCCTCAACCACGGCCCCCTTCAACCACAACCCCGACGTCGACCACAGCCCCCATTGACCATGGCCCTGTCATCAACCACGGCCCTACGACTTCGACCGTGGACCGACTTCGTCCATGGCCCTTCAACTTCGACCACTGCCCCTTCAACCACTGTCCGCTTCGACCACGGCTTAGACTTCGACCACGACCTTTTGACTTTGACTACGGCCCTTTGACTTTGACCACAAACTAACTTCATCCATGGCCCTTCGACTTTGACTACTACCCCTTTGACCACTGTCCCCTTTGACCACGGTTTGGACTTCGATGATGACCCTTCGACTTCGATCACAGCATGACTTCAACCACAGCCCTTCGACTTCGACCGTGGACTGACTTCGTCCATAACCCTTCGACTTCGACCACTACCCCCTTTGACCACTATCCCCTTCGACCACTATCCCCTTCGACTTCGACCACTGCCCCCTTCGACCACTACCCCCTTCAACCACGGCCTGACTTCGACCACGGCCCTTTGACTTTGACCACCGCCCCTTCGACCACGGATTCGACTTCAACCATGGATCTTTGACTTCGGCCACGACCCCCTTCAACCGTAGCTTCGACTTCGACCACGACCCCTCGACTTCGGTCATGGCTTCGACCACGACACCGACTTCGATGACCAGCTTGGGAGACCAAAATCGCCAGACAGCACGACGGGCTCCGAGCAAAGAACAGGAGGAGGTAGAAAGGTTGACGTACAGGGGGCCGTACATTCTCGTTACACAGGATATTACACCCCGTCTGCGGTTATATAGTCAAGGACAAGGTTGTGCCTGGCTATTCTCGTATAACCAGGTATGTAGGATGAGGTCGCCGACACCCTTGCTATAACTTGCTTTAACTTGTCACATAACAACTATCTTTAATACACAGTCTCCATGATATCCATCTCCCATTTATGACAGTATCTCCGATATCAGTTGTTCGTTGCTTTCATCTTGTACCCGCTGTTTACTTATGATGCTTGTCCTTTATTTCACGCGGTTGCATTACTTGTCTTTACTCTTGTGTTGCGACCGTTGTTGGGTACTTGCTGAGATTTCCAAATCTCACACTTGCTCTTTTCAGTCTGAGGTAAAAGGCCAGTGGAGTGATAGCATCATGCATGGGTGGGAGCACTCGAGTTTTCAGCACCGTGGTTTGCCACTGTTTGTTATTTCATTCGTTCTTTATTTGGTTAGAAGTGGACCAATCCCATGGTTTAAATATTTATTCCAGCTTCCGTTGGTTCTCTATTAAAGTGTTAATAAAGTTTAAACTTTTTGTGATTTCTTTTCTTGTTCTTATTTATTCTTTACTTTGGCGATGACGCTCCATAGTAGTATCCCATACGGTCATTGCGGGGAATCAGGGGGAAAGCGCGCACAGGAATGGAGGGATTCGGGGATTCGGGCACGGGTGACACATGTCTGAGGGATAGATCCGACGGACGGGAGAGGAGAGAGGGAGAAGGGGTGCGGGCGGTGGGGATTGGGCCGGGGCGACGACGTGGCCGAGATCGGGTCGGCCACGTGTCGGCCCGAGGGAGGGGGAAGGCGGGATCCGGTCGGCAACGTGGGTAGATCTGGGCTGTCCACGCACCGGCCAGAGGGAGGGGTTTGGGGGTTTTAATTTTAATTTTTGATTTTAGATTTTTTAGAAAAGCCAAGGAAGTTCAAAAAGGCTAAAAAATATGAAATAAATTCCAAAAATTCCTAACAAATTCACAGAAGTTCCTGGAAATATTTTGGATTTATTAAAATTATTTACAACTAGAGTTGGTACCATAATTTTATACTTAAAATCCTTTTTAATTTTAAAAATAGATTTTAAAACTCCAGAAAAACTAGAAACCCAGATAAATCCCAAATAAATCCAAATAATTAATTTGAAATAGGATTTTTACAGAGAGTCAAAATATCATTTAATTTAATAATATTTTTAGGTTTTTACTTAAATTAGTTTTTAAAATCAGCCCTTTTTAAAAAAAGAAAATCAGGGCAAAGCAAAAATAAAACTTAAGCAACCAAAATACTTTCTTTTATTTTAAATTATTATTATTATTATTTATGAAAGGCTGGGCTGTTACACTAGCCTTGGTTGGGATGCTCAGTTTGGAGATGGCTTATGTTTTTTTCACTATAACTGGCTTATTTGGCGTAATTAAATTTAAAATATTTAAAAATAGAAAAAATATGTTAGCCCATCAAGGACAATGCGAAGGAATACAAAAAATGAAAAGGCAAAAAAGCCCAAAAAATCAAAAAGCTAAAAAAGGCAAAATTAAAGAATAGTGAATTAAAAGCAGAAGTCAGAAGCTATCGTTGAAACAAACGGGAACTTATGTTTCAACTCTTTTGGATCTACGGATCAAAACTCACATAGATTTTTGGATTTGAAATAGTGCTGTTTTTTACTGTTCACTGGGCTGAATTTACTGTAGCACAAAGTATTTTTGGTTACTTAATCTTCATAGCTTCTTATAGCTATTGGAGTGAACAATCATCGAATAGTTGGGGAAATTTGAATGCACCATTCACCCCACTTTGTTGCCGTACTGGTCCTACAAGTAGTATTAGAGCCCGATTAGCACTTTTCGTAGATTTTAACTGAACTTAGGAGCCATAGCATCATACAAGTATTCAACCCAACCACCTATTTTTTATGGAGTTGATTTCTCTTATTGGAAGGCTCATATACAATCTTACATTGAGGCCTAAGGGCACACAATTTGGATGAGGTCAAGAATTCTTATGCTGTGTCGGCCGATGATCAAGTTACACTGAATGTAGAGGCAAACAACAAGGCTCCCAATTTTCTGATTCAAGAGCTTAGTTGATCTAAATTTGAGAGGATACTCACTTGAAGTCTGATAATGGGATATAGGAGACACTTGTTGACTATTATCGGGCCGCATGCATCTCATTGACTGAATTGGACACAATCGATGTCCATGCATCCAAAACCGAAACACCTACGACCCAATATTCATTAAAACCTAGCAGTTATACTGGCCACATGCATTTCACTGATCGAATTGGACGCAATCGACATCCATGCATCCAAAACTGAAACACCTATGGCCCAAAATTCATTAAAAACCCAGCGGCCACACGGGGTGGTATGCATATGTAGCAATTTTTTAGGCTTTCGTCTTTACTTCATTCAAAAGAGTTAATTTAAAAATACTATAATTTGAACACAAGGGCTGATGCCCTCAGTAGTGTGAAATACCTATAAACACCCTGGTGCACGATATGTGCCATCTACCGCTACATGGCCTGTGCGGTGTGAGTTGATGCTTTGATGATTTGTAACACCATCCAGCCTGACATAAAAGGCCAGCCCTCACATAGGGCAAGCATGTATCCATAGCATATCGCTCAGATTTTCGTCTAGAACATAAAAATGCTATGATTTACATCAACATGTATTATTTGTAACTTTCTCGATAGCTAGGCCTAAGCAACATTGGTCGTACACTCACATGCATACACGCTACACGAGGAGCCACCAAGCCAGCATCGTATCCGCCCATCTAATAATTCAATAAATGTCGAGTAGCTACCTCCATATATGGCCCCGCTCGGTTGGGTTGAAAAACAGTGGTTTATGGCTAAAATGATACTGTAGTGGTGATTTATTTAGCGTAATTGCTCATCCCGTATCCTTTTCCATATTTTTTGTCGGAGTTAGAGTCAGATACGGATAGTGCCGAATACGAATACGAATGCGGATATTCTCGGTCACAAATACAGAGCGAATACATGCGCTCCGAATACGGTTAGTCTCAGTCACAAATATTTAGTCGGATAATGCGCAGAAGCAAATTTTACATGATGTCAGGGACAAATTAAGCAACTAGTAAATTCTAGCTAACAAAGTAGCAACTAGCAAGTAAATTGTAGAGGGTAGTTAAACAAATAGTAGGCTAGTAGCTAACTAGCTACATGCAACATGGTTCAAAGTACGAATTGCTCATAGTCAAATAGTCTAGTACATCACTAGTTCATTTAAGTTCATTACATTTACATCACATGATAAATCCACAACACAGATCTTGTCTAGCAAAAATCCAACAGCGAGCCATCTCTAACCATGTTTCAGTGGAGCTCAGCCTCGGTCATTATCTCGTCCTATAATAAAATATCAATTGGAACCCAAAATTATTGAATGAAGAATAGAAACCCAAAATTAATACTTGTATAGTAGACAGTATAACTAGAGAAGTATATAGTTCGGTTCTACTCACTGTCAGTATGTAATTGGAAGTAAATAACCATGAAACTAGAGAAGCAGTAACAGTGTATATATGACAAGTTTCTAGAGACATAACATCAAGGCCATTAATATGATGCACTATACATGTCAGAGGATAGTCAATTTAATCAGTTGACAGTAAATGATAGCCAGTTTAATCAATTGACAACAAAGACATAGCAAAGGATAGCCAATTCAATCATCACCGACCTTATAAGTTCGAACAATAAAATAAATAAAATAACTGAAATTTGTTTTTGTATTTTTATTTTGTAGAATTACCAAACCTCCTCGTTTATGTTTGTGGTAGCACATTCTTTATCATCTAACTCCAAAGCCAACTCATCAATAAGTGATGCTATCTTCTCCTTGGAATGTAAAATTAAAAAATAACATGAGGTTAATAAACAAAAGTTGTAAGTGGTGCAATTGGTGAACTAAATGACTTATTATTTACCTTTACTAGATGAAGATATCCAATCTTTTGTACATATTAGAGCCTCAACCACCTCGGGCTCTAATCGACTACGAAATGGATCAATAACATAGCCACCAGTACTAAAAGCCGACTCTGAAGCAATAGTTGACACTTGAATAGCTAGCACATCACGAGCTAGTCGTGAGAGAATAGGAAACTTCCCTTGGTGTGTGTTCCACCATGACAACATGTCAAATTGTGACCCTTACCCACAGGATCAACCCACCAAATTGGTTTCTCTTGCATGTATACCTCAAGTTCATTTATACTACCATGTGTTGTAGAGACATCCTCATACAAGAATTGTTCAATGTCATCAAGACCCAAGTCAGGATCACCAAGTGGCTACGAAGGTCCTTGAGGGTCAGGCTTCGAAGCTTCAGATGTATTGGACATGTAAGCTTGGAATAATTTGGTCACAACATCCATGAAGCGATTAACTTCATGGGTAGCCCTCTCGTGATAAATCCTCCCCATGAAATACTCCACAAGCTTTTTCTTGTATCTAGGATCAAGAAAGCATGCTACAGCGAGAGCTATGTTGGACTTGTCCCAATACTTATCATATTTGGCTTTCATAGCCTCTGCCATAAAAGCAATAGTAACATCAGCACTTTCACACCAATCTGCAAGTACTAACTTAATTTCACAAAATTTCCACCAAAACAAGTTTGTTGTTGGATATTGATTTCTAGAAAATAGCTTGGTAGCATCATAAAATTTCTGCAAACACTTGCATAATGATTCTGCCATATCTCATTCTTCATTTGTCGGAGCACACTTATCGTACTTACCCTCATTCAAGTACAATAGCATATCAAAAGCCCTCCTGTAGTAAATAGCTTGTGACAACATTTCATATGTTGAGTTCCACCTTGTAGGCACATCCAATGGAAGATCAGATGTATTATCTAAGTCACATTCTGTTGCACACTTTTGAAATTCCTCCCATTGCAATAGAGAATTCTTCACAATAACAACAGTAGCTCTAATATTTTGGATTGAAGATGCAATTAGTTTCAAGCCATCTTGGGCAACAAGGTTTAGTATGTGACATAAACATCTCACATGAAAAAAGGCACCATCACAGATCAAGGGAGAACGCTTATGCAGCTCTATCACAACTTCTCTAACACATTTATCATTGGATGATGCATTATCTAGAGTGAGAGCAAATAACTTCTTCTCAATATTCCAAGACATGACACCCTTGATAAACTCAGTTGCTATATTACTTCTTGTATGATTCCCTTTGACATGAATGAATTTAATTATTCTTTTTTGCATTTGCCAATTATCATAAATCCAATGCACAGTGATGCACATATAACCTTTATTTTGATTAGATGTCCACATGTCCATAGTTGTAGGAAATCGACAAGAAATATGTTTTAGTTGGTCATATAACCTTTTCTTTTCATCTCCAAACATTTCTAATACCTCTTTCCTAGTGGTTGTGTGAGACTTGAATGAAAAACCAGGATGTAGAGACTTGATGAAATCAATGAAGTACTCATGCTCTACCATACAAAATGGATATTCGTGCATAACCATTGCCACATAGAACTTCTTGAGGCTAGCTTTAGCATCATACCTGAATGTCTGAATAGTTGCACTATCTTCACCCTTCTCACATTGGAGTTGTTACTGGCCTTGCTTTACGGCATGCTTTAGCAAATGATTCCACAAGGCCTTCATGCCCCTTGAGGTCTCACATTGAGCTTTATGAGGATATTTATTGCACTGTGCCCAAAGTTGTTTCTCCTTTCCACCATTTGGTGTGTCAACAGTCACCGTATATTTAATAAAGTGGTCCCAAACCTTCGAGGTACACCCCTTCTGCTTCTTCTCAACAGGCTCAACTTTTCCGGTGCAAGTCGCTTCATCCACATCAACAACCACATGTTCTTCACCTCCCGTGGCTGTGGTTGTCAATGTACCGGCATTCGGTGGTGGTGGTGTTGGTGCCGAGTGGCCCGTACCAACTGCTATGGAAGTGCCAACAGGGGATGCTCCTGTGCTTGCACAAATGCTCGCACTTCCACTTGCAGCAGCCATCTCAAATTATCAATATCCTGCAAATAGATTAAGAAACCTGAGTTATGTTGCTGTTGAAAATTATATGAAGTTCTAGAAATGAAACATCAAGTAAATGAATCTTTTAAGTCCATATAAATGAAACATGAGTCGTTTGTTTGTTTGTTTTGATAATAGTGCTACGCACAGTGCTGTTTGTTCTATAAGGAACTTACAAGTTAGGTATTTTGAGTTGGATTGCTACTGAATCGAGGAGATTTTTTTGGGTGCTATCCATTTTCAGTTGCTATGTCTTTTTTTTTGTAGGTCACTTGAATTGTTCAGCAACCAAGTTTTCAGCAAAGCAGGACATGTTTTCAGCCTGTTGTGCTTATCATTTAATTCTTTCATGACAATAACATTGTGGCCTCTTACTTCTTAGAAAACCAACTTCAAGGAATGGAAACAAGTGCTTCAAGAGCTTGGGAGATTCTTGAAAGCTGATCGAGTATACAAGGGAGCTAGATCACTTAGATATGATAGCTTGTTTGATTCTTATCCATCGAACCTTGCATCCTCGAATATTCTTATATATATATATATATATATATATATATATATATATATATATATATATATATATATATATATATATATATATATATATATATATATATATATATATATATATATATATATATATATATATATATATATATATATATATATAGGACGATGAAATGGGGCACCATAGTGCCCGGGCACCAAACCTCTTTGCCTTTGGATTGCTTTTAGATGCGTGCTAGTACAATAGTATAGAAAGGAAGTCATTAACATGGATGGAAAGTCTCACTCATGGAGCCTGGGCACCATGGTGGCCCTGTTATATATATATATATATATATATATATATATATATATATATATATATATATATATATATATATATATATATATAGGAAAATTACATAAGGCACCTGGGTGCCTAGGCACCCACATCAAGAACCGTCCGATACACGTGTATGATTGATAATTTTTTTGAGTTTGGGTATGGAAATGTTTTATACCCTTGATATATTTATGGTAAGTAAGTTTTGAACTCAGTTCAAACTTGTTTGAACTACTTTTGAGTTCAATGCGACTACAGTGAGTATATACCATAAAAATAGTTCAAACTAATTAAACTGAAGTTTAATTTAATTTTTTTCGGAGTTTGACATCTCAAATATACTTTTTTATGGGTATATGAAGATACCCACATCAAACGTTGCGAATTTCAAAGCAAATCAACGGGTATTGATATGGGTGCCTAGGCACCAAGGTGCATGAAACACTCGTGTGTGTATATATATATATATATATATATACACATACATATACATATATATATACATATACATATACATATATATATATATACATATATATATATACACATACACATACATATACATATACATATATATATATATATACATATATATATACACACATATATATACATATACGTATATATATACATATATATATACACATATACATGCATATATATATATACATATATATATATATGTACACACACACACACACACACACACACACACACACACACACACACACACACACACACACACATATATATATATATATATATATATATATATATATATATATATATATATATATATATTATATGTAACCTCATTTCGGCGATAGCTTGTTAATATAGCTTCCTTCAGTTTGAGTACTCTTTTTGAATAGAATCTTGCAATAGATGCAAGGTTCGATGGGAGCCCACTGGGTCTTATCAGATTGCTACTAAAGAACTTACAGAAAATGACACTATAAGTGATCTGAACAAAATACAATGTATATTTCTGGAAAATGTATTTTTTATATTTAGCTTCATTAATTTTGCACCAAATGTGGATTTTCTTTCATCATTCTCTGTTATCCTCAGGAATATGATCGCTTATAATTGTTAATGTGACTTTTGTTCTCAGGAATCAATGCAGGGTTGTATGTTAGAGAACTAACAGATAGTTGTAAAAAGATTGTTATGGAGAGTCAAGGGGCTTCAGGGATGAGACTCAAAGAAGTTCTTGCTAAGGCTGTAGATGAAGCACGGTCACCTAGTTACTGACTCATTGATAGTATAGGTCCTTCATGCATCCAATATTGAAGATTCTGGATTACTAGTGATAAGAAATGGAGAAATATATAAGAAAACAAACCCAATGACAGGTGGCGACGGCAGTCTGTAGGGGGCGGAGGAGGGCGGCGGCGCCGATCTGTGGGGGAGAAGAGGTGGGCGGCAGCACCGATCTGTGGGGGCGGAGGTGGGCGAAGGCGGCGCTGGTCCGTGGGGGCGGAGAGGCAGGCAGCAATGGCGTCGGTCCGTGGGGGAGGAGAGGCAGGCGACAGCACCGATCTGTGGGGGCGGAGGTGGGCGAAGGCAGTGCCGGTCTGTGGGGGTGGAGAGGTAGACGGCGGTGGCATCGGTTTGTGGGGGAGCCAATCTATGGGGGCAGAGAAGCAGGCGGCAGTGGCGTCAGTTCGTGAGGGAGGAGAGGCGGGCGGCAGCACCTATCTGTGGGGGCAGAGGTGAGCGAAGGCGGCACCGGTCAATGGAGGAGGAGAGGCAGGCGGCGGTGGTGTCGGTTCGTTGGGAGGAGAGGCAGGCGGCGGCGGCGCCGCTGCTGTTTTGTGTGGGAGAGGAGAGTCGAGTTGGGATCTGTGACTGAGTGGAGCCGCATTTATTGGCTAAACCCTATGCATAGCTCGGACGGAGAGATGGACACTTGGAGTTGGGAGTCGGCGTTCTTACCAGATAGTTACCGGATAAAAATCCGGTAACTATCTGAAAAAAATACTCGGATAGCTCCATATCCATAGGATAATGACTTTTTTGAATCCGTATTTGTATCCAACAGAAAATATCCAATTCCATTTCTGTATCCAGTAAAAAACTCCAGATATCCGAGAATATGGTCTGAATTGTATCCGAATTAAAATGGACGGACGGACGGTCGGGAAATATCCGCTCAGTTTGCACCCCTACTTCTAGGAAATAGGTGTTTGTTTTACTTTCCACAGCTGAGGCTGGATATGTAGTTGATGCTTCTTGTTGCTCACAATTGCTTTGGATGACAGCTACACTTAAAGATTTTGGCTTAGAATTGGATAGTGTTCTACTTTTCTATTATAACACTAGTGCTATTAGTATTACTAAAAATCCTATGTATCATTCAAGAACCAAACACATTGATATTTGCTATCATTTTCTTAGAGACCATGTGGAAAAGGGAGATGTTGTCTTGCACTTCATTGATTCTGATTCTCAAATTGTTGATATTTTCACCAAACCGCTTGATTCTTCTCATTTTGCTTGGTTGCGAAGTGAGTTGGGTGTGTTACATCCTATTGTTTATTCTGAGGGGGAGCTTGGTGTTTAAGTGTCTTAGAAGTTTTGTTTATTATACTTGTCAAATAATACATCAAGTCCAAGCCCTGAAATCTAATAATTAGAAGAGCTTTCTTTATCATATTACTTATATGACATGTAACCTTGATCATGACTTGTTTTAATAACCTTGTTACATTTGAATGAAAGTATGACATGACGGAATACCTTGACTAGATTAATTATAGCTTGTACTTTGCAATATTCATCTAAAAGGATTAGCTTGACTATGAGTCTTACTTTAGATCTTGGCTATGAGGCTAGCATGTCTACTCATGTTGGCATGTTAGAAATTTAAAAAGTAAATTGTGATAATTCAAGTGGTTTCAAATGAAAAGTGTGAAAAGATATATGCTTCAAGCATGCCATAGTTAAAACAAAAAACGAGGCACAAAAAATGCATAAATGAAAAGAAGTATGTTTCAAGCATGCCACCATTTAAAAATAAAAAAGCCACAAAAGCGGCATTATAAAAAGAAGTATCTGCAAGCATGCCACATGCTTATTAAAAAAACTAAGTGTGGAGCATTCGGTGGCCCCCATAAGACTGCTAGCTCGTCTAGACTTAAGGTTAAATTCATTTTTAGGCTTTGACTTTTCGTTGTGGTATCTCATTGTGCTCTTTATATTTGGTTTAGTCACTGTAGAAATACCTATCATTAGTCTAAAAATGCTTAATCATTTCTCAGTCTTGTGTTTGAAATTGCTATATGATACATGACTTTATATGATCTTGGTAGCTCTTCTCTAAACGATGGCTTGGTCACATTATTAACTAAATACAAAGCAACTTGTATAATCTACAAAGCTTCCTAATTTTTACTCTCACGGCTCCTTAGAATTGTTCTCTCTAAATTTCTTGATGATTACATTGCCAAAGGGGAGAACATAAAGAGTTTTTTTGGAGATCGAGTTGAGGGGGAGTTTTATGAGTCTTTGCCGAGTTGCCAAAAGTGCTTGCTGAGTTTGGCCAAAAGTGCTTAGTGAATTTGCAAATCTTGCATTTCTTTCAAAATGCAATTTATTCGAAAGATTTTGAGGTGTTGTCAATGTATTTATCAAGGGAGAGATTGTTAGACCATGTGGATAGCCATAAATAAAGTGATGATGAATAATTGACCTTTGGATTACTTTAGAATTTGTGTTTGTGAAAGTTTTGTAGTCAAAGGTTTTGAATTCGACTGATTTCAACTAATTCTGAGTGGCTCTGAGTGGTATTGTCTACTCCAAATTGGTTTGGTCATGTACGAGTGGTTCCGAGTGTTCCCGTCCGCATGGTCTGCTCCAAGTAGCCCTGATCGGCTCCGAGTACTCTTAGGACAGTCGGATCGGGTAAGTGGCATCGGACGGCTACCGAGTGATGACAAAGATCGGAGGACGCTCTGCCTTCAACATGTTCAGACCAGTTCGATCGGGTAAGTGGCATTGAACGGCTTTCGAGTACTGCCGGAAGATCCGACGACCCTACGACCACAACTGGCTTCGACCATGGCATCTCGACTATGATAGACTACGACCACGTCCAGCTTTCGACTATGGCAGGCTTCGACTATGACTAGCTTTGACCATGGCTTTCTGACTACGACAAACTTCGACCACGTTCAACTTTGACCACTGTAGTATGACTTCGACCATATGACCACGACAAGTAATTGTAGCTACAGTATATTTTCATGGTCGTAGCTACAGTTTTTTTTCATAGTCGTACATCTTACTGTTAGTACTCGATAGTCATAGATCTAACTAGTCGTACTCGATACTCAATAGTCAGAGGCTTTGCAGGTCGATGGTCGTAGATTTGTGGACTGCTTTCATAGTCATAGATTTCACAGTCTTGTCGATACTCATAGTCTTTGTGGTCTACTGTCATTTTCTTTAGTAGTCGAAGGCTTTACAATCAGTTGTCGTAGGCTTCTCGATCGGTACTCGTAGACTTCATGATCGGTACAAGTGATCTAGACACTTGCTATCTTTGGGTACTTCGAGCACTTGTGTTAGGACAGCAGTAGGATTGGCTGGTGGTAATCAATGAACAGTGTTCGGAGGACTCGGTACTCATTGTTGAAGGCAGTGCGACTAGTTTGAGCGTTGTGGTGTGTACTCGTAGGCTTTGAATACGTGTTGCGATAGCAGGCGGAGTTTGATAGTTAGTAGCGATGCAAATGTTTCTTGAGTGTTCTGAGCGGAGCGATGGTTTTCCCGAGTACCTTTGGTTTTCGAATACTCAGTGAGTTAACAATCGTATTAAGTGGTCTGAGAATGAATTTTGGTCAGCGATAGAATTTGTAGTCGTAGACGACCTGGTTGGTGGTCGTATATGGTTTGGTACTCGTCTATGGATGGACAAGAGTATGGTTTATGTGTGTGTGTGTTGATGATGGTCAAGTTGTGAAGAACTTGTGCTGAGAAAATATTTCTTGGCCTTTGCATGTGCAGGTGGGCACGGAGACAAACATGGTCGATGACGAGGAGGACCGGGACTAGGATAGGGAGATCTGAGGTCCAGACGATCGAGATGTCTGGAGTGCATGGAATCAAAGATGGTGATCCGTGGAGAAGCTACGGGCGGTGTATTCCTGGAGGCTTCGACACAAGAGGTGATGAGGCGTGATGAAGATACAGGAGGATGTGTTCTGGAGGCTTCATCACGTATTGAGGTTGGAAACGTTATGAATAGAGTCTGTAACATGGAAGATGTGGAGTTTTTATAAACCCGTGTTAGGAAGGGTTTCAGGTCCCTTGATTTGAGAAAGAGATAGGATTGCATGTCCAGGGGATAAGGACATGGTTTGAGATGTCTGTGTTTGAGTCAAATACGGTGCATGGCTCTAGCATATAAAAGAAGAGAGATGTCAAGTGTTTTGGCCATGGCTTTGGTGAGACTTTTTGTGCTAGAAGTTTAGGGGTGCCGTGAGGGCACTTTGTAGCCAAACAATTGATGCAAAAATAATAAATCAGATTTATTTCAACAAAAGTTCATTGGTAGTATTTGTTTCTGAGCATCGCTTTTCGGGTATCTTCGACTCGTGTTCATTCGAGCGGAAGTGGTCGAGGGATTGAGCTCTTCTAGCCGCGGAAGTCTTCAGGTGGAGGGAGGTTACAACTACGTGCTTTGTTGTCATAGCGAGAAGTCATAATGAGCGATCGAAGAGAGCAGTCGAACGGTCAAAGCGGTCTTTGAGCACATACAAGCAAGCCAACGACAGTGGTCATAATTCTCATCCGGTAATCTAGATTGTTTTCTTCTGTTTTGTGCTTGTGATTTCAGGTGAAAAGAGGCAGAGATAATCATTCACTCCTCTCTGATTGCACCATACAGTCCTACAAGTTCACAGCAAGATAGGAGGTCGAGAAACTTCAGAATGCCAACGTAATCCAGGAGGTGGTGCACCTTGACTGGATTGCCAAACTTATTCTCGTCAAGAAGTCCAACGGGCGATGGCGCATGTGCGTAGACTATACTACCTAAACAGCGCATGTCTGAAGGACAACTTCGCGCTCCCTAAGATTGACAAGCTAGTCAACACTTTAGGGTGCGAGCTTATGAGCTTCCTTGACGCTTACTCAAGGTACCATCAGGTGTGGATGGCCGAGGAGGATGAGGAAAAGACTAGCTTCATCATGCCATCTGGGATGTTCTACTACATTCGGATGGTGTTCGGGCTAAAGAATGCTGGTGCCACCTTCGTCAAGCTCATTTACAAGGCGCTTGCCCTTCATATCAGTCATAACGTGGAAGCCTACATCAACGACATCATTGTCAAGAGCATCCTCACTCGAGAGCACATAACCGACCTCCAAGAAACCTTTGATAACCTGCGTCGAGCCAGAATGAAGCTCAACCCAAAGAAGTGCATCTTTGGAGTGCGAGCTGGGAAGGTGCTGGGCTTCCTATGTCAAAGCACGGAATTGAGGCAAACCCCGCAAAAGATCTGAGCCGTCCTCAACATGAGGCTTCCCCAGAATGTCCACAAGGTGCAAAAGCTGGCTAGCCAACTGGCTGCATCGGGGTGATTCGTCTCTCGTTTAGCCGAGAGAGGAATCCCCTTCTTTAAAATCATGTGAGGTTTAGGCACTTTGAGTGGACCGCTGATAGTCAAACCACCCTAGATGACCTAAAGAACTACCTTGTGTCCCCCCACTACTGCATAGCCCCAGGTAGTGAGAGGGCCTCCTCTCTTACATAGCAGCAACCCCTATCACTGTGAGTGTCGTGCTAGTCAGAGAAGAAGAAAAGAAGTAGCACTCCATGTACTACATATCTAAAGCTTTACAAGGGGCAAAGGTAATATGCACTGAGTTAGAGAAGCTCACCTACACCATCCTCATGGCCTCAAGAAAGCTTCGACACTACTTCTTGGCCCATGAGATCTAGATATTGTCATCATTCCTCATTGGTGAAATGCTCTGTGACAAGGAAACGTCCGGGTGAGTGGGGAAGTGGGCAGCTGAACTGGCCCCAATCTCAATCACATTCATCTCCTGCACAACAATCAAGTCCCAGGTGTTAGTGAACTTTGTCGCGGAGTGGACCCTCATTCCTGCCAGCCGACCCTCTGTGGATGATTTACGTCAATTGTTCTTGGTGCTCTGAAGGTGCGAGGGCTGGAGTGGTCCTTGAATCCCCAAGTGGGACACACACTTTCTATTGTGCCTACTTGAACTTTGAGGCCATAAACAATGTCACCGAGTATGAAGCTTTGCTACTGGGGTTGCACAAAGCTCAAGCTTCGGGGCCAAAAGACTCCTTGTGAAAATCAACTCCCAACTTATTATTTGTTACATCAACAAGAGTTACCAAGCCAAGGACTCAATGTTGGTAAGGTACCTAGCACTCGTCCGAGCCACAAAGAAGTACTTCAGTGGCATCATTGTTTAGAGCATCCCATGCTCAAACAATCTTGAGGTAGATATCTTGGCCAAGGCCGCTAGCACACGGGTAGAGAGACCCACCGGCACCTTCTATGACATCATGGTGGAACCAACAGTGAAGGGGCTCCCGAAGGTGTGCACCATTGGAGAGTAATATTGAAGGAAGCAGATCATTGAGTACCTTATCGATGGAATCAAACCTAAGGACCCCACCGATGCGTGAAGGCTAAGGAACTGTGCAAGGGGCTTTGTCATTCATAATGACACCCTCTACAATCATGGTGTTTACCAACCCTATCTCCGATGCATGTCCAAGGAAGAGGGCACTAACCTGGTTTGCGAGATACACCATGGGCTCTGCGGTTCTCATCTCGCACCCCAGGCATTGGTGTCGAAGGCCTTTCGGTAGAGATTCTACTAGCCCATTGCCCTATGAGACATAGAGTCCCTCATCCAAACGTGTGTCGCCTGTCAGTGGATGGGGTGTGGCATGAACTTGCCCGCAAATGACCTGTAGCATATACCGCCATCGTGACCACTCGCTCGGTAGGGAATAGACCTGGTCGATCCCTTAAAGCCTTAGACAAGAGGGCACAAGTTCTCCATGGTGACCGTCAACTACTTCTACAAATGGATTGAGGCCAGGCCATTGGCCAAGATAACCTCTACAATGGTTCAAAAGTTTGTGTGGAAGAATGTTGTGTACCGATTTGGCATGCCAAGGGAGGTAACCGTTGATAATAGGACTCAATTTGATGCGGCATCCTTCCTCAAGTTTTGCGTGGGTCTAGGCATCAACCTCTACTTTGTGTCAATCACTAACCCAAAGGCCCATGGCATGGTGGAGAGGACCAACAATATCATCCTGTTTAGATTGCAACTCGTCTTTTTTATCTCCCGAAAGGTCACTAGATGGATGAGCTACCAAGCGTGCTCTGGTCGAGCTATAGGGTTCACCTCATTCAAGTTGCTATATGGTGATGAGGCCACCACGCCAAAGAAAATCAAGCTTGGATCTCTCAGGACCAAACGGAATTGCCAAGTCTCACTGGAGTTGGCTGACGCCTTCTGTGAAGAAGCAAACCTCAACATCGACCGATACCAGGTGGCGATGGCCAAGACATACAACAAGACTATCTGACCACAGCCCATCCAAGTTGGTGATCTCATCCTCAAGAAAAAGGCCAACCCGGACCTCGACGGTAAGTTGAGCTCCAAGTGGGAAGAACCATATGAATTCATCCGCGCCACCCGTCCAGGGTCGTTCCGGCTGCAATCGCTCGACCTTCATAAGTATTACGTGTAGCTATCGGGCCTATTATGATGCCCCCATTGCCTCTTTTTTTTACCCGGCCTACTATGACACCCCCGATCATCTTTATTTGCACTGGGCCTATTACGACGCCCCTTGCTCCTTCAATTACAAATGTGTTTACTATACTTTGGTTGGGTGTCACATCTACATTTTAGTGAGCCACGCGCCGGGCTGAGCCTTACACCCACCCTTTAGGGTCGAGACGACGACCACTCATGTTTTGGGTCGAATCTTCCCCGACCGACTATGGGAGACTCTAATGTTCTCAATAGGAGATTCTGATTTTCCAATAGGGGCAATGGTGATGGAGTGCTGGCTGTACAGAGGCGGGGAGATCCGGCCGAAGGCGGAGGCGACGACAGATGAGTGGGGCTGGTACAAGTTGGAGATCGACCAGAACCACTAGGAGATCTGCGAGGTGGTGCTAGCCAAGAGCTCCGACCCGAACTGCCCTGAGATCAAGTAGTTCCGCGACCGCTCGTGCGTCCCGCTCACCCGCAACAACAGCATCAAGCAGCAGGGCATCTGTTAAGTTAGGCCTGAATTTGCAAATGATGTTTCTTTTTTATTCTACTTCTTGGCGTCTCTTCTTGTTCGTTAATTTTTAGAAGAATCTGGTAGGGGCTCTGCCTTATATTAAAGAGAGGAGTTTAGCAATAAAACAACAAGGCCAAACAAAAAAAAAATCTAGCCCAATAAGGAGAAAACCTGTGGTTGAGAACTTGAGATGGCTAATACTGAAATGGCCCAATGTTTCTCATCTCAAGCACACAGGTGGTTTGGGACTAAAGGGTCTTACATTGTTCGGTCGGACATTTGAGATAAAGATGGTTGTGGTTTGAGGGTGCATTTGGTTGGTGGAATTCTCCAATGATTCTTAGGAATGCTTCAGTAATCCTACGAGATTATCTTGTTTAGTAAAATAACCAGGAATCCAAGATTACCTCGGGAACCAGATTACTATGATTTTTAGGAATCACTTTCGCGTAGAAAAGGGTATCTTAGATTACCAATGGAAAAAAATCTTTACTATTGCACTTTTATCATTTGCTGAATTCCTTTTTAAAAATTTAAATCTTAAATTACAAAATCCAAATTACAAAACATGAATTTCAAAACTAAAATATAAAAATTTGAATCCTGAATTTCAGAATCTTAAATTCAAATAATTTAAATTTCTAATTTTCAAGTTTGGACTTTGAAATTCCTTTTTAAAAATTTAAATCTTAAAATCTAAAATTTTGAATTCTGGATTTCAAAAAATCAATTTCCAAAACATTAAATTTTATAAATTCAAATATATTAAAATTCCAAACTCAAATTTTAAAATTAAAAAATTTAAAATCCAAAATTTGAACATTTGAATAATAAGAATTGAAATTTTGAATGTTGCAATTTTAAATTGGGAGAATTTAAATTGTAAAATTCACATTTTAGTTTTCAATATAAAATTTATAAATGGTAACCTTCAATGTTTGAAATTTCAAATCTTGCAATTTAAATTTGTGCTTGTTGATTCGAGTTATGAAATATTTGAACTATTATAAAAACTATTTTGTAGTTTCTTTAAAACCAACCAAACATTTAAATCTTAGATTATCGGTAATGTGTTACTGGTAATCAGATTGAGAAAAATAGTAGATTACAATAGAATATGAAATTACGTATACCAAACGCACCTGAGTGGAAAGTCCGGAATAAATCTTGGATTGGCACTTCGCTACCTTGTTACGAGAAGGAGTGAAGGACAGGGCACTTTTTGATGCATCCACGGCCATCAACGTGGGTGATGGAAGAACTGCAAGGTTCTGGAAGTCGTGATGGCTAAATTACCAAGCACCAAAAGACATGGCCCCTAATTTATTCAAGTTGGTGTACAGGAAAAACAGGTCTGTTCGGGACGAGCTTGAAAGTATAGTTGGCTCCGACCATTACGGCGTATCACCACCACTGAGGAACTCTCACAGCTCATAAACCTATGGTCGCAAGTCAATCAAATCATGCCTTCAACATATATCGCGGATTCCATTTATTGGAAATGGACTAGAAACGTACAATATGCAGCGAAAACAACTTATGAAGTGCTTCTCAAGTGTCGTTGTAAACTATCTGCCTGACATGGTTTGGAAAGCATCACCGAGAGCAAATGTAAAATTTTCACATGGTTGTTTCTGCAGGAAAGAATACTAACTGCAGATAAAATGATGCTACGAGGGTGGCCGCACTCCGCCATATGCAGCCTTTGTGCTCAATGTTATGAAACAACATCGCACCTAATTTTCGAGTGTGTTTTCGCCAGGCAAGTGTGGTTTCAAATAGCTCAATGTATCAATATATCTGGCAGTAAGTTCAGCAGGTCATTATAGTAATTGCCGTGGTCGTGAAAACTCTGTTCCTTGGCCGTGGTCGATAGCCCTTTACGACCACGTTTTGCGCTCCGTCAACATGGTCGTAAACCTCTCGATCACCTCCTACTTTGCCTTGCCGTGGTCGTAAGTCCTCCCGATTACGCCTCCTTCAGTTTTGCTGTGGTCGAACGCCTTTCGACCACATCTATTGATGATTTGCCGTGGTCGTAAATCCTTACGACCACATTTACCGTGGTCGTAAGTCTTCTTACGACCACTTATAGCGTGATCGTAGCCTTCTTCGACCACTCTCAGTGACTTTACAATGTGGTCGTAGCCTCCTTACGACCATGTTCAAACTTCTTCGTTGCGGTCGTACGTCTTCGGATCACCTTCGATCTTTCTCTGATGTGGTCGTATCACCTGCCGACCTCACCGTCTTCTGGTTTTGCCATGGTCGAACACCTTTCGACCACGTCTATTGTAGCTTTGCCATGGTCGTAAAAACACTATTCCTTGGCCGTGGTCGATAACCCTTTACGACCATGTTCTGCGTTCCTTCAACGTGGTCATAAACCTCTCGATCACCTCCTACTTTGCCTTGATGTGGTCGTAGGTCCTCCCGAGCACGCCTCTTTCAGTTTTGCCGTGGTCGAACGCCTTTCGACCACGTCTATTGACGGTTTGCCATGGTCGTAAGTCCTTACAACCACTTACACCGTGGTCATAGCCTTCTTCGACCACGCTCAATGACTTTACAACATGGTCGTAGCCTCCTTACGACCACATTCAAACTTCTTCGTTGCAGTCGTACACTTTCGGATCACCTTTGATCTTTCTCTGATGTGGTCGTATCACCTGCCGACCTCACCGTCTTCTGGTTTTGCCGTGATCGAACACCTTTCAACCACTTCTACTATAGCTTGCCGTGGTCATAAAAACACTGTTCCTTGGTTGTGGTCGATAACCCTTTATGACCACGTTCTGCGCTCCTTCAACGTGGTCGTAAACCTCTCGATCACCTCCTAGTTTGCCTTGCCGTGGCCGTAGGTCCTCCTGATCACGCCTCCTTCAGTTTTGCCGTGGTCGAACGCCTTTCGACCACATCTATTAACGATTTGCTGTGGGTAAGTCGTTACGACCACGTTTGCCGTGGTCGTAAGTCTTCTTATGACCACTTACACCGTGCTTGTAGCCTTCTTCGACCACGCTCAATGACTTTACAACGTGGTCGTTGCCTCCTTACGACCACGTTCAAACTTCTTTGTTGCGGTCGTACGCCTTTGGATCACCTTTGATCTTTCTCTGATGTGGTCATATCACCTGCCGACCTCACTGTCTTCTGGTTTTGCCGTGGTCAAACACCTTTCGACTACGTCTACTGTAGCTCGCCGTGGTCGTAAAAACACTGTTCCTTGGCCATGGTCGATAACCCTTTACGACCACGTCTTGCGCTCCTTCAACGTGGTCGTAAACCTCTCGATCACCTCCTACTTTGCCATGCCGTGGTCGTAGGTCCTCCCGATGACGCCTCCTTCAGTTTTGCCATGGTCGAACGCCTTTCGACCACGTCTATTGACGATTTGCCATGGTCGTAAGTCCTTACGACCACGTTTGCCGTGGTCGTAAGTCGACTTCGACCACGTCTGCGAGTTCGTTCACGGATTGCTTTTCTCTTCTCTATTACTCGCAATTGCTTGGTGCTTTTCTGCACACCTTGGCTCATCTTGGTTACATGTCTACTTCCCCTTTTATACCCGGCTATTTGACTTTAACACGGGTTCGACTACAATTACAGACCAACTCCGACTCCAACTATGACTCCAACTTCCGACTACTTCTACTGCTTTTCGACTTCAAATACAACTGTGTTTCTGGTCTGATCGAAACTCTGAAACTGACTTCGATCACGACCAAATCTTGCATATGACTTCTTCCAGTGCAGTGATTGCATGGTCGAAGCTCGAATGTTGCGGTTGAAGCCATGATCGGAGAAGCAACGAAGGAGAAGCTGAAGTGGAAGCCAATCGCTCAAGCGGCCAAGACGATACCCACGGTGGAGTGGCTGTGGTCGAAGATGCCGCTGATCGAAGATGCCCGTGGTCGAAGATGGCCGTGGTCGACTCGCCCTAAGTGGTCGGTAACGACCACTTTCTGTGTAATCAATACGACTACGTTGTGTGTCGTCATTACGACCACATTTCTCGGGGGAAGAAACACGAAGAGAGCAAGGAGAAGAGCGATCGAAAGACAGAAACGAGACTGTTTCACGTCCGGCAACACACGTCGACTTCTCTCTATGCTTTATATTCACTCTGGTTTTCCCCAAAATTTCTCCTCACTCACTGCACAGAGGTGACAGGGCGCCAGAGTGCAAGAAGAGGAAGGAGCTCGACCAGTGGAGTCGAAGCAAGCGATGCTAGTGGAGAGCGAGAGGAGTAGATTTATAGTTCGATGGAGGGCTACATCTATTCGACCAGAAGGCAGATGGAGGAAGAGGGGGCATGTAGAGGAAGAGGGGGGGAGGTCGACCAGGGAAAGAAGAGCAAAGCCTTCTTGAGAACCTCACGGAGGAGGAAGGGGAGAGGACGTCGACCGGTGGAGGCGGAGCAAGCGACACCGGTGGAGAGCAGCACGAGCAGATCTGGGGGAGGGACTGATATGGCGACCGCTGCGACGCAACCGAGAGAAGAAATAGAGGACGGGCCTGGGACACATGAATGCAAAGACGGAAGCGACACGAAGCTAGCTGCGCTGTGCCACCAGTAAAGCGACACGCCACGAGGAAAGCCACGCAAATGTTTGAGAGAACAAACACGCGCACATACACGCGGTCGAACGGATGGAGACGACACGCGGATGAACGGACGGCGGGCAGAGCTGAGAGCGACCCCGCGTGATACCATCCGCTCAGTAGGAGCGCCTCGCGCACACGAGTCGGTCGGAGTACTCGTACGGAGCGCAAAAACGATGACGTGGACACTCGGAGAGGCTGGGAACTCTGCCGAGTATAATATAGTGATGATATGGCGGTCCTATGGCAAGAACTAAGAAAAATATTCCTTAAAAACGAATGCAAGATTTTCGATGATAACCTAATGTACACCATTTGGAATATTTGGAAGGAACGGAACGGAAGGATTTTTTAGTAAAAAATTGTTGGCCCAGGACAAGGGAAGACATGCATAGGGAGTAGAGAGAGATCGAGCAAGAACACATTAGGGAACTTCTTTTCGGCGAAACACGTCTTTTCTCCCTTCCTCTTCTATTTACTCTGTTTTCTCTCACACTATCGAACTCTGCAGATTTACATGGCTTAAATAAGCCGCACACACACAGGGTTACACCACCTATGCACGCACCCACTACTACTACAGAGACTAATCGCACAACCACAATCACTGGCTTCAAGTCCTCCAAACGCGGCACTTCGACCACACAGGTCTGCCATGCTTCGAGTCCTTCGACCATGGTGTCTTGACAACACCTCATGATCACGGCTACTCGACCATGGCTTCTCGACCACATCTTGTCGTCCGCTTCATCAACCACGACTTGTTGACCAACGACCACAGCTTCCCTTTGCCTGCTTCACCGACTACGGCTTATTGATTGTAGTTCTTCGACCGCATCTCCAACCACATAGGTCTTCGAGCACCGACCGTCTTACTATAGCTCCGACCGTGGTTTCGACTATGGCATCAACCATACCTTTGACCATGGCTTTGATCATGGCATCGACCATGGCATCGAGAACGCCTTCGACCATGGCATTGACCACACCTTCGACCATGGCTTCGACCACAATTACGACTGCTCCTTCGACCATGGCTTCAACCAGCTCCTTCGACCATGGCTTCGACCACGGATACGATTGCTCCTTCGACTATGGCTTTGACCAAGTCCTTCCTGACCACTCCTGCTACTCGACTTACGAGCACAACTGCCACTATGGCTACGACTACCGACCACTCCACTTACGAGTGGTTCACTGTAGCTACAACCACTGTAGCCACGACTGTCGACCACTCGACTTACGAGCGTTTCACTGTAGCTACGACCACTGTAGCAACGACTGCCGACCACTCGACTTACGAGTGCTTCACTGTAGCTACGACCACCATAGCACTCGGACTCACCGACTACTACGATCTCAGACACATTGAGTACACAACTCCACTGAAGCTTCAACAGTGATGTACTCGATACACGAGTACTCTACTCCGGAGTCTCCTTCTCCGGGATCTTCGGCTACACACACAAGTACTCGACACACGAATACTCTATTTACAACTACCCAGTACTCGAAACACGAGTACTCAACACATGATTACACACAGTACTCGAGCATCAACTACACAGTACTCGAACACTGATTACACAGTACTCGACGCACGAGTACTCAACACATGACGACAAAGTACTCGACACCGACCGCAGTACTCGAACAAATCGAGTACTCGACTACGATTACATAGTACTCAACAACAAGATTATTTCCAATAAAAATATGGATCCTTTCGACAGGCTGTTACGAAAATTAAAGAAGACGCAGAACAAAGATCAAGGGCTATCCAGATTGTGTCGGAGTAGGGTACGTGTAGATCGTTTTGGCTAATTGTTGATATTTGTCTTTGTTCTGTTTCTCTTTATTAGGCTGGATTTTTTTGTTTGGCCTTGTTGTTGTATTGCTAAACTCCTTGTTTAGTCGGGAGGACCTACGACCACGGCAAAGCATTGGCGATGGTGATCGAGAGGTGCTACGACCACGGCAAAATCGAAGTGAACGTAGTCGTAAGGGCTATCGACTACATTATAAAGCGTTCGACCACGTTGTGAAGATTTCAACCATGGTGTGAATGGTCGAAAGGAGCTGCGACTACGCCGAGAAGACCTGAACGTGGTCGAAAGGGACTCCGACCATGTAGAAAGGAAGTGAACGTGGTCGAAACAGGTGTTCGACCACGGTGAACAGTGATCGTCATCATCACTGTGTGATCATAGAAGGTTGTGATCACGGTAACTTTAGCGCTTTAATGAAGGCAGAGCCCCTGCCCGATTCTTCTAAAAATTAAAGAACAGGAAGAGACGGCAACAAGAAGAATAAAAAAGACATCAATTGCAAATTTAGACGCAACTTAACTAAGGTCCATGATTCCTACCCTCGTACAGTACAAAACGAAATTTCATAACCGGTCATCTTCCCGGCGCCGGTGGACGCATGCACCGTACATCACTCTGGCGGCACGCATCCTTTAGCGATCTTGCCGGCCGGCCCTATCTGCCGGCGGCTGAGGGCCCAAGTAAGAAAAGCAAGTATATAGGTGTATGTCATTCATGGCGTCTCTGGCGCGTCCTTGAGGTCGTACTGCTGGAGGATGAAGCCGCAGTCCCTGAGCGGCTCCTTGCGGAAGAACGCGATGGGATTGGCGAAGCGGACGCCCAGCTGGTTGATGCCGTTGTTGCGGGTGAGCGGGACGCGCGAGCGGTCGCGGAACTGCTCGATCTCAGAGCAGTCCGGGTCGGAGCTCTTGGCCAGCACCACCTCGCAGATCTCCTCCTGGTGGTCCTGATCGATCTCCAACTTGTACCAGCCCCACTCGTCCGTCGTCGCCTCCGCCTTCAGCCGGATCTCCCCGCCGCCGTACGGCCGGCACTCCACCGCCACCGTCGCCCCTGCATGCACGCCACGCGATGGGCCCACCGTCAGTTGCAACTTACGTTCTTAGCAACGTTTGGAAGGAAGGAAGGGACGTACGTATGTATGTATGTACGTACCGGCGACGCTGGTGGAGACGTTGGTCTCGAAGCCGGCGCGGCAGGGGTCGCAGTAGACGCGGCCGGTGACGACGAAGCCCGGGCCCTTGTCGGCGGACGCGACGCCGGCGAGGGCAGCGACTACCAGCAGGGAGACCACGAGCGGCGTGGCGACGGACATGGGCTGCATCATGGTCGTCTGGCTAGCTCTCCGTCGACGGGGTAATCCAAAGGGAAGGGGCGCGATGCCGCGATGGTGCGTGCGAGTGTGTGGGAGTGGTGAACCGGGAGGGAATTTATGGTCGCGCCGTGCGAGAGGGCGAGGGTGTTGGGAGCATAGTTTTAAATCTCCGGCTATAGCTGCCGCTATAGCCCGCTATAGCTGTTTTAGACAGATGAAGCTATTTGAGTCCATGTATAATTTAGCCGCTATAGCCTGCTATAGCCTTATTTAGCTCCGCTATTAGCTGTTTGAGAAGTAGCCGGAGATTTAAAACACTGGTTGGAGGCGTAGCACGTTTTCAGGCGCGGGGAGAGCTCGACCGCGCGTGCCCATGCATGGACGGATGCACGGTCCGTTGTTCTTGACCGTGCTCGTTTTCAGGGGGAGGAAGAATAGCTAGCGCATGCGGCATGCAGTTTGGGTGAGCAATGGCGCCGCTCGCTCGTTTGTACGAACGGTCGGATCTGTCGGTGTCCGCACGTCGGACGATCCGGAATGTTGGGATGACTCAATATAAGGTAATAATCCTCGCCTATGTTTTGCGCGGTCAAGAGTATCAAATATTGCTCTCATCGCACTAGACCGGATCTTGCTCTAGTCTTCTCCTCGAACAGGACTACAGGAGAACTAGGCAACTAGCTGCAACTGTTTTCCGTCATATCTATCTGAAAGAATGTAATTAAGCTGCAGGTGCATGCGTGCGACGAGGAGAATGTCCATTGATTATCTAGGGGGAGATTGGATCATATACCCTCTTTTTAGTTGAGAAATTAAGGATTTATCCTCCACATCTCAATAATACGTGGGGTCATCATAAGTCACTGACACGTGGGCCAGGAGGGTAAATCCTCAATTTCCATCTAAATGGAGGGTATATGATCAATTTTTTTATTAATAGAATCAGTTTCCCTGATAATTGTATATGATCGACATATATACATCATGTGTTCAAATTATCCGTTTTGGTAGTATAGTTGCTACAAATTAATAATAGTTAATTTGCAGATAATTTTTGGGAGCAAGTCGTCTCTGTTCAGTAAATATTATGTTCATGTAAGTCGCCCGTTAAGTAAATGTCCAGGTTAATTCTGATCATCAGTGTATGACCACCGTTTAGGTGCAAAAGCAGCCACTGACTGCTCTCCGCAAGTCCCAACCACTATCACAGAAAGGATCATCACAGATGATTTACAATCATCAGCACAGACAATTATTTTCTATTTTTCGGCTAGCTTCAAGAAATACTAGCCATGTCTTCTGAAAACAAGTAAACATATCACAAATACAACACATGATAATCATTATATGTCTCACAAATGAATTAAACAACTGAATAATGTACAATTGAATGAATTGTTTGATTAAAGCACAATTGAGTGATTACGACTGTATCAAATGTTTGAACATCTAATCATCATCGCCGCTGGGGTTAAACTCTCCATTTGGTTGAATGACCTCTGCCATCAAGAATTCGGAAAGCTTTCCTCGAAATTCGGCGAGTTTGTCATGATCGAATGCACTTTCGTCGAATTCCATGTGCTATCCATTACTACAAAAAAAAGGCTTATATTAGACGCCTCATTATAGACGGTTCACCAAAACCGTCAGTGTTAAATGCAACACAGACGATTTAGGTTTAGAGACTATCTGTATTGCTGTCAGCGGTAAAAACCGTCTGTGATATTGCTAAATATCACAGATGGTTTTTTATTTAAACTGTCGGTGATACCTCACAGAAAGTTTGTACTACAAACTGTTTGTGATAATGAAGTTATCACAAACAGTTTGTATTAAAAACTATCTGTGATATGTTTTCCACCTCGCAATCCGCTAAAATTTCATAATTTCCCGCCTGAGTCCAAGTAGGATTTCGCTTCAAGACACCTTTAGTAAAACGGGTATAATTTTTACATACATTATCCGTTTTCGACGTTCTTGTACTAGTTGAAAAGCTACCAACAAGCCTGATCCCAAAAAAATGACTGGCTTGTGCTGGTCGCCCTCTAAGATCCTCAAAGTTTTTTGTTTATGTTTTTGCCAAAAATTTTTATCTTCTGTTCTGAATTTGGGGTTCGCCTCAACTGCAAAGTTGTAGATTTCATCTGAACTTTTCAAATGAGCATATATAAGCCATATAGAACTTTACTATTTTATCTTTTGAAACTAACTGTTTATATTGCACCGATATATATATATATATATATGTGTGTGTGTGTGTGTGTGTGTGTGTAGTCTTTGTGTTTTAATTCACAGATGATTGGTATATAGAACCGTCTAACCGTCTGTGATACTGATCGTTGGGCTCGTCGATCCTCCCCAACCAATCTCAGCCAATAGAAACCCACCAACCCCATCCCATGGATCATAGCTCCACCTCTCTGTCCCCACACCCATTCTACCAAAAAATTTTCCACTCCCTGCTCTCTCTCTCTCTTCTACTACTCACCCAAACCCATCCCTACCTACCATTGCTCAAAATCTCTTTAGCCTTCTCCTCACCGTCCTTCTCCTCGAGATCGACAAAGTAGATGGCAAGGCACCGCAAAAGCAGATGGCTACCAAGATAGTGCTCATGTTGGCACTGGCGATGGCGGCCGTCAAGGACATCCAGCTGGCGTGCTGCATCAGGGGCGAGAGGGCCTAGGCATAGAGACCTTGTCGACGCAGTTGACCTTCTACTATCTGCTAGGACCTCTACTTCTTTTATATTCTTGCCATGTTTAATAGTTGGGTTCATAGGATTAGAAGATGTGTTCTTGTAATGTTCTTGTTGTATTAGATGGGTAACCTGCTCTTTATCTTGTCACGTTGTAATGGTGGATTCTAATCTTAATGAAAATAAAATGTGCTACTATGTTTGTGTAGGACCGAAATGGCGACAGAGGGGGGGTGAATGTCGATCTCTAAAAATCGCCCTCAACAAATATCTTCTTCTCCAATAGCTATGGGAGCTATGAAGGTAGAAGATATGCACTACTGGAAGTCAAGGCAACAAGGAAAAACCAGATCCAGAAAGAAGCACCCAAGAAAAATAAATTCAGAGCAAGTCTGACTGCAAGCGGTAGTACCGCTGAGACAAGCGGTAGTACCTTTGAGCGGTAGTACCTCTCGAGGAGCGGTAGTACCTCTCGAGGAGCGGCAGTACCGCACGAAGATCGGACTTGTCCGAACGTTTCTTCGCTGCCGATCAGACTGGTCCGAACAAAACCGGTAGTACCGCTAGGATGAGCGGTAGTACCTCTGAGCGGTAGTACCTCTCGAGGAGCGGTAGTACCTCTCGAGAAAATCAGCAAACAAGATTTTCAGGCTGGAACTTTGAGACTTCGGATTTTTGGCTAAAAAGAAGGTTTGCTCTCAAACTTTTCGATCCAAGACCTTACTACAACATACTAAATAGTAAGGGGACCTTGGGAAACAAGAGAATCAAACCAAGAAGCAAGAATTTCAGATTATGGGTAAAAATCTGAATTTTTGCACAACCCGAGCCAAAAATCAAATTGCTTCCAAACCTTTAATCCTATGGCTAAGAGACTTTGCAGATATGTTAGCAATAGCCATAGGACTCTCCATGCCAAATCTCAGCCCATCTTGCAAAGGGAAACAAGAAATGCTCAAAAACCCTAGAAGAGCTAAAGAAGAACAGAGCAACCCAAAATGCCAAATATGAGATTAAAAGAGGTTTGCTCTTGGGAAACTTGATCAAATGATCTTGAGGCACTATCCCATCAAAGAGCAACCCATTTTGGGCCTTCCCAGCAAGTAAGAACTCAAAAAACGAAAATCAAGAAATCATGCAAATGAAGAACGAAGAACAGACAGAGCACGGGAAGCAAACTTCAGATTTCATTCAACTATTCAGGGATTACAACTGAGCTACGTCCCCATACCCCGAATGATACAAGAGGAATGATTACAAGACTCTCAACTCATCCTCTCTCTCTCCCTAAACCAAGAACACACCCATACATGCTTGGGAAGGATGAACTCACATAGAAACCATCAATGGAGTACAGAGGGAGCACACTATGCCTCTCCACCCACTCTCACCAACTAAAGCCTAAAGCCAAAACAACCTCTAAAGCCTATTTTGACTAAAGGAAACCCTAAAATCCATTCAAGTGCTCAAGTGGGCATGCAGCCCCTCCTCTCCTTTTATAGCGCTTGGCTAATGGGTCTCCGCCCCGTTACGCCCGCTACGTCCGACGGAGCCCGCTCCCGCTCGTGCAGCCTTGCGAATTTCCCGATTCGCCCCTCCTGCACCTTCCGGGAAGCTTCCGCGCTCCTTGCCTCGCACGCCTCGCAACCACCTCGAGTCCACGTCGTCTTCGACACATCCCGACCGTTCTGACCTCAGCGCCATCTGCGCCTAGTCCGGTCCACTGTGTCTCGCCACGACTCCAACTCGACATCCTGCAGTCACACAGACAAGAAAACACATCAAATAGCACCGCTCGACACATGAAAGCGTAAATACCATCACACTTACCACAGACGAAGTCCAAACCTGTCGAAACATTAGAATATACATCCTAAGCCCAAATAACCAAGTTTGACCAAAGTCCGACCGAGCCCGATTGCGCCACGCAACGGCTCGACTCCGAACCACTCAAACCAAACTCGACTATCCTAAACCTTTTGTCAATTACTCATCATTCACATGGAGTCACGACCACCTGGTCTCTCAGTTTGCTTGTTTTCAAAGGGCATACCTGACATTTTCTAAGGCTAGTCAATAAACAGAAAAAATTCTAGGTATAACTATCATAGACGGTTTTGTGGTATAAACCGTCTATGAAGAACTATCACAGACGACTCGAACCAAAAACTATCTGTGATATTCGCACATCACAGATGGTTGTATCTACCAACTGTTTGTGATGGGAAAGTATCACAGACGGCTCTATATACCAACTATCTGTGATACTCGTCCATCACAGACAATTGGTAGCTAGGATCGTATATGATGTGCGAGTATCACAGACAGTTTTTGGTTCAAGCCGTCTGTGATAGTGTTTTTCACAGACGGCTCTAGTTACAAACCTTCTGTATTGTATTTATCATAGACAGCTCGTAAACCGTCTGTGATAACCTCCAATTATCACTGACCCTTAAATTATGACGGTTCAAAAAACCATCTGTGATGACTCTTTTTGTAGTAGTAATCGCTAGGAGTGTTAAAGTCATTAACATATATATATATATATATATATATATATATATATATATATATATATATATATATATATATATATATATATATATTGATAATCACAAAATAATTATTGGTAGATTGAGAAACCTCTGGATCATTTGTCTTAGTAGCTATGATTTCTTACATATGGCGGCAAATGTAGAATCCACATACGTTACATATGGCTGCTGGTGGCACTATAAAAATAGAATTATATACATATGTATTATCAGTTCTAGAGGCATTGTTACGAAATGTGATATAAGATTGTTATGTTGTAGCGGGTACCGAAAATCGTGTCTTGTGTCGTAGTGTGGCGCTGGATTCCTTGTGTCTCCCTCCCTAGGCAATATAAGCGCTAAATGACCTATGTAATTCTAAAAAGTTAGCCTTGGCTATTGCAAATGAAGGGAAGATTACAATAGAGTTATGTATGGAGAAAATGAGTTTATCTGTCAATTGCTTGTTGCACAAGGGTGAAGTCGTGGTTGCTCCTAAGGGAATCAAAATATATTACCTTGCTTTACTTTGGTATAATCATAATCAGAATTTAGTGAGACCTAGTTATGTATGTTGTCATATTGATTAATCCTAAGTTCATATTGCATATAAAGTACAAATGAAACTTGTATGGCAACTTAGCACTTACCCCTAGTTGAATGGTACTAGGATGTAGCCCTTGCCACTCTGAGCAAGCAATCACGTTATTTTGTAATTTTCGATGAAGGATGCATTTTCCTTGATGGATTGCTTAGTTACCAAGTGTACGTCGAGGAAACTTACCGGTTATCACCATCGTTGGACTTATTGGATCATGGATCCATACACAAGCAATGAGTTATGATATTTATCGATATTACATGAATGTAGAACTTGGTCGTACAGTAAACTTACAGTGCCAGCATCATAGAAGTGAGGCATCGAGTTCGTCGAGGTTGAATAGTAAGAATAAGTCTTCGAAGGTCACAACGAAGTAGCTCGAGTCACAGAGAAAATGTGCATCCGTGTATCTCACAGTGAATCCACTTTACTAGTATGGCTTCCTGTTAGACCTCTACATGTACCTGTTAAACCCCGAAGCAACAACTCCAAAATCCTCTATGTTAATCACACTAGTCCAAGAAAAACTAGTGCATACAAGGTTAATAGGGATATATATCATGCTTAACGATAAACTTTATTGTAAAACAAAATGTATGTGCCTTATGGACAAGTTTACAATAATGAGGCTCAAAGCCAAACAAAAGTAAATTAGCAGAAGATAAAAAATATAGGAGTAGCCCTTCCTGTCTGCCCACATATATACGAAATGACTGTAAGATATGGCCTATTCATCGCATTCCTCACCGTAGTCGATGAAGTCATCCACTGGCAATAGATTTAAGCAAGGTGAGCACATAAAGCACTCCATAAGTTACATTAGGAGTTTTAACAGAACTGATGCATGCATGGATATCATCAAAGGAAGGCATAATATGGTTATTTGTGTGAATAACAGTATGGAAGTAAATACTATAAAGTAAGTGCAAAATCCGAGTGTAATATAACATATAGAAACAACATTTAAGTAAATAATATCATTAGTGTAGACAACAACCTAACACTAACCTACTCACGGGTATCATACCCGGCCCATTTTTCCAACAGATTTCATATTTTTCCACACATCATATTTTGTCAAACCAAAGTCTAATATATGAAAAACCATACTCAGCATGTCCTTAACCGTGGACATGGCTATCCAAGATAGTTTGTTAGTATATAGATGATGAGACCACACAAAAATAATTTATTATTTTCATAGAGCTATGCGCTTGTTCTTCCTAGAGTTTGGCATATGACTACAACCTAAAGGGGAATCGGGCGTTCTTCCCCGTCGTTCGTGTGATTCTTTCTGATTTACAGGAGCGACCACACGTTTACTGGTTGGTCGAGTAGATGGGATCACAAGCGTGTGGTTGGAAGAATTCTTTTGTCGCAGGCTGCTGTTCTAATAGTGGTTGGCGTCATCGATTCGTCGGGTTGCACGGATCCAAGTTATCATCAACGATCCTACGTCGTGAAGATTGGGAAATCCCCCGCATCATCTTGGTATTAGAGCGCAGTTGACACGGTAGGATCAATTTACCCGTAGTTAGATTTATTTTTTTCCTATACACAAAAATCCAAAAAAAATCTAAACCCTAGTTTTTGCATCTGTTATTTTTCTCGTGAGTTTTGTTAAGTTTTCGTCCATTAGAATTTTGTTTAGGTGCTGATCGTCGTGTTCCTTTGCATCGCTTGATCATTGTGTTATTTCCTTTGTTTCACTTGAATAGCAAAAAAAAATCTCGATCGCTACAGCAACAGTGTCGTGAACAGTACTGCTGCAGTGCCGTGAACAGTACCTGCTACAGTACCATGAACAAAAAATTTACGCTGCGTCATTTTTGTTAAATATATCCATAATTTTCCGTTCATCTTTAAGACTAGTCTTTGATAATTGCATTAAGGGTTGTTCTTGGTATTAATTTACACTTGCTAAAATTTTATTTCTTTTGTGCAAGAGAAAGCTAAATCTTAGTACCAACTACAAGGAAAAAAAAGAAAGAAAGAAAAAGAAGAAGAACATTGGCAAAAAAAAAAGTGAGCGTTGGCCAAATAGGGGTTAGCTAATTCTTAGTCATAATTTCAGCTTGTGTATTTAATTTCTTTGAGCAATCTTCTACCCTTACATTTATATTATTGCAATTGGCTAACGTCTCTCCTAGTACTTGGTGCAAAACGAGATATCTAATTCTCAATTTCAGATCGCTTCTATTTAGCTCATTCCTTTGTTGCATCGAGTCGCATTGATCTTTGCTTGTACGTTCACACACTTCACTTAAACCTTTTGGATCAGCACTTAGGCAAAGTATTCTAACTTGGATTATTACTTAACAACATCAAAAATTTCAGATTGCATAGGTTGTTATTTTCCCTCCAAGCTCCACATATAAGCCATTGTTATAACAGTACTTATGCAATTGAATTCACTTAATCTATCACCTTGTGTTATCTACCGTCACCAAAGTGTATGCAGCTCTTCAATTCCATCAAGGACACATAAGAACTTCGGTTGGTAAAAGAACTTCAATTCCAAAATAAAACTTTCCACAACCACATACATAACTTTTCTTGTTGTTTGCACTAACCATGACAGGAAAAAAAAGAGAATAAGCATATGTGACCCAGGCGGACCTTGAAAAGCTCACGAATGATTTCAACACTTAGTTGAATGACAACATGAGCGTCTTGAGGAAGGAGACACTAGAGGAGCTTCGAAGAGAACAGGGCCCAATTGGCGTCCATGAAGGAGCTGCTGAGCTTAACGAGACCGATGAGAAGAGGCATGCACGATTCGCTAGAGAAGCCAATGCAATTCGACCACCCTTTCCCGGGCACGGGGAAGGTATCTTCGGCGCTGACCATGGCCAAGGGAGAGGCCGTGGCCATGGGCGCGGTGGTGCCGTCCACAATGAGGACTTCGATGACGACTTTTGGCTACACCGCAACTACAACTACCAACACCATGGTCATCGTCATGATGACCCGCGCGTGGAGGAAAAATTTGGGAAACTCAAATTCACTATTCCCAAATTTGAATGTGCTTCCAATCCAGATGTCTACCTCACATGGGAGCTCAAGGTAGATAAAATCTTTCGGATACACAATTATTCGGAGGAGAAGAAGCTACACATGGCATCACTTGAGTTTGATGGGTATACATTGATTTGATAGCAGCAAGTGTTGAACCAAAGAGAAGAGAATGGAGAACCTCCAATTGCATCATGGGCTGAAATGAAGCAAGAGCTGAGAGCACGTTTTGTTCCAAACACTTATAAGCGTGATCTTTTTGATAAACTACAGAATTTGAGACAGGGAGGTCGCTCGGTGGAGGAACACTACAAGAATATGGAGCAAGCTATGATTAGGGCACATGTGCACGAAGATGAAGAGCAAACACTTGTGCGTTTTCTGTTTGGTCTAAACGAAAACATTAAACACATTGTGCAATATCAGCCCTACAATACTGTTGTTGATTTGGTGTATCAAGCGACCAAGGCAGAGAAGCAGCGATTCAACTTGTTTCAAACACAAGCCAAGGTAAACAACAAGGTAATCAAACTTATTATTGATGGTGGTAGTTGTCATAACTTGGCTAGTGTTGAATTATGTCAAAAGCTTGGTTTAAAGATGCTGAAACATCCACATCCATATCATGTGCAATGGTTTAGCGAATGTGGAGATATGAAAGTTCAATTTGTGGTGTATGTTACTTTCAAGATTGATGATTATAAGGACACCGTTGAGTGTAATGTGATGCCTATGACAGTGTGTCACTTACTGTTGGGGAGGCCATGGCAATATGATAGAAGTGTGCAATATAATGACCGTTCCAATAGATATGCATTTAAGTGGAAGGGAAAGACAAAGGAGCTTAATCCAATGGCTCCTAGTCAAATACAAGCTGAATTTCAGCAAAGGAAGCTTGCTGAAGATGAGGGTAAAAAGAAAAAAAGAGAGACTTCCACACATCGGTGAGTGAGAGCCACAAGCCAAATATGAGAGGAAAAAGTAAGAGTGAGGGAGGGATGGTTATGTTAACTACAAAATCAGATTTGAGAGATGTGAGCAATGACCCATCAAAAATGCACTTTGTGCTTGTGTACAAACGTGCAACTATTTTGCTTTCAACTAATGAATTTACCTCTCTTCCTAGTGGTATTTCCTCTCTTTTGCAGGCATTTGAGGACATGTTTCCGGAGGAGATACCAGCGGGACTTCCACCATTGCGCGGAATAGAGCATCAAATTGATCTAGTTCCCGGCGTGTCACTTCCAAACCGTCCACCATATCGCACCAATCCAGAGAAAACCAAAGAAATTCAGCGCCAAGTGCAAGAGCTACTTGAGAAAGGGTATGTACGCGAAAGCCTTACTCCTTAAGCTGTCCCTGTAATTTTTGTTCCTAAGAAGATGGTACATGGAGAATGTGTGTCGATTGTCGTGCCATTAACAACAACACTGTTAGATATCGTCATCCTATTCCTAGGTTAGATGATATGCTAGATGAACTTAGTGGTGCTGTTCTATTCACTAAAATTGATTTGAAAAGTAGATACCATCAAATTAGGATGAAGCTTGGTGATAAATGGAAGACTACTTTTAAAAAAATTGGATTGTATGAGTGGTTAGTAATGCCTTCTGGTTTAACTAATGCACCTAGTACATTTATGCGATTGATGAATCATATTTTAAGAGCATTCATTAGCAAATTTGTTGTGGTATACTTTGATGATATATTGATCTATAGCAAAACGATGGATGAACACATTGATCATATTAGACAGGTGTTAGAAGTGCTTAGAAGTAAGAAATTATATGCCAATTTGGACAAATGCACTTTTTGTACCGATAAAGTTGTGTTCTTAGACTATATTGTTTCTGGACAAGGCATTGAGGAAGATGAATCTAAAACTGAAGCAATTAAGAATTGGCCTACACCTATGAATGTTACTCAAGTCAAAAGCTTTCATGGTCTTGTTAGCTTTTATCGTCGTTTTGTTAAAAATTTTAGCACCATTGCTACCCTATTAAATGAGTTAACTAAAAAGGGTATTATGTTTGAATGGAGTATATCACAGGAAAACGCTTTTCAAGAACTAAAGAAACGATTAATTGAAGCACCATTGCTCGCTTTGCCTGATTTCACTGAGACTTTTGAAATTGAATGTGATACTAGTGGAATAGGTATTGGTGGTGTTTAAATGCAAGAAGAAAAACCGGTAGCATACTTTAGTGAGAAACTAGGAAGTGCTCAATTGAACTATCCTATGTATGATAAAGAATTGTATGCTTTGATGCGTGTGCTTGAAACATGGCAGCATTATCTTTGGCCTAAAGAATTTGTTATTCATTCTGATCATAAAGCTTTGAAATATTTGAAGAGCCAAGCAAAACTGAATTGTAGACATGCCAAGTGGGTAGAATTCATTGAAACTTTTCCATACATTGTTAAGTACAAGAAGGGAAAAGAGAATGTGGTAGCTGATGTTTTATCTAGGAAGAATGTGCTTTTAACTAAATTGGAAGTAAAGGTACTTGGATTGGAGAGCTTGAAAGATTTATATGCTTCCTACCGTGAATTTTCAGAACCATATTCTAAATTCAAAGATGGGAAAGGATGGGACAAGTTACTTGTTCATGATGGGTTCTTATTTCGTGCTAACAAATTGTGTGTTTCAGATTGGTCCGTGCATTTGCTTTTATTACAGGAATCTCATACAGGTGGATTGATGGGACACTTGGGAGAGAAAAGACCTTCATAATATTGAGCGATCACTTTTATTGGCCTAAGATGAGGCATGATGTCGAAAGATTTGTACAGCGACGTGTGACATGCCACAAAGCAAAGTCTAAACTTAATTCACATGGTTTATATATTCAACTTTCTGTTCCTGGTGCACCTTGGTAGGATGTTAGTATGGACTTTGTTTTAGGATTGCCTAGGACTAAGAGGGGGAGGGATTCAGTTTTTGTTGTTGTGGATAGATTCTCTAAAATGGCACATTTTATTCCCTGTCACAAAAAAGACGATGCGTCGCATGTAGCTGACTTGTTTTTCAGGGAAATTCTGAGATTGCATGGCATGCCAAAGACAATTGTTTCAGATCGCGATGTCAAATTCATGAGTTTTTTTGGAAGATTTTGTGGGCCAAGCTTGGGACAAAGTTGTTATTCTCAACAACTTGTCACCCACAAATGGATAGACAAACGGAGGTGGTGAATAGAACACTTTCAATGATGCTACGAACGATGATCAAGAAGAATATCAAAGAGTGGAAAGATTGCTTACCGCGTGTGGAGGTTGCGTACAATAGGGCGGTACATTCTACTACTAAATTGTGTCCGTTCGAGGTGGTGTATGGTTTTAAACCAATCACGCCACTAGATTTGCTGCCACTTCCTCTACATGAATGAGTGAATATGAAGGCATCCAAATGTGTTGAATATGTGAAGAAGATTCATGTCAAGACTAAAGAAGAAATTGAAAAGAAGGCACGTTACTATGCTAAGAAGGCGAACAAGTCAAGAGGAAGGTGTTATTTGAACCAGGTGATTTGGTTTAGGTGTATCTACGCAAAGAACGCTTTCTGGACAAGCACAAATCCAAGTTAATGCCTCGGGGAGATGGCCCATTCAAAGTATTTGAGAAGATCAATGACAATGCATATAAAATTGAGCTTCAAGGTGATGATTATGCTGTGAGTTCTACATTCAATGTTGCTGATTTGTCACCGTTCTTTGGACCGGAAGAATCAGAGTCGAGGACGACTCCTTCCCAAGAGGGGGAGAATGATGAGACCACACAAAAAATTAATCTATTATTTTTAGAGAGTTATGCGCTTGTTCTTCCTAGAGTTTGGCATATGACTGCAACCTAGAGGGGAATCGAGTGTTCTTCCCTGTTGTTCTTGTGATTTCTTGTGATTTGTAGGAGCGACGTCACGTCTACTGGGTGGTCGAGTAGATGGGATCACGAGTGTGTGGTTGGGCGAATTCTTTTGTCGCAGGTTGCTGTTCTAACAGTGATTGGCGTCATCGATTCGTCAGGTTGCACGGATCCAAGATATCATCAACGATCCTACGTCGTGAAGATCGGGCAATCCCCACATCAACAGAGGTGTACAACTGTACCCATAAGACATATCCTCTCGTTTTGCTACGCAATTAACACACTGTCTTAGGTGTGCGGCGGAGAGTTCATGATAAGGTCTTTACAATGTTCCATTGTTAACTTGATCACACAGCCACTGAGGTTTTACCACAACATGAATCCACATGTTGGAGCCCCCTCTTGTGCCATGTGAGATTTCTCACCGCCTACGCCACGCTCACATTTAGCCTATAGCTAAATCAAGTTGGAACTTCATAAATTACCTAACCAGGTCTATCCCATACCAGAGTAGCTCATAGACCAGTCCTTAACCTGACTTAGGCTCAAACCACATACCCCTTGTGTCTAACAATCAATATTGTGTCACCAAACAACAATGCATGCTAGCATCCACCCTCTAACCAATGCCTATGTCTAAAACAGGTTTTTATAATATTATTTTACCAAAATTTCATAGACCTTCTTGACTCACTGAAGTCAAGAATAGATTTTAGAAACCATCTTTATGAACAAATATTCCCACCTAAAAATCATTCTAAGCATGACTAAGCAATTTTATAACATCTCTAGTTAATACTAATGTACTAACTAGATTTTATCTAGGGTGACAAGGCACGTTTGTGTTCAATGCCAAGTTTGGCCATATACAAAGGACATGAGTATAACTAGAATTTAAATCAAATTTAAACTAAGTTTGAATAAAAGTACACATGCATAATAATTCAAAAATAACATAAATAATTCAAATTACTGGGAGCAACATATTCAAAAGTGTAACTTGCCTTGCTCAAAGTCTTGATATCGTGAATCATTAAAGTGGTACTCTCTGAAATCGTCGTAGTCTACACGTGAAGAACCAAAGCAAACAGATTCAAACAAAATTCAATTAAAAATTCAAAATTTTCAAAAAGAGTCCCTAAATGGATAATTTAGGATTTTAAAAGAATTTAGAAATTTGAACGGGTCCAAACGATCTAGAATGAAGGAATACGAGCTTCTGGAAGTTTAAAACTAAAGAAAAACAAAAAGGGAATTTTTTGGAATTAATTTTGTACTGAATAATGCCTTTAAGATGAGGAGGAACGTAGCCCAACATGCAGAATGATGAGGAGGAAGAGACAACAGCTATGACTTACTCCATAGAAACTGACACACTAGAGTGTGTGATTTGCTTCATGACCTTTGAATGTCTCGTTGTCATATATTATTGCTACAAGGTCTCTTTGGAACACACTAATATATCATTCTAAATAAATCTTGTAGCAATAACACGGCCCTCTCTTAAGGTTGTCACTAAGAACTCCAACTCACTTAGGAACAATAGCTCCAACAATTTATCTCTAAATTCATTCTCTAGCTATTTCATCTCTCGGCTGAACATTAAATCATCGTACACTTGGGCTTGAAAAGGCATGAAGAGCTTCATGCCTTTTGAAGCTCAAGTGTATAGTATTGTAATGTTCCTCTTGTACAATTACTACTCTGACTTACAGTGTTTTATGCCTTTTTCTACTTGAACCAGCAGCCCACCTAGAGAAGTAAGAAGAAAAGAGTCGGAGGAGAGGAGATAAGAATGTAGTGGAAGCCGAAGGAGAACGTGGACCACCGGGGACCCAAAAGGCCGACCGTGATGACCACATGAAGGTGACATATTCGGCAATGACAAGGGACCACCATCCACGTCTTCATCCATGTGAGGACCACATCGAGACCAGCCCCAACAAACTTACCACTTCCAACCCCACGCAAGTAGGCCCCTCTTCGCTCCCACATCCATTTCTCCCTTTCCTTTTTAGGTTCCACATCAAAAAGACACTACCAGATATGCACAGATGTAACACATATGAGGTCAAAAGTGGGGATCCATACCTTTGGGAGGAGAGGTGATGAGGAGAGAACTCATGAACACATTGAACTTCGGTTTCAACACACATTAACATATATAGATAGATCTATCACACATGAGGTAAAGAACTGGGATTTGGGATCCATAACTTTGGCTGGAGAGGTGATAGGGAGGAGAGGTGGAGTTGGGAGGCGAGGCAGAGTCAGGAGGAATGGCAGTCGATCTAGGTGGGGCGACGGGGGTGACGACGAATCCAGCAAGGGTGACGGTGAATCCAGCAAGGGTGATGATGGATCCAGCTGGACGCCAAGGCAAATCCGGCTGGGGTGGTGATGGATTCGACTGGGGCGATGGCGAGGTTGTTAATCTGGCTGGGGTGATGGTTTGGTTGTTGATCCAGCTGGGGGTGATGGCAAGGTTGTCGATCCGGCTGGAGCGACAACGGAAAGTTGGATTCGGCTAGGCGTCATGAGGTGAGGAGGCAAAAGAATGTGGCCGAGTGAGTGAGTGAGGGCGCAAACCCTAACGGGGTACTACTTATAGGAGGAACTATCAAAGACGATTCTATTATGGAATCGTCTATGATGTGGTAGCATATCTCAATTATGGAATCGTCTATGAGGTGGTAGCACATCATAAATGTCCCTTTTTAAGCACAACATCGATATCTTTCAACATATCATAGATCTCTTTTCCGCTAAAAGGCCTTGGTGCTAAGTCATCCTCTTTTTTTGTCAAATTATTTCTTCATCTTATAGTATAGGTGACAACTTCGAAGGAATCTACAGTGACACATGTGCACAGTTTTGCACGAGTTGTTCAACCACACACTCTCGGTATAATCTAAGCAGTGTAGATAGACTTTGGTTCCTTTCGTACTCAACCTCAATAGGTTACCAAGGGTAGAAAAATCATTGATGGTGCAGAACAAACATGGCACATAAAGTGAAGTTCTCTCGTTTGTCCGCATTCCATACCTGTACCCTTTCATTCCATAGTGTCACAAGATCTTCCATCAATGGTGCTAGGTACACATCAATATCATTCCCAGGTTGCTTCGGCCCTTGAATAAGTGGTGACATCAAAATGTACTTTCACTTCATACACAGCCGAGGAGCAAGGTTGTACATGCATACATTCACGGGCCAGGTGCTATGTTGGCTGCTCATGTTATCGAAAGGATTCATTCCATCTATAATCAGTCCCAAACCTTATATTTCTCAGTTTTACATCGAAGTCTACAAACATCCTATCGATGTTCCTCCATTGGGCAGAATCAGCAGCGTGTCTTATCACTACAAGAGATGTGTCATTTTGTGACATATATGGCATGACAAAGGGTCTAAATGTCACTAAATCATCTAGTTTATGATGTTTTTGTAGAGGTAATTTGGCTTAGTGACAAAAATAATATGAATGTCACAAAAAATGTCATGATGCAAGTCTAAATCAATATAGTGACAATATTTGTTGTGTCATTAGGGCTACTTTGCGAACGTCATAAATTAATGACAAAACTGGTGTCAGAAATTATTATATATCCATGTAGTGACAATATTTGTTGTGTCATAGGGGCTACTTTGCGAATGTCATAAATTAATGACAAAACTGGTGCGTCACAAATTATTATATTAAATTGTTTAAACCATCATTTTCCTTGTTGGCATACGGCCCACCTGTCAAGATAGGTCCCACCGCCACGTGGCCCAACCAACTGTTTTTTTAATGAGCTTGCTCAGGGCCCAACCAACTGGTTTTTTAATGGGCTTGCTCGGCCCAGGATAAGCGGACGGAATTATTTAAAAAAAGAAAAATAAAAGTTGGTGGAAGTGGCGCTCGAACTCATGACCCTGCAGTTTCAGAGAAACAGCCAAACCACCGAGTTACAAGCATGTTTGTGACCCATATGACCACTAAAGGACTTTATCGTAGATCTGTAGTTTCTTCCAGGTAAATGACCTATCTCCAAAACGCAAATGTTCGTGCTTGGGAACAGGCCGCCGCCACCAGGGGTCGCAGCTCTACAGGCAGGCAAGGCGAAAAAAAAGGCCAGCGCAGGGCGCGGCAGGGGAAGGCCGACGCGGCAGTGGGCTGGCAGGAGGCAGCCGTCGCGGCAGGGCGCGGCCGGGGGCGGCCGGCGCGGCTGGGGCGGCCGGCGCGCCTGTGCGTGGCCGGCGCGGCTGGGGCGGCCGGCGTGCCAGTGCGTGGCCGGCGCGCCTATGCGTGGCCGACGCGACTGGGGCGGCCAGCGCGCCTGTGCGTGGCCGACGCGACTGGGGCGGCCAGCGCGCCTGTGCGTGGCCGACGTGGCTAGGGCTGGGGCGGCCAGCGCGCCTGTGCGTGGCCGGCGCGGCTGGGGCGACCGGCGTGCCAGTGCGTGGCCGGCGCGGCTAGGGCGGCCGGTGCGCCAGGGCGTGGCAGACGCGGCGTGCGCTGTGCCTACTAGGCGCGGTCGGAAGGGCTGGCCTGCACGGCTGGCACGGCAAGCAGGACGTGTAGCCGCCGGTGAGGACGCGTCTTTTCAGCAACCAGTGCCCAGCAGGCATTCCAAGATCCCTCGAAGGTATGGATTTGTTTTGGTGCACCATTGTGTCGAATAAACTATGAAGTAATCTTACATGCTAGTTTTTAGAAGTAGCTTACTGATTTTGTACCAAATTCAAGTTGAATTTTTCATGACAATACCAACTCTTATCTTAGTTTATGTTACAGAGCTAGGAATATAGCAAAGCCTATTAGACAATAAGTGTTATTTGGATGAGCAATATTGTTGACGATATCTTTGACCCATTATTATAGATAAAGCAATGCCCAACTACTGTGTATTGCATGTCACATGTAAGATAACTTTGGTCAAGTATCATATGTAATATTTTTTTGAGCTAGTGTATCTCTTGATTTGGTGCAGATGGATAGATCTTGGATCAATAGTAGAATGTTCAGCAAGGAACACGTGGATGGGGTGAACGAGTTCATGACCTTTGTTTTGGAGAGATGTATTGGTACAGAAGAGGTGCTCTGTCCATGTCGTAGGTGTTTGAATGGGATTCGCCGACTTAAAGGACAGGTGGAGGATCACTTGTACATTTATGGGATGGCTAGCACTTACACTAGATGGATTCATCATGGAGAACCATTGGAGGTTGTATTACATGAACATCAAGAACCTCATGAACATCAACACAATCTGAATGAACATACTAGTCTTAATAAGGATTTTGGTATGTATGTGGATGACGAAAATGACGAGGATGATGGAATTCGTTGTATGGTAGAGGAGTTGTACACTGCTGAAGAGGAAGGTAAAGGGAAACAGTCTATGTTTGCAATTTTATTGGAAGAGATGAAGCAGGAGCTCTACCCTGGTGCACATTATACACAGTTTTCTTTTGTGGTGAAGTTACTTCATATCAAGTCTTTTTATCGGATTTCTAATGTTGCATTCACCGCAGTACTGAAGTTGTTGTCATCGGCTTTCCCGAATTGCTCTATTCCTGCATCATACCAAGAAGCAAAGAGACTTATTCATGCATTGGGCCTCGGATACAAATCAATACATGTTTGCCCGAATAATTGTGTTTTGTTTCGGAAGGAGTTAAAAGCAAGTGATCTTTGTCCAATTTGTGGTGCATCAAGATGGAAAGATAATGATGGAACAAAGAAGGTTCCTCAGAAGGTGTTGCGGCATTTTCCGTTGATTCCTAGGCTGAAGAGATTCTTTTCTTCCAAAAAAATGGCAGAGGAGGCACAGTGGCACAAGTTGAAGAGGGAACCAAAAGAGAATGAGCTCAGCCATCCAGCTGATGGCGAGGCATGGAAAGACTTCGACAAAAAATATGGGTGGTTTGCACAAGATGCAAGGAACATCAGACTTGGCCTTGCTACGGACGGTTTCAATCCATTTGGCAAAATGAGTTCCTCGTACAGCATGTGGCCAGTGTTTCTTATCCCTTACAACTTTGCTCCATGGGAATGTATGGAGCAATCCAACTTCATCATGGGTCTACTAATCCCTGGTAGAGAATGCCCAGGAAAGGATATTGATGTCTTCTTGGAGCCACTTGTTGAGGAGTTGCTAGAGCTTTGGAAAGGTGTTCGTACTTCGGATGCACTTAGTGGGAAGAAGTTTGACCTACATGCTGTAGTAATATGGTGCATTCATGATTATCCCGCTTTGAGCACATTATCAGGTAGAGTCACAAGAGGTTATTATGCTTGTGTGCATTGTGACAAAAATCCTTGCTCCAGAAGTATAAGGAATAAGATGTGTTATATTGGCCATCGGCGTTTCCTTGCTAGGGACCATCCGTGGAGGAGGAAGAAGGTGTTTGATGGTACTGTTGAAAACCGTGAGAAACCAAAGGAATTTACAATGGATGAGCTAATGGAGCAGCTAGAGAGGGCGAAGGATGTTAGACCTGGAAAACATCCAGAAAGCAGAAAGAGAAAGCGGAATGAAGGCCAAGTTTGGAAGCGAAGATCTTGTTTGTGGGATTTGCCATATTGGTCTAGTTTGAAGCTTCGGCATAATCTTGATGTGATGCACATTGAAAAAAAATATATGTGAGTACATCCTTGGTACATTTCTAGGCATATCTGGTAAGTCAAAGGACAATGTAAATTCTAGGCTTGATTTGGAGGACATGGGCATAAGGAAAAATTTGCACTTGATCCGTGATGGAAATTCATGTAGTATTCCTCATGCCCCTTACACAATGACTAAAACTCAAAAGGTTGCTTTCTGTGATTTTTTGAGGAGTGTAAAATTCCCAGATGGATACGCTTCAAACTTAGCAGCATGTGTCACTTCTGATGGATGCAACATCCAAGGATTAAAAACGCATGAATGTCATATTCTACTTCAAAGGATTTTACCTGTTGCTGTCCGAGGAATCATGCACAAGGACATATATGAAGTACTTGCTGAGTTAGGTAACTTTTTTCAGCAATTGTGTGCAAAAACTTTGAAGTTAGATGTGTTGCAAAGATTGAGAGATGAAATCCCAATCATTCTGTGCAAACTTGAAAAAATATTTCCTCCTTCTTTCTTTGATGTGATGCTGCACTTGGCTGTACATTTACCTGATGAGGCAATTCTTAGAGGTCCAGTACAGTATAGATGGATGTACCCTGTGGAAAGAAGGTTGTTTACATTGAAACGGTTTGTTAGGAACATGGCAAGACCTGAAGGGTCAATTGCAGAAGCATATGTCGCTGCTGAGTGCTTGACAATTTGCACAAGGTACTTTGGTGAAGATGTGGAGACACGGCACAATCGAGAGGGTAGGAATAGAGAGCGGGTTGATTTGAGAAAAGGTGACCTCTCTGTTTTCCAGCATGGAGTCGATGTACTTGGAGCACCGAGGATTACATATCTTGAACATGATTATGAAAAAATGATTTGGTTTGTACTAAACAATTGCCCAGAGGTGGAGCCATATATTGAGTATGTCAGCCCATTAACTCTTTTAGTTATTTTCATATAACCTAATTATTAGCACTAATGTCTGAATGAACTATCATTTTCAGGTTACACAAGAAACAATTGGAGGATGAAGGATGTCTTGATGTTGAAAAAATCAGTGAGAAGCAATTTTCATCCTGGTTTAAGAAGCACGTGAGTTTGATGTCAATTAAAATTTTTTTAGCCTGTTAAGATGTATTCGTTTTAGTCTTCATGCATTTTTTGTGTTCGTGCATATTGCCAGACTCCGTTACGTGGAGGGAGAAGACATAAACGATAACCTATTTGCATTGTCATGTGAGCCTGATTTGAGAGTTCGAGTTTTTTCAGCATGCCTTGTTAATGGTGTCCGGTACCACATTATGGACCGTGATAAAAATAGAAGAACACAGAATAGCGGAATTATGGTTGAGGGTACACATGAGAACCAAAATATTGATTTTTATGGTTGCTTGAAGGAGATAATCGAGCTGAGGTACAACTCAAATTTGAGTGATAGCCGGACAGTGGTTTTGTTTCGATGCGATTGGTTTGACACTCATGGAAGGAAGTGCAGAATGAAGGAAGATGGGTTCTTCAAAAGCATAAACCATGGTAGTTTCTGGTACAAGGATGATCCTTTTATTCTTGCATCACAGGCAACAAAAGTTTTTTACCTAGAAGACACCAAGTATCGTGAAAAATGGAGAGTTGTTCAAAAGTTTTCACATAGGCACTTGTGGAGTGTGGCTGAAAAAGAAAACGATGATATACCTAATGTCTCGGTACTGTCCTACCAAGATGATGATTGTGAAGGTGTTCAGGTTCAACTTAATGAAGGAAATCTAGGAAATGAACAGTCGATCAATGAACATTTTGTTAGTGTTGATGCTACTGTAGTTGATGACGTCCGTGGAGAAACAGAACAGGAAGTGCAACAAAATGAGTCGAGCGCCGATGAAGATGAAACCGGATGGCAATACGTGAGTGACAATGAATGTCCATCAATCCCTCAAGAAGACGATGATGATGAGAGTGATTATGAGTAGTCTTGGTCATTCTGGTACGCCAATCATGTTACATTTTTTTTATGGTCGTATCTTATTTTGCATTCTCATATGGGCTGCATCAATGTGTCATATGCTCTTATTCGTATGCACAGGTGGTACTCTTTTCGATATGCGGTGACATGAGATTGTCTTCTCTTCAAGATTGTGGTGAATTGATGAAGATGGTGACACAATACTAGCTAGAGCAGGGCCTGTCACTTGCTAGTAGTTGTTTCCTAGATCCTCTGTTCTTGCTATGCTTGGTGCTACAAACTTGCTGCCTTGTCACTTTTTTGTTTTCAGTGACTATGTTCTTGCTATTCTTGGTCTCTGAAAAGATGGTGCTTTATATTGTTTTTCTTGCATTCTAGCTACTGCATTTAAATATGAATCTCCTTGTGATATCTTGCCTGTGATGCCATGTCTGTTCCTGAATTCATTACTGAAAATTTCCTGTCAGGTTTGCACAAAATTAATTAGCTGACAGGAAACTGAAATTTCCTGTCAGGTTTGCCTGTGATAACTTAATTAGCTGACAGGAAAATGCCATGTCATTCTAGCCAACGAATTAATTCTGTCAGGTTTGGGTTACGGGACAGCAGTGTAAGTATCACTGATGATGTTTCTTGGTTCAGTCAGGCCTGGTTTGAGTGTACGAGCCACAATGCAATTCAGAGTTCATAGGATATCTGTGCTTGACAGACTGCAGTTAGGCAATGCCTAATTTTCATTGCTCACCTTGTGATAACTGATAAGTACATCTCCCAAAGACTTTTGCATGTTGAAACTGAGAACTCCATACATAAGACATCAGTTTCCATACATAAGGACCATAGACCTCATTACATTCCATAAGACATCAGGTTCCATACAATAGGACCATAGAAGGTTCAAGACCCATAAATAAGTAGCACAGAAGGTCCAGGACCCATAGACATGATAAGTACCATTCCATAGACATCAGGTTCCATACATATTAGCATATAAGATTCACGACACATATATAATAGATTAGCTATACACAGAATCTAGATAGCTGGCTGCTGGACATCATCACTTCTTCCGCGGCGCATGAACCTTGGATTCAGTCTCTAGACACCTCAGGACCATGTTTGTTTCAACATTCACAAGCTTTTGTGTTGTTGATTTCCTGAAGTTCTCATACTTATCGATCATGGAGGCTTCAAACTCCTGCTGCTTCTGCATCATGGAGGCTTCCAGGGAGGAGCATTTCTGTACCAAAGGATTACATTAGTACATCATACAGGCACGGTCACTAATTCAGATGCTCAGCTGCACATTTAAATGTCAGACAAATGCTCACCTTCTTGTTCGCCGAGGTAGACGCCTCCCCGTGGCCTCGCTTGACACCAATAGTAGCCGTGCTGCCCACCTGAAACATGAGTTGAACGAAATTATTCTCAGATGGAGCATTTGATGTGGGCTCTGGTTGTACTATGCAGCTAGCAACAATCAGTACATGAACAATGTCAGGTGAAGCTCAGCTCAAAACTCTGCAGCGCATTAGGCACATGTGGGTTTAATTATACATGTTAGGAAATCTGTCGACTATTGCATTGGCTGAATTAGTTCAAAAAACAGGAGGTTCAACTAAACTTTATGTCCCATGGCAGATTTGCCTCTGAGTTTATGGTGATACTACATGGATTGTGCTATTTCATAAATAGCACACTCTACTGCATGAATGTCTCTCAGACAATTGCCCTCTACCGCGCGAGGAAGCAGGAGCGAGGCGGGTGGGGCCGCGGGAGGTCGCCGGAGCGCGGCCCGTCTGCCCGGACGTGGAGGCCGAGGCGCGGCCCGTCCGGCCGCGCGAGGTCGCCGGGGCGCGGCCCGTCCGCCCGGACGAGGAGGCCAAGGCGCGGCCCCTCTGCCCGCGCGAGGAAGCAGGAGCGAGGCGGGTGGGGCCGCAGGAGGTCGCCGGAGCGCTGCCCATACGGCCGCCATCTCCGCAGGAGCCATGCCGCCGCCGCCGCTCGCAGGAGGGGAAGAGGAGGCGGGGAGGCGCTGGGGATTGGGGAGGTGATGGGAGGCGCTGGGGATTTGGGAAGGGAGACGATGGGTTTATGTGGAATATTTTTTTGGCGACTACAGGCGCATTCAAGTTGGAAAAATACCTGTTCCATATCGAACATACGCTCAAGGTCCAGTGGTAGATGTGCATGGCTCCGAACGTTGGGTCCTGGGTTCCAGTCATAAAGCCCAACCTTTTTTGGTATTTTCACGCTTTTTTGCAAATTAACCTGTACATTAGCCCATATCATGAATATTTTTTTTGCCAAAATAATTAGTACATCAGCCCATGCATTTCATGAATATATTTTCATGAAATATTTTTGTTGTGCACAGGTATTCGTACTCGCGATCGGATTTGTCAGTAACATCAGGTCCTCGTGCAACCATCTTGAGTCATCATCAGTGGACTTTGAGTTGTGCATACGTATCTGTGCACGCATCGGATGAGCATGGACCGTCAAATTCCTGATCCAACCATCCTGAGTTGTCATTTGATGGACTTAGAGTTAGGCACAGGGTTATCCGTACTAATCGCCATCGGATTTGTCAGTACCATCAGGTCATCATCCAAACATCTTGAGTCGTTAGCAGTGGACTTCAAGATGTGCACGGGTATCCATACACGCCATCAATGAGCCTGGACCGTCAAATCCTCAATCAACCATAACTCGTCATCTGTGGACTATGACGCGTGCACATTTATTTCTGGTACATTAGCCAATGAGTCCGGCGCCTGGCACGCTTTATCATTGGTGCCTCCGCCTTGTCCTCGTTCTCATTGTACTGCAGAAACACTTGTAGTGTACTGAGGGAAGGGATTGAGATTACGACATGGTTGCAAGCCGGCGCGGATTCTCTGACTTACAGGAGGTAAGTCTAACTTTCCCCCTGCCCGATGCCATCCATTCCCGATCGAACGGCCAAAAAGCCAAGACAAACAAAAAATGAGCGTCACAAATTTCCTCCCGACATGGCGGGGCCATGCCGCCAACAGCCCCCACTGCGAGTCGACCTTCCGAAGCCAGCGCGAGAAGAGGAGCTCCGGGGGAACGGCGCCGGCGAGGAGGTTGAAGTTGAGGACGAGCGTGTTGACGGCTGAACACGCGGCGAGCGCGGCGGGAATGGCGCGGCTGAACATGTCGGGACGAGCACGCGCCGGGAGGCCGACGGGAGGGAGGCGAGGAAGGAGAGCAGGACGGCCGTAGAGTCGGCACCGGCGGAGGCGTTCGGCGGCGGCGGCGTAATGGAGGTAACCAGCGGGAAGAGGACGAGGAGGAGGAGGAGCAAGAAGGGGACATGTGAGGGAGCTGTAGCTTTCTTGGCTTTTTGGCCGTTCTATCAGGAATGGATGGCATCGGGCAGGGGGAAAATTACCCATGACTTACCTCCTGTAAGTCAGAGAATCCGCGCCGGGTTGCAAGCACGCCTCCGAAACCTACTACGATGTGTACTGTCACCTAAACCAAACACACCCTACAATTCCAATTAATCAAGAGGAACCGTAGATGGCAAAAATATAATTCCAAACACACCCCTAGATATGTAATTTATGGGCCTAAAGGTTTTTTCCCTAAATTAATTGGCATAATATACATTTTTCATAAATTTATGGGGCTGAAGGGGTTTTTCCTAAATTAATTAATTAGCCTAATATGCGGGAACGGCCTTTGGGCGGCAAAAAAAATCATTTGGCACAGTGGCGCCAGGGATCCCGCGCACACCACAATTTTGGAGACAAAATGTCTTTTCTACGCGCACATATACTACAACAGTCTCATTTGTACCAAAGGGCAGTACAGTAAGATTAACCCCACGCTAACCTATTCAAGCCAAAGCACCCCCAAAAATTGCCGCAGTCCACAGCCGCCCTCCGCGATCTCCCTCGACCGCGCCCCTCGGCGCTCCTCCCCCGACGGAGGCTGCCGCGACGCTGCTCCCCCGAGGCCCCGATCGTGCCCTCCGCGCTCCGTCCTCGACCGCGCCCCTCCGGCTGCTCCCCCAACCGCGCCCCTCCGGCTGCTCCTCCGACCGCACCCTCCGCGCTCCGTCCTCGACCGCGACCTGTCCCCAGCTTCCTCGGCGCCCTAACTCGTGGAGATGGCTCCAGGTCGCAAGGTGGCCAACCGGCCCTCAAACAGGAGTCAACCACAGGATACCTCTCGTTCAACGCCCCCTCTATGCAATCCATATGGTGTGCAGCAGGATCTCTTGATTTGATTTCCTGTAATCTCCATGTCTCTTAGGGTTAGTGTATAACTGGTATGTTATGGAGGCACTAGTTGTGTAATCTGCATGTCTCTTATGGTTAGTGAATACCTGGTATGTTATGGATGCACTAGTTCCTTTCATATCTAGCCGCGTGATTGTATAGCTGGTATATAAGCAGTACATTTTTGTTTCTCCAGTACTGCTGTGGTTGGAGCATTATATATATAATTGTCTCATCTTTTTTGTTCATTTATTTATGTACAGAACTGCTATCCATTTCTTCATATTATATGTTGCTGATCTTCCAAAAGCGAATAAGAGAGCTAGGCCTCATCATCCCCTTTACAATTCTTAAAGAATGAATAATATTTACTTTCAACTTGTTGTCATGTTGTAATTTTTAACTCACCAACTATGTCAGTGACCACCTTTTGAACAGTACTGCATTATTTTTGTTTCTATTCAAGCATTCGAACACATTATGCGAACAAGTTCAATACTTCAGTATTGAACTAGCAGTATCTATTTTAAACTAATGTTTGGTTTATTTTTCTCTTGTGTACAGAAGAGACAATGACTGAGTATGAGAGGGCGAGGATGCAAAACATGATGCTGAACAATCGGAAGTTCCGTTCTCTTGGATTAGGACCATTAACTTCATTTCTGAATGTCACAAGATCAAAGCACACAGTTCCTGCTCGTGAAGACTCTGGCTCACAGTATGAACCTGAAGATGAGGAGGACATTGAGGAAGGAGTAGTTCATAAGGTATACGTAATGATCCGTGATGATTACTCATTTGTCTTAATTATGCAGAATTATTTGTTCTGTTCTAATTTCTTCTATCATGCAGGAGACCATGATGGATTTGGACCATGAACTTAGCAAGAGTTTGCCAGAAAACGTGTCTACTACTGCCGGACCAACCGGCAAGACCATTCAGGAGCAGGACCAACCGGCAAGAGTGACTAGGCAGAGGACAAGGGAATTAGCTTCAGATCAGGAAGATCACCCTGTTCCAACATTAGACCCAGCACATGGTTCCACAGAACGCCCTGTTCCAACATCAGACCCAGAATATGGTTCCACAGAAGATGCTCATATCCCATCCAACGACCAGAACGAGCTGTCTAATGGAGGCAAGTGATTATACCCTCTCTACACATTATTAATGATTTACATATTTCAAGTAATGGGCCTATGATTTCATCTATTTGATTTCTGAATTCCTGGTAGGTCAAAGTATCAACAAAAGACACGTAGGGAGGGGTTTGTATAGGATTTCTAAGGGGGTAAGTAGCAAGATCCAAGTGCACATCGCTGAAGGAAACCTACGGCCAGAGGTACCTTTGCAAGCTGCAAAACTTGCATCAGAAGCTAGTATTATTCTACGGAACCATGTCCCAATCTACACCCACTGGAAGCATTATAAGAAAGATGGTGATGCTCTTGTTCAGAACTACGTGGGAAAAATTGGTGTAAGTAACCGAACTATGTATACATTTTTATTAATTCAGTAAGTTTAGTAGGTCTGCTATCCCACTGAAATAGTGACCTTTGTGCTTGCAATTATATATTTTACTATGGTTTATGGATTACTAAATACATATGTGGCTGAGTACCTGTGCAATCTATTTTTATCTTGATGTCTTATGCACGGTTTGAATTGAGCTGTGACTTATTTAAGCACTAAAAGATGGCAACAATATTGTGTGGCTGCAGCTTGCTTTTTCAGAAATTTTCTTGGTGTCCGTCCTTTCTCAATTCATCTAGTGGTATTGGTTCAATTGGTTTATTTTTTACTTGCTGCTCATACGTGCCAATAATACACTAAATCTAGCAATAATATGACACACTTTATCTAGTCAAATTGGCTAGTAGTAAATAAATTCATGCTGCTAGTAGTTGCTGCTCACATTTCAAAACAGGGCCTAAGTTGAATTCACTTAGCTTACTAGGTCTGCTATCCCACTGAAAAGTGACCTTTGTGGTTGCCATTATATATTTTACTATGGTTTAAGGATTACTAAATACATATGTGGCTGAGTACCTGTGCAATCCATTTTTATCTTAATGTCTTATGCACTGTTTGAATTGAGCTATGACTTATTTAATAAGCACTAAAAGATGGCGTCAATATTTGTGTGGCTGCAACAGCTTGCTTTTTCAGAATTTTTGTTGGTGTCCGTCCTTTCTCAATTCATTTTGTGGTATTGGTTCAATTGGATTACTAAATACATATGTGGCTGAGTACCTATGCAATCCATTTTTATCTTGATGTCTTATGCACTGTTTGAATTGAGCTGTGATTTAATAAGGACTAAAAGATGGCATCAATATTTTGTGGCAGCAGCAGCTTGCTTTTTCAGAAACTTTATAAGTGTCCGTCCTTTTGTCAATTCTTTTAGTGCTATTGGTTCATTTTTCCTTGGCTGCTCATACGTGTCAATAATACACTAAATTTAACAATAATCTGACACACCGTATCTAGTCAAATTGGCTAACAGTAAATCAATTCATGCTACAAGTAGTTGCTGCTCACATTTCAAAACAGTGCCTAAGTTGTCACTTGTGAATGCACTTTAAGTTTCCTGTTATGACTTTGAAGATGCAAAAAGACTCGATAAATGTACACTGACTGACCATGTTGTATATGAAATTGTATGTGGCCTTCTAACCATATGTTCATTCTCTTTTCCAAAGTCAATTCACCATCGACACAACCACTGAGTCGGTGAAAGCTGCATGTACTGATTTGCTCAAAAAAGGACAGCGGCAGATGAGATACAAACTGAAGAAGCAATACTTCGATGGCATACCGGCGAACCAAGTGAGAACAACTTCACCTTTGCCCACTATGACTGACATGCAGTGGAAAGAACTTGTGGACATGTGGTCTACCCCAAAGCACAAGGTATCCTTCCTAAATATCTCTCACAAATGATGCCTTAAAGACAATGGATCATCTGTCCACTAATGTTTTCCTTTCTACAGGAAAAGTGTCTGAAAAACAAAGATAGCCGTGAGCAAGTTCAATACCACCAGGCGACAGGATCTCGGAGCTATGTTTCTCAATGCTATGTCACCGTAAGATAAACCGCTGCATCTTTATACAGTTCTGTTTTTTAGTTGAGATATTGAGGCTACAACTGCTCTGCTGCTGCAGAGATGCAATCTAACTATCATAAAGATGTATCAAATTGCTATTATTCTAAGAAATGGATCATTGTTGTTGTTCATGACTTGTCAATATGAAATAGCTAACTTTATCAATATTCAATTTGGTTCATAAATATTATATATGAAATAGCTGGAGCCCAATAAGGGCCTAATCTGTTTTAGTAAATTCTTTTGCTGTTTGCATATTGATCAGCCTACACAGTGATATGTTTACATACTACATGTGTTCTAGAGAGGCATGCTGATCTGTTTTAGTGCTATGAATTTTCGTAGATACAAATATATCTATTCTGGTTACTTGTTTTCCTATTTGCATGTAATTTCAGAAGCAAAATGTATGTTCAGAGATGCAACCAGATCTGTTCGGTTAACTTATTTTGCTGTTTTCATGTAATTTCAGAAGCAAGAAAAATATAAGGATGTGCCACCAAGTGCAATTGATATTTTCAAGGACGCACACTGCAGTAGCAAGTCAGATTTTAGTGAGAATGTGCAGGATGCCATTGTGAGTACCTTTTCTCTATCTTATCTTATATGATGAACAAAAGTTGGGATACAAGAAACCTGAATTTTTTGTGCTATTGCTAGGCTCAAATGGAGGCCATCATTGCACAACCAACACAAGAAGGGCAAGATCCGAAGACTCCTATCCAAGTTGTAGCTCAAGTTCTTCCAAAATTAACTTTCCTTCGAAATGTTGGCTTGCAGTCTGCAGCAATGAAGAGGAATGCCAAGGTTGCTGCAATGAATGACCGTGTCCATGAGCTTGAGAGCGAACTACATGCTGAGAAGGCAGGAGCAGCAGAGCTTCGAGCACAGATGGGTAATCTGCAGAAGCAGGTAGAGGATCAGAATGATGCAGCAAGGAAGCATGCAGAAGAAACTGAGAAGCTGAGGAAGCAAGGAAGTGAGATCCAAGGCTTCCTTCGTTCCTTGTTTGGCAGCAAATTTGCATCATCTGATGCTGAGTAGTAAGCTCTCAAACTTAGGCTATAGATGAAATTTTGGTGGCTAGAGTTATCATTTTGATATGGATACATGTGATGAGGTTGAGACAACAACTATATGTGTTTTAAATTTGTGTTGAGACACCAACTTTATGTGTTTTGAATTTGGTGATGCATGAAATGCTTGATATTTAATATCAGACCTGATTTGATTTGAATGTGTGTTGAGACAGCAACTATTTGTGCATTTTGTTGGATGGTTTGAATGTATGGGCTGATAAAAATATATGGGCTCAAATTTGTGGGCTGAAAAAAATATGGTCTGCAATCATAAAAAATGGTACCCATCGGACCAGAGAAAAAAAATAGCCCAATTACTGTTTCAGCCCAAAAATTTATGACGTTTTTTAAATCTGCCACGTCAGCGTGACATCAACATTTTATGACGTTTCTAAATCTGCCACGTAAGCATTTTTTATGACATTTTAAAATCTGCCACGTCAGCGCCACATTAGCATTTTTATGACGTTTTTATATCTGCCACGTCAGCATTTTTATGACGTTTTTAAATCTGTCACGTCAGCGCCATGTCAACATTTTATGACGTTTTTTATCCTACGTGGCAGCTGCCTACGTGGCAAGGCCTAGGATTTTGTGACATAAAACAAATGTCATAAGTTATTGTGATATTAAAATGAATGTCATAATTTTTGTGACACGGGACAAACAAGCGTCATTAAACAAATTTGTGACGCTCATTTTTTGACATAACGATTTTCGTCACACAAATGTCATAAAAGGTGAATTATGACATAATTTTGGATATTATGACATAAATGATATGTCAAAAAATGGCACTTCTCTTGTAGTATATCATTCCATCTTTCTTACGCTCCTCCGAGTGCCAACGCAACAATCTTGCATACTTTCGGTTCACAAATAAATGCTTCAAATAGAGAATTATAGGCAGATACCACAACATCTTAATAGGAGGTCCTTGCTTCACCTCGATGCATTCGGCGTCATCGGAGTCATTCTTACGCTTGTATCGGGATGCTTTGCATACCGAACAAACATGTAAGTTTGCATAATCTTTATGGTAGAGGATACAATAATTCAGACATGGATGTATTCTTTCTACTTCTATTTCCGATGGACAATGAATCTTCTTGGCTTGGTAGGTGGTTCTCGGCAACATATTTCTCTTTGGAAGCATGTCGCTAGGAAACCTAACAACACCGTGAAACTCTTGTCGGACCAACTATTGCATATCTTCAATTTCAGTAGTTCATGAATAGATGAAAATCTTGTGTATTGTGGCTTGCAGCCTAAGAACAAAGGTTTCTTTAAGTACTCCATCAAGCCCTTGAACTTACCAAACTCTCTCTCACTATAGTTCCCTTCTTCGTCATGTTACATCTGATCTAGATTGTCATCATACGACCTATCCTCATCGTAAACATAGTCCACAATCGGCATATCATTGTCTCTCTCAACGATGTTATAACTACCTTCTTTTATAATCTTCTCTTCATAATATGTATACCCATTTTTGAAACCCCTTCGAATCAAATGAGTTTCGATCTGCACTGAGTTGGTGTAGGATCAAAGATAACCAACTAGAGGGGGTGAATAGGATGTTATAAAATTTTTCTTTCCTTCTAATTAATTTCTACAATTTTAATATGAGAGAAATTCAAGGCAAATGAAACCTACACAATTCTAGTAAGTTTATGTCACTACAAGTATAAATCTCTACAAGAAGCTCTAGCACAAGTAAATAATCACAATATACTAAATATACAAGAGCTAAAAGGAGATAAGAGGTAACCAATGAACACACAATGTTTTACCGTTGTGATCGAAAACTTGCCGGATTCCTCTAGTCCACATTAAGGAAATCCCAAATGAATTGGACTGACTCCACAAATTAAGCCTCAGCTCCCCAATCCACTAGTGGTTGTCCTTCCTTCACTCCAAAGATGGTGGACACCAAACCACTCACAAGTCGATGTCGAGTTTCTTCACAACCTTCTTGAAGAAGTCACCGAGCAAACTCCACCAAGTCGTCCAGGTACCGGCAAACACCAAGAGTAAAAGATCGCAAGTTTCGCTTGTTGACAATCAAGTGCCAAAAGATCAATCTAAGGATGAAATACATTTGTTTAGTTCAACAATCTCAAATGAATGCACAATGAGAAAAAGAGGTGTGGAGTGAATGCTCTATGCTGAAAGATGTTCAATGGGGTCTATCAATCCTATCCTTGAGTAGGTGGGTGGGTATTTACACCCTCACCAACCAAAACTAGCCGTTAGAAGGAAATTCTAGAAAAATTCAGTGCGAGCGGAAATACCATATATATTGCCCCCCTGAGACCGATTGAAGGCAGTTTTAGCTGATGTGGCACCAACGTGGAAGTAGTTTTGACACATAAGTTAAGTTTTGGTTTATAGTTTTGACACATAAGCAGTCCAGTCAGTAGAGTGAACAAATAAATTTTAAAAATAGTGGGACCCATATGTCATTATCACATACCACCTTCTTCCTCTTTTCATCTTCTTCCTCTCTTCTCTCTCTCTCTCTCTCTCTCTCTCTCTCTTCTCTCCCTCCCAACGGCCATGGCCACCTCTCCCATTCGGCCTCCTCCTCCAGATCCGCCCACTGCTCCCGGTGACCGTCGTAAAGATGGCGCAGCTCTCGATGCCATGAAGAGCTCGCTACTCTTGCTCGTGAGGAGGAAGCAGGTGCTCAAGGAGGAGGAAGAAAAGAAATGAGGAAGGAGAAGGAAAAAAGAAAAGAAAGAGGAGAAGAAGGAAATAGAAAAAATGAAAAAATGTTTTGGACTCAGCTGTATATATACGTGCACGTGATAGGACACCATGGCAACAAAATTTGTTTACATAAATGCCACATCAGCTACAATAATCTTCAATCAGCCTCAGATGAGTAAAATAAACGGTATTAATAGTTTAGGAGATAAAACACCCAGTTTTATACTTTCAGGCTAAAACTTAAACCACCGTAAGAGTTCATGAGTTAAAATAGGCTTACTGCTAATTTATCCGGCCAACTTGGGTACTGGCCGTGTCAATTCTGTTGGGCCAACCCAGCAGAGGAGACACGCACACATTTGGGCCAATGATTTGGCGAGAGAAGGGATAGACGCAGCTGCCTGGAGCGTGCGGAATTCTCACTAATCCTAATTGCTAGAATTCATTCGCAAATACAAACGCCAAAAAGTTGAAGTTGCAAAGAATCGAGTACGTGCTTAACTAACTTGGGAGTCAGTCATCTCGAGTAGCTAATTAATCCTCTTAATTAGCTAGGCCTCTTAATGAATTTGCAAATGACACGGAATTCATTAAGCTGCGGCAGGCTGTTAGTTGTGATCTGTACTATGTACATCCAAAACAGGTACACCAGCGGCTATATATATAGTGTGTACGTGCATACATGCATAGCATCAAGAGCAATCAGCCTTACACATAGCTTCGACAGAATGACCGCTCCTGATGATATGTGTGTTTCCATCTTTCTCAGCCGCTATACACATACATGCATACAGGTAATACGTAGCTCCAAGCATGAATAACTAACTGATCACGCAACCAGTTAAGCAATGGGTACATGCATGCTAACCGTACGTACGTATATATATATTTACGCATGCAATTAACGGCAGCTAGCGATCCATCTGCCGACGGAGACGTAGAGCAAAACCATGCATGTGTGCATGATCCTATCGCAGGATGATGCCGCCGAGCGGCGCCGGCACCGGCGCCCACAAGTCGGGACCGGTGTCCGCGCCCAGGTGCGACGTGCACGACACCGGCACCAGGCACAGCCCTCTGCTCCTCAGGTCCTTCCTGCCCTCGCCGCCATCTTCTTTTGCATCCTATATATACATGAAATTAACATGCATGCATGCATGATCCAAATGCGTTAGACTTACGAATGCATGCATGGTAAAAGAAAAGGGATGTGATCATCTGGAGCTAACTACACACAAACCTGCTCGGTCTGGGCTACTTCTTCTGCTGCGCCATTGTTGTTACTGCTGTTGTTTAGCAACTGTACGTCCATGCATGCCACCACACCCAAAAGACAAGTTAGTTAATTAACTAGTTACTCCGCTGTTTCTTTTTTACTTAACATCCTAAAATCCATACCGTTTTACCACCAATAGATTTAAAACTATCTAGTTTAGCTATCTAAAAATTACATCATTACATTTATCTTTGAAAGTACTTTTACAATATTATAATTTATTAATATATCTTACTATAAAATTAGAAAAAGTGATAGGCAAAGTCATATCTTGATGATCTAAGGGCATCCATAGTGTATATAACCCAAGGGGTCTTAAGATGGGTCTCATCTAAACCTTAAGGCCGACTCTATAGTGTATATAACCCAAGGGGCCTTAAGACGGTCTCACTCGGCAGATAAAGAAAAATTGTATTTTAATGCTTGTGGCCAGGTCTTTAGCTTGAGGACCAGCCTTAAGCCTTTTTTGCTTATAGCCTGCTTAAGGTCACCCCTGTAATGTATAAGGTTGACCTTAAGGTGGCTTAAGACCTTCTATTTTCATACACTACAGATGCCCTAAAAGAAACAGAGTTAGTATATATGTGGGAGGGTCAGTACGTATCTGTAGATTAATTAATGAGATATAACATTCTAAATTTGTGTGTGTGTATATACATATATACACACGACGGAGGAGAGTCAAGTGAAAAATGAGAAAGTGTATAGATGCTTACATGTACATATACATTGTATGTGCATATACACGTACCTGGCCAGGGAATTCTGGGAAGAGGCCAGGATTCCTTTCAACAGCCGGTCCCTACATGCAGATGCAGCGAGAGTAGTAAAAAAGCACGGACACGTACGTGCTGCTCGTCAGCATCAGGCGTGCAAAAAGGTTAAGCTGAAATGATCCAGCGGACGTGCAAGTATCATTGGATCACATGGGGTGTATACAGGCACACAGCCGCTAGTTCCATAGTCCCATAGAACTATTTGTACATATGGTACACTGTAGCTTTTTTAAATTTGATCATGGAACATCCATTTCTACAAATCTACCTCCTTCCATCAGCCGCACAGTGATTTGATTAGTGATGAATAGTCATTAATGATGCTTAATTAATGCTAATGATGCATATTAGTGCTAATCATATGGCCACCTGTATCTTTGTGCAGGCTCCTACCGAGCTATTATAGCATAGTAGGCCGCCTACTATGACTGCCGAGCTCCTCTCTCTCACAGAGATGTTAGATTTACAAAAAACAAATGTTCAAAGCTAAATTTAAAAAAAAAGTATCTACAGCGCCACTTGTGTAAACAGATCTGCCCCCACGCTTTTACAATTGTCCCTACCTTAACTGATTTGTTCCGGTAAATTTGCAAATCAAGCTAACGTTGTATGGTGATCATCACTCACCAGTGAAAGGTCTGCTGTAAGTCAAGCTAGGACTGGGTCTCTGGAGAGTCATGAACTCACGCAGTTAATCTGAACTAGTACATGGATTTCAGTAGATCGGGTCGCTCATTATCTATGCGTTTTGCAAGTTGCACATGAGATCAAACGGTTGTTTCTGTTGGAAGCTAAGTGCTAGTTGGCTTATTTTAAACATGAGATTAACTCCCAACTTCAATCGAGAAGAAAAGGCTACAAACCTCAAGATAATGATGTAAATAAAATAGTTTCAAAAGGACATATAAGATTATAGCCGAATCACATAGTCCATCACTTAATTTTGTATAGTTATTAAGATCGGATCGAATCAGTTGTTTAACGAGAAAAAAAAACCAGAACCGAGGACCCCATGGCTTGTCTTGCTCACGGACTGTTCATGCCATCGGACCGGAGAAATTTGTACAAACTGGCCGGCTTTCGGAAGAATTGATGAACCGACGGACAGGGCCACGTTAGAAATCTATTGTGCGATGACTTGGGCTGACCTGGCCCACACGGCCCGCACACTAGCGAATGAAGATGGAGCCCTAGGGCAACTTGAGTTGTAAATATTGATTCTCGTACGCATGAAAATTACTTGTTAATTCCTTAGTTCTTATGATGATTGATGAATGGTTAGGATTTCGGCCCTTGTTGAAATTCATGTTTTATTGTAGGATGAAGACATGGCGATAAAGTTTATTGCACGATGATCTTGTTCTCATAAATAGGCTTACATTAGTTCATCTACATTCTCTGATTGCACTATTTTGTAACGCAATTAGAAAATATTGATAAACTGGAGACCTATTTATGAGGATGTTAGAACACAATCATAGACGGTTCTTAACTACTGTTCGTGATAATAGACTATCATAAACGGTTATTAACTAGAACCATCTGTGATATTAGATTATCACTAACAGTTCTTAACTAAAATCGTCTGTGTTGTATCTTATCACAAACGGTTCGAGAGCTGTCTATGATAGCCACCTATTATCATAGACACATAAATTTAAATGGGTTAGAAACCATCTGTGATGATGGTTTTGAACTGTTTGTGATGACCCTTTCTGTGGTAGTAAATCTCTAGCACAGAACCAGATGCTGAATGCCAATGCCTTGCTTTGATTCAACAAGGTGTAGCGGAAAATTTGTTTCCACGAATTATCGGGCCAAGAAGCCGAAGGAAGTATGGGACAAGTTAGAGTTTCAAGGTTCCGCAAAAGTTTTAACTGTAAAGTTGCAAACTTTGGGAAGGTAGTTTCGAAATCTACATATAGAGTCCGAGAAGATAAAAGATTACTTCTCAAGGATCATCGAGGTGGTGAATCAGATGTGCACCTATGGTGAAGAGATTACTGATCAAAAGATTACTGAAAAAATTTTGATCAGTCTACCAAAAATGTTTGACTATATTGTCGCTGCTATTGAAGAGTCGAAGGATTTGACAACCCTCACAATAAAACAGTTGATGAGTTCGTTAGTCTCATGAAGAGGGAAAGGTACAATGGGAAGAGAGCTCGATTGAAAGCTCCTGCTAGTCGAAGTGGTGTTTTAAATCTCACAATTTGAGAAATTGTGGGAATTATCAAAGAAGATATGATCAAAGGCAAGATATGCAGGTGCAGGCAGCCCAAGATAGTACAGAAAAATATATGACTAACATAAATTTCTGTTGTGATATTTGCCAAAAGTCCACTCATACAACAGATAGGTGTTAGAAGAAGATGGCTTGCTATAAATGCAAGAGGCAAAGTCATATTACTAGATATTATAGATATCAAGATGACCATCGGACAAATTTCTTAGAAGAGAAGGAATATTCGGAAGAATGTGTTTATTCTTGCCAAACCATGCAAGAAGAAAAAGAAAATTTATAGATTGTTAATAGTGGTTGCACAAACCATATGGCAACTAATCCAGAAATATTTCAAGATGTTATTGTTGGATTAATTCGGATTGGCCCATTTTAATTTAGCAATTAATCAAATGGAATTCCTAGGCCCACAACTAATGCTAGGTGGAAAATTGTTTAGTCCCATATGGAGAATTCAATGGGAGTTATACCACTTTAAAAGGTGGAACGAGGTAACCCCCTTGTGAAATTGAAGAGAGCCAACACGCGCGCGCGCGCTCGCTCGCTCGCCACGCCACGCCACGCCGAGCCGAGCCGAGCGGTGCGGTGCGGTGCGGTGCGGTGCGGTGCGTGTGCGTGCGTACGTACGTACGTACGTACGTACGCGCGCAGGCGTGTCGGGTGCGGGCGCGTTTTTCTTTATCTATTCGAAAATCGAAACGCACTGACTCGCTGGCAGTAACGATGCAGTTACTAGTGACTAATGGCGGCAGTTTCTGGTCTCTTCATTTTTGCTGTTACAAGAGAACAGCATAAGAAGGCTCTCCTCTCCATACGAAATAACAGTTTTTCTCTCCCTCTGTTTTTGTGCTGCTCTCTGCAATCTCCGGTCCAGAACCTTGCGCGCACAAGTTTCTGGGCGAGTAGGCCTCCGGAACTTCGTCCGTTTGTGTACCTGCACGGGTAGGCGGGCGATCAAGTTTTTGGGGAGCGCATCGGCGCGACTACTCAATCTGCGACGTCTCCTTCCTGGTGGTGAACCATTCGCGGGACTGCACTGCGAACATCTTCCTGCATCAAGTTTCGTCCTGCATCGCGTCTTGATCGACTACATCGAATAGGCCATCATGTCGACTGATGGTAACGGCGCCTCCGGTGTCTCCGACACTGGCCCCGCCCGAGGGTATAAATCTAAAACTTTTCTGGTGTATTTGTTTCTGTGCGCTACGAATATGTTAATAGATGTTTCTGTTAGCTTGTTCGTTAGCAAATATGAATACATCGTTAATAGATCACTCATGCATGTTTATGTCATGTTTTATATGCTGAATTTCTGGATTAAAATATGCCGAAAATTGACTAGATTTCCAACAATCCAAAAACTTGATAGGTCTTTTTCGGTAGTTGGCTTTGCTGCGTCGCTTAAACCGCACCCTCCGTTTGATGGTTCCAATTATAAGAGATGGCGTGCACGTGCGATCCTGTGGTTTACTGCCATGGAATGTTTTCATGTTGCACAAGGCAAGCCCGCTGAGCCTCTGTCTGCAGAGGACGAACGCAAGTTCAATTTAGCGGATAACTTGTTTCGAGGTGCACTTGTCAACATACTGGCAGATAACATTGTGGATGTGTACATGCATTTGCCTACGGGCAAAGAGATGTGGAATGCACTTGAGGCCAAGTTCGGAGTTTCCGATGCTGGCAGTGAGCTGTATGTCATGGAGCAGTTCTATGACTACAAGATGGTCGATGACCGTTCTGTAGTAGAACAAGCTCATGAGATTCAGGCGCTGGCAAAGGAGCTTGAGAACAATAAGTGCGAGTTACCGGACAAGTTTGTGGCTGGCGGTATTATCGCCAAGTTACCACCCTCTTGGTCGGATTTTGCTACTTCTCTAAAACACAAGAGGCAGGAGTTCAGTGTTACTGATCTCATTGGCACTCTTGGTGTTGAAGAGAAGGCGAGGGCAAAAGATACTCGTGGCAAGAAAGTTGCTGCTGAGGGAGGTTCTAGTGCCAATTTGGTGCAGAAGAAGAACCCACAGGCTTCCCACAATAAAAAGAAAAATAAGCCTTTTGTCAAGCCCAAGGCTACTACTGAGTTTAAGAAGAAAGGCAAAGGAAAGGGCGGCTGCTTTGTGTGCGGTGATTCTGGCCATTGGGCTAAGGATTGTTCAGACCGCAAGGATAAGCAGAAGAAGTCTGCCAACATGGTTATTAGTGATGCTGGAGGAACATCGGGGTATGGTAATTATTTACCTACAGTTCTTTCTGTTTGTCAATCACCTGAGTGGTGGGTTGACACTGGTGCTAATATTCATGTGTGTGCTGATATTTCCTTGTTTTCATCTTATCAGGTCTGTCGAGGTTCCTCCTTGTTGATGGGAAACGGATCGCATGCAGCTGTTCATGGTGTTGGTACGGTCGATCTGAAGTTTACTTCGGGAAAGACCGTGCAGCTGAAGAACGTGCAGCATGTCCCCTCCATAAAGAAAAACCTCGTCAGCGGATCTCTACTGTGTAGAGATGGTTTTAGGCTTGCATTTGAGTCCAATAAATGTGTCGTGTCTATGTATGGAACATTTGTTGGTAAAGGCTATGAGAGCGGAGGCTTGTTCCGCTTTTCTTTGATGGATTCTTATAATAAATTTGTGAACCATGTGTGTAACGATGATGATGAATCTAATGTTTGGCATTCACGACTTTGTCATGTTAATTTTGGGTGTATGACGCGCTTAGCTAATATGAGTTTAATCCCGAAATTCACTTTGGTCAAAGGTTCTAAGTGCCATGCGTGTGTTCAATCGAAACAACCTCGCAAGCCTCACAAGGTAGCAAAAGAGGCGAGGAATTTGGCACCGTTAGAACTCATTCATTCTGATTTATGCGAAATGAATGGCGTGTTGACTAAAGGTGGAAAGAAATATTTCATGACGCTTATAGATGATTGCACTAGATTTTGCTACGTGTACTTATTAAAAACAAAAGATGAAGCGTTGGATTATTTTAAGATCTATAAAGCTGAGGTAGAAAACCAACTTGAGAGGAAAATCAAGCGGGTAAGGTCTGATCGTGGGGGAGAGTATTTTTCAAATGAGTTTACTTTATTCTGCGAGGAACATGGAATTATTCATGAGAGGACGCCTCCCTATTCTCCCGAGTCAAACGGGGTTGCCGAAAGAAAGAATCGCACTCTAACTGATTTGGTTAACGCCATGTTAGACACTGCGGGACTTTCTAAGGAATGGTGGGGTGAGGCTATATTGACCGCGTGTCATGTCCTGAATAGAGTTCCTACAAAGAATAAAGAAGTAACACCATTCGAGGAATGGGAAAAGAAGAAGTTGACTCTCTCATACTTGCGCACATGGGGATGTTTGGCCAAAGTTAACGTGCCAATTGTCAAGAAGCGCAAACTTGGACCAAAAACCGTAGATTGTGTATTTCTTGGTTATGCTATGCACAGCGTGGGTTATAGGTTCTTAATTATAAAAACTGGAGTACCTGACATGCGTGTTGGTACAATCATAGAGTCCAGAGACGCTACATTTTTTGAGAATGAATTTCCTATGAAATGTGATGTACCTAGCTCATCTAGTCAAGAACCTATAATTTCCCTTGATTCTTTTGTGCCGATAGAACATATTGAGGAAACGCCTATGGAAAATCCTGAGGAGGATAACGATGAAGTTACTCGAACGAGTAAGAGACAGAGGATTGCAAAATCTTTTGGTGATGATTTCATTGTATACCTCGTGGATGACACTCCTAGAACCATTGAAGAGGCATATTCTTCTCCTGACGCTGACTATTGGAAGGAAGCAGTACGGAGTGAGATGGATTCTATTATGTCTAATGGAACTTGGGAGGTCGTTGACCGTCCTTATGGGTGTAAACCTGTAGGATGTAAATGGGTTTTCAAGAAAAAGCTTAGGCCTGATGGTACAATTGAAAAGTACAAGGCAAGGCTTGTGGCCAAGGGTTATACCCAGAAAGAAGGCGAGGACTTCTTTGATACTTATTCACCTGTTGCCCGATTGACCACAATTCGAGTACTACTTGCCCTGGCTGCCTCTCATGGTCTGCTCGTTCATCAAATGGACGTTAAGACAGCTTTCCTAAATGGAGAGTTGGAGGAGGAGATTTATATGGATCAGCCAGACGGGTTTGTGGTAGAAGGTCAAGAAGGAAAGGTGTGCAAGTTGTTGAAGTCTTTGTATGGCTTAAAGCAAGCACCTAAGCAATAGCATGAGAAGTTCGACAGAACTTTGACATCTGCTGGCTTTGTTGTGAATGAAGCCGACAGATGTGTGTACTATCGCTATGGTGGGGGAGAAGGAGTGATCTTGTGCTTGTATGTTGATGACATACTGATTTTTGGGACCAACCTCAATGTGATTGAGGAGGTCAAGGACTTTCTGTCCAAGAGTTTTGAGATGAAAGATTTGGGAGTGGCTGATGTGATTCTTAACATTAAGCTACTGAGAGGAGGTGATAGTGGGATTACACTTGTGCAATCTCACTATGTAGAGAAGGTCTTGAGTCGCTTTGGTTATAGTGACTGCAAGCCTGCTCCTACTCCTTATGATCCTAGTGTGTTATTGTGGAAAAACCGAAGAATAACAAGGGATCAATTGAGATACTCCCAGATTATTGGCTCATTGATGTATTTAGCTAGTGCTACGAGGCCTGACATCTCGTTTGCTGTCAGCAAGCTAAGCCGGTTTGTTTCAAATCCGGGAGATGATCATTGGCGTGCTCTTGAGAGAGTAATGCGCTATCTAAAGGCAACCGTGAGCTATGGAATTCACTATGCTGGGTACCCAAAGGTACTGGAGGGCTACAGTGATTCAAACTGGATCTCTGATGCTGATGAGATAAAAGCCACGAGTGGATATGTGTTCACACTTGGAGGTGGTGCTGTTTCCTGGAAGTCTTGCAAGCAGACCATCTTAACGAGGTCAACAATGGAAGCAGAACTCACAGCATTAGATACCGCTACTGTTGAGGCTGAGTGGCTTCGTGAACTCCTTATGGATTTGCCGGTGGTTGAAAAACCGATACCAGCTATCCTGATGAACTGTGATAATCAGACTGTAATTATCAAAGTGAACAGTTCTAAGGACAACATGAAGTCATCTAGGCATGTTAAGAGGCGGTTGAAGTCTGTCAGAAAGCTGAAAAACTCCGGAGTGATAGCGCTGGACTATGTCCAGACAGCTAATAATCTGGCCGACCAATTTACAAAGGGTTTATCACGTAATGTGATAGATAGTGCATCGAGTGAGATGGGCCTGAGACCCACATGAGTCATACCACAGTGGTAACCTGTTCTACGTGATCGGAGATCCCGTGAAGTAGGATGGTGAAACAAGCTGTTGATTGACTGGGAGGAGAGATCTTTACAGGGCTCATTTCTTCAATGATGCACTTCTCTCCTATTCTGTATGGCAGGTTGGTTTTTACCTTAATGTGATCCGAGTGGCTTATTTAGAGCAGAGATGTCGGCCTACAGGACATCTTAGAAGGAACACACCTATATGAGTTCGACTGCTGGTCACAGTCTATGAGATTTGGGTGATCTCTAGATACTCATGAATAGGCATTGAGTATGACTTATACGCTCCAACTAGAGGGGATGCTTTAGGCAGCCTAGTACTAGTAAAGGAATTGGGTAAAGCTTGTTCGCACAAAACTGTCAATTCAAGGCATAGTCCATTGTTCAGTTGTGGATGAGTGTAACTCCTTTCCTAGGTGGATGTTCAACTTAACAGTCTCCATCGAAACACTGGTATATCAAACATCAGCAGAACTGAGAGCATTTCTCGTGTGCCTTGAAATTTGGTGGGGATTGTTGGATTAATTGGGATTGGCCCATTTTAATTTAGCAATTAATCAAATGGAATTCCTAGGCCCACAACTAATGCTAGGTGGAAAATTGTTTAGTCCCATATGGAGAATTCAATGGGAGTTATACCACTTTAAAAGGTGGAACGAGGTAACCCCCTTGTGAAATTGAAGAGAGCCAACACGCGCGCGCGCGCTCGCTCGCTCGCCTCGCCTCGCCACGCCACGCCGAGCCGAGCCGTGCGGTGCGGTGCGTGTGCGTGTGCGTGCGTACGTACGTACGTACGTACGTACGTACGCGCGCAGGCGTGTCGGGTGCGGACGCGTTTTTCTTTATCTATTCGAAAATCGAAACGCACTGACTCGCTGGCAGTAACGATGCAGTTACTAGTGGATTATGGCTGCGGTTACTTTCGAGTAATGGGTGCGCAGTTACTAGTGACTAATGGCGGCAGTTTCTGGTCTCTTCATTTTTGCTGTTACAAGAGAACAGCATAAGAAGGCTCTCCTCTCCATACGAAATAACAGTTTTTCTCTCCCTCTGTTTTTGTGCTGCTCTCTGCAATCTCCGGTCCAGAACCTTGCGCGCACAAGTTTCTGGGCGAGTAGGCCTCCGGAACTTCGTCCGTTTGTGTACCTGCACGGGTAGGCGGGCGATCAAGTTTTTGGGGAGCGCATCGGCGCGACTACTCAATCTGCGACGTCTCCTTCCTGGTGGTGAACCATTCGCGGGACTGCACTGCGAACATCTTCCTGCATCAAGCTTCGTCCTGCATCGCGTCTTGATCGACTACATCGAATAGGCCATCATGTCGACTGATGGTAACGGCGCCTCCGGTGTCTCCGACACTGGCCCCGCCCGAGGGTATAAATCTAAAACTTTTCTGGTGTATTTGTTTCTGTGCGCTACGAATATGTTAATAGATGTTTCTGTTAGCTTGTTCGTTAGCAAATATGAATACATCGTTAATAGATCACTCATGCATGTTTATGTCATGTTTTATATGCTGAATTTCTGGATTAAAATATGCCGAAAATTGACTAGATTTCCAACAGTTATCTTGTCACATCAGTCGAAGATTCGTATAGGCAATAGTTATTTAGCTCAAGTTGAAAGAAAGGAGAGTGCTCCTGTTCAAATGAAGACGGACAAAAATTTATTCGTGATGTCTTGTTAGTGCCTGATTTGAAGTAGAATTTGCTAAGTGTTGGGCAACTACTAGAACATAGACATGCCATTCATTGTGAAGATTCTTCTTGCAAGATAATTGACCGTAAAAATAGAAATCGCCTTGTTGCCAAAGCGGATATGGATAAGAATAGGAATTTCCAGTTGAAGATGAGTTACACAACTCAATTGTCTTTACGAAGTGAAGTTGTCGATAACCCTAGTGTATGGAAGATGATTATCTCATTAGGACAATCAAATGTTTTCAGGGATTCAAAAGGAAAAGTGTGATGATGTTGTAAGTAAACACGTGTCGAGCTTACATTTGAAACCATCAAACTTTAGCCCGAGTATTAGTGAGCAGTTAATTATGCTAGAGTTAGCTCCATGATATGTTAGTAGCATGACAGAGGTTTATGTGTTGAGCAGATTCTCGATAGATGAGGAAATTATGAAGTGCAAGAATCCAGTTAACTTAGTCAAGGATAAGACCCTAAGATTGGAAAGATAAAGGTTTTGAGACCAATAAATAAATTGGAGGGTAAAAAGATTTTGCATGTTGAGAGAAATCACCAAGAAGAAAAAGGGGAAAGATATGTCTAGCGAAGAAAGTTACGCCAAGACAGCTTAGTCTAGAGGAGCAGAACAGGATATACAGCTGAATTGTTGGCGATGGAATTTCACCTAAAAGATATTTCATAAAGGTTTTGTTTAGAGAGTTTATCGCTGCAGAGAAAGATTTCTGAAGAAAATGAATTAAGGGGGAGTTTGTTAGGGTTAATTTATTTTCTAATCTCCTCAGTTTCCGACATATGAAATCTTATAGGGATTCTTTGTACATCTTCATCCTTCTTGGTCAACGACGGTAACAAAGTCGTAGTGTCAAACAAGTTTACCTTTGAGCTAGTGTATATGTTCTAACAATAAAACAATCCGCAAAGCTACTGCTTAACTAGAAAATCAATTGCAACAAGTAGATGAGAAGCTTCACACGTAATCAAATTTAATTGCCGACACTAAACTTCATAGTGTTAGAGATATGTATAGTTTGTTATTCCCCATTGTTATGAGGGGTTCTTTGCATATTTACCACTTGTACTTTGTGTATATATTCTGGCCCATTGGCCTCATATGAATACAAGCGCTATTCATAACATGGTATCAGAGCCAAAACTAGGGTTTTGGTTTACCTAGGGTTCCGCGCCCGCGTGCCGCCTCCGGCCTCCCATCCTGGGCGACGCCTGAGAGATCCCATCTCCCCGCTTCGCCTCCCCGGTTGCCGTCGGCCTCCCCGCGCCGTCGCCGGCCTCCCTGCGCCGCCCCCGCGCGTCTCCACTCGTCGGCTCCGCCGACTCCCCGGGCCGCCGCCGCCTTCACCCGGAACGATTCCGCCTTCCCCGGGCCCGGTCTCGGCTCGGTGCCGTCGCCGGCCTCCCCGCGCCGCCGCCCGGACCCGCCGTCCGCTGGTCGCCGCCCGACTCCACCCGGTCGCCGTCGCGGGCCTCCGCCCGAGGCCGCCTGCTCGAGGTCGCCGCCGGCTGCTCCTCCCTCGCCCGAGGCCGCCGCCGCCGGCCGCTCGCTCAGCGCCGCCGCTCCCACGCGCCGTCGCTCCGCGCCGCCGGCCGCTCTACGCTGCCCCGCCGGCCGCTCCGCGCTGTCTACGCCGCCAGCGGACACCGCCGCCGCCTCCTGCGCGTGCGCGTGTGCGCGCGTGTTCTAACGGGCCTTCGGCCCGTTAAGTTTTAGGGTTTAGAAAAAAAAGCAAAAAAAACGTCGTTCTAACTGCCGCGCCGTCCAGCGCCGCCTGTTAGACTTCGTTGCCTTGGTCGCCGCGCCGTCCAACGCCGCCTACCAATGGGCACCGTTTCCCTCCCTCGCTGCCCGGTGATCTTTGATGGTGTTAATTACACCGACTTCGTGTCTCACATGCGCATCCACATGCGTGGTCTTCGTCTCTGGGGCGTCCTCTCTGGCGATGTCACCTGCCCGCCTTGCCCTATTCCTCCGACGGAGCCTACGCCTGTTGCATTGCCTTCGACAGCCGATAAGGCTGCTACTGAGGCCGCTCGCCTTGCTGATGATGACGCTGCCTCTACCTACCAGGAGGATCTGGAATTCTACAAGGATCGTCTGACCATCTACACTCAGTGGTACGATGACGACGCTCGGGCTGCTACTGTCTTCATCGCCAGTGTCCAGCCTCAGTTCTCTTCTGAGGTGGTGGGACTCCCTTCGGCTTTCCAGATGTGGACTCATCTTCGTCAGCGCTACGAGTTACGCGCTGAGGAGACTCGTTTGAGTGGTGCTGGTCTGATGCCACTCCCCTCTGTGCTCGCCGCTCGTCCGCCTGCTACACTGCCTCCTCCAGCGGCTACCACAGGTGGTGGTGGCCGTCCTCCGTCTGGAGGTGGCCGTCCTCACTGTTCCTACTGCGACAAAGATGGTCACACTGCGTCCCAGTGCTACAAGAAGAAGCGGCATCTTTCACGCCGTTCTTCTACTGGCACTAGTGCTTCTACGACGACGTCTGCCTCGACTTCTTCAGCAGCTTCTCTCACCGAGCAGGAGATAGCCAGACTTCGACGCCTACTTGCCGCTTCAGGTTCTCCCTCGACAGGTTCTGCAGGTTCTGCTACTGACTCTTCGGGCACTGAGAGACCACCTCCTACACAGTCAGGCACCTCCCCGTGGATTCTTGATTCTGGAGCATCTTTTCACATGACTCCTGATCCTTCCACTCTGTCTTCTATTACACCTCTTGATTCTCCTGTCAGTGTTCTTACTGCTGATGGTACATCTCTTTCTGTCTCTGGTCGAGGATCTCTTAGCAACTCATCCTTTCATGTTCCTTCTGTTGCTCATGTTCCTCGCCTTACCTTACAGCTTCTTTCTGCTGGGCAGATTACTGACCTTGGTTATCGGGTCATTCTCGACTCTGACTCTTGTTGTGTTCAGGATCGCCACACGGGAGCTCTGGTTGGTTCTGGCCCTCGGCGCCGTGACTCACAGCGTCTCTGGGAGCTTGACTGGCTTCACCTTCCTTCCGCTGCCACCACCGCCGCCAGTCTCTCCGCTTCTGCCACTTCGTCTACCGGCTCTTTCCAGCAGTGGCATCACCGTCTTGGCCATCTGTGTGGATCCCGTCTGTCGTCCCTAGTTCGTCGTGGTCTTCTGGGGTCTGTCTCAGGAGACGTATCTTTAGATTGTCAGGGTTGTAAGTTAGGTAAACAGATTCAGCTTCCTTATCCTCATAGTGAGTCTGTGTCTCAGCGTCCTTTTGATCTTGTTCATTCAGACGTTTGGGGTCCGGCTCCCTTTGTTTCGAAAGGGGGTCATCGTTATTATATTATTTTTATAGATGATTTCTCTCGCCACACTTGGATATATTTCATGTCTTCTCGTAGTGAGGCCTTGCCTATCTATAAACAATTTGCCACTATGATACACACACAGTTCTCCACTCCTATTCGTGTCCTTCGTGCTGACTCTGCTAGCGAGTACCTCTCTCGTCACCTGCGCAGCTTCCTTGCTGAGCAGGGCACTCTCGCTCAGTTCTCTTGTCCTGGTGCTCATGCTCAGAATGGTGTCGCTGAGCGCAAGCATCGGCACCTCCTTGAGACGGCTCGTGCTCTGATGATCGCCGCCTCTATTCCACCTCACTTTTGGGCCGAGGCTGTTTCCACTGCCACCTATCTCGTCAACATCCAGCCCTCTTCTGCTCTTAAGGGTGCGATCCCTGTTGAGCGTCTCTGTGGTCTTCTTCCTGACTACTCTGCCCTTCATCTGTTTGGCTGCGTTTGCTACGTTCTCCTCGCCCCTCGAGAACGCACCAAACTGACCGCTCAGTCTGTTGAGTGTGTCTTTCTGGGATACAGTGCCGAGCACAAGGGCTATCGGTGTTGGGATCCTGTTGGTCGTCGGATGCGGGTTTCTCGGGATGTGACTTTCGACGAGTCTCGTCCATTCTACCCACGTCCTGCCTCTCCTTCGGCTTCCTCTGTGGAGTCTCTGTCTTTCTTGACCTTTCCAGATACACCTATATCTGTTTTGCCCTCGTCCACCTGTCCCACTGAGTCTCCACATATTCCTCCTGTGGCCTCTCCGCCGTTGTCGCCGCCTGTGTCGTCTCCTACGACTCCCCAGGCTCCTCCTACTACCGTACCTCCTCCTCTTATCTTCTACACTCGTCGACCTCGTTTTGAGGATCTTCCAGCTGAGCCATCTTCTTCTGATGTTCCCTCTTCTTCTGATGCTCCATCTACCCCTGATGGGCCATCTTCTCCTCGCTACGCTCTCCGCGATCGCCAGTTGATTCGGCCTCCTGCCCGTTTTGCCTTTGCTGGCGCGGCTACTCGTGAGCCTGTCTCCTACCGGGATGCTGTTACTCACCCTGAGTGGCAGCTTGCCATGGCCGAGGAGATTGCTGCCCTTGAGCGTACTGGTACTTGGGATCTTGTTCCTTGTCCATCTCATTCTCATCCCATCACTTGTAAGTGGGTCTATAAGATTAAGACTCGCTCTGATGGCTCTCTTGAGCGCTATAAAGCGCGTCTTGTTGCTCGTGGTTTCCAGCAGGAGCATGGTGTTGACTACGACGAGACTTTTGCTCCTGTAGCCCACATGACCACTGTTCGGACTCTTATTTCAGTGGCGTCTGTTCGCCACTGGTCTGTTTCTCAGCTTGATGTCAAGAATGCCTTTCTTAATGGCGAGTTGCGTGAGGAGGTCTACATGCATCCGCCACCTGGGTATTCTGTTCCTGAGGGCATGGTCTGTCGCCTTCGTCGCTCTCTCTATGGCCTTAAGCAAGCCCCTCGTGCTTGGTTTGAGCGCTTCTCCTCTGTGGTCACTGCTGCTGGTTTTTCAGCTAGTGATCATGATCCTGCGCTCTTTGTCCACACTTCGTCTCGTGGTCGGACTCTTCTTCTCCTGTATGTTGATGATATGATCATTACGGGAGATGATTCTGAGTACATTGCCTTTGTCAAGGCTCGTCTTAGTGAGCAGTTCCTTATGTCGGATCTTGGTCCTCTTCGTTACTTCCTTGGGATTGAGGTTACTTCCACTCCAGATGGTTTCTTTATGTCCCAAGCGAAATATATTCAGGATCTTCTTGATCGCGCCTCTCTCACTGATCAGCGTACTGTTGAGACTCCCATGGAGCTCAATGTTCACCTCCGACTCTCTGATGGCGAGCCTCTTTCTGATCCGACTCGCTATCGTCATCTTGTTGGGAGTCTTGTCTACCTTGCTGTTACTCGTCCGGATATCACTTATCCAGTTCATATTCTGAGTCAGTTTGTTTCCGCTCCCACTCAGGTCCACTACAGCCACCTTCTTCGAGTTCTGCGATACCTTCGCGGGACTATCTCTCGCCGTCTCTTCTTTCCACGTTCCAGCTCTTTACAGCTTCAGGCCTATTCGGATGCTACTTGGGCCAGCGATCCTTCTGATCGCCGGTCTATCTCTGCTTACTGTGTTTTTCTTGGTGGTTCTCTTATTGCCTGGAAGACGAAGAAACAGACTGCAGTGTCCCGTTCGAGTGCAGAGGCTGAGTTGCGAGCTATGGCTCTCTTGACAGCGGAGATTACTTGGCTACGGTGGTTACTTGAGGATTTTGGTGTTTCTGTTACTACACCGACTTCTCTCTTGTCAGACAGTACAGGTGCTATCAGTATTGCGCGTGATCCTGTGAAGCATGAGCTCACCAAGCATATTGGTGTTGATGCTTCTTTCATGAGGTCTTGTGTGCATGATCAGGTGATTACTCTTCAGTATGTGCCTTCGGAGCTTCAGATAGCGGATTTCTTCACGAAGGCCCAGACTCGAGCACAGCATAGCTTCTACCTCTCCAAACTCAGTGTTGTTGATCCACCATGAGTTTGAGGGGGGTGTTAGAGATATGTATAGTTTGTTATTCCCCATTGTTATGAGGGGTTCTTTGCATATTTACCACTTGTACTTTGTGTATATATTCTGGCCCATTGGCCTCATATGAATACAAGCGCTATTCATAACACATAGGACCGCAAGTTAATCACTAGTAATTAACAAACCACAGTATATCTTCACAAGTAAAGAGAGGGACCAGAATTTTTCACAAATCAACAATACTCGAAACCGTCCAGGAGAGTGGTGAAGCGCGATAAGTCACTGTCGCATAGAACAATTACGCTCCGCCTAGCCACGGGATCCCAAGCATCTAGTTCCAGAAGGTACGACACCACTTTTCGTAGCTCGTGGCAAGCCGAACGACGAACTTGAGGCACAGTAAAGAGCAGCGTAGAAACACCTAGGAATCGCTCACGCACCGAATCGCCATGGCACCGGGAGCTTCGACGGACGCCGAGAAGCGTCGACGCACGCAGGAGACCGCCACTGCTGAGAATCGCCGCTCTGTACATCCGGCGGTCACACGACCAAACGCACAGCTGCAGAGCTGCGCTGCTAGCGCTAGAGATCACGACCGCCCGCTGCGGTGGAGTCCTACGGAATTAATTCCTCGAGCGGCGGCAGCAGCTGTACTGTTTTTGGAGGAGGATGTATGCAAGGGGATGATCAACCGGTAACATAGTGAGCTAGATTAATTAGAGGAGGAGATCATCCTTCAATTCTCCGGGAACGACGTCGTGGCCGCGGAAGACGTGGATCATCCCTACGACTCGCTCACAGCAACCACCGAGCAGTCCAAATTAATCTCCTTTCTAGCATAACTATGACATGTGGGGCCCATCTAAACCTTTCTCCTTAATTCCCAATTAATTTCCAGGATTAGGAAAATCACAGATTGGAAATTTTATTGAATTTTCTCTAGAAAATTCCAACAGTTTATATATGGTTTACCTTCCTCCAGATCAACCACGTAGAAGAGGATTATCCAGAGTCGTGAGAGCTTAATATTCACTCTCAATCCAAATGTGGATTTAACATTATCCAAGGAGCTACTCCAATTAATATAGCTTCTTATTTACGATGAACGGTTTTTTGAAAAAATTTATTTGTGATGAACTATAGCCGAAGTTCTGTACTGTAGCCCAGTTTGCATGGCTAGATATTGCAGTAAGTATGTGTTATACTGATAAATGAAAATAAAGTTGTATTTTCAATATGATTTTAATGCTTACGATTGAAAATATAGTTTTATTTCTTATACAACTGTAACCACTCTAATATACTGTAGTGTTTCATCCAGAGTGTTGTTTCTTTGATCCAGTGGATAGGGTTGTAGCAAGATATGGCAAAACACATGCTACAGTTGCAATGGCAAAGGATGCACTTCCTCCCTCATGCTGTATATGTTGGTTTTACTCTTGAACTTGTCTAGAAACATATATAACCGAGTAGATATTTGCAAGTTGCAACAATGAGGGCGGAACTTCACTAGTAATACATGATATGTCTCCAGATAAGCTTATTGTAGGTTTACCCCAAACACAACTAAAATTTGTAACCATATGTTCTAGATATTATTCGTTTAGCATCTATATCCCATGTAGTTCTAAAACTAAGAAATGAATCGTGTAGGCTTGTAGATGTCCGGATTGTCTAATGGGTAACGAAGTAATGGTGGACCTATATGGGCAAGAGCCAAGAGAATGTCAAGTATAGGGATGGGCCAGCTATCTAGTCTAAGGTTTTGACAAAACACACTAATTACTCATTTTAATTTGTTTCTTGTGAAAGAATTGAAAGGTGAGCAGCCCATGCATACGTTTCTTCTGATGGGCGCATTAACTAGTCAATGTAGCATTTGTCTTATATCCATGCATGTAGGCCAGCTTTTATTTTGGAATGAGAGATGGGGTTTTATAAGATCGTGCGGAGATCATTCCATGATGTATGTGTGATCAGTATTTAAATTTGTTCTACAAGAATTATTGAAGTTTGAGTTTGATTTTTAGTGTTTGTGGTTTCAGTGTTGTTGTCAGGTGAGAGTGATTAGACCGGCACGTGGGGTGTGATCAGACTAGGCTATGGTAGCCGGTTGCTTTTTAGCATAAAGCGTGTTTTAGAGTTGGGCACGTGTAGTTAGACTGGCCATTAGTTTGCGGTCAGACCGGAGTCAAATTGGGCAATGTGACTGGCATTGGGTTTGTGGTCACACCAGTGTCCTGTTACTGAGATTGAGTTTGAGTCGGTTTGGGAATGTTTGGTAGCTGTCAGACAAGCCTTTGATTGGCAGTGTGACCAGTCGCAATATGACTGGCATGAGGGATGCTGTTAGACCGGTGGCTATTTCACAGAGCGTGTGAGACATGTTGGTTTGTGGTGTTTGTCTAAGCTTGGAGAACATTAGGGGTAAACAGCAATTGATAGAGACTAAGCGGGAGAGCTGAGGTCCATGTGGTCCGATAAGTCTGTTTGAGGTTACGTGGCTCAAACTTGAGTTATGTTGTGTTGCATGATGCATGTATTAACTAACATGAGGCAAGGGCATTGAACTTGTGCTGGAGATGGTTGATTGGTCATTGGATGTGCAAGTCACTTGAAGAACATTAGTGGTCAGTGGCAATTGACCGGGACTAGGAAGGAAAGCTGGGGTCTGTGTGGTCAGGTAAGTCTGGCTGAGACTACATGGCTCAATTAGTAAGAACGGAATAGACAAGGATCGTGAAAAGGCAAGTTGGTGCATGTGGTGTGCCAAGTGACTTGGACCTGTACAAGTGAGACAATCTGGGGTAAAGTGGGTATGTGAAAACTCGACGATAAGTCATTGGGTACCATGGGCTACGTGTCAAAGCATGCAGAGATGCTTTGATGGGCTTCGGGATTCTTTAAGGATAAGACAAGGTTAATCGGGTTGTTGGAGCCAAGTGGCGGCGTTTTAAGAAGCGTGCGCATGTAAGTGTAAAATCCGTTATGTTGTTGGGTTATTAGGTTAGCCCATATGTAAGTGGATAGTATCCACATGTGTGGTTCAGATCTAGGATTTTGAGGTAAAGTGATTGGGTTGGCCACCACTATAAAAGGAGAAGTAGAGATGGCTTAGTGATGAAGCCTTGTTAAGCCAAACAGATGAGAGTTAGGGTTCTTGAGAAAACTTTTGAGAGATAGAGTGTAGCTCTTATGTGTGAGCTTTTTATCATCATTAAACTTGTGTGTGCCTAAGGAGTGATTGTAAATATTCATCTCTATGTATAAATAGATATACAAAATTCGTCCAAGTATTTCTCCTCTTTGATCAATTGTTGAATCTTGACCTGGCTTAGTTTTTGGTATTTCTTCTTTTCCCCTTGATCTTGCTCAGTATCAAGGACATGTAAGAGATGAAAGAACCTCGTCAATGCTAGATCACATCTATCTAGGCATCCTAATAGCAAGTTCTTGGAAGTTGCCTTGTGTTTGCCTGGTTTTAGCTTGAAATGAGTGATTCCTTAGGAGCTTTTGTTCTAGGCATTTTTCTTTGAAGTTTTGCTGTAGTTTAGCTTGCTAGAACGTGTGGGAGTTAATCTAAAGTCATCTTGACTATTTTTAGCACACGAGCAAGCTTTAGGGTCCAGATTCCTTTTTGCTCAGTTTTAATGCATTCTTCCTTGAATCGGATAAACGTTGAAACTTTGGCAATGATCCATGGGATATTGATTGGAATATGTTCCTAAGGTCCTAAGAAAGCTATGTTTTCATGTTTCATGAGATTTGGAGTTGTCATTTGAAAGTTAGCTCTTTTTGAGTTTTTGAAATCATCAGACTGCCCCTACCGATCAGATCGCCCTTTGCACTACAGTTAGACAGCCCAGACGTGTTCAGACTATTTTGGCTCTGTTTCTCTTGGAGCTTTCTTCATGAGTGATTAGGGTCTATTCTTATTGATGTGCAAAAATTGTGATCTTCTTAAGCAAAAAAGATTTGTAAAAGGCACTTATTTATAGCCGTCTATTCAACTCATTTCTAGTCACCTTCTTGGTCCTACGTTATTTTATTTCATAAAGCCTTGATTCCTTCAAAGACAAAAACAAATGGTATATAATTCCTGTAAAGGACACTGGAAGGGTTCAGCTCCTTTTGCTACTCACCCCATACGCACCCTTTGCTAAAGTTCCACTAACATATCGTCTACAAGAAGCCAAAGTAGAATGAGTGCTTGTCAAAACTTCAATTTTTAGGACACCTTTGCACGTGCCTACGCATCTTCGTAACTGTCACCCTTGCACGTACATACGTAACTACTACCACGCTACGCTCATGCATGAAGTTGCCGGTTAATTTACAGTTTGCTGATGCATAGAAGAGCAAGAGAGAGAGAGAGAGAGAGGGTGGCTTACAGTTTGCTGCTGCATGGAGTTCCTGGTGCCATGTCCCAAGTACGGGTAGCTGAGCGCCTACGTAGTATCGTACCAGGCATACACAGAAAGAAGAACGATATATTACCGGTCAGAGCAAGTATAATTAAGAGGTTGTTAGTAGGCTGTATGCTAAGATAAAGGAGAGAGAAGAGAGGTGGGCTGTAAGTTTACAGCCAGCTGAAGCACAAGAATCAAGAAACTTTGTGAGAGAAAGGTGTGGATCATACAGCTTTCAGCTGGTTGTAAACTACTATATAGATAAGCTGATAAGTAAGTTATAAGTGTCCATACAGCCAGCTGAAAGCTGTATTATTAACCCTGCTCTCACGTGCATGAGACGGAGAAGAGGGTAGCTAGAGAGAGATCAAGAGTACTACGGAACAAAACGGCACGCACAAACATGCACGCACGCACTTTAACAGCGTGCTCTCGCGCCCAGCCCCACCCTTCCTCTTTTTGTTTCACCTGCTAGCTACTCACGTCTCACTTTACAGGTACGTGTAAATTTTCCTGCCCACACACACACACACGCACGCACCCCTTTTCACTGTGACACTGGCCCATGCATGCATGCATGGGGTATATCACTAGGGCCCCACATTCTGATCATATCTGGTTTACTTGCGTTTCAGGAGAGTGCTACCAACGAAGCAGTAAGGCCACACTGAAATTAAAACATCCCAATGTGTTGCATAATTGCGATTATATGTCTCTTTTTCACCATAGCGAAAACAAAACTGCTCATATTTTAACATATGATTCAAGTTTGAATCATTCATATATCCTTGTGAGTTATCATCGTTTGCTAGCTTTAGATGAGTGCATGCAGTTTTGAGTTTTCCTTTTAAGATCGAGAAGTATGCATGCATGTTAATTAGAAACTTATTAACGCTTCCTGAACTGAATGTCTACACATGGAAAGGAAATAATTAAGATGAAGGAAATTAATAGAGACGCGGGGAGGGGTTAAGGTTGAACCTCAATTTGACCGAGGAGGAATCTGATGTAGCCGATAGTCTCTTGAAGTACGGACGCAGTGTCAGTCTGTAAAAAGGAACACGTATATATGTCAGGCACTCCCTTTACTTTCACTCACACAGACTCCTAAAGTGAAAGAAGCAGCAGCTGAAAAGAAAGGAGATGGGCATACACATTTGTATGTGTCGGCAGCAGTTGCAAAGGAACAACCATTTTGAATTTAAAGCTTGCATGCATATGCACGAGAGGTTGAGATCATGCACAGGAATATTTGGCGTATTTTGCTAGCTAGAGTGCATGAACGCATGATAATGCATGCACTGTTACATTAATTAATGGATAGCTAATTAAGTTGATGTAGTACCTTGCCAAATGGGGAAACTATCTGATGAAGTGCTGTTATTCTATCCCCAAGCCTCTCCTTCCTTACCTGAAATAAATGTTTAGATGAAAGGAAAATTATACATTCTTATCCTAAAGCATGCAATGTAACAAGGACTTCTCATTGTACATGCATGTGATGTTCTCTTCTCTACCTATGCTATTATAAATCAAAACATGGTCACGAAAGCTATGTCGATCAAGACAAGATCCAGCTGAAGCTGGAGAAATATTGAACTTTATACTTTGTTTTTCTCTTAACTTTTTACAAGATAGATCCAAGCATGGATGAATGTGTAAGTACGTGTACTATTTTGTACGCAATGCGTACGCGGTGAAGTGTCTCAGAGAGGGAGGTAAGTGACAGATTCCAATGTACACAGAAAATGACATGCTCCAGAGAGAGTGAGATATAAAAAGGAGTGCATGAAAGAAACCTTTAGGGTAGATTGTGCTGAAGAGGTTTGAACCCTAGCCTTCTTGAGAGCCGAACCAGTTGCAGTGCTGTTACTCTGGAGCAAAGAAAGAACAAAGAGCCAAGCAGCACGAACCATCATGAGGTCATTTCATCTTTGACACAAGAACAACACTATTACTAAAGTTAATTGCCCATGATTGTTTGTGTCAACATTAGCTTGAAACCCGTGTGCCGCACAAAAGGATCTCTACACCCTTACCAAGAGATCTTGAAGCAACATCCAAATAAAAAGGTTGCTGGAACATGTTCTTGGTATAAACACGCATATATATGCAGCTAGCTAAAGTGATTTCCCAAAGGACATGAAACATATTCCCTCTAGGAACAAATACATATCGTTTTGGGCATATGTGCAGCCAAATTTTCAAAACTTTAACTATCAATATATGTTTAAATATTTAAATTGGATACATAAAAACCATATATGTAGATTTGTCTCAAAAAATACTTTTATAATATTATAATTTCATTAGATTTTATAAATATATTACAATAGAAATTAGTGATCAAAGTTGTGTTTTGTAGATCGTGTTGATATCTAAAACGACATATATTTGCAACGAGAGGAAATATAACTTTTCATTGAAAGAGAAAAAGAACATGGAACTCATTCAAGGTAAACATTGTGCACCATTACCAAGAGATCAATTTGTGAGCCTGCAAAATGACCAAGCCTAGAGGATTAAAAGGGCTATGCCATGTAAACGAAAAGCTTAAATATTAATGCTTTGAAAAGATCATGCCACAAGTTTTTCAAAGATTTGCATACAAAAACAGCTGTGTCCTATGCTGTGCGTACCGGCTATCTCTATGGACGAACTACATATCTATAAGGAAAATCATGCATATCTTTTGTAAGAATAAACATCGATGTAAAAAGCGATGTGTTCTACATATATATGTACAAGAAACAGCCCAATAAATATGGAACAGTAATTAAGTTGAGCGAACGAACAGAGTACCCATGAATTTCCGGGTGTAAGATATTTGTTTCAGTTTCAGTTGCTCACCTCAGACGAGTTATCGGACTGATGATTCCTCAACTCCGGCGCCGGCGCGCTGTTCGAGAAGTCGAGCATGTTGCTGCCGAGGCTCGTGGTGATGCATGACCTAGGAGAGGAGGCCACGAGCATCTGGCTCAGCTGAGACTTGGCCCCTGATGTCTGGATCTCCTCGCCACCACCATGGCCATAGAAATTATGAGCTGCTGCAATCTGAGCCATAGGACCGTCCTCTAATCCTTTTGATAGAGCTGTGGCAGTGCTGTATCTCTCATGATCTCCAACTAATCCCCCACTGCTTTGTAGTCGCCCAAGGCATGTACATATGCATCCACACAGGCAGAAACAGCAAGTTAGTACTAGGAACATGCATGTGAGATGGTTACTAAAAACCATTACAGAAGGGGTTGATCTACAACAGGACAAAGTATACAACTACTTTTATTACTCCCTAGCTAGAAGCACCTAATTTGTACTAATCGATAAAATTTACATGAATTGAATGGCGCCTAATACATTAAATTTGCATTAGCAGATCATAGAGAATTAAGGGTGGGGATTCAGAAAGTTCTTTACAGAAGTAGCTGGCTCCATGACTCTGGCATGTTGCTCTCCTGCCCACCACGCGAACTTGCAGGAGAACTGGCAGTGCTATGCACCTCAGGAATTAGACCTGAAGAGAGGTGAACGAGCTGTTGGGGGGAGAGCATGGAAGGAGAAGACAAGGGAGGCATCTTGGTGGAGGCCTCTTGCACCTCAGAACAAGGCCTCAAACTACGCATGATATTGTTGTTGTTTGTACCACCCCACACCATCTGTTGCACCAAGGGGTTCTTGAATTCTCCTCCACTCATCATCCCAGAGGAGCACAAAATAAGGGCAAGAAAGAATTCTTGCTGCAATTGATCTTCTAGGATCCCAACTTTGCAAAGTCCTATGCAAATCTCAGGTCAATCTTTAAGGTCTGGTAGCGTTGCCTGTCCTCCTCTCCTCATTTTTTCTTTCTAGAGATGGGGTCTAGTGAGAGGGAACATCATCAATAAGAGAGAGGAAGAGAGAGAAAAAAAGGATAGGACTTGTTTGGAGAGGAATCTGAGCTTTGTTTTGTTTTCCTTCCTTTTGCTTCACTCCTTTCATTTGTGAACTTTCCCTTGAAACTCTCTCTCTCTCTCTCCCTCTCTCCTTTTGTGATGTTTATTTTTTGGACCCGTTTTTTTTTTCTCCTTTCCCCCCTCCTCACCCCGCTTTTGCTTTGTCCATAAAAGTGATGCCCAAAAGGTATATGTGCGACACACAATTTCAGGCCAAAAGGAGCGGCTTATGGAGGGGTGGCATTTGTTAATTGGCGCTTATGCTAACTTTCAACTATAATTAAGTATTGTTGATTGCTACTCCTACCAGTGAAGACAAGCCTTACCCAGTTACCCTATCCCAATCAAGGTTCTTTGGATTTACTCTCACTGGATACGATAAAGCTGGAGCGTTCTCACGATGCATCCTATTTTGATTTAACAAATGTCGAACATCCAACTACATTTGCCAGATCAATTTAAATTTATTTAGAAATCCAAGCATGACGGTTGCCGCGTATGCCGACGCAGATTAAAGGGAGTTCATGAGCTCAATTCCTAACTCTCCCTCACTCGCCAAACGGGGTATTTTGTTCGCGTGCATGCGTGTAGGGGTATTATGATCAAATTAATAGCTCACGCGTTCATGCCTGAGAGAGAGAGATTTACATATATGCCTTTATACCTTTCATACAGAGGCGGAGCTGAGCCTCGGCCCACCGAAGCAATGGCCCGAGGCATAGCTGAGCAAGTCCATATATTTTACTGTAGTTTTTAATAGTAAATATTTTGATATTTTTATTGCAGTGGATTGGACCCGAGGCTAAACCTCGAACTAGTTACGCCCTGCTTTCATACATCTGCTACTTTGGAGTATTGAATGGTAGATAATCACGTAACCGGTCATACCAAATCCGTCGGGTCTTGCTTGGTCGGAGATGCAATTAATTGAATTGGATATGGACAAAAAGGATCGAAATAAAGAGTTAAGTATAGTAGACTCGTGATAGATACATGCACGTACGCTTGCTGAGGTTACAGGGTGTGTGCAATGATTTTACTTTCTTATCAAGTCAGGGGGTAAATCGATCGACAGATGTGAGAGAACAATGCTGCTAGGTACATCAAACATTTGGCGTCTCTTTATGGGGTGTATTGCTGATAGACTGTACTTTAGGTGAAAGCCACTTTAGCTGAAAGCTCCTCCGTAGTTTTGCTCCCCGCTGGCTGCTTTTGAGAGTTTTGGGACAGGGCACACTTTACCACGCATGATCTGCATCATCGTACTCAATAATTATTCATGGTACAGTTCTTATCTACAGTTGTTGTACAAATCTCCTTGATTAACATTTTTATCGGGGGATTGGATCATATACCCTCCCTTTAGTTGGGAAATTCAGAATTTACTCTTCTCATCTCAATGACACGTGGGGTCATTATAAGTCACTGACACGTGGGTCAGAAGGGTAAATCCTGAATTTTCATCTAAATGGAGGGTATATGATCAATAAATCTTTTTATCGGAGCCTAAGAACGTGGTTGTTTAACCTGCGAGTGAAATGTCTGAAGTTGTATGCACTCCCAATTAGACTATTGGAACACACATATATTGTAGGGAACTTAATTTACGGGAAGCAATATAATCTGCACATGAATATATTCTCTGCAAGTCCCTTTCAAACGGTGCTTAATATTAAACGAAGTTGTGATAGGAGTGATTTTTAAGGTTGAAAGTCATATTAATTACTACTACTGGACAAAATAAGTATCAGTTTTTTTTTGCAAGAAGAGGACACTACTACAGAAATACTATTAGTAGACGCCAAATTACTGACGGTTTGACAAAACCATCTGTGACGTACACTATCACAGACGGTTATAATTTGGAGGCCGCCTGTGTTGTTGGTGTCGGAAAAAACGAGTATCACATACGGTTCTTACCGCATCTGTCTTCATTTCAATCCAGATCTAGCCGGTGCTGCACCTGGAGGAGGCAAGGCTTTCAGGCCAGTTAATTTGGTAGGAGGAGGCAGGAGAGTTTTGAAGATTCATACGTTTCTAGTTGTCCTATATATATTGAACCAGACGTTTAACCAAAAAAAAGAAAAACAAAAAGACGGCCGGTTCATTGATTATTGGTGGATCTAGCTCTAACAGGCATGTGGGGCGCATATATATACATACATACATACATATAACGCTAAAATGGGGCACTATATTGTCTGGGCACTAAGTCTCTCTGCCTTTGGATTGCTTTTAGATATGTGCAAGTGTAATATATCAGACAAACATGTTAACATTCATTAATTCAAAAAGACGTCGTTTTAGAAAGGAAGTCATTAGTTTAGCATGCTAAATCAATCATAGATAAAAAGCCTTAATCATAGATGAAAAATCTTAATTATAAAATCTAGACACCATAGTGTCCCTGCTATTTACATGCACACTCTCCATCCATGCAAGGTAAGAAACTTGGCTTAATCATTCACCAAACCCTAGTACTACTATAGCTGGCTATAGCTAATTAATTTTCTAGCGCTAATCATGCATCGATCCCTTTAGCTAGCACACATTGCCCTGCCCGGCCGTATAATCCTTTGCATGATTGACCTAAATTATGTAGACGTTAGCTACGCACACCATACCATATCACAGGCCCATCTCTATAGATCGATGGATGTACACGTCTTGTTGCATAATGGATGGATGGATGTTCAATCAAAGCGGAGATAATTAACGGTCTATTTTGGTAGTTGCATAAGGGCATGTCACTGCTACAGACAGCCCTATCACAGACGGTTCGGAACCGTCATCACAGACGGTTTCTGAACCGTCAGTGTTTAGGTGTCAGTGATAGTTAGTGGTTATCACAGACGGTTCTCGAGCAGTCTGTGATAACTACATTACAGACGGTCTTGATTTCTAACCGTCTGTGATAGACGAGTATCACAGACGGATTTTTATAAACAACCGTCTGTGATACTCTCTCTATCACAGACGGTTAGTAATCAAGACCGTCTGTGATACGAGACTATCACAGACGGTTAGTAATCAAGACCGTCTGTGATACGAGACTATCACAGACGGTTGTTTATAACCAACCGTCTGTGATACTCGTCTATCACAGACGGTTAGTAATCAAGACCGTCTGTGATACGAGACTATCACAGACGGTTGTTTATAACCAACAGTCTGTGATACTCGTCTATCACAGACGGTTAGTAATCAAGACCGTCTGTGATACGAGACTATGACAGACGGTTGTTTATAACCAACCGTCTGTGATACTCGTCTATCACAGACGGTTAGTAATCAAGACCGTCTGTGATACGAGACTATCCCAGACGGTTGTTTATAACCAACCGTCTGTGAGACTCGTCTATCACAGACGGTTAGTAATCAAGACCGTCTGTGATATACAAATATCACAGACGGTTAGTAGTAAGGGCCGTCTGTGATATCATTCACACCACAGACGGCACTCTTTGAAACCGTCTGTGATATTGTATCACAGACGGTTTTTAATAACAAACCGTCTGTGATACCAAGTGCATCATCCATTTTATTTGCTGTTTCTTGGCTAGCCTCAGGATATGCTAGCCATGCCCTCTGAAAGCAAGCAAGCAAGCAGATTACAGATAAATGACAGATATAAGTTAATTGCAACTCATAGTAAATTACAACAAAATTCGATACACAGATGAATGTAACAAACGGCCAGCAGATCACATACATATATAGAATGAAAATCGTTACACAAAATCTGACAAATGCATTTAGTTGAAGGAATTGTTTGATTTGTACAGTTGAATCCAATGTTTCAACATCTAATTATCACCATTGCCGGCGTAGAACTCTCCACTCTTACTTATGACCTCTGCTACCAAGAATTGGGAGCTGATTGCACGAATTTCGACGAGATTGTCAAGATCATATGCACTTTGGTCGAACTTCACCCGCTGTCGCTACGAGCAATGTTAAGTCATTCATTAGCATATGTGTGTAATATAAATACATATATATAATCAGAAAATAATAATTATTGGAAGGACCTGACAAACCTCTGGATCATTGATCTTAGTACTCATGATTTCCTGCATATGGCGGCAAACGTAGAATCCACATACGTTGCCTTGTAGCTGCTGGTGGCACTGCAAAAATAGAATTACATACATCGGTATTGTCAATTCTAGAGGCATTATAACAAAGTATGATATAGGATTGTTGTGTTGTAGAGGGTACCGGAAATCGCGTCTGGTGTTGTAGCGTGTCACTGGATTTTATATCGTGTGTTCCTCCTTGGGCAACATATTCGGCAAAAGCCCTACGTGATTCAAAAAACTTAGCCTCAGCCGTGGCAAACAAAAGAAATATTACAATAGAGTTATGTATGGAGGAAATGAGTTTACCTGTTAAGTACTTCTTGCACAAGACTGAAGTCGTCGTTGCTCCTAAGGAGGGAATCAAGGTATATTACCTTGCTCCACTTTGGTACAATCACAATCAAAATCCAGTGATGCCTAGTCATGTGTGTCGCCATAGTGATTAATCCTAAGTTCATGCTGCATGTAAAGTACAAATGAAACATATGTGTGGCAACTAGTGAAGCACTTACCCTTGGTTGAAGGGTACCATGACGTACTCCTTGTCACTGTGAGCAATCAATCCCCTCGTTATGTAACCTTGCACGAAAGATGCATCTGCGTTGATAGATTGCTCGGAGACCAAGTGAGGGTCGAGGAAACCCACTGGTCGTCGCGTTCGCCGGACTTCTTGGATCATGTATCTATACATAAAGAAAGAGTAATGACATTTATCTGTATAACGTGAATGTAGAACTTCATTGTACAGTACACTTACAGTGTCCAGCATCGTAGAAGTGAGGCGTCGAGTTCGTCGAGATTGAATAGTAAGAATAAATCTTCGAATGTCACGATGATGTAGCCCGAGTCGTGGAGGAAATGTGTCTCGTTATATTTCAGAGTGAATGCACTCTGCCGGTTTGGCTTCAAGTTGGACTTCTCCATGTACCAGGCATGCAATCTATTGCAAATCATCAATCTTGCATCCTTGCGGTTTGCAAATAAACGCTTCAAACGAGGGATTACAGGAAGATACCACATCACCTTAGCAGGAGGTCCTTGCTTCACCTCGATGCCCTTCCCATCATCAGAGTCATTTTTACGTTTGTATCGGGATGCTTTGCACACCGGACAAACATGTAAGCTAGCATACTCTTTACGGTACAGGATACAATCATTCCGACATGCATGTATTCTTTCTACTTCCATTCCTAATGGACAAAGAATCTTCTTGGCTTGGTAGGTGGTTCTCGGCAACACATTTCCCGTTGGAAGCATGTCCACTAGGAGACCTTATAATGCCGTGAAACTCTTGTCGGACCAACCATTGTTTGCCTTCAATTTTATCAGTTCTAGAACTGATGACAACCTCGTGTATTGCGGCTTGCAGCCCGGGAACAAAGGTTTCTCCGAGTCCTCCATCAAGCCCTCGAATTTACCAAACTCTCTCTCACTATAGTTCCCTTCTGCATCACGTAACATCTGATCCAGATTATCATCCTGCGACCTATCCTCATGATCCAGATTGTCATCCTGCGACCTTTCCTCATGATCGAAAGAACAGTCCACAACTGGCATATCGTTGCCTCCCTCGACTATGTCATAACTACCTTCTTGTGTACTCTTCTCTTCACCGTGACTGGTCCAACATTTGTACCCTTTTCTGAAACCCCTTCGAATCAAGTGAGCTTCAATCTGCGCTGAGTTGCTAAACATCTTGAGATTATCACAATCAATACATGGGCAATACATATATTTCATCCCCTTCTTCAACATATCCAGCTCGGCCGCCCTTCTAAAGGCAGACACGCCAGTAATGTACTCTTCACTCACACGGTTCTCAATATACATCCAGCTTCGGTCCATCTACGCTACATAAGTGAAAAATGGGTGTCAAGAATGATTATTACCTCTACTACTAACATCTGATCAGATCACTAAGAATGTTAAGTAATTGAATACTAATCTTTGATCAGATCACTAAGAATGTTAAGTAATTGAGTATGCTAACCTCTGATCAGATCAATAAGAAGACGGTGATATTTTTTCACCCCCAACTCCCTAAAGCCGGCCGCCTTGCTCCACCGATGCAGCGCAATGAAGACAGATCGGTGTCGACATCCTTCAAGCAAGTACGCCAAGTAATTAATACTACGCAGAATATCACAGACGGTTCCAACTACAAACGGTCTGTGAAAATTATATATCACAGACGGTTCGTATTAATACCCGTCTGCGAATTATCACCGACGGTTATTAATATTAACCGTCTGTGATTTCTGCCTATCATAGACGGTTCGCATAAATAACCGTCTGTGATAGTCTCATTATCACAGACGGTTCGTAACACGAACCATCTGTGATGTACATAATATCACAGACGGTTCGAAATATCAACCGTCTGTGATTTATGCGTATCACAGACGGTTCGTGTATAGAACCGTCTGTGATAGTCCTTCACAGACGGTTTACACTACAAACCGTCTGTGATAGTTACACGGGGATGAACTGTTTTGTCAGGCGCATGACTGCCAACTCGAAGCATATATAGCATAGCATTCGAGGCACATCCGAGGCCTGCTGCTGTGTCTTGAGGAATGCCAAGAGTTGGTCTTCAGATGTGGCTACCACATCTGAAGACCAGTGTGGCTGCCACATCTGAAGACCAGCTCTTGGCATTCCTCAAGACACAACTGCAGGCCTCGGATGTGCCTCGAATGCTATGCTATATATGCTTCGAGTTGGCAGTCATGCCCTGACGAAACAGTTCATCTTTCCCGACAAAATTCAAGGAAATTTTATTACAATAGTGCAAAGAAAAGACATTCCCAGATTCTTGGTTGAGCTGGTCGAGGAACATGCAAATACAGAGGCTAGCACAAAAACTCAACAACACATTCAGATCGATCTATTACAGGATAACAAGCTAACAAACCCTTCGTGGCACGACGGTCACACTAAACAAGACACACTTACGACACTTACGGCAAGAATGTGTTGTTTAGTATGAACCGGTCGTGCCGCGATGGAGGTGCTAGCTCACAGCGGAGGGGAGATGCATGCAGGAAGCTAGCTAGTGGATGAACTCACGCGTGACTAGTACCGGTGGAAAGGTTGATGGGGAGTTATTAATAAGGGCCTGGCCGTGGGAGGAACTGGTGCCAGCCATTCGATGTGGAGAGAATAGACGGGTGAGATCGAAATCCTGTGTATACGCCAATTATTGGTGACATGTGATTATTACACACCAATTATCAGTGACATGGGATTATTACAGACGGTTCTTAACAGGAACCGTCTGTGTTATCTGGCTTTTCACAGACGGTTCTTAACAGGACCCGTCTGTGTTATCTCGATTGGTATAGACGGTTCGTATTAAGAACCGTCTGTGAAAGTTCACAGACGGTTATTAACAAAAACCGTCTGTGATGTCTCAATTATCACAGACGGTTCATGTTAATAACCGTCTATGAAAATATCACAGACGGTTGCCAGTAAAACCGTCTGTCATAACGCTTCGCGCGTGTTTCTATTGCCAGAACGCTTCGCGCGTGTTTCGATTGCCAGAACGCTTCGTGTTTCGATCGTCTAATTAACGTCTCTCGATCGTTATACGAAGCATCTATATCATTAATATTTGGGTATACGAACCGTCTGTGCTAAAGGTTAAATATGCGCGCCTAATCCAGGTCTCTTCTACGTACGTACAATATGGCGCCTTCTACTATTCTTGTGATCATCTCCTTCCTCTCATCTGTTCATCAAGAATTGTTCGGCCGGAACCTTACACAGGCGGCCAGCAATTTGCATCTGGAGCAGCTTCTCCGCACCCGCCCTGCTCTCCTTCCCCGACTTTCTTGCATCCGTCAGCTCGACCTGATCCTCCGCCGTCGACGGAGGCGTCTCGCTGCCGCTCAAGAAAGGGAAACAGCCCTCACCCTGGTTCTTCTCCACAATGTGCGCAATGCGGAAGAAGCTCTACACGCATTGCAGAGACTGATGGATAGCCTTGCCGATCAAGCAGAAACGGCAGATTCTGAGGAATCTTTTCATGCTATCCTGTACGACATTATGGATGCTGCTGATCATTTGCCCAGGCTGCACGAGGAAGTGCTGAGGACAAGGGCAATCTTAACGGCGTTCGAGAATTTAGCGGCTGATCCTCCAAGTCCCCAAGTTGAAGAAGAAGCTTACGAAGCCCAAAAGAATACAATCTGGGAAACTCTTTACCTGTGCGACTTTTGTAATAAATTTGCCTCTAATTGAAATTAATAAATTTGCCTTTAATTTGTGACCTCTTGTCTCAGTAGTTCTGTAGTTAAGTTATTAGAAACAATGTGTACTTATATATTAACCTCTGATCTAGAATATGACAGACAAAGGGACATCACAGCCGGTTCTTGTGAAAAACCGTCTGTGAACATTCCCAGACGGTTCTTAACAACAACCGGCTGTGATAGTCGACACAACACAGACGGTTTTTAATAAAAAATCGTCTGTGATAATCCCAGATTATCACAGACGGTTTTTAATAAAAACCGTTTGTGATATTCCAGTATCACAGACGGTTCAGCAGTAAGAACCGTCTGTGATACTCCTTTTTCCCGCCACAAATACCACAGACGGCCTTCAAATTAAAACCGTCTGTAATAGTTTACATTACAGACGGTTTCACAAAACCATCTATGATTTGCCGTCTACTATTAGCCTTTCTGTAGTAGTGTGTACAATGATATGAGCTAGTTACTAGCTCTAAGCTAACTTCTCCAATGATATTAACTTTTAGCACATAGCTTATAACATGAATAGTCCTACATGACATCCTCATATAATCTTGGAATGTGTGTATGAGACTAGCTCTTGATCAAGAGCTAGTTTTTCTCTCTCTTCTATTAAAATATGAAATAATATGTTTAGAGCTAGCTCATAAATCACCATTGGACATGCCCTAATGGATGGATGAATGGATGTTCAATCAAAGAGGAGATAATTAATGGATGTTCAATCAAAGCAAAGATAATTAACGGTCTATTTTGATAGAGTTTTAGATTCTTATTTTTTTTAGTTTTTGTTTCTAATTCTTTAAGAATTCACTTCTCTAAAAATCTAGATCTACTTCCGAAAAGCGTTTGCTAGTAGGTTAGCTCCAAAAACTATAAGAGGGAGGATTGAAGACAAGTAGACCATGCTACCCCTGGTTATACCAATTTATTTGTATTTGTGTCTTACTCTTTTGTATTTATACACAAATTATGTACACAAATTAAGAAGTCGGAGAATCGCTAAGTGCTCATATGAACTTCAACGTTTTATCAATCTATACGAGTGCATCAACCAAATTTACTACCCTGTTTTCCCCCACATGTTTTCGCTAAGCATATGGTTGTGATCGGTTCGGCTGAAAGCCTCATGGCTTATGGCTGAAAACACTGTAGCTGGCTGAAAAAAGCACTGTAGCTGACAGAGGCTTATTTACCATAATTAAATTTAAAAAATTTAAAAATAGAAAAAACATATTATCCCATCACGTATAATGTAAACAAATACGAGGAAAAAAAGAACCGGTAAAAAAAACTCAAAAAAAAGCCAAAAGTTCAGAAAAAGACAAAATTTATGAATAGTGCAAAAATAAGCTGAAGCCATACTCGAAGTTGAGGAAAAGGATAGCCCAGGCCAAGCAACCTACCCCTAGAACGGCAGCCGTAGGAAATCAACAACTACTACAACCAGGGTTAAATGTTTCGGCCTTAAAAAATTTTCAGAGGTCACCGGGAGGAACAAAAGGACGAAATTTCATTCAAAAATTTAAATGAAAATTTTTAATTTTTAATGAAATTTAATCAAAATTTAGATAAAATTTGGATAAATTTTAAATGGGAATAAATTCAGCCAAAATTTGACTGAACTATTGTTTTTTCGGGGGTAATGAAAAGAGAAAAAATTTCGATATTTCGGCAAAATTTCGGACAAAGTTTTTAACCTTGACTACAACCAGTACTACTACTACAATCAGACATATTCCTCCCAATGGAAATACACCATAACGAAATGCTCCACATATCCGAAATAAGATCTCAAAGAAACCGGTTGCGCACACACCAAAAGCATCAAGAATATTGGAAACATGGTCGTCCACAAAAAAGAAACTAATTGATACAAGTATCTTTCAAGAAATTTAGCATTAAGAAAATAGTATACAACAGTACAAGTATACAATTACAGTTCGAGTAGGAAATGTTTGCAAACAACACTAATGATCTTTGGGATAAGCCATTAGTACAATTATTGTGCTAGTTGTTCATGAAATCCAAAGTAAAAACGCTTCGGTTCTCAATCTATGTTGTATCATGTTCTAAACTTTAGGGCATGTTTGGCAGAGCTCCAGCAGCTCCAGATTCACCAGATCCACCCAAATCCACCGTGGAGCAGCTCCACCGTGGATCTGGGTTTCATCCAAGTGTTTGGTACAGCTCCAGCTCTGAGTTTGCTCTCCTCTATCTCACTGACACCTGGGCCCACACATCAGCTCTTCATCCTCAAATTTCCTCCTCTTCTGAGCAGAGCACGGAGCACACGCAGGGACGCGCGGGGCCGGCGGTGCGGCGGCTCCCGTGGCCGGCCATGGCGGCTGGGGCGGGCGCGGGCAGCCTCGCTGCCTCGCCGGAGCTTGCGGGCGCGGCCGGCCTCGCTGCCTCGCCGAAGCTCGCGGGCGGGCGCGGCCTGGGGTGGGCGCGGCCGGCGTCGCTGCCTCACCGGAGCTCGCGGGCGCAGCCAACGTGAAGGCCGGAGCTCGCGGCCGGGGCTAGAGCGGCCATGGCGGGCGGGCGCAGGAGACGGCCGAGGTTGGGGTCGCGTGCGGAGAAGAAGAAGAAATAGAACGAACCATTTTTTGATGTGTAATCGGTGGCATGGTGGGTAATTTTCCCCAACTCCATCAAACTTGAGTTTGGTGGAGCACCCCTTGAGGTGCTCCATGGATTTGGTGGATCTGGGGGCAGATCCACTATTTTCGTGGAGCAGATCCATGGTGGAGCTGCTGGAGTTAGAAGTGTTTGGCTGAAAAAATTGAATCTGGATTTGTTTTTCATGAATCTGGAGCTGGTGGAGCTCTACCAAACAGGCCCTTAATCACCGTGGATTGTGTAACGCTCCCACTTCTTAGTTGGTGAAACAACCCAAAAATTTGCAAAATTTTTGAGTTTTCTTGAATTTCTTTTTAATCTAGTTTTCTCTCCCAATTTGGCGTCTTCCTTTGAAATTATGATTTCCTCTTTTGGATAGCCTGCCTTCCCCCCTTTCCTTGGTATCTTCCAAGAAACCGTCAGCGTTCTTTGCGCCTTCCTGGCCACGCGGTCGTCCCTGTTCCAACCGCGCCACAGCACCCTTCTTCATTCACACCTGAAACGTGCCAACACCTCTGCGTGTCACTCCCCCAGAGGCCAGTCAACGCCTCACCCGAGCCATGCCAACGGCTAGCTCAGTCCGTCGAGTGCGATACATTTCTATGCATCGTGTGGCCAACACGCGTACTTGACTGCCATGCTTCACACCTGTTAGCCTGCATGGCACTGTCAAGGCCGCAATACTACCCCGTCACCTCACCTGTAAGCCAGCCTCGCCAACTACGCCCGATCGCCACCAAGTTTGCCACACTAGTGCCCCCAACCTTGGCTTCCTGTTCCCACAGCCATCCTCCTACTTTTTAATCCAACTGAGCACCCAATCTGCCTCGTGAACGCCTCTAGTACCTCACGGAACCACCCAATTGTCCATTGCCACTCTACATCGCATCCATCCCCCTCCCCTGTGCCGATAAGCTCCCACCGCCTTTTTCCTCAATTTAGACTCACTCTTTAATTCCTTGCTTTGGTAGCATCCTTGGGACCCCATTAGTACAACCATAGTCTTGCCTCAGCCTCACCGAACTTGTGGATCGCCACCGCCCTAGACCTCCACCGGCTTGAGTGCCCCTTTGTGGACAGCCTCGCACAGAATCCAAGAACCCAAGCCACCAATACCATCACCTTACCCATATGCCCGAGATGCTAAAATCACCTTTCCCCTCACTGATTAGCCCCCACACTGCCGCGATCAAGCTCCCCTAAGCCAGTAAGGCCGTTCGGCCATTTCTTTGCTTTTGAGCACAACTTTCCAATTGCTTGCCACCATAGCTTCCCTAGACCATCGCAAACCCAAAGCCATTGCCACTGGACCTTCTCATGTCCTCGGCAGCTCTAGCACCGTGAACCTCCATCGGCCATGAAGCCTCCACCGTGGAGAGCCCAAACCAAGCCTCTTTAGCCAAATCCTTCACCACCTCGGTGTTTCTCATGTCCTGTATATGGTTAAGGTGTCCTCACCCTCGCAGGAAGACCACCAGAGAAGCCCTAAGCCATGGTAGGAGTCGAGACTTTCTCTCTTGCTGCAAGCCTTAACCATCTCATTTCACGCCTACCAAACCCTTAAAATGGAATCCCTAGATGGAGGCGATGCCATAGAAATCCTCAATCGTCGCTGAAGAGCCTCTCTAGCGTCGCACTGGCTGCCTTGCCAAAGCTCTATTCGGTGGCCCTGTGCCGTCTGAAGAGAGAAGAAGATTTGGGAAGGGCATTGTGGCTTGATCGTGCCTGTCCACGTGCCGCCGATCGAGCGGCCATGTGCCCGCGGTTGGGCCATTTCGGCCCAAAGTTTTGGGCCTTGTGGCTGGCCCATAAGGCATTTTTCTTTTAAAACCGAGCCAAGCCGAAATCCTTGTGCAGCACTATTCACTAGAGGCCGACCCAGCACTGTTCACAACTGTTCAAAGTACAGTTTATCTGGACCCTAAAATCAAAAATACCTCCGTTTCGACCCTGTGAATCCATTTCTGACCTCTGCTTTGCCAAATCAAGCCTCGATAAAATCCAAACTCACGCTATTCAAAAATCAACCACCACTTCCAAAAATCCGTCTAGCACGTTTATAACCATTTGACTGTCTCGAGCCTATCTGGCCCAACTCTAACCCTGTTAGCCAAACCAAGTATTGTTAAACTCCGACCACCCAACCCATTTCTTTTTATGACTTTTCTTGTTGTTTAATTGTATTTTGTTCCTAGCTTGCATTCTGCAACGCAGGAACTTGATTGACCTCGTTTTTCATGCTAGTAAACGGATCAAGCGAGTTGGTCAATAGTAGAGCTGCAAGAGAAAATGAAGTAAGTTTGAAGCCGGTAGAGAAGACCAAGAACAATGGGAAGGAAGCAGGTCACATGCTTTTAATCATGTTGAACCTACATTTCGTTAATTATTTATTTATCAATACTTTCATTGCGTTCTAATTTATGCACTAATTTTACGTACAATAAATGTTTAAAATGACATGATACCTAGTTACATCCTACCACTAAAAAAGCCCTGTTTAATTTGATGGCCATATTCACCTTGACAAAACTTAGTAATGTTAAATATACTATTTAAAAAACCATGGTAGTATAGAAAACTCAACTATTTTATACTACTGATTGGTAGATCTTTTTGCTGGTAGTTTTGCAAAAGTGATTCTAGGAAAATGACCAGTGAAGCAATATTGTTTTCTTAATTCAGTCATGAGGGTTAAGGAATCTTGTGGGTAAAACTGGGCAACTCTACAGAGTAATCACAATAGTATTTTCGAATGCGCCGTGCTTCTAGTAAAAGAAGCTATGTTCAATAGGTGATTCCAACAGCGAAGTATAAGTAGGGAAGTATTTTGGAATTGTTGAGGTTCGGTAATCAAGTTGTAGAAACCCCAATTCCTTTTATGATTTATATTTTGTGTTAAAAAATGTTTGCAAATAAAATTGCATCCATAAATACTTTAGTAAAACCACTATATCTTTATCATTTGAGAATCCTAGCAAGTAGCTATGTAACATTTCTCCATATGACTTATTGAGTATGGTTAATTGTACTCAATCTTGCTATAATTTCCACCACAACAAATATCAGAAGAAGAAAAGGTGTTGCAAAATTTCGTGTAGGGGTTACGACCGCACTCAAGCATTCCTGTAGAGTTTTCTTCGGTTCTTTTGAATGTAAACTAAATTTTGGGCCTGAACGTCCGTATTATTGCTAAAGTTGACCATTAGGTCATATTTTAATCATATTAACTATTTTTAAATGTTCGTGAGCAGGCATGATATTTCTTCTGTCCGCGGCTAAACTCCTGGGCTGTTGCGAGTTGTACAACGTCCTTGTTCCCAAAATGGAGGCATTATAGTTGGGTCATATATCTGCAAGACAACACATGTGGTTACTGAATGAACAAAATTGTTGTCAAAACCAAGCATAGTTTTCAACACATCATCCTAAAATGCATAAACAAATAAAATGGTGAGTGTCAAACCTCCCATCTTGAGGATGGGAATATGGATGGGTTTTTTTGGGCTGTGACTTATGGCTAACGGCTGTGATTTTTGAATTCTAGTTTGTTCGCGAGAGGTAGTATGTACAGGAAAATAGTCACATGTGATTTTGATTAGTCCAGCTGAACTCAGTACACTTTTTACTACAATTGACCTTTAGACCCCGCCTCAAAAAAATACACCATTTTTTAAAAATCTATTGTAGCTATAGTACATAAGCATAAGCTATAAGCAAAAACGAACCCGCCCGACATGTTTGTTTTTCTCATACTAGTGCCTCTCAACAACCTTCCCCGCCTGAGACTGCAATTATCAAACATGAGCTTAGAAATCTAGAATGCAACATCTATGCACCGCAAAATAGAAGAAATTGTTAGACATTAGTCACCTCATCCTTTGTCGCATCGGCAGTCGTACGCACATCCTCGTGAACATCAAAGTGGAAAAGCTGCAAATAGAAACCAGCATCAGTGAATGTTCAACCACTGCAAGGGGAAAACATGGTATTAGTAGTCTGACTACTGTTCTGTGCTTTGACATTAGATTACAGTTTCATCATTAGCTCATAGAAGCTGTGTTGCTGTCAAATCAAAACAAGGAGTATGGAATAAGAACAGGGTCAAACGTACTTAAACAAAACAATGCAATTCACAGGAGAACAAACTCAAGCTTTGCATACATGAGGGATGATAAGATCTTCACATAAAGTAGGTTCTCAACAGATGTCCGTACTTCGCGGATTTCCGGGGCAAGCTGCTGCTGAACAGCCCTTAAGAATTCTCCAATAGTGTCACCTTTACGAACCTGGCAATATAGTAGGCTATGTTTGAATTGTACAATCCACATCTTTAGAACAATCAAAAGAGGAGCACTTTTGTTAGTGGTTCGAAATTCACCTGGATAACTCTCCTGTGTCTAGTACCATCCCAGTAAGTGATTGCAAGAGGTTCATCTCAAATATGGCATCACTGCTACAGACAGCCCTATCACAGACGATTCGGAACCATCATCACAGACGGTTCCTGAACCGTCAGTGTTTAGGTGTCAGTGATAGTTGGTGGTTATCACAGACGGTTCCCGAGCTGTCTGTGATAACTCACATTACAGACGGTCTTTATTACTAACCGTCTGTGATAGACGAGTATCACAGACGGTTGTTTATAAAAAAACCTTCTGTGATAGTCTCGTATCACAGACGGTTTTTGTACTGTGATCCAGAGACCAGAGATGAAGAAAAGAAGTGGGAAGAAGCAGATGGATAGTCGCTCAGCGAAGAAGTCGGCTATGTCGGCTGCTCACCGAAGAATCTGGGAATGTCTTGGTTTTGAACTTTTGTAATAAAATTGCCTTGAATTTTGCAGGAAAAAGAAGGATTGTCGGAGTGGACATCACATCTCGGCAGTAGTCGGCATCGTCGAGGAACATGCAAATACAGAGGCAAGCACGACAACACATTTATATCTATTACAGGATAACAAGTTAGTGAACTCTTCATGGAACGACGGTGCGGGTGAACAAGACACACTTACCACACTTACAGCTATATATGCTCACAGTGGATGAACTCACGCATGACTAGTACCGGTGGAAAGGTAGATGGGGCGTTATTTATAAGGGCCGAGCAGAGGAAGGAACTGCTGCCTGCCATTCGATGTGGAGAGAATGGACGGGTGAGATCGAAATCCTGGGTATACGCCAATTATTGGTGACACGTGATTATCACACGCCAATTATTGGTGATATGTGATTATCACAGATGGTTATTAACGCGAACCGTGTGTTATAATAAATATCACAGACGGTTCTTAATATGAGCCATCTGTGATGTTTCAGTTATCATAGACGGTTCGTATTACTAACCGTCTGTGAAAGTTCACAGACGGTTATTAACACGAACCGTCTGTGATCTCTAAAATTATCACAGACGGATCCAGTTAAGAACTGTCTGTGATTTCTTAATTATCACAGACTGTTAGTGTTAATAACCGTCTGTGAAAATATCACAGACGGTTGCGAGTATAAACCGTCTGTGAAAGTTTAATCACAGACAGTTCCGTATAAACCGTCTGTCATAAGCTTTATCTCAGAACGCTTCGTGTTTCGATCGTCTAATTAACGTCTCTGGATCGTTATACGAAGCGTCTATATCATTAATGTTTGGGTATATGAACCGTCTGTGCTAAAGGTTAAATATGCGCGCCTAATCCAGGTCTCTTCTACGTACGTACAATATGGCTTACTATTCTTGTGATCATCTCCTCCTCTCATCTGTTCATCAAGAATTGTTCGGCCGGAACCTTACACAAGCGGCCAGCAATTTGCATCTGGAGCAGCTTCTCCGCACCCGCCCTGCTCTTCTTTCCCGACTTTCTTGCATCCGTCAGCTCGACCTGATCATCCGCCGTCGACGGAGGCGTCTCGCTGCCGCTCAAGAAAGGGAAACATCCCTTACCCTGGTTCTTCTCCACAATGTGCGCAAAGCGGAAGAAGCTCTACACGCATTGGAGAGACTGATGGATAGCCTTGCCGATCAAGCAGAAACGGCAGATTCTGAGGAATCTTTTCATGCTATCCTCTACGACATTATGGGCTATGCTACTGATTATTTGCCCAGGCTGGAGGAGGAAGTGCTAAGGACAAGGACAATCTTAACGGCGTTCGAGAAGTCAGTGCCCGATCCTCCAAGTCCCAAAGTCGAAGAAGAAGCGTACGAAGCCCAAAAGATTACAATCTGGGAAACTCTTTACCTGTGCGACTTTTGTAATAAATTTGCCTCTAATTGAAATTAATAAATTTGCCTTTAATTTGTGATCTCTTGTCTCAATAGTTCTGTAGTTAAGTTATTAGAAGCAATGTGTACTTATATATTAACCTCTGATCATGAACAGAATATGACAGACAATGGAATATCACAGACGGTTCTTGTCAAAAACCGTCTGTGAACATTCACAGACGGTTCTTAAGAAGAACCGTCTGTGATAGTCTACACAACACAGACGGTTTTTAATAAAAAAATCGTGTGTGATAATTCCAGATTATCACAGACGGTTTTTAATAAAAAACCGTCTGTGATACTATAGTATCACAGACGGTTCATCGGTAAGGACCGTCTGTGATACTCGACCACTAACACAGACGGTGTCCAAATTAAAACCGTCTGTGTTAGTGTCAATCACAGACGATTTTGTCAAACCGTCTGTGATGTATTCGTCCAGTATAGCCTTTTTTGTAGTAGTGTATATATTTGGCTAATCAGTTAGGATGCCAAATTTATGCGGAAGGGAAATATGCACAGTAGATCGATTAAAGGTGACGAATGCTATCAGCATGTGGCGATACTTTTGATCAGATCCTGCTCACGCAACCACTGCTTCTTCAAGCATTCTAGCTGTGCTCGTTCTTCTGCGTAGATCTCCTCTCATTCTCCTCTTTTTGCTCTTTTGCATTTGTTCTTCCCTGAAACCAACAATACATCATTAAAATCGGTACAAGACAACGTACGAATCCAGGAGAACTTATGGTTCTGGCATGCTAGGATTTCAAACTCAACTCTTGTTGCAATTTTTGAAGCTTCTCTTTTCCTCCCTCCTCGATCTTGGTTCGTATGTTAACCCTCTGCATAGACACATGGAGGGCAAGGGGGAATGGCAGCCAAAGCGCATACCTTTGAGTGACGTCGGAATCGGAGCTCGGGGAACGATAGTGGCGGAATCGGTGCTCGGATCCAAGCTGGCCGGCAGGAATTCTAGGCGGCGGTGGTAAGTGCACTGGTAGATCCCGGCAAGGTCGAGAGACTACTGAGAGGGGCTGAGATCTGGGCGGGGAGATAGACCTAGCGGTGGCAAAGAGAGAGGTCAGAGAAAGATCGTGTGTGGTTATTAAGAATAAGTGCACGTCCTAATCGGCTTGTCAGACAATGCCATGATAAAGTAGGTCATCGTAAACAAGCTAGTCGGGAATATGTCGGTTGCAGAAAGACCTACGACTACGAGGTGTTCATAGGATATATTATGATTACATGATCGTAGAAAGACTTACGACCAAGAAGTAGTCGTAGTAAGACTTACGATTATATGATTGTAGAAAGACTTACGACCAAGAAGTAGTCGCGGTAAGATTTACAACTATGTGATCGTAAAAAGACTTACGACCAAGAAGTAGTCACAGTAAGTCTTACGACTATCTTATAGAATATCTTCTTTATTGATAAAGGGTATACTTGGATAATATAATGACGTAATAATTATAGGATTATTATATTCACGTCACATGCATTAAAGTTTTAAGGAGAAATAGGTCAATATTTCACATGTTTAGTTTCAATGTTCCAACTGTTCTAATAGTTCATCCATGTTGTTTCAATGGTAGAGCTAGGTGAATCGAGACTAGGTGGAAAACAAATCAGGCAATGAGCTAAACAAATAAAAATATTAATAGAATAAATAGTGGACGAAAAATGAATATGAGAAGAAAAAAGCTGCTGCAACATTCAGCCAAAAAAACTACTCTACAATTAAATGAAAACAAAACAAAGAAAGATAAAAGGGGGAAAGGAAAGAAACAAGGCGTGGACGAAGCCAGCGTTGGCCAGACTTGCGTGGGAGGAAAAAATTGCCTCGAGGGTGCGAGTGGGGTCGTCGGCCTGCATGCGCAGTCCGCGTTGGCTTGGTCTTAACATAGGCGTTAATGGGCCAGCAAGAAGATGCTATGCACGCGGCGCATAGCATTTCCAGTGTTTGGGTGCGTCCAGGTCCGGACTGATCAGAAAATGTTCGGCCTTTCCGGCCCATCCAGAAACCAGCTCGGCCCATCCAGACGTTTGCCCATTCTCATGTGCAGATGCGCTGATTTCACCCCATGTCCTGGTCCAAGCCTCCATGGGCATCGACACCTTCCAACGGTCACGCCCAGGGGCGTAGCCAGCAGGGGGACTTGGTGAGGCTCGAGCCTCACCTCCCCCCGCGGTGGCACCCCCCCTACCCCGGCGACGAGCGCCCGCGACGGCCGGCAGCATCTACAAGCATAGGCCCAAATGACAAACAATAAAAACCAACCAACCCCCCGTCTCTCCCCCCGGTCGAGAGCCCGCGGCGGCAGCAATGTCGACAATCACAGCGGCCCAACAAACAAATAAAAAGCATAGTAAGAAGCCCAACAAATTCATCTCATTGGCCCACCAAAATACCCACTCCAACTCACAAAACTAGCCATTGGGCGGCAGAACCAGAGGCCAGAGGGGGGCTGGGGCTGGGGGTGACCAGGTGAGGGTGCGCCGCCGGAGCAGGAGCCGAAGCCAGATCTGGCGGCGAGCCAACTGAGCCGCCGACTGTTCGCTAGATCCGGCCATCTGGGGTCGGGGCTGCGGGGTTGGTGGCCGGGGGGCGGGCCAACGGGGGGAGTTGGAGCGGGGCGATGAGGGCCGAGCCGCCGCCGGCGAGTCTGGGCGGCGGCGCGGCACTGCGGAGGAGCACCGGGTGGCGGGCCGGCGCGGAGGAGCACCGGGCGGAATGGCGGAGTCGCGGAGTGGCGGAGACGGCGGAGTGACCGGAGTCCTAGCGAGGAGCGAGGGGCAGAGTGACCGGGCGGAGTGAGCGAGGTGCGACGGGGTGGAGTGAGCGAAGCGAACGAAGTGAGCGTATGAGGCTTTGAGCCAATGAGATGAGTCTTGAGAGAGAGAGTGAGTTGAGTCTGAGCGAATGAGTAGACGAGTGGCGAGAGGCGGAGGACAGAAGTGAGATCATAATCATCAGATCAACAAAGGAAATAGCCAAATAGAGTCAGCCTAATCTGTAAGATTTTTCTTATCAATTAAGTATTTTAGAGTTTAGATTTTAGACTTTTACATTCAGTATATATCACGGAAATTAATAATTTATTTGCGTAGAATATATTTGCTTCGTGATTCAAATTTGTCTCATGATTCAAATTAGTTTATTTATGGTATATTTCATATAATCTAAATTTTCATTGTTATTCATAATTTTCTATTATATCACTAATTTTCATATGTTTCATACACATGTGATTTATCGCTACTCCGACTCATAGCAGAATAATTATATATTCTTGGATATGCGCTTTCTATTGTCGAGGTACCTACTTTGTATATCACTAATTTTTTTCATTGTCTGTATTTCTCTGATTTATCGCTACTCCGACTCATAGCAGAATAATTTCTATATGAATTTAAAATTCTATAAGAGTAAAAAACTATATTTGTGTCAACTTAGTTTAGTCTGAAAAATAATTCAGCCCACCCTCAATTTTAATCCTGGCTTCGCCACTGGTCACGCCCCAACCCATCGCCGTCTCGCCGTGCCGATGGCGGTGAGCGGACGCCTCCACCGCGCCCTCTAACCCGCCGCTGCCGTCCATGAGGACCCGTCGCGACTGGTACGTGTTTGCATGCCCTTATTAGTTCCATGATCCAACTTTCACTCAAGGGGTGAAAACAAGGTTGCTTACGTGATATCATAGGATATCGGGTCCAAAAATACTTTTATTATTGATTAACACCTTTAGCCTATGTGTAAATTATCTAGCCTAAAATTAGTGCATCTTATCTTTTTCTTAAAACGTAACGAAGGGAGCACTAGCAGCCTAAATTTTCAGTAACTAGCAGTAGTCTATGAAAAGCCTCCGTTTCTTTCAGCTTATGGGGGCAATTGCAGCAGACCGAGCCAGCTCCTTATGCCAACCCAAGAGGAAGAACCACAATAGGCCAGGGCATCTATTTGATCAATCCCGAATGTGTCACCTCGCAGTAGCTCTCGACACCTGCTCGTCTCATATGGTCGACCAGGAGATGTGCACCACGCCCGCCGCACAGCCGCACCTAACCAGGAAGCGATCGGTCATTGGAGAATGGGAGAAATCAGCACCACTGGCAACCGTCGTCTGCCATCTCGCTGTGGCGCTGTCTGGTCCCTGTTGCCTCGCTCCCTCGCCGGCTAAATAAAGCTTAGATTCATCCGATCAGTATGTACTTTACTTTAAATTCCTCTCAACTCTTTCAATTTGTTTTAAGAACATGAGCTAAATTTGTGAGTTAGCGTTTTAATATGATGATTGTTGATTAATTTTTGTAGAATTGTAGGGTTAAGACTTAAGATTTTAATTTTGATTTTTGGATTATCGACCTAGCTCGTTGCAAATCGAAAGTAAAATTTTAGTATTTGACCACAATATCAAGTAAGCCATTGGACATTTTTTTTTACTATATTATTCTTGAACTGTTGAACATACAAATATCTAATTGATCTTTTCAATTAATTAATGATTTTATGAATGATATATTTATTTTCTGTGTGGAGAAATAAGAATTGGTAAAAATTACTAATGATTTTATGGTTCGTCACTTATGAACCTAAATAAACGTAAATACTAAAAGTTAATGTATTAATTTATATTTGATCATAATACTTTTTATTTGAAAACTTGAAGTAATTTTGTTCTCTTTAACAAGTCATTAAGATCGGATGATATATTTTATCAATGTTGATCAACTTTTATCTATGATTTCGCCTTTGATTCCTTTTGTTTGCTGCAACTAACCAATATTATTGTCGAGCTTCTTCATTTTGGTAAGTATTTTGCTCACTACTTCTTTATCATCATATACTATCATCGATTATGTTAAAATATTGATGCTAAAAATGATCGGACATATTGCTATTTAGCATAATATTACTTAAAAATTATATATATTACTATATATATGTTAAATTTTTGAACCCGATTATTTTCATTTTAGTTCCACCCCTACTTTCGCTCGGAGTTCGCCGCCTTCGCGCTTGGGGTGGCCGGGCGCGAGCTGTTTCGCCGTTTTTGATGTTGCCGGTGGCCAAATTTGGCGCTGTCTAGTGAGTAGTTTTTTTTTTTATTTCAGGAGCACCTATGTGGCTATGTCACATTTCATTATATATATCGGTGGTGCTGTGTGCCTCTAGCAACAGTTAGATTCCTAACTATTCAATGCCCTGATGTTATCTGCACGCACCGTGATCAGAATATAAAGCAAAAAAAGCCATTGGTTCTTACAATTAGTCAAATATTGGAAAACGATTGCTGCGGTTAAGAACTTTCAGGTAACTGAGTCCGTTGGGGATGTCTAACGACTACTACGAAATCAGAGAGAAAAGTTCAAGAACTTTTGCACGCCTAATGGTAGGAATTAAGACTCTTATTGTTTCACCGTGTTTTTGCTCAGTGAGTCCATACTCCACTAACAAGAAGTGGACATTCAAGAATGCCTCATTGATTTTTCCAGTGACGGAATTGTAATGAAGACTACGACGTAAGTAATCTCTATAAAACACTGGTTGGATTCTGTTGACTACTGTTCTAAAAATAAAAGGTTCTATTTAGGCATCTCGTGTCATTTGAGTCTGTCTTATACACTTTAGTACTTTAAAAGGGTCGATATGTTATTTTAGAAGCTCTACGATGCTTGATTTGCATATCAGTTAGAGTTGTGTCTCAACTTACCATTGCTTGTGTTAAGAGCAGTTTGTTGTAGCTTGATTCGTTTTATTATGTTAAGCATACCACTCAGGTTTATTTATAGTTTGTATATATATCATTTACGAATAAGTTTATTTTACATCCATAAATTCTTTCCTGAGTCTGAAAAAACCCTCAGCTCTTAAATTGGTTATTTTTCATCTTTAACTCTTAAAACTAATGCAAAACACCTTCCTCACTTGAAACCACTGGGATTTGGGCTTACATGACGTCCTAGTAGACAAACATATGTTGACGTGTCTAACAAGTGGCATCCTAATCAGCAACAACTAATAAAATTTTAAATAATAGTATATTTAGACCTGGTCCCACAAGTCATATACTCCGTTTCCTCTCTTCCTCCCCTCTCCGCCTGTAGACCGAGCTCACCGAAAGCCAATCCCGGCGTCGCCTTGCAGATCGAACTCGTGGCGCGAATGGTGGCGAAGCTCTCGCCGTCCCATCAAGCTGCGTTTCCAGCTCCCGCAGGCCGCAACGCAACTACGCAAGCAGTGCCAGTCTGCAACCATCCTTCCATCTCTTTCGCCGTGGACGTTTCTCTGGTAGGCTGCAGGACTAGCTCCTCAACTACGGTGCTGTGTCCTAGGCTCCTTGCTGTCCCATTCAATGCTTCTTGCTGTCCGGTGGCGTGGAGTGAAGTAACAAAAGGCTAGCAATGGAAAATAGATTTAAGCCCCGCTTTTACTGGTTTTGGCTTCTAGTTATTTTCTGGCTTTTAGCTTTTTTTTCAAGCTAGAAATCATGTAGAAACACGACGACTTCTAATTTCAATTTTTGATTTTTTTTGTCTTTGTCTTTTGTTTTTGTCTTTTTTCTTTAAATTGTTCGTAGAGATATAATGATGTTTTCTTTTTCTCAATTTTCTTTATTTTTCTTTAATTGAATGACTCAATTTTCTTTATTTTTCTTTAATTGAATGACTGCTACAGTGCAATTTCAGCTTTAAGCCGGAAGTCGTAGCCAACAGTCGGTTGAAGTGACCCCTCAATTAGACGCTTGCAGATGCCAGATGGTGTTTGTATTTGATTGTTAATTGTTAAACCTCTTTCGTATGCTTGTCTGCTACTACCCATGTGTTAAATGGTTCCATCAAAGCACGCAACTATTGGTCTGCTCCTCACCTATTACTTGCTCTAGTGCCTCCGAGAAGCCTTGGGTGCAAAGCTCACTCAAGATTTCTTTCTTCGATAAGTCAATATCAGCAGAAGAAGTTGTTCACCTGGTCTGCGAAAAGCCCAAGATCCCTCGCAGTGAGATACTTGTGGAGTTGTCCTCATGTGTAACTATAGTAGGTGAGGAGGATATTTGTGTAGAGAGACCGCAGGGTTGTGAGCCTCCTCTTTTTTTCTACCACAGAGTTAGGGAAATATTCTTTGTCGCCATAAGTTGTAGAGCAATCACAAGTGTTGCAGGTGGAGTTGTCACCAATGGTGGATCCTAAAGGTGTTGGGGGAGGACACTCCTATTGCGAGGTTGCAGGACTCCGGTTGTCAGCCTCCCCTACCGCCATTTTGTCGAGATGGAGACACATTTTGCTACCAACTGAGGTTGTAGGAGAGACTACAACCACTACCATCCCAATCATGCCACTTTTGGAGAAACCGCCTTTGTCCATAGTGAAAGAGGCCCCCTTGTTAGATAAAGACCTCTCAGGTTTGGGAGTGGGTGAGACACCTCGAGCTCCTTTAGGGATTGTGTCCCAAGAAATAAGGATGCTGATCTAGCAAGGCTGCCGAGGTCGAAGATGGCTGTGGTTGTGGTTGAAGGCAGTCGTGGTTGAACACGGTAGTGGTCGAAGAGGCTACTATGGTCAAATACGACAGTGGTAGAAGAGCAGCCGCGGTCGAGCGATCTCGTGGTCAAGAACGACTGTGGTCGAGCAATGTCGTGGTCGAGATCGGCTATGGTCAAGCGACCATGGTCAACGCTGGGGAGAGCGGCAGCGGTTGGTGGTCAAAGCTTGGGAGAGCGACAACGGTCGGACAACGTGGTCGGTGGTCGAAGCGGCAGTGAACGATGGTGATCGTGAATGGCGATGAATGGCAGTGGTCAGGAGAGACGGTAGTAGTCGAAAGAGATGTGGCAGTCTAAATAACAATAGAGAGGAGAATTGGGCACCTCGGCGCAAACTATGATGAGGTCAGAACGCCGTCGACGGTGAGGAAGGGCGGCTTTGGTCTCTAGCGAAGACGCTTCTCTAGCAATGCTCGAGCTTGACAGAGATTCAGAGGAAGTTGGCAAGGGTGGTGATGCCAAAGATGAAGTTAGAGAGGGCGAGGCGACTTTGATGCGTCAACAATGGCTCTCTGGAGTTGCGCCGAGCTTCGTCGGCGAGGTTGCACGGCACCGAGGACTCTTGGGCTCAGGAGAGACAAGTGGAGGTGGAGAGGTTTGGGGGCGCTCAGGGTCTCTTTTATAGGGCTGAGGAGGGGATACGAAGGAGTGATTTCCTTATTGGAGTTATGGCGGCGAGATCTTCAGTGTAGGGAAGAAAGGAAGGAGGGACCAGAAAGGAAAGGAGGGGCGCGAGGATTAAGGAAATTGATACGGGTGATGCTCAATTTCCAAAACCGAAGAGGAGAGGGAAAGGAAAGGTGGCCGGTGTGGATTCGAGCAGTCGATGGTGAAATATGAAAGATGAGGGGAAGAAGAAAGGAAGGAAGAAGAAAGGAGAGGGGGAGGATGACAACAAGGGCCCACAAGCCGGTGAGAGTAAGAGAGAGATAGAGAGAGTGGTGAGGATGGGCTAGCATTGGGCTAAAAGAAACCTGGGCCATCCACTTGTCGGCCCAGGAGGGAGAGAGGGAGTTTTTGAATTTGACTTTTTGAATTTCCAGAAAACAAAGAATAGCTTAGAAAATAGCAGGAAAAATCCAAATAATTCCTCGAAAAATTCACAAAAATTCCTAGGGATATTCTAGACTTAGGAAAATTATTTACAACCTATTTTGGTTTCTAATTTTATATTGAAAATACTTTTTAATTTTAAATTTAGGTTTTAAGCTCACATGAGCATGCAAGATACTCAAAAACACGAAGTGACGCTAAAGGAAATCAAAGAAAATCACCAGAGTGCTCAAAACGTGAGCTAAAGGAATGGATTCTTTGTGTGATTTGGAGGATCTTTCGTTTTGGCACGATGTCGAGATAAGGTCTGGTTGAGGAGTTTGCTTGGGAGGGGCATGGGGCGCATGGACTCTGTTTGCCTACTTGAAGAAGATGAACAATGCCATGTGAGTAGTAACCAATGGTAGAGATAGAGAAAGAAAGAGGAGAGAGAAAGAGAGAAAAAGAAAAAAGGGGTAAAAGAAAAGAAAAGATGGGCTAAGAAAAAATAGGTTGGATCTAGTAAAATTGAACATTTTTTTTTTGGAGATTTGGATTTGTGGAGATTTGAATTTGAGTTTTTAGAATTTGAATTTAAATTTGGGAATTTGGATTGAGATTGGAATTTTGATATTTCCTCCCAAGATTACACATAAAATATGAATAAAAATCAAATGCTTTAAATTAATAGATTTGAAATTAATTTTTACAGGAAACCAAATTAATCTTTTTTATTTTTTATTTTCACTCATAAATTATTTTTATTTCAGGAAAAAGAAAAAATCTTTTTAAAAGCAGGAAAAACAGGGTAAAAAAATTTGCAACTCAGGAAAACCAATATAACATTTTTACTTTAATTGAATTAAATTTTTTGAAATAAAAACGCTGGGATGTTACAAATATTATTATCCGAGGGTGTTATTTGAACCGGATTGCAAAGTTCGGGGATTTAGATGTCTGGTTTCATAGTTCGGAGTGTTAAACGAACTTTCAAGCAAAATTTAGGGTGTTGTACAACACATATACAATGGTATGAAGTGCTTTGATGGCAAATTAATACTGTGCTAGTATAGTTTCCTTGTGAAAAAATATAAGGGCTAGTATGCTAACCTGGCAGTAACGTTAAAGGGTGTTGTATATTACTTAGTGGCTAATGTTTTAAAAGTTTGGTTGCATGTGTTATAAAATAACATCATCCATTATTTACAGATGGAGGAAGAGTGCTAGTACGCTAACCTGGCAGTAACGTTTTGTAACCTCAGGAATCTGAAAGGCCTTTTAGCAGTAGTAACCATCATTAACCATGATGATTATACGAGACTGTATGGTAAGTGGGTTCTTTCATCTTTTTGCCCCTTTCCCATGGAGTCGTATTATAATGGTCGACAACACACGCATGGAAAGGAGAAAGATGGAATGGAAGCAAGCTAGGAGAAAAGTGCCTTGTGTTTTAAACCGTCAGTAGACGGGCTTTGCTCCCTAAGATAAGAGATTACTCGGCGTAGGAGGCAAAAGAGTGAGCACTTTTTACTCCAAAGGCGTGCGTGCACGTGCTATCTAGCTAGGCAGGCATGCTATTTTCCACCACACACACACCTACAAAGTTGTCAAAGGACTACTCGAGCAAGGTCCTCTCGAAGTGAGCAGGAACGCATTGTGATGACCATACAGAATACTCCCCAAAGCACCAAGAAAAATAGTTCCAAAGTGACGTGGCTTCGGCTGGAATGACGCTGGAATGATACGGTAATGGTTATTATTTTTTTAATATATTTGAGTAAGAAAATAAAGAAAAAAAATAAAAAAACATTGTTATATCTTCACAAATAATACTAAGGAAAAAGATAAAAAGAGAGAAAAAGATACATTAAAAAACTAACATGTTCTAAACAGTTTTTAACTTCTAAAAGACATAAGTCATTGTTGTTTGAAAAGCCTTTGTTTAATCTTTGCACTTGGGGTATCCATTATTGCTATGCACACAACGGAAGCTACAATTTTACTCGCAATAAATTCTATATATGGTGTGTCACTTGATGGTTTAATCTGTGAAATGTTGTAACAGCAAGCAAAGCATTTTCTTTCTTTCTTTATTTTTTGAAACGGACAAGCAAAATTTTTGCGTATGAGAAGATGCTGAAAATGTAAGTAGTCATTTTATTCCACCTATATAGATGTGTATATTAGAAGCTCGTAAGACATGTAGGCCATGGGCGGATGTGCAAGAGGTCATAGATATTCAGCTGATCACCCAAATTTTTTTACAAAATATCAAGTATATAATAGATATATATATACTGTTAGTTGGGTTAAAACTATATTTTTATGCCCGCAAATAAATTCAATCCGCACTCCCTATATCTTATGCGTAACCCATGTAACACATTAGGCCTATGTTTCTTCCCACCTTAGCCCTGCTCATATAGGCCCAAAGAGGTAAAGATGCAAACAAAATACTAACATTTGTTCTCTTTCTCATCTTGTGGTTGTTCGTGTTAGAGTTAGTAATCTTATTTTAGTTTGGAAGTCATAGTTGTGTACGAGTTGGTGGTCGAAGTCGTGTATGAGTTGGTAGTTGAGTTAGTCTTGGTGGTCGTGTACAAGTACGACTCTATTGTAGTTGGAGCTCGTGTCATAGTCATAGTCGGAGTTCGAGTCGTAGTCATAGTTGAACCCTAGTCATAGCCGTAGAGCAGGGTATAAAAGGCAGAGTCATATAACCGAGAGAGTGTGAGAGTTGAAGCCAAGGCGATCTGTGTGATCGAGAGGAAGAAGGGTGATCACAGAGTCGAAGGCATGGTCGTAAAGCGTTACGACCATAGTAGTCGACAAAGCCTACTATGTGGTCAAAGGAAGTGCAGCGCAGCAGCGGTGAACGTGGTCGTAACTTCAGCTGAAGTTACGTCTACGTGGTCAGAGCAGTGAGAAGTGATCGGAGAGGTCACAACGTGGTCGTAACGACTACCAGAGTGGTCGGAGAACCAACAGAGTAGTCGTAACGACTCAGGAGATGGTCGTAGCCTCTTGAACGTGATCGTACGACTGTAGTGTGTAGTCGTAGCGACTACAAGGTGATCGTACGGGTTCTGGAAGTGGTTGTAGGATTGCAACAGTTTGTGTGGGAGGCGGCTCTGACCTTTGAGTGGCGAGCGGGCGAAGGTGCAGGCTGCGAAGGCGAGCAATGACTGGCGGACACGGACTGCATAGGTGAGCGATGGCCAGTGGACGTGGCACCAAGACGTGACGGCAATCAAGCGTGAGGCGGTGCGGGGTGCAAGGTGAGCATGTGGCAGCGCAGACGAGCAAAGAGGTGTTGCGAGCAAGCGGGCAGTGGCACGACGAACTCGGGAATTGAGTAATACATCCAACTTATCATTATCGTCATCTCTCCAGATCTAGGTGTACTCCACCCTACTCCACTTATTTTCTTTCTTGCTCCGCTTTGCTCTACTCTGCTCTAGCTCCGATTCTTTCTAGAGCTTAGCATTTGCTTTCTTCATTTTTCTAATAGATGCCATATAAAATTACAGTCTTTGCTTTTAGGCAATGAGCAGTTAGTTGGACCCTTATTACATTTATTTACATGCTAATTGTTACTATGTTTTGCTCTATAGATGGAACATACAATTTTCTCTTAGGTGGATGGTTCTTGAAGACGGGAAAAAGGGCAAAAAAATATAGGATCAATAAGAATATAGATGTTATTAATCTCTATAATTTGTTGTTTAATTCATGCCATCATGCTTGCCTTATGTCATCCATTTCCTCATAAAAATCATTAATTTCTATAATTTATGTATTTTTATTATATTTATATACATGTATCGTTGTATTGGTGTTTTAGGGGAATTGTTGCGTTATGGCATCGACATATTCAAACAAGTTAGCTCTGAAGCCCAAACATTTATTCTAAAAATCTTGGGCCCGTCTCTAATGCAGGCCATTACACGATAGGAACCATTTAGGGTGCCTTTGGTTGAGCTTTTGGGAGCTGCTTTTGCTTCCAAAAAGCCAAAAGCCAACCAAAGGGGTGGAAACCAGAAGCTGCTTTTTCAGAAGCAGCTACTTTTGGGTAGTACAATTTTGAAAGCACCTTAGACCCTGCTTTTGGCTTTCTGCTTTTTGAAATGGTGAAAATAGAGAGTTGTTTCACAGTTGTTTCAAGGAAAATAGAGATAGGAGGTAAATTTTATACTTGTTTGAACCAAACAGCTTACATCTTTTCCACAGCTCACAACCTACAGCAGCTTTTCTACAGCCTACAGCTCACAGCAGCTTTTTCAGAAACCACAGCTCAACCAAACACACCCTTAAAAATCCTTAGGCATCTTACGAAGCAGTCAACTACCTACGTCGAATTGACGTGTAAGGAGCTCGCTCACACAATTCCACTGGGTCAATCTGAACCATCGATTTCCTTAGCGCAGATCCAAAATCCAAACCATGATTCATGCTCTCCAGGCGTCTCGGTGTCTCGAGCAAATTAATTAGGCACGTTCAAAAGCACTATTGTTTTTTTTAACTTTTTGACTGAAAGGACCCTGCAATGGCTGTTAATTTTTTTTATAATATACATGATTAAAAAAAATAAATAAATAAACCATTACATCTTTGTGGATAATACAAAGAAAATAAAAAATATAATAAAAATAGAGAACAGGACAGTAGGACACACGGGAAAAAACCACATTTTTGTTTCCACCGATGCGATCGCCATGGGTGCGTGGTTCTCCCGCGCGCGTAGGTTGGGAGGGACATGTACCTACCCGTGTGCCCCCACCTGTTCCCTCCGTGTGCCGGTACCGCCCGAATAATTCTCCCCCGTGTCGAGCGCAGCCGTACGTGTTGGAAGTAGGAGTAATAGTAAGATCGAACTCCCAAGTGTGTAAGTGCTAGGATGGTCAAATTAGGGTACGCATAGGCACGTTGCTGCAGGGAGATCACTCGATCGATGCCAACTTTTTTTCGATAATTTATATTATACCATAGCTCCGCATACCACCCCAGAGATTTTTAGGGTATGCCTATATTATCTGTGATTGGTAGCTTTCAGCTAAAAATAAGAATAGTAGACGGAAGAAGTGCCTTTTATGAGGATGAAATGAGTGGTGGAAAAAGTAAGAGAGATATGTGCACAGCGAGAGGGGAGTGGAAAGCCGCTACGGGAAGATTGATGTTCATACTAAATTCTAACTTCTTCAAGCAAAAATTAGAAGCAAAAACCAATATAAATATGCCATTAAATTCACACGCCGCCGTTACCTTACATTTCTTGCCATTTTCTTTCTCTTTTTTTTTCAGAATTTGACCCATATGAAAAGCTCTCAGGTTAATTAGTACGATGACATGACTTTAGCCGAAAGAAATTGCCGCAAACCTTATGTCGCTTAACCATCGAACCAACGCACCGACCTTGGCTTTGGTGTTGTAAATAGTTTAAGCCTCAAGACTACTAGCCACGTAGGCGTGGCGCCACGCCACGCCAGCCACCGTGTGGACCGAAGTAAAAGAGACGACAATTTACAGGGGTTTAACAAAAAAATCGAGGACACATGCGTAATTTAGGAAAAACCGAAGGTCTTTTTCGTAAAAAACCGAGGACCCGTAAGGACCTGTACGTAAGTAAATAAGGACCTATACGTAATTCTGGAAACCCGCAGGGCGCAATCAAAAATTTTTTTAGGAAAAAAACTTGCAGGGACTTTTTCGAAAAAATCCAGGGACCTTTTCGCGAGGAAAAAGGACCTATACGTAATTTTCGGAAAATCGGAGGGAATTGCCTCCCCCGGCCGTACGCCAAAACGGGCGACACGCGCCGGCCGGGGGGAGCGTGGGGGGGGGGGACGTGGCCTCGCCTCGTCGCCGGAACCCTTCCGGGTTTAATCCCGGTAGGATATAGGCCCTTACTAAGCGTCAATTACCGATGTCCTCTTAATCATATTGAGGTCTACGGGCTATCTTGGCTAATTGTGAAACAAAACGAAAATTTGTAAAATTTTGAACTTTCTTGAATTTTTTTGAATTCAGTTCCTTTCCCAATTTGACAAATTCCTTTGAATTCCTACTTTCCCTTTTTGGCCATTCCATTTTCTTCCTCAGCTGCCGCCTTTTTCTCAGCCTATCTTCTCCCCTGTGGCGTCGAGCGCACTTGGCTGCTCGGTTGTGCCTGCCGCTACCAGACTACGCCACCTTGGCATTATTACCAGGGCCATGTGCCAGCACTGCGACCACGCAATAACTCGTCGTCACCTCTGCGCTGTCCTCACATCGCACACAACGCCGTTGACTGAGCTCCACCGCAATATGGGGCTCTGAGCTGCCGACACGCGCACACATGCCATGCCGCCTTCGCCAGGACACATCGTGGCTCCAGTGAGGTAGGTCATCCTCGCCGTGTTAGCATGTGTCAGCTCTCCCCACCAAACCCTCCGGACCGCCATCGCATCGAACATGCACCAGCACCGTCGAAGACCTCCACTGCTCCCACCACCTCCCGTGGGTTGTAAAGCAACGCCAGCTACTAGACTAGACTCCACAGAGACCCAATTGTCTGCCCAAGCACCTCTCTTCCAACTCCAGCCACCGTGTCGCCACTACCGCCGTGACCTAAACGGTGAGCCCCAAATTGCAATCCCGTGATAACCTTAGCCAAATTTATATTCCGCTCAACCATGGCACTGCCCGAGCTTCCTGAGTCCAACCTCGACCTCGTCTTGACCCATCTCAGCTTGTGGACTGCCGACGACGAGTTCCATCACCACTTAAACCACGTCACCGTGGACAGGCCAACCCAAACCATTAGAGCTAGAAACTTCTTCACCTATGGCCTTCCCAACCTCTATATATGCTTAAACGCCCATTCTCTTCACCAGAGTTCAGCCAAGCCGTCGCCTTGCCATGAGAAAAGTCCTTTTAGTCCCCACCGCTGCTAGCCATTCCTGTAGCTCCCCGAGCCTCACGAGCCCCAAAATGAGACCCTCTCACTTCCTTGAGTTGAGCCATGCGCTTACCTTTGGGCGGCGACCACCGTTGGAGCCTAATCATCGTCGTCGCCATTTGCTCTGTTACGGACGCGTGTTGATGCTTGAGAAGGAAGATGATCGACGCGACCTGGACCGCGCGCATGAAAACTAGGCCGAGCTAGGGGAACATGGGTTAACTGGGACACTCGTGCACACACGTGTGTATGGCTGGGCCGCACCAACCGGCCCGAAAGACCAAATGAAGTTGGGTCGAATCCAAGAGCCCGAAGCCAACCGGCCCAAAAAATAGAAAAGTGGTTTGAGCCCAACCAAAAACCCGAGCCTAATACTATAGCCATATTGTTCATAACCAACCCGACACTATTCAGACTGAACCCAAAAACTATTCCAGACTTGTCACTGTTCCTATTCTGACCTGCTGTGAATAGTGCATGCCCTTTACTGTTCATAGAAGCCCAATAGGCACATTTATGCTCGTTTTGACCCCATGAAGCCTATACTCAACTCTGCTTAGCCTAAATAGACTCTAATAAAACCCTAGCCAGCCCAAATACTATTTTGAGCATAAGCCCAACATTGTTTGGATCTATTACCATTCATAGAAACTCGTTTAACACAATTATATCCATTTCGACTGTCTCAAGCCCACCTAGCATACTTTTAACTCCGTTCAGTCAAATCAAGCACCACTTAAACCCTCAATCACCCAAACATATTTTCTTTATGTCTTTTTCGTTATTTTATTATATTTTGTTCTCAACTTACATTTTGAAATGTAGAAACTTATTTGTATTTATTTTCCTGCGCTAGTGTTTGGATTCAGTTAGTTGGTCAATGGAAGTGCTATAGGAGTAATTAAAGCAGTTGATGTAAACCTAGAGCCTACAGTAAAATAATCATAGACTATGGATAAAGAGACAAGTCACATGTGTTTTATCATGCTGAATCTACATCCTTTAATTATTTAATTATCAGTATTTTCATTATTCTTTATTTATGCAATATTATTTATTTTAAAATAATTATTTAGAATGATATGATAACTGGTTATGTCCTAACATTGGAAAAGTCCTATTTTACTTGATAGCAATATTCACCTTGATAAGCCTTAGTAATAGTAATTACTATAAACACCATGGTAAATTAAGAACTCAAATGTTCTACACTAATAAGTATATCAACATTTTGCTGATAGATATATAAAATTATACTAGGGTTAACGATGAATTGTGAAAAGCCACTAGATGGTTAGCGTCTATGACCTTACCCTAGAAAGGAGGCTTATGTTGGATTGGTAGCAGTGCCATAGTGCACTGGGTTATTGGTTTGTGGATGGCTGCCTTGTTGGTGAAAATTAAGAACTAAAATCTTATACTGATCATGGATATGTGGTGGACTGATGGAGTTGTGGTCGACGGTTAGAGTTCCTGGCTATAGCTGATCAAGAATTGTTCACTAACATGGCTCCGTAGCAAACTTTTTTCCCCCAAAAATAGCCGCCAGACACATATTTTTGCAAAAATGGCCCCCTCATCGGCACCTACCACACCTCCCTTGTGTTACTGATATGCCCTAGAGGCAATCATGGAGATGATTGCATCACTTCTATGTTTATGATCTTTTGAATAATATGTTATTTTATCCCTTAAATAAACATCTTTCATATTGATCAACAAGTGTGTGATTTGTTCGTGAAACTCTTTATTCATGTTTTGATGTTATTCTAAATTATCCCTGATCTTATATCATTATGTGAGATAATTATGATTTATAGATCAACACATGTATTGATTGATAATCATGTTTTACTGATCATGGATATGGAATATCAAATCAATAATATTGACACATGTTAGAGAACATGATGTTAGATTGACCCACCATAAGATATTATGGGAATTGTTATATTCTTGTGTCATCAGTTGGTCTCATACATAGCATATATAGGATCCTTATACCTGACATCGTCATTGTTTCCTACATAGCATACAACATTGCAATTATCTATTCCCTCAAGTTCAACAAACAAAGAAAACTCTGCCAATTTTTTTAAAAAAAATCTTTGCATGTGTTTGCAAAATATCTTCACTTCTGTATGCACATGCTCACGGGGAGCTTTTCTTTGAATTATTTTTCAAAGTCACAAAAGAATATACAACTGTTTTCAAACAAGTGGTATATTCAAAACTTTATTCTTCTCACATAATATTTGCATTATCATCAATTACCAAAAAGTGGGAGATTGGAAGTATCTAAGCCCCTAAAAATAGTTTTGGTAATTAATGATATTATGTGAATATGGGACTAACATGTTTACTGAATGTTTAAAAGGTTTAGTCCCTATAATGATTGTGAGATGAATGCTAAGGGTCAACATGAATATCAATGTGGATCAAGAGAAAGGTATAAGTAGACTAGAATCTCTTTTGTTTTTGCTGGTCTTAGGGGAAAGCGTGGAAGACCGGATTATAGGATAAACATGTACTATTAAGAGAGATCATGCTAGTAACTTGCTATCATATTTTTATGCCATTTAGATCAATTTAGGATCATACATTTACTTAAAACTAAAATTCATAACCAATCTGTGCTCTGTTTAGATAATCGGGAGTACCGAAGTGTAAACGGCGGTACTTCCGCTTTCCGAAAGTTCTGACAAAACGAGCAGTACGTTTTTTCCCCAAAGAGCACCCTTAGAATCACTTTGTCTCTCCAAAAAAACATAAGTACCAGATTTTCAACGGCGGAATCACCGCAGAGTGGTAGTACCGTAACCCTTGAACGGTACTTCTGGATCACGGAAGCTCTGAAAATCTGGGCGGTATGTTTTTTTTAGAGAGTGCCAACTTTTGGCCTCAAAGCAAACGGAAGTACCATGCCGAAATTTCAGAACTTCCAAATATCGGAACTACCACAATTACAACAGCGGTAGTACCGCATTGACTTTCAACAGCTAGTTCAAAAGCTTTGAAATGGTCGTTACTGTTGTGTCAGAACAGGTGTGGTAGTACCGGCCGATAAACGACGGTACTTCCGCTCGCCTTGATTTTTTCAGGGATTGCCCTGTAACGGCTAGTTTTATTTGGTGGAGGTATAAATACTCCTTTACCTGCTCAAGGACATATGTAAGAGACTCTATTGAATATCCTTGAGTATTGAGCATTCACTCCACACCTCAATTTCACATTGTGCATTCATTTGAAGTGGTTGGGCCAAAATCAAATGCATACATCTTAGATTGATCCTTTTAGCACTTGAACGCCGTCAAGCGAAATTGTGATTTATTACTCTTAGTGCTTGCCGGCAGTCAGACGGCTTGATGGGAGCTTGCGCGGTGACTTCTTCAAGAAGGTTGTGAAAAAGTCTAGCGCCGACTTGTGAGTGGTTTGGTGTCCACCATTTCTGGAGCGGAGGAAGCATAACCACTAGTAGATTGAGGAGCTGAGACTTAATTCGTGGAGCCGGTCCAAATTGCTTGGGTTTTCCTCAACGTGGATTAGGAGAAACCTGCAAGTTTCCGAACACCAGGGTAAAACATCATGTGTCTATTGGTTATTTGTTTGTCTCTTTATTCCGCACTTGTATTTCTAGCATATTGTGTTATTGTGATTATCATATTTATTTGTGCTAGAGATATACTTGTAGAGATTTGTGCTTGTAGCGTCTTAGACATACTAGTTTTGTGTAGGTTTGAATTGCTTTACAATCTTACTAGACTAAATTGTGATAATTGTTTTTAAAAGGCAAGAATTTTTTAGAACATCCTATTCACCCCCTCTAGTCAGTTATTCTTGATCATACAAAGGGGGCGCAGTAGGTGCCACGTGTCGTCTACCGCGTTCTCCGAGCTTGGAGAGGGTGCTATTTTTGCAAAAGTAGACGTTCGAGGGCTATTTTTGAATAAAAAAGTTTGCTATAGGGCCATATTAGCGAACAGTTTGTCTATAAGAACTTTTATGTATTTTTTAGGGGAAAAAAGAGCCTGGCTTATGGATACTGTTTCTGTTTTTTCCTCGGAAAAAGTTGTGAAAAACGTAGATGCTTCTGTGCCGTCGAAGTATATTCTAGCAACACAGCACTTTGTCTTTCTAGCTGATAAGCAAATTTTAAATTTTTTACTGTGATTTTCAGGGATTATACACGTAACATGAGGGTTGTGCGCTTTAAAATAGTCATACCAGCCTATTGTTCCTACTCTAAAAAAAATTGTATTAGATTGTACACATAGTAAAAAAGGTTTGGTGAAGCCTTTACTCCCTTTTCCTGTATGTTCTGTTTTCACGTATATACACATCAAAAGTTATTCAGATCATCAGATGGTTCCTCCAATTACAACAGTAGGAGAACATATCCCACTTCGATTATAGCACAATTTCCCCAGTCCAAAAATAAAGAACAGATCTGCCTGCTCTGCATGGGAATGTTAGGTGAGATCTCGGGTCGTGCGTCCTTTCTTTTCGTTTCCAAATTCCAACCATGCACAAAATATTCCCTCCAGGGTCGATTGCCGCCCAACTGGCCATCAACTCGACTCGGGGCATTATAGTTTTCCATGTGTTGTGTTATCTGAATCATTGAGCTTCATTGGGGCGCATAAGTACCAATCAGATTTACCTGTCGGGTGAGAGTATTCTAGGCATCTGTTTACTAATAAGTTGGGGTTCAGTGTTTTAGCCTTCTTGGTGGAATAGAATTGTCAACATGTAATGATCAGCTGATACATAAGTTTGTGGTCTGACAGTGCAATTTACTCGAAACATTTGTTGGCAAGGTCAGTACTATTTTAGCCTGAGCTAGTTGTCGTACCGACAAAATGATAGTTGCAAGGTAGGCCTTGCCTGCTGCTTCTGAAAAAATAAATGGAGTTCCAGCCTTTGTAGGCCAACCCCACCTCATTGCTTGTTCGGAGCAAGCCGGAGCTAGAGCGCATCATGCGTTGGAGGTTTGGGAGTACCAGTTTTGGTGCTTCGAGTGTTCATCCCTGGACAACTATGCATCATAGCTCACCTTAAAAGTTACACGATTTATGAATAGTAAAAAATAAACTGAAAGCTAAAAATTGAAGCTCAAATTTTTTCTATGACAGAGAGGGATACGAGCATACGACTGTAAGCCCTATTTACAACGCGAGAATTTTTTGAAGTAAATGCAAAAATTGAACTGTTCTTTCGCCAATTTTCTGCGAATGGATCTGGAAGGCACCAACCAGCACTCGAGCGGTTCAGCCCGTCAAGACGAACGGTCGGTGGACTAATTTCACACATATAAACTTTTCATCATTTCATAAAAACAGAAAAATGTAAAGCAAAATGCAGCAAATAGCACTGAGCAATAGGAGCATCAAATAGCTGCTCCACTCTATACTCTGGTCTACTGCCGCATTGGTTGCTCATCTCTCTCCCTCACCCTCCAATAGCAATCAAACCACCTCCACTCCCCTCCACCTCCCTCCGGTTCATGTCCTGCTGCTCCCCATGTCGCCGCCTCTCGAGCTCGACTACATAGGCCTCTCGCCGCCCTCCGACGGCGGCGGCGGCCGCGCGGACAACGACCTGAAGGGCACCGAGCTCCGCCTCGGCCTTCCCGGCTCCGAGTCGCCGGACCGCCGCCCGGCTGCCGCCGCCACCACCCTGGAGCTGCTGCCCGCCAAGGGGGCCAAGCGAGTGTTCTCGGACGAGGTGGCGCCGCCGGCGCCCGCTTCCGCCGCCGGGACGGGCAAGGAGGAGGAGGAGGACAAGAAGGTGGCCGCGCCACCGCAGCCTGCTGCGAAGTAGGTGCTTGGCTCCTTCTAACTCTGTGGATTTCTTGGTGTTCTGCCGAGTTCTTGGGAGATGCGGGTGGTGGGTGGTTGGAGCGCGAGTGGGGTGGTGGGATTGACTTGCAGTTGGAGGAAATTTTTAGTACATTTGTAAATCCTGATGGTTTGGTTAGCTTGGGGAAGAGAGTGTAATTTGCAAGCTGTGCCATGTATTTGTGGGAGTTCTTTCCGTGGATTCGTAAAAAGAACGTTTTTTTGTGCGAAATTGTTGGCAAAACGCTAATTTTTAGGTTCCTGCGCTCGTGTTTGTGGGCGCGCGTTTTGAATTTAGTAGACCTCTTGGGCTTAGGAGTTTGGAGGTGTAGAATTTTCTAGCTTTGCAGAGTTCTCATACTAATTTGCTCTGAAAATTACATTTAATTTCACTGCTTTTTTTTAAACTTTCATCAGGAAACTCGCAAAAGCCTTAACATTTGAGAGTCTCTGGACTTGGCTTGAATTGAAATGGTCAAATTTCCGCCTTTCTTTTTTTACTTCAAGCTTTACTCTGCAAACTGTAAAGTTTCTAGTTGCTTTGAGCTTTCTTGGTTTGTTTTTGGTTTGAGCAGGCGCTGCGAATTCTTGTCTGTAATCTTAAACTCGGTTGCCTTTACCTCACATTCACATCAAAGCCAAATGCTGGGCACACTGAATTACTGATGCGTCATGTTGTGCTTGTGCAGAGCTCAGGTGGTGGGATGGCCACCAATCCGCAACTACCGCAAGAACACGATGGCAACCAACCAGCTGAAGAGCAGCAAGGAGGATGCTGATACCAAGCAGGGGCAGGGGTTTCTGTATGTAAAGGTCAGCATGGATGGTGCGCCGTATCTGAGGAAGGTCGACCTCAAGACATACAAGAATTACAAGGACCTGTCTTTGGCGCTTGAGAAAATGTTCATTGGCTTCAGCACCGGTGAGGTTGCTCGGGTTCTTTACAAACTCTTGCTATTCTAAGTTGCAATTAAATTTGACCTGGAGTTGCAGGAATACTTCTTTGCACATCTATAGTCATGTTTCACAGCGGTGAGATCGATTATTATAGTGACTTTCATTTTGTGATTGTTCATTCCTAAATTTGACCTTGCTATTATCAGCCAATTTGTTTTGCACGATGCCTGTTTTGAGCATACAGTATTTCTGGTGGAATAAAATAAAATGTTGCCTATAATTTTAAGAACATTACATGTGCTTAATATTGATCAGTGGAGTTACTAATACTGCAGAATAGACTGTCAAAATGTTTATGTTAGTTTTCATGCAAGGGATTCCCAATTTTCCAACTTCATCCTTTTGTATGTGGAAATATCACTTTTATCATTCCTCAACCTTTTGGTTAGCAGCAGTGCCTCATCACCATGGCTTCCTACACCCTTTTAGCTTTACTGTTAGATTTCTATTTTGAGTAAGCTATTGAAGGGCAAGACCTATTCCCAGGTAACTTATGGTAAATCTCTGCAAGATCATTTGCGTTGCGTGACTAATTAGGCATCTATGTTGCACAAAGGTAGATATGCTGGGATCTGAAATGGAGGACCAGTCTGCAGTTTTAGATCTCTCATTCAGTATATCTATTTTTTCCCATTAGATAACATAAAATAATTATGAAAATAAGAATGTTGTGCCTAGAAGTTTTAGTGTGAGGAGAACTTTCTTTTCTGTCTGTTTTTTTGGCCTCACAGGTAGTAGTGTGTCTAATGTCATACCAGGGAAGGATGGTGTGTCTGAGAACAGAAAGGATGGCGAATATGTGTTGACTTACGAAGATAAAGATGGAGATTGGATGCTTGTCGGTGATGTTCCATGGGAGTAAGTACTCTGATCCGATCTAATTACAACAACAACAAACGGGGAAAGGAGAAGTTGAGAAGATAGCTTGAGGCTCTGTAGTGAACTTTTAAGATTTATCAATCATGAGAGTTGGTTGAGAGTTTTGCTTTTGAATATTTTACAGGATGTGCTTATATGCTTCAAGATAAAATGGACTTGTATTGTAAAGGGGCCATGGTTAGAGGATCTCTTAAGATTATACCCACTTCATTCTATTTTACCTGTCGTTTTAGAATACGTTCAGTCAACCTTTTAATCGACCACAAATATACATAAAAGTATTTAGATTTGTCACATGAAAATAATGCTATTAGATTTTTCATAAAAATTACTTCTGTATCGTTAAAATTTTAGCAATTGCTAACATATAATTAGACAAAGCAATGGTCAAAGACATGTATCGGAGACCATGTTGATGTCTAAAATGACAAGTCAAAAAGAACGGAGGTTGTGCTGATTTTCCTAAGTTATTGTTTCATCCAGTCATAATTGCTCTAAAATCTGCGCTCACTTAGTAGACCTCGTGTTTTACTGCTGCCTTATAATGTATGAACAAGTGAAAGAGTCTTAATGCAGTCATTATAGTTGTTCTTGTGGTTTTTTAATTGTTATAGTTCTGTTGACAAGAAAATCTGAATGTATGAATGCATGATTGTTTATGTTACCCCCTCTGTGAGCTTTTCAAGCAATTTTGTCTTATTATTTTGGTGTAATTGCAGGATGTTCACCGACTCTTGCCGAAGGTTCAGGATCATGAAAGGTTCAGATGCAATTGGACTTGGTATGTTCAAGTGTTATTTCATTTAATGTCCATTTTAGGCGTACTCTTGCGGAACACATCCTGTGCGTATATAGTGAGCTATTTGTTTCACCATTTGTTAGCATCCTATTACTGCTTTCTTGTTCAAGCTGTTTCTCAGGCTTGTTTCATTCTTTGAAATAAAACTTTAGATGGGAAGCTGTTTAGTCTGCAACCCCTTGGACTTGAAAGCATGTTTTGTTGAAGCTTAAATATGTTAAGCGTAGCAACATTAAATTGAGAACACTAGTTTCCTTTAATCACTGGAAATCTGGAATGTTTCTCTACTACCAAAACCCTATTTAGCCAAGCTCTTTCTTACTGTTCCGACTGTACCATGGTGAAGCTGGAGCCATGAAGTACCAGCCCCAAATGAGTAAACAAAAACTTTCAAAAGCATTTGGACATAGCTCCCAGCTTCTCTAGAAAACCATAGTTAACTTGTTATGCCATTGAAAGAGGAAAATGTCTTGTGGGAAGTGGTAATCAAGCTGACCTTGGTTTGGGTGGTGTGTGTGTTGTGGGGGGGGGGGGGGGGGGGGGGTTGTTCTGGCCAAACAACCACTCCTTGATGAACAAGAAAAGCATTAACTAGTGTTAGGGAGTTGAAATGGTTTTCACCTTGACCTGCGCAATTTCTTTTCTTCTAATAACTGATTTTATACTGCTCTGGACAAAGTTTCAGAGTTAACATTCATGTTGTGTTTGTTGATATGTTTGATTTTAAAAGGCTTGAGCCTCGTCTTTTACGTTGCCCCTCTCTCTGTGGGCAATTGTTCTTTCTACTTTTTGAAATGGTTTCCTTTTTGTTTTACGTCCCACATGAAGTGTGTTTCACATCTTTACCTTGACATGCTGAACTGATTGTACCTGTTATCTTTTTTTTGCAGCTCCAAGGGCAGGGGACAAGTCCAGGAACAAGAACTAGAATGGTTGCTGCCCACAGTCAAAGGCAAAACGGAAGATCAACCGACTGTAGGGCAGGTTATCAGAACCAAGGAGTCTTAACAGTTTCAAGGCGAGATCACCCATATCGTCTGAACTACATGGTTTGCTGTTCCACAAGTAAAAACTCTTAAGACTTTTATGTTAGGTTTGTGATATCTCCTAGAGACATATGCTCTATTTGATTGTGCCCACGTCTTTATATGTGTGTTATTTCCATCCGTGTAAATGGTTGGTTCGCAGTGCGCTACTGCTATGATTGAGCACTCCTACCTATTTTGCCAGTGTTGTCCTGAACTGTTCGTTCCACCAAGTAAATGTTTAATGAAGGTTGCAAGTCTATCATTTATCTGACTCCTTTTGGAACAAATTTATCTTAGTCTTTGACAACACACTTATCAAATTATACTGTTCTGAGAGTTTGGTGAGCTAGTTCATGTTTAGGGTTTCTTTACATTTAAAATCTAGGCACTGTATGGTGAAACAATGATTCTTTGCCAGCTTGGATGTGTAGTTGCTGAGTGGGGACATGCACTGCACATATCATTATCTTTTTAAGGTTATGACGGTTGTTCTGTAGTATGGTTTAAAAGGCTTCCTCAACCATCATTCAGGTAGTATAAAATACCATAGCTAGATGGTTAATGATGGCTTATGATCCCTTAGAATCAGGCTTTTATTTGCCTGCAGTATTATCTGCTTCCTTCCTAGAAATGATGCTCCACTGCGGCCTGCTTTTGTGTTCCTTCCCCTTTCCCCCTTCCCCTTGCTAGTGTCTGCTAGTAGGTGTGCATGTGAAGCAGGGAAGAATATATTTCCATGAACGCATTTAAGAATAAGATCCTGTCTTTGTTTAACTCCGAAGGTGCCTTTCACTACACCAATCAGCCTTCATCTGCACTTGTTTATCCCATTGTAGGCTTGCAAGATGATGCATTTCTTGCGTCGAATTTATTCGCGGCACCAGACGGCTACCCCCTAGGGGCTAGGGTTTACTATCAGTGCCAAGTGGCCAGTTTCAGAATAATTGTGGAGCATATGGTTCCGTTCTTTTCGGTTTATGGCTTATATCTCGTGATTTTTTCCGAACAAATAAACGGGATGATTTCTCAGCCACCGTTTCGAAACGACTTATCAAGACAACCTTTTTAAAACGGCTTATTAATTTATTGATATTCAATTTATTCATACAAACACTTGTGCTAGGACCTAAAGCCATCCACCGAAGCTGAAACTCGATAGTGTGGCTTGTTAATCCTTTGTTTTACCCTGATGGTGCCCAGACTTGTTCATATAAATACCAGCAGCTTGCAGTACTCCTACCTACTGCCTAGCAGGCTCTGGAATCCTCTTTGATGAAAGGTCCCTTTGTTCCCTTGTGGTCCTGCCCTGCCACTATGCTAGTATGCTGCCTTTTTGCCATTCTAAACTAACATACCTTTTTTTGGGTTGTTTTTTTGTCTGCAGTTAATAGGTTTTAGTTGCGCTTTTTAATACGGTAATAAATAACGGGGACATCGATATGGATAATATGCACGATTTTAAGCTTAAAAAATCGTTCGAAAATCCACTCGAAGAGTCTGTTCTATATTTGGCTTTTAAATTTTCGGAGAAGTTAAAAAGCAAAAGCAGAAGTAAAAAAAGGAACAGGGCCTTAACCGATAAAGTTAACCTGTGAGGGTAAAATTCAATGCGATGTCTTGTTCCTTTTGTTGTGCGTCGATTTGCTGCATCTCACCGTGTTTTACTTTGGCCCAGACTACCAAACCAATCGGTTGGCCGTGTCTGGGAATGTTTGCGGGTATACTATCTGCTTCTTACATTAGGAGAGCACTTTCTTAGGCCCTGTTCGGTTGGGGGGCTAAAAAGTTATGGTTTATAGTTAAAATTGCATTGTAATTAAAGGTGATTTATTTAGCGTAATTAAATTAAAAAAATAAAAATAGAAAAAATATGTTAGCTCATTACGGATAACGTGAACGAATACGGAAAAAAAGAATCGGTAAAAAACTAAAAATAAAAATAAAAATTCAGAAAAAGACGAAATTAGCCGAAATAAGCAGAGCCATAAGCACAGCAGCGAAGTGACGTGGTTTAACATGACGCGGTTTGACATTCCACTAATTTTAACACACTCACTGCCTGCTGCAACACTGTTAGTTTCTGTAACATGACAGTTGCAACCCGGCCTTTAACTGTCTGTTTACTCGCGCTGGACACATTTGACCTTGACAGGAGCTGCGCTTGGGGTCTTCAGGTCATGCATCCCTGCGGCAGCAGCAGGTTGTCGGCTGTAAAATTTTGTCCACTGCGTTCCGAGCCAAGCAGACACTGTGACGCTGTCAGAGCCCAGGCGCTGCCTTGTCGTTCCTGCGAGCGCAGTGCGTGCTTGTCTCGCCATGAGTTGCCCTCGCAGCTTTTGTTTGGGTTGCTGCAAACAAATTTACTATAGTAGATGAGTGCGTTTCTTTTCTACGACTAATTATTCTTTTTGTTGTGACTTATTAGTATAATAAACAGCTATGGCTTTGAATGCTGTCAAAGCCAAAAGTCGGCTAAAAAAAGCCCGAATAGAAACGAGGTAAATAGCTGTTTCGCGATTTTACACTTTCGGCGCTTGTGCAGTGTTGTGCTGTGCGCAAGCACAGAAATGTATGGTCAGTGACTCAGGTAAGCAAGGGGTGCAACAATGGTTCAGGGTAAGCAAGGGGTTTCAGATCAAAATTGCCAGCTATGAAATCAGTTGATTTAAGTGTTGGAGTTTATGTATGTTACACTTTTCCCTGCTGGAGAGATACAAAAAACCGGCGAACCAATCAAAATTGCATAGCACACGCAAAAGCTTTTCTCTTCTTCTCTTTATTACTTCTCGCTCAAAACTGCAGCTTGCTGCACGCTGCTTGCTTGTAGCTCTTTCTCTCAACCACTCCTCTCTCTCCTTTATTTCTTTCCTTCTCAACTTCTTACAATCTCACGTCTGCTTCTTGCATCGCATTGCTCCTGACTTGCATGGCTTTTAAAGCCTGGACACTACCCGACTCCAAGTCAAATACGGATATGACTACAAACTCTACTCAACATCAAAAAACGGACTCAATACTCTCAGCGGAAACGGAAACGACGCAGCGTATACAACTCGTATATGTATACGCGGCAAGAAAACTCGGATACGTAAAAGACAAGATTACTTCTAACAATGTAGAATCAGGGCATTTTATGCAAGGCATTTTAGGTAACAAGAAGATGCTACTCAGAACTCATAGATTTCCAACTTTCGCTTCCGCTTAAAAAAGCTAAAAACTAATATGAACGTTTAACTTCTCGAAACAGTTTTTTTCCACTTCTCTCGCTACCATTTTGTTTCGAAAATAAGGTAGAAGGTCATGGATAGATCATCTATCCTACTTCTTCCGCTCCTGACATGTGCACACATCTCTTCATTACTTTTTGCACCGCTTGCACACTCCTAAAAGTCACTTTTTCCGTCATTACTATTTATTTTTAGCCAAAAATTGTAAACCACATCCAAAATACATTAGGAAAAGACAATATGGCCCTGTTCATATGGACTTCTAAATGTTGTTTTTCTATCATGAATGCCTTTTTTCTACAGTATCTAACTTCTAAACAGAGTGTCTTTTCAAGACGGGGTCTACTAGTTGATTTTGGTACACACTATAACGACTTCATTTATATTGGCTAAGATCACATGTGAGTATCTCCCTCTAAAAAATTCTCTATAAACTACTACTATTTATAACTTAAAGCCAAAAACTAAAAAGACTATATGAACACGCCCAATAAACCCCCACTTAGTTTACTCGAGATTTTCCAAGTCAAAGGAAATAAGAAATCAAACATTGGGGACAGAAAATATGAGCAGGCCCGTACAATACCATGCTACCACAGGGTAAAGATAAAGACACAATTATAAGGCATGGCTGCACAACATCGGGTGCCCCGTGCGAACGGGACCCACCCACCAGTCCCTACATCAAGCACCACGGCCTCTCACGGACGAGACAACTCGTACACTGACAGTGGGCCAAGGTATACTCTCGGTCCCACATGTCATTGTAACAGTATCTTTTTACACGTAATGGCCACTACACCGGTTTTCCCCCAGTTTTTGTTCGTGTAATGAATGATAACACTATCTCGTAGGACCCACATGAAAGTGGGAGAGAGGGCGACAGGTGAGGAGACAAGTGGCCCCCATCCCCACTCACCGCCCAGTGGTACCCACTCCCTGAACAGACCGGTTGGGTTAAGCATTCAGAGGTCAGTAGCCGATTCAATTTGCTGGCTACCGGCAAGTGGGCCCAGCTGTGTGGCCCAAGTACAGTATACCTGGTTCAGCGGCGACAGCAGGAGCGACCAGCGATGCGATGCCCAACGGGGGAGCTTCTTTCATGCCGTGTCGCTCCCCCGGTGAGATTGCTCCCCCCCTTTTCCTGGCTGCATCTTGCATGCATGGCCAATTATAAACAGCCACTCCATTTGATCCATACACTAACACATTAGAGCATCTGTAGTGTATATAGCTTACTGGCTCTTAAGGTGGGCCCCGCATCATTCTTAAAACCGACGCTGCAACGTTTGAGGCCACCGTCGGCTGTAAAGAAGGGTCCACTCGGCTGTAAAGAAGGGGGATGTGGCAGTTGGTAGTTGGGGAGAGAGAACAATAGATGTAAAGAAAATTGTATTTTAATGCTTGTGGTCAGGTCTTTAGCTTGAGGACCAGCCTCAAGCCTTTTTTGCTTATGGTCTGCTTAAGGTCACCCCTGTAATGTATAAGGTCGATCTTAAGGTGATTTATGACCCTCTATTTTCATACACTACAGATGCCCTTATTATTGCATGCTCTTGTCCTTCCAGAAGGCAGACCCCTTTGCTTGCACGTTAAAAGGTCCAATGCAGTTCATACTCCAGAAACCATAATAGAATAGAGAAACAAAAGGATAGTACTCACTCACGTTACAAATATATATTATTTTTAATATCGACATGATCTCTCTAAGATATAGTTAAATTTTAACTACACACATCTTAGAATAACTGTCGAGGGTAGCTAACAAGCAAGTGAAAAAAGAGTTTCTGTTGCAGCGCAGATCGATGCAACGAGATATGATGGACCTACGTGACTGCGAGCGATAGGGCTAGAGAGCTCAATGCTCGGTGGTCTTACAGGGAAAAAAAATCCTATAGGGGAGACCCGTAACCCCCTCCTTTTATGACCCTACTCTAGATCACGCGACGTGGCATTAGCGCGAAGCTGAAAGCATTTACCTACCCATCCCATTCCCCATCTCCCTCCTTACCCCACACCCAAGAGCTCAAGAGCTTGTCGCCAGTAAATGAGGCAGGGATAGGCAATGACGGTAATGGCGTGCTGAGATCGAACCTTAGCCCCACCACCAATGCCACATCCACCATCGATGATGACGAAGAACCACTACCAAAGAGGACGACGATAGCGACAAAGAGGACGAAAGTGGCAAGGAGTACACCGATGTGGTGCCCAATAACAACGATAGGGACAGGGTTGTGAACGACAAGCAAGTTGGTGTACATGATGCCGGCAAGGAGTACACCTCATCCTCACCGACAGAGGACGACAATGTGGAGGACAGGAGAGGAGGGAGCGTGCATGCGGCGGCATGACAACTGAAGAGAAGTGAGAGGAGCATACATGGTAGCGGGGAGAGGAGCACACTTGGCAAAGAGGGTGCAATGGTGAATCCGACGGTATGGGGGTTGGGGTGGCTAGATCTGTCGGCGATGTTAGGGACAACGGGATCCAATGGCGCTGGGGTTTGGTGGCGAGATCTGCAAGGATGGGAGAAGTGCTTTTAGACTGCCACGTGATGTGTGTTGAGAAACCGTCGCTGGCGACCAGTCCGAGCGATTTCTCTGCTTAGAACAAGAACGAATCAATCACAGAATCACAGAGAGAATAGATTGAACACACAGAGAGGTAGAGAGAACTCCCGGTCTTTCTTTATTGCTTTTCTTTCATGCGTACATAATGAGGGGGGTATGACTCTCTATTTATAGTCTACGGTGGGGTGCCCAATTAGATCAGGACTCTTGGATAGAGTCCAAGTTTCCTAACACTCCCCCTTGGGCACTCACCCAATATGCTCATGCCTCGTCAAAACTCCATAAAAACCCAGTGGGAAAAATTTGGAGAAAGAGTACATGATACATGTGATGCTGCGATGCACGAATTGCCTCATTAAAAACCTTGGTCGAGAAACTTCATAGAAAACTCGTCAAGGGAAAAAGAGTACAATTCACCCAAATTCATTTGGTCAGCAAGACTTTATTTTTGGGTACTTAATCTTCATGATCAAGATTTAATAACGGGCTTGAGAGAATTCTCCCCCTGAATTCTGCACTTTTCTAAGTCTCATCATTTCAATCCCTCACACGCACCTTTCAAAGCTAGATGCGAGGAGTGACTTAGTGAACAAGTCTTAGTGTGCAGTACTCTAATCTTGTCCATCTTTGCAATTCATGAGCATAGAAGAACTTGGGGTTGAAATGCTTACATAGCCCGTCTGCACTTGTGCAACGCAAGCTGCATTATCTTCATGGATAATTGTGGGGGGGTTTGCACAATGTTCATCCCACATGACTGCTGGATGTGGTGAACCATTCGGCGGAGCCAAGCGCACTCTCGTGCGGCTTCATACAGTGCTATAATTTCTGAGTGGTTCGTCGAAGTAGCTACCAGGCTTTGCTTAGACAATTTTCATGAAATTGCAGTTCCACCACACAGGAATACATAGCCTGTTTGTGACTTAGCGGTATGCGGGTCTGACAGATACCCAGCATCTGCATAGCCAATCAAGTTCAGATCTTGATTCTTTCTGTAAAACAATCCGAGGTCCTTGCTACCTCGGAGGTATCGGAAAATGTCCTTTATGCCCTGCCAATGCCTTTTGGTGGGCTCTGCACTGTACCTTGTTAAGAGGTTCACGGCAAATGCAATGTCCGGTCTAGTGCAGTTTGCTAAGTACATGAGTGCTCCCACTGCACTCAAGTATGGGAATTCCGGTCCCAGGACTTCCTCCCCCTCTTCCCTAGGTCGGAAAGGATCTTTTTCTTGCTGTAAAGATCTACCGATCATTGGTACTTTCGAGGGAAATGCCTTCTCGAAGCCAAACCTTTCAAGCACCTTCTAGGTGTAGGTCGACTGATGTACCAAGACTCCTTCAGGGACATGCTCAAGCTGCAAGCCTAAGCAAAACTTGGTCTTGCCCAAATCTTTCATTTCAAATTCTGACTCCAAGTAGGAGCTTGCTTCTTTGATGTCTTCGGCTGTCCCGATGATATTCAGATCATCTACATACACAGAGATTATACAGAATCCATTCTGGGATCGCCGTATAAATACACAAGGACAGTCTTCATTGTTCGTGTAGCCTTTCTTGCAGAGAAAGTCGCTCAAGCGATTATACCACATTCTTCCAGATTGTTTCAGTCCATACAGTGACTTTCTGAGTTTCACACTGTACAGATTTCTATTTGCTCTGTCTTGGTTCGGGAGAGGAATTCCTTCAGGGACTTTCATGTAAATCTCCGAATCCAAGTTACCGTAAAGGTATGTAGTCACAACATCCATCAATTTCATTTCTAAGTTCAAGTTTACTGCCATTGAGATCAAATATCTAAAGGTAATTCCACTCATGACTGGGGAGCAGGTTTCTTCATAATCAACTCCAGGACGTTGAGTGAAACCTTAGGCTACCAGCCTTGCTATGTATCTCACTACTTCATTTCTTTCATTTCTCTTTCGAACAAATACCCACTTGTGCCCAACGGGGTGTATGTGGGGAGGTGTGCGGCATACGGGCCTAAACACCTCTCTTTTATTCAGAGATAGCAATTCAGTTGCTATTGCCTTCCAATCTTCCCAATCTGATCTTTTCTTACATTCAGCGAGCGATGCAGGCTCGGGATCAAGATCAATGATGGAGGCAATTTTCTTTGCGAAGTAGATATCGATATTACCAGTTGTCCTATTCAGGGACTCTCCCGTGTGCACATAATTTATAGCTATTTCTTCATGAGTTGCTTCTTCTAGAGCAATTGCTTCTGCTGGAGCTTCACCTTGCGCATCGCTTCTTTCAATTGCGGTGGCAAGTCCCTTTAGTTTTTCGGCTCCGATGTGTGCGCACACATCCATGCCGATGGGGATATTCAGATCCGGTATGCCCTTTTCGGAAGGTGTCATACTTGTGCCAGGTCTCAACTGGCTCCCCTTCTCATTCTGGGGGACTTCAATGATCGGCTGTGATAAATCCCTCTTATCCTTCTTCACCAGGCGTCCCCGGTTACTAAGGATTTGAGGAACCGGAGTTCTCGTCCTCTTTTTTATTTTTCTGAGGCCTCTGGACGAGATTAGGGATACCTTCTGCTTTCTTTGGTATTTCAACCCTCTCCAGTGCAGTGCGTGCAGGCACATGCGACTTAGTCACGCTCTTCAAATCACTAAAGTGATCAGGCAGCTGATTTGCTAATGCTTGCAAATCAATAGTCTTCTAGACTTCGCTTGTCTTCTGGACTTCTATTGTCTTATAGACTTCTTTTTGTCTTCTGGACTTCTCTATTTGCTTCACTAATGCGCGGGTCAACTGCATGGATTCCAGTGGCTTGCCACGTAATTTCCCGACATTCTTCATCAATGGGTTGATTTCCTCCCCCTAATGTTGGGAAATCTTCGGTGCTGACCTTTGCGCTAATTGCATAAGTGAATGGATGTTGTAGGCCGAAGGTCTAAGGTTGATGAAATCTGCTGCATGTAGGACTGCGTGTCCCCAATATGTAGCTGACAAATTACAATTATGCAAGAGGGGTCGGGCAATAAATTTAATTCTCTTAATTAAAGCCTCTGCCAGACCATTCTGGGTATGGACATGCGGTACCGAATACTCAACTGCAATTCCCATCGCCATGCAATAATCATCAAATGCCTTTGAAATAAATTCTCTGGCGTTGTCCATTCGGATGGACTTGATGTGATGATCAGGGAACACATTTCTGATGCGAATGATCTGCGAGATCAATTTTGCAAAGGCGTGGTTTTTGTGGACAACCCACATATGACCATTTCGAAGAAGCGTCAATGAGCACCATGAATTTCTTAAATGGCCCTAAGATGGGCTGAATGAGACCGCAAATGTCTCCCTGGATATGCTCCAGGAATGCAGGGACTTCATCCTTCACTTTCAGAGTGGAGGGTCTAGTACTTAGTTTCCCGGTGGCACATGCAGGACACACAAAATCTTCATGATTCGGGAAATTTTTCACATTAATATGATGCCCGTGCGAGTTATTTATTATGTTTCTCATCATCCTAAGACCTAGGTGGCCTAATCTGTCATGCCAGAGACAGAAGAGTTCAGAGCTTCTAAATACTGTCTTCGGAGACAGTGCAGGCTGCAGGTGCCTTAATGTTGGTATAATATAGCCCAGTTTCTAGTGAAGGAAGTTTTTCTAATGCACTTTTCCATTCTCTTCGTGCTTCGTAATGAGTAGGTATTCCTTACCATACTCTTCTTTAGTCTCAACGTGGAAACCGTTAGCGCATATACTCTTAAAGCTTAGGAGAGTTCTAGCCGATTCTGGGTACAATAAGACTTCTTCAATGACCAAAGTTGTGCCCATTGTGGCTCTTCCCGAACCAATTATACATGCATCGCTTCTGGCGATTGTCGTAAGGCTGCCAGTGCTCTTACGAATCGACTGAAAATACTCAATCTCTCTTAAGATAGTATGCGTTGTGCCGCTGCTAGCTAAGCACACTTCCTTCATAGGGCGCTACATGCGTTCTAATATAGGGTATTTTATTAACATGTATGAGAAGGCAATTTAACACATAAATAAAATACTCCAATATCAGAACATATCATGCCATCATAAACTGAATAAATGAATGAATTCTTCAAATATCATCCAACCATCACGAGAAAAAAAATTCCTAAGTACCATCCATGCAAATTCTAACATATTCTTCCACACAAAATAAATGACAATTAAAGTTGAAATGCATTCAGTGCACTAGACTTCTTCTACTATTTTCTCGGGGGTGACATTCTCTTCAAGAGAAATCATGACGGTGGCTGCTTCTAGGTTGAGAGGGGTGCTGCTGTCGTAATGGTCTCAAACACCATCAGCGCAGGCAGCTGCTCAGAACGCTCCCCCTCAACCGATGCAAAGTGGGCTTCATATGCCCTTTGCCATCCCGTTTTGGCTTACTAACCTTATTCTCACGTGGAGCATCTGATTTGCCTTTCTGGGCTGCAGCCTTACCCTTCCTTCCCCTTCTTTTCATTAAGAGCTTTCGCACCTTGTAGCTCCCGGCGTTGGCTTCACGACCAGCGGAGCTCCCAGGTGGCTGAGTGACGTAGTTCTTACGGAGAACTTTGTCCTGAGCCTTCACAACTTGCATCATATCAGTCAATTCGGCGTATTCCTTATAACCATCTTGACGATAGTTGCGTGCGGATTGTGCTACATTGGGGTGGAAGGATTTTCTCAATTTTCTGTATTGGGGTACAAATCCTGTGCAAGGCAGAATTGTATTCCCCGACCGTCTTAAAGTCGGCAAACCTCAGTCTGATCCACTCCTACTCTGCTTGAGGAAGAATGGTGTACTTGAGCCTCTCAAACCGCTTCTTGAGTGCAGTCCAGAGTGGTAGCGCGCTTTTCTCCACCATACACTCATTCTTGAGAGTGAGACAGAGGTTGGACGTCATGCAGTCCATCTCAAATAGCTGTGCGGAGCTTCCGGCCCCCAAGCACAATCTCGACATCGGATGCCCATGTCAAATAGTTTTGACCAGCTGGGCCAGCTCCTCAAACTTCTGGTTCATGATGCTAGTCATCTACATGTGTATAAGTCTACTGCTGGTAGACATGCACGGAATAATTCACTGCGGGTAAATAAATGGTACAAAAGGTTCTCGTAATGTTTCATAATTTTCTATGCATTTTCTATAATTTTACTGCTAATTTCAGTGATTAAAAGCAATTTTCAGCAATTACAATTAACCAAAACAGTAAATAAATATAGAAAATACAGAGAATAATAATGGCATAAATAAATAAGCTTCAAATGCTAAAAATAATGCAAAATTCGGATTCCCGAGGCCCTTTTATGCTAAAATATGAAATTTCAGCAAATTCTGCAATTCCAAGGGGGTTATACACAAATTTTCAGTTCAGAGAAAAATTTGCGCAATTTTCTGATTTACCGAGGGGTTTTCTGCAAAATTCTGGACCCACTTGTAAATTTGAGGACCCATCAGCAATTTTCGGAATCACTGAGGCCTTTCTGCAAAATTTTGGGACTTATATGCAATTTTTAGGGTCTCAGTAATTTCTATGATTTCTGGGGCCTTTTCCGCAAAACCGCCAGCGCCCACCACCGGCCGGGCCTCTTTCTCCCGGCCCATTTCTTTCTTCTCTCCACCCGCGGCCCACCTCCTTCCCCCCCACCCGTGGCCCACCAACATCTCACCCGACTGGCCCAAAAAAAAAAGGCCTACCGGCCGGCACAAAAGGATGAGCTCCTAGGGTTTCCCCTGCCAATCCTTTGCGGCGGCGGCGGACAAGCCGGCTCGGGCGGATGGGGCGGCGCGTCATGCGGAGAGACGGCGACGGCGACGGTCGGGCCTGCGACTTCAGGCGCAAGCGGCGAGGGCGGCACGGGCGAGACCGGTTGCGGCGGCACCTGTGAAGGCGCGGGCGCGGGGAGGCCGGCTGCAGCGGCGTCGGTGCATCCAGGCACAGGCGCGGGGAGGCCGGCTACGGCGGCGCAACGCGGCGGTAGGAGGCGACGCAAGGCGGCGGGGCCGACAGCTCGGGCGGGGCCGTGCAGGGCCGGCGGCGAGGGCGCATGGTTGCGCCGTGCAAGGCTTCGGGCCGGCGGCCACATGCGGGTGGCGACGAGCCCGGCGGCGGTCGCAAGATGACCCGGGTGCGGGCCAGTGCTAGAGCGGGCGGCGGCAGGGTGCGCACGCGCGCAATTCGAGGGAGGGCGCGTGCGGCGAGCCGGGAGGCGGCGGCGGCTCCCGAGATCGGCGAGTGTTCGGGGCCGGAGGCCGGCGCTGCGGGGCTGGCGCGGGTGGGACCAGAGGCCGGCACGTTCAGGGCCTGAGGCCGGCGCGGCGGAGCAGAAGACGGAGCGGCGGTCAGCGCGTTCGGGCGCCGGCGTGGAAGACGAAGAGACGTCCGCTGCGCGTGCGGGCGCAGAAAGCGAGGAGGCGGCCGGCGCTGTTCGTGCAGCGTGGTCGGCACGAGTCGGCAGGCCCGAGGGTACCGGCGTGCGGGCGCGGCTTCCTCGGCCCGTGCGGGAGCGGATTCGGCGAGGCACGGCAGCGGCACAGCGTGGTGCCGTCGGCGGTGGCGCACGTGGCGGCTTCGGGCCGCACTTCCTCAGGCTAGCGGGGTGCGCAAGGCGGCCGGTCATGCGGGATCCGGCTGGTGGGATGGCACGGTGGCCGGCCGTACAGAGTCCGGTGGCGTTGTGCGTGTGCTGCTCCGTTTTTTTTTCTCATGTCATGCAGAACTGATCAAAAGAGATGCAATGTTTCTTCATGCAATAACCGAACAGAAAGATGCAAATTTTCGTTCAGTCTTTTCTTATGCAATGATTGCGCAGAATCAAACAAATTTATGTAGAAATTTTCGTTTCCAATTTGTGATACAATCAACATCTACCCCGTTTCGCAATCCACCGATCGACATTGTGCCGGCGATTTCAGATCTGCTCGCGGTAGATTTGGGGCAGATTTGCATCGTTCTACAGTGCAATCAACATCTACCCCGTTTCACAATCTACCGATCGGCATTGTGCCGGCGACTTCAAGTCTGCTCGCGGTAGATTAGGGTGGATTTGCACCGTAGAATTTCAATCTAGAACGCGAAAAGAAAATACAGATTCAAAAGCGATCTAGAAAATTCAATCTGTGCTTCGATGATTACCTCGTTCACCGGAGCGAAGTCGTGCTGATAACGTGTTGAGAAACCGTCGCTGGCGACCAGTCCGAGCGATTTCTCTGCTTAGAACAAGAACGAATCAATCACAGAATCACAGAGAGAATAGATTGAACACACAGAGAGGTAGAGAGAACTCCCGGTCTTTCTTTATTGCTTTTCTTTCATGCGTACATAATGAGGGGGGTATGGCTCTCTATTTATAGTCTACGGTGGGGTGCCCAATTAGATCAGGACTCTTGGATAGAGTCCAAGTTTCCTAACAATGTGATCTGATGTAGAGCCTTAGAAGGAGGGGGTTAGGACCTGGGACCTCCCCAAAAGATTTTTTTTTCGGTCTTACATGTCCCATCGCGGATGGAACGCCGGAGATGTCATAGACTCAGCCCAATGTTGCGTCCCAACTTTTTTTCTCTTTCCAACTTGGGTAGATTGGGTGTGCTGGGGTCATGCAACATATCATGTCTATCTAACTGCTAAGCCCAATTAGGATGCCTAACTTGCAGCCCATTCTCACAGAAATGCTTAACGTGCTGGGTTTGGATTCACGTTGGGCAACGAAATGCGTTCGACTAGGCCCTATTGGAGCTGTACCAAAGCTTAATAAAAAATATAACTAATGAATAATATAACCGGTGCTCCCACTTAGAAAGGAGTTCGCACATGTGGCAATGCAGCACATTTTTTCAAGTATGGGCTTACCTACAAATTTTCAATTTTAGTTTTCTCCACGACCACGATATCATCTGCCGAGCCAAGGAAACTCAGCACCAGGGGCGCTTAGTAGGAGGACACGCAACCGCTACTGAAGGCTAATCAGTGTAAGCATTTGCTTAAGTTAATCATATACTTAATTAATGAACTAAGTGTAATTGTGGCCCTCTGAATGGCTGTCAAACCAGGAGTGCTCGGCAGGTACTGCTCCTGCCAAGCTCCCCTAGCCCAGCAGATGCTACCTCTCCCGCCGAACTGGGGTAGTGCAGCAAACGATACATATCGTCTACTACGACTACAAGCTCAATAAAAAGGCTAGATTTCCAAAAATAACATGTTTAGAGAATAAATTTGAGAGAAAAAGTGGTTACAGTACCATATATGCTAAGGATTCCCACTTACACACGTCTAGAATTGTGAATGCCAAAGGTATATATGCTTGTGTGTGTATATTGATACACATGTGCGTACGGCGCGCACACACATATATAAACTAATAAATAATTCTATACTCTTAGGAGTATGTACTTTCACTTTTCATATACCACTTAAACGAACAAGTTATACCCCTTTATCCTTTTGAGTATACGCTAATAATGATTAGAAGATACTCAAAAGTGAGTTCTATGAAAAATTTCATCAAAATCTACTTTTTATAGCATAATTTATGTATATACCACTTTTACATATGAAAAATGTATATAGAAAAATAAAGGGCTCCGATGAATTTTTTCAGCCATGTCGTGTTGAAGTATCTTATAATTAGTATTTAAGTATATAAAAAACGACAAAGAAATATAATATGTTCGCTTGTGGTATATTCAAAGTAACATACTCTCGAGAGTACACAATACACACACACGGTTGCGCTACTGAGCGCGTGCGTGGCACGCTACACGCGAGTCGTTGGCTAGATTCTTGGTGCGCTTGAGCATAACTCGGTTGATGCATGAGATGGTAACTTTATAAATGTAAGAACTTGATAAATTACCAATGATACCTTTATATTCAGGAGATAGCAACTTTCCGTAGCATTGCAATGTGAAAGTTATTACGTCATAAATGTAAGTAACTTCATGAATTATCAAAGATAACTTTATGTTCAGGAGATGGTAACTTGACTTGCATGCAGTAGGAGAAAGAAGAGAATAAATGCACTTGTGATTGTTTATCTTGTTTACAGGCTAAAGAATACAATAACTCTTTCACCAAAAGTCCAAACTATCATTTGCTTTCACCATTGTGTTCAAAATTACAAGTTTGATAAAACAAGATCCATGTTGAATATATTTTGACGCTGTGAAAATCATGTCATATAAAGTTACTATCGTGTATGCGTGAAGTTGTTGTCAAATACATATAGAGTTACTGTCAGTTTTATAGTGTTACAAATGGACAGTAACTCTATATATGTTTGACAGTAACTTCACTCACACACGATAGTAACTTTTCCATACGAGCTATTTGCTATTAACATACATGGTTATCTCTCCTCTTAATGCATGCATATTGGCAATAACTTCACTCACACACGGAAGTAACTTCATGAATTACGAATGATAACTGTAAGTAACTTTATGCATTACGGATGATAACATGATATACATACGATAGTACCTTTACCATAATTAACAAACACTAGTAACTGAGCATGGGGTGGGATGGTAGGGTGGTTAGCTGGTTGGGTTGGTCAGAGTCGCACGTGTGTGTGTGTATATATATATATGTGTGTGTGTATAATTGGCTACATGGAAATTTTTTGTGGTTGGATCAGTTAGGGGCATGCGCTTATTCTACGCATAGCCATTGATTAGTGTGTGTATAGTATAAATATCAAGGGCACCATGGTGCCTAGACTCCATGATCAACCTTTTATCCATGATTGAGACTTTCCATCAATGATTGATTTATTATGCCAAATTAATGACTTGTTTTTTAAATTGATGCTTTTTGAATTAATGAATGCTAACGGGTTTGCCTGATATATTATATATCATTGCACTTGTATGCATCTAAAAGCAATCCAATGTGTGTGTGTGTTTGAAGTATATCTAGTGCAAATAGAGTATTCGGTAGTAAGGTGCTAATACTCACCATGACCTTCAGATCTCACGCGGGTAGCTTGGATGGAGGCGGGCGGAAGTGTCATAATCTTTCGAAAAACCCCCCGCTTGAGGAACGAAGCTTGCCTATTCCCTTTTCCCTGTTCCCCTGCCTGTTCCCGCCACCTGTCATCACAGTATTGGCTCTCTCTTCTCCCACCCTCCCAGTCCCATAGCGCCAAAAAGGCCCAGTCCCAGAGCGCCAAAAAGGCATTACGCGCCAAAAAAAAGAACGTAGCTTCCACTCATGCAGCAGTTTGCACACAAGTTCACAATGCAAAACATTCAGCACATCATTTGTTCTCCTCGGAACATCCTACCACTATAAAATTCAGATTGCTTTGGTGCTGCAAACTTTCTCCAGAAGCGAAGTCCAGCAAGCACTTTTTTTCAGTTTCTCCAGAAGCAAAGTCCAGCAACCATTCTCACAAGAACATGCAGATTTGTAAGTTTCTCACATGAAGCAGACTTTCTCCCAGCAACCAGTTTTCCCAGAGTTTGCTTGTCCATGAGCAGCAGCATTGAAGGGCTTACTTACTCCGTTTTCCCACACTTGTTTTCCCAGACTTTGCTTGTCCATGAGCTGCGGGAATTCTAAAGACTGAGTTTTCCCAGAAACTTTGCACTTTTCCTTCTTTTCTGTCTTCTCGGTTCCAGGCATCAGATGTGACCATGAGCAGCATTGAAGGGCTTATCCAGGTCCATTGCGTCACTTTTTCTTACTTTTCTTGGCAGATACATAATCTTCTCGTCATCTGCAGCAGAATAGACCCACAATAATTTATTCAATTGATCCTTTAAAAATGATGCAATGACTGTAGAAATGAAACATTCTTCTGAACTGCTTTAGGATTAGCAATGAAAAAATGTGGGTAGCATCATATACTTGCCATACATTACCATTAGTTCTCAAGCCATACATTACCTCTAGTTCTTCCTAAGAAATTGCCATAGTCATCAAACTAACTCATGACATGCATGAAGAACAATTGTAAGGTAAATTTAGCTCAGTTGAACTTGCCACAGTAACTTATGCATTGTGTTAGTTATCACATATATCTCTAATGTTTTGTAAGGTATACTCCCAACTGATAAAAGTAGATTCAAAAATTGTACTCAGGATCATGAAAATTTTGAAGCGTCTCAAACAAAAGATTCTCTTGAAGACTTGATACCTAAGGTCGGCTTGAAGTTTAACTCTGAAGAAGACGCTTATGACTTTAACAATGCTTATGCTTATAAGATGGGCTTTAGTATCCGAAGGAGTAGTTACCATAATGTGAAGAATTCTTCAAATATAAAGAACAGAACATTTGTTTGTTCTCGTGAAGGTATTGACATTTACAATTTTTACTATGCAATTTGTATTTACTTTGTGACATGTTATCTAATAAGTAATTATATTAACAGGAACTCGAGGTATTGACAGAAGAGCAGAATCTTCAGATTATGGTAAATGTTTCAGTAGGCCAGAAACACGATGTATGTGTCAAGCATGCATGAAGATAAGTCTCAGAGATGGATTGTATTGTGTCTACCACTTTGTATCTGAGCACAGCCATAAACTTGCTACTACAAGCCAAGCCCACCAATTAAGATCGCAAAGGAAAATTAATGAAGCCCAGGTTGCAAGTGTGGAAGTTGCAAAATCTGTAGGCATTTCAACTAAAGCTGCTATTGATCTAATGGCAAAAGAAGCATGTGGATTTGAGAATCTTGGATTTACTCGTGTAGACATGAAGAATAGACTATACTCAAAGAGGACATTAACGACAAAACAAGGTGATACTGGAGGGGTGTTGGAATATATGGAGAAAAAAGTAGTATCAGAAGATGTGAAGTTTTTCTATTCTATTCAAGTAGATGAGGATGACTTGATAACTAATATTTTCTGGGCTGATTCTAAAATGGTCACAGATTATGAAGTTTTTGGTGATGTCATTTGCTTTGACACGACGTATAGAAAATTGGATGATGGACGTCCTTTTGGTTTGATTGTTGGAGTTAACAATCATAAGAAAACTACTATTTTTGGTGCTACACTTCTATACGATGAGACCACTGCTAGTTTTGTTTGGCTATTTAAAACTTTTCTAACTGCAATGTCAGGGAAAGCACCACAAACTATTTTGACTGATGAAGATGCAGCTATGGCCAAAGCAATCAAGTTAGTCCTTCCTGAAACTCATCATAGGATATGTGTATGGCATATGAATCAAAATGCATGCAAACACCTTGCTGGAGTGGTTAAGGATTATAAGAAATTCAATATTGAATTTCAAAACTGCATATATGATCAAGAGGAGGAGGACGAATTTATGAATGCATGGAACCGATTGCTTGACAAGTATGAGCTACAACAAAATAATTGGCTTCAACGACTATTTGACAAAAGGCACCAATGGGCATTAGTATATGGTCGAAACACATTCTCTGCTGATATGAGTACTACACAACGAAGTGAAAGCATGAACAATGAATTGAAAAGTTATATTAGTGTAAAATATGACATGCTTACTTTCTTTGAGCACTTTGACAGGTTAGTGGGAGATAAAAGATATGAAGAGGTTAAGTATGACTTCAGAGCAACACAAAGTACGCCCAAGCTAACAGTAGAGTTGACAATATTAAGGCATGCAGCAAAAGCCTATACTCCAGCAGTATTTAAGATATTTCAGGAACACGTGTTGCTGACTTTGAATTGTGACCTATTCTATTGTGGTGAGGACGATGCAGAAAAGGTGTACAAAATAAAAATTCATGGCAAACATCATGAACATGTTGTCAAATTTTATCCATTGGAATCAACAGTGAAATGCAATTGCAAGAAGTTTGAATTTGCCGGCATTCTATGCTCTCATGCACTAAAGATACTTGACATTAATAACATCAAATCAATTCCTGAAAAATATATACTGAAGAGATGGACAGTTGATGCAAAAGTCCTACATATAAGTAGCAATTGCAATATGCATGAAGATCCAAAAGTAAAACTATCAAGTCGCTACTTTGGATTATGCAAAATATTCATTCGAATAGCTGCTCGAGCTGCAGAATCTGATGAAACATACTCTATGTCTGCCAATTGTGCTAATAAATTGGCAGAAGATATCGAGAATAGCTTGAAAATCAGGTCTAATATGGATTTAGACAACTCCTCCACTCCACAAGGTTTGTACCAACCTATTGTATGATTAACATTAGGTATTCGTATCAAAGTCTAATATATGCATCTCAAGTTGTCATATATACACCTCAAGTTGTCATTTATGTTACAATAACAGTTGCCAAAGAGAATAAGAAGCCTAGTAAGCCAATAGGCATCAAAGTCAAGCAAAAGCAAATCCGTGGATCGGCGAGACCTATTGGTGGTTTAGAGAAAGCAAAACGCAGGAGGAAAAAGGACGTTGTCATTTCAAATGAGCCACAATCACAGCCACAACCACATGCTACAATAATGGTTAAATGATCCTCAAGCATTGTCATTTCAAAAAGATTTTTCTCTTTGATTATCATTGCCACTGATATTTTTCTCTTCTATGGTTAGGGTCATTTGGAGATTCCCAATTACCAAGATTTCATACACGTATCGGAGTACTATGCAGCTATAGATGCTTCATTGCACCCATCCGCCAATACTCCTATGGCAATGTCTCCAAAAAAATCAAGGATTGCAACATGAGAAACCAATTCAATCATTTAATGGAGATTTCTACAATACGTTCACTTAGTTTGCTTGAAACCTTCATTTCCTATTTGGTTCTGCAGCCATTGCAACTGATCAAGTGTGTATGCATGTTTAAGTTCTGGTCAAGGGTGAATTTTTGTATAAAAACACAAGAACTGATCTGAGTTCTGGACCCATTGCAACTGATCAAGGGAGATTTTGTTCTGCACCCATTGCAACTGATCAAGTGTGTATGCATGTTTTAAGTTCTGGTCAAGGGTGAATTTTTGTATAAAAACACAAGAACTGATCTGGAGCCATTGCAACCATTGCATCTCTAAAGTGTGATCTGGAGCATCATGGACAAATTGTCGAACATCACTACATAAGATTTTCGTTGCATCTCTCAACATAACAGCATTTTGTCATACGTAAACGAGCTATACACAAATATGTATGCGCAAAGTAGAATTGGTACCAATTCAAACCGAGAAGACAAGTTCACGGCCGGCCTCGGGGAGGGAGGCAGTCGAGCTCGGGGAGGGAGGCAGTCGAGCGTCTCGCTGGCCCAGGGCACGTCACCGGCCACCGCTGTGCACTCCTCGCGGAGGCAGTCGTCCTGCTACTGCACGTACGCCACCAGGCCGGCGGAGGGCTTGGGGGCGGGGCAGAGCGTCGATTGCGAGGGCGGGGTGGGCGGCGAGGGCGAAGATCGGCGGGGCCGGAGGGCTTGGGGCGGGGCGGAGCGTCGATTGCGAGGGCAGGGGAGGCGAGGATGATGGAGATTGCGAGGGCGAGGATCTGGGGGCGGAGGTCTTGGGAGCGGGGCGGCGGGTCGATTGGGAGGGCGGGGGAGGCGATGACGACGGTACGGCGTCGATTGGGAGGGCGGGGTGGGCGGCGAGGGCGAGGATCGGCAGAGGCGGCGGGCTCGCTTGGGGGCGGGGCGGCGCGTCGATTGCGAGGGCGAGGCGGCGGGAGATTGTGAGGGCGGGGTGGGCGGCGAGCGCGAGGATCGGCGGGGGCGGAGATCTTGGGGGCGGGGCGGAGGGCTTGGGGGCGGTCGGCGCGCGGATAACCCGAGGGAGGTGGGTGAGCCCAGAGCCTTCCAGAAAGAGGAGGTGGGTGAGCCGAAAGAGGAGGTGGGAGCTGGGAAGAGAGAGAGCCAATACTGTGATGACAGGTGGCGGGAACAGACAGGGGAACAGGGAAAAGGGAATAGGCAAGCTTCGTTCCCGCTTGAGAAAACTCTTCCCTGAACAGTCCTCTACGCTTGAGAAGTCTCCTTCCATACGCCTTAGTCTCTGAAGGGTTAGCCACCATCTCCCTCTCGGGCTCCTCCCCGAGCGCCACTCCCTCCCGAGCTCCTCCCTGAGCTGCCTCCTACCGACGCCGCCATCTGCCTTGGTCCCCACCGTCCGTGCTGCCTCCAGCTGTCTCCACCCAAGCCGCCCGCGTCTCTGCCGCCCCCTCCACCTCTATCCTCCACCATAGTGCCCAAGCGCCGCTTCCCCTCAATCGTCCTTTCTGCCCAAGCGTCACTTCCCTTGGTCGTCCTCGCCCCCCAGATGCCAGCTGCAAGGTACGTTTGGGTGGATTCATGCTTGTTGTTGGTACATGTCCTCCCTCTCGCGTGAAGCCCTTCTTCTGCCCCCGCCCCCCCACCAACGCGCTGCTGCCCTCCTAGGAGTACGCTGTTGCCCTCCACCACCGCGCCGATCTTCCCCTGTCCTCCCTCTCGTGTGAAGCCCTTCTTCCGCCCCCTACCCCCCCCACCAACGCGCCGCCGCCCACCACCACCATGCCGAAACGGTGTGCCTTGTTTTGTTTTTGTTTCTTGCTGAAATATCTGCTAACTAACATACGTTTGACCTTCTCAACAGGATGAAGCTTTGAGTTTGATAGATCCATCTCGAGGACTTGCTTTGCGTAGTCAGCTTTATGTTGACATTAACCTGGATCAGAGATGACCAAGAGGTTGATGATAGGATTTTAGCAAAGGAGTCACCAATGATGTTTATATCCTATCAAATGTCAAGGTAATCACAAATGTATTTTCTGGTAGATTAAGTACAATAGAGTTGGCTTATCTACCTGCTAAGAGAGCAGTAGAAGCCACCATTGAAATCAAGGTTAGGAAGATCTTAAGATCAACTTATTGAGTTTCATGGGAGCTTGCACTATCAGATTACCAATCCTATATGTTGGCAACTGGAAAGCCACCGGGCATTGTGACAAATGATATATCATCTTTACGACAGTGAAGCACCAGGGACTGCGATTTGAGTTGGTGATGACGGACTTATCCAACTTTCTCATTGTGCCCATACAATACCTAGCTAAGATGTAGGCTTGCTTTAGATAACAGTGCCCCTTTCAGCACCCAGCCGTCTGGTCAATAGCCACAGCTACCATACAAATCATACTCACGTTAGCAACTCTCAATAGGCAACAAAAGAAGGAAGTGAAACCTTCCTTGCAAGTAAATTGTCGGTAATGTACATGGTATAGTTCCCTGGAGCATGTGTTGCAGGAGCAAGGGACAATAGAAGGGAATTCCTTTTGATTTCTGGGGTGTGTATCGCTTGTGTATTGCTTGTGTGTGGTGAAAAAAGTGGATATGTTCAATGAAAATGCTGATAGCAGAAAATGTAATGTAATAAATGGGTTTTGTTAAAAAAAATTGATGATTTCTGATTGTTATCCAAAGCATGCATTCATGCTCTTTTGAAAAACCTGATTCTTGATTTCAATTGGTAGTAGCCAGAATTTGCCTGAATTCTTCTGTCAATTTCTGATTGTTGATTTCTATCTCTGATTTTACAACACATACAACCAAATTTGTATGGAATTTGTGAGTTGAATTCTAAATCAGGGAGATTAATGTGAAATGGATGCTCTGCAAAGCTTCTCCATATGGACAATACCACCAAAGTGTAATTGTAATGGATTTCTCAACATTCTTGTGTGATCCAGAGTCAAACAAATTTTATCTTGTGGAACAGATATGGATTTTGAGTTATGCAGAAGCTAACAAAACTCCACAAATCCAGCAATAGAAGCTTTCCCAAATACTGCTCCTTCTCTCCTTTGCACCATCTCACATACACACATGTACACAGAGAAGGACCAACAGAAAGAACAAGAGAATCTGTTGCACTAAAGTTTGATGAGCAGAGCCGCACGCACATGTACCAGATTTACCTTTCTGCAGTAATTACTAGCAAACACATGCACTAGTTATAGGAGGTCAGACACTTGCATGAATTAGACACTCCAAAATCAAGTATAAGCATATACCAGATTCTATTATAGACTTCCAAACATGGAACATCACAAAACATAAAAAATTGAAAAGGTTCTACACTGAACATAGAAATTCATAAGGTTCTTGAAATTTATAAGCATATATCATTTGTCACAATGCCTGGTGGCTTGCCAGTTGCCAACATATAGGACTGGTAATCTGATAGTGCAAGCTCCCACGAAACTCAGTAAGTTGATCTTAAGATCTTCCCAACCTTGATTTCAATGATGGCTGCAAAGCTTCAGATTCTCGACAAACCTGCAAAGCACATGAACTGGCATAAGCACCAGGGCAATATAGCATTTCTCCTAGACAAAACATCAAAGGAAACACCAAAATCTACATTGTAAGCAATGCATATCAACTGCAAATTTACAAATCAACTAATATCATTATTTCATTCGACAGCATCATATCTACAATTTTCCCCTCAAATCAACCAACAACAAGCATGAATCCACCCAAACGTACCTTGCAGCCAGCGTCTGGGTGCGAGGATGACCAAGGGAGGCGACGCTTGGGTGGAGAGGACAAGCGAGGGGAAGCGACGCTTGGGCACGGTGGCAGAGGGTAGAGGCAGAGAGGGCGACAAAGATACGGGCGGCTTGGGTGGAGATAGCAGGAGGCAGCGCGGACGGTGAGGACCAAGGCATATGGCGACACTGGCGGGAGGTAGCTCAAGGTGAAGCCCGGGAGGGAGGCGGCAGCTAACCCTTTAGAGACCAAGGTAGAGATGGTAATGGGTACCTGATACCTGAATACCCGACGGGTTTTACCCGATAAAGAGACGGGTATGAAAAATTTTATGTACCCATGGGTACGTTATTGAGCGAAATCCTCTACCCGCCGGGTAGGCGGGTGCGGGTGTGGGTATATACTACCCATACCCGCCTACCCGCGGGTAATGAATACCCGCATTAGACAACTAGATATCCCACTCAAATGTTAATTTTATTATCTACTTGTTGTTGATTGTTTATTTGTTTGTCATATGTTGATATGGTCATGTCAAGTATGTTTATGTGATGTACTAATTTTGATCATTAGACGCTTTTGTGCTTGGCATGTATGATTAATGAATGTCTAAATTGATGATATTCTTATGTGTTGAACCGGGTATGCTTGCGGGTACGGGTTACCCGTCGGGTAGTAATACCCGCGCGGGTACGGGTATGGGTAAATTTTCCTACCCGCGTGCGAATACGGGTAATCCGACGGGTAAATTTACACCTAGCGGGTACGGGTATGGAATGACAATACCCGATGGATATTTACCCGTTGCCATCTCTAGACCAAGGCGAACGAAGGGAGACTTCTTCTAAAGCACGAAGGACTGCTCGGGGAAGAGTTTTCTCGAGCTAAGGATCTTCCTAAAGATTGATGAAGCTTTCGCCCACCTCCATCCAAGCCGCTTGTGTGAGATCTGAAGGTCCTGGTGAGTATTAGCAACCTACCACCGAATACCCTATTTGCACTATATATATATATATATATATATATATATATATATATATATATATATATATATATATATATATATATATATATATATATATATATATATATATATATGACGCTGAAATGGGACACCTAGGTGCCCAGACACCTAGGCTCCCTGCCGTTAGATTGCTTTTAGATACGTGCTAGAGCAATGGTATGTATGGTATGTAATATATTAGGCATGCTAAATCAATCATGGAAGGAAAGTCTTAATCATGGATGGAAAGTCTCAATCACACTAGCACACATCTAAAAGCAATCCAAAGGTAAGGAGACTATATATATATATATATATATATATATATATATATATATATATATATATATATATATATATATATATATATATATATATATATATATATATATATATATATATATATATATATATATATATATATATATATATATATATATATATATATATATATATATATATATATATATATATATATATATATGACGCTGAAATGGGGCACCATAGTGTCCAGGTACTATGATTTCAAATGCATCAATTTCATCTAAATTCGAGTATAATTTTTGAAAATATCAGTTTTAGAGTATATACTCATCTATAACAATTCAAATAAAACGTATAAGTTTGAAAAAAGATACTCAATTAAATAAATTTAGATCACATACTTTGCTAATATATATATAATCAGCATATACCTACAATCAAACTATTATAAAAAAAAGTAACTACAATTTGAAATTTAGTTCAAACTTATTTTAACTAGTTAGTAAACTAATTAAACTTGACATCCAAATAATTTTAAAATTTTTCGCACACGATACATATCTATTTTACATCATGGTGCCCGAGCATCACGTCTCCTAATGGCCACCGGATCTCACCGGTGACCACACCGTCAGAGAAGAAGTGCCACCGCCTCTCCCTTTTCCTCGTTCGCCACTGCCTAGCACCTACAACTACTTTCTGTAGAAAAGGAAGCAGTCAGTGTACTTAGCCTAGAACCGCGCCAACGCATGTATAGGGGTCGGTGAGGTCAGCGAGGATGCAGGTGACGAGGGGGGGTGGGGTAGTAGGGTGCGGGTGGGGGTCAATGGTGAGGCCGAGGTTGCCACGCGGGTGGCCGCAAGGCAAGGCCCACTCCTACGGCCATCGGATCCGCCGCGTCATCCTGACGCTGATGGACTCCATCGGAGATGAGGTGGATGATGAGGTCATGCACGTCAATCTGCATGCCATGACTTAAGCCGAGGAACATGCCACTATTGCACGAAGTAGCTCCAAGGACCTCTTCGTCTATGCGGCCTCCTCAGGGCATTTCCCAACTCAGCATTGCTCCGCCAGCTCCTCGACCATTGCCTTGTCGCCATGGTCTTCATCGTGCTCGTGATCGCCGACCTCTCCACGGCCGGTGCCTTCACCAACCTCCTAGCCACGCTCACCGTAGGCCTCCCAATCATTGTGCTCCGTGCCTCCATCTGTGTTTGTAATGACCTCAAGGGGCCTTCTCATGCGGCGGCAGAGAACAGCGAGGAGGAGACGACAATGATCATGGAAAAGGAGGACGGCCTCGTTGACGACCTCCACCGCACTGATGTCGATCTTGCTGTTGGCCTTGACGTCCTCCATGCCACCTTCCTCCGCTTCTTGCCCGACACCCACCTCAAGCTATGCCAGCGGCGACGTGGTTGTGGTCGGTGACGCCGAAGGAGGGTGAAAAGCCCCAAAATTTCAAAATCCAAAAATTTGTGAATTTTTGCCGGTTTTTGAGTGATTTTTGAAAACTTTCCTTTTTGGGAAAGTTTTCCCCGCCGCCGCTTTCCCTTTTCGGCCTGGCGCTTTCTCCCTCGCGTTGGCGCCTTCTCCTTTCCCGTCTCCTCTCCTCCCTGGCGTCTCCCGCTCTTCTCTCGCGTTGGCGCCGCCCCGATTCCGCCTTCGCATCGCGCACGCGCGGAGCGCTGCGCGCTGCGCCCGCCTCCCTTCGCGCGGACAGCGCCGCCGCCGGTTTCGCCTCGCCCGCGCGCCGTCCCGACCACCCCGGTCCAAAACTGTGGGCGCTCCCGCGCCACGCGTCGTCGCTCCTCTGCGCCTGGTCCCGCCTGGCAGCGCCGCCCTCTCTCTCCCGCGCGCGGACGCCCTCCGCTCGCCGCTCCTCGCTCCTGCCCCGCTGCGCTGTCCCGACCACCGCAGCATCCTCGCGCCACGCGGCGCCATCCCTCTGCGCCCGACCCCACCTGGCAGCCCCCGCCCGTCACTTCCCCGCGCGCGGACGCGCTCCCCTCCCATGCCGCAGCGCCACCCCCGCCCGTACTGTCACCTCGCCATTACGGCCGCTCAGCGCCCGGTCACCGCCCCGTCTGCGCGGAGGAGACGCTCCCCCAACTCCCCGTCATTCCTGTTGACTCCCGTGCCCTCCCGTTGCCTTCTCCCCGAAGGAGCTCCTCCCTCCGCTCGGGGTATAAAATTCCCCCTCCGGCTCCTCGCTCCTCCTTTGTTTCCCGAGCCACTCCACCACTTCCACTCGCCTCCCCAACCTCCAGAGAAGCTCCCCGAGCGGCCGATTGAAGTCTCGCCGCCCGGAGTTTCCCCTTTGCCGCCCTGTACTCGCCCGTGGAACGCCGCCGTCGAAGCTCCTCCCCGGCCGTCGCACCCCTCCCGTGGCCAGCTCACCTCGCCGCCTCCCAGCTCCCACCGCCACCTCCAATGTAAGCCTCCAACTCCCCAGATGGTGTAGCCGCCCCCGATTGACCTCTCTCGCCGTCGGTGACCCCCTCCACCGCGGACGGACCGAATCACCCCCTTCTCTCTCCTGCCATCCCCGTTGGTCCCCTCACCCTCCAGAACCCCAAAATGGACTCCCCGAGTCGAGCTCTAGCTGGTGAAGCCCTCCCCGGCCTTCGGGGGCCATCGCCGTCGCCGGAACGCCGCAGCTCCGCCGTCCCCACTCCTCTGTCGCTCGTGCGCGGCTGGAGGAAGACGACGACGACGTGGTCGCCCCTCCGCCGACCGATCCCACCTCCACCTTCTAACGTCGGCCGTCCGATCCTCCGCATACCGCTTCGCCCCTCCGTTTTATCGTCGCCGTCGGATCATCTTAATCACCGCCCCTCCCCTCCGTTGGATCTCCTCCCCGTACCCCTTCACCCCGCCGCATCTCCGCCACCCGCTTGAGCCACGCGTCGCTCATCCGAGCCGCGTGAGCGCGCGCGGGCGTGGGCCGAGCCGGCCTGCCCCGTCGCCGAGCGCGCGCGCGCGCCTGCGGGCCGTGCGTCGCCGCACGTTGGGCCGCGCGGGCCGCACAGTGCCGGGCCGCACTGTAGCAAAGCGGCCGGGCCGCACTGTTCATCCGATTTTCCAGGATTTTATCAATTTCCAAAATGCCAGAAAATCCAAATAAATCCCAGAAAATCACAGAAAATTCCAAAAATTCCCAAATTTCACCACTATGCTCCAAATAATATTCCAGACCCTCTGGTGAACTCCATTCCCACAGATTCTCCCCAAATAAATTCCTAAAAATCCATTTGGGGTGTTTATGCAATTTACTCCTTTTTAAATAGTTTATTTTCCCTCGCTTGATTAGTCTCAAGTTGGATTTAATTCTGTTTTGTATGTTTGCGCTAGTGTCGGAGTCTTCGGAAGTTCAGTTGCCGACCCAGGAGCCAGGAGGTTCTTCGTTCGAGCTAGCGGAAATCATTCGGATTGACGGCAAGTCCCAAATCCTTTGATCATATTGCAACCCATGATGTTTATTTATGTTAATACGCTATTTGCATTATGTTAATTGTGAAATGTTAGTTTGAAATAAAATAAAATGTTTAGAATGACTTGTTATGTAGTTAATCCTATCACCGTTAAATGCCATGTTTAATTTGTAGCCATGCCTTTGAAACCCTAGAATTAATTATCTGTTAATCTAGATAACTGTAGATTATTATCATCATGCAAAATCTTGTACTGATAAGGCTATGGCTGCGGGCCAATAGAATTTGCAAACCCGACTCTAGGGTAGGGTGGAATGGGACACCGTGCCCTAGAGCGGAGAGTGCTTGCGGGCACAAGGTAGGGTAAGGGGGTCGTGGTGCGCCGCGAGTCGGTTTTCGCCCATCTCTTACCCTAGGATTGGAGTAGGGTAAGTGGGGTTAAGGTGCGCCGCTAGACGGTTTTCGCCCACCGCTTACCCTAGGTTGGGTCGCGGGCCTGGTGAGGTTGCGGACCATGTGAAATTAAGGACTAAAACCCTTATGCTGAGCAAATGTCATAGAACCCGCTCAAACCACAGGAGTTGACTTGTCAACACTTGTCTAGTAGCTGCTCAACTCGATTGAAACTCTACAGGTGTGGCGGTGGAGGAGGTTTAGCAGTGAGGTTAGGCAAGCCGTGATTGGGTGCCTAACAACGGTAGAGTTCACTCGAAGCGGCACCGTTTTCTTTTCTTTGTGTGTGTGTGTGTGAGCGAGCCAGACCCGAGTGAATTCTACCGGGTAGAGCCTATATAAAGAGTTGAGCAGTGAAACGACCTGGCTTTCTTAACTCTTTAGCGGGAGTTAAGGGATCGTGTGGGTAAAGCTGAGCAAACTCTGCAGAGTCAAATAAATGGTATTCGAATACGCCGTGCTCCCGGTTATTGGAGCTGTGTCACTTGGGTGATTCCAGCAGCAAAGCTTAAGTAGTTTTGTAAACGTTTAACTTGTTTAGGTTGGTTAATGAACTCTTGTGGAAAACCCTGAGATCTTAAGAAGTGAGTTTTGAGTCCGTCTTATTAAAATGATTGTAAATAAAACTGCATCCACTGAAAGATAATAAACCAAATATATTCCCTTCCTTGAAGTTCCGTGCATGTAGTAAGTTAAGATCCCTTTGGGATTTGCTGAGCCGGTTGGTTGGCTCACGGCTTGCTAAATCTAATCTTTAGAGGATCAAGACGAAGGAGAAGGCCTCCCCGTTGAAGAAGTCCCGGAGGACCTTTTCTTCGACGAGGACCCTTGGCTGTAGGTCTCGGCCGCGCTCAGGCGGATTCTGGAAGACTTTTTGTAATGTAAATATGCTTTGGGCTTGCACGCCCCGCTGTAAAAACCCTGGATGTTAATCCTTATGTCAAGTATATGCTGGACTTTTGTTGTAAGCATGCGATGGTATACTCTTGCGCGACACTCCATAACTGTTCATGCTTGGATAGTTACGGAATGCCGTGTCCGTACGCGCCCCTGGAAACGGGGGCGTTACAAGAAGTGGTATCAGAGCAGGCACTTGACCGTAGGTTGAGACCTAAGGCAAACTAGGAAGCGATTTTATCGCAAAACTTAATTTAAGCCATAAAAACGGTTTACGAAAAATATAAGGTTTATTGCTGTCTTTTTCCTCTCTTGTTGCTACCTTGTCTGTCTTAAATTTATTTCTGCTTAAGATTTACATTTGCAAAAGTTATTGTCTCGCTTGTCTAACTTCAAAATTTCGTTTCCGGCAGATGGTGCACTACGTTCTCTCCCGCCCTGACCGTATGGATGGATGGCCATACAAGCTTTGGGAGATGAGGAGGTACCTTGGTTCGAGGGAGCACTGCAGCCCAGTGTTCCATGCAGTGAGCCGCACCCGTGGAGAGCAGCTCTACGAGTGGAAGGCATGGGTGGTCCTTACGCCCCTGCCTGTCCGCCCTGACCAGGAGCGCAAGTTCATCGCCAGAAGGATGGACAGAGACGACGCAATTCAGGATGCGGCCCAGAAGGCTGCGTTCTACTTGCGCGACTACTACAGCCTCGAGCTCTCCTACACTCCCTTTGACCTGGTGCCGCAGCAGCGCCGCGAGGGCCTGGCAGTGCCTCAGTTCGGTGAGGATGACGATCCCCGCCTAGCGGGCATCGCCGTCCTTTGGGCACAGCAGGTCGTTCGCTACGACAGCACAGTCGAGGAGTCCAGGAGGCTTCAGCGACAGCTCTGGAGGACTCGCGAGCAGGTTCGGCAGCTCAGAGCCTCTCTCCGCCGCTTTGAGGAGATCGAGGCCTTGGACCACGTTGAGGAGCCGAGCGTCCAGTCCTCGTGCTCCACGGTGCAGTCTAGGCGCAGGCGCCGGCTGATGACCACGGTAGAGTACCGTGCCCGGTTCCGCCCGGCAGCCCCGCTTGCCCTCCCAGCACCAGGGGACGACGAGGAGTAGACGCTGACCGCTAGCGTAGCCCGACCTTTTGTAATAGTGGTACTTTTGGATTGTAATGCAAGTAAAAACTCGAACCCTAAGTGGTCTGCGTGCCGCTTGCTTTATTGTGGAACTTATGTTAATTAATCCTTTATGTTGCTTGTTTAAATTATCAGTATTTCCCTCTGTGTATTCAAAGCTTTCTCCTGTCCCCTTTCGTTCTTATTCGTATCTTTGTTTCGCCCTATACTTACCTTGTAAATTCGAAGTCTTACTTACCTGCTCTTAATTGTCAAAGCCGCTGCAAAATCTAACCTCAAGTTCCCAATAAACAGATGGAGCCAGCAGGGCAGACGGGTCAGACCAGCGGGCAGGGTGCACCTGCCACCGACCAGAACACACTTGCCAAGGTTATTGAAATGTTAGAAAAGAATCGATATCAAGGAGAGCAGAATATCTTGAAAGTGTTAGATCAACAAGCTCAGCTTCTCGAACAGATGGCAACCCGATCCTCCAGTGTTCCTAGTGGGAGTAATGCTCCTCGGGATGGTTCTCAAATTTCCACCCGATGGGCAGATTTTCTGAAAACACGTCCACCGGTCTTCTCCACCTCCGCTGACCCTACGGTAGCTGAGGATTGGCTTGTGGACGTGGAGAGAAAGCTTCAAACAGCACGATGCGATGACCAAGAGAAGGTGTTGTACGCATCCCACCAGTTGCAGGGTGCTGCAGCTACGTGGTGGATCAACTACCAACGCACCCTACAGAACAGAGAAATTAGTTGGGAGGACTTTTCAAAGGCCTTCCGCAAGGCACACATACCAGATAGCGTCATGGAGGCTAAGCGTCGAGAATTTCTTGCGCTTAAGCAAGGAGGACGCACCGTTATGGAGTACTTACATCAGTTCAACCATTTGTCCAGGTTTGCCCCAGAAGATGTTGACAGCGAAGACAAGAAGATGAATAGATTCAGGACTGGATTACAGCAGTCTCTGAAATTTCATATTTCAGCTCTGAAGTTCCAGGATTTACATGACATGGTGAACAGCTTAATCACCTCAGAAGAAGCTAGAGGAGAAATGGAGGACTATAGGAAGCGTAAGGCAGTACACAAATCCCAATCCTCTTCACAAAATGCTCAACGAATCAGGACATCGGGATCGCCCTCATATCGATCCCAATCCTCCCGCCAGTTTGTGAGGTTACCGAGGACTCAGTCTGGCCAGTCACAGCAATACAACTCTCCTTTGCCTCTAGCGCTCAAGTGTCCCACCTGTGGTGGGAATCATCTTGCTAGTAGCTGCCCAAAGAGATCCAATGCTTGTTTTCACTGTGGAGAAATTGGACACTATAGAGACCAATGTCCTAGAAGGAACTTGCCATCTGATGCGGCAAGACTGCAAGTCCAAAATCAGCAACCGCAAGAAAACAAGACGCAGTCAAGCCCTAGCACCCCCAAGGGAGGATATCTACAGATCAAAGCAGCTGGACCCCAGTCTCCAGCCGGCACAGCCAATTTCACGTCAGCAGGCCGAGGCAGAGGCCGTACCAGATCCACCTTCTATGCAAGGGTGAACCACGTGTCGGCAGAGGACGCCGCAGGGGCTAGCGACATCATTGCTGGTATGTTTCCAATCAACTCCATACCTGCATTGATTTTGTTTGATCCTGGTGCAACACATTCATTTGTTTCGAAGAGTTTTGCTTCAAGAAATCAATTGCCTTCTGTTACTTTACCGAGACCATATGTGGTTGAGACCCCTGGGGTTAGAATGGAGTCCCACAATGGGTGTGCGGGACTCAGTATAAAAATCCAAGGGGTAGATTTTAGAGCAGATTTGTTGCAACTAGATATGACAGGATTAGATGCCATTTTGGGCATGAATTGGTTGGCCAAGAACAAAGGCAAGGTAGACTGTGAGATCAAGACAGTGTCATTGGTCAATTCTGAAGGTCAGAAAGTGATAGTAGAGACAGATCGAGAAGTATTAAAAGATGCCAAGTAGCGTATGATCAACATGATGGCAGCCACACCTAATCAAGTACTAGTGGTACAAGAGTATCCAGATGTCTTTCCGGAAGAATTACCAGGAAGACCTCCTGACAGACAAGTGGAACTTGCTATTGAATTGGTACCTGGTACCAAGCCAATTGCCAAACATCAGTATAGAATGTCAGCTAGTGAGCTGAAAGAATTGAAGAAGCAGCTAGATGAACTCCAAGAGAAGGAATTCATTCGACCAAGTACTTCACCGTGGTCAGCCCCAGTCTTATTTGTGAAAAAGAAGAATGGAGAATTAAGGATGTGTGTTGATTACCGAGGCTTGAATGCTGTCACCATCAAAAACAAGTATCCTCTCCCCAGAATTGATGACCTGTTTGATCAACTCAAGGGTGCCAAAGTGTTTTCCAAGATCGATCTGCGCTCGGGTTATCATCAGCTTAAAATCCGAGAGCAAGATCGAGAGAAGACGGCTTTTATCACCAGATATGGATTATTTGAATTCACGGTCGTGCCATTTGGTCTAACCAATGCGCCAGCATATTTCATGAATCTTATGAACCTGGTGCACATGGACCAATTGGATCGATTCGTGATTGTCTTCATTGATGATATCCTGATATATTCCAAGAGTGAAGAAGAGCACAGACAACATTTGCACATGGTATTGTCAAGACTGAGGGAACATCAGCTATATGCAAAGTTTGACAAGTGCAGTTTTTGGCTAAAAGAAGTGGCTTTCTTGGGTCACATTATATCTGAGGATGGAGTAAAGGTCGACCCAGAAAAGATATCTGCAGTTATGGAATGGAGACAACCCAAGACCGTGACTGAAGTAAGGAGTTTCCTTGGATTGGCGGGCTATTATCGCCGATTCATTGAAGGCTTCTCGAAAATTTCTCGACCACTCACTCAGCTATTGAAGAAGGACAAGCCATTCACATGGACCGATGCATGTGAAGAAGGTTTTCAGATGTTAAAGACCAAATTGACAACCACGCCCGTCCTGATTTTGCCTAATCCAGAAAAGGAATTCCAGGTTTATTGTGATGCTTCAAAGCAAGGTTTGGGATGTGTACTTATGCAAGACGGAAAGGTTGTCGCTTATGCCTCAAGACAATTGAAGCCGCATGAGGAGAATTATCCCACACACGATTTAGAACTAGCAGCTGTAGTGCATGCACTAAAAATTTGGCGGCACTACCTGCTGGGGAATCGATGTGAGATATTTTCTGATCACAAGAGCCTAAAGTACCTATTTACACAGCCAGAATTAAACATGAGGCAGCGCAGATGGCTAGAACTGATAAAGGATTATGATGTTGATCTTCAGTATCACCCGGGCAAGGCCAATGTAGTTGCCGACGCCCTTAGCCGCAAGGCTCGTCCAAGCAAAACTAGCAAATCAGAGTATCCGCCAGAATTGCAAAGGGACATAATACGACTGAACTTGGTGATCACAGAACAGGGTGAAGAAACAGCATTAGAAATTCAACCATTACTGACAGATCAGATTAAAGCAGCACAAGATGAAGATGAAGAGATTCAAAAACTGAAAAAGGATATTGAAGAAAGAGACTCCTCAGAGTATACGATAGACGAGCATGGAATCCTTACCTTCCATGGTCGCTATTGCATACCCGACAAGAAAGAGTTAAGGGAATTAATATTGTCTGAAGCCCATTCGTCCCAATTCTCAATTCACCCAGGAGGTACTAAGATGTACCAAGATCTGAAGAAGAAGTATTGGTGGAACCAGATGAAGAAGGAAGTGGCAGAGTATGTAGCTAAATGTGATGTCTGCCAGCAGATCAAGATAGACCACCAGAAACCATCGGGATTGTTGCAACCTCTGCCAATACCCGAATGGAAATGGGACAGTATCGGCATGGATTTTATTACTGGACTTCCCAAGACTCGTGAGGGATATGATGCTATTTGGGTCATTGTCGATAGATTGACCAAAGTGGCTCACTTCCTCCCGATCAAGCAAACGTATGGGAAAGATAAACTTGCTGAGTTATACTTGACCAGAATTGTGACTCTACATGGAGTTCCAAAGAAAATTGTGTCGGATAGAGGAGCACAATTTACATCTAAGTTCTGGGAGAAATTACATGAAGCAACGGGCACTGATTTGAATTTCAGTTCAGCCTATCACCCCCAGACGGATGGACAGACAGAAAGAACGAATCAGATCTTGGAAGATATGTTGAGAGCTTGTGCTATTGTGTATGGTGCAGCCTGGAATACTTGCTTACCATTCGCTCAATTCTCATATAACAATAGTTACCAAGCTAGTATCCAAATGGCCGCGTTTGAAGCACTTTATGGCAGAAAATGCAGAACCCCTCTGAATTGGACAGAAACAGGAGAGCGACAACTTATTGGTCCTCAGATTGTTCAAGACACAGAAGAGCATGTTAGAATTGTCAGAGACAGACTCAAAATGGCACAAGACCGACAGAAGAGCTATGCAGATAACCGCAGGAAGAATTTGAGTTTTGAAGTTGGAGATTTCGTCTACATCAAAGTCACTCCATTCAAAATAATTAAGAGATTTCAAGTTAAAGGCAAATTAGCACCAAGATATGTGGGACCGTTTCAGATTATCGGAAGAGTTGGGGAAGTAGCTTATCAAGTGCAGCTCCCACCCAACTTGTCAAGAATGCACAATGTGTTCCACGTATCTCAGCTTCGAAAGTGTCTACGTCAACCAACAGATGAGGTGCCATTGTCAGATATTGAATTACAGGATGACTGCACGTATGCTGAAGAACCACTACAAATACTTGAAACATCAGAGAGGCAGCTCAGAAACAAGAATATCAGATTTTGCAGAGTGCAGTGGAAGAATCACACAGCGGATGAGTCCACTTGGGAACGAGAATCAGACTTGCAGCGAGATTTCCCCAACTTACTCCCTGGACCAAGTTAATCTCGGGGTCGAGATTCTTTTAAGGGGGGTAGGTTGAAAAGCCCCAAAATTTCAAAATCCAAAAATTTGTGAATTTTTGCCGGTTTTTGAGTGATTTTTGAAAACTTTCCTTTTTGGGAAAGTTTTCCCCGCCGCCGCTTTCCCTTTTCGGCCTGGCGCTTTCTCCCTCGCGTTGGCGCCTTCTCCTTTCCCGTCTCCTCTCCTCCCCGGCGTCTCCCGCTCTTCTCTCGCGTTGGCGCCGCCCCGATTCCGCCTTCGCATCGCGCACGCGCGGAGCGCTGCGCGCTGCGCCCGCCTCCCTTCGCGCGGACAGCGCCGCCGCCGGTTTCGCCTCGCCCGCGCGCCGTCCCGACCACCCCGGTCCAAAACTGTGGGCGCTCCCGCGCCACGCGTCGTCGCTCCTCTGCGCCTGGTCCCGCCTGGCAGCGCCGCCCTCTCTCTCCCGCGCGCGGACGCCCTCCGCTCGCCGCTCCTCGCTCCTGCCCCGCTGCGCTGTCCCGACCACCGCAGCATCCTCGCGCCACGCGGCGCCATCCCTCTGCGCCCGACCCCACCTGGCAGCCCCCGCCCGTCACTTCCCCGCGCGCGGACGCGCTCCCCTCCCATGCTGCAGCGCCACCCCCGCCCGTACTGTCACCTCGCCATTACGGCCGCTCAGCGCCCGGTCACCGCCCCGTCTGCGCGGAGGAGACGCTCCCCCAACTCCCCGTCATTCCTGTTGACTCCCGTGCCCTCCCGTTGCCTTCTCCCCGAAGGAGCTCCTCCCTCCGCTCGGGGTATAAAATTCCCCCTCCGGCTCCTCGCTCCTCCTTTGTTTCCCGAGCCACTCCACCACTTCCACTCGCCTCCCCAACCTCCAGAGAAGCTCCCCGAGCGGCCGATTGAAGTCTCGCCGCCCGGAGTTTCCCCTTTGCCACCCTGTACTCGCCCGTGGAACGCCGCCGTCGAAGCTCCTCCCCGGCCGTCGCACCCCTCCCGTGGCCAGCTCACCTCGCCGCCTCCCAGCTCCCACCGCCACCTCCAATGTAAGCCTCCAACTCCCCAGATGGTGTAGCCGCCCCCGATTGACCTCTCTCGCCGTCGGTGACCCCCTCCACCGCGGACGGACCGAATCACCCCCTTCTCTCTCCTGCCATCCCCGTTGGTCCCCTCACCCTCCAGAACCCCAAAATGGACTCCCCGAGTCGAGCTCTAGCCGGTGAAGCCCTCCCCGGCCTTCGGGGGCCATCGCCGTCGCCGGAACGCCGCAGCTCCGCCGTCCCCACTCCTCTGTCGCTCGTGCGCGGCTGGAGGAAGACGACGACGACGTGGTCGCCCCTCCGCCGACCGATCCCACCTCCACCTTCTAACGTCGGCCGTCCGATCCTCCGCATACCGCTTCGCCCCTCCGTTTTATCGTCGCCGTCGGATCATCTTAATCACCGCCCCTCCCCTCCGTTGGATCTCCTCCCCGTACCCCTTCACCCCGCCGCATCTCCGCCACCCGCTTGAGCCACGCGTCGCTCATCCGAGCCGCGTGAGCACGCGCGGGCGTGGGCCGAGCCGGCCTGCCCCGTCGCCGAGCGCGCGCGCGCGCCTGCGGGCCGTGCGTCGCCGCACGTTGGGCCGCGCGGGCCGCACAGTGCCGGGCCGCACTGTAGCAAAGCGGCCGGGCCGCACTGTTCATCCGATTTTCCAGGATTTTATCAATTTCCAAAATGCCAGAAAATCCAAATAAATCCCAGAAAATCACAGAAAATTCCAAAAATTCCCAAATTTCACCACTATGCTCCAAATAATATTCCAGACCCTCTGGTGAACTCCATTCCCACAGATTCTCCCCAAATAAATTCCTAAAAATCCATTTGGGGTGTTTATGCAATTTACTCCTTTTTAAATAGTTTATTTTCCCTCGCTTGATTAGTCTCAAGCTGGATTTAATTCTGTTTTGTATGTTTGCGCTAGTGTCGGAGTCTTCGGAAGTTCAGTTGCCGACCCAGGAGCCAGGAGGTTCTTCGTTCGAGCTAGCGGAAATCATTCGGATTGACGGCAAGTCCCAAATCCTTTGATCATATTGCAACCCATGATGTTTATTTATGTTAATACGCTATTTGCATTATGTTAATTGTGAAATGTTAGTTTGAAATAAAATAAAATGTTTAGAATGACTTGTTATGTAGTTAATCCTATCACCGTTAAATGCCATGTTTAATTTGTAGCCATGCCTTTGAAACCCTAGAATTAATTATCTGTTAATCTAGATAACTGTAGATTATTATCATCATGCAAAATCTTGTACTGATAAGGCTGTGGCTGCGGGCCAATAGAATTTGCAAACCCGACTCTAGGGTAGGGTGGAATGGGACACCGTGCCCTAGAGCGGAGAGTGCTTGCGGGCACAAGGTAGGGTAAGGGGGTCGTGGTGCGCCGCGAGTCGGTTTTCGCCCATCTCTTACCCTAGGATTGGAGTAGGGTAAGTGGGGTTAAGGTGCGCCGCTAGACGGTTTTCGCCCACCGCTTACCCTAGGTTGGGTCGCGGGCCTGGTGAGGTTGCGGACCATGTGAAATTAAGGACTAAAACCCTTATGCTGAGCAAATGTCATAGAACCCGCTCAAACCACAGGAGTTGACTTGTCAACACTTGTCTAGTAGCTGCTCAACTCGATTGAAACTCTACAGGTGTGGCGGTGGAGGAGGTTTAGCAGTGAGGTTAGGCAAGCCGTGATTGGGTGCCTAACAACGGTAGAGTTCACTCGAAGCGGCACCGTTTTCTTTTCTTTGTGTGTGTGTGTGTGAGCGAGCCAGACCCGAGTGAATTCTACCGGGTAGAGCCTATATAAAGAGTTGAGCAGTGAAACGACCTGGCTTTCTTAACTCTTTAGCGGGAGTTAAGGGATCGTGTGGGTAAAGCTGAGCAAACTCTGCAGAGTCAAATAAATGGTATTCGAATACGCCGTGCTCCCGGTTATTGGAGCTGTGTCACTTGGGTGATTCCAGCAGCAAAGCTTAAGTAGTTTTGTAAACGTTTAACTTGTTTAGGTTGGTTAATGAACTCTTGTGGAAAACCCTGAGATCTTAAGAAGTGAGTTTTGAGTCCGTCTTATTAAAATGATTGTAAATAAAACTGCATCCACTGAAAGATAATAAACCAAATATATTCCCTTCCTTGAAGTTCCGTGCATGTAGTAAGTTAAGATCCCTTTGGGATTTGCTGAGCCGGTTGGTTGGCTCACGGCTTGCTAAATCTAATCTTTAGAGGATCAAGACGAAGGAGAAGGCCTCCCCGTTGAAGAAGTCCCGGAGGACCTTTTCTTCGACGAGGACCCTTGGCTGTAGGTCTCGGCCGCGCTCAGGCGGATTCTGGAAGACTTTTTGTAATGTAAATATGCTTTGGGCTTGCACGCCCCGCTGTAAAAACCCTGGATGTTAATCCTTATGTCAAGTATATGCTGGACTTTTGTTGTAAGCATGCGATGGTATACTCTTGCGCGACACTCCATAACTGTTCATGCTTGGATAGTTACGGAATGCCGTGTCCGTACGCGCCCCTGGAAACGGGGGCGTTACAGAGGGGGTGAGTGCAAGAGGAGTGGTGGATCCGAGCGGCGGGGAAGACTGGGGGAAGAAGGTGGCTTGGGAAGAATTGATGGGGAAGAGAAGAGAAATAATTATGGTATTTCAAGGTTCGTGCTATGTCATGTGGCAAAATCTGAGGAAGGGTCCCAAGGGGAGGGTTTCAAGGTCCTACCTCGAGAATTTTCTTCCCACATGCATGTAGGTAGCGTGCAGCCTGATGCAATTCGCACGAATGGTTGGAGCAAACCTAAAACAAGACACCCTGATCGATCGATCAGATGCTTCTGAGCACTGCAAAAATATTTCGGTCAAACCCGATGTATCTTAAAGCCCTTACATCGATGTGTCCTAAGGATCTTGACATGATTTTTTTATTTTATTTTTTGCTTCCTATTTGTTAGTACTTTCTCATATTATAAATACACATCATTTTAGACATCGATACGGTATCTAAAATACAATTTAACTTTGATCACTAATTTATATTGTAATATATTTATAAAACCCAATTAAATTATAATATTATAAAAATACTTTTCGAGATAAATCTACACATATAATTTTCATATATCTAATTTAAATATTTACAAAATATATTGATAAGTCAGACTTTCGATGTGTATTTATGATTGTAGAAGTATATGGTTTCTGCTGTTACGTCAACTACACTAGTTGGCAATTGTTAATTAACTTGCGCATGATTAAATTAGCAGTCCAAGATGGCAGGGCGCGTGATGGGGATCGATCCAAAATTGCAAATTGCACGGCTGTGACAGTAGCACCGACCGATCGATGATGCAAATTGCACAGCTATTGTATTGTACGCACCTCGCGCCATGCGTGGGGCTCCTTAAAAAACGAGCCACACCGAACGCATGGCCGAGCGAGCATATCATATTCGCTCCGGGGAGCGTGAATCTTCCGCTAGATCGCGGCGGATAGTCACTGACATGCGGGTCCGGACAAACCGCGTCAGTCGCTACCGCCTCACGGATCGGGGGCTGATCGCGAGAATTAATCTATAGTTTAAGGAGATCCAAGCTCGATGACTAACTAGTTCACTACAGGTATTTTATTTGCCGGACAGGATGGCACGGAAGTCGTGCGCTTGCCCAGCGGGATGGGTCTCGCCTGACGTTAACTTGGGTCACTGACGTGTGGCCCCACGGCTCGTGGGGCCCACACGTCAGTGACCTAACGTCACTGACGTTAACGTCAGAGGATCCGTTTCCTGCCTGGAGAGAGCGATTGATCTTGGAACTGGGTAGATTGGCATAGGAAAACGCTGCAGCAGATCGGCCTGAATCTTTTAGGTATATATAATAGGCTGTTTTTTTTAGATTTTTATCTTAACTAAAAATAATATTAAAGATAACATCTTCAATATTTTATCTCTAAAATTAATTTACCTAACTATTTTACATTATTTTCATCATATTTTATCCTCACACTTTATTATCATTTATGTTAGTTTATGTGTTTAAGTTATCTCTTACGTAGAAGATATTGTATTTTGTTTTCTCATCTCTTTTTTCTTACATAAAAATTTACTAATATAGTATAATTAAATATAACTAAAATGACACTATTAAATAAATCCTTAGACGCCATGCAACTAGCACTCCATCCATCGACTCTTCCTTCTCAACATGTCTCTCTCTCCCCCGTGCGTGTATATAGCTGTAGTTGTTTGTACATCGCAATCGGCTGTGCTAACATATTACATCACAGAAGCAATATATGGGGAGCAGCCACGCGGGCGAAATGTGCCTGGAAAACGGCAGGGTGGCGACGGCGAGGCGGGGGAAGAAGGCAGCCGGCGGGGCGGAGCAGAAGGCCACGAAGCAGCCGCAGCGCGGGCTCGGCGTGGCGCAGCTTGAGAAGATCCGGCTCCACAACCAGATGATAGCCGCCTACCGCTCCGGCCTGCACCCGCCGCCGCCACCGCAGCATGTCCCTTTCGCCGCTCCCATGGCCAGTGGCGCCTCGTCTTTCGAGCCCTATCTAACGGTAAGCACAGCGCCTCTAACATTGATATCTGCGTGGTTAGCGCATGCAGTCACAATGTATCTAATTAACTAAACCTCGTGCGTACGGCATTATGTGTAGGATTGCTTTGAGGCGACGGATCACCGCAGGATCGTCGACGTGCAGTACCACGAGAACATGCTGCCGTACGGCTCCAGCCGGCCGCCGGCGACGAGGCATCAGCCGCCGGCGTTCGTCCATGACGTGAAGGGCTCGCCGGGCCAGAGGCTGGGACAGTATTACTGGATGAGCTCTAGCCACGAGTCCAGCGGCCGCAGTAGCGCAGGTAGCACGGACGAGCTGGATCTGGAGCTGAGATTGTAGCAGCTATGGATAGCTACTGCATTTTTGTTTCCGGGTTAACTGTATCTGCTTTGAGGTTTAATTGAAGTACACTATGTGCTAATCAAACATGTGTGCTTGCATGGGCGAAGCATCATGCAAGAGCGGGGAGGACAGGGGAGAGCCTAGATGGGCTAATTAGTTAGCTAGACTAATTTGTAATATTTGATTAGTTGCCATATTACATATTTACATCTGTACTATCATGCGAGCTGCTGCTTACTGACGAAACCGCTGCTTATACTACGTGCGTTCTGGATCTAGGAGCCTGGGAGGCGATAACGTCCGTACGGATCTTTGCTGTAAATCTTGTTTGACATCTTAATTAAAGGTCACCAGCTTGTAATTGTTGGAGGTAGCTTATGTTCAGCTCGAGTTCAAACTTCAGAGGGAGCGTTCTGCAGTCCATGCAGATAATTCTATGTGTATCATTATGTCCAAAGTTTTCTTTCTTTTTCCTAAAAAACTGAGAGGAAATCCAAAACCAATACTACATGCTGCTGGACACCTGACATCGGAAGCTTTTGAACCTATTGCTGAAAGAGCCAGGTCAGAAGTTCAAGGATGGTGTCAGAAGTACCCTGTCGTGTGCGGGCCGGGTAAGGAGGTGCTTCCAAAGTCGGTTGTTCAGGCAATGCCGCGTAGCATAGTAGCATGTCCGGCTTTAGGTTTTCAGCATCAACATGTAAAAAGTTCACATCATGCCTGGCTAAACATTGGCGGAGTTATTCTCTTGACTGCTACCAGTGTTCGACTCCATCCACACGCATGTTCACCAATAATTTTTGGGTTTTGTTAAACATTATCTGGAGATTTTTTTTGGGTTGACACATATACATGCGTGTTAAATAGGACAGCGTGTTTTTATGCTCCGGAGTTTATGATCTCCTATTAATTTCTTAGTGTGTGTATGAGATACATACGTTTATATGTATCATTATAAGTGTGATGTATATAAGTTACGTGCGCCTTCTTCTATCCTTAAAAAAATGCTCAGGCGGAATGGAATTTCGGGACATCCGTCTTTTCAATTTGGCTCTTCTTTTGGAATACAGGGATGGCGCCTTGTAATTACCAATCCATACTCTCTTGTCTGCTAGAGTTCTCAGGGAAGAAACTTTCCCAACGGTGATTGCATCAGTCCCAAAGGCGACATCGTCCGCTTGGAAAGCAAATTTTGCTGGAAGGAAAGCCCTAGAGAGCTAGGTCTTGTTAAACGGAAATTTGGACGTTTTTAGCACTATAGTCGCTGGAAATTCCAAAAATGGCGTCAGTGAGAACAAATTTTCAAATCTAGCCCCCTGCCGACCGCACCATTAAACGGGGAGGCGACACGTGTCAATGGTGCGGTCGGGGAGCGCACGACACCGGAGTGGTGCGGTCCCCGACCGCACCATTAAACGGGGATGCGACACGTGTCAATGCCTCCCGGTTTAATGGTGCGGTCGGGGACCGCACCACTCCGGTGTCGTGCGCTCCCCGACCGCACCATTGACACGTGTCGCCTCCCCGTTTAATAGTGCGGTCGGGGACCGCACCACTCCGGTGTCGTGCGCTCCCCGACAGCACCATTAAACAGGGAGGCAACACGTGTCAATGGTGCGGTCGGCAGGGGGCTAGATTTGGAAATTTATTCTCACCGACGCTATTTTTAGAATTTCCGGTGACTACAGTGCCAAAAACGTCCAAATTTCTGTTAAACGTATTGGCACAGGTGTCTCGATCCATCATAATTGGCTCACCGATTCCATAGCTCCGAAACCGTCCGGAGTCTTGAGAAGCTGTAACTTGCAGAAAGTAAGTGAATTAATTGATCAGAATTCCAGGACATGGAAAGTGGATCTGGTCAGAGAAATTTAATTCTCTAGACTTGACGCAGATGCGATCCTGAACATACCTTGAGAATGTCTGAAGAGGAAGATTTTGCAGCGTGGAACTTGGAGAAGTCCGGTGTTATTCAGCCCGATCGGCTTATCGAGCGGCCTATTCGTTTGGTAAGGCAACAAGTAGGGCAGAATCTTCTTCAGCATCACAGGGTGCTTAATTTATGGGGTAAACTTTGGAAGCTAACAAAAGGTTGTTTCCAAAAGTCCATGTGTGTTTTTGTGGCGGGTGACCAAAGGCATTCTACCCGCAAAAGCTATTCTGAAGCACCGGCATATTAAGGAAGATGGAGTTCGTGAAATTTGTGAAGCGGATGATGAGACGCTCTTGCATGTACTGGTTTACTTCCGCCATGCTCTCATGCTCTAGGTAGCTGCGAAGGAGGCATTGAAAATCGAAGTCCCGAGGCTTCACTCGAGAACTTGGGTAGAAGATATTTTCTGCGGGCAGCTTGTGCCGGAGGATGATATTCGTAATGTGGTTACCGTAATCTGGAGCAATTGGTCCTCTAGAAACAGACAGACGCATGATGGGGTGGGGTTTAATCCAGTTGCATCCATGGAGTTCATCCAGGGAACCCTGAATTCTTTGGAGTTGTCGAAGAATGATATGATGCAGGTTACTCCAATTACTTCGGTGAGGTGGGAGAAAGAGAAACCGCCGCCGTGGTGGCAGGCCAATGAGAATAATGAGTATTTGATTTTATTTATGTTTTGTTGCTATTGTTTGAGCTCGATTGTTTTTGTTGTCAGAGTGGCGGTAGTCTAACCGGCCCTGGTGTGGTGGTCTGATCAGTCGGCGGTCTAACTGACCACATCATAGCAGTCTGACCGGTGTGCGATAGTATCAGCCCTTTGTTGGCGGTAGCTATTTTTTTAAAAAGATCTTTTGGAGGTTTTGAGCTGAGACTTGGTGTGGTAGTACTAGCATTGGAAATACAATATGATCGGCCAATGCATGGCGGTCTGATCGGCATGTGTTTGGCGGTCTGACCGGCTTGGTGACCGCGGTCAGACCAACCCTTGTACCAAGTTGAGTTGGTTTTGATTTTGGGTGTTAGTCGTGGTGATGTACCATGCAAGTGTTAAACATGAGGTGTGTAACATCTCAAAAATGTGAAAAACTTAAATTTTTTCAATGCGTCTTATTGACATTTGGAAGTGTTCTAAAATATTATTTGGGCTTTTTCTAGAATTTGAGTTGTGCAAATTAATTCAAGAAGAGATATACAGATAACAAAGCAAATTGAGAATCTAAATTCAAAAAGATAATCCATAATTTGAAAAAAAAGCAGAAGCAAAATATGAATTTAAATTGCTTAACCAAAAACATGAATAAAACCAAACTTGAATAAAATTTGAATTATGCATTTTTCAAAATTCTACCGAATGAAATTAAGAGTTGTATTCAAATTCAAGTTCAAAACCAAAAATACAAACTTAAATCCAATTTCAAATTTGAAAACCAAAACCAAATTCAAATAAAAAGGTAAATAAAATCAAAATTTAGAAAATCAGGTTGGGCCAGCCCAATTTGTTTCCTCCTTTTTGGCCCACCTCTCTAGCCCAACACCATTTGGCCCAATTGGCCTATTCTCCTCTCTTTCTCTCTCCCCTCCTCTGTTTCTGGCCAAGCTGACCGCGCCTGCGCCCACCGAGCCTACTGCACTCATGTACCCTACTGCGCCCGGCCGCTACACTGTGCTAGCAGCCGCATGTTGGATCCTGAGCTTCGTGTGCCAAACGCTTGCCCTGACCCGTGCCCACCAGCCATGCCACGTGCCTTGACTCATGCTTGGTTGGATCCTGAGCTTCGTGTACCGAACGCTTGCCCTGACCCGTGCCCACCAGCCGTGCCACGTGCCTTGACTCATGCTCGGTTGCACGCCAGCTCCATGCCAGCGCCTAGTCAAGCACCAGCTCTGCTCCTACGTCACGTTACCATGCCATGTCGCGTTGCCACCTGCCCGTTGACCACTGTGTCTTGCGTCACCACTGTCCGCGCCACTGTGCAATGTGTCATGCCATCAAGTCACGCTCGCACCCACGTCCATGCCATGCTGCACCCATGCTCTGGAACCCTATCGCGTCGTCATCTTCATCATGCATTGCATCAGCAACCCTGCCTGCCCATTCCGCATGGTCACCGCCCGCTCACGAGAATGTCACCGCCCCCGTCGCGTATTTAAGTCAACCAAGCTCACCCCTGGCCCTGGACACTCCTCCACCTTCCTTCCCTTCTCTTCTTCCCCTCCCTAACTTGGTTTGAGCTCTCACGTGCCGCGCTCGCACACCAGTCGCCACTTCTCCTCGCCATTACAGCTGACTTGGCGAGCTCCTCCCTAATCCATTTGAGTCACGACATGTTCTACACATCCCATTGCAATACCCTCCAATCAACTTCAGGTTTCCTCATCGAAGCACGCCAGCACCATGTTCTTCTCTAGGTTCGACCAGTACCCGTCACCCCCACCAATACTCCTTACCCAATGACAGTGGCGGATCCAGGAATTTAGGAATGGGTATTCGAAGTTACCTTTTGCGTCAAGGTGGAAGCAACCTTTTGCGTCTTTCCAGCTCTCTCCCATAAAGATTTTAAATTTGCAGATTTCTTCATTTTTCAAAGCTCAAAGATCTACAAAATCAAACATATAGATATACCAAAGATCATATTAACAACTGATCAATTGCATAACATCTTGCATTACAGAGAGCGCAATAACAACATCCCCCATTTAATGTTTCAAGGATCCAGTGAGTTCAACCATACCTTCAGTTTTGACAAATTTGTTCTCGTGGGTCTAAATTACTAGCAATTTTCGCAGCAAATGCTAGATTTGCATAAAAGCAGTACAAAGTTTCATGACAATCTAGGCTAAAATAAGTAATCAATAGTTCAACACTAACATTTTTCTTTTCAAAACAAGATCAACACAATATTCTTATGCCCTTTTTACCCACCCAGCAGTCAGCACAATGATATAGTTACCAAGAAAACTAAAACCTGTACTAGAAATATACGATTGCATCAACTATCTATAAATTCCCATATCTAATATACGATAGCATCAACCAAAGGACTAGCAGAAAAACAATTTCCATGTATTCCATCGGATTTTATACAAGCTGAAACAGACACACAGTCACACCGATTCAGTAACCAAACGTCCATTGCATAACCAAACGTCCATTACAGGCATTACTCCATTTCCAAGTATTGCATTGCCATATTGTCATACACTCAGTCACTCATACTCATAATATCATATACACCAAGGTAACCATACCATCCACCAGTCTATAAACCTTCTGACATGACCCTTCACTTGTGTTAATCCTACCATGCATTTTGACAATGCAGCATATCGTGCAAACTAACACAAAAGAAAATACCCAGTCAATTTACAGTCGTTTATTGTAACCAGTGAGAATTAACATTTGAATCCTTTAGAATAAAGACATCATTCATACGATTACCTCAAAGATTCGAAGACTTTTATATGGACTTCCTCTGCTGAATGCTGAATTGTCGATACATGTTCCTTTCTCCTGTATGGCGATGAAACTGGCAATAGATTAGTTAATTGTTATCAGCGAGAAAGAGCAAAGATCCCCAACAAAATGGAAAGCTCACCTATTCAGGTCGGGCGCCGCCGCGCCGGGCGAAGTCACGGAGGGTCGGAGGGAGATGAGCTGACGAGATAACGGACGAGCCGACGAGGGAGTACTGCGCTGCGGCCGCTGCCGATTGCAGCTGGACTGAGCCTGAGGAGTGAGGATGAGGAAGGAGAGGGCAGGCAGCCTTTCGCCAGCCGCCCAGCGCGCTAACCGCTAGCGCCCGGGTGCAGGATCTGAGGGATCTAGGGTTGAGTCGGCTCGGCGAAGACGGCCGTTGCGAATGCGAGATGGGGAATTGGGGATTGCCGAAGATGGTGCACGGGCGCAGGCGTCCGAGTGCGGAGTCAGTGTCTCCGACCTAATCGCGTGGCCGTGTGGGAGGAAATGGGCCAATGGGCCGTTCGGGCGTGGCGCCGTGGCCGCGTGGGAGCGAGGCGCGCGACTGGGCCGCCTGGGAATCGACCCGAGCTCGTTTTCATTTAAGATTCCTTTTTTAAACCTAATTACTAATATATATATATATATATATATATATATATATATACACATATTATACCTAATTTATAGCAGATTTTTTGCAAAAACATTTGGGTATTCAGCTGAATACCCATGAATTACTGTAGATCCGCCCCTACCCAATGAGCCTCCCTTCAATTACTTCGAGCTAAAGCACATCCACACACCACAATCTTTCACTCCCCAACCGCCGATTGGAGCTCCCATTCACCCTAGGTCGCCTCCACTGTTGGCATCACCGTGTCGCCATCAGCCCACCTTGGCACCTACCCAGCCACTCTCGACTACCCTAGTGAGTTCACCTTACCTCACTCATGCTCATGCTTTCCCTATTTTTCTCCCTCTTCCCCTAGCAGCCACTACCCCTCTTCCTCCCTGCACCCGGCTGCCATGAGACATCATCACCCACTCTGCTCCGCCCCAAGCCGTGGCACTGCCTCCCCTAGCTCCGTCTTCTCTCTGGCATTCCATTCTTTTTGGTTGCCACTGCCCCACCATGGACGTCTCACCGTCGATAAGTTCACTAGAGCCAGCACGCCACCTCCCCTATTCGGCTCTGCTTTGTTCTTCTCTGTGTTCCCCCTCTCTATTTCTCTTTCTCTAATAGTGGGTCCCACATAAGGAAATGAAGAGTTGAAGTCTATTAGTACATGATCAATTTTAAAAATTCAAATGCTAAGAAGAATTCAACTAGAAATTTGATAGGATATAAAAAAAATAAGAATAATGAAAATAAGACTAATTGTGAAATTAGAATAAAGGTTTATGCAAATTAAAAATATTGAAGATTAAATCTAGATCAAATGCATGTCAACAAGGATTAGCAAGTTAATTAATGGCTAAAAATAATTAGTGTAGGCTTAAGTCATGTAATAATAATTATTATTATGTCTATATTTCAAATATCAGGAGGGCCCCTTTTTGTGAATAATGAATAGTTAATAAAGAAAATTGGCATTGTCGGTATGTCACTGATATTTAAAGAGATTGCCTTTAAATATAACTAGATGTTTTTCAAAAATAATTAGTATATAATTAGAGAATCCACTTTAATTAAAGTTTTTTCCTAGAGAATAGTTAGATAGAAATGGAGGTCATTATGATCCCATCAATGTGTGTGTTAGAAACACATATGTCAATTGAAGGTCCTAAGAAAATACAATTTCTGTATGTATGGTATTAAAGTTATTAGCATGCCTCTGGCACTTAAATTTAAATATAAATTTAATTAAAAATGTCATTAAAAATATAATTGTGTATATGGAGCTCGAGGTCATGTATGATGCCCTTGCAATATATATTCAGGTAATATATGCACAACAAGCTAGGCCCACATAATTAGATTTTAACTAAAATTAATTTGTGCTAGACATCAATTAAGGATACTTGGAACATCAATGACATTTAATTTAAAACACAACTTAAAAATGGAGTCATGTTAAATATATGTTAGACCCTAGAGCAAAGACTCCGGATCCTCTATATAAATCGCACTAGTTCAAGATCAGCTAGTGCACAAAGCGGTAACAGGGATATACATCAAACATAATGACAAACTTTATTAAATAAAAGAGTATGGCCTTATGGCTATGTTTACATCATCAATGCTCATGGGCAAATTAATAACAAAAAATAACAGTGGAAACACGTAAATATAAGGGTGAAGACAAAGTCTGCCCATAGGCAAACAACTATAAGACGCAACATACTCGTCCTGATCCTCACCGTAGTTAAAGTTATCCTCCTCTGAGCAACAGATTTAGCAAGGGTGAGTACATGAAATGTATTCTATAAGTTACACAGGAAAATGCAATACTAATAAAAGGCTAACAAAGGAAAGCGTATATGGTTATTTGAGCATAAAACATCATTTAAGAAATACAACAAACAAATATGAAATTATTGAATTTATTTCAATAAGTAAAGACAACAATTTAAGCAAATAATTACTGTTGGCGTAGGCACCGATCGGACACTAACCTATCCACCAGTATCCCACCCAAACCATCTTTCTCTAAAAAGATATCACAATTCCATCTAAAATCATTTTATGAAAATAAAGACTAATATGTGAAAAACTTTACTCAACATATCTATGACCATGGGCACGGCATTCTACGATAGTTTATACACTCTGAAGAGGTGGTATAACTTTATCCATAAGATATGACTAACTTATGTTGTCGGCCACTACACGCTTCTACAGACGTGTGATTGAGTAATCATAACAAGGCTTTTATAAAGAAAAGCCATCAACCTAGCCACGCCTCCACTAAGATTACACTCCAATAAGGAATCCACTAGATCTGGACCCCCTCTTGTGCCATGTGAGACTTCCCATGGCGTACGCCATGCTCACATTTAGTCTGTAGCGAGACTTAGGTTGAGACCTACTAATTGGTCAGTCAAGACTATCCCATACCGACCTTGTGATAGTATGATAGGGCTTTGTAGCAGTAGCTCATAGACCGATCCTTAATTGACTTAGGCAATTTTCACATACCCCTTGTACCTACCATCCACGCTGATCCACTGAGCAACAACGTATGCTAGCGAGCACTCAACACCTAACCATTTGGCTAGATCTAAACCAAGCTTTATATTTTATTTTGAAATATTCTATAAACTTTCTTGACTCATCGAAGCCAAGAAAATATTTTAAAATCTCATCATTTTATGTGAAAAAGTTATCACAAACTTAAAATTATATCTAAGCAGGTCTAAGCAGTTGCTACAAAAGGTCTTAGATAATACTAGTGTACCAACCAGAGTTTTATTCTAGGATGACAAGGTACAAGGGTTTACAATATCAGAGGAGTCATAACAATTGGTCATTAGCTAAAGTAAAACAGGAATTGAAATATTCTGAATAAAAATTAAGCATGCAATATAATTTTAAAACAATATAATTTTATTTGTAAACTAGGATCAACATGGTCAAGGTGTGTAACTTGCCTTGCTCCGCTGACTGGTGGGAGTTGACGCAGTCAAAAATTCTTTCAAATCATCGTTGTTTACACATGAAAATAATCAAGCAAACTCAAATAAAATTCAAATAATTTCAAATAAACTCTAAAAGTTTGAAAACATGATAGATTTGGATAGATCATGATTTTATATGAATTTTGAGATTTGAATAAGTTCAATCGGAGCTAGGATGAAAGAGACTGAACTCCCAGAAGATTAATTCTAAAGAAAAAGAATAAATGGAATTTATGGAATTATTTTTCTATAGGAAAAGAAATTATGATGTCAATAATGGATTTAAATTTTTGGCTGAATTGAATTCTAAAGGAAAAACATAGATTTATGGCGTTATGCGAGATGACGAGGCTACCGGTGCCGAGGTGGCCTGGGATGCGACACCACTTGCTCCCACGTCAACTTCGAGTGCTGACATGTCTTGGCTTGTGATAGGGGCGGCTTGATGTGGCGATCGCCAGTGCTCCAGTGACCAGCGGCAAGCGGTGGGATGTGCACAAGGGAGAGGGGAGCGTGGGAATCACTTTGGTGGGCACGGGGTTTACCGAAGAGGTCCGGAAGATGGTCGGCGATGCGCGGGAGGTGGCGGCGGCGAGGTGCTCCAGTGGGGACATGGCTCTGGTGAAGCTTGAGCCTGACAGAGTGTTGATCGAGGTCAGCAATGACAAGCTGGTGCTCCAGGTGATGCCGGTGAGGCTTGATGCATGTGATGCGGCTGGAGAATCTCGCCAGAGTTGTGTCGGTGCCTAAAGAAGGAGGGGCAAGGCGCAGCGGAGCCTCAGGAGGAGCAGAGGAGGAGAGGGGGAGGATAGTGTGGTGGGGGTGCTCGGGAGGGGACTTTATAGGGTTGCGGAGGGGGCATGGGCACATGGCTCCACAATTCCTTGCCGGAGACCACAGCAGTGTGGATTGGGAAGGAAGAAAAGGAAAAGGGGGAGGGGGCATAGAAGGAAGGTGTGGGGATGGGGGAATTTGATTCCCATGCGATGCAAGCCTTCCAAAACTAGGGAGGACGAGGAAGGCAATGCGGGATTTGGGGTGAGCTCGATTGTTGATGCCGAATAGGAAAGAGAGGGGAGGAGGAAAGCAAAGAAGAAGGGGGTGGGGAAAGGGATGACAAGTGGGGCCCTCGGGTCGGTGAGAAGGGAAGGGGAGGGGCTAATAGCGGGTGCCCGCTCGGCGGTGAGAGGAGGGAGGCACTGGAGAGAAAGGATAGGCCGGCCTCACGGGCCTTCGACAACATGTCACACGGAGGGAGAACAGGATAGTGAATTAATTTTTTTTGTTTTTGATTTTTAGAAAGTTGAGAATTCAGTTAACGCTTAGAAAATAGCAAAAGAGAGCTAAAAATTCCCAAAAAAATTCTCAAAAATACTATAAAGCAAGGTTAACTCTATAAAATAAAATAAAGGCTAATGGGCTATGAATAAACTCAAGGTGTCTTTTTTTACTTCTAGGCTTAAAGAAAAAGACAAGGAAAATCTTAGAGAATCCATTTAAACTTAATTAAATAATACTCAAATTTTTGGGATGTTACAATATACAACCCCTAAAAATATAATTGTCCCAATGATACATGGTCCATTGGTCTTTGAATATAATTTTGCTAAGCTACAATTTGATGAGCTGCAATGTAAAAGGGCTAATTGATTAGACTTTTATTGAAAAACCACCAACATATCAGTAGGCCGTAGCTTGAAGTCTAGCAGTACCTGGGCTAAGATAAGAATTGTATTTTGCCTGAATGCATGTAAAACCTAGGAATAATTATCAGCCATAGTTTGTTAGTAAATAGTGGCCTAACTAAAGTTAACCATTAAATAGTAATTGATTAAATAAATAGTCCCACACTTTAGTTAATTATTGAATTAATCATTCGATTAATTGGCTATCAAACCTCAAAAAAAAATACGACATGAACTTACCAGAAATATGAAATATAAGATTAATATGGTTAATTAAAATTATACCTATCACATGTAGACCCTCTTATCTGTTCGTATGTCTCAACTAACTCACGGTACTTCCTAATAAATATAAAATAATAAAAGAAATTATTAAGTTAGATTCAAGCATTGGTATTCTCCATTCAGCTATACCTAACCATCTTCAAATCTGAAGTGAAATATTTCCATGAATATTCCTTCATCCTCACTAATCCGTCTTTGATATCCTTCTCAATAGATTTCCTCCTTGCCAGTTCTCTTTTGCTCAAACTTTGTAGACTCTTGGATTTATTCGGATTTAATTATTTATCACATAACTAGAATTTGGAGTCTCGAAGTAACAACAGATCGGGCAAGATTAAGATCGAGATAAAGACCAAGAGTTCAAGACCATTGACTGAGAAGGCATTGAGTAAGATCAAGATCATAGTAAATATCTTGGCAAATGGTAAGAGTGGTATTGCGGATGTAGCATGAGTGTGGTTTGGGGCAAAACCGCCCAAATAACCCTAAGAACTTAATCTTATAACCCCTTCTCAATGTAAAATAGTGCAACCACAAGTTTATAATGGATATGATCTGTCTAATTAATTTGCATCGACTCAGTGTGGGTTACACCATTTGGATGAACACAGGTCATGTCGCTAGATGTAAGCTGTTGTGCATCGCAAGAGGGGGCCTCTAGAGCGGGTGGATGAAACCCCACAGTGGTGGAAACCTTAGCGAGTGTGACCTCGTTGGGAATATGCATTGTAAAGGTCTTGTGGTGATCTTGTTGATATGTATTATCTCTTGTGGGAAAATTGTACGACCTCTACAAAGTAAAAATTGTTCAAGCAACTGTGCCCACAGTCATGGTCAAGTATGGGAACTTACTTGAGTTAGTCTCTATTTTTAAAACCTTATGGGTGGGATGCAAACACGACGGGTGGATGTAATCCAGTGATAATTATGAGTAGATATAACCCTAGTAATAAAACTGGCATATGGAGGAGAGAACCATGCTCTGTAACAAGTGGATGAAAACTGCACTACTATTATTAATGCATATTCTTATATTCTTTGAAAATATAGTTTAGTTAAAATGCTAGGTCTCAGGCTTTCTACTTATTGTACTTTAATTGTGCCTTTTTGTTTTGTTAAAACAGGCCATGTCGTGCTAGCCTATGGGCCAAGGCCGTGACCCAGGCACAACCCGGTGAACATTCATGCCATGCCGGGCTGGCATGCCCTCGTTTACTAGCTTGTTTCAGCCCAAAAAATTTGAAAATGGTCATAATTCCAAAAAAATATGTAGAATTCAAAAAAGATAACGTAAATTATAGAAATTTAATAATGAGCTTTTATTAATATTTAAATAGCTACCTCGTTAAAAATTTTATCAAGTAAAAAATCAATCTAAGAAAACCTTGCAAAGAAAAAGAGTAGAGCCTACAGCTCACCAGTACATGTAAAAAGATTGTTGAACACATGTTCCAACTCTACATTCTCCATGCAGTGTTGAGCTCATTCATCAGCTTATTTCCAGTCTTTCACTATGAGAAGTACTTCTACCATCCCACTCATGAAACTTGTTCTTCTCCCCTCCAATATTCTTCCAAAAAGACTGCAAGCAGACCCGGAAGAAACCATTGAGACAGGAATAGTTAACACATCTTGTGCTAATCTAGATAGCATCAGATATGTTAGCTTGTGCTCGTGCCATCATCCCAAATATTGAAGTCCTCTGGATGGTGATCTATGAAATCATTATCCAAAAAGACTGATAGTCCCCCATGGCCATTGGTACAGAATGCGCCAACACTTGATGTTGTAGAACTTCATTTTTTGGAAGATTCTGGTGCACTCAAGATCTTACCCCACATATTTGTCTTCTTACCTATGGTGGGTGCTGGTGGAGGTCGTTGCAAGCGAACTCAACGAAACTTTTGTTTGCACTTCTGATAAACTTCAAACAATTTAGTACGAGCAATGAAAAATAGTTAAAATAATATATCCCTATAACATCAGCTAGAAATGAAAGATCATTAGTGAATACTGCAATTTTAGCTCTTGGATCTAAAATAAATGCAAATGCATATAAATATAGAATATCTTTCTAGTATTCAAATATTTAGTTTTCGTAGCACACAGTCACACATCCTCTCACTATGTTATTTTCATTAGCTTTCAAGTGACCCACAATTGAAAGAATATGATGCATAATTATAGGAGATATTGGATAGCACACACTCTAAATAAAGCAATAGTGGTTTTGTAAAAGAGATCTAGAAATACTAGTAACTTCTTAGCAACATACGAGTGATGCTTAGTCAATAATGTATTGCCGTCATGGTTGTGATAGTGCATGTGAATAAAAAATAGAAAATGTGCCTTTATAGAGTAAAATGTTTTGTAGCATGAGATAAGTTGAGCTCCACCTTACCGGCATGTCCACACCGAACTTTCATGGACATATACCCACCGCAATATAAAAGTTCTTATATACTACAATTTGTTGGTTAGAATGATTTATAAAAGAAATTGCACTGCAAAAGCTTAAAGATATGGATCCAACCTCTTTAAACAACATTTAACTATAAGATTAATAATATGATAGACGCATCACTGATGTAGCAAGAAGGATTCAACATATGTACTAAATAACGGAGTGAAAAATATCCATTGCCCTAGAGTTTGCTGCAGTATTGTCTAGGGTAATTGCAAAAAATTTATTTGTACGACCAAAATATTTCACGACTATGATAATATATTCTGCTATATTCTCACATGTATGTGCTACGTCAATTAGTTTAAAACCTATGATTCTATTTTCCATTACCTAGTCATCGTTCACATAATGAGCAACCACACTAAGACAATCCTCCCTGGATTGAACACTCTATATGTCTGAGGTCAAAGCCACCGAAAATGTATAGGTCTCAAAGAGTTCTTTTATTTTAGAATGACCATTATTTTAGTATTTAACTAAATCTCTAATTGTTGTTTGTCTAAAAACTAAAGAAAATATAGGATTATGAGCAATTATAATATAGTTTTCGAATGCTTGTGGCTCACCAAAGTTTAAAAGCAGAACATGTGTGGCAATTAAATGAACTAAAGATTCTTGATCTACCTTGGGATTATAATCCCAGTTATGTACCATACCGTCGGAATTGAATTGCAGCTGTGTCTGCCTCATAACTATACCTTATTTTCTTTACATCTTTAGACATGCATGTGCAAGTGTCCAGTTTCACATGTAGACTTTGCAGACAATTCATTATGACAAATTTTACAAACATCATATCTTACCTGAGCTCTAGCCACGTCTCACTTATCTTGTCAAAATCTTGCCACACCTACAATGTGCTGGGTCGAAACCCCTTTGCTCTGGCACTTGCGGACGCAGCGACACCCGTAGAGCCTGACAATGGTACAACCAGGGTCTACCCTCCCGTTTGAGGTGGAGACATTTTATTCTTAAAGGGTGAACGATCTTCCAGATCTATTCCATATTCACTCACGGGAAAATTATCAAAATTTTCTATGGAGAAATTTGGAAAACTGTAAAATGCAAATAGAAAATTATACTATTACCTATTTCACATCACAATAAAGAAAACTAAGAACAACATAAATATATGACAATTAGTGTTGTTAACTTTTTTCCTGAATGTAGCTGGATTTTGAATCTTTAGATTTTGGCAAAAATATTTTGAATTTTGCCAAATTATCACAAAGTGTATCAAATTTTTTACAAGAGAATTCAGAGAAGATATTATAGGTTTGAGTGTGGCTAAATGAAGGGGGTTATGATGCCTATTTATAGAAAAAAATTTGAGATTTTTTGGTTTTTTATAGTAATTTTAATGTCCAAAATGGCTATAAAACAGCTGGAAATTTAAAAAATCTAACAGTTTATTGGGCTAAACGGGCCACATTCCTGCCAAACAGGCCATGCCAATCATGCCGTGCTGGGTTAAGTGTGCCTAACATTCATATTTTCATGCCTAACGGGCTAACTGTGCTATTGGGCTTAATTTGCCTAACAGGCTACCATGCCTATTGGGTCGTGCTGTGCCTACCATGCTTGTGCGGGTCGTGCTTAGCCCGGCACTATTTATGCTATGCCATGTTGGCACACTAGGATATGGCGATGGCCTAGGCGTGGCCCAACGCCTCGTGCCATGCCGGCCTAGCACGATTCTATCGTGGGCTGTGTTGTGCCTGCAGTAGTGGGTTGTGGGCTGGCCCACTAGGCACAATCCATTTGGCCGCCTCTATAAACCCTCACCAGCTGGTTTCGCCAGGGTCTTGCAGCGATTTCAAAATTCATAGGTTTTTTTTTTTTTGCAAAGTTAGGGACGTGCGGGCTCTTGGATTCCATCCACTTTAAGAGAGATAATTCTCATTCACAAGTCCTGATATGGTGATAAACCAGCCTATAGAGTTGTAGTGCTATGTAATATATTGCATGCCCGGTAACTTGTGCTTCCATACCAATACTGTCAGGGTGTATCAACCACATCATTGTGTGGGTTCTTTTAGACTGTGGCTTTTGCTTTTTGGCTTATAGTTTTTAAATTCTGACTGTTCGTGAGAGACAGTACACAGAGCAGCAGAGGGAAACAGTCACATACAATTTTAGCTGATATAGCTAAACTCGGTGCAGTGACTACTACAATCTATCTGTAGACCTCGCCTTAAAAAGATACACCGCTTAAAAGATAGTTACTATAGCAAGAAGTGATAAACCAAAACAAAAAAGAACCCGGCCGTTGCTTGGACAATTGTCAATGATTTCTGCACTATTAATCGTCTTTCGCACACTTGTATATTCAAATATGTCTCGTTATTCAATCGAAAATGGAAAAGGAAAAGACCATGTTAGTTTTTTTACATATCATGTATCATGTGCACAGCTCCAGTGGTTTTATCCACCAAATGTCATTGGGTACCCATTACCCTTATCCAAATCCATACCACACTATTGAGTAGAATATAGGTAAAAAATAAAATACCTATTTAGATTTGGGTACGGGGAGTGTAATACTGACGTACCTATCTTTATCCATACCCAATCAAATCTAAGGTTAATAGTACACTTGGACTATCCGTGATCTTGGACTACCCATACTCAGTTATAGCTTCCTATAAAAACATGTGAGAGCTACCTGTGCCCGCTAATTTGCACATAGTAGCTCCATACATATACAATAATTTCCAACAAATTTCAGTTGATTTCGTAAAACTTTTGTTGTGTAAACATGAGGTTGAGATTTTAAATATTGAAGTTTTACGAAAACTCCCTATAAAAGTATGTGAGGCTCATGTGCGTACCTAACCCTGCCAATTTGTATAGAGTAGCTCCTCTACACGTAAAATCATCTCCAATAAATTTCAATTGATTTTTGAAAACTTTTATGGTGTGAACGCGAGGTTGAAATTTTAAATACCGAATTTTTATGAAAACTTCCTTCATAAGTCTCTTTGACTTAAGCTTCTTTTTTCTTCTCCTTTACACACTGGGTTATCCAAACCCTTTAAGTATACCCTTTTTCATTTGGGTATAGATAATATCACTTTAGATATATATGAATAAAATTAGGTATAGATTTAAGTCACTCATACCTTACCCAGTGGTAAACCTAACTATACCGGTGAACATGAATGGCAGGAATAGAGTGCCTGACATAAGTTTGTAAGATGCGTCTGCAATTTTAGTTTTTGATGCACTGTACTGACAGTGTTGTTTATTCCTCAATGCTGATTGTGTTGTGTGTCACTCGACACTTGGAACATTTCTAAGTATAATGTTAATGATAATGCTTGTCCCTTCCTGAATTCAGAAAAGGCAGCGGCAAAGCTCTGCTCCCCCACTTCCGCTTGGTGCTGGAGCCCCAAAATTATAGGGTTTTGTCGAGCGAACAGCTCCTTCCACTACTGAGAAAGCGTCTTATCACTATGTAACACTTTTTTATCCTTTGTTACACGAACAGCAATAATACGATGTTTGCTTTATGACATCTATGTTTATTGTTTTGCCATATAATCTATTGCCAGGAGTATTTCAATGGGAAATCGTATTTACAAATTCAATAAAAAATCCAATTGCAAAACAGGTTTTGTCTTATGCCACTTGATGTCAGAAAGCACTAAATAGACCCAAGCACTCGACATCATAATTTGTTGATCACGACGAAGTACGAACTAAGAGAAAGGAAGTGTGGCAAACTGGATATGATCACCAGCAAACATGACGACATAATTAAACAGGGGTGGTGGCCAACAGCAGGTAGTACTGGATTTCCATGTTGCTGTTGCTGTTGCTGTTGCTGTTAGAAGAGTGCTTTAGCTTCGGCGAAAACCATTCGTCTGCCCTGTACGGCCAAACCAAGGAATGATGGAAAGAAAAGCAGGGCATTCCCTAGTGCATCGCATCATAGCTGACCAATTCTTTTATCCCCGCGATTAGCCAGAATTTTTCGGTTAAGTGTCTTGGAAACTTGGTGCAGCTTTATTTTTGGAAGAGGAGCCTAGAGGTACTTGCTATCTAACAAAGGTGATTTTTTTGGAGGGAATTCACTGGATTAATCTGAAACCTAGTTTCCATGATTAAAGTTCGGTCTGTTCTTGACCATATTGCTTAAAACATACAGAGAATTCTAACCATTTAGACCATACATCGGTCCATAAATGAGAAAGAAAAACCTCGCCAGTTAAGATTCGAGTCTTCTTCGGCTCGGATCCGGGTACCTATTCATAAATGAATGGAAGAGGCGGACAAAAGAGAGCAGAATGTAGCACAAGCCTCTTCAGAAATGGTAGAATCAACTCTTTTTTTTTTTGTGAAATTTGACTAGAAGCTCTAGCATTCACCGCAAGGAGCGGGCGCACGGGTTCAAGCCCGGGTGGACGGGTTCAACCGAGCAGCTTTGGGCTCCCAGAAAATTCCATTGCATAAATTACAGCCATCTTGTAAAAATGAAAATACCACATCTTCAATCCATAATTCGTTCTAACTCTTAAAAAAACATAATTGGTTCTCTCCATTCGAGGAGCAAAATGCTTCGCACGAACTGCGGGAAACCCGGATTGCAAATGGAATCTTTCTCTGACCAGCAAAAACGAGAACTGATTCATTTTGTTTTCTTAAGTACCCAATCATGAATCATCTTTCCATCATCTCCCAGGGAAAGCAGACAAGAGGTAAGCTCCAACTCCCCCGTGTTTGATGAAACGGGAAATTGTCTTCAATTATAAGTTTGTGTTGGAGTTAATCATTATACTAATGCTTACTAATTAAACAGTTTAGCTGCTAGTGTAGGTCCTTGGGATGTGCCCATTCAACTGAAAGAAAAATGGGTTGTGCCAAACATTTCTCTCTCTGAAGTTCTAGATGCTACTTACATCGGTGTCATGGACGCTGCTGCACTTTATTCTCTTTGTTGCTACTAATGATTCCCTTAGTTGGGGAATTCAGGATTTACCCTCCCACCTCAATGACATGTGGGGTCATCATAAGTCACTGACGCATGGGCCAGGAGGGTAATCCTGAATTTCCATCTAAGGCGAGGGTATATGATCAATAAAACCTTCTGTGAGACCATATGAAGGTCACTCTAGAGTTGTGATGAGTAATTGACTTTTGGATTAGAGTATCTATGGAGGTTGAGTTTTGTTTTTGATAATTTTGCAAAAGATCGTTTTTTGTCTGACGACTTTGTAGTTTACGAGTTCGTGTGACTGTGAGTACTAGTGTATTCGAAGTTTACGACTTCGTAGTCGGACGGTCTGATCGGGAGGTCTGATCGGCAATTGTATGAGATCGGCAAAACGATCACGATTTGACAAACATAGCAGAACGACCATGGAATGATCGTGCTTCAATACGTGGTCGTTGTTCGGTAGTTGTAAGTCCGGGCGATTGATAGTTGTAGCTTTTGTGATCGGTTGCCATAGCGATCTGTTCAGTAGTCGTAAACCTTGGCGATTGGTAGTCGTAGCCCTTGTGACCGGTTGTCGTAGCGATCTATTGTGGCAGTCGTAGCCTTTGTGATCGATGGTTGTAACAATTTGTTGTGCTAGTCATTGGCCTCTCAGTTGTTACTTGTAGAATTTGAGTACTTCAAGTTTTATGATCTTTGAGCATCTGAGTACTCGTGTCAGAACAGCCAGCGGTCTAACCAGCCTATGCTTGGCGTTCAAACTGGCTTCTCTCGATGGTATGAAATTGTCCTCAGGAATTCTTGGAGTTCGGTCATGAGTTGACCTAGGTGTTGTTGCTAGTGTGCACATGTATTTATTATTTAGTCCTAGATTTAGGATCTGTATTTGGGTGCATAAATTTTGCATTAAACATTATTTGGATTAATTGTGCCAATTGATGACTTTGTGTATCATGCGGTGCTACATGACAGTTTGCTTGTTTGTGTTGGTTGCAGGACTTCGGAGCTAGGTCATAGTGAGGTATAGGAGGACTAGGACTAGGCACAGGGTGGTGCTAAAGTCCAGAACAATCAAGGAGACGCTGAAGATGACCGAGGCTTACGGAGTGGTTGCAAGCTGGGACGACGAGGAACCGGAGTGGGAGTTACTGGTAGTGATCATGATGCACAACGGCAAGGTGGATCGGGACTAAGCTTAGGGAGGATTTGAGGTCCAGACGGTCGAGGAAGCTAGGTGCCGCCATGTGTGAGAAGAGACATGTGGCGTGCCAAGTGACTTGACTCATTTGCAAGCGAGGACGGCTTGTTGGAATTCGGACACGTGAGAGGCTTGGCGGTAAGTCATTAGGGCCACGTGAAAGATGGCGAAGCATAGGCGATGCTTCGTGGCAAAGCCAGCGGGAAACTTCGAGGAAGGTGGTAAAGGGGCATTTTAGTAAAATTGCCCAATACCAGATAAATGTGTGTGAGTAAAACCCGGTGTTAGGTGGGATTGATGGGTTATTCTCAGTTTAGCCTAATAGAGGGATCCATTAGATTTTGGGTTTAGGCTGTGAGCCTATATAATGGGGGAGACGCAAGAGTTAGGGTTTGAGAAGGTTGGCTAAGCCTTTTGGTGGTTAGCTCCTCCTCCCTCCCATGGGAGATAAATTAGAGAGTGTGTGTGCTCTAGCTGTAGAGCTTTGTCCTTCTGAGTGGAGTGGCTGTAAAATCAATCATCTCAAGTGATCATACATCAATCTTTGATCTACCTTATATATATTTTTGTCTGATTGAGTTTGCTCTGTTTTAAATTGGTTTTTCCTCTCTTCTCTCAACCCTTTCTTGATCTCTTCCTGTTGCTCTTGTTTCGGTTGGTTTGATCTCTCTTCTGCCCTTCTCTTGATCTTGTTGTGCCAAGGACATAGACGAGATGTAGATAATGACTTGAGATCAATCTCCAATCATCTAGACACTTCAATAGCAAGATTTTCAACAAACTCTGTTTTTGCATGTTTTTGGTCTAATCGGGTGATTTCTTGATCCAATAACTTTTGATCCGTTTTCTTTGGTGATCTAGCTTGTCATGCATGGCATGTGGGAGCGTATGCAAAGACATCCTGGCTATCTTCTACCCACGAGCAAGATCTGATCATCGATTTGGTTTTTAGTTCTTGGTTGGTGTGTGCATTCTTAAATTGCAAAAAAGGTCTCAAATTTGTCATAGATTTTTTTGATGTAAGAATGGAATAGTATCTTGAGACCTTATGGAATTTGCGTACAAAGTTTCATGGCCATTTGATCTTTTAATCAAAATATATGTGGATTTTAGATCTTGTGGACGTGCTATTGCTCTGTTCTTCCGAGTCGTTTTTGACTACGTCTGGTTACGACCACTCATTAGTTCTCGACCATGTTGGTCTCTCGACTACTCTTTGATTTGTGATCATTTATTGATAGTCGATTTCACTGGTCGAAGTTTGGATTGGTTCGACCATGCTGGTTACGATCACTAGTTGATCGTTGACCCTTCTGGTCATATTTCGAACAGATACAACCACCTTGGTTTTCCACTATTCACTGGTTGTTGACCTCCCTAGTCGTGTTTCAACTTGGTTTAACCTCTCTGGTTTCGACCGCTTATAGATCGACCACTCTCTGGTAGTGGTTCACACCGGTCGGATTTCAACCAGCTTCAAAAACACAGATGTTCACTCAATTCAATTTTCAACCATGTTAGTTTTCGACTACTCTTTAATCGCTGACCACTCAAGTCGAATTTTGACCACTCTGGTTTTGACCACGTTGGTTTTCGACCACTCTCTGGTCATTAACCACTCAAGTCGAATTTCGACCACGTTGGCTTTCAACCACGTTATTTTTTGACTACATTGGTTTTCGACCTGTCACTCTAATCGTTGACCAATAGAGTCGAATTTCAACCACGCTGATTTCTGGTGGTTGTTGAATTTCGACCACGTAGGGTTTTCGACCTTTCATTGGTCTTTGACCACGTTGGTTGTTCGACCACTCATTAGCTTTCGACCACATTGGTTACTACCACATCGAATTCCGACCATGTTGATTTCTGTTTGGTAATCGAATCCCGACTACATTGATTTTCGATTGGTAGTCGACTTCCGTCCACGGTATCGAATTTCAACCACGTTTCCTTTCGTTTGCTCTCAACTCTATGAGCCTATGATCTTCAAGTTGGATTCCTATCATAATCTTTATAACTTTATAGTTATCAGAATAAAGGATAAGTGAATACTAGTGGAGAAATTTTTAAAGCACCATCTATCTCCTCTGTTGCCATCTTCGGTCCTTAAGATTCAGGTCACGCGCAAGAACATCATCACCCAATTATAGTAGCAGTGTAGTATCTCATGTTAAAAGTTTGGCGATCTGCATGGATTCGGCAAATTGGGTTTTAGTTTCTTCATACACCAACAGTTTAATCCAGGGTAATCAATGCAAATAGAAGTATTGCAAGACTGCCAAATGGCTTAGCAAAACTGCTCGGTTCGTTCAGAGATGCATGACATTTGTATCCATTGGTGCGTGATCACACTGGCATGGTTCTTCTGACCATAAGTCACACCACATCTCCTTAAATTGCTTGATTATTCCTGTGAGGAAAAAAAAAGAACAAGACTCACAAGTTCTCAAACCAACGGCATCAGGCACGAAGGCCTTAGGGCTCCACAGAAGAGCACAATACCAAAAGATCACTCTCAGTACTAGTCACTACTCCATCACTTGCAAAAGCAATTTTTGAGCTCCTTTATGGAGAGGCCATGGGAATGAAAGAAATGACACTTGATGAGACTTAAAATTAGCACCCACTAACAACATGAACCCCTAAGCACAATTAACAACGCTGCCTACCCTGTCCTTTCCTAGCTTCCATATATAGGATAAACCTGACAATGTCCTCCCTGTGTACGTACTTGTTTGAACTCTGAGTTGCTTCTGACAGAGGAGCATACAAGATGGTATGTTGATGCTAAGCTCCATCCTAGCATCAAACTCAGTCTCAAGTTCTCAACCCTACCGTATCACTCTCTGACAAACTTTTAAGTGCTTGTACGTGCTAAAATTCGTCTGATTCTCCTTCTTTGTTCAGTATTAACTTCTTGTTTACTTGTTTCTACTGTAATTAAGCTATAATCATCAGACACAAAAAGGCTACTAACTACTGACATTGTTCTATGTCTGTTTCTCATTGTTCAAGTTCTAACAAGGCTGAAACATGTAGCTGAGTTTTTGTTCTTTCAGCCACAACTAACCTGTGGTTCCTCTCAGGCAATGGAGCAATGCCTTCGGCGGCGGCAGCAGCACAGCAATGGGCAGCTCCAGATGCTCGAGGGCATCGAGGAAGAAGGCGGCCCGTCAGAGAAGTGGCCACCGACGACGGTCCAGCCACCGGAGACCCCGACGGAGACGATGGAGTTCCTTGCAAGGTCCTGGAGCCTGTCGGCTGCGGAGATCTCGAAAGCCCTCAAGGTCCTGAGCATCAAGGGCGTCTCCGACGTCCCCGACGTCGCCGTCGCGGGCGCGAGGAAGGAGCAGAGATCTCCGCCGCCACTTGACGCGTCAATGGCGAGGACGCAGGCAGGTGAAGCAGGAGGAGGAGCAAACAGCCGGCCCATCTCCCCCCGGGCCAACCTGGACGTGAAGCTTCTCCGAGCTGCTGCGGCAAGAGGTGGGAAGACGATGGGCATGTGGATCAAGGAGCAGAAGGAGAAGAAGCGCGCCGAGGCCAGGTCCCGCAACGCGCAGGCTTACGCGGCGACGTCGGTGGCCGGGGTCGCGGCGGCGGTGGCCGCACTGGTCGCCGGCGCGGTGTTCTCCTCCTCGCCTCCCCCGGAGCGCCCCAAGAACGGGGGCGGCGGGGGCGACGGCTTCACGGGCACGAAGACGGCGGCGGCCATCGCGTCGGCCGCCGCGCTGGTGGCGTCGCACTGCGTGGAGATGGCGCAGGCGATCGGCGCGAGCCACGACCAGATCCTGGCCGCCATCCACTCGGCCGTGAACGCGCAGACGAGTGGCGACGTCATGGCGCTCACCGCAGGTGCAGCAACAGGTACCCACACACGTGCAATGCTAAATGACAACCAACCAAAATAAACCCAATAAATTGATCTTGAAAATCACACAGCAAGAAAGAAACATTACGAACCATGCATGGATATTCATGGCTGCAGCTTTGCGCGGGGCGGCGATGCTGAGGGCGAGGCTTCACAAGGAGATTCAGGCCACGGCTTTGCCAGGAGACAGCAGAGAGTCGGAGAGGGACATATCGCCATTGATCTTCGCCTCCAGAGGCGACGAGCTCCTCAAGCGCACGAGACAAGGTATGATCGATATATGAAGTGCTTGGTTTGATAAACTGCAAGCTGTGTGACATGCATACACTGCAGGTATACTCCACTGGAAGCTAGTCACAGTGTACATAAACTCCAACTTCCAGGTATGAACAGAACCATCTGACAAACAAAACAGTACACTTTGCAGCTCTCAATCAGCCCATCAATCATTGTCGATACCAAGTTATCTATCCAAACACAATCTTTACAGGTGGTAATCAAAATGAGGAGTTTGCATATGGCTGGCGCATTCATTAAGACCAAAAAGAGTAAGGCTCTGACATGTTCTGTTACGGTGACTTGATATGTTCTTCTGACATGCATTTTCATCATAGCTTGTGTGCTGTTTCGTTTCAGGTGTTGTCCTTGATGTCTGCTCTGAGATACCGGCATGGGCGGGCAGGGAGCTGGACGATGGAAGCCATAGGAGAGGCTACTTTGGGGTCAAGACGGTCGAAAGGGTGATCGAATTCGAGTGCAGGAGCAAGCATGACCAGCACAAGTGGGTTCAGGGCATAACGGAGATGCTGAACCGCCGTGATAACATGAACATTCCCTTGTAAATGAATGTCGAGAAACTAAGCAATCAATAACGAATGTTCTTGATCTGTGTGAGAACCGCATATACGATTTTAACTTCGCGGAACGACCAAAAGCTGCTACCGAAGCGTAGTTACTACACATCAATAGAGCGAAACGGGAAATGCAGTACTACAAGCACTTGCGGCTACAAGTGCTATCTCCACCGTTCGATATGCTCTGAGATTCGTGCCGCGAAGTGAGGGAAGGAAGGAACTGTTTTCATATCTAACACTATAGGCACTTTTTTTTGTCTAGTTTGGCTCTCTAAGGCACAAATTTTTAATTTTGGCTCTCTCCACGACCATGGTAGTCCCTGTCGAGTTAAAGGAGCTCGACGGGATAGGAGCACATCTCGAGTTAGCTGGTCGCGGCATGCGCTTAAGTTAAACATGTGCTTGTGGATGGCTACCAAGCTGTCCTAGAATGACAGATGTCCTGTGAAGCTGAGCTTTTGGCATGTGCCTGCCGAGCTTCCCTGAAAGTAGGTTTAGAACTAATCTTGTTGTGTTGTTGTTTGTGTGGTTGGTGTCGAGTACTCGTGTGTTCAAATATTGCGTACTGTCAAGTGCTTGGTGTATTTGAGTACTCCGTAGTCATGTGGAGAGTGCAAGTCGAAGACCTAGAGTCCGAGAGCAGTCGGAGATTCTGGAGTCGGAGACTGCTCATAGCACTGGTCGTAGTCGTAAGTCGAACTGTGCAGTGATCATAGTCGTGAGTCGATACAGTCGGTACTCGGAGGAGTACCGTAGCAGTAGTCGTCGGTTGACAGTGGTCGTAGCACAATAGTTATGCTACAGTGATTGTAGCTACAGTGTTGTCGTAAAAGTCGCAGTCGTTTGTCGAGCTGCATTGTGGTCGATGGTCGGTACTCGTAAACTAAAGTATCCCAGTCATGCTCGAAGACCGGTAGTATCATCTGTGTGAGCGATTCTACAAGAGATGTTTGTTGACAACCCACGGTTGGTAAAGTGGTCGAAGGCACCGTGGTCGAAGGTATTGTGGTCGACAAACTATGGTCGTGAGGCATGGTCGAGGCACCATAGTCAAGAAGGCGTGGTCAAAGAAGGACTCGAAGATGATCAGGTCTGTGTGTGGTCGAAGATCTGGTCAGGTAGCAGTATGTCTGACGTACCAGGCGTATCCACTAACTGTTAGTTGGTTAGAGGACCGAGTCGTTCAGGTATTGCGCAAATTGCGAAGTCATCAAGGATCTCAGGCATTTGTTAGTGCAGAATCAGTGGGATCATGGCCGGATGTTTCAGGTAATTTGTTTACCTGTGTAAAATATAATCTGAGTCTATAAATAGAAGAGAAAACAGAAAAGTTGTAGCGGATTAGCATAGCGCAAACTTCTGTGTGCCTTGAGTAGATTCAAGGTGTTGTGTGAGTTTCGACCACCGTGTGTACGCGTGGTGTTTCGTCCCTGAGCCAACAATTGGTATCAAAGCCTTGGTGTTCTTCGTGCGTCAGAGAAGAAGTTGAGGAAAGACTTCCGTGCATCAGAGAAGAGCCCTAGAGATTTCCGTGTGTCAGAGAAGAAGATTCGGTGATTCCCATGAGTCGAGAAGATGCCAAGAGAAGGAAGGAGTATGTCTCCGTCAGTGGTCTGCGTCCTGCTTTGAGGTGATTCGTCCGCCTCCAGTTTGCAAGTGGCCGTGAAGAGGGAGAGTACAGTGACGTTGCCATACCCGTAGTTCACCCGCACAAACTATACGGTCTGGGCGATGATGATGCGGGTGGCACTTTAGGCGCAGAGCGTGTGGGAAGCAATCGAACCTAGTGCCGCTGAGTACCAAAAGGATCAGATGGCGTTGTACGCCATCTATTAGTCCATGCTAGAAGAGGCCATGTCTTCTCTCGCCGGGAAGGATACGGGCAAGTCAGTATGGGAGGCGATCAAGACGACGCACATGGGGCATGAGCGCGTGCGTGAAGCCAAACTTCAGACTCTCAAGAGATACTTCGAGGGCCTGAAGATGGAGGAAAGGGAGTCCATCGAAGACTTCACCGGTCGGGTGATGTTGGTCGTCTCCTGCATCCAAGCATTGGGTGACACCATGGTAGATGAGATTGTCGTTGTTCGCAGGTTTATTTGGGCCACCCCAGCGCACTACATGCAGCTTGTGACCTCCATCAAGCAATGCATAGACTTGAAGATCCTCACTGTCGAAGATCTCATTGGGCGGTATAAGACCTACGATGAGCACGTCGGAGTCAGTCTCAATGACGCAAAGCAGAGCGAGCATCTGTTTCTCACGCGTACGCAGTGGGAGACCCTCAATAAGAAGAATGAAGGGTCAGGTAGCGGTGCAAGGAAGAATAGTGATCGTGGCGGTGGCCGCATCAAAGAAGGTGGTGGTCAAAGACATGATCATTACGATGACGACGAGGACGACAACGACTCACAGACCAGTGAGCGAAGGTCCAACAAGAAGAAGGTGAAGTGCTACAATTATGGCATACGCGAACACTTTGCTAGCGAGTGTTGCAAGCCGAAGAAGGAAGAGACGCATCTCGTCACGGCTGATGTTGATGACCATCCGACGCTGCTTTGAAGATCGGCGAAGAGGTATTCAAGAATAATGACAACAAGATTAGCGGAGTGAATGTTGGAACTAATCTTGTTGTGTTGTTGTTTGTGTGGTCGGTGTCAAATACTAGTGTGTTTGAGTACTCTGTAGTCGTGTGCCGAGTGCAAGTCGAAGACCTGAAGTCCGAGAGCAGTCGGAGACCGGTCGTAGCACTGGTTGTAGTCGTAAATCGAACTATGCAATGTTCATAGTCGTGAGTTGATGAAGTTGATACTCGGAGGAGTACTGTAGCAGTAGTCGTAGGTCGACAGTGATCGTAGCACAGTAGTCGTGCTATAGTGGCCGTAGCTACAGTGTTGTCGTAGAAGTCACAGTCGTTTATCGAGCTGCATTGTGGTCGATGGTTGGTACTCGTAGGCTATAGCATCCTGTCGTGCTCGAAGACTGTTAGTACCGTCTATGTGAGCGGTACCACCAGAAATGATGGTCGACAAGCCATGGCGGTGAAGCGATTGAAGGTCCCATGGTTGATAAGCCGTGGTCGTGAGGCATGGTCGAGGCACCATGGTCAACAAGGCATGTGTCAGACCCAGATTTTACAATCCGGAATCTTCTGTGATTCCCGCACTATTCCCTGGATCAGTAGATAGTGCTCACAGATTACAGTTCTGAATATCAAAGTACATATCATGCGGAAGCGTAAATGTACTAGTAAACTTACACATGGGCCGATTCGGCCGAAATCATTAATTTGCAGCAGCGGAAGAACGAAGCACACAGGTGGGACCTTCAGGACATGCCCACAAGCAGCCAACTGGAGGTTCGCGACCTAGCCCTTGACATCTCCATCTTCTCCGCCAGCTTGTTCAATCTTTTCGTTGAGGCGAGGTGATTTGATTCATGATTCTGAATTTTGTCGCAAAAGCGAGTGTGAGCACTCCAACCCCGTGCTCTGCGTGCCAATACACAGAATGCAAATAACTAGTATGCATGGCTTAACAAAGGAGAGGCTCGGGTTATTTTATTTGCCAAAAATCGCTTTTAGTAGCATTATTACTATTATTTAATCAAAGTGTTATTATTGCTACCTAGCTCCACACTACAATTGCCAAAATTGACTTAATCCACCGAAAATACACTTTCTTTATTGACTGCTGTCTAAAACTCCAAACAGCAAGTGTCATCATTTATTTAATCCACCGATCATACTTTGTATTTTGAATTACTAATAATCCAATCCTGTTATTACTATTCATCAGCTCTTCACCTCTGAATTCTAATGATTCTCTAACATAATTACTTTCAAATCCACCGATATCATTCGTATTCAATCCTTTTCGTCATTGATTCAAAACCATAATCCAATAATTAATCTTATTTTCCATTATCTACCACTAGCTAATCCACAAATATACCTCCACCGAAAATTCAATTTACCAAGATTATAATCCACTAATTGTTATGAATCCTCCAATCTTCTCAGCAATTCAATTCATCCCTCTAGCAATTGATCAACTCCTATTAATTCTCATTATCGCCAATATCTTCCAAGAATTTATATTAATCATTAGTGTAGTAATCCAGCAATTTACCTTTGCACTCCCTAATTCTCCAAAATCGATTCCCTATTATATATCCACCAAGAATATCACTAATCAAGAATTATACTCCAATACTTGTATTATTTCTCCAAATTCCTGAACATTCAATTAGATCATTTATCTAGCCTATCTATTCAGCTGGACCCCACTAATTCATTTCTCCCAAAACCCACACTAGCATTTCCTTTTCATAATCGACCTAAATCCACCAATACCTTTATGTGCATACTAAAAACATCCATCTCCTTTACTCACAACCCTGTTTATTCCACCCATATTTTAGTTTGTAAGATTAGTAATGCCACTATTTGAAATATAATACATAAAATTTCCTGAGACCTAGCAGCACTACAAGAAATTTGAGTATCGGTGATGATACGTATTTGTCACAAAATCATAGATTTTTGTCATAAAAGCATAATAGTGACGATTTTCTTGCGTCACACGGATCGTCACAGATTCTGCGTCATAGAATGTTCTTAGTGACGATCATTGGGAAATCGTCATAAAATAGTACACATTTATGACGAATAACAGATCGTCATACAATAATATTTATGACGATTTACTAAGTGTCATAAAATATTTTCTGTGACAATACCGTTATCGTCACCAAGTGAAAACATTCTATGACAATCATTTTCATCATGACATGTGGTCCAGGACGTGTAATTTATGACGAAATTATTCATCATGAATATATTTGCAACGTCACAAAATTTAATCCAGACATACATGAATGACCAAAAAAGCGTCATGAACAGTAGCATAATTCTCCAGATAATCACCATAGAATTGTTCCATCAAAGCATATAGAATTAATTGACATTTATCCAATACATGCCATTACAATCATTGGTTCAACGCAAAAGTGATCACCATAGACACAGTTCCATCACAAAACCATATTAGCCAAATGTCACTAGCAGTAATAAGCCTAACAACTACACACTGTGACTACAAAGATGATCAAACTATTGATGATTGGCCCAGAAGCCGCAAAACAAGGGAATCAGTTTTTTCTTGCATTTGCTTGAAAATGGCCATTTGCTCTTCATTCCTCTTGTTTGACTCTTTTGCTTCTTCAACTTGCCTCTTCAAATCCATGATTTCTCCCTGCTGAGAGCTAACAGTAGCACGCAACTCTTGCTCATTTTGACTAGTATTGAATAGAGACAATATAAACATGCAAGATAATTCTATGCTCCATTTGTAACATAAACAGATTGCATAATGCTTATCTTTGAATGTTGAAGACATAGCAAAGAAAAATTTTTGTATACACCTATAATATGTATTCAGCTCATTCTTTAATAAGTAATAACAGAACATTGTGTTGCATGGTTGTAGAAAATGAAAAAATGAATATAACATACTTAAACAACAATTCAGTTTAGTTTTCCTTTACAAAAACACCTTAGTGTACAGATCAACATAGCATTCAAATATATGTGTCACACACGCACATTTCAATATTTGGCAATTAATATACTTACAATTGCTTCCTGTGCAATATCACTATAACCCTTTTTCCTGCTAAAATGGCTTGCCTTGAAAAGATCCATTGAATTAGGTTCTTCCCCATTATATTGGACTTTCTACATTAATGATACAAATATTTCAGAATAGCTAGCTATGCAGTGTAATGAATTAGTCAACAATTTAGCTTACCATAGAGTATCTCTTAGCAACATAAGATTGAGAACCTGTGGTTTGGTGCAGTCTAACCTTTTCACTATTTTGTTTATTCTTTTCACATGTTTCCTACAAATAGTAAGCCCATGTAATAAACTGTCAATCCTATGTATATTACTAACTTTTCCAAAAAAAAAGTTACATATATATCTATGATACCTGAACTTCATGCCCAACATCTTCATTGCTTTCAGCAATAAGTGGTTCCCCATGATATATCCACCTAGTGTATGTACTGGACATGCCATAAATATATATGTAGTTTTCCACTTGAGCTAGATGTCCATACTTTCTATTATTGCATTCTGAACATGGGCAATGCATTTGAGAATTCACATCGCACCGTTCCCGAACAAAGCGCATGAAGGTCTTCACACCCTTAATATATGCAGCGGAAAATTGCCTATCATTTATCCAAGACTTTTCCATTAGGAGATTACATTACATGAAGCACAGGAGATTACATTTTGTTCAAACCAGTAGGATGCTGAACTAGTTCGAACTTATAATCTACACATAAATACAAGAAACTGTACCATTTCCACATAAGTTGGCAATTGCGCCAGCCACCATCCGCAGAGTTTGCAGATCATCAGTTTTAGATGCAACATTTGCTAATAGTCGAGGTCCTCCTTTGTTCATTATCAGTCCCTGGCTTGATCCTGTAGTAACATCAATGTAATACTTAGAAAGGTGAAAATTAAGTTAGTAGCTATCGGCTCAGCCTCTACAAGTGTCGCAATACCAATTTGACTGGAACATTCAGCCCTAATGGAGATTAGTTCAAATACATAAAAATATATTTCATGTTGCAAGAAACTTAATTAAAAGATAGAAGTTAGTTTGGCTGATGACAAAAAAAAAGACTACGAATCTTTCTTTAGCAATGCAACCACTGGGACATTTGGTATAAATGTAGGAAATAAATTCGTTGAACAGTTAACACACAACCATTAATAACCGTTTCCATTTTAGCAATATCAGCAGCAGTGAGCCAGCGATTCAATGAATTATTAGGCCATTTGGACCAAATGTAGAAAACAAATCTGATGAGCAATTGGAATAGATCTATTACCATTCATTGCCAAGTTGGCAATTGCACCAGAAGTGACTCGATGAATTGTGGTATTTTCTGATGTTTCTAGCAGTGACAGAAGAGCATCCAGCCCTCCTTCCTCAACTATTCTTTCCTGATTAATATCTGCAATCGTAAAAGGACGAAGGAGAAAAAACTTTTCATGATTCTCACAAAGAAAAAAAGAGAAGATTATGAGCTAGTACAGATTTACTTCATATGGAATAATGGGCCGGGTGGGGGTGGAGGAGGAGGATGAAGGAGAAAGAGGAGGAGGAGGAGGAGGCGGCGGATCTGGGGGCGGAGGAGGAGGCCGGCGGCCGGGTGGGGGTGGAGGAGGCCGATCTGGGGGCGGACTGGCGGAGGAGGAGGCCGGCGGCCCGGTGGGGGCGGAGGAGAAGGACGAGAAGGCGGCAGATTTGGGGGCGGACTGGCGGAGGAGGAGGCCGGCGGCCGGGTGGGGGACGGAGGAGGACGACGAGGCGGCGGAGTGCATGAGAAGGGGACGGATCTGGAGGGCGAAGTGCGAGGGGCGGATCTGGCCGGCGGCCGGGTGGGGGCGGATGAAGGACGACGAGGCGGCGGAGTGCGCGAGAAGGGGACGGATCTGGAGGGCGAAGTGCGAGGGGGCGGATCTGGCCGGCGGCCGGGTGGGGAGCGGATGAAGGACGACGAGGCGGCGGAGTGAGCGAGAAGGGGACGGATCTGGAGGGCGAAGTGCGAGGGGCGGATCTGGAGGGCAGAGTGAGCGAGAGGCGGGCGGAGTGAGAGAGAGAGACGGCCGGATCTGGAGGGCAGCGAGCCAGCGAGACGAGAGTGCAGATGAGATCTAGGGTTTATTATTTTAAAGGATGGTCCACCTGTCAGTTTATTTCATGGGTAAACTTAGATGCCACAGGGAGAAACTTAGATAGCGGGTAAACAGGTAAGATGGATACGAGTAGAGCTTACTTATACCTGTACCCGTTTACCCGACGGGCAGAGAGTTTCCCCTATTTTCATGCCCGTGGGTAGAAAATACATCTCATACCCAGCCCTATTAGGGTATTTACCCGCGGGTACACGGGTAAACGGGCATAATTGCCATCTCTAGAGGAGGAGGCGCCGGCTCGTGGGAGGTGATGAGGCGGCGGCGACCTAGCAGGGGGGCAAGGGGGCGCGGCGACCTAGCCGGGGGGCAAGGAGGCGACGCCCTAGCCGGGGGGCAAGGGTGTGCGATGTCCTTGATTGCGCGGGAGGCGGCTGCCGTTGGTTCATGGCTACTTCACAATGGCCCCATTCGCCCTAACTTTTTTTTGACAACACTTTTTTCGTCATCCAATAAATCGTCACGAATAATAATTTCTTTGATGACGAATATAAACAATCATCATGGTTTTCTGTATATTCTGTGACAAATATTTGTTTTCGTCACAAAACTAGGCGTCGAAGGTACCGTCCCGCATATTAATGACGAAATCACTGAATCGTCACGGAATGATAGCTAATCTATGATATTTTCGTTTCTCATCATAACTATATTCGTCACGGATACTCAGATTTCTTGTAGTGCAGCTTTGGAACAAATCATAATGTTCAAGGAATACTAACATGATTTTCCATACATATGGCATCACACCATATGCCTAATGTCACCATAATTTCTCCATACATACGGCATCACACCGTATAACATTTTTCAGCGTTATAGCCGCTTAACTTACCACTAGGACGACACCCAGGACAACTCAAATCAGGGCTTTCCTCTGCCCTTCCACTTTTCCATTCCCATTTTCCAAACATTTTTAAATAGAACTATATCTAGTTAAGTTCCCATGTCCGCCCATGACCGTGGGCACGCCTATTCGAATAGTTTTGACTCTGCAGAGTTTGTACACTTTCACCACAAGAGACAATCAACTCGTTGCCCCACATGATGCCTTAGACATGTGGTTGAGCAGACCATCACAGTGACTTTTCAAAGTATCTAGTCCCTTCTCTCATCTCACCTTATGGGTAGCCGCCCACTTGCGGTGGGTCCCATCTGTACGCGCGATGTTTCCCACAGCCACTAACGCAGCTCGGGCTTCTACTTCCCGCAACGTTAGGACAGCTGGGAAACTTCACCCTCCACTGGTGTCCCTTCAGGCCCCCTTGCCATAGTGTAGCCCCATAAATCCACTACCAGTGAGATGAGTCCGGGGTTTCGATAAGTTTACTTAGCCAAGTTGTATTTTACAGACTTGTGGTTGTACTATTTTACACAGGAGGTCATGACAAGATTCAGTCCTTAGTGGTATCTGGGCGGCCTACCACAACCCACTTTGTGCATCCACTGCACCACACTCATACCCTCGAACCAATCCGCCCAGATATTTAAGCAAGTTGGGATTTCTGGGAGCATAAAATAATCATGCCAAAATATACCAGTCATTCCCACCATGACTGCCCACCAATTTTTCTCAAGATTAAAAGTGATGCTTGGGCGCTCTCGCGCCCATGAGTATCTAAGCAAAACTAAGCATGGCATATAAGTACGGACTTATTTTCGAACGGTTACTATTATAATTTTTGTTAGGGCGACAAGGTTCACATATTCAAATATTCCAAAGGAGGTGTATAGTTAACCAAGGTACGCAATGGGATATAACTAGAATCTTAAATTAAACATGTATTTGCATATAAAATAACAGCATGCAATTTGATAATTTAAAACAAAGTAATTTGCAAAAAATGTAGGTTCAACATGATCAAAGTATTGACTCGCCTAGCGCGGTTTACCGCGGTCTTGAGCTCACACAAAGTTGACTCATGCGATGATCCTTAATTCCTGGTCTTCATCGATCTCTGTCTCGCTTGATCCATAGAATCTTCACGACTTCCAATTTCTAATTACGCGGCAAACGACTGAATCTAAATAAAAATAAATAACTAAAAAAGATCCAAATAAATCCGAATAAACTCAATTTAGTTTTATTACGAGTTAATGGGTGATTTGGGTTACTTGAGGTAAGGTCGATGGTAGAACACGATGACTTGATCCTTTTTATTGACAATTTCTCTTATTATTTTGATATTTATCAAGGAAGTTCCATGAGTTAGGTTAAACCTATGAGTTGGTGTATTTTGTTGAGTGCTAATGTTCAAGGCATATGATATATGTATATATATAAGTAGTGTTTGCAAATTTTAGCTATCTAAGAAAAACTGGATATGTATCATTTTATGTGACCCTAGTTACTCGTGATAATGGTTACATGTTTATTTTAGAGTATCTATATGTCTGTGACATTATTTGGATACTTGATGACCTAGAGCTATTGTATCTTAGCACCTACATATTATTATGACCTCGTAATTTGAGTGCTCTATGAAAACTACTGATACCGATATTTTATCCTTTTACAAGTCAAGCCTGCTATACATGAGTACGTGTTGTAATCATTATTAACTAAAGTTACTATTTGAGAAACCTTATTCAATCTACATTAGTTGCTCATGCAATAAACAGCCGGATATTAAATGTTAAGAAACCTTATTTTACATCCCAACTAAATCTATTATATTCTCTAGATTACTCCCCAAACTTTCCCTTGATTTTTATTGATTAAGTATTAGTGAGCTAATTCTAAACTATTTCTCTTAATCACTTAATTGCTCTTGTGCATATAAACTTTATATTCTAATGCATATATAAATTTTATTTAATCTTAAATCCATTATCCTAGCTTTCTTGAATTATTTCTTAATTGATTCCTCTTTGAAATGGCTAAAGAAGACAAAAACAAAAATATGACCAAAGAGAGGTTCGAACTCGGGACCTTGGGGAAATGCTGAATGTTAAGCGCGCTCAGTTAGCCAAGTGGGCCGGAGGCCTAGGCTGACTGAGAACGCGCAGGGAACATTATGAAGGTAATCCGCAGCTGAGACCGAAACAGACGATGAAGGCCGGGTTCGGTGTTGGCCTCGCCGGCGGCGGACGGTGGCCGGGGAGGTTGCGGTACCAGTCAAAATGGGTTGCCCTGTGGATGGTGAAACCTTCGGTGGTGGCGTCGCGGGTTGTGGTGGCGTCGAGGGTGGCCGGCGTCAGCGCGAGCGGCCGGAGGCGGGGACGGGTACGGTGCGACGGTGCCGGCAGGGAGGAAGGAAGAAATTAGCAAGCGCGGGAGCATGAGGGGTTCACAGGGATGCTTACTGGATACCTGGCCGAGCCGGAGAGGGAACACGGCGAGCTGGCGGCGCGGGTGTGCTTACGTCGCCGGCGGGCTGGGGGAAAGGAGGGGCTGTGGCATTGGTCGGTGGAGGTCGAGGACGTCGAGACGTCACTCCCGCCGCGAGGAATCGGAAGACGGGGGCCCGAGGAGGTGTTGGCAGCGAAAATGGCGGTGGCGGCTGGTGTTGGGACGAAACCGGGGGTGGCGATGGTTTCACAGGCGCCCCAGCCGGGTGACGGGATGGCTCGGACAGGGCTACGCCAGCGCATGAGTGCCACGGGGCGGAGAGAAGCTGAGGGAAGAAGTGGCGCGGCGCGCTGGGGAAGAAGGAGGAAAGAGAGGAAAGGGAGGAAGGGGCAGTCCCGTGCGGCAGAGGGAGAAAAAGGGAGACAGGCCCACGCGGGGGTGAGTGCGGAGGAGAAGTGCGGCGGGGCGCGGGGTGGAGCTGGGCCGGACTGTTTCGGCCGGCCTGGCTTCACCTTTCTTTTCTTTTTTTTTTGTGTGCACATGGATGTATATATATTTTTTTCATATTTTGATATTTTGCTGGCTTATTTAATTTTACATATTTTTATTTCCTATTGCTAAACTCTTTCTTGCACAAATTGTATATACACATATATATGTATGTGTGTTTGTATTATGTTCATCCACTTTTATTGCTATTTATGCAATTATTTTCCAAAATGAAAATTTTATATTTTTAACTCAGGTTTCTCTCCTCTTATATTGGATCATCTTTTCAGATTTGTATTTTAAATTCTTATTCTCCATTATTTAAACATGTTTGTTTCCTTCTTGAACCTTTTGACTCTCTGGAACTTCAACCAAATTTTCAGAAAAATACCATGAACTCCAAATTCAAATAAAATATATTACAAAAATATTTCAAAAGTTCACACTTTTCAAATTTAAATTTTCAGGATGTTACAGCATGGCTGAAGGACTCGAAGATTGTCAGGTCTGTGTGCGGTTGTGGATCTGGTCAGATAGCAATATGTCTGAAGTAGCAGGCGTATCTACTAACTGTTAGTTAGTTAGTTAGAGAACCGAGTTGTTCAGGTATTGCGCAGATTGCAGAGTCATTTAGGATATCGGGCACTCTATCAGTGTAGAATCAGTGGGATCGTGGCAAGATGTTTCGGGCAGTTTGTTTGGCTGTGCAAATTATAATATGAGTCTATAAATAAAAGAGAACGAAAAAACTGTAGTGGATTGGCACATCGCAAATTTTTATGTCTTAAGTAGATTTAAGGTGTTTGTGTAAGTTTCAACTACCGGGTGTGTATGCGGGGTAGGGCTGAAAACGAAAACGGTAATTATCGGTTACCGAAAATCGTTTTCGAGAAATTACCGATTTTTTCCTCTAAACGGAAACGGTGACGGTAACCGATAAACCGGAAACGATAACGGTAAAAAAAACCGATAACGAAAACGAAAACGATTTAGCTCTTTTCCGATCGTTTTCGAAAAATACCGTTTTTAACCGGTAATTACCGTCGATAATTACCGGTAATTACCCCCGTGCCTGCCCCGTCCCCAGGGCCCAGCCGGCCCTTTAGATTCGGCCCCCCGACGCTGCGGCCTACACTGGCTTGGCTCCCGCGCCGAGCAAGAAGGCTAGCGCGGCCGGGGCGCAGGGCGGCAGCGGCAAGGACCGGCACAGCAAAGTGAACGGGCGAGGGCGGCGCTTGCGCATGCCGATCGTGTGCGCGGCGCGCGTGTTCCAGCTCACCCGCGAGCTGGGGCTCAGTCCGACGGCCAGACCATCGAGTGGCTGCTCCGCCAGGCCGAGCCCTCCATCCTCGCAGCCACGGGGTCCGGCACCACCCCGCGGCCTTCGTCTCCTCCTCCCACCAGCACACTCTCCTCGGCAAGCGCCCGCGCCAGGACAGCGAAGCCGCCGCCGCGTCCTCGTTCTGGGCAGCGCTGCCGGCGCCGCGTCCGGACGCGTGGGGCTTCTCGCCGCTGGAGGCGCAAGCGGCGTACGTGCCGATGGCGCAGGCCCACCACCATCTCAACCTGCTCGCCGCGCTCTCCGGCGCCGCCAGGCGTGCTGAGGAGGAGTCCCGGTGACTCCACAGCTTCCGAGTCCTGACACGTGTGTTAAATGTGCGTGCATTGGTGCCTGTCTGTTTCTTGGGAGTGTTCTTGATTGGAGACTTGAGGTGTGCTTCGCTACCTGTCGATCGTTTTATGTTCTGTCTGCGGTTTTAATGGTTTTAATTGGTGAAGATTTGCTGTGGTGCTAAGTGCTAACTGTAAATACGAGTCCTTAGATCTTAATTACATTCCAGCTGCATGTGTTAGTGTTTATCATTTGTTTTTGTGTAACGAGAGTCCATGGAACCTGTTTCAAATCACAGGATTCTCTACAAAGATTGCAGTGTTAATCATATAACTAGACTTTCATCGCTCGTTTGGAAGCATGAAATGTTCATGAGCTCAATTCAGACCCTGCTGAAAAATCTTCAGTTATCCATATATGGCTGCAGATTACACCAATGATAGCACTGGAAAAATGTCCGTTTTCCCTCCGTCCCTTTTTTCGCACGAGAATTCGGTTTCCCTGGTCTCCGAGGGGGAAGGGGGAGGGAAGGCTGCGGCGCTGCAGCTGCACAGTCGCGCTCCTGCCGCGTCTGAGCCCTTCGGTGCCATGGATCATTACTACAGTATTATTTTTCATGTGACCTGGGTCGATGTATACAGTTATTGTCATGCTGTGCAGATTGGTGTATTTATTGTATTTTAGATATCGCTTTCATGATTTCCGATCGTTATCGATGCACTTTTGATCGAATAGTTTCGTTTCCGAATTTACCGGAATATCGATGTCGTTCTCGTTTTCGACAATATCGTATCGATTTCGTTTTCGAGAAAATAATGTGAAATTGAAAGTGATTTAATCTCCTACCGATCGTTTCCGACCGTTTTCAGCCCTAATGCGGGGTGTTCTGTCGCTGGGCCGACAGTAGGTCCTGCGCGTGCGGCACAGGATTTGGGTGGAATGCCGAGCCCGAGCGCGCTGGTGGTGCGATGGGGTGGGGCGGGACGGACGTGAGATATGGGGTGTTTCAATCGGAGGAAGCCGTCCAACGCCTCTTGCACCTGAACCGACGATGGAACGGCACCGACCGAGGTGCGCGGTGCAGTCCGTGGAATCGTACTGCTCCGCTCCCAACGACGAGAGCAGTAGCCGTCGCCGCCGCGTGTGTCGCGCTGTGCATACCAGGCGGCCTCACGAAAAGCTCATATCAATCAATCCCCCCTTGCTCGCCCCATGTCATCACTAGGCCTGTTTGGCTGAAATTTTTGAATTTTAGCTGTTTACAGTATATATTACGGAGAGAGATACTCACTTACGATTTTGGCTGGTACAGATGTTGAGCTTTTAACGTGTATATCGTTTAACTTATAGACTCCGTCTTGAAAAAATATTTCATTTAAAAATTAGGCATTATAGTAAAAATTAAAAGCCATCAACTTTGAAGGAAAAGAACCGGCCCACCTATTCCCCTCTCCCTATTCCCCTCCCTATTCCCATCCCTATTCCCTCAATCTAAACCACTCACATTTCATCCAATTGCTAGTTTTTTTGATATTTTCACTATTTGCCCATCCATCATAAATAATAAAAAAATACAGGAAAAAAATAAATTTTATTTTTTTATTATAATTTTTTTTACAGAAAAAAAAATAAAATTATAATTTCTGTAAAAAATTATAATAAAAAAAATAAATTTTATTTTTTTCTGTATTTTTTTATTATTTATGATGGATGTGCAAATGGTGAAAATGTCAAAAAAACTAGGGAATTTGGTGTTTCTGCCCCTGTTCTCGACTGCAAATGTGATTTTACCCCTACTTTTTTAACTTTGTGATTTTGCCCTCGTGATTTTGAAATGAAGACTCTGTTTACCCTTGTTTTGTGAGACCGTTAAGACTGGAGGATTAAATGGTTAAAAAAAAGATGCCCACGCGAAAAGACAAGAATGCCCCCACTCCCTCCACTCCCTCTTGCCTCTCCGCCCCCACTCCCTCTCACGTCTCCACTCCCTCTCGCCTCTCCGCCCCCACTCCCGCTCGCGTCTCCGCCCCCCTCGGTCCCTCCGCCGCTCCACGGACGCCGCCGCCTCCCTCTTGCCTCTCCGCCCCCACTCCCTCTCGCGTCTCCACTCCCTCTCGCCTCTCCGCCCCCACTCCCGCTCGCGTCTCCGCCCCCCCCCCCCGGCCCCTCCGCCGCTCCACGGACGCCGCCGCCTCCTTCTTCGCCCCGCCCCTCCGTCCCCCACCAGGCTGCCGGCCTCCTCCTCCGCCCCCACCAGGCCACCGACCTCCTCCTCCGCCCCCAGATCCGCCGCCTCCTCTTCCTCCTCCTCCGCCCCCACCAGGCCGCCGGCCTCCTCCTCCGCCCCCAGATCCGCCGCCTCCTCTTCCTCCTCCTCCGCCCCACCAGGCCGCCGGCCTCCTCCTCCGCCCCCCACCCGGCCGTCGGCCTCCTCTGCCCCCACCCGTCCGCCAGCCTCCTTCTCCTCCTTCATCCGCCTCAGCCCTCAGCGCCTCCGCCGCTCCACCCTGCACTGGGACGCCGCCGCCTCCATCTTCGCCCCGCCCTTCCGCTCCCGCCGCTGCCGCCGCCGCGTGCCCCCTCCGGCCGCGGCTCTGCCCGTGAAGTCCCGAGCCCGCACCAAGGCTGGCCTCCCTCTCTCTGCTCCCGGCCGACGACAGCGCCCCGGCCGAGCCGCCGCCCTGCCGCCACCGTCCTCCAGGTCGAGCCGCCGGCGGCCTGATGGTAGCAATTGTTGGATAATCTAGCTCGGTTTAGTTCTTTCTGTTCTTACATGTTATAGCAGAGTCGGTTACTAAATTCAGAATCTGTTTCCCTTTCGGTTTAGAGAGTCCAGAACTCGGTTATGTGTCGTGGTGATCATGGACACCGTCTTGTAATCAGATTTGTAGTCATATTTGGTTCCTATTTAAAGCAATGCAAACTTGAGAAAAGCTGTGATTCAGGCAGCACCAAAACTGATCTCTCTGAAGTTCATTGAATTGTTTCTACGTGCAACTGCTTGTTTTCATCAATTGCCGGCAAGGGAAGTCAAAGGTGAAGTCGTCAGCAATGGTTATGCAATCAAGTAGCAATAACAGAGCTCTGTTGGTAATGGTAGCAATGGTGACTTGTGAAATTGTCAATTTGATTATGCGTAAGTAATTGCTGTCAGTTCGCGGGCTAGTCGTTGAAGTTCGTGTACCCATCTTCTTCGTATTTTTGGTCAATGCGTGCAGCTCTCAAGTTAGACAAGTTCTAAATTCAAGATGGCACATATATATGAATCATAATGGTTCTACATTTAATGGCTGAATGTGATGTTTGCAAAATTTGACAAATTTTGTCCAGATTTATATTAATAAAACGAATGCATAAATTTGTGTCTAATTCTGTTGACAACATTCCTACCAAATATGTCAAAACTTCAATTTCGAAATAGGGGTAAAATCACAAAGTTCTCTAACAAAACAGGGGTAAAATCACATGGGCAAACTTGTCTATTCGTGCAAAAGTTAACACCGTTAACTGACTTTAACGGAATAGGGGCAGACTCTCCCTTCAGTTCAAAAACACAGGGGTAAAATCACAAAGTTTAAAAAATGAGGGCAAAATCACTATTTCGCTTGAAAACGAGGGCATGAACGCTTAGCCTCTAAAAAACTAGCCATTAGATAAGATGTAAGTGGTTTAGATTGAGGGAATAAGGAGGGGAATAGGAAACCTCATTCCTCGCGAGGTACGCGCCCCTCCCCTTCCTCCAGCGGCAGCGCAAATCCTCTCCTCCTCCTCCCCACGCAACTCAGCTAGTAAAAATCCAAACTTTTCTCTCCAAATCGAAAATCGCTTGGTCGCGGCAGCTCGCTCGACGCTGAGAAATCACCCGAAATTGCTCGCGCGCGTCTCCTGATTTCCGCCCCCCACTTCTGGCTAGGTGCCGGCCTCCGTGCGCCGCTGGCGCTGGCTCCCCGCTTCGGTACTTGCGGGTTCGTGGTTCCTTCCACAGGCCATAAGTTGTAGAATTTTATCAGGCTACTGGTAGAGCTTTGTACCAGATGAACTTTAGCCCCTCACCTTGACATTCGCCGATTTATCTGCTTCTACCTATTTTCCTCCTGCTTTTGCTCCCATCCGTGCATCTGCATTGCATCCCTACGATGCGATGTTTCACTAGATGGTGCTTTGGCCCTGGCAGGGATTAGTTGGTCAAAATAATTTGCTTTCATTTGTAATGGAAGGGGCGCGAGGAGCTTCAAATAATGCGGCGAAACACAAGAAAAAGAATGTCTCCTGTGCAGACATGGAGGCCAATCTCAACAGCAGCAGTTCCCCGAAAAGGTATGGCCCATTTGCTACCGGTCGTTTTATTTTGCACCTTGAGTCAAGGTCATCATGAGTCATAACGCGTTTCAACCTGGTTGTGTGTCCTAATTCTGATTGATTGCTAGTATGCTGTGAAGATATTATTCCTATGCCAGTTCACTCACACCAACCTTCTATGAACTGTTCAAGTCTTCATTTCATAAACTGGTCCTTTTCACAATATTCTAGTGTAAAACCGGGTTCTCTTGATTACCTATACTGGGCAAGGAGCATGAATTTGTTCCAGAAGTTGCAGAGGGTTGGCCTCAAGAACTAAATTAAATGTTGCATACTAGGTGAAATGAGAAGGCCCTAGAGTGCTGGAACCAACTGAAAATTCTTCCATACTGCCATATTGGCGTTGATAATTGCGATCGAGAGTAACTCTATGACTTTGGTAGGAATACATAGAATAGTGATGCCTGAAAAGGTACCTTTTCATGTTGAATTAATGCCCAATGCTTTTCAATTTAACAGTCCTAGGTTATGGGCCTTTTTTGACGATTTATACTTTTTCCGAAGGCCGTTGAGCACTTGAGCATAGAGTTGTAGGTTAAATTAAGCAAATATGATATAAGCAATATATATGTGGTACTAGCAAATCAGTGGCAGTCCGATGTTCCAGAGCTACTCGAATGCCGTCCAATACTCCATTGCTACTCGAACACCGTTCGATGCCACTCAAACCTGATCAGACTGGTCTGAAACTATTCAGAGCAACGAAAAATACTCAGAGAAGACAAAAACCACTTAAAGTAAACTAAAATCACTTGAACTTGAAATATTCGACTGCAATCGACCAAAACTTTCACAAACACAAAATCCAAAGAAATCCAAATATCAATTATTCATCATCACTTTATTACAACCATCCACATGGTCTAACACACTGTTTAATAATGAGATGCGGGCATGCAGCAGAAGCTATATGAAAATTGAAAATAAAAATGAAAATATTAGAAATATCATATCAACGCAGTCAATATCTTCCCAAGTAAATGAAGCTTTGGAAAACCGACCTATTTCCATACAGCTTAGAGGTCTGGTAAGTCTCCTTTTGAGTAGGAAAGATGTCACTATTGTATATTTGTGGTTAGTATATGCATCGGAAGCTGATTTATACATGAATAAAATTTGAGCCAAAGAACAGAACATTTGTTTCTACTTTATGATGTCTAGACACATCCTTCACAGTACTCTCTTTTACGGCTTTACCAAAAGGGAAATTTGATGTCAGAGGCAATATGACACTTTAGTATAATTCCAAGATATTTGGATAGTTTTTCCACAGCTTTTCTGGTGATTCAAAGTTCTGATGAATATTTCTTTTCAGACATGCATGAAAGGCTCACCAGCTAGGGCTCGGGTGGTATATGCTCCAGTACTGGAAGTTGGTGGAGAAGGGCGCCTAACACGTGCTTGCAGTATCCTTCGGAATTTCTGATAACTAATAAGCAATGTGTATCTATTGTTAGTCCTTTGGAAGTTCCTAAGAAGCAGTCTGTGCATTTACTGTTCTCATTGTCAGAGTTTGTTCATTATTATGATAAAATTAATCCATCTTTATGCAAATGTTACTTCTTCACTTCCCCTTTATCAGAAATCATAATTGACACCTTCGTCAAGTCAGGCCTAGTTCTCGCAAGGGATGCAAGACAAGAATTGAAGGTGAGTAAACATATGTGAAAGTAGTTTCTTTTGCTCTCTTTAGCGTTTCCATTTTTGGCTATTTACTTGACCGCGATATATAATTATTTTGCCCATTTTAGGCAGCATTATTGTCTGCCAAAACATACTGAAATTTCGGATAGCATCTGCTGTTAAAATAAACTCTTTATTGCATTTCTATTTGCATAAAGAATTGTTGGTAATTTTTCCACGATTTAAATTCAACACTCCGTAATGTGATTCTGGGTTTATTTGTTAACATCTGGTGCTAAAATTGTCTTTTCCTTTTGCAACTGCAGTTGCACGCAACCATAATGAATGTGAGGCACAGGAAGAGGTGAAAGCAACAAACCTTTTTTCTGCATCTTGGTAATGTGCTGTCCGTGTACTGTTCGCTTACCTTGACTGCCTTGTTTCACTGCAGCAAGAAATGGAACCGAAGAAATGATTCATTTGATGCTCGGAGTATAGTCAGAAAATACAGGGAACAGGAATGGGGTGAATATCCAATTTCTGAGATTCACCTTTCTCAGAGATTCAAGTTCGACGGAAGTGGGTACTACCATTGCTGTTCCTCGATTCCCTTGCCTGAGGAGATGCAGTGCATGTTCTTCTTTTTTTTTCTTATAGCTGAGGTTTATGAATTTTGGTTGAAATTTTTAATTTTTGGACTGTTTTCGATAGAGATTACAGAGAGAGATACTTGCTTGCGATTTCGGCTGATACAAATGTTAGACTTTTAACGTGTACTATAATTAACTTGCAGAACTTGTCTTAAGAAAATACTCCGTTTAAAAGTTATGTACTGTAGCAAAAGCCAAAAGCCGTATTTAGAAGTCACAAAGAACATGTCCACAAACTGACTGAGGTCTGTATATTTCAATATACTGCATTACTCAAACTTTTCAGCTCTTAAGGCCCCGCTCGGTTGGGCTGAAAAGCTGTAGCTTATGACTGAAATTGCACTATAGCTGGCTGAAATTACACTATAGCTGAAGATACTTATTTGGCGTAATTAAATTTTAAAAAATTTAAAAATAAAAAAAATGTGTTAGCTCATCACGGACAATGCGAACGAATACAAAAAAAGAACCGGCAAAAAAGCTCAAAAAAACCAAAAGATTAGAATAAAATGAAATTTATGAATAGTGAAAAAATAAATCAGAAGCTAGAAGCTTAAATCGAAATAAGCGAGGCTTAAATTTCATATATCTTATGCCCTAAGGAACTGCTATTGATCGATACTTTTTTGCCATGTGGTTTGCTTACTGTTCTGAACATTTTTGCATGTCAATGAGACATCCCTAGACAGTACAGTTTCTAGGCCTTGTGGTGGAATTTGCATGCCAATGAATATGACATCCCTAGTCTGTACAGTTTGTAGGCCTTTTGGAATCTTGATGTCCATGGGGTCGCAATGGCAGTGGGCCCCCCTGGAGATGGATCTGTTGGGTCGCGTTGTTTTTTATCTGCCCATCATTTAGGTCCTGATCAACTCGGCTTCGGCTTCGGCTTCGGCTTCTTGCTTCTGGTTTATTTTTTACTATTCATAAGTTTCGTCTTTTTCTGAACTTTTAGCTTTTTGTTGAACTTTTTTGCCGGTTCTTTTTTTTCCCGTATTTGTTTCTATTATACGTAATGGGCTAACATATTTTTTTATTTTTAAATTTTTTTAAATTTAATTATGCTAAATAAGCCTCTGTCAGTTACAGTGCTTTTTTCAATCAGCTACAGTGTTTTTAGCCATAAGCCACAAGCTTTTCAGCCGAACCGATCACCACCTTACAATCAACCCAACAATTTCTTCGTCGATGGCGTCAACCCAACATAATTCCCTTCTGCTCTGTCTTCATTTAAAGTTAGTCGTGCTTTGTAGTTGCACTGTCCTTCCTGTGTCTCAAGATATGAAATCACCGGCCTACTACCCATAGAGCTTCTTTTTCGTAGTTCCATTCCATTTCTGTTTGTCAGACTCATGCTTTTTGACCCTGTTCAAAAGCAGCGTGGTTTTTTGCTGAAATAATTTATAGTTGTTGTTAATTTTTCTGAGATATTTAATTAAAAAAATAAATAAAAAATACCGTTATATCTCTATATATAATGTAAAGAAAAAATGATAAAAATAAAAGTCATATTAAAAAGCTAATATATTCTATACACTTTTGGCTTCTGAGGCAAGCTGTTTGGAACGGTGTTTTGCGAATGGCCAGACGACGGAATGCGCACGAAAAGCAGCTTTGTTTCTGCCCAAAATTCGCAGTCCGAAACGTAAGGACAGGCATGTGTGGCTGCACCAGTGCCTGGAGTGAGTGAACAGTGCAAATCTAAAAGCTGATTCGCCATGTTGACGCAAGATGGGATTTGAGCCGTCTATCTGTCATTCCTACTTGGCAATTATTGACGCGATGCTGCATGTTGCCATTTGAGATCCGACGGCAACCATGTATTGTATTGCTCCATCTGAATCCCCAGTAAAATTCCATCGGGTTAGCGATCCAGGTCTCTCAAACGTAAGATCTCCAGTAAAACGATTCTTTGACCGTTAATTTATATGATAATATATTTATAAAATTTAATAAAATTGTAATGTTATGAAAGTATTTTTTTAGACAACTCTCTACTTATAATTTTCATGTATCTATTTTAAATATTTGAAAAGATATCGATAGTCAAAATTTCAAAAATTTGACTAACATGTATCCAAAACAAGGTGTATTTATAATCGGAGAAGTACGTGCTAAGGGTTGACACTGAAAAACATAGACATGCGTGCCAAAAAAAAAGTTACAGCGCTCACAGCTGTGGTCGTGATCCGAATGTGCCCAAACAAAATGGCAAGCTTCATATTAGGGCATCTCTAATAACATCAACAATCGGTTAGCTTACCATATCACCTAAAAATTAAGCTGAAGGAGAGAGCAGGAGAGAGATAAGAGAAGTCATGGCGTCCTCAGACTATGATTGCTTCATACAAACCAACGGCGCGTGTTATTGGTGCGGAGCCGTCCGTCGCCCACGCGGATCGCTTTCTCGCGTGGGGGCACATCTGTAGGCCGCTTTTCCTGTTTGCCCTTCGCCATCAGCCATCTCGTGCAGTCAGCCTCACTAGCCAAGTAGCCAGGTCTTAGTTTTCTTAAACAGATAGGTAGAACAGATTTTTTTTATTATTATTTTAAAACAGTTTATTAGAGTAGAAATTTTAAAACAATTTATCAATTCATTATTATTCGTCGTTCGGACAAACACTCGTGTTCAAACAAAAATCATAAGTCACAAAAAAAAATACCCATCTATAGCAGCCGGTCTGCTACACTGCCATGGACATGGACTCGTGCTGTCGTGCAGGTCGACCGGGGAAAGTGCACGCTATCTCGAGCAGGCACTCCCGGTGCCGTTTCAACCACTGAGATCGACTTGTATGACTACTGTCGTCGCTACGCTAATCAGACAGAGGATTGCAAGTTCTTCACGCCGTTCTGTTTCTGAGGTTGCCATGTAGGCCGCCCTAGCTACGCCCTAGTGACGGTGCCTGCTGTCCGACTACGAAATGGCACTGCCTGCTCCTCTATTATTTGTTCGAAAATCACAGGCGGATGGAAAAGCTTAGGCCACTGATGAAAAGAGCGAGAGAGAGAGAGAGAGAGACGCAACGCGACGATCGATTGGAGAGTGGTTGCCGTCGGTCTGGGAGCGGCATGTCATGTGATGGTGTTGAAGTCCACTTCGGCACTGCGCCGCAGCCCAATCATGCCGCCGCTGAAGAAGAAGAAGAAGAAGAAAGTGCTTCACCAATGCGGCGTTGCTTTCTACTGCTTTCTTGATAGGGCCGGGCCGCCTTTTCGTCTACCGGTCTGTTTTTTTTTTTTTTGCTGAAGCTTATAGTTTTTGGCTGCTACTTATGGCTTTTGGGCTATTCATGTGAGAGATTACATAGTAATAGAAACTTACGTACGGTTTTTGCCAATATAAATAAAGTCGGTATAGTATATTCTATAATTAATTAGTAGACTCTATTTTAAAAAGATAATTCGTTTAAAAGATAATTACTATAAAAAAATCAAAAAACAGATTTTAAAAGTCAAAAAGAACTAGACCAACGTTTTGGTGTTCCGTAGCTGTAAACTTGTGACGGCACGATTCTAGGTGTTTGATCTGACGGCAGGGGTGCTGCATCTATCTGTCACTGCGTACCTAACTGTGCCTATACTATCTATTTCGTACGCTAAGGGTATCTCCAAAGGTTATAGCTAGCAACTAACTATAAAACTTCCATATCATTTATATAGTACACACTAAAACTAGCATTCTAAAGAACTATCTATAAGGATAGCTATTTGATGCTTACATGCACACACAGAATTTATAGAGGCTGCCTCGTTTGACATTATAGACTAGTGCTTAGAGCAAGTTTAATAAGGCTGACTGTGCTAGCTATAAGGGAATCCATGTCAGCATAGTCCTATGTGGAGGGAAGAGAAAAGGAGAGAGAGAGCCAAGCCGGCTCCCATGCAAGAGTCAGGCTATAGCACAGGAAAAGATGCGTTATCCATGCATGTACCAATAGAACTAACTGTTATACCCATGCATGTATTAAATTATCAATATCCATGTATATATTAAATGATTCAGAGCTCTTGTGGAGACAACTTATAGCCAACTTATTGTATGAGTTAGCTGCATCATTATCTTTTGATGACATGGAAATGTATTGGAGGTAGCAGCTATCTATACTATTAAACTTGCTCTTAAGGAAGAGCTGGCTCGATTTTTTTTTGCATACTCTCTTTCCTCCACATAGGATATATGCTGATGTGTACATGCATATAGCTAGCTGACTCAGACCATTGGAGATGCCCTAAAGCCTTGTTTGGAACGTAGAAACTTTTTCCCGATTTCTATGGGTGCTAAGAGTGGCAGGATACCACATGATCATAAGATTTCAATTATCTGAGATCCATACTCGGACAACTAATCCATGCCCCTTGTTTACGCGCGGCGTGTTCTGACTTTTGATTTCCAGTGCGTAGCTGAGGAGGGTTTCACTCACTTGTGCCATGTGTACTACGTACTTGTTGTAATTTTCTGAACCAGCTGAGAGCAGATATCCAGATCCAATCAAAACTTATTGGGTCACCTAGAGTACCATTTCCCTAGCACTCTCGCAGGGGGCTGCCACCTGCCAAAGCCAAACAGATACTAAATGCATTCTGTCCTGTACCACAATGCCGCTGCCAAGATGATCCATCTCATTGTTGTCTGCATCGGTCACCACAACCACAGGATTATAATTTGAGACGATCTAAGATGGAGATGGCTCAGAGCCTCAGACTATCTCATTGTTGTCTGCATCGGTCACCACAGCCACAGGAATATAATTTGAGACAATCTCGTGGTGATCGGTTCGGCTGAAAAGCTCGTGGCTTATGGCTGAAAACACTGTAGCTGACTGAAAAAAGTACTGTAGCTGACAGAGGCTTATTTAGCATAATTAAATATAAAAAAAATTAAAAATAAAAAAAATATGTTAGCCCATTACGTATAATACAAACAAATACGGGGAAAAAAGAACCGGCAAAAAAGTTCAACAAAAAGCCAAAAGTTCAGAAAAAGACGAAACTTATGAATAGTGAAAAATAAGCCAGAAGCAGAAGCCGAGTTGATCGGGCTAGCCGCCCCAGTCTAATTCGCTCCTTTAACATAAAGCTGCCCAAAGTTTTTGCGTTGTTCTCGGAAAAAATCCTAGTCCAGATTAATTAGCTTCTAATATAGTGTGTGAATTGAAGATCTCCAGAAGTTTAGTGTGGAGCCGGACCCTGTACATCTGGTTTGACCTTCTTGCATCCTTCTACATCTCCTTTTAATCCAGCTAGGTGTTGTTTAAATCGATTTATTCCTCCTCCTCTAAAATTCTTCTGACAAAATGAACAAATGACCTTCGATTTACCATCAATAATTTGTGTACAATAGCCCTAAGCAGGATTTGTCTTCCCTCTAACTAATTTAGCTGCAGAAGAATTTGGCGTTTCATCTGTACCAACAGTAGTAGGTGGTGTTCCATCAGTAGAACCTAGAGTGTTAGATGATTCCCTACATCAACAAAAGTTTTTGATATAAATTCTATATATGTATGTTCTATTCTAATTTTTAATAGTATGTGTTGTGCATGACAGTCAAGCAAAAGTGCAAAACAAGTGAACCCCGCTTTCTTAATTTCTGATAATCTAAACTAGCAAGATAAAGTGGCTGATGCAATGCATCACTGCATCTTAATTCTTAAGTTCTAATAATCTAATTACATTTGACAAATGAATCCCGCATCACTGCATCTTAACTCTTAAGTTCTGATAATCTGAGTAAGTTAGGAAATTATTACCAGTACGAAGAACGAAAGTTCCAAACGATAGTATCTTTATCAGAAGTGAAAGAAAAAGATTGAGCAATGGCAATTTTGTGCTATCTATGGCATTTTGTGCTATCAACCTTATGATCATCTAGTTGGTACCTCCTAATCCAATATAACAAATGACAACAAGACCGGAAGCATCAAGAACTTACACTAGCAATTGCGCGTGGGGGAGGACTGTATAAGATGAAGCCAGTAGCCAGCACGCGGGGGAGGAGATGCAGCCAGCAATGAGAGATGTGAGATACTGACCTTACTCTCCCCTGTTGCAGCAATGAAAATACCAGAGTTAAGCTAAATCCTCAACGGCGGCGAGAGATGCATTCGAAAATCGGAAGTTCGAGGGGGGAGGGTTCAGATCTAACCAGTCACAGCCTCGCAGGGGATGGAAGAAATGGAAGTCCAGTCGGTCGGGCTGTCGTAGGCATTGACAGTAGGTAGAGCCATAGAGCACCACAGGCGGGGAGGGCGCGGCGGGAAGAGGATGGCCTACCGTTGGAGGAGCCCTGCTGGCTGGAGGTGGAGCGCCGGTGTGGAAGACCGTGGTGGAGCGCCGGTGTGGATTGTGGGGTGTAGAGGCGATTGGCTCAGTGGCGGCGGCACAATGGGTGCATGGCTGGGTAATGTGGCCAAATGGGTAAGTCAAAAAGTGAAAAAAAAAACCCTAGCTAGTAGCTCATATCCCAAAAGACAATTTTGCCCATCTGTTTTCTCTTAAAAATTTATTTAATTTGAGATTATTCATGTCTTTTGGCCTCATGAACAAAACCCGGCTAGGTCGGTCAAAACCGGCCGGGTCAGCCGGTTCACGTAAAACCCAGCCAGGTCGATCGGGTTTTTCTAGATCAACTTTATCAGCGGTCCTATGAGCATATCTGACCCGACGTATCTTCTGGGTATAGGTTTTTTCGGTCCAACCGCTGGGCAGTCCGAGGTATGATAACCATGATTGGAAGATGTAAGTAACGCGAGGACATCAACCTAACCTCTGTTATTACGCATGCGTCGTCTGCCACTAGGCCTGGATATCGAGCTGGCTCGGCTCGGCTCGGTCTGGCTCGGTAGGATAACGAGCTGGCTCGTTATAACTAACGAGCTAAAAAGCTAGCTCGGCTCGGCTCGACCACAAGCTCGAGCTAGCTCGTTTGGCTCGTGAGGAGAGGAGGAAGGAGGAGGGGTCGAGGGTGGAGACGGGGTGGAGCCGTGGAGGCGGGCGAGCGCGAGGAGCTCGGCCTCGCGGTTGCGCCGCTCGACCTCGCGCTCCATGGAGGAGAGCACCTCCTCGGCCTGGCGCGCGACCCAGCGGCTGAGCAGGCGCGACTCCCGCCTCCGCCTCCGCGCCGCCGACGACTCCGCCTCGTCCGCCTCATGGCCGGCTCCACCTCCGCCTCCCGCGGCGGAGCAGGAGGAGGAGGTCGGGGAGAAGCAGCCTCCGAGGTGGTCGCAGACGAGGTCCTCGAGGTCGCGGCGGAAGTTGGCGGCGGCGCCGATGCGGTGGTGGTACTCGTCCATGGAGCCGGCGGGCTAATGGTAATCCGAACCCTAGGAGGAGCAAATGGGGGCTAAAGCGGGGGGATTAGGGGAGGCATTAGGAGGCATTTGGGAGCGATTAGCGACGTGATTTGGGAGGGAAGGGATTGGAATGGAGTGGATTGCTGCAATTTGAGCCGCCGCGGAGAAAGAAAGCAAAGCAGGGAGGGAGGAGGGGTAGGCCGCGTCGAAGAGGCGGAGCGCGTGGGCGGGGCGGAGGCGGGAGACGGCGGCGGTGTATGCGCGGCGGTCGGGGAGGAGGCCGCGGCGGAGCATGGAGAGGAGGAGGGAGTATGCGAGGTGGGCGTTGTTGGAGCGGGCGGCGGCGGAGGCGGCAAGGGAGAGGGAGTTGGCGTCGAAGAGGTTGAGGGCCCCGTGGGTGCGGAGGCGGTGGAGGAGGCGGGCGGCGCGGGAGAAGGCGGAGGAAGAGGTGGACTTGTAGGAGAGCTGGGCGAGTAGGCGGGAGGCAGAGGTGGGGGATTGGGGGAGGGAAGGGGTGGAGGTGAAGAGGCGGTATGCGGCGTCGGTGTGGCCGCCGCGGAGGAGAGCGAGGAGGGCTCGTTTGGCTCGTGAGCGGCTCGCGAGCTGGCTCGAGTTGGCTCGTTATAGCTAACGAGCTAAAATCTTGACTCGGCTCGGCTCGTTATCCTAACGAGCTGAGCCGAGCCGAGCCGAGCCAGCCACGAGTCGAGCGAGCTAACGAGCTTCGAGTTTTTCGTCCAGGCCTATCTGCCACCAACCATCCTATATATGACCAGCGTCAGCTCCTACACTTGAGCATCCAACTCGGATCTCGCTCAGTGTGCGATCAGCTGTGACGACAGATCACCCACACTGACGCGCGCGCGCGCTGTCACGTACGTAGAGACATCAAGAGTAGATAGAGCTAGCTTGACATGGCGAAGCTCGCGCTCGGCCACCACCGCGAGGCCACCGAGGCCGGCTGCGTACGCGCCGTGCTCGCCGAGCTTGTGCTCACCTTCCTCTTCGTCTTCTCCGGAGTCGGCTCCGCCATGGCCGCCGGTACGTGCATACCCCGCGCGTTTCTTTCCTTCTTTTCTTTCTCTGAAGAATATCCATGCATCATGCATGTACAGATGTACTGAAAGTCTGAAACTACATGCGTGTATGCAGGCAGGCTGGCCGGCGGCGCCGACACGATCATGGGCCTGACGGCGGTGGCGCTGGCCCACGCGCTGGTGGTGGCCGTCATGGTGTCGGCGGGGCTGCACGTCTCCGGCGGCCACATCAACCCGGCCGTCACGCTCGGGCTCGCCGTCGGCGGCCACATCACGCTCTTCCGCTCCGCGCTCTACGCCCTCGCCCAGCTGCTCGGCTCCTCCCTCGCCTGCCTCCTCCTCACCTTCCTCACCGGCGGCGCGGCGACGCCGGTGCACGCGCTCGCGGCGGGGGTGGGCGCCGTGCAGGGCGTCCTCATGGAGGCGGTGCTCACCTTCTCACTGCTCTTCTCGGTGTACGCGACCGTCGTGGACCAGCAGCGGAGCATCGGCTGCCTCGGCCCGCTTCTGGTGGGCCTGGTCGTCGGCGCCAACATCCTCGCCGGCGGACCCTTCTCCGGCGCGTCCATGAACCCGGCCCGATCCTTCGGCCCCGCGCTCGCCGCCGGGGACTGGGCCGACCACTGGGTCTACTGGGTCGGGCCTCTGATCGGTGGGCCGCTCGCCGGGCTGGTCTACGAAAACTTGTTCATGGTCCGGGCCGGCCACGAGCCGCTTCCCAGGGACGATGCAGGGTTTTAGACCTTAATTAATGCCGTGCAAAATAAGTGTTATGGGAACTGATTGCATTTGTATGCTGGTCGGTAGAAAAGCTTCAATGCTTTGAGCCTTCGTAGTTCGTACTCTCTAGTTGTGATCTTTGGGTTAGCGAATAAGAACTTCGGCTTTGCTATTCGTAAGTTGTCTGATTTTTTTTTTTGAAGTCTATTTTCCTGATCATTGTTTTAGCTTTAAGATATGCGTATATCTGAGTCTGATTCTGATCCAGTGGTTTAGAAACTCAACTTAACTACCTGATGAATAGGCCAGCCCCAAAAACTTTGAGAAACATTGGGAGAAACAATATTGTTCCTCTGGGGAAGGTGAATGGGGTGTAATTTAAATGGTGTAGTAATTTACTTAGGTTGGTTTTGGGCCAAGCTGTGGTCTGTGTGCACTCATGTTGGTAGTAATGTCGCATTGGACTAAGAGGGCTCTTCATGGGCTAGGTCCAACTTGGACGGCTAGTGAGTCCCAGTCAGCTATCTTTTCTTTTCTGTTTTCTGCTACCGCTGGCCCATTAGTTTTAGCCTTTTGACATATGGGCCATTGTTCACATTTTGGCATCACTCAGTGGAGTACATTAGCTATTTGCTCCGGTTGATTTTTGGTTATGTCTTCTGCCTATAAAAACTAATATGAATATCTTATTTTTTGAAAGTGATTTCTTCACTTCTTTTGCTATCGTTTCATCCAGGAATAACATAGAAGATTATGTTTACATCATACACCTTACTCATCTCGCTTCCGTCACGCGTATGTATCTCTCCATTACTTTCTCCACTGCTCGCGCTTTCCTTCTTAAAGTTATTTCTTTCGGCCATTACTATTTATTTTTAGTCAAAAATCGTAAACTATAGCTAAAATCCACTAACAAAAGTCAATAAAAATAACCCTTAATTCAACCATCCAAACATAAATTAATGTAACTTGTGGAGCTTATCAGAAAAGACAAAAGTCCCAGCGATGCCCTCTTCTCTACCTTTTTCTCGACATCTTCCACAAAAAGCCGGTTCGTGCAAAATGGGTTAACCCACAAATGGGATTGCGATCAGAGCAGTTGAGCCATCGGATTCCACCTTAAAAGCCCATTGATGAAAGCGCCAGTGAAAAAAAAAAGGTTCCGGTTGGTTGAATTTCGGCGCAAAGCAGTTCAAATCCAGCTATTTTCCCTAAACCAATCCATTTCGCACGGACTTCGCCAACTAAAAAGGAGACGATTAGGGTGTTGCTCGGCTTAATATTTACTAATTAATATTGTAGATAATTTATTTTACAATATATATGCTTATGGTTTTTTGATATAATTAATTTAAAAGAATTTAAAATATAAAAAAGTTAGTCCATCACAGACAATGCAAAAAAATACAGATTAAAAGATTAAAAACCCCAAAATTAAAAAAATTAAAAAAAATTAAAAACTAAAAATCAAAAGCTAAAATCCAAACAATCGGGACAGATCCAGTGCGGACCTCGCCTAGCTAAGCTAGCAACTTAAGGGGTTGTTTGGTTGTCTGCATTTGCTCATGCAGCTGCATGAGCGTGGCCAGGCTGAGGAGGGAAGCTCCTCAGCCACGTTTCTCCTCAGCCTAGCTCCAGTTGATTTTTTGCATCCACTCGTGCAGGCTCTCCCCTATGCAGGCAACCAAACATCATCTCCCTACATGTGCTGGTGCGAACCACCCCTATGCAGGCAACCAAACAGATCCTAAGCCAAGCCAGTGGCCTCCTGTTGCTTCTCTTTCCAGTGGAGAGTGACACGACGATCAACTTGCCGAAGGACGGAGATTGATGCGTCCCAACTCCGAACCGGATGCAACGACCGTTTGTTCTTTCCCGTCAGTCCAAGCTCCAAAGATCTCAAGATTATGTGCTTTTAAGGTAAGGAGCACGACCTGACAGACACCACGACATGTCCGGATTGAAGCTACGCGACGCCATTGGTGGCCCGGTGCGTTTTGACGTCGAGATCGTACCGGAGCTCGACACGCTGGGAGAGCCCTGCGAGGAAGCGACTACCGGCGGAATTCAGACCGGGTTCGAAACAACTTTCCGCGTGGTTTATGGCTTAGACTTGGGACGTAGGAAGTCTAAAGCCGTACGTGGATCCTGATGGATATGTTGGCCGATTTTTTCTATTTGTTCCCATACCTTTCTATAGGTATGACCACGACAGCAAATGGTTTTCATTATTAGCGCGCGATACTTTTCGAACCGATTTTCTTTGTTGAACATCATTATAGATAAATATTACCTTATTGGCTCTAGGTATCCGAACAGGACAGTGTACCTTGCCTTTTACAGAAACACCCGGTACCATGTGATGGACTTCGGGAGTGGGCCATGGCCACGCAGGTGGAAAGAGACGTTTAGCTTTCACCATTCACCGCTCTACGACATTATCGAACGGACGTTTGACGTGTTGAAGATGAAATAGCGCATACTACACAACATAAATCCATATCCAAAAGAGCGGTAGACATAGATAATTTTTGCCATTATAGCACTGCACAATTTTATCAATGACACGATGTTGGGGAATCGGGATTTCGAAGATTTCACCCTAAGGCTCAGGTACATGACCGACGAACTAGATAGCACGGTAAAGCCAACAGAGGTAGAGGGGAATGGGCACGCGTACATAGATCACGAACGGGATACCATTTCATACAATCTCGTTGTACGACATCCATACGAGTGCATAATGTAGTAGTTTCTTTATGTGCTCACCATGGGTCATGTATGTTTGTATGCACGGAATAATGTTTGTCGGTGATTTGCATGTAAAATTGTGTTTGTAAACATTTAGTCTCGTTTCATCGTACGTAGTGGCCTTTTTCCTTATTGTCACTCTGTTAGGAAACATATGTGCTTTCGTGCATTCTCTTTCCAGTATAACATTTTGTTTCCCTGCTATATTTAGCAAAATCAGTAATAAGTCATAAGCTATAAATCCCAAAAAATACAACAATTTAGCCATAAGTTATAAACTATCAGCAAAAAAAAATACAATAGATTCAACCATAAGACACAATCACAGCTATATATCTATATATCGCAATCGAAAAGAACCCAACCTGCGACTTTCAGAGTAAGGTGTAGCGTTTCATTTTCAGCGATAGTGACTGCGCGCAGGCTTGGAGAGATCTGAATGGATTGTATGGTGATTATGTACATCGGCGTGATTGTTTGTGTTCATGGATCTTGAAAGAAAATTTTGGTAAGGACCAAGTAAGAGTCACTCGATTCGACGAGCAGCAATCCTGGCTCGACATTTAAGCATTGTTATTTTGAGATGTGGCTGATGATTTATGGTTGCGGTTAATAATTTTTATCTGTATTTTTTGAAACGGTAGCAGACAACGAAGATGTTGATGCACACGTCGCACATGGTTTTAGATTCAAAAGCCCGTTTCGAGAATCCGTTTCAAAAAATCATCCTATTTATTTTGTCTTTCGAAGAAGCCAAAAACAAAAAACACATAAGAACATAGAGCTTTAAGCAACTCGACGTGATTGTTTGTTCACGGACCAAAGCGAGGTCCATATTGAGTTGATGCATAAGCAACTCGGTGTGATTGTTTGTTTATGGACTAGAGCGAGGTCTATATTGAGTTATATGTATTAATTAGTTCATCTAAAAGCTTAAATTGATGAGAAAAGATGGACAATTTACTTGTTGAATATTGAGTTGCATGCTCCAATCAGTTTGTCCAAAAAACTTAAGCTGATGAAGAAAGACGGACAATTTACTTATACTTTAGCACTCTCACTCATATGTAAGCATCCTCCGGACTAAGATCTTCCTCTCACGTGTATGCACTCTCAAGCCTAAGACGTAGAATAGAAGTAGGCTGTGATTATTATTTTTTTAAGACGTGAAATAGAAGTAGACTATAATTATTATTTTTTAATTACGCTAGTCGGTCTTGAACTTAAAATCTTTTAGTTCTGATACTATATTAAGTTATATGTATCAACTAATTCATTCAAAATTCAAAGTTAATAAAAAAAGACGAGCAACTTACTTATGCTTTAACCGTCCACTCCGACTCATGTCTGCCGGCTGGCTGATTCGATTTGAGATCGGTTGCATTTCTTTCGCCATTGGAACAATGCTAGTAAACAAAATTCTAGCTTATGTACAGTATTAATTACGCATCTAGATACATTGTCTTACTGAACAGTTGACATGGCATGGCTCAAATTTGGCCAAAGTCCACGTCAACACCCCTAAAGATGTTCCAATTGGCATGAACAAAAGTAGCGAGCGTATACATCTTATATGAGCCGTTCAGAGGCCTACATGGAAAAAGGCATATGCTTAAACGCTGCACTTCTGTTGCATATCCAAAACCCCCAAAACAAATGCAAAAGAGGTCGTGAAAAAAAGATACGTTCCAAAAGTAAAACCTGGTTAACGCCGCTCGTTTTGATTTGAACTTCTAACTTATTTTTTACTATTTATAAATTTCATCTTTTTTCAAAATCTTTGATTTTTTTGAGATTTTTGCCGGTTCTTTTTTACCTATATTCGTTTACGTGTCCGTGATGAGTTAACATATTTTTTTCTATTTTTATTTTTTTAAAATTTAATTACGTCAAATAAGTCACCTTCAGCTATAGAGCATGTTATTTTTACCTTACAAGCTGGCGGTTTTTGGCTTTTGCTACAGTGTCTACCTTTCAAAAGGAGTATTTTCTCAAGACAGGGTCTACAAGTTAAACGATCTACACGTTAAAAGCTCAATATCTGTACCAGCCAAAATCGCAAGTGGGTATCTGTCTCTCCATAATCTGTACCGTAAACAGGTAAAATTCAAAAATTTCAGCCTAAAGTCATAAGCCGCAGCTAAAAAGAACAGACATAAGCCACTATTTTTCAGCCATAAGCCATTGTACTGTTGCAACATAGAAACCGTGTACGTGCACATGTTCCTGACGCACGTGCATAGCTACTTGCTGCCCATCGAGAATTTGAGGCGCACCATTATAAGCTTTTTGACTTCTAAGACCCCTACAAAGAATAGGTTTTTCAACTAAAGTTAATAATTTATTTGATTTTAATATAAGCGTTTATATAAATAATCGAATACTGATAAATTATTTTAAAAAATTATCTTGATAATTCGTTTCGAAAAGACAATAGAGAAGTTACCTGTTTGTTTATTCAGAGGAAGAGGTAAACCATAAACAATGAGCTAAAAAAATTCTAAAAAATATCCTCCCTATATATAGCGGTTTCCAGTGAAGAAACGACTTCAGGGCGCTCATCCTGTGCTATCAACTTCAGATCGATCGATATTCGATCGCCTTTCCCCTCTAGAAATACATCGATCGCGTCTGTGTATGCCTTTGCCGATGACGAACCTGGAGCTCGGCCACCGCGGCGAGGCATCGGAGCCCGGCTGCCTCCGGGGCGTGCTCGGCGAGCTCGTCCTCACCTTCCTCTTCGTCTTCATCGGCGTCGGCGCCGTCATGGCCGCCGGTATGGTACTTAATCACTGTGCCTTTGTCAACTCTCTCAAGGAAAAAGAGGCTAGGTTCGTTCGTTCGTTGAATTATCGTCCTTGCCGGTACAAGAACAACATATGTGGTCATCGTCTGCTATTGACTAGATCTGTTTGCTCCATGCAGTGCACAAATATTAGAGCAGTGTTCGGTCCATTTATTTGCGTCAGACCTATTCTTTTTGTTTTGTTTTTATAGTTTTTGGTTTTAACTTCTCAGGAAGCCAAAATAAATAGGACGATTTTTTTATACTGTTTCTTTCTTCTCCAAACTGCTTTCCATGTCTAAAACTATGTGTATTGTCTGCGTCGATATCTCCGTCGCCCGCTACAGTATCAAAAAACACAAACAAAAGCTATCAGTCACAGTCAAAAACCATCCACCGTAGCTTAAAACAAGAGCCCTTTTACGGTACCTTAAAATGAACATGAGCCGTCCAATCATTGCGATCCAATAGTTCATATTAGTTAGAATTTAGTTATACTACCATTCACACTATTAGTAATAGAATCTTTAAAGGGGTAAAATTGTAAACAAAATAAGTGGCATAAGATTAAGTTTCGCGACTTCGTGTGCCCAATCTCGCTGGAAATCATGCGGGACCTAGTGACACTCTCGTTGGGATCACCTACGGTGGCGCATGGCAGTGCGAGCGGCTAGCGAGTGCCATGGCCAGTAATGTGCCTCCCGATGACGTCGGGGTGATCACGAAGGCAGAGGGGCAGAGAAGCATGCTGAACAGCTGAAGCTGGCGGAGCGGATAGTGGCAAGCTTCTACGGTGGGGTGATGGTGTCGATGACGCACCCACAGACGACGCTCTCCAGCAACAACGTCGAGGACATGTGCGTGATGATGTGCAAGAGCGACGATGACCTCAGCCATCCCCGTGCTGCCCGCCCGTGCCTTCCACTTCCTCCATGTCGACTCCACCAGCAGTGAGTGGGACATCCTCTCTAACGACGACATCATCTAGGAGATGGCTCACATCGCCAATGACAAGGACCACGGCAACACCGTCACCCTCCTCCACGTCAACGTCATTATATATATATATACTCTATTACTCCACTAATCAATTGCTTCTTCAAGCAATCTCTCATGGCCGGCCATGGCTGACACGCACGCACGTACATGCATTGCATTGCATGGTGCAGAACACCAACTCGAACCAGAGCAACATGATGATCTTTGCAGGGGTGATGCACGAACGCCACAGGATCCTACATCATCTATGCACCCGTCGACGTCGTCGCCATGAACGACGTGCAACAGTGAGGACCCAGACTATGTCGCGTTGCTGCTATCAGGGTTCTCCATCCTGCCCGATGGGCCGACCGACGCCGCCACTACCGCAGAGGCCGACGGATCACTCCTCACCGTGGCATTCTAGACACTCATCGACTCAATGCCAACCACCAAGCTCTCACCGGGCTCCGTGCCACTGTCAACAGCCTCATCGCTTGCACCGTCAAGCGCATTAAAGGCGCTGTCGCCTGCATCCGGTGACCATCAGCTCGCATAAGATAGTCCAAAATACTCTTATAAAAAAATCAAGTTGAAAAACAAAAGTCTATAATACCCTCACAAATTAATGGTTAGATTTTATTTCTACTATCATCTTTCTACTACTAGTATAATGTATCGTAAAAAAAATCCTAAAAGAATAGGACCATTTACTACTTAGCTAGTGCACACGTGGATTGTACGTAGTACGCGATCGACACATGTGTATGCTTACGGGGACACTAAAAACACCTGCGTAAGCTTACTCTATAGTATTTATATATATATTTTTAAAAAAAGAAGGCGTAGGGAAGCTACGCGTCATTTCTGGCTGAAAGGAAGTTACCATCCTCAAGGGACAAAGGGTAATAAACCACAAAGTGGCCATCTCCAATACTCCAAAGTGGCAGGTGCCTGTAGTTTTTTCTTGCCACGTTGGAGAGAGCGTGTCAAAACTTAATGGTTGGATATACTTTCATTCGTTTTTGTGGAAATTATATATAACCACACGCATATCATCCAAGTTCTAGGCATTACACTGGAATCGAATCCTTTTCTTCTTTATGCTACAACACGTTCTCTCGCATCAATCCACACCAATCTTGCAAGTTGCAACCCTTGTGCGCCTGTACCTAGGAGTCAGCACCACACAGCCAATCCAAGCGAGAATGCGATACCAGCTAGATTTTGTCTTGCAAAAACGCATCATGGTGTACGTGAAAAATCAGAAGAGGTGATCCACCGTTTCTGGTTCTCGTAGACAGACTGCACAAGATCCACAAGGTAAGCAAGCGGTGACGCTGAAGTCTGTAATCACAGTCAAGCGTCATGTATATCATGTAAGATTTGAACAAGATCCAGAAATATCTTACCACTTTGTATAAGCAATCAAACCCACCTCTAGGGAACGTGTCAACATCTGGGGAACATGTCAACATAGATCACTCGTGAACGGGAGTAATTCATGCGCAGCAGCACGTAATTATAACAAAATTTATTAGATATATAAAGAATTATGCTATGAAAGATAGTTACTTTAATTGATTGGAAAGTGAAGAGTGATGAGAAGTCAAAGGAATAGAACAGCACAGATATACAATTACCAACTTATTATTTTATAATAGTAATGATAATGATATATAGAACTTGTGTGTGTTGACATGATACCCAGGGTGCAATTCTCATGTGTGTTACCATACACGAAAGTTCCATTAATTGCCACGTACATAAATTCATTTCCACGGTGAGCGTCACGTGCTAGGGATCGACACTCCCAGTGCTAACATACGGACATTTTCATTGGCTAGCACGTACGTGATTTCAATACGTACCAATACCATTTATCCCCTCTTTGGTACTGATGGCCGCTCCGATCCCGTGCATGCATGCGTGCAACACACTGAATCAAACCAGTAACTCAGAAGTCGATCGGAACAACAAACCGGCCGCGCGCGTTAATTCGCCGTTCATTGTTTGCCAGGAAAGACGGCCGGAGCAGCCGATCAGACGTCGGCGCTGACGGCGGCGGCAGTGGCGCAGGCGCTGGTGGTGGCGGTGCTGGCCACGGCCGGGTTCCACATCTCCGGCGGCCACCTCAACCCCGCCGTCACGCTCAGCCTCGCCGTCGGCGGCCAGATCACCCTCTTCCGCTCCGGCCTCTACATCCTCGCCCAGCTGCTCGGCTCCTCCCTCGCCTGCCTCCTGCTCAGGTGCCTCACCGGTGGACTGGTACGTACGCAGTTTCCCATGCACACGGATGCATGGCAATGCGGCATGTTGTCACATATATACGTCCTACGTGTCACATTGCAGGCCACTCCGGTGCACACGCTGGCAGAGGGCGTGGGCCCGATCCAGGGCGTGCTCGCGGAGGCCGTGTTCACCTTCACGCTGCTGTTCGTCATCTGCGCGACCATCCTCGACCCGAGCCCGAGGAAGTCGGCGCCGGGGATCGGCCCGCTGCTCACCGGCCTCCTCGTCGGCGCCAACACCGTCGCCGGCGGCGCGCTCACCGGCGCATCCATGAACCCGGCGCGGTCCTTCGGGCCCGCGCTGGCCACCGGCGTCTGGACGCACCACTGGGTCTACTGGGTCGGCCCCCTGGCCGGCGGGCCCCTCGCCGTGGTGGTCTACGAGCGCCTGTTCATGATCGTCGGCACCCACCAGCCGCTGCCCCAGGAGTGAAACGACGACACGCACGGGACGGGAGCTCTCGGTAAGTTTTGGGCCGTTGGATCGCACCGGCAAGCTGTTTCTACGGTTATACAGTCATACAGCGAATGATTAAGTGTTTGGACCGCGTGTATGAGCTTTGGGTTAATTTGTAGGTCACGAGCCACGTGGCCATGCGAGTTTTTTTTCCCTTGGGGTAATTGTGGATTTGTGTGCATGTTTATGCTTCTCATAAGGTTTTCTTGTTCCACCATAAGGTTTTCTTCGTGGAAATATGGAATACACCGATTCTTTTCTTGTTTCAGCATTTCGTTTGTTCTTGTACTATTTTTATGCTGGCTTGCATATGTTGATGAATTGCAGATGTTGCTGGCCCTGAAATTCTTCGTAGGATATATAGTTCATGATCAAGTGTTCTAGCTTCTAGATGGGCTAGTGAGGAGTGATGACCGATGGTATTTTCGATGGCAATGCTAAGGGAGAAGCTGGGTTGTTTTTTTTTTGTTACGGCTTATGGTTTATACCTATGGTTTATAACTTTTAGCATGTTCGTAAAAGATGGTACAGAGTAAGAGAAACTTGTGTGCAGTATTGACCGATATAAATGAAGTCGTCACAGTGTGTACTACCACCCTAGTGGTCTATCAGATTGCCAAGCTCACCCTAGTTAGACTGCCTCCTTGGTCGGTCATACCACTTTGACTTGGCCTGAAAAACACTCCTTCTGAAAAATAGCTACCGTCAACTATTTTTTGGTCGTACCACAACCTCAGTATGACTGCTACCATGACCGGTCACACCGACAGCTAACTATTGGTCAGACCACCAACCCTCAGCCCATTCGACCGCGCTGGCCGGTCAGACCACAGCTTCCATTCCAGTCTAACCGCTTTGGCAAAGATGCCTGAGGGGGTAAAATGCAACCTTTCGTAAATACAAATCTCAGCTCGATATGATTGCCAATTGTTCAACACATATGAATCAATGATATTCTTAGCATTGTTCTTTAGTTTCCGCCGAAAAATTCTTGATAGCAGCACCGTATCCAATATATCTAATATGCCAACCGATTTTTTAGGAAATCAGCAAAGTCGACGACGAACCAAAAAGTAACTCAAAATCGATCAATTGATGAACAAAGTTGAATTACATGAAGGATTGGATCCACTGGCTACAAAACTACTCCTAATGCAGAAAAAAGTAGATGCGAAAAAGTAAGGGTTGCTGTGTGCAGGTATTTTCATTGATACTGGGCATAAAACATGAATAGTCAATACTAAAACCTAAAACGGACAATTCAACCATGTATTCTGCTTCAAGTTGCCTTCTTTGTGTTGGTCCAACCTTTCCTTCGAGAAAATCCCTGCCCATCTTCAAACCACCTATTTCTCCTCGGCATTTCCATTTCCTCTTCAATCTTTCCCTTGTTCAGAAAGAATTTCTCAAAATGGCTCAAGCTTCCTCTTTATTCTTTCCTTAGTCGGCTTTCTCTCGTCGATTCCTCGGTTCCTCCACGGACAATCCTCCTGTATTTCCAAATCTTTCGTGCCGTCTTGGTTCCTTGACCTTGCCCAATTCCACATTAATACAGCCGACTATTTTATCTGCCAAAATTTGGCAACAACAGGATCCAACACATGACATCGTGCTTATGCATCGCCGGCGTTTCTTGATGGCGCCTGCCAATGCTCAATAAGGATGAAGCGCGGGAGGAGATTTTGCAGAGACGTTACACGGAACAACCTCGCGTTAATTGAGAGTTGGCGCCGGAGGCCAGAGAGGTCCCTGCCCGGCCGGCTGGCTGTGTGGTCCGCCGGTGATGGCGCTGGCGCCCGCGGCAGCACGGCGCGGTTTTATGTTTAGCCCGCAAACCGCAGGCCGCAGCGGGTATTGATTAGCACGCACGGCGTCGTGAGTCTTGCTGAAGCCTTGGGATTCGTTGGCCGTGCGCCCTGTCCAGCTGCACGCACGGAGCTGATCTCTGGCGCGTGTCCCCATTCCTCTCCATCGGGTCTGACTCCGGCCCGGTTCTTTTCAGCTTCTAAAAGCTGCTTTTTAGCTTTTCTAAAGTAACTAGTTTTTAAACGGAGTATTTTTTTAAGATACGGTGTACTAGTTAATTGTAGTACATACTTTACTGACTTAATTTATATCAGCAAAAATCGCACGTGAGTTTCTGTTACTTTGTAATCTCTTGTACAAACAGTCCAAAAGCCACAAGCCGCAACCAAAAGCCACAAGCTGCAGCCAAAAAGAACAGACCCTCAGATAGCCACACTGCTTGTCCTCCCCTCCCGTCCCGCCCATGCCACCATCGCCTACGCGGCTACGCCTCCCAGTACTCTGTAACTGTTCAATTGAATTACTAGCACCTTCAAAAACAAGAACGTTACAGTAACGCTACTGCTTTGGCTGGGCCCGTTCATCTGCGTGAGAGCTCTACGTGGAACGGGGCAAATCCGCATCAGATAGGCACCGCCGTACCCGTATTCGAATCCATGGGGCTGTTAGATTTAAATTCAGGGCGACTTCATTGTTCTGAGTAGTGATACGCTCGGATTTTTTCTTTGCCTTTTGTGACTCAATTGTCAGACGGGTAATGCCACTGCATTGTCATATGTATATGTATGTATATACATATATATGTATACATATACGTATATATATGTATGTGTATATGTACACATATATGACTATTCTTTAACAATTTCTAAAAACTATAAACCACAGTCATATCAAAGAGGTGCCGTAGTTGCTGCATGCGCCATGCTGCAGAATCGATCGACGAGCAGGTTCAGCGACAGAGCGTGCGTGTTTGACGTCACAGATTGGGATTCCTTTGTCGTGCTCCATAAATACAGAGCACGTACATGCTACAGTCAGTATACACACGCGTAAATGCTCGCAGATCGATCGACAACAGTACACTCGATTCGCAATGACAAAACCATGATGGCGTCCAGCCTGATGCTTCTTCCAGGGCATGCACCACCGTAGATCATCATGAGCGGCTAACACTGCACCGGTGCTGTTGGGACGATCACCCGATCGATCGAATGGATGAAAGAAACGTTCGGCCTGCTGGTCCAATCAAAAGATAGTACTTTCGCAGGGATAGATAGACCTGGCAGGGAACAATTTAAACTCGCGAAGCAGAGAGAGAGAGAGAGAGGTCCCCGCTCGGCTGTGGTCCGCCGGTGGTGGCGCTGGCCGGCGCCAGACCTGCTGCAAGTCTACCAAGCATTCACGGCGTTAATTGGTCGCCATGGAATTCAGCGCCGTACGTTCTTGTTCGACCATAAGGATATCTGTAGTGTATGAAAATAGAGAGTCTTAAGTCACCTTAAGATCAACCTTATTAATTACAGGGGTGACCTTAAGCATGCTATAAGCAAAAAAGGCTTAAGGCTGGTCCTCAAGCTAAAGACCTGGCCATAAGCATTAAAATACATTTTTTTCTTTATCTGCTGAGTAGGACCGTCTTAAAGCCCTTGAGTTATATACACTATGGATACCCTAAGCTGCACAAATTAAGCTAGCGTGCGTTGTGCGTACGTGCTGCTGCTAGTACGCTGCACATTCAAGGTTGATCTGTTGTGCGTGTAGTGTAGAGCGTGTAGTGTAGAGGTATTGCTGTCGTCGGCCAGCGAATTTTTTGTACGGATAATCCGTTTTTTATTCGAAAATACATAAATATACCCGCGACAACATTTTTTACAAAAATAATCTCCAGTCGCCACCCCATTGGGCGACTGCTGCCTTTCGCCCAACCGGGAGGCGACATTTAGGGAATCTGTGTACCGTTGGGCGACTTCTTCAATCGCTTTACGGTTGAGCGACTGCAATTGCAGTCGCCCAATGGATGGGCGACTGCAATTATGCCGCCCATTACCCCCGGGCACATTCCCCTCGTTCTGCGCAGAAATCGGTGACCCAAATCCCACTGGCCCCTCGGCTTCCGACATGGTATATTTCACCACGAAAGAGATGGTTCTTCTTTGTTCGATTTACAATGTCATGGGACCCCAACCGTGCTACTTATAGCAACACGGAGGGACATTTATTGCTACACTGGCCTCTGAAAAGCCTACATAGACTAGCCTCTGAAAAGCCTACATAGACTAGCCTCTGAAAAGCCTACATAGACTGGCATCTGAAAAGCCTACATAGACTAGCCTCTGAAAAGCCTACATAGACTGGCCTCTGAAAAGCCTACATAGACTGGCCTCTGAAAAGCCTAGCCTACATAGACTGGCCTCTGAAAAGCCTAGCCTACATAGACTGGCCTCTGAAAAGCCTAGCCTACATAGACTGGCCTCTGAAAAGCCTACATAGACTGGCCTCTAAAAAGCCTAGCCTACATAGACTGGCCTCTGAAAAGCCTAGCCTACATAAACTGGCATCTGAAAAGCCTACGGAGGGACATTTATTGCTACACTGGCATCTGAAAAGCCTGAAAAAGCGAAAAGATTCATATGTACTCTCCATGGACTATGCCCACTGCACCAGTTCACCTGCCTACATAAAGGCATCACATGTATTACATACCACAACACAACTCCTCCTCAAGCCATCACAATACTACTACACAACAATGTCTTCCTGGAGGTCTGACCATTTTCGAGTGCCGGAGTGGCATGAGCGTCCGAAGTGCCATTGCGGTTTTAGGATGATGCTGTGCGTCTGGACGGATCCACTACCACGAGCCAATTACGGCCGTAGGTACTTCAAATGTCCAGACCTGGATGACGACTTCGTGGTAACGACGACAACTAAATCCTTTGTTTCTCGTTATCGTTCTTCAACTTTATCCATGACATCTACCACGACACACATAGCCTTGCAAGTTCATCGAATGGGTGGATCGGGTGCCGCCGGCATGGCCACGGAACCCTCGCGAGGTGGAAAACAAAGGACAATACCTTGTCAAGATGGATCAGGCTCGCGAGGTGGAACGACAAATGCGGCATGAGCAAGAGCGTCGCGTGAGGGTGGACCAAATCCGTCTTAAGGGCAAGGAGGATGAGCTGCAAAGGAGGCGGGAGAAGTTAGGTCTGCGTGAAGCAGCCATCAAGCGTCAGGAGGAAGAGCTTCAAGCTCGTGAGGCAGCTCTCAAGACCAAGAGTGACAGGAAGAAGGATGCAGCAGAGCCATCTTCAGGGCGCGACAAAAAGGGCAAACAACCACGCTACACCCAGTAGACAAAATGTAATATTTCCTAAGGCATGTTACGACTAGCGGTGGAGTTCTGAACATTACAACTACAGAGTTCCACACATGCCACTGGTCACATCACTTACCACTTTATGTATCAACCGTTCTACGGTCAATCGTGCCTAATAAAATTTACCAAATTTTTTTTTGCATCTACAACTTACATTGAACATAAACTTCTATTACAAATTTATCTGATTTTTACGCAGTTTATAACTACAAAATTGACAAAACATACAAAATTCACGCGGATTGCAAACCCTTAAAACATACCAATGTATATATCAAACGTTCTACAGTCAATTGTACTTAAAAAAAATTCCTCAAAATTTTAAATGCACCTACAACATACAATAAACATAAACTTTTATTACAACTATACCATATTTTTTTCCAGTTTAAAACTACAAAATTGATAAAACTCTAAAAATTCACGGGGACTGAGTAAAGTCGCTCATCCATTGGGCGACTGCAATTGCAGTCGCTCAACCGTTGGGCGACTGCAATTGCAGTCGCTCAACCGTAAAGCGATTGAAGAAGTCGCCCAACGGTACACAGATTCCCTAAATGTCGCCTCCCGGTTGGGCGAAAGGCAGCAGTCGCCCAATGGGGTGGCGACTGGAGATTATTTTTGTAAAAAATGTTGTCGCGGGTATATTTATGTATTTTCGAATAAAAAACGGATTATCCGTACAAAAAATTCGTCGGCCAGCCATCCGGAAGTAACGCCGTTGGCCGGGTGAATTTGCATTGTACGCTGGAAACGTGCGTGAGAGGCTGAGAGCCAAGGGAAGGAGCCAACCACAGTTCAAAATGACGGGATGGCTTGGGCCTGGGCAAAGTCACTAGCCAGCCCAGTTTGTCAGAAAAGTAGAAGCCTAGCTAGCCTAGCTCACGACATCTTCGGTAATGCTACTTCAACTATCTCTTAGCTATACCATATCAGTAAAATCTTTCGTGGAAGAGAAAAAAGTAGGAGAGAGAACACAGGTCATTTCCTCGCACGACCGGTCGCACATATGAAACAAGGCGTCTAGCGACGACCGCACGTGATGTTGGAGAGCAACCATCCATTCCTCGTGTGGCTTGTAGGGGATACGCGGTGGTGTGAACCCGCTCGGCGTGGTGATGACTGGCTTAGCAATGGCAACGGTGACTAAAGATTCAACAGCGACAAACGTGAGGGCCACCAAAGAATCGCTCCATTTGGCTCATCGACGTCTGGATTCAATTGGATCTAGATGTCAGTGAACCAGATCTGGTCGGGTCAATGCCGGCGATCTCAAAGAAGGATGCAGCGGTGATGGAGGAGGTGCCTGTGGTCCGTGGCGCGGAGGGGCGCAACCGATAGTGTTGGGGAAAAGGGCAACTGGAGGGGAGGGAGAGATAGATGACAGTGGGGGAGATGGCAACGGCCGTTGGTGGTTGGGTAAGGGTGGCATGCGGCGGTGATGCTTGGGAAGGAGGGGGAGAGGGCTGTGGCCGCGGCGCTTGGGGGGAGGAGGCGGCGGCGGTCAGCTGCACTGGAGGGTGGGGAATCTTCGACGGGAGGGAGATGGGGGAATGAGTGATGGGCGAGATGGTAGCTGGTGAATAAAAAAACTGATATGTTGGATCATTTTAAACAAATATATAGAAATGTTGTTATTGTAAAGTATGCTAGAGACAGTCTCTTAAAGATATTTGCCTCTAAGAATGATATAGGAGTAATTAGAGACTGTAGTTGTCTCAACTATTGTAGATGCCCTCAAGACCGGGTTCTTGGCCGACCATTTGTTCCCAGGTACAGGTGAGCCGTGCAAAACAGGGTCGAACTCTGGTCGCGCGCGCCTCCGAGTGTTCGACGGGGGCAAAATGGGGTGTCGAGACTCGCGCGCCGGCAACGTGCGTGCTACGCGGGATCCGCCGATCTAGGGTGCGATCTTGAGGCTTTCTGGCGACGGCAGCCGGACGGCGCCCGCCGTATGTGGTTGGCCTTAGGCACAACGTACGGGCATGATTAACGACTAGGCGAGCCGGCAACCGGCGGCGTCGGTGAAGAAGAGCACGAACTCGCTCTACGCTCGGTGCCGGACGGGGAGTAGTTACATGGTTCAGTGGACTTGCACAGACGGCGCTAGCTAGGCAGGCTGCTAGCAAGTTAGTTTCAATCGATCTCGTTTGATCCAAACGATCAGCACCACTCAGTGGCGGAGGACGGGAAAAAAAAATAAGGTGGGGCGAATCGAAAGCTATACCTGCGCGTCGGTGGCTGTCGCCCGCCCGCCGCCGGGCCGGTGGCTGCCCCTTTGCGCCCAGTCACCCAGCCGCGGAGCCGCCTTGCCCAGCGCCCAGCGCGCTGCGCGCCGGTGGCTGCCGCCCGCCCGACCGCCCGCCGCCGGCTATGCCTAGGCCGGTGGCTGCCCCTTTGCGCCCAGCCGCGGAGCCGCCTTGCCCAGGCGTGTACTCCTCGTCCTCCTCTTCCTGCTGGTCCGGCTCCGGTGGATCGGTCTCCTCGGCGGCGGCTGGGTCGGCGAAGTCGAAGGAGTCGGAGGCGGCGAGAGGGGCAAGGGGGAGACGGTGGGTGGAGCGGAGGTGGAGGAGGCGAGGGGGAAGTCGAGGGCAGCGGCGGAGTCGAAGGAGTCGGAGGCGGCGAGAGGGGCGAGGGGGAGGCGGCGGGTGGAGCGGAGGTGGAGGAGGCGAGGGGGAAGTCGAGGGCGGTGGCGGGGTCGAAGGAGTCGGAGGCGGCGAGAGGGGCGAGGGGGAGGCGGCGGGTGGAGCGGAGGTGGAGGAGGCGAGGGAGGTATATGGGGTTGCTATAAAAAATCAAGCCTGGCCTAAGCCAGGACTTGCCCTATCGAGCGCTCCGCCGCTGGCACCACTGTTTTCCTCCAAAAGATTCTCCTGAGATGTGGTACGTACACATACATCGTCCATTTAATTGCATGGCGTGTCTGCCGCAGCTTGAGGTACATTAGCCACGCACGTTTAGCCCGGGGAGCTTGCTAAAGAAAAAACAGCCGAGTGTTGTCTCACTGATTCTTGAATTTGCAGCCGTCGGATTCAACCATCCCGCAGCCATTGTGTCTTCGTCTTCAGCTCTGGCCATCGTCACGTCACCGGCGAGAGTCGTCTTCAACCCTACCCAGGTGTCAAGATACGGTTTGGACTTTTGGGGTTCATCGAGCTACCCGAATTGAGATTTGGGGGAGGTGGCCAGTGGCGGCGAGGTGATTGGGCGCCCTTGAATACGGGAACGGAGGTCGACAGCGGTGTATGGTGCCACGGTGGCCAGATTGTCATAGCAAAAACCAAAATTATAGCGCGTTGAGTATACAGTACATGCATGCAGATACACAGAGGTACCGCTCGCTCGCCTAGTCATCACAGAATTCACCCACGACTCGTCTGCCGCCGCTTATCCACCCACACCGGCGACAACACCGGCGTCAGCCCGACCACCACCTCCTCCCCCTCGGCCTCCACCTTGTCTCTCACGACCTCCCCGTGGACCTTCCCTGCTACTATTTCCTCCACCTCCTCCTCGGCGTCGTCATCGTCGTCCTCCGTCTCCTCCTCCTTCCCCACCACCCTTATCCTCCACACCTTCACGCTCTTGTCCAGCCCGGCGCTGTACACTACCATGCTGCCCTCCACGTCTCCCGCCTCGCTGCCGCCCACCGCCAGGCACCGCACCGGCCCGCGGTGCCCCTCGATCACGGCCAGGCACGTGTGCGACGTGCCGCCCTTCCCCTCCCGCCTCCACACCCGCATGGTCGCGTCCTCCGACCCGCTCACCACCAACCGCCCGCTGCAACCGGAGGCCAGGCAGAACACCGCCAGCCGATGGCCTTTCAGGAACCCGACGTGCACCGGCCGCCCCGCCGTGGCCTCCTTCTCCCACACGTTCACGTAGCCGTCGGAGGAGCCGGCGTAGAGGAAGCATCGGCGGGTGGTGCCGGTCGCGGTGTGGCAGAGGGTCAGCGCGTTGACCGGGGACAGCTCGGAGCAGAGCACGATTATCAGGGCGTGCGTGGTGCCGCCGTACACGCGGCGCCACATCTTGACGGTTCCGTCGGCGGAGCCCGTGAAGATGCAACCATCGGCCTCGTTGACGAGCATGGCGTGGATGGGCCCGTCGTGGGCGACGAAGGAGTCGACGCAGCTGCCATCGGAGAGCTTCCAGGCCTTGACTGTCTGATCGTGGGAGGCCGTGTACAGGAGGCCCGCGACGGCGTGGAGCACGAGGCAGGACACGGTGTCGCGGTGGTGGTGCGGGCGCTTCTTGGCGAACGGGAGGAGAGAGAGGCCGCCCTTGGCTGGGAGCGTGGCCGCCTTCTTGGCGCGGATGTGGTCGCACACGGCGGCCGCGCACACCGTCCACACCCTGACGTGGTGGTCGCGGTTGTGGGACGTGACGAGCGTCCCGCCGCACGCGGCGATAGCAGGCACGCGGCCGCGGCCCACGTCGAAGTAACCGCGGTTGAAACACCCGGGCGCCGCCCACGCGCGGACGCGGCCGCTGTCCGACGCCGTGAACAGCACCCCCCGCGCCACCGCGAGCGCGTGCACGTCGCCGTCGAGCCGGTGCAGCGCCGCGAGAGGATGGTAGATCGCCGCGGGCGACGGCGGGAACCGCATCATGCCGTGCAGCGGCGCCGGCGACTGCACCCACGGCGAGCACCCGCCCCCGCCGCCGCCTACCCCCAACATCGTTGGCATGTCCGCACGGGACACCGACGAGAGGCTCAGCCGCGCGGGCTCCGCGGCCTCGCGAGCCGGCGACCGCCCTCCTCCCCCACGCGCATGGTGGTGCACGGGCGTGTGCGCCGGCCGCACCTTCCGGTCCTCCTCGAAGAAGCTAAAGCTCTTGCGCCGCCCAAACTCCATGGCCCTCCCACTCACAAGCCTCACTAGCTCTACCAGCTACACGATACGATCGATCGAATTGAAGTTTTACCAGCCTAGCATTGATCGCACACTAGCTGCTGCCGGCCTGCTGCTACTACCGCGCCACTTTATTAGAAACAGACGTATGAACCGATGCGTCTGACGATCGAGCCTGAGCCATGCACTGGATGGATGGTGACGGAGACGCGTGCGTAGCTCGCGCGCGCTCGTACGGTCGTACCACAGCGCGGCACCATAACTCGGGGGCGCGCCGAAGTTAAGGGGTTGAGTAAATGGCGGCAGCGTACGTACGTCGATCGTACTGAGATATGGGGGCGAGGACGTGCACGTGGTCGCGTCCTTGCGCCATGGCCGCGGCTTGGGCGCTTGGCATTGGCGCCTCCAGCTCGAACGGGGAGTTCGAATCCGACGGCTGCCGAGATCTTCCTCACGATGCAATGGCTATGGAGGCGAGCACGATCCCATGTAAGCTGTGGCGGTCTAGCGATGGATGGATTTGGGTGGAGGCCAGGACAGGAGGATCTTGCGAGATCAGCTGCTGCCTGCTGCCGAACTCTGTGCTCAAGTGTACCTTCTGCGCGCACGGTTATTTACTGCGGCCTGCAACCGCATCTGCAAGCAGCGGCAGCCTATGGCTAGCAGCTGGCTTTAGCTTGATGCATGAATCATCATTCATTGGGCTACTGGCTATCTGTTGATAATCAAATTTGGCTTGACAATCATCGTAAAGCCGAAAGCAAGTTAACAAGGAAACGTTGTGCAGATATCATGGTCGTGAGTAGTTACGATCACGGCAAAGCAAGTCGGAAGTCAGAGGTGATCGTAAAGTCCTACGAATTCAGCAAGCTACAGTAAAATGCACGATTATGTCAAAGAAGCGTGGAGCTTGGTCGTGGTCAAGAGCCATTACGATCACTTTGATCGTGGTCGACAGTCGCCGGGTAGTTCACGACCACATTGCAGCATTTGCGACCATGTTATCACTAATCGGAAGCCAGCTGAACCGATTACGACCACGTTGGCTTGGTCGGCAATCGCCAGATGGCTCCACGACCATGTTGTGGCGTATACGACCACTTTGGGCATGGTCGAATGTCTCCCGAGAGGTTTACGACCATTCTAACCATGGCCCAAGGGCACCAGAAGGAATTACGACTACTTTGGCCGTGGTCGAAAGTCACTATGACCGCATTGGTCATGGTTGGCAGTCGACAGACAGATCTACGACCACGGTGGAGCATACGACCACGTTGGAGTCTGCGACCACGTTGGAAGTTACGACCACGGTGGGATCTACGACCACGTTGAAAGCCACGGTCACGTTGGAGTCTACGATCAGACGCTGCTACGACCACTGTTGGCCATGATCAGAAGCCTGGTTCACAGTCGACGACATCAAGGTTGATAGTCGGCAGTCGAACTTACGACCACGATGAGAAGTCGATGGCTTGCGCTCACGTTATAACGAGAAGCGATAGCAACTCCGACCACGTTGAAGGAAGTGAACGTGGTCGAAAGGGTGTTCGACTACGGAAAAATGATCGCCAGCGTCACTGTGTGCTCATTGAAGGTTTCGATCACGGTATTTTGAGCGGACAGCGCAGCGATACAGTGGAGCGGTCGTAAACTGCTACAGTAAGTTTACGATCACGAAGGAGAGTTGATCGGTAAAGCAATAGAAGGATCGGAGATGGTCGTAAGCATCCAGAACCGATCATAAGCAGTTCTAACCGGTCGTAAATGACTTTAACTAGTCGTAAACGGTCCTGGGAAGTCGTAAGAGACGCTGGCCGGTCATTGTAAAGGGTTCGACCACGCAGAGAAGGCTACGACCGCGGTGAAAGCAGTCGTAAGGAGCAGCGACCAAGTCAAGAAGACCAGTACGTGCCAGAGGCGATGCTGACCATGTTGAAGGAAGTGAGCATGGTCAAAGGGATGTTTTGGAGCGGTCGTACAGTATCAAGAGCACTCGGGATCGGTCGCAAGCGGCGCTGACCGGTCATAAACGATCTTGGGAAGTCATGAAATTTGGTAGGGTAAAAATCTTGCGTGCAAAGGAAGCAAATACTACATACATGCAGATCAATTGTGCGTAAAAGAAGATTAATAGGAGCAGCATGCACGCGCGGGCAGCAGTTTGGAAAGGATCAGGAAACGATCTTGAAACGATCTCTGCCGCGTGGTAAAATCACAACCGAATAAACTAAGATAAGTTTTATTCGGTCTGGACTCTAATTCGATTCGAATACTGTTGTTTCCAAAAGAAGCTAGGACCAGCTTCCCCCTATATATACGTATGTAAGGGTTACGGCCGATGGACAACACACAATCGAAACTCATCTATTATACTATTTTGCAATCTACTATTTTCCTCTGCCCTATTTTGCTTCTTGTTCTTCGTTGTCGTTTACTCCGTTGCGATAACGAGTCACAAGGTCCTAGGGGCGGTCAGGCCGACCTAGGACAACCCATCGCCGCCGCTCGCCCTGACGGGGTCCCTCCCGGGCGCGTGGGGTGTCGGGTCTCAAGAGCTCTCGCCGACGTGTCCTGCGTATCGCGCTCTCGGCGAGACTCCTCCGGCGACGTGTCCTGCGTATCGCGCTCGACGCCGGGGGCACACGGTGACGTGTTCGTGTGCGAACACACTTTTTGGCGACTCCGCTGGGGAAAGATCAAGGAAAATTGACGCCGCCAATCACCATGACTGGCAGCAGCAAAATCCCAATGCCCGGGGAGGTTAACACCGATAATGTCGTCAAGCCCAGCTACGATGAATTATCGGAAGAGCATCGCCAAGCTTTTGAGGCATACAAGAAAAAGCGCGAGGAGGAGGATTTACGAGCGTTCCTTGCAAAATTCAAGAAGGATCGTCAAGGCAACATAACCCCACTCGGCGACATCACGTTCCCTCCTCCGCATTACTCGGAAAAGGTAGAACCCCTTGTAAGTGCCGCATCAACCCTTTCATCTGTTGCTACCAATTCATCTAGTGTTACAATGGAGCAAGTTCAGCACATGCTTAATGAGAACACTAGAGAGATCTTTGATTATATGCATCAGATGGCAAACATTAAGAAAATAAATAGTGCGGCCATAGGTACAAGTCAGGTTGGCACTTTTTCTAGCGTAGAACTTTCTAAGCTGACAGCACCTATTAATTCATCGGCAAGTAGTGGAGTACCAAGTATACAACCCCAATGTGGCATGCCGTTGAGTTTCTTTTCTGGACAGCAGACTAAACCTGGAGGTGAACTAATGGTAGCGCCCACGTATCCTAATCATATCATGAGCCTACCACCTTTGGGAACATCAACATCAGGCGATATAAGTATGCCAAGGTCCTTGCCATATTCTGTTATACCGCCGATGCCGCCTCCACTGCCTACCCCTATAGCTTCTTGGCAGTCATCCATCACAGCTTCGGCCAATATGGACGAAGCATTGGCAAAAATTAGAGATGATGTGCGCAGGATGTTTGTTGAGTCTTTCGGCATTGAGCCGAGAGTTAGAGCCCGCACTTATCAGAAACCATATCCATCTCATTTTGATACTATTGCTTATCCCCAAGGTTATAAGCTTCCTGAGTTTGTTAAATTTGATGGTGGGGACAGCAAAACTACATGGGAGCACGTTAGCCAATATCTCGCCCAGTTGGGAGCAGCGGGTAATATAGATGAACTTAAAGTTCGTTTGTTTTCTTTGTCTTTAACTGGCACGGCTTTTTCATGGTTTTCCGCTTTACCCCCTGGTTCTATTACTACATGGTCGCAGCTTGAACAAAAATTTCATGATCATTTTTATAGCGGTGACGCTGAGTTTAAGTTATCACATCTTACATCGGTTAGGCAAAAAAATGATGAATCAGTTTCCGATTATGTCAAAAGGTTTAGAGATGTTAAAAACCGATGCTACAGTCTTGTGATAAGTGAAAGAGACTTGGCTGATCTTGTGCTTAACGGCTTGAGAACTCACATTAAAGAAAAGTTGGAAAGTTATGAATTTTTAACCGTTAACCAAGTGTTGCAGCGAGCTTTGGCTAAAGAAAGCCAAAGTAAAGATATCAAAGAAAATCATAAGACTAGAGCTGACCCTCCTCGCATGAACGTTGTTGATTATTCTTCTGATCAGGATGATGAAATTGATGTCTATGCTGCTGAATTTGTTTGGCCCTCAAAGGCTAAACCATATGCATGTAACGCTCTTAAGCCAATTCGCAAAAACCGTGAAGAGGAGTTGAAGTTTACTTTTGATGTTACAAAATGTGATAGAATTTTTGATGCTTTGCTGAATGATAAGGTTATTAAAATTTCTCATACTTTACCGCCGTTTGAAGAACTGAAGCGGCGAGCTTTTTGCAAATATCATAATTCTTTTTCTCATGCCACTAATGATTGTAATGTTTTTCGGCGACAGATCCAATCGGCTATCAATGATGGACGATTGAGTTTTGCTGAAATGCAAGTGGACAAATCTCCCTTCCCCATGAACACGATGGATATGGGGGGCAGGAAAGTGTTGCTTCGGCCTGAACATGCCGAATCAACGAAAGGGAAGCCAGGTGTTGTTATCGGTGAGCCTAGAGTGAAACACGCCGATGACAAGGTTTTAGGAAGAGAGGTTGTATTTGAGAAATCTCCAAACGGAAAGGAGACATTGAAGATCACTGTGAGCACTTCTGTACCCGGAGGGCAAGTGCGGCATGAGATTTGCAATAAGTTTATCAAGCCCAAGAGTCCGGAGGTTGGCAAATGGAAGGTAAACAAAGCAAAAGTACAGCGAAAGCGCATCAAGCCAACGTTCGATATGCTGTTGTCCAAATATGCTAACCAAGCGGCTACTTCTAACTCTAATCGACCATCACAATTGAAACGTCCAAGATCACCTCCGAGACATCAAATACAGCGTCAGTTTCGCTCGTATGAGCCATGGATGCATACGCAATGGATGACACCTCTCTCCTACACACCATACAATCAGAATGGCGGATGGGCGCAGCCTCCAATGATGTCATATGCTTTTCATCCTGGGTGGACAGCACCTAGACGATCAGTTTTTGAGAGGCTAACCCACTCTACAAGAGGTTGTTCTGGTGGTGGTGCTAACCGACCATCCAATGCCTCTGCAACGAAGAAGATTATGAAGCAAGAGTGGCGTGTTAAATCGCCAAGTGCTGAAAATTCAGAACTTAACAAGCAAGAAAGCAGGGTTGCTAGTACTGCAGAGGTGTCAACCAAAGATCTTGGTAAAAGGCCAATTGTCATTAATAATCCGGCTAAATCCAGTAGTACTATGGTTGCTGTTCAGCCAGGTTCAGCAGCTAATGATCATGAAGCTAGCAACAGCAGCGCAAAGGGAAGAGATCCCAAGTATACCCGACCAAGGTGGTGTCCTTCCGGTCTGACCAAAGCTCAAAAAAGAAGGTTGCAGCGCATGCGAAATCAGCAGAAGGTCGAGGACGCAGCGGAAGCATAGAGAGACGAATTTTTCAATAAAATTCAGCCCATGAAGCATGTATGGAGGCCTAAACTAGTGAATGAGGCTGCAGACACTACTCCTATCGCAGCAGGGCATACATCACCTAAAGAGCATGAGCAGGTATGTGCATTGGGAGATGATGAGGAGATGCTAGATTTTGAACCCACACCGGTTAGAGAAGGTATGGATATCAATATGGTTTACTATCTACCTGCTGAATTTCGTGCTGTTGATGAAGAAGGAGAGATAGCCCAGCTGGACTTTGGTCCTAAAAATGCCATCTTCGAGAAGCCTAAAGAGCTAGTGAAGCACTTGAAGCCGCTGTACATCAAGGGCCACATCAACGGGTCACCGATTGCTAGGATGCTTGTTGATGGTGGTGCTGTTGTCAACCTCATGCCGTATTCAGTCTTCAAAAAATTGGGGCTACAAGACGATGATTTGAAGAAGACGAACATGGTGCTGAATGGCTTTGAAGGAAAAGAAAAGACGGAGGCCAAAGGAGTTATCTATGTCGAGCTCACGGTTGGAAGCAAGACTTTGGCCACAGCATTCTTTGTTGCCGAAGTGCAAGGTAACTACAATGTGATTTTAGGTCGAGATTGGGTACATGCTAATCAATGTGTGCCATCCACCATGCACCAATTTTTGATTCAATGGGTTGAGGACGAAGTGGAGATCATCTACGCTGACACATCGGTTTGTGTTGCTTTGGCCGATGCTATAGTGGATTGGCAGCACTCTGAAGCTACTTGTTTGTCAGGGCGTGGTGATCTTCCAGAGTTTGATTTCCTTAGCGCTACAAGGAATGGTTTCGTACCTGTCATTTTAAAGCCAATTGGTGGTGATTGGCTCCAAAATATGATGTGATTAAATGGATCCTAGTTTAGATTGGTTGCAAAAACGTCTCAAAGATTATCGGTCTCAAGAGAACGATATGTATGAATCTATAGAAGAGTTAGAAAATTTTGATAAGTTGGGACAAGGTTTCATATCAGCCGACCCATTGGAGGAGATAGACATCGGTGATGGATCAATTCCTAGGCCGACGTTTATAAATAAAAATCTGAGAGCTGATCATAAGCTGAAATTAATCGAGCTTTTAAAAGAATACGTCGACATTTTTGCTTGGGAATACCATGAGATGCCTGGTTTGAGCCGAGAGTTGGTAGAACATCAGCTACCCATTAAGAAAGGTTTTCGACCTTTCAAACAACAAGCTAGGAGGTTTAATCCCAAGATGTATGATCGGATCAAGGAGGAAATCAATCGGTTACTTAAAGCTAATTTTATTAGACCTTGCAGGTATGCTGATTGGATTTCCAATATTGTGCCCGTCGAAAAGAAAGGGTCCGGCAAGTTAAGGGTGTGTATTGATTTCAGAGATTTGAACAGAGCTACACCAAAAGATGAGTATCCTATGCCAATAGCCGACATGCTTATTAATGCTGCTTCTGGACATAAGGTCATTAGTTTTCTTGACGGCAATGCGGGGTATAATCAGATTTTTATGGCCGAAGAGGACATCTCCAAAACAGCTTTTCGCTGCCCTGGTTTTCTTGGTTTATTTGAATGGGTAGTAATGACCTTTGGATTGAAAAATGCTGGTGCAACATACCAAAGAGCTATGAACTTAATTTTTCATGATCTTCTTGGAGTCATATTAGAAGTTTATATTGATGATATTGTCGTCAAATCAGATGCCATTGAACCACATCTGGCCGATTTGCGCTTGGCTTTTGATAGAATGAGAAAATATGGTTTGAAGATGAATCCTCTGAAATGTGCTTTTGGTGTATCGGCTGGGAAATTTTTAGGTTTCATTATTCATGAACATGGCATAGAGATAGATCCTAAGAAAATTGAAGCAATCCAGAAGGTACAAGTTCCTGTGTGCAAGAAAGATATACAGAAATTCCTTGGCAAAGTTAATTATTTGAGGAGATTTATTGCTAACTTGTCTGGGAAAGTGGACGCTTTTACGCATATCCTTCGGTTGAAGAATGATGCTGGTTTTACTTGGGGGGCAAAACAGCTAGAAGCATTTGCAAGGATCAAGCAATATTTAGTTACTCCACCGGTGTTAAAAGCGCCCAAGCAAGGAGAGCCTTTCAGGCTTTATATTGCAACGGAAGAAGGAGTAATTGGTGCTGTTTTAACACAAGAAACTGAAGGAAAAGAACATGTTATTACATACTTGAGCCGGCGTTTATTGAATCCAGAGACAAGGTACACTTTTATTGAAAAATTATGCCTTTCGTTATATTATGCTTGCACAAAATTAAGACATTATTTGTTGTCTAGTGCTTGCATAGTCGCGTGTCAAACCGATGTCATTAAATATATGTTGCATAGACCAATTCTGAGTGGTTGGATTGGTAAGTGGGCTTATGCTTTGATTGAATATGATTTGGCTTACGAAGCTTTGAGATCTATGAAGGGCCAAATCGTTGCTGATTTTATTGTTGAACATCGGATTGATGATAGGCATCATATTGCTATTGACCTGGTTTCTTTAGTGCCATGGAGATTGTATTTTGATGGTTCAGTTTGTAACAATGGCCAAGGTGTTGGTGTTGTTTATGTTTCTCCATATGGGGCTGTTTTTGAGGCCTCTTGTCGTTTAGAGTTCTTTTGCACAAATAATCAAGCCGAATATGAAGCTTTAATATTCGGGCTGCAGCTTTTACTTGCTATAGGTGCTACGCATATTGAGGTTTTCGGTGATTCGTTGCTAGTAGTGCGGCAAGTTTCCAAGGTTTTTCAATGTTTTGACGAATCACTTAATGTTTATCTTGATAAATGTTTAGATATCATTGCTACCTTTGATTTCTTTAGTATTTCTCATATATCTAGACATGAAAATTGGAGAGCAAATGAGTTAGCACAGCAAGCATCCGGCTACCATATTTCTCGTGGTATGTTCCACCTTTCTCACCAGCCGATGTCTTGTCTTGCTAACGTAGACGAGACCGAACCGCAACCCACCGATTCGGCCGCTAATTTAAAATCTGATGCATGTGAGGGTACAGATTGGAGAAGACCAATCATTAATTACTTGCAAGATCCTAGCAAGCGGGTAAATAGGACGGTTCGACGGATGGCTTTCAAATATGGTTTAATTGATAACAATCTTTATCGCCGTACTGTTGATGGTATTCTTCTGAAGTGCTTGGATGAGGATCAAGCAAGAATTGCTATGGGAGAAGTACATGAAGGTATATGCGGTACACATCAGTCGGCACACAAGATGAAGTGGTTGCTTAGACGTGCTGGTTTCTATTGGCCAACAATGATTAATGATTGCTTCAGATACTACAAGGGGTGTGCAGCATGCCAAAAGTTCGGCAACATTCAGCTAGCTCCTGCTGCTATGTTGCACCCTATTGTCAAACCGTGGCCGTTCAGAGGATGGGGATTAGACTTTGTCGGGCAAATACATCCTCCGTCGTCGAAAGGGCATCGGTTTGTGCTAGTTGCTACTGATTATTTCACTAAGTGGTCTGAAGCGGTACCTCTCAAGAACATGACACATGTGGAAGTAATTCAATTCGTAACTGAGCATATTATTCACTGATTCGGCATTCCTCAAACATTAATTTCAGATCAAGGTTCTTCTTTTATATCAACTCAAGTCCGAGATTTTGCTGAATTATATAAGATAAAGTTGCTCAATTCGTCTCCTTATTATGCCCAAGCCAATGGACAAGCAGAGTCTACAAATAAAATATTGATCAAGCTTATCAAGAAGAAGATTGAAGATAATCCTAGAAGGTGGCATGAAGTGCTGTCCGAGGCTCTTTGGGCACATCGAATCTCAAGGCATGGAGCAACCAAAGTAACTCCATACGAGCTTGTATATGGACAAGAGGCTGTTTTACCCGTGGAGGTAAATTTGGATGCCTTGAGATTAGCTAAGCAAAATGACTTATCGGCAGTGGATTATCATAATTTAATGATAGACAACATTGATGAAGTCATCGATAAGAGATTAGAAGCATTAAAAGCCATTGAGAAAGATAAGATACGGGTGGCAAAGGCGTATAACAAGAAAGTCAAGGCGAAGAGCTTTCAAGTTGGTGATCTAGTGTGGAAAGTGATTCTACCAATTGGCTCGAAAGATAATAAGTTCGGAAAGTGGTCTCCAAGTTGGGAAGGTCCTTTAAAGATTGCAAGAGTGGTTCCCGGTAACTCATATTTGGTTGAGTCATTGCAAGGTACGTTGCTGCCCCGTGCTCTCAATGGAAAATACTTGAAGAAGTTCTATCCAAGTGTGTGGCAGGAAGCTTGAACATGTATGGCTGATACTTGGTTATCGCCCTTAGACTTTATAACATGGCCGATAATAAGTTATCGCCCTTAGACTTTATAACATGGCCGATAATAAATTATCGCCCTTAGACATATAAACATGGCCAATGGATGTGTTGACATTGGCCTTGTTGGTCGAGCAAGTAATTCTTATTTTTTGGCACACAAGTATTGCCAAAAAACAGGGGGGCATGTGTTGATAATCAAATTTGGCTTGACAATCATCGTAAAGCCGAAAGCAAGTTAACAAGGAAACGCTGTGCAGATATCATGGTCGTGAGTAGTTACGATCACGACAAAGCAAGTCGGAAGTCAGAGGTGATCGTAAAGTCCTACGAATTCAGCAAGCTACAGTAAAATGCACGATTATGTCAAAGAAGCGTGGAGCTTGGTCGTGGTCAAGAGCCATTACGATCACTTTGATCGTGGTCGACAGTCGCCGGGTAGTTCACGACCACATTGCAGCATTTGCGACCATGTTATCACTAATCGGAAGCCAGCTGAACCGATTACGACCACGTTGGCTTGGTCGGCAATCGCCAGATGGCTCCACGACCATGTTGTGGCGTATACGACCACTTTGGGCATGGTCGAATGTCTCCCGAGAGGTTTACGACCATTCTAACCATGGCCCAAGGGCACCAGAAGGAATTACGACTACTTTGGCCGTGGTCGAAAGTCACTATGACCGCATTGGTCATGGTTGGCAGTCGACAGACAGATATACGACCACGGTGGAGCATACGACCACGTTGGAGTCTGCGACCACGTTGGAAGTTACGACCACGGTGGGATCTACGACCACGTTGAAAGCCACGGTCACGTTGGAGTCTACGATCAGACGCTGCTACGACCACTGTTGGCCATGATCAGAAGCCTGGTTCACAGTCGACGACATCAAGGTTGATAGTCGGCAGTCGAACTTACGACCACGATGAGAAGTCGATGGCTTGCGCTCACGTTATAACGAGAAGCGATAGCAACTCCGACCACGTTGAAGGAAGTGAACGTGGTCGAAAGGGTGTTCGACTACGGAAAAATGATCGCCAGCGTCACTGTGTGCTCATTGAAGGTTTCGATCACGGTATTTTGAGCGGACAGCGCAGCGATACAGTGGAGCGGTCGTAAACTGCTACAGTAAGTTTACGATCACGAAGGAGAGTTGATCGGTAAAGCAATAGAAGGATCGGAGATGGTCGTAAGCATCCAGAACCGATCATAAGCAGTTCTAACCGGTCGTAAATGACTTTAACTAGTCGTAAACGGTCCTGGGAAGTCGTAAGAGACGCTGGCCGGTCATTGTAAAGGGTTCGACCACGCAGAGAAGGCTACGACCGCGGTGAAAGCAGTCGTAAGGAGCAGCGACCAAGTCAAGAAGACCAGTACGTGCCAGAGGCGATGCTGACCATGTTGAAGGAAGTGAGCATGGTCAAAGGGATGTTTTGGAGCGGTCGTACAGTATCAAGAGCACTCGGGATCGGTCGCAAGCGGCGCTGACCGGTCATAAACGATCTTGGGAAGTCATGAAATTTGGTAGGGTAAAAATCTTGCGTGCAAAGGAAGCAAATACTACATACATGCAGATCAATTGTGCGTAAAAGAAGATTAATAGGAGCAGCATGCACGCGCGGGCAGCAGTTTGGAAAGGATCAGGAAACGATCTTGAAACGATCTCTGCCGCGTGGTAAAATCACAACCGAATAAACTAAGATAAGTTTTATTCGGTCTGGACTCTAATTCGATTCGAATACTGTTGTTTCCAAAAGAAGCTAGGACCAGCTTCCCCCTATATATACGTATGTAAGGGTTACGGCCGATGGACAACACACAATCGAAACTCATCTATTATACTATTTTGCAATCTACTATTTTCCTCTGCCCTATTTTGCTTCTTGTTCTTCGTTGTCGTTTACTCCGTTGCGATAACGAGTCACAAGGTCCTAGGGGCGGTCAGGCCGACCTAGGACAACCCATCGCCGCCGCTCGCCCTGACGGGGTCCCTCCCGGGCGCGTGGGGTGTCGGGTCTCAAGAGCTCTCGCCGACGTGTCCTGCGTATCGCGCTCTCGGCGAGACTCCTCCGGCGACGTGTCCTGCGTATCGCGCTCGACGCCGGGGGCACACGGTGATGCGCCCTGACGGGGTCCCTCCCGGGCGCGTGGGGTGTCGGGTCTCAAGAGCTCTCGCCGACGTGTCCTGCGTATCGCGCTCTCGGCGAGACTCCTCCAGCGACGTGTCCTGCGTATCGCGCTCGACGCCGGGGGCACACGGTGACGTGTTCGTGTGCGAACACTATCTTGATGGAGTGACGAATCAATTGACTGTCTAGTTAAAGGGAAATAGTGATGGGGTATTATACATTTTTAAGGAATTTTTGAAAAAAATCCACATACAAGTAGAGGAGATGGTTAAAAACCACATAAATCTCAAGATTTGTCAAGAATCTACCCACAAGTTTTACATGTTTATAAATCCCCAATAGTCAAATTACTTGTTGATTTTGGTGGTCTCCTGCTAAGGGGAATCGTATCTATCTAGACCACCAAAATCCTCAAGCGCGGTCACAATGTCGACGATCGCCCCTCACGTCCTCTCGCCCTTGTGTCATGTTTTATTCTCATGTGCTCACCTCATGTGTCATATCTTGCGCTAACATATCTTCCTTACTCATAGTTCACATAAACCCATTCACAAGTATTACCATACAAGCATCATGTAAAAGTTTCAACGAATAAATTGGACCTTAAGAGGATTTACAACCAAATAGAAGTTTGAGAAGCCAAAACCCCCGGAAACTAGAGAAAGCTAGAAGCCTGCAGCCGCCCCGGCAGTGGCTTCTGTGAGTTGGAAATAGGACATGATCGCTAAAGTTCAAAGTTTTTTCCCACTTATAAGTATGGTATAGAAGGGGAGAGATCCTCAGCCCCCATCCACATTTCTTTCCCTCCCGACTCTCTCCAGAGCTCCCATTGAGCTAGGGTTTCCCCGCCGCCACTCTTCCAGGCTCGCCACCGGCTGTTGACTATCGAAGTCCACGCTGGACCACCACCGAATCTCACCGGCTAGGCGCCTCCGCTCTTCTCCAGACGCTGCCGCCCCCTCCGGTTCGCTGCTGTCCTTATAGAGCCAGATCTCGCTGTGTTGTTATAGAGCTAGATATCGAAATTTGACCATGTTGTTTTTTGATTGGTTATTGAATTCCGACCGTATTGAACTTCCGACTGGTAATCGATTTTCGACCACATTGTCAGATTCCGACCATGTTGAACTTTCGACTAGTAGTCGACTTTCGACCACATTGTTTTACCTGCTGACTGGTTGTGTTCAGCTCTGTTCTGTCTTTTCAAGTTGTACGTGGCTCTGTTTCTTTGGTTTTCAAGTGGGATTCCTACTCTAATCTTCATAGTTTCGTAGCTATTGGAGAAAAGGATAAGTGAACACTTGGGGAATTTAAAGACACCATTCATCCCCTCTGTTGTCTAACCGGTCCTACAATTGATATCAGAGCCATGTTTGCTTTTTGTTTGATCTTAATCGATATTGAGCATGCCAACTAGTAGGAAAACTTGTGAGCTTTTTTTTTGTATCTTGTCGGGGTATTTTTGCCAATGATGTCCTTTGTGACAAAAGATTTGAAATCAACTAGAGAGTGATTTTATTTGCAAGAAACCACAAGTGTGAGCTTTGTTGTACATTCTTTACCTTTGGTTGTTCAAGTTTTAGGGAGAAGAAGATTTTTGACTCCATAAATGATGATGATAATATTGACAAGGAGGACGAACTTTGACTCATCACTAGCAAGGTAAAACCTCATGTGACCTTGATTTTGTCCAAGATGAATATGCTTGCTCTTAGGAATAATATGAGATGCCTAGATGATAAGAATGCCAGATTGCTTGATGATGATTTTGCTAGGTTGGGATCTCATTTATCCTGTGTAGGTTGTGAGTCTTTATATGTGGATGCTAAAATTTTGAATACTTCTCTTGCATGCTTAAAATCTAAAAATAAAAAATTAAAATTAACTCTACCACACATTTATAGAGGAGCTTGAGATTGATAGGACGGAAATTAGTGAGCCAAGTGTTTCTGTTCATAATTCTTGTATAGCCTTAAGTGTTTCACCTACTGTTAGCCTAGTCTCTCTTGATTTTTGTACTATTTATGTTCCTCTATGACACGGATGGTGTGAGGTATGGGATTATGATGACCAACATGTCCGAGGTATACAATAGCGTCCTAAAAGGCGTGCGGTGCCTGTGCCTCCCCATCACCGCGATCGTGGAGGAGACATGGACTTGCACTGTTGGTTATTTCGTCAATAGAGCTACTGCGGCTAGGCAACAAATAGACAAAGACAAGAAATGGTCCAAGAATATGCAGAGGCAGATGGAGTAGAAGATGGAGAAGGCCCGAATGCGTGACATTCGGGTAATCGATAGCCTCTGGAGGAAGTATGAGATCAGGCTTTGGCAAAAATATGTGAACAGTCATACCAGGGGTGAAATGAAACAGACATGCACCCTCAGTAATGTCTCAACATGCACCTGCAACAAACCAAAACTCTTGCACAAGCCATGCTCGCATGTGTACAAGGCATGTGCGCAGATGAGACAGATGTCCGATCCGTACATCTTAGAGTACTATAACATGCGACACATTTTTAGTGCATAGAATGCACAGTTTCACTCGTACGGCTTGGACATGAACTACAGGGATCTTTGGCCAGACATGTTGCAATGGGCCTCATACGGCTTGGACATGAACTATAGGAATCTTTGGCTAAACATGCTGCAATGGCCCCCAATAAGGAGTTGAAGATAACTACGAAGGGACGTCGGCAAATGCGGCGCTTCCAGAATGACATGAATATGAGCCAACATAGCAGCATTACCCACACAGTGAAATATAGAATATGAAAAACCTCTAGGTACTCAATGAACCCCAACAGACCGAACTCGTCTGGTTGTCATTTAGTGTCATAATTTCATGTATCTTCTATTGTATTACATTAATTCATATTTGTACCAATTTTGAGATGTAATTAGCAATTAATCGATTGATTACCTCAATGATTAACTCCGTAATCTATTATCGCACGTGATGTATGTCATATTGTTGCTGTTGTGGTTACAGACCAAACAGAGAGAGAGTGTGTGGTAGTGGGGAGTTAGGTGAGCAATGGCTTAGGGTTTTCCCTGTGGCCTGTGTTGTATATATATATATATCCACATGGGGAGTACTTTTACAATTATACCTTTACATCCGAGTATCCCCCTCAGGGGCACTTATGTCATTACACATGTCCCATTCTGGACCTTACATACCCCTAACAGGCCTGCTGGACTTAGGTGGGGGCCACCCCTATGACAGGAGCCTCTCATGGTGAAGGGCTTCACGGGCCGAAGCCATGTTGCCGAGCCCTTTGGTCCTCTCCGTCCCCGCGGCCTATGAGCTTCTTCAGCGTTTGGTGGAGCCTTATTGCTTAGTGCAGTGTCCACCCTGCCGCAAGGGTATAACGCTGGGCGGGTTGGCGAAGTCCTCCTTGCCTGCAGGGTCTACAGCGGCGGAGTCGAGGTTGCCCTTCAGGCCTACGTCAAAGTCGTAATCGAAGTCAGAGTCGAAGTCAGTGTCGAAGATGCATCCGCCTTGGCGGGGCCGCTAGTTGCCTTGGCCACCCTCCACCGTAGGTTCTTTGGGCTGCGAAGCCGAAGTCGGGATGGAGGCATACCTCGCGCCACAGATTCCCCTAGGCGTGGGGTGGTTGTGGCTCTGTGGTCTGGTAATGCGCTTTAATGACTCCTGAAATCGCGCCGACCTTTGAGTTGTCAGGCTGCTACAGTTGTGCACGTTGTCCCGCCGGGAGCGTACAGGCGGCGGGTTGTGATTGGCACGTCGTGGACTGTCAGCGATCGCACTACTGCGACCATTCGCCCCTTCCCTAGGAGGGCGGGACGCGTGGCAGGGTGCTATTGGCGTGCCGCGTGCTGTCCGGCAGATTTGCATCTGCGCTTGTTCGGTTGCCGGCAGTTGCGCTCTTTGGTCGCGGGGAGCCAAACTGCCAGGCAATCGCCTTGTACGGCTGCGCCGGTTGGAGCGCCACTAGTTGAGATTTCCGTCGACTCGCGGCGCGATGAGTATACATGCGTCAATTTCTTGCGCTATCTTTCGTAGGGGTTAACTCTGATAGACACGGTAATAGGATGGTGATGAAAAGGATGTCTTTCTCGGGTTTCGGAAAAGACTTATCTTGGACTTGATGCCGAGTTCTGCGGCCCACCGGGTACGCCGTGCTGCGGCATGCGGTCACCTTCTTACAAATGGGCCTACTTTCGCTCGCCTGCATTTGATGATTACGCCTTCTTACATCAATATCAGCGAGCGTTGGCGAACAATAGGCGATCCACTTGTGAGGAATATTGAAGCTTGTTGCAGGAGAGTGCTCGCACCCCTCGATCATGAGGGCGGGGTTTGGGCCTTCGCTGGCAGAGGCCGGAGGGCTGCGCGGACTTCGGAGTCACGGTGGCTTCCGACATCTTCGCGGCGTCCCGGCGAGGTGTCCCTTCACTGGGGCGGAGCAGAAGTCGAAGCCGGGGCCTCGCTGCTGGGGTGGAGATCCCATCGAAGTTGTTGCGATTAACTGGCCCCGAGAATCGCACCGACGCGCGCTGGGAGCTGTGCCGCGCCGTACGACCTGCATTTACTCCCAGTGGGAGGCAACACGCGGCGGGGCGCTATTGGCGCGCGTGTGCTGACAGGTCTTTGTACGACCGCGGTTGAGCCCGACACGTGTGGGCGGTCATGACGCTTCGGCTTCGGTCGTGGGGAGGCGAGTGGTTTGTCGTCCGCCGGTTATGCTTACTGGCGGTGCGGGGGACGAGGGGTCTTTAAATACCCCCCGTGGTACCACGTCTGCGCCTCCACACACTTTCTGATCGCCCATCTCGCCTCCTGCTCTTCTTTGCTTTTCTTGCACTCGCACTTCCCTTTCGCCGTCGTCTAGCTCCTGGATAACCATGGCGCCTGGTGGTGAGCGTGCTCAAATGATCGACGACTACGCCATCTGCCGACGGTCCTCGCCGCTTGAGGTGGAGTACGCGCTCGAGGGGCGCAACCCGGCGGCGGCAGACAAATGGTGGGTGGCGACGGAGAGGAAGGAGGGTCCGTACTCCGGCGCCTTGGATCCAACGCTCGTGATGGAGGAGACGATCCGTATGCTGCTGCGTGAGGGGAAACTGTCGGACCGCCAGGTGGTGCGGCTACCCGCCGATGACGAGGCGGAACCGCGACCTGAGAAGTCGGAGGCGATTGTTTTCGTCGCCTACTTCGAAGCTGGGCTTCGCATCCCGGCCGCGATGGTCATTGGCGATGTGTTGCGGACCTTCGGGCTGGAGCTGACACAACTGACTCCGAATGCGCTGGCTCGCCTTGCCGTGTATAGCTGGGCCTTGCGTTCGGAGGCGTGCTGGCCCAGCGCCTCGATGTTCGCATATCTGCACGATGCACGGTGCCAGCCGAAGGAGCGGAAGGACGGGACGCTGTCAAACTTCGACAGCGTCAACTTCATTCTGCAGTCGCCGTGCGGGAAGCTCTTCCCCGCGAACTCAACTCGAGCGAAGTGGGAGTCCAGCTGGATGAGACGGTGGTTCTACCACCGTGTGGCAAGCGGCAGCGGCCTCGAGTGCACAGGCTGGCCGATGGCGTTCAACACCACGCCCAGCATAACGCTCGACCATGAGGATAGGCGAAGGGCGCGAAGACTCGTGGGGATCGCCGCCCGCTTCAACATGCACGACCTCGCCGAGGAGTATATTATGTATGGCGCGGCGCCGCTCGCCCATGAGTGGTGCCTCACTGCCGGGAAACTTCGGGACGACAACGTCCGCCCGTCCGTTTGTTCGCTACCGGCGCCTTTCGGCCTTCGTAAGCCCTGACCGCGTCCTCCTTTCCATTCGTGCTCGCTACCTCGTGTTTAACCATGCTTCTTGCCTCGCATAGGAATTCGCTTGAAGGACGCGGAACGTGCGGTAAGTGTGTTCCTTGGGCCCTATACGGTCAGGGAGCACGAGCAGCGTACGGCTGCAACCGCGGAGGCGGGGCTGGGGCGGATAAACCACGTGTGCGAGGCCCTGAGTGTTCGCGTGCCAGAACGCGCCCCTCCGGCCCCGAGCCAGCCACGATGACAACGCCCAAGGAAAAAAGGTGCCGTTTCGCGGGAAAACTCGGGTTGTTGCTACCGCGCAGGCTGCCGTTGTCCCCATTGATGTGGCCGGCGCTGAGTCTGATTCGACGAAGTATGCCGATTTGGATTTGGAGACGGGCGCGGATGACGGGGGCGAAAGGTCCCCGGGTGGTGCCAGGGACCGAGAGTGTGCCATGGACGACCAGGAGGGGGAAGTCTCGTCGCCCGTGGCGGTCGCCGAGGTGGAGCTACGGTCTGCTGGCGGCGCTAGAGCGGAGTCCCCACCTGCGGCGATGACAATGCCGGAGCTACCCTCTGCGGGGGCCAGTGGAATGAGGTCTCCGCCAACAATGGTGGCCGAGACGGAGGTGCCTCCCGCAGAGGTTACTAGGGTGGGGCCCCCGCCCGTGGGTGTTGGTGCTGTGAAGCCCGCGTCTGCGGTGGTTACCGAAGCGGGGCCCTCACCTCCTCCTCAAGGGCGAAATGGCCACGCCTGCAATACCCCCTTCATCGGACTTCGAGGGGGTTCGCCGTGGCGACCCGTGTTGGGAGCTTGTGGGACTCCGACTCTGACGCCAAAGCCCCCATGTGCAGCGTCCCTCCGGCTTCTTCGCAGGCGGCAGCGGCCGGGGGACAGGGGCTGTTGGCGTCGGGCCCCGATACAGAGACTCCCCGGCCCCTAGGGCCGGCTCCGTTTGAGGGGACTGGCGCCCCTGTTAACCCGTCCGAGGCTGAAGGGACGCCCCGGCGAAGTCCCCCGCCTGCCACCTGCCACCAAAGGTATGCTACCTAGCCATACCTTGGCGTAACTTTGCGGTGTTCTCATAGGACTAACTAGTACATCTTCTTGCAACGACACTCATCCCCGAGGACGGGCGATCTCCGGGACGCGGGGGCGTTCCTTTGAGAGGGGCGTCCGGTGCTCCCGAGACTGCCGACGCGAACCCCGCCCACCCGAGCTTAGCGGACTTCGTCCCTCCCCCGGAGGCGTTGGGGGTGTGGGCGTGGGATCGCGGATGACGCGGCTGTCATCATTGACCAACAGGCGCTGTCAACCTACGGGATGGGGTGCCTTGGGGACGCAGTGGAGGTATCAGGAGTGAGAGTAAGTATCTGACCTTATGACGATACACGGTCGTGTAGAAGCTCGCTGACTCCTTTGTCGTACAGACCCTCGTCTTGGCCCAGGCGTTGCAAGCAGCTCATGCCCGCGAGAAGGGGGCGCTAGACGACCGGTTGCGGGCCGCCGAGGGGGCTCTGCGCGTAGCCAGGGGGACGCACTCCGCCAAGGACGATCGCATCCGCCACTTAGAATCAGAGTGTGCGGAGGCAAAGTCGTACGCCGAGGCGCTCGGGCGACAGCGCGGTTATCAGCCACAGAAGCCGCGCGACGAGAGGTTGCAGAGGAGCGAGATGGCTTACTCCAGCAAATCGCTGCGCTAGAGAAGGAGAAGAGCGAGCTTGCTACCTCTCTAGCGGAGCGGGACCGGACACTGGGCGACGCTTCGGTGGCTGCGTGGGATGCCATGCTGGCGCTGGAGGTCACCCTTGAAGATCTCATCGCCGAAGTACCGCCCCGCTCCTTCGGGCCCGAGGAGCTGTCGTGGACGCTACGGCGGATCGGGGATGCGGCCAACATTGCCCGCAACTCCGCGACGACCTTCGGCAACCACTGCTCCTACGTGACCTCGTGCCTGATATGCGCGCTCCTGCAGCACCGGGGCTGCCAGCATGTCAGCCAGCTGGCTGATCCCCATTTGGAGCTGTCGGCCGGGGCCAGGGTGATGTCTAATGCCGTGCGCGTTGCTCGCCACCCTGTGCGTTTTTCCATGAGAGGATCTGGGAGTACATCGGGGAGGCTGCAGCGAAGGTCGAGCTGCGGAACAGCTTGTACGCCGAGGGGAACCTCGGGTTGTGGCTGGATGAGGTTCCGTGTCGCGACGAGGGTGGCCCCATGAATTCGGGGGGCGACGCAAACCCTTAGGTGTGACGCCATGGTCTCCGTGCGTTGGTGTGCGTTGTAAAACACACGCCCCTTTTTCTTATGAATAAAGTACAAGTTGTCTCACTAGTGTTTTGACTTGTGTGCCTGCATGTCCCGAGTAGCTACCCGACTAGGACCGGCTGCTAGTTTCTGACCTTGTGACCCGACGGTGTCTTCAGCGGTGGCGGAGGGCCGAGGAGTCGTTGGACTTCTGGGCAAGCCGGGCTTCTTCGAGTGAAGCCTTGGCGCGAACGCGCATTAAGGAGGAGCCAGCCGAATAACGGCCTCGAGCACCCGAGGATGCTTGTACACTTCTATTGGATGCCTTTGTAAATACCTTCCGATGAATACAAACAGAAGGGGGGTCTTTAGTTCAAAAATATTACCCATGTCTCCATCCTTGCTTATAATCGTGCAGTCCCGTGGTAGATTCACAAGACTACCGCACTCCTGCACACAGAGGTGCGAACGCTGCGAGGTGCATGCGGAGGCGAGTCTCTAGTGCGTCTTATCAAGACTCGAGGTGCGTGGAAACATCAACCACGCGTTCGTCTTATTTATACTCCGTAGAGTGCGTGGGACAATCAACCACGCCTTGCTTCTACTCTGGAGAGTACACATAGAGATAATGCCTACGCGTGCGCGGGAGCATCCGCGTATTATTTATACTCCGTAGAGTGCGTGAGACTATCAACCACGTCTTACTTATACTCCGGAGAGTACATATAGGGATAATGCCTATGTGTCTTGTTTATACTCCGTAGAGTGCATGCGGAGGCGAACCCCGGCGCTACGTCTTATTTAGAGTCCGTAGACTGCGCGCGGAGGCAAGCCTCCGCGCGTTGCGGGCGTTGAAGTTGCGTGCGGAGGCGGACCCCGGTGATACGTCTTATTTAGAGTCCATAGACTGCGCGTGGAGGCAAGCTTCCGCGCGTTGTGGGCGGTGAAGTTGCGTGCGGAGGCGGACCTCGACGCTACGTCTTATTTAGAGTCCGTAGACTGCGCGCGTAGGCAGGCCTCCGCGCGTTGCAGGCGGTGAAGTTACGTGCGGAGGCGGACCTCGACGCTACGTCTTATTTTATACTCCGTAGAGTGCGTGCGGAGGCGTCCCCCCACGCGTCTTTGTTTATACTCATGCCCGCGTTTTTCACAAAGAGTGCGCGCGCGAACGCGTGTCTTTGTTTATACTCATGCCCGTGCTTTTCACAGAGAGTGCGTGCGCGAACGTGTGTCTTTGTTTATACTCATGCCCGTGTTTTTCACAGAGAGTGCGCGCGCGAACGCGTGTCTTTGTTTATACTCATGCCTTTGTTTTTCACAGAGAGTGCGCGCGCGAACGCGTGTCTTTGTTTATACTCATGCCCGTGTTTTTCACAGACAGTGCGCACGCGAACGCGTGTCTTTGTTTATACTCATGCCCGTGTTTTTTACAGAGAGTGTGCGCGCAAACGCGTGTCTTTGTTTATACTCATGCCCGTGTTTTTTTCAAGGAGAGTGCGCACGCGAACGCGTGTCTTTGTTTATACTCATGCCCGTGTTTTTTCACAGAGAGTGCGCGCGCGAACGCGTGTCTTTGTTTATACTCCTGAGGAGTGCGTGCGAAGGTAATCCTTCGCACGCTTTTGCGGGAAACAAGACAATTTTTTGCAAACAGTGAACTTTATTAAATTCCTATTTGCGCGGGTGAGCGATTACAAAAAACGAGGTACTGACCACTGACCGCTTAAAGACGGAAGTGGCCACGGCTGTCGTTGTCCAGCGACGAGGTGGGACACAGTGGGAGCCTCTGCTGTTGGGGCAATCCGCGCGGGGGCCTGGCGGGGTGCTTTCCGGGGCCGCCAAGGATCTTCGTACTTGCACACCCAGCCTAGGTGTTCTGTTGAGCCTCGTGGTGCGGACCTCTGGTGCTAAGCTTTATGCGCCGAGCCATATCCTGATCGCCGTGGACGGTGATGATGGCCCGCGGTTCGGGGAGCTTCATACATAGGAAGCCGTGGTGTGGGACTGCCCCGAGAGAGTTTAAGGTTGGCCGCCCCAATATAGCGTTGTAGGAGTACGAAGTGTCGACGACGTCGAAGGTGGCGTCCTCACTCCTCACATTATCGTCTCGACCGAAGGAGATTGGAGGCATATCTGACCCAATGCTCGCAGGGGCTGGCCTCCGAAGCCCTGCAATGGGATTCTCGAAGGGCCCAATCGACTTCGGGCTATCCCCATCTGATCGAAGGCCGCTGTGAACAAGATGTTCGTGGAGCTTCCTCCATCGACCAGGACGCGCCGAACGTCGCATCCTACGATGACGACCTGGATGACCAGGGGGTCTTGGTGAGGGAATTCCACGCCCTCAGCGTCAGCGGGCGTGAAGGTGATTTCATGTTGCGCCCACTCCGGCGGTGCCTGCGCTGGGTATGCCGCGACATGATGCAACCTCCTCGCATAGGCCTTCCGCTGCTGCGCCGAGGTGAACTCCAACGATGAGCCCCCGAAGATGACGTTTATGACCCTACGCTGGGCTCCCTTCGGGACTTGCAGTTGTAGGAGGCCGTCCCGAGGTTGCTGTACGTGGGCCTGAATCCGCAAGGGGCCTTCCTGGGGTTGCATCCCTTGATCCTGGGGGTGTTGGACGTGAGCCACGACGGGCGGACGTGCCTCAGGGTTTCTGTCTCTGCGATGCTCTGCCGGAGTGCTGCGATGGTGGTGCACGCACGCGTGTCGTGGCTACCCCGACCGTGGATTTCGCACCACTGCCCATGGTGCTGGTCGTCATATTCCCCGCGGACTTTATCGTCGCGACCCCGCCCGCGCCCCCATCCCCGGCCACGGCGTTCTCGGAGCCATCCTCGATGTCGAAGACATAGCGAGGTTTCCAAGATTTGCGTTGGTCGTGTTTGGACCTGTCGCCCGACGGGTCTTTGTGCTGGGTATCCTTGCGCTCGAAGGCATCCTTCGATGGCTCCTGCTTACGTTTGCCTTTTGAGGAGCCCTCCTTCGGTGAGCCATCATTTTTCGCGGAGCCCTCCGCCCGATTAGTGTCAGAGTCGTCGCCGTGTCGCCGTCGCGCGTCCTCTTCCGCTCTGGCGTACTCTTCCATCTTGTCGAAGAGTTTCGCCACTGTCTTGATTGATTTCCGCGCGTTGTATTCGGTCATCGGCTCCGGGCGAAGGCCTTGTATCGCTGCGTTGATGATGGTAGTTTCATTGACGTCCTTGACTTAGCAACGTACCTTCGCGAAGCGTTTAAAGTAGTCCCGGAGCCTCTCCGAGGGTTTTTGCTTGACTGCGAAGAGCTGGTCCGCATTGACACGCTCGACGTAATGGCGGGGTCGAGCGTCGCGGCGGTGGTGGCGGGGTCGAGCGTCGCGGCGGTGGTGGCAGGGTCGGGCATCGCGTCGTGAAGGCCGGTGTTCGCGACCGTCACACCTGCATCGCCACCCACGCCTGCGACTGCCAACGCCGAGGCCCTGGTATTGACGCGAGATTCCGCCGCTCCCACCTTCTTCTTCTTCGCCGCTGACGATGAAGCTTTTTTGGTGCCATCCTTCTTTGGATCTGGAGGCTTGCTCTTGTCCTCCCCACGGACGGCGCCAACTGTTGTGGTTACAGACCAAACAGAGAGAGAGTGTGTGGTAGTGAGGAGTTAGGTGAGCAATGGCTTAGGGTTTTCCCTGTGGCCTGTGTTGTATATATATCCACATGGGGAGTACTTTTACAATTATACCCTTATATCTGAGTATCCCCCTCAGGGGCACTTATGTCATTACACATGCCCCATTCTGGGCCTTACATACCCCTAACAGGGCTGCTGGGCTTAGGTGGGGGCCACCCCTACGACAGTTGCGTTCTTTTTTGTACTTTTATGATGTATACTTATTCAATGCATATCGACCCCTCTAGCTTAATGCACGCGACGCAGCGTTTGAACAGTCTACTCATAAATACCCACTACAATGACTAGTAGTGTGCCCGTACTAACGCTACGGTAAAATACAAAACAAGATAAAATTTGTAAAAAATAAAACGAACAATCAGATTCATTAATATTCATGTCTCATATATTGTATAACCAAATATTTTTGTCACATAATGAATGTCACATAACGACTGATCCTTTGAGGAGGCGACAACATCATTGGACTCACCCACCGATGACTTTCTCCATCCCCACATTGTTTAAACTTGAGGCTACAAAGAAAACAAACATTTTTGTCACATAAAGAAATATGAAACACAGTTAGGAAATAGGTGTTTGTGGACTATTTACTTACCACATCACCATGCTAAGACGTCTTTATACACAATATTTTTGGTGCTCTTCCCTGAGGCATCTACTTCTTTCTTTGGTTTGGCCAAAATTCTTGTCGTTTGTCTTGATACACCCCTTGATAGCGCGACATAAAGCTGTCCATGTGAGAAAACAGGCTCTGGAAGGTAGATGCCAACATTTGGGATGGTTTGGCCCTGCACTTTGTTTATGGTCATTGCAAAACTCAGGCGGATCGGGAATTGTTTCCGCTTGAACTTGAAAGGAAGTGAAATATCGTTGGACGGAGCCATAGGGATTCTAGGAATGAACACCCTCTTGCCTGCATGGTGGCCACCAACTATTTCTGCATCAATTGCATTGTTTTGGAATGCTCTAACCATGAGTCTTGTTCCATTGCACAATCTGTGGTTAGGATCTAGATTGCGGAGAAGGATCACAGGGCAGTGGATTTTCACTTTGAGCTCATGTGGAGGCAGATCATTTGGAGTGATGGAGTTTAGGAAGTCAATAGGGCAGTTATTTATTGAATCGTCATCGACAGAGTCGAAGCTATGAAAAACCTTTTCCTCACCTGGAAACTTGTCAATCATCTTTGCATTTAGCTGATCTACATGTGCATTTTTGGTAGAAAGAATGGCACGTGTGCTCATATAAGCTGTTGATCTTGCATTTTCCTCAAGTGATGGAAAGATTTCCTGAATGAGTTTGTTTACTGAATCTTCGTCGTCTGTATATCCAATTACAATATCATCTGGTAGGCGTACATAATCATCTCCAATCGTCTCTTCGGTGCCATTTTCCAATTCTGAGTAGGTAATCTGAAAACCATGGGTCAGATTGAGCTATCATGTTACGTGACAATCGTGTCTTCCTTATATTGTCCCATAAATATGATCTCTGCAGCGTAGCATCTGTTACCTGTGCTCTTGTCCCACGTGTTACCACAGGAAGCACCTGCCTAAAATCTCCACCAAATACCACAACCTTTCCCCCAAATGGCAAAGAACAATCCATAATATCCTGTAGGGACCTATCAAGACACTCGACAGCTTGACGTTTTGTCATTGCAACCTCATCCCAAATAAGCAAAGATGTCGTACGCAGTAACTCAGCGGTGCCACTTTGCTTTGTGAAGTTGCATGTGCTATTGTCAGCAAGCTTAATTGGGATTTGAACCTTGAGTGTGCTGTGCGTCCTCCAGGCAATATTGACGCCGCAATACCAGAAGTTGCCGTTGCAATTGCTATTAATCCCTTTGAGCGGACTCTAGAAAGAAGTGCCTTGTATAGGATTGTCTTTCCTGTTCCTCCTGGACCATCCACGAAAAACACCTGGCTCTTCTTATTCATGACATGATGTATGATTTCATCAAATCCTGCACGCTGCTCCTTGTTAAGGGATTTATATATATCCAAATGTTCTTGGTCGACACCCATAGAAAGTTCCTCCCTAACCTCTCTCATTATGTCGTTGTTAAATTCATCTGCATGATACAAAGCAAGACAATACCAGGAATATTTAATACACAGGAATAATTATAGAATAATATATTTGATACCATGTAGTTTATCAAAAAAGAATTGTAAGTTTTCATGCAATAAGATATGCATCTGTGTCCATTCGCTTGAGTTTTATTGGGTGGGGGAGGGATTACCTGTATCATGGACCTCGGGAAGATCATAATTTCTGATATCCTTCCCCATTGACTGAATTAAATCTCGAATGTCTCTAAGCACCATTTGTTCTACTACTGCAGTGTTAGGATTGTCTCTGCTGTAATCTTCAGACAATGATGCCTTGTGTTTGTCCCACAGACCACGAATATTGGTGTCCTCACAAAATACAAGAATAGTCACAAATAACCGTCGCAGAGCATAAGGCATCTGAAAATTTGTTGCCTCACTCAAGCAGTCATCTAGCGTCTCGTCCCTTTCTATGAGTCCTCTCTTCTCGCATGCTTCCCTGAAAGTAGAGTAAGTGATACCCGCTACTATTTTTAGATCATCATAAGAGGTCGCACCTCTTACATGATTTAGAAGCACCCTCAGGAAATATCTCTCACCTTCAGCAGGGTTAGCATACACAATCCGCCTAATCTGTCCTTTTTTCTTTCTTCTTTGCCACAACTTGCTACCACCGATCCACCTGTAGTGTTCTGGAAGTTCTCTGTACAAAAAATTCCTTGCATAAGTATCCACTCGATTCAAACTGAAGTATTCTGTGAGTGTTGTCATAGTTGTAGATGGCTCATTGACAACATCTTCTAGATTTTTAGTCTCATCAACAATAACAGATTGCATGTTAGGTAGATGACACTGGAGCTGTAAGACAGCGGGATACACACCAAAAAGATGGAATCCAAAGATCCTATGTACCGCTTCTGGTGGTGATATGTATCGAGCATCCCTATACTGACGTATTTCATTGATAACTCCAGAGGGGTCGACTGAGAATGAGGCACAGTTATGGCCTTTGTACACATATTTGAACAGGTACTTAATAGCTTTGATGCTCGAGCAGGCTTCAACGTTGATGTGACAGTTATACCTCATCAATAGCTTAGGATTATATGGAACAACCCACCTATTGTCCAATTCAGCCCTTCTTATTTTCACACGTTGTCCATCATCCCTCCTTCTATACAAAGGATATGAATCACTACCTTGTTGTGTTGCTGCACAAAATTCTCGAGGATAGCGAAAGCGACACTCTCCATCTACCATACAAGCACACTTTGGATTCAAGACTCCACATGGTCCATGTAGCATATGCTTGATGACCAGATCATGCAACACAGGGTACTTGTCCTTGTCTGGTATCTCTGCAGATATGAATTTATCATATCCATCTGGGCTTGTTAACTTACTACCTGATTTCATGATCAAGAGGATGTGCTCGTGTGGAAGTCCTCTCTTTTGGAACTCAATAACATGCACATATGCTGCAACCTCTCCAAAATATTTCTTCTTGATCAATAAATCTTTCATCGAATGTAACTTGGCTCTGTAAACCCTTGAAACAAGGTTTGGCCTATCTTGTGGTTTTTGCCCAGGTTCAAGATGCTCTGTAATCTCTTCCCAATATGGATTGCAAGTCATGGTGATGAAGTAATCTGGTTTACCAAAACGCTGTACAATAGCCATTGCATTGAGAAATCTTTGCATCATGTCACGATCACCACCAGGGAAGGTACGGGGCAGCACTATTCTCTTGCCAACTTCTGAAGCTCTTGTCTCACCAGCAGAAATTACATCAACCAAACTCTATATTCAGGTAGATAGTATAAGATGAATGGCTCATGAGTGTCAAAATTATTATGCATGAAACATTGGCAAGTAATAAATTGTGAAAATACATTCACCTGATATAGCTCAGCACGTATTAGTTTCTGGTTATCAGGGTTAGAATACCAATCAAGCCTCATAGACTCAATCTTGATATACATGTCAACAGCCCATTGTTGGAAAAGCCTCCCTCCGAACAACAAGATGTTAAAAAGCCCCCTTCTAACTTGCATCAAGAAACAATAGTATTCCCTTGCTGTCACATATCTGCCAGATTGGTTCTCTTCTACCAGGCTACCTAATAAATCGCCTTGTTGTATGTCAGCATCGTTTTCACCATGATCTGTGTCAAAGGGAAAGTATTAGTATATAATACACATGCATTAGATCAAATAAGATGCCGTACAAATGGTGTTAATGTAGGTACTTGTGGTTGGATCCATAGTAGTGGTTGTTTCCCTAGCAGGCACCTCGGCATGTTGCTCTCCATGATCTGCCCCCATAGGAAAACTATTTAGTATGTAAACCAACATTAAATTAAATGTGAAAAATAGAGCTTCAGTAGGTACCTGTTGATCCCGTACAAGTGCCTGCCCCCATGCCGGACAAATTATTACAGGAAGAGGAAGGAGTACCATGAAAGGTAGAATCATCATTGTACGGCATAAACTTATTCCAGCCAGTTTCCCCCTAGGGAAAAACAATGGATATGCCAATGGATCATAACATCCATGATAAGCTCTAATATAGCGTGGGCGATCCCCTCTGGCATACACAAGCACACTCCTATCAAAACTTCTTTGTGGATCATTGCCTTCTGACCAGATTGCTGCAACCTGTGAGGCCGTTGGAGCATTGTACTTATTTTTATAAGAAATAAGAAATAATAATCATTTGGTTAACACAGTCATACTAAAGAATGCGGTGTATTAATAACAAAATTATATAAGTAGTAAATACATAAGCATGTTATCAGTACAAAAATAAATTTCTCACCTTCACTGGTCAGGCGTGACATTAGTATTGAGCTCAATTACGTAGTCATCAAGATTGGGAATAGCTCCAACTCTATTGAATGTCTGTTCGTATGGGTTACCTTCTAGTATTCTTAAAACATTTCTTATAAGGTTGATATCAAGGTCAGGAGATCTTCGCACTCTGTGGGATAATGTATCATCTTCTGTATCATAAAAGTAGAGCTGCAAGTGACGAGGGCCTTTACAACCTGGCACCAGATGGTCCAGACGATGGTACATGGCACCATGCACACGGAATGTATATATACCAGTACCAGCTGCGATGGCATATCGTCGATCCAAGCTGACTCCAAGGGTTGTAAAGGAGAAATGAGAGTTGAAGTAGCGTATATGTTGTCTAAAATATTTTGCATCATTATCAACCTGACTTGTGAACAGCCTTTTCAATTCAGCAGGAACATCTGGAATATGCACCTTTATCTTTCCTTTCCTGCAACAGAACCCAGGAGGCTCATATTCAAATCGTATGGCTCCACAATACATGCAATCAGGGACTTTTCTCAAAACATGGTGTCTCTCTGGCAAGTCCTGGTAAATATTAGTCATAAGGATCATCGGTGTCATTCTGGTCAACACCATTGGGATGTACACGATATGACTCGAATGCATCATCTGTGATGTAAAAAAGGGATGGTTATCACTACATGTTAATTTTTTAGTCATGATAATATAATGACTCAAACTATAACTTCTAGTTACCTTCTCCAAGGAATTGCCTTGTTTCATCATCATTATGATCTGCAATGTCCAAGTTTTTTGGTGCCTCAAGATGATCTGTTGCATGATATTATATATAACAAATCAGCAAAACTATTAAGTCAGTCATGGTTGGTTCGTAAACATTCAAATTATCGCCCAATAACCCACCTTCTTCATCACTGCCAGGGTCTGTAGGCTCGAAAAGGGACCTGTCATATTCTATATCATTGGGCAGTATACGCATACTACCCTCAGCTTGCGTAAGACTGCCTATATTGAAGGTTAGCTCTTAGTATTAGTTAAAAAAACATGTACTGGATACAAAGAGATGTTAACATATTATTAGAAAAATATTGCAAACATGTTCACCTGGGCTTGGATAATTATCTGCAGATCCATTCATCTTGTTGCAACTTGATTTTATCTTTTTGTAGTCTCGTCTACTATGCAACAACCTCTCCTTCTTAGATTCTTCCATATTTATGTATAGTGCTCGATTCGTCAGGAGCCTGTTCTTATAGGTATCACAAGTGGATTTCCCACGTCTCTCATAATTATCATTTCTATGTAGCCAATCCATGGTTTCATCCGGAAAAATATTTTCTTTGCCAACTATGAGTGATGCTTGGTTCAGAGTTGAACACCCTGATCCATACGTAGGTTGTTGGCCTACCGTGGGGGAAGCATCTGCGATATTTTGAAATTTAGACTCTGATATATAATATATAACATGTTAGCAAAGCAATATAGACTACTATTTACCTGCAGAGGCTTGTACGTTGCTACCTATTATTCCCGGAGGATTTAAAATCGTCGAGCACTGTGTACCATATGGTGATAGGACGCAACCTAACGTGTGTAAACTCATAAATATGCAAATACTATACTTTTTATAGATGGATATTTGAGCCAGGTGCAATCAATCAAGGATTTACCAGGAGTAGTTGATTTTTGTTCAGCCTTTCGCCTTGCATAGTTTTCTCGTTGCTTTCTGTTTCTTTCTTCTCTTTGCTCGTCTGTTTCTTCAGCCCTCTTCCTTGCACGGTATTCTCGTTGTTTTCTGTTCCTCTCTTCTCTGTGGTCATCTGTGATTATGTTATTTGATACATCTCCAAATACGCGTCGGCCTCCTTTTGTCCGGTCCATTAGGACAAGTTATTGAGTTGTAGTATCGGCAATGTTCACTTATTCCTCTTCTTCTTCTTCTGTCTGTAACACAAACAGTACATATACTGTGGGTAAGTGAAAAAGCAAAAGTAGGTTGAGAAGAAGGAGGGGGGGGAGGCCGCAGAGCAGGTGGTGAACCCGTGGGAGGTGTCGGAGGGGAAGGCCGGTGGCGAATCTAGAATAAAAAATAAGGGTGGGCTGAAAAATATGCATTCTTCTACCAGATCATAAGGTTTTCGTAGAATTGTTGGTCCTACACATCGATTGACTAAACTAATTTGTAAGAAACATAGTTTTGTATTCTTGTGTAATCAAATTCATAGTTTCATATATGAAGAAAAGCAAAGAAAAAAGAGAGATACAATGGAGGTACCTCGCTAATGGCAAGTGAATCCCTAAAACATGTAAATATGGTTCCGGTGGGTAACAATCTGTACATCAAAATTAAAAAAAAATAGTGATACAACAGCAAATTGTATTTAATTACTTAAATGATCATAAACAGTATAATAGTATACCAAATTGCTAATCAAATAAGCTCGGCGGTATAACAGTATAACAAATTAATTGCTAATCAAATAAGCTCAGCAGTATAACAGTATAATAAATTAATTGCTAATTGAGATAATGAGTATAACAGTATACCAAGCACTCAAGCAGCAAGCCAGCAACCAGTACTCTGTACTCCCAGTGCCAAGCGGCAAGCATCCTAGGCTCCAAAGCCAAATAACAGCAGGCAGCACCGCAAGTCCGCAACAGACCGACTGTTATACTGCCTCAGCCGACTGCTACACCTCCCCGGCGTCCCCGCCTCGCGCCTCCCGCCTCCGGCCTCCCGGCCCGGGCTCCCCGCCTCCCGCGCTCCCCGGACCCCGGCCACCGCCTCCCGGGCTCCCGGCCTCCCCTAGCCGCCTGGCCTGGGCGCCGCCGCGCTGTCCGAGACTCCGAGTGTCCGAGTCCGACGACTCCTCGCCTCCTCCGCCTGGGCGCCGCAGCGCCGCGCCGCCGCGCCCTCCTCGGTCCTCCTACACCTCCGTCTGGGCTCCGCCGCCGCGCCGTCCTCCTCCTCTGCCGCTCGCCCGCTCGGGATCTAGGGTTAGCGCCTCCTACCGCCCTGCGCCGCTGCGTCCCGCCTCCCCGCCTCCTGCCTCCCTGCCTCCCGCCTCCCACCTCCCGCCTGCCCGGCTCCCCGCCTCCAGCCTCCCCGGCTCCCAGCCTCGGCGCCTCCCCGCGAGGCTGCGACGGCGCGACCCCGCTCCCGGCAGCCCGGCTCCGCGCCTCCGCTGCTCAGGCACAGCTGGCAGCCGCTCAGGCGTCCCCGCGACAGCGCGACTCCACCTCGGCCCTTCCCCGGCGTCCCCCTCCTCCGGATCCAGCGACCGGCGTCCCCGCCAGGGGCGAATGGAACCAGATTGGGGGAACGGGAGCTCGGGAGGGGAATGGATGGGGATTTGGTCTATTTCGTCGAAATTTGGGAGCACGAAGCTGAACAGGGCAGCATGTACTGGATGTGTGTCGGCCGGTGGGCCGGTGCCCGGTGGGCCTGTGTTCCTACTTCTTCGGCGGCTCGGCCTTCCCCTGGCTCCGTGCCTTCTCCTCAAGACAGCTCTTTCGAGTTTCGTCGGCGTCGTCGAGTCAGTGACTGCTGGTCGCCGCAGGAGGCTGGTGGGGAGGGGGGGTGTTCGGCAAACCATGGAGGGTAGGCTTCAGCCTGAGGAAGCCTACTCCATGGATTCGCCAAGCTGGTCGATCAGTTCGGCTGCCAGCGCCTCGACGCCGCGCTCGTCAACCGTGTCACGCGCCTTACCGCCGCGGTCTCTTCTTCGCCCACCGGTAACCTCATGAAAAGCCCTGCTTTTTCGTCAGCGTAGGAGGAGATGGAGGTGGAATCGCTGACGAAATTTTGGAATTACCTTTTTTTTGTAGGGATTTGAACGAGATACTGGACCTGTACGAGAGGGGGGAGAGGTTCTACCTCTACACGGGGAGGGGGCCCTCGTCGGAGGCGCTGCACCTCGGTCACCTCATCCCCTTCATGTTCACCAAGTAAGCGTAATTGGTTCCAACCGCAGAACCTACGGTTGTTGCTCCTCGATTATGTTCTTGATGCACCGTGTTGAATAACTGGGCAATGCTGCTGCCACGGCAAGGGAGTAGCTCTTATTTTCTGCTACAACTACCCATTTTGGTTCCGTTGATGACGTGCGGAAATTGTTCTTGATTAGTTACCAGGATAGGAAGAGAAAATCTGGCTAGAAATATTATTATATAGAAGTAGAACAAAAATTGGTACTCAAAATCCGGAAAACACTCATGTATATCACCAGCAAGTTCAGGTCATGAAATTACCAGCCTAGGCCAATTATAATGCATAAATAACAAGGCAATAATAAGTCATGTCTCGCCTCAACCATCTAATTTCTGATTTGCTTAAGTAGGTCGTGGAGTTCTGCAGGGATAATGTCTTTACATTCATTTGCACTGGACTTCAAAATGTCCACCAAGAAATTCGTCCTCAGTGAATGTGTTTCCTGTGCGTGGCAGATAATAAATTATTAATAAGATAAATTATTAATTTGCTATTTAGTCTGCAAAATATACATAGAGAATATATATGCTCACAGTGTTGATCAATGGCAATCTTATACCATCCCACGACCGCATGAAATTGTATACAAGGAAGCCTGATAGGTTGCTGGAGAAGAGCACGTGTTTAATTGTTGTAGATAAATCAAATGATTATTGATAATAAAGATGAAACATATTATAAGTTATTACCAGTCCAATGTTTTTGGAACCCATGTTGGGAATTTACGATGCCAGTAATAAATATCGTCTTTCCATGCAGGATGTGCCAAGTCCATGGCGAGTTTAAAATTATTGGCAATGTTATGTAATTTGTGTACATATGGCATGCATGGATCAGAACCCTTAAACATTCCATTTTTAGGATGAGGATCCATAATGGACACAGTTCTGGTGCCCATGTCTAGTATGTATAATGTGTAGTGCTTCATTTGACGGTATGGCAGTAGAACCTGTAAACAAACAATCGCCAATTAGAACGGTGAAGATATATGCTTAAATATGCACTAAACGCCGGGTTTCTAGCCCTGTAGAACTAATGAACACAATCTTTAGTTGATTACATCTTCAACTCTTGATTTTACATTGATCTATAAAGCAATCCATGGGGCCCAAGGAGCGATGATTAACAAACAAAAAACATACGATTGAGCTACACGAGATGTCACAAAGGTGCTCAACGTACGACCAGACTACCAGTGGATGGAAACTCTAGTATCTACATCATCCTTTTTGTTGATTGTACTGGGCCAACCCATCTGTTTTGGCAATCCAAGATTGAACGACGCCATCGTTAATGGCAACAAACAGCAGCGTTAGCATGGCAAGGAACACTTCACGCAAGAAGAATGCTCCACAGAAGTACAGATATTCGTTAGAGAACAATATATTCCATTGGTTGTTTATCTATAGGTATCCCTTCTCTATACCAAGCTATTTACATTCTACAGAATCACTCCCCAACTCTTCAACAAAAATTTCAACTCTTCTCATGTTTGGGCCCAAATTAGTGGCAATTTGGCCTATGAGGGAAAAATTTACGGCGAACTGAAACATAAGCTCTCCACTGATCAGCACATCCGGCCTTACCTGCTCTGATCTCACCACACTCACTAGTCTATTACATTTTGTTGCTTCCCATTTCATACCACCGAACTCCTGCAGTCTTCTTTCCATTATTTCCTCCCAGATTGTCCCCCTTCATTGCACCCATCTTCTTCTCAGCATACATCATCTTCACATCAAGCGTGGCGGCTCCTCCTTGTTCTCCAACGATCAGATACAACGATCCATTGCTGGCAGCTGAATATCCTGGCAGGCTGGCAGAGCAGCCGCCAATTCCTTAATGTTGATGCAATCTCCAAAAAACCTGCAAATCAAGCCACTTTTTATATTGAAAACACAAAATCATTCCTCTCTTTCCAAATATTCCAAAATACAGCAGTAGTAACCGTATTCAAAACTACATGGTTTTTGTAACAAAGCCACCAATTGGCAGATTCAAAGTTTTCACCAATTTTCTTACCAGCTATCTCTGATATATTTCCATCCAAACCTCATGTTAACATAAATCATTCCCTCATGTTAACATAAAGGTTTCTTAAAAGGATCAGTTTTGCCACTAAATTCAACAATACAACATCAAACAAATTATAGCTATCTGCTCTGATCACCTAAAGATCCAAACATCTCGCCTAGTTCAACAAACAGGGAAAGCTCTTGCTCATCCTCAGAAACAGCCTCTGATACAAATCATCATCTCCAAAAGCACATGAACACAGCCAAAAAAAAATCCTATAGCTAATTTCCAATTCTACAGATCTACACCAATTTCTTTACATATCTAAGGGATTCTTGGATCAGAGTGCGAAACAATTAGATATCCCGCAGAACAGATCCCCTCAAGAACAGCCCATGGAAGAAGTATGGCACATAATTTCCAAAAGGCATGTTGAAAGCCTGAAGCAATTACATACAAAAAGAACTTCCCCATATTCAACAGGTATACTCTCGAGAGAGATTAAAAATGATTTGGGGACCTGTGGTGCAAATAATGGTTTCTTGCAGATCATGAACAGGGATTGCAACTTCACAAGTGACAGCTAACAAGAGTTTTATGGAAGGGCCTATGCGTATAATTCGAAGTAACTACAGAAAATATGCAAGTATTTGAAACAATCTTTGGCACTATGCCTTATAATAGTTTCAGTCTGCTTGCGCATGCGGAGCATACCATCATGCTAATGTCAAATATTTTGTCTTTACCTCATAACAATCAGCGCAAATAAGCCGTGCAGGAAAACTGAACTTCTTTATCTGCTGTTGATCCATGTCACCATTATAACGAGTCATGCAGGCTGCACATCTGAAAGTGTAAGCCCATTATTTGTCCATGCTCCAAAGTAACGCAAACACCTCAAAACATTTTTGCAGAGAAAATGATTTTATACAATTGAAAGTTTTCAACCTGTTATTGCCTACTTGAAACCTAGAAGAGGTGCACTGCCAGGGGGTGGGGGGTGGTAGGCAAAAGTGAGAATTAAGTACTGAGGATGAGGATACAAATTAAAAAAGATTAAGTGAAATATAGATTGAATATATAGCATACTCTAGCTTCAGATAAGTTCAAATTTTCGAACAATCACAATACAGGTTACATATTCAACTACACCAAAGGCATGCATACCAAAGCATCATAAAAAACTAACTCATTAACCACATTTTTTGTTATGCATTAGCTTGTATATAGTGTAGATGTCTCGTGTGATAGGAAACCAACCGAGCCTTCGGCGATATCAACCCCTACATAATAGCCAACCTTAGCCTTATCCCATTTTATTAAATCACCTCCCTGCATTATGGAACATATCAGTATAGGCCAATACAACCTTGTACTGCAAAAATCACTGCTCTTCCAAATTAATACTCACAATACACCACTTACCTTACCGCAAGCCAGATCAAGAACGCAGTCCCCCGGGCGCGCATACAGCTGGACCAGAACACTCTTTATCTGCCCACGGTGAGATTCAGCGGTTAGCACGGTTGCTCACAGGTAATACCAAACACCGTAGACGTCTCATTTTATTTTATCAAGGACTTTAAGAGCTGGCTGGATGGATGGATGGATGGGCGGCAAATTGAGTGGTGTACCCAGTTGTTGAGCTTCTTGAGGTGGATGATGGGGCTGTTCTCGCGCTCCTCGAGCGTCTGGTTCGACCGCGCGCTGTAGTGGTCCGCCACCCGCCGCGCGCTGCTCCGCTCCTCAAGAAGATAAAATAAGACATTTGATCAAGCTATTGAGTTAGTAAAATGAAGCAGAATATATCATTTGGTTTACCTGTGAGCACATAGCTCAACCCAGCTGGGGTAGATGTATCTGCTTTTTCAGCTATTTGATCAAGCTCCTTCTGAAATGATCTGGCCATGCCCAGCAATCCAACCTAGGAACACTTGTCGACTTATAGATCAGAAAGTAAAATGGATTCATCTGTTCCACACATCAATAATTGAACATTCCATGTGAATGAAATATTTGTGCAATTGTTGTGCATCTATGTATAATTGTTGTGAAATGCTTCTCAAAATTTTCGCTTCGTCCTAACAGATCTGGTCACTCCTAGATCCTAAAACCATAGCCCAGACCCACGGAGGCATTGCAACAACTGAACAGATAGATCCAGCATGCGACCAAGGGTAAAAGGATAAGCTTGCATCACCTTGTAGTAGCTGAGATCGATGGGGAGGCGCTCAGCGGCGCGGATAGCGGCGAGCGCCTTGTCGGTCGCGTCGGACTTAATGTGCGCCACCACCTTGCATCGCACCGCGTCCTCGTCCCCTGGCGCCGCCGCGAGAACTGCAAAATTAGCTGGGGCGTCAGTGCCGCGTAGCGGTTAGGGCTTGTGGTTGCTTGACCTTGGTCAGCGACCTTGACGGCCTGGAAGAATTCGCCGGCCCGGATGTGGCTGTAGAGCGCCGTCGAGGACTTTGACTTTATATGACGTCGTCAAGCGCCACCGGATGACGTGGAGGAGCCACCGGATGACGTTGTCAAGCGCCGCCGTGTCCATCGGCCGGGAGCAAGGCAAACCCTAGCTGCGCTTTATCCGCGCCGATCGACGGAAAGGCGACCCAGGGGGAGCGTGCAGGCGGTGCAGCGACTTGGCGAGACGAGAGAGAGTGTGGCGGAGAGGGAGAGGGGCAGTTGATCGCCAAAGAAGGAGACGGCGGCGGAGCGGATGGGGTGGGGGGAGGAGGAGGCGGCGGCGTGGGGTGGGGGGAGAAGGAGGCGGCGGCGCGGGGTGGGGGAGGAGGAGGCGGCAGCGGAGCGGAGGGGTGGGGGGAGGGGGAGGTGCCGGCGGAGCAGAGGGGTGGGGGGAGGAGAAGGCGGCGGCGGAGCGGAGGAGGCACACGGATTCGGTGGTGGGAGGCAGGAGGCGGCGGAGGAGGAGGAGGGAGGGGAGGAGGCGGCGGAGAAAACAGAGGGGAGGAGCCGAGGAGCGCACGGGTTCAGTTGGGGGAGGCAGGAGCGAGGTCGTCGGGGGCGTGTGCGTGGGCGTCGGGGTGGGTTCCAGGTTCAATGATGTGCATGATCCAAATAATTTTGGCCTTAGGATTTTTAATGAGTAAGAGAAGAAGGCTTGAGGAGAGATCCAGACCATTCATTTGTATAAAGTTGGAACCCTTTGGTACACAAATCTGGGTGGACTTAGATTAGGCATGACTGTGGGGGTGGTTGAGGGGGTGGATTTAGTAAAGAAAATTTTGGTGTATTATAGAGTAGGGTAGATGCGTACACCATTCAGTTACATGCGAACAACGACACAGCTTTGACGCAGGGAAAGTATGGGGGCGAGGACTCACGAGGGGCGCCCTTGGACTGGTAGATGGCGACCTTCTCCTCCTCCCCACCTCGGGACGGATGCGGACGGCCTTGCGCGCGATGATGCGTTCGCCCTCCTTGGGGATGGAGAGGAGGCGCCACTGCTGCCGTTGCCGTTGCTGGTTGTGGCCATGGCCAGAGAGGGGTTTGGAGAGGAGAATGGGAAGAAGGTGGCGGAGCGGCTCAGCGGGGGGGGGGGGGGGAGGGAGGAAAAGGAGGCGGCGGCGCGGAGGAGGAGGTGGCGGCAGCGGCGGGGGGAGGAGGAGGCGCGGAGGCCGGGGGACGGGGGGAGAAGATTCGGCATAGGTGGTTTTTTTGAGTCAGGCCCACATGTCGGCGCAGGTGGTTTTTTTCTGAGTCGGGTCGGGCCCATATGTCGGCGCTGGTTTTTTGTGAGAAGGGGTGGGAGAGAACGACGTACGAACATCAACTCAAATTTTTTAGATAGTAAAGATGATAAAGGAAAATACATGTGAATCATAACCATAACATTTTCGGGGGACTCCCCGCGAGGAGAGGCCAGCCACGTCGGCCAGCTCGCCCACGTGCGCGCGCCCCGGCCGGCGCGTGGCGCGGGATTTCCCGTACGGCCAGGGGAGGCACTTTCCTCGTATTTTCCGGAAATTACGTAGAGATCCTTTTTCCTCGCGAAGAGGTCCTTTTTCCTCGCGAAAAGGTCCCTGGCGAGTTTTTTTGCGGCGATTTTTTCTGGAAACACCCCTCCAATTTGCAGGATTGCGCACCGCGATTTTCTAAAATGCGTACGGGTCCTCGTTTTGTTACATACGGGTCCTCGATTTTTTACGAAAAAACCCTTCAGCTTTTTTCGAAAATACGCATGTGCACTCGATTTTTTTAAAAAAAAACTCCTCGCGGATCATCGTCTCTTTTATTTGGGTACACACGGTGGCTAGCGCGACGTGTCGCCGCGCCTATGAGGCTAGTATTCTAATTATTCGAAACCGGACGGGCTGGGCTACGGCTCGGTCCTCGACGGAAAACTTTCCGGAAGAATGCGAAACGGTTAAAACTCCCCGACCTGACCCCGGCACTAGAAGCTTCCATCCCTCATCCTCCTCCGGCCCGCCCCAACCTCCTCCTCTCCTCGGTAGACCCGGCCCACGGCCGCGACCCTCTCAGATCTCGGCCTTCCGGTGCCGCGGTGATAGCCTAGCCCTAGGGTTTCCGGCCGTCGCCGATCGGGGAGAGGTAGAGGGTGCCATGGATCAGAGCCGGCGGACGGTGGAATCCTACTGGCGGTCGCGGATGGTGGACGGCGTCACGGCGGACGACGACAAGGTCGCCCCCGTCTACAAGCTCGAGGAGATCTGCGAGCTGCTGCGCGCCTCCGACGCCGGCGTCGTCAAGGAGGTCGCCGACTACGTCCTCAAGCGGCTCGACAACAGGAGCCCCGTCGTCAAGCAGAAGGTGGGCTCTCGACCGCCCCTCCTCCGTGCCTCCCTCCCTCCCTTTCTGCGACTTCGGATCGGGTTGACCTGACGGGGGATGAGGATTCGGTGGGCGGCGCCGAGGTAGATCGTCCAGGTGTTCGTGGCTAGCAGCGTAGTACTGGTGGCGGTCGGCGTTGCAGTGTTCTCGCTGATTGGTTTCGCGGCCGTGGCGATGATGCGTAGAACATTCTGATCTGATCGGTGGACTAGTTGAAAGAGCATGATGGCTCACGTGTTGGGGAAGGCGCGATCGATTCTAGTCGAACGGCGTGAGCATGTGCACGCTCGATTGACAATCGACCGCGGGGTGTGGATGGGGGGGGGGGGGGGGATTTGGTGGGTTAAGGGGAAATAGAAATTTTCGAGATTAGAAAGAATGGTTATTGGTAGTGTATCCCCAGCCCGTAGGCCTAAAACATTAGAGAATAGTGCCTAGGTGAAGGTGTAAGGGGGGAAATTCGACTATGTTTGCGTTCGACAACTTCTCCAGTAGAGCTTTCCTTGCTTATCTGGAGGTGCCACTGCTCCACACACCCCTTCACCCAACCCACCCCTAAACCAGATGAAATGTTACCTTCTACGCAAATTAGCTAGATTGGATTTATACAGAGGGAGTTCCTACTGATGGGAATCAAACTGGCCTTCTGCTTCTTTTTTCATATAAAAAATCTGAGTACATATTCCTCATCTAACTCCCTTACACATAACTGCTCCAAATCGTGGGTTGTATTAGGGTAACACTTGCAGATTAGGTTGGTTTGCTCTGAAGAGTTTTGTTGTGTGATTAGTCACAGCACTTGAGACACTAGTGGGTTGTATGATTGTTTTTTGTGGACTCTGTTAGCAGAAACCTTGCGCGGCTAATATGAACTACAACAATTATTATCGCTATGATCCAACAAAAGGTTTCTTTAATCCTGTATATTTGAGGTTATTTAGCAAAGTTGAATGTGAACTAGGTACTACGCACTAGAACTTATGATCGCTAATGGCGTTTAAAAATTGAATTACTTTTTAGTCATGGTGTTGGTGCGACTCGCGGACTCCTGATCTCACCATGATAAATTGAACATCTTTATTCAAGATTTCTGAAATATGTCAGGCAAGGTTATTAAAGCGGTAAAGCGAGGCAAGGCGACCCACCCCCCTCACATCTTTTAAGCGGTAAGGCGCGAGGCAAGGCGACCCCTTATGCACATCCTAAGGCGCTAAGGCAGCAAATAAAATGAGCATTTTAGCAGCAGTGCAGTACATATGTACCTTGTTGTTGCCAATTCTTGAGCCCATGTAGCACCCATCCCCCTTTTCAATTGCTCTTCTACCATATAACATCTATTCCCCTTGCAAGTTTCAACATATAAATTATTATAAATATAATAGATACAAATTGTATTTCAATTAATTTAGTAAATAGGTATGGAGTTATACTATTACACTGACAAAGGCCCAAGCCAAACACAACCCAAAGCATCAATATCACACTATTGGCCTAAGGCCTAAGCCGAAAGTCATAACATATGCATATCAAACCCTAGCAATCGTCCCATCGTCCACCTCTCTCACTTCCTATCTCACAACTGCCTCCTCTCTCCCCTCCTTGCTCCCCTAACCGTCGCCTCCGCCTCCCCTGCTCTCCCTCCCAAGAGACGTCGCCACCGCCACCTCCCCTGCTCCCCAAAAGACGCCGCCACCGCCACCTCCCCTGCTCCCCAAAAGACGCCGCCGTCGCCACCCCTGCTCTCCCAAGAGACGTCATCGCCGCCGCCTCCCCTGCTTCCCAAAAGACGCCACCGCCGCCACCCCTGCTCCCCCAAGAGACGCCGTCGCCTCCTCTGCCATTGTCTCCCCTGCTCCCGCCTCCCCTGCTCCCCAAGAGGATGATTCGTCGGCGAGGCTACAGATCTAATGGTTGTCCCGGTGGATTTGGCCCTAGGGTTCTAGGCGCCGCCCCCTAGATGGGAGCGGCGAGATGGAGGCGCTGCCGTCTAGGGTTTCAGGTGAGTCTTCGCCCCTTCTCTCTAGTTTAGCTGCCGCCTTAGTCACACACGCAAGGCAGGGCGACGCCTTGCCACCTCAGGAGCGCCTTACCACTTAAGCATCGCCTAAGCGATGCCTTAATAACCTTGATGTCAGGCCCACTGATAAAGTGAACATCTTTATTCGAGATTTCTGAAATATATCAGACATATGAGTAACCCTTCTCCAGGTGAACTAGATTCTTAAGGACATAATACTACTTTGCTATGTGTTTGAACTGAATACTCCATGCCAGTTTGGGTTCATGCATTTACTGGATTTCATGAAGTTATGTTTTCTGTAATCATGAGCACAAAACGCTTCCTTTCAATCATGATATGGTGCCCCATCCCCTCGTATATATATTCAGAGAAAGCACTTAATGTTTGCAGTGTGATGTTGCAACCACACTAGCTTTTGTCTAACTTTCAAGTACATTGGTTCATTTAATCTTTTGTAGCTGTAGGCTTCGGTTCCTCCAATTCAGTAGTATATAACATTTTCTATCCTTGTTTTCCAGGCTTTGCGGTTGATTAAATATGCTGTTGGAAAATCTGGTACTGATTTCAAGCGGGAAATGCAACGGCACTCAGCAGCTATGCGCCAGCTTGTTCACTACAAAGGACAACCTGACCCCTTAAAAGGGGATGCCCTTAATAAGGCTGTCCGCGAAACTGCAAACGAGGCTATTGCTGCTGTTTTCTCCACAGAGGACCCTAAACCTGTTATTGTAACAGAAGGTCTTGGCAAGCGCATACAGGGCTTTGGAAATACTAATTTTGGGCCATCAAGAGATGACAAAAAGTCTTTCCTTAGTGAACTAAGTGAAGTAGTGGGCATCGGGAGTGCTTCCATTAAACAGGGCTTGACCAACTTTGCTGCTGCACATTCAATGATAACAAATGATAATTGTGGTACGTACAAGAGCCCAAACCTCCGTAGGTCTCTGACCACAGAAACTGATAGATATGGTAGGTATGATCCAAGTGAAATTCAAGGTGAGAGCCGTGCCTCATCTGGTGCTTCAAAGAATGTGGCTTCTGGCTCTTGGGGTCCAAGTCCATCGAGTTCTGCACCGACTGATGATACTGGCTCAAGTCAACCAGGGGTTAAAACTCGTGAGGAGAGACTTTTGGAGACAATTGTTACTGCAAGCAGTGTGCGATTGCAACCAACTCGAGATGCTCTGCATATATTTCTAACAGAAGCCTCCAAATTGGATGCAGTCGCTATGAGTCGTGCCCTTGAGAACAAACTGAATTCTCCATTATGGCAGGTGAGTTTAGGATGATCTTTTTTTTTTTGGTCTAGTGGAACACTTCACTACTGCAATAAAATCTGCTGAAATTTTAGTCTAAATTATGGTCCTAACTCTCCTGACATGTGACTAGTGTATATTGCATGGACAAATCAATTTATTTTGTCTTGTTTATTCGTGGTTACATGTAGGTACTTTTGATAGTATGCTAATGTGGAAATTCCAGAAACTGCAAATCTATTCAAAAGTTAATAAATGTATTAAAATATGAGAATGTCAAAAGGAAAATATTACATATAGCTTTATAAAAAAAGATTTAGTATTATCCATCCTCTTTTTTAGCGGATGATGCAGACTAATTTCTTTTCTTACACACTGTGATTATCACAATCATTAGACTGTGCATCTCATATATAATTAGAAGTTTAGAATTGTATGTTATAGAGGTTAATGTCTAAACAGCACTGTGCTCAACTCAACGTCCGATTTTCAAGGCAGTTATCAATTTATCATAATATATTGAGCAATAATATATGAAACATGCACATATGCTGTAAACTATGTGATGAAAAAGGGTTTAGTTCAAGGACCTTTACATGAGCATCCCTGCTATTGCAGTTCATGACATGTTTGAGCATATTTAGTTATTTACCCAGCAGCCTAGCTTACTGGTCCTGATACTATTGTTAGGCAACCAGCAGCAAATCTTTAATTGATCAGTGGATTCATAATGTTTTGCCTTGTTTGCCAATTCAGGCCAACTTTCGCTGAATCAAATCAGGTTTATTTCTGGCTAGGGTTAGTGATATGGAGTATGTTCATTATTTGTGATGTTTGTTGACCTTGTTTGAATATTTTTGATACAATAGTATTTTTCCATTATTAATTTACCTGTTCAGACCATATGGGTGTATCCCGTTAGCTTGACCAAGCATAGCATTTTCATCTACAGTAAATTAGATTTTAAATATTTAATATATTTGTTTACTACTCAGGTTCGCATGAAGGCTATCTGTGTGTTGGAAGCCATTGTAAGGAAACAGGATACTGATCCTTATTCCATCATTGCATCATATTTCAGTGAGAACAGTGCTTCTGTTGTTAGATGCTGTGAGCTGCCACAGGTTTCTCTCAGAGAAAAGGCTTCAAAGGTGAGTCAATTTGCAAAGCTGAATCTCTTAGGCCCTGTTTGGAATGCGGGAATTTTTTCCGATTCCTGCGGGAATTGAACTGTTTCCTGCAAAATTCCTGTAAAATTCCTGTGAAATTCCTCTGTTCCAAACAGGCCCTTAAAGTAGGAACTTGTGCATATTCCATTAATCAAAGAAAAATGTGAAATAACTTGCCTTTTATTTCCTGCAAATAACTATTTATAGTACATTTGGTCTGGCTTTTAACTCTTGACCAAAGCTCTTTCAACCAGCAATCATCAAGATGTAATAAGCTGCGTCGCTTTTCTTAGGTCTTAAATCTGCTGGTTGGGGAACAACCTACAGGAACCAAAATTCTTTCAGAAACAAAAACTACAGTACCTGCTGCTGTTCAGATGCCTGATTTGATTGATACGGGGGATCAAGATGATCCAGGGACTCAAAGTTCATCTCAGGAAAGCAGTGAGCAGATAATGGGGAATAGTACATATGTTTCTTCGGTTGATGATTTGCTTGGTGGTGAATCTATTGCTGATATAAGTACCACTAGTAATGGTAATGGAAGTGATCCATTTGCAGATGTATCATTCCATGAGACAGAGATTAAGGAGACTAATGACCTATTCTCAGGGATGACTGTAGAGGAAAAATCATCAGACGCCATGCATGGCAACTCCTCGATAAACAAAAATGATTTGCCAGATATATTTGGCAGCAGCCCTGAGCCATTCTTCCAAGAAACAGTTGAGGATAAAGGATCTGTCAATGATTTGATGGCTGGTTTGAACCTTAATGGTATTGCCCAAGCTCAGCCTGGAGTTAAAGCAGAATCAAACAGTAACCTCAATGGTTCACAGTTCTTTGACATGAACAATCAGACTAATCATGTGGCAAGTGCTGCAGCTTTGAATGGTATTCTTGGTCAAAGCTCCTTTTATCAGCAGGGTCCCTTGCAGTACAACTTGCCACCACAAATGCTGTTCAATCAATCATTTCCTGGGCAGCAATTGAATTACGGTGCTATGGGGGTTCTTCTTGCTCAGCAGCAACAGCTGCTGCAAAATTTTGGAAATTTCAATGCTGGCCTGGGGCATTCGTCTTTTAATTCTATGAACAGTGGAAATGCATCTGTGCTTCCGGATATTTTTAATTCGAGTAATCAACCTCAAAATCATGTTGCTGTGGTGGGCAATTCAAAGAAAGATGAAACTAAAGCTTTTGATTTTGTCTCGGTAAGCATTTTCATTTACTGCTTAATTTCTCATGTTTCATTTCGCACAAACATCAGTTGCAACTCGCAATAAGTACTACCCCCGGTCACAAATAAGTGACACTTTGGACATGGGCATGGTCTCCAAAACATAACATTGACCACCAATTTCTATTGTAAATATTCATATAGCCTAAATTATATTGTGCAAGTATTTTTGGAGACAAATCTACTCATCACTTTCATTTGGTCATTCAAAATAATTAATATTAATAAAGATATTGTTGGTCAAAGTTAAAATGGTGGACTGGATGCTAGGATGTCACTTTCATTTGGCCAGAGGGCGAATTAGATACTATAATAGTTTTGCATAAGATAACCAACGTTCTGGAATTTAAAGCGTCCCTCTGTTTTTAGCAACTTTTCTGTTTTTTCAGGATCACCTTGCAGCAGCACGTGGTTCAAAGAAGTAACCCGAGGAGCAATGAGCATGTCGAGATTGTGGTAAGAGCAGAATTGGTACGCTTCACGGAAATGGTGCGGATCTCGTGACAGCTCCACTGATTAGATGCATGAATCACATGGCTGGTTTCGCGCAACCTGCTTCAGCAAATGATAGGGTTCTTATGGTCCATTGTGTTGTATCATGTACTTAGACAAAAGGTTTTTTTTTTAATGTTGAAATAAATTATACCTTCGGACTTTCTTTTGATGTCTTGTCCGTTTTGAAGAGTCAGACATTGTATATTGCTATATGCAGGCGGGACTCTTTTTTTTTTGGTTACTGTACACTACGTCTTGGTTCTTTTGATGGGAATTGTAAAGTTTGTTAAATCAATAAGAAGCGAAAGATGAGGATAATGCCTAATGATACTGCTTGTACCGTTGTATGTCGACTCGAGTGTATCTGCAAGCTACCTGCAGACAATGTATTGCTGGGCAAGGTAGCTACAGAAGAATGCCTCACGATACAGAGGAAGTATCAAGCGAGACGTAGGCTTGAACCGGCAGAACTCTGTATGAATCAACTGACAATGGCTATAGCCTAAATAAATATGTCAACAATCAGAATTGTGCCAGAATTCCACGTCACAAAAATCTTATCATGAGACGGGTCGTCTAGGATCTTGCTAGGAATTGGTAAGAAAATAAAACGAAATATAGGTAGTACTAATATTAAAATGTATAAGGAGATAAGTAACATCAATATATCATTTATCATGCCTTTAAAATTATACAACTCATTATTAAAGAAAGTATAGAAGCACCTCTTATAAAAAAATGCTATCAAGCAGGGAGGCACCACTTGCCTTATCAGCGAATGCAACCTCACAAACGCATGATCAATGTGGAAATAAATTCTATGGGGGTGTGCCTTGAATCTCTCCTCCTTGGGCCCCTCCTTGATCTCTGCCACGTGTCTTCATGGATCTCAAAGCAGCCCCCAAACTATTGCCTCCTCTTTATAGCGACATGTCGGATTTCAACTCCCACTCCACACTGCTTACCATGGCGGAAACCCTCATCGGCCTCCGGCTTGTAGCCCCAAGCCTGTTGTTGCTTCTATGCTGGTGTGCTAGCCCTCCGTCTCTGCGTGTTTTGGCGCGGCTAGGTATGCGCCTGGGTGGCGGTCGCGGGCCGCCAAATGTGGACGAGGCGATGAGGACTAATGGACCATGTCATCGTTTTCTAGTGATATGATCCTTGCCCTACCTTTTTTGAAACTATCCGCTAATTTAAAAATCTTTTCTGGTAACCTACCCAAGACGCGACACTAATCTTTCACATCTCACGAAACCCGCTGTACAAGAGTCTATTTCCCCTTCTGTTTCCACCTTCTTCCATCTCCTTGAGCTTGTCTTCCATGACTAGGTAGCACCACAGTTGTTGCTTGCTCGTCAGAGACATTGTCGCGAAATGTCTCATTGTCATCGCCGATCACCGAGCCAAGCAAGGAGGCATTGAAACTTCTTGAAATCAAGTTCAACCCTTGAAAGTTTGTGTGTTTATTTGAAAGTGAAAGCTTTCCTTTTTGTGTGTTGAAGGTAGTTGTGTAAATAGAGGGGATAATTTTCGTCCAACCAAATGCTTGCAGAGTGAATATGGAAGGGGGTAAATAGATATCTGGCACTATCTATATCTGACTCCAACTTCGAAAAAAAAATACGGAATAAGATATGAAATAAGTGATATCTATTTGGATATATCCGTATGTCAAGTGATATGAAGAAGTCTGTTATGAATTCACTTAGGAACAAGATAACAGATAGGTGGATTGCCACATCTAAACTGATAAAAAAAATATTGAGTGCCCTTTCTTGGGTATCTCGACGATTAATCTCTCCGTGTTCGCTCTGATTGCATTCCTACAATCAAATATCCTATGTAGCGGTGTAAAAGAAGCAGATAATTTCTATCTAACCGACCGTTCAAAGGATTATACAACGAATACAGAATGGAGAAATGAGTATTCGATAATATCCAATATTATTTGTGTTTGACTCTAAAGGTTGGAGTGCTTTGCGCCAGGACCACGGCATAGAAGATCCTAGGTTCCTTCCTTCCTTCCTAAACCCCGTAAAAAGGCAAACCGGTATCCAGCCCCCGACCCGATCCGATCCGAACTCCTCGCTGACATACCGGAGGACGCCAACCCGCCGTGGACTCCAACCCGGACTCCCCCGCAGCGCGTCGCTTTCCCCACACCACACCGAACGAGACCGTGTCGCCGTCAGGGAATCTACCCGCGTCACGCGAGCACTCTAATCAAGCCGCTGATGCGCGGGCCAGGCAGAGAATCCCCCACTCTCTGGCCCCACATGTCATAGAGTACGGTTTAAGACGCGTGGGCAGCGGAGAATCCCCACTCCCAGGCCCCACATGTCATAGAGTACGGTTTAGTACGCGTGGGCCAGGCGGAGATCCCCACCCCTGGCCCCACATGTCATAGAGTACGGTTTAGCCGCCGGCGTGGCGGACCGGGACTGCGACCCGGCTACATAAACCGATACGGCCGCACGCACCGCCCCATTCTTGCCTCCGTCGCACTCCAAGCTCCCTCCTCCTCCCCGCCGGCGACCATGGACACCGAGTACGCCCCCTCCTCTACGCCGGCGCTGCGATCCGACGGCGCCTGTCCTTTTTGCCACTCTTTTATTTTTATTTTTATTTTTTTATTGGTTTGGTGATCGGCTTAGGGTCTTGTTTCCTGTATAGGTGCCGTGGCCTGCAGCAGGGGAGCTCGTCGTGCCGGGCGGCGGACGCGCCGGCGTGGGGCGCCTTGCAGCAGCAGAAGCGGCAGCGATGCCAGGTCCTGGCCCGGTTTTGTTTGGTCCCGCCGTTTCGCTTTGCCGTGTTGATCTTTTGTTGTTGGAGACGAGTGCGGTGCGCGGTTTGGGAATCTACGTATGGTTTTGTTCTTGGAGCGAGAACATCTGGTCGCCGTCGAGGTGCCGCGTTTAGGGTTTGGCTTGAGTCGGGATTAGGGTTTTTTTTTTGTGGCGAAAGGGTCGATCTTGCTACTAGGGTTTGGGTTTTGGGGCGGCAATTCAGGTGGGTTGGGTTTCTTTAGGGGCTATTTCTTAACTATGTCTGAATTGCGGGATTTGGCGGTGTGTTCTTGCAGCCTCTAGCATTTGTTGGGTTGATTGATGCAATGCTGGTCATAATCGGCTTGAGGTTTACGATCTTGGTTTGTTTGAAGATTTTATGGTGTCGGTGCTATTTGCACACGGAAAATTCTGGTCTTCGGTAGATTTTCATTGACCCGATCGGGCTATTCTGGAAATTCGTATTGTCTGTAAAGATAGTGAAGTTGAGGTTTCGTTTCAGGTTTCAATTATGGCACAACTGAAACCATTAGCAGAACAGTCTTTGCTTCCAACAAATGTTAAATGTTCAATTGCGAACTAGGTTGCTTTCACTGAATAATATGGTAGTTGGGCTTTTTATGCTAATGATGTACTTGTGCAAATCAATGCAAGTCTGGAAGCATAATTCATATTCAGATTTTTGATGTTAGTGATTGGCAATCAATTCATGACACTAATTAAATGGTGGAGAGCTAATTGCAGAAAGTAATTCCCTAATTATAACTTTATTCGAGAAAACAAACATATTCGTTCGATGCTTTTGTTGTTAGCCTGATATAATTAGTGATTACTACTGTTTTATACTAACATACTATTTAACAGGGTTCTTCCAGTGACCAAGTTGGATCCAGTACAAATGATTCTTTGCAAATGTCTGAATCAGAGCTACAAAAGTTTTACTATGGAGAAAATGAGGAAGAAGATTACTACATGGAGGATGATGATTGTGATGATGGCATTGGCGATGAATCTGAATATGAATTTGATGAGGCTGACTTTAATCAACAGCTTGCTGATAAATTTGATGATTTGGATCTGCCTCCAGGTGTGGAGGCTACTGTACCTTGGCTGCAGAAAATTGCAGCCAAGGAAGAGCAAGGCGGTGTGACACCCAAATTAAAAATTGAAGATGAAAATACAAAGAAATATAAGTCTTTCAAACAGTTTGACACTGTTAAAAATTTCTCTGATCATCATTATGGTACAAAATCAGTGGGAGAGGTAACATGTTGAACTGATTGCTCTTGTTTTATGCTCCTTTTGGATATTTATTTCATCTTTCATGTGCACATTATTTCAGACAAGCAGAGCATGGGCAAAGAGAATTCAACATGATTGGAAACTTTTGGAGAAAGATCTACCAGGTTAGCTATTTGCAGAATGGGTTAGTTTGTTCTGTTACCCATGAGTGATAATTCAGTTTTACCACCAACAAATAGGGTAATAGTCATTTTTTCTGTGGCTTCTTTAATCTTGGAGTTTTCTTAATCTTCATGCCTGGTTGCAATACGGCTTATAAAAGGGACCAGAGGGAGTATTTTTTTTCTTGTCCTTTTGATAGACTTTACACATTCCCATTCGTTATGTGTTGTATCCTAATAGCACTGTCAATTCACAAGTTTGCTCCCAAAATGATGTATTGTACCCTCTGATGCACCTGCTGCTGACTGTCATACTAGTACCCAGGTACGAATCGGATACCGGTACAGCGTTGATATGGCTCTGGTACATACCTGGGCATATCAGAATGATTTTGATACTGCCAGATACTGGTACGACCTAGTTAGACATACCTTGACTTCAAGCCAAGCCCAATAGGAATGCATGCAACTCTAGCACACAACACAGAAGCCTCTCCCAGTGCCCCCAAACCCCCATTCTCTCATAGCCTCCCTTTGCTGGCAAACTGAAGGTGCAAAGCTGCAGACTACGGCGGCCAGCGAGTCTCCTGATCTGCTTCTCGTACACGTCAAATTAATTAAGAATTTAAATTTGCATCAAAATGATCTGCTTCCTGTTTGGTTCGGATTTTTGCCCCCTCCTCCCTAGGCTTCTGCACGTCTGCCACTTTTTGATTGGTTTTTTGCTTCCCCTTGGACAATAGCCGCAGAGCCACACATCTGGGTTGAGGTTAGTGGTGATTTGTGTGGCAGCTAGAGATTGAAAGCGATCAGGAGGGGGGGGGGGGGGGGGGGTGATTGAGGGAGATGAAGCTGGCGGCAGCTTCCCTTGGGGTGAGGGTCAACCTTTTGTATTTCTACCAAAGACACCATATATTATGTATGTCTATATTCTTTTTGATGTACTATACATGTGTGTGTATGTATGTATATGTGTGCACATGTATATACGAAAATGATTCTATACTCCTAGGAGGATGTACTCTCACTCTTTATATACCGCTTAAATGATATTGTTATACCTTTGTTATCTTTTTAAGTATATTCTAATAATGATTATAAGGTACTCTAAAGTGGGTTGCATGAAAAATTTCATCAAAGTCTACTTTTTATATCATAATTTGTGTGTATATTGTTTTTATATATGGAAAAGGATATATAGCAAAAATGAAAGATTTTGATGAAAATTTTTCAACAAAATCGCATTAGAGAATCTTAGAATTAATATTTAAATATACTGAAAGTGATAAATAAGTATAACATATTTGTTTAAGTGATATATTGGAAGTGAAAATATGTACTCCCGGGAGTACGAAAAAGACTTCATATATTTGTGTGTGTGTATATGTATGTATATGTATAGATAGTTGTACCGCCTTATCGTTGATTTTGGGAAAACGCCGTATCCCCTTATCACTATACCGGTTAGGGATGCAAACGGATCGAATACGGACGGATAATGTCTCTACCATATTTGTTTTCATACTTCATATATTTGTGTGTGTGTATATGTATGTATATGTATAGATAGTTGTACCGCCTTATCGTTGATTTTGGGAAAACGCCGTATCCCCTTATCACTGTACCGGTTAGGGATGCAAACGGATCGAATACGGACGGATAATGTCTCTACCATATTTGTTTTCATATTTTTTCTCGGACGCGGATACGAATACAGATACCTCAGATACGAATACAAATACGAATAATATCGAATACAGATACGGAGCGAATACGAATCGAAACGAATACGATCATGAATATTTATCAGAACATGAAAACCCCCTTAAACTATACATTTAAAATCAATGAAAACACGTAAATAGTTTATCTTGTCAAAATATTCATGAAATCTAAACAAGCATAAGTATTTTTATCCACAATAGTCATACCGTTGTACAGATTTTAAATCTTCAAGTGGCAGTTAATTTTTTTCTAAAGTTCTAAATAATTCTTAATGGATTTCTACCATTTACATGTGACTAATAAATTAATTAAGAATTTAAATTTGCATAAAAATGATTTAAACGGGAGTACATCAATTTAATCAGTACAAATTTTAATCCACCGACAATATTAAATTTATTTTTTTAATAAACATAAATATTTACTAGTGGTGTTTGTAATTTAATATGCCTAAGGAACCTAATGCCTAATGGCAATGGAGGCTTATGGCTTGGTTGGGCTAGTGGGCTGGTGGCAGGGGAGATGAGAGAGGCTGACTTGGGCTGGGCAATGTTGGGCTGAAATCCCGGATATCCGTTTTCGTATTATCCGGGTAATCCGTATTCGTATCCGTATTCGCCGGATATTAGGCCTACTGTATTCGTATCCGTATCCGACAAAAAAAATCGTATTCGTATCCGATCCGAGAATTATCCGAGAAAAATTCGATCTGACACAATCCGTATCCGTTTTCATCTGAATCGATCGGAAACTATCCGATCCGTTTTCACCCCTAGTACCGGTGTCACTTACCAGTGCATCATAGGTTCTACCTTACACTCTTCACCTGTTATTTGCCAGTAAAATCTTAGGGATCTTACAGCGACAGCGAGTTTTAAAAATTGAGTTGATATGATATTTTACCTTTATTATTAATCAAGTGTTTGCCTACAAAAACTCAACATCCTGCTATCAGTGTTTGTGTGATACTACTATTTGGATTTAGGAACATGTGGCACTCCACCTATAACAACATCTTGAGCAACAAGTGAACTTTAAATCACATGTTTGATATTTCTATATACAGTAGATGAAGTTGGACAAACTATGTCTTATATGTTAGTTGTACTTTGTTTCAGTACATTTTCTCAACTTAGAAATCAAAATCCTGATAATTGTTCTTTTTGTGTAGCATTTATTTATGTCCGTGTTGCTGAAGATAGAATGGACCTTCTTAGGGCTGTGATTATTGGGCCTAAGGGAACACCATACCATGATGGGCTCTTCTTTTTTGATGTTCAGTTTACCTCTTCTTATCCTTCTGGACCTCCGGTATACCTAAGCTTCAACATTTTTCTTTTATGATTATTTTCAACTTTTTTTCATTGCAATGTTTGTCACTGATGGTGTTGCAGTTGGTATATTACCACTCTGGAGGACTTCGGCTTAATCCAAACTTATACAATAGTGGAAAAGTCTGCCTTAGCCTCCTTGGTACCTGGGGAGGTACTGGTTGTGAGAAGTGGAACCCAGCTCAGTCAACCATGCTGCAGGTGCTTATCTCCATTCAGGCTCTCATTTTGAATGAGAAACCATATTTCAACGAGCCAGGATATGAGACATATGCCAATAGTGCGAGTGGAGAGCAAAATGCTATGGAGTATAACGACACCACCTTTCTGCACTCATGCAGGACGATGTTGTATTCACTTCGGAGGCCTCCAGAGGTAATGTTTCGCTAAATTTACCTATGACTCTAGAGCAGCAAAACCAAATAAGTTAACATCGCAGTTTGGGAAAGAGTGCATTAACATTTTATATTATGCCATTTTAATGCATTTCTCAACCCAGAAATCCAGCTCAGTAAGAAATTAACTTGTGATTTGCTAGTAGGTTAGCTTTTTCCCCCCTCTGAATAATATTCCCTTCTTTCTGTATGTAAATCTTCCCATGGTTTCCTGCATGTACTACTGTTGTTTTAGACTTGATAAGTTCTCAGAATATAGGAATGGAGGGCGTGGTTTTGGATTTTTGCTTAGGTAATTTGAGTAGTCTGTTTGATAGTACACCGGCTTTTGACATAACAGGCTCTTTTTTAAGTACCAGACAATTGAGTAATTTGCGGAGTAGGATATAAGTTTCTGCTCCTATGTGGCTGAACTAATCCAGTAACTATCTTGTGCTTGTGACTCCTCGCAGCACTTTGCAGACCTTGTTGCCGGCCACTTTCGGGTGCACGGGCGTACCATTCTTGCAGCATGCAAATACTACATGGAGGGCAATAAGGTTGGTTCGGTAGTCCCTGAAGAGGCAGAATCGAAAGACAATGACGCAGGAGCATCGAGCAGTAGCAAGCCGCCAAAGCAACGACCGAGCAGGGTGGATGCTCTCTGCAGGCGCACTCAGTTCAATATCAACTTGACGACGCTGTTTGAAGAGCTTCTGATGGAATTTAACGTGAAGGGAGCTGACACCGAGAGGTTTCTTGCCGAGAAGGTGAAGGAAAACCAGCCTGCGGCCTAGGAAGCATGGAAAGCTGCAGCCTGCAGGTAGAGTGTTTTAGTTACTACTCTGGCGGAGAAGATGCAGGCTCCGTTAAGTAAGTAGAAACAACGGGGTGATGTTAGTTCTACTCGCCTAACTGCAGGGAAGATTTTTGTGGATAGTGGGTTTTTAATTTCTAGAGCTTGTTCAACAAAAGGATGCTGGTGCTAGTCTGTTAGTCACCACCGGAAGAAGTGCCGGTTCTCATGGCACCATATTCGAGTAAGCGTATTTTGGATCTCGTATAATTATGTTATTATATTCGTATATCCTTTGCTAGATTGATCGACTGTGTGTGCATACAGATAGTGTGCCATTGATATTATACTGGAGGGTCGTGTGGTCAATAATTATAGAGAGCTACTACACAACTATCGTTGGAATAGCCTTCTAACTGCTCTCCCTTCCCTCCCGAGTTTGGCGCCCTCCCCGCCGCTGCCGTTCCCCATCCCCTCCCCTTTTCTTCGGTGTGGATAGCTCTGCACCTCTTCTTTACCTCCTCGTGCCGGCGACCGATGGCGCTCTCGCTGTGCTGCCGTCTCTCTCCTCCGCCGCTATCTGTCCAATCTAATACTTGCAGCGCCGCCGTTTTGCCCTTTCCTCCCTTCGCTATCGCCTCCTTGGCATCTCTCTACATCCGGGGGATGTGATGTGATCGACTTGTTATCACGGTGGTATTTCTGTGTTGTCAGATCTAGAGTCTGAGTCGGCAGCGGCGGAGGAAGAAGAGGTGGTGGAAAAGGCTCTACATCCGGGGGATGTGATGTGGTCGACTTGTTATCACGGTGGTATTTCTGTGTCGTCAGATCTAGAGTCTGAGTCGGCAGCGGCGGAGGAAGAAGAGGTGGTGGAAAAGGAGAAAGGGGAGGCAGTGCGCAATAAGGTCGAGCCATCCCGTCGGTAGATAGAGAAATGGTATATGTCGTAATTATATGTTATTTATGAGGCGGCCATCCATCCCATCCAGGTGCAGTATATATGCTGCTATCGGCCTTGGGCCCGTGCGCACGCACCACGTGCTTCGGCGGCCGCAACGCAACGCGCGGACTGGGAGCTGGCCGCCGGGCAAGCCACGTGCTCGGCGCGGCGCCCCTAGTGTGCTGGCTGCCGATGCTCACGCCGGCCCGGCACCGCTCGCTCGTGCGTGTCATCCGCAGCTCAGGTGCGCAGGGCGCGCGCGCGGAGGTTGATCCTAATGGCAAACGCGGAGGTGACGATCGATGCCGATCATAATGGCAAACGCCAGGCCGGCGATCAGGCACCCAACCCAAGCGGCAGAAAACACCACAGGCTGCAACAAGACACAGAACGAAACATGCACAAACACCTCGTTAATTCTCCGTTGAATACTGCTGCTCCATATACTCTGTCTCTGTGTGTGTGTGTGTGTGTATGCCTCTCCTAAGTGTGCAAGCTGCTAGAACTGACACTGTACTAGTAACGAACACCGCTCATCAGTAATACTTGCCAGCCTTCTTCACTGGAAATCACTCATTCTATATATAAAGTCTAGTCAATTTGCATGGAGCTGAACAATTGAAACCCTATGTAGGTGCAGGTGCCGTCACAAAAACATCACTGCCGAGCCGCCGCCGCCGGCACACGCCGTGCCGTCGAGCATTTGGTACGGTATGCTCTGTCTTGATCAATTCTGTGTTGAGGCTGCAACGTCTAAGGACCAGCGGTGGCATTGTGCTTTACAGGCCGCCGCCGTCACGGCCACCGTCCTGGCGAGCATTTGCGTTAAGGAGCAAGAGGCCGTCCGCCGCGTCGCGCTCCCGGTTGCTCCAGGCCCTACCCTTCACCGTTGCCGCGCTCCGGCAATGCAGCAGCGCCATGCCGAGCCCGCCCTCGCCGCACCTGTCCAGGCGCGCCTGCCAGGAGGGCGGCCGGAAGGCGCGGACCTCCACCGTGTCTCCGTCGCACATGCCGTGCCGCGACACGAACAGCGACCAATGGCCCATGAGGCGGTACGTCCCGCGGGTCACCCGGTCACGCTTCAGCACCATGCGGTACGGGCGGCCCAGGCGGTCGAACGCCGGCACAGGCAGCCCGCCGCGCTCCCCCGCCGTGAGCATGCTCAGTAGTGGCGAGGTCTTGACCAGGCTCTCGGGGAGGAGGAGGCGCGCCTTGTGGCGGCTGCGGTCCGAGGGGGCGAGCCGCTTCGTGAGCACCAGCGCCGACCGCGAGATGCGGAGGCGGAGCAGCTCGGCACGCAGACCGTCGTCCCGTTCCTGGCGCCCGTCTCCGCGGCCGCTCGCGTCGCCTTCGGCGGTGACAAGAACGGGCGGTCTCCCGAACCCGCCGTGGCCGTGGCAGGTCATCTCCTGAATCGTCGAGGCCGCCTCATACGGGTGGTACCGCACGAGTCTCTTCTTTAGCGGGAGCATCTCCGGCGGGACGCCGGCGAGGTCCTCACCGGACACGTCGCCCCTGATGGGTGCCGTCATCGGAAACCCACGCGCGGGCACCAGATATTCGACGAAACTGCCCCCTCTCGCCGGCCGGCTAGTTCTTGGCGAAGGAGAGGTGGCCCCTGGCGGAGTCCCATGGCGGTGCGGCATCCGGAGAGCGCCGCGGGGGTGGCATGGAAGCGGCAATGGCGGGGCAGAGGAGGGAAGGGGTAGGTGGTAGGAGACGAGAGGCGGCGGCGGTGGCCTTTCGCTTGGAGGCGAAGTTGGTCTGGGGGCAGAGGGGGACAAGGAGGGAGATTCGAGGGGCCCCATCATCTTCTTGCTCTTTCTTGCACGGACGGGATGAGATGATTGGCTGCTATGCCCTTCCTTCGAGGTGCCCGGTATGTCCTTATTTTACACACACACTGAATTATATGAAAGTACTTATTTTATTTAGGTCTTAAAAAATTCTTTTGTTTCTAAGTATAAAAAAAATAAAGTGTCGACTTGATTTTCTATCTGTTTGCATCGTTGCGATCATCACGATAAATGCAATAGTTCGAAACTAACATTGGGTATCTTATATAAGAAAATTTACTTATAATTTTTGAAGCTGTGTGTGACATAAATAGGTGCAAATACTAGCTTACTAAGTATAGATGTACTAAAAATCATATGTGTTTCTTGGGTGTCAGGGTATGCCAACTGACATAAGGGCCTGGCGTACTAATAAAAAATGGTAAAATAGATATACATTTGTAATAACATGTTCACACATATTTAGAATATATTTATCAATATTATTATTTGCTATTGTTATCACTTCGTAAAATAAGTTGATTTCACAATTAAATCTGTAAAGTAGCTAATTAATTGGAAAGAAAGTTAATTATATAGAAACATTAAGTATACATAGTTTAACCAATACTACCATTCGATCAACCGATAATCGCTTAACTATCTTTTATCCCATCTTTAATCACCAATGGTGCATGTCTAACATAAATTTTCTAGCTCCACTACTGCTTGGTAAGGTAGGGTTTGTTTGCTTAGTGCCCTATTTTGTTACTTGGAATTGCTATATAAAATTTGAGATTAAAATTTAGGGATTTTCGTCGACTTTTTATCGCTGTATATTCTCCGAGATTCGTACCTCGTACCTGGTGCGTCACCTCCGCCAGATGCGAAGCCGCGCCTTCTCAGTTCACAAGAATTCCATATCCAATGGCTACAGATATGATTGATTTTGAGAGAGAACAGCCATCACTTTCTTCCCCCTATCAATGTCTGTCAAGATGTGGTTATGGAATTTATCATTCATGAATTGGTTAAGATTTGGTAGGAAATTGTACTACGTTGCCAAACAAAAAAAAAGTAATCTTCCAAAATTTCGGTAACTGGATGTCTAAGCTACTAAATTTTGGCAAATGCTTCCCTTGTACAAGCACTGCCCAAATATGCATCTCTGTGCGGTCAGGATTCAACATGATTCTGGATGCCATACGCCCATCGGCCCATAGCCCCATACTCTGCAAGGTACGGCCATCCCTTCAAACTGTTGAAAAGAGATTGTCCTGCCGTTATTTTTTCAATGGGTAATTCAACTTTTTTTTTTGCTTAGTCAACCGTCATCAATTTACAATATTTTTAGTTCCTTCGTGCACAAAAAATTGTAGCCCGATAACTCCCCAACCATCAGTATTTCCTTTGTATCCACCACTGCTAGACAGTATTGTCAAATTATATATGCCTCTAATTGGGACAAAGTTTACATCAATCTAGGGTTCAAAACAGGCAGCAAGCTTCACTTGCTTTATGTATCACAGGCAGGATTATACTAGTATGACGGCTAGCATATGGAATTTTACATTTGCATCAGGACATCGGGAGTTACACGATAATACGATGCCCAACAACCCCCAGATCTATATATACACATAAGTGAACTGGCAGAGTAGCGGCAATCTGCAGTCAGCACCAAAGAAAAGCAGAGAGATATGCTCAACGCTGCATGGTTAGAAATCTAAGCTCAGAAGAGCTGTCTGTTGGCAACCACAACAGTCAGGCACGCCACCAGAATCACACATAACTTCATGACAATACACTTTCGATGAGCTCAACGAAAGTGGGAGGCGACATTGGTGGCATGGCTTTTTCCTGAACATCAATCATTTCCAGGATCTTTCTTGCAGTTGCTTGCAGATTGTCATTACCGGCTTCTTTCAATATTGTGGATTGAGCAGCTGTTATATTTGTATGGATAGATTCCTTGTTTTCAAAACCGATGTTTGATGGCTTTGCTTTAGTGTGTGCTTTTGCAGAAGTTACTGCAGTGGTGAAGATGCCAGATTCCTTGAGACCACGAATAATAGCCTGCAAAGATGAGGCATAGCTTAGCAGCATTCAAGACCCCCCCCCCCCCCCCCACACACCCACCCACCCACCCACCCACACAAACCGCCAAAAGAAATGATTGAGATCAAGGCTTACCATTGGTGCATATATGCGTGTTAGAACACCCTTCCTCAAAAGTTTCAAATTGGTATCTTTGTCGTTCCATACAACATGTTCCCGGAACCTGAACAAAAGTAGCCAAACAAATATAATCTCATACTTCAGGAGAGGGGTATAGGAAGGGAGGGGTGCAGAGGGGTAAGGGTGTTACCAGTTCCTCATCTCTTCCTCAGTAGCTGTTGATGCAATTATAAAGGCCTGATGTCAGAGGGGCAAAAATTTATTAGTTTTCTCAATTTTGTTACTTATCCAATGAGCTACACTATGCAAACAAAATATCGTATTAAAGCTGCATCAGTTGTTTCTGGCAAAGCTATAATATAGAAAAGGTCGATAAGTGTGTCAGGCTGTCAGCTAAGAGCTAGCGTGTTTTGTATAATACTTCTGCATGCTGCACTGCTGCTAGCAACCTTTCAAATTATATCAATGCACTACTTCAGCCAGAAAACTGCATGATGTTTGATCAGGTAGGCCTAGGTCAACAGCAAACGTTAACACAGGTACAAAGGGGAAGAAGAAAAGAACTCACTAATCTGTCAAATTCCAAGATAAAACATCGCTTCACATCTTCCTTTGTTGGCTTGCAGCCACACCTATCCCTTCTTGAAGTCAAGTCCGAGAACTTTGTGTAAGTGTAATGCAGAATGGCAGCCTCCTCCAACTTGATTTCACTACAGGAAAAGAAAGCAGATGAATAAACCATCCAATAGAAACGGACTAAAATTTGTTAGCTGAACACTTTTTTAATAGAAAATCTCCACATATTCAAATATCTGCCATCTTACTTAGGTGTTTTCATGTAATTATGCCATCTATGAGCACCATTCGGGCGCAGATGCTCCTCAACCCTTGCGGCTGATTTCCCATTACCATAAGTGAGGAAGTAGTTTGGATTACCACGTGTCGCTTCTTTGTATAGGCCAAAATATGTATCCTTGGGAAGATGATCATAATTTTTCTTAAACATGGAAACCTGCAGGTACACAAACTTGGTAAGAACTTATGAAGTATTTGATGGATGATGCATCAGCTATCAAATCTACAAGAGAAAATTACGGCAAGAAACCAAACAACAACAGCGTCAAGCATATGGATGCACATAATTGATCAAACACAGCCTATAACTATCAATCAAGAAATTGTGTAATAAATTTATGAAAGTTGCCACATAGAGAGATGCCCATGATTTGGTAATGGCATATTCAAGGTTGTCACGTCGCCAATTCCTAGCTATGGTCTCTCCCTAAGCCAGCTACTCTAGATCCGTTCCTCTCTCCCAATCGGTGCCCTCCTTCGTCTAGCACCGTTCTATACTTCTATCTCAAGTCGTCGCTGTCCGACCTCCCTCAGACGATATTTATCCCCTGTCATGAACTAGATCCATGACACCAGCTTTCTAGTACACTCATCATCCATAGCTTGCCTAGCCATCTGTAAGCACACAAACACAAGCACGTAAGTCCGGTTGGATTCAAAGACCGCTGAGGATGTGAAGGAACATAATTAGAATCACACACAAGTGAATGGACAAGTGTATTGCATATGGGTGTCTAGAGTTACAAAAATAGCTTTTCCTTCCACTTACAAGGGGTCCTATTTATATAGTTGGGGCAGGAGGCGAGTGAACTTACAAGTCTACCCTTAGGGCCTAACTCACTCCTAAGGGTAGTTTCATCCTTTGTGCCAAGTGGGTCCCGCCGCGTTTGAGGGACTCTGGAGCCAGTCCGTGGACCTCGCCCGGAGTTGTTTCCGAACCCCGTTCGGCGTGGTCTCCAGACCTCATCCGGGACAGACTCCGAACCATGGCCGAGGTCATCTCCGGACCTCGTCCGGGGTCAGGCTCCTCATCCGGGACAGACTCCGAACCTTGGCCGAGGTCATCTTTGGACCTCGTCCGGGGTCAGGCTCCGAACTTCATCCGGGCATCCGGGGTTGGTCCGCGGACCTTGTCTGAAGTAGATGCCCTGATATGCGACGTCACACCGAAGTTGTAGTATGCCCGAGGTAGCGCGGGGACCCTCCCTCAACAGTAACCCCTTGCCGTCGCGGGCAGTCGTTGACTACCCGCCTGGGCCGCCGCACCGACTAGAAAAGGGGTCGCCGTTCGGCCTTGGGCCAACGGCTCCCAATAACCTACAAGATAATCTAAAACGTTAAGATACCTTATTCTTGGCGCAGATTCCGGATTCCAGGTGGTAGATCGCCGTCCGTTTGGCCACCGGGGCAGGGCTAGACTTGTTGAGATTAGGCCGTCTTGATCCGAGCCATGCTAGGGCTAATCCTTCCTTCACGGAAACGGCGTGGACCTTGTCCTTGGCTCAGCGTGGACCAGGCTTGGGAACAACGCGTATTACGGCGACATCACCATGTGTCGCAATTGCCTCGGGTCACTATGCTAAAAGCCGTATGGGCACTGTTCCGTGGACCGAGCGCACACTACGCAGTGCTCCCATCTGGCCTGAGTGCTCATGCACCCCTTGGGGCCAGGTGGACTTGGTCCACTATGGACCTTGCCTCCCCTTTAAATGCCCTCACCAGCCAAGTCCATCTTTCCCTCCCCTCATTTCTCCATCCCCATCGTCTGGCGCCTCCTGTCCGTTCTAGGGCTCACCACCAACGCCACTCGATCCCACTTGCCTCCGGGTCTCCTTCCTACCACTCGCCTCCGGGGCTCCTCCCCGTTGCTTGCCCCGAGGCTTCTTGCTGCTTGCCTCCGGGTCCCCTCCCCGCAGATCGCATACAGGTTTCCTCCTAGCCGCTCATCTCCTGGGCTCGTCCTTGTGCCACGCGCGGCCCCCGAGCTTCGCCCGCGCATCCCGCACCAGCCCACGCTGTTCCAGACCTCCTCCGGAAGCCCCTGACCTGCTACAGATGCCTCCCGTTCGGTTTACTTCCGCACCACTGCCCAGACTGCCTCTGAACGCCTTCGCACTGAGCTTCCTCCAAGCCGTCTCTGTGCCGGGCTGACTTCCAGACTACGTCACTGGACTGCCTCCAGAGGTTCCCTGGACCGTCTCGCCTCCGAACTTTGTCTGTGCCGGGCTGACTCCATGCCTGGACTACCTCTGCTCCCAGACCGGCCCCATGTCCAGATCGCCTTCACGCCGGATCTCCATGCCGCGCGGTCTTCAGGCCGCTTCCGCGCCGGAGCCCGGGCTTCACGTCTGGACTTACCCCGCTCCCGGACTAACTATGTGCCTGGATCGGCCCTTATGTCCGGACTGCCTTTGGACCCACGGCGATCGCTTGGACTTGTCTGCCTCTTGGACTTCGGTGGATAGTGCGCCCCTAGCCAGGTTGCAGATCCGTGCGCACATAATCCCCTCACCATGACTTCACGGAGGAGCGGCACGCTCGCCTCCAAGAGGAGCGCCTCCATCAATCGACCGCCACATCTTCCCTGGACGACACTCGGCCGGCCATATCGTCACCATGATTCCCAGTCACCCGCCTAAGTCTAGAATCTTGGGCAGAGGCCCCTGGCGTCTGCCCCCAGCCGATAGGACCCCTTGGCGACACTGTGACAACCTTGGGCATATTGCATATCAACTAGGAAAACTAGCTAACTGGTCTCCATCTCTTCACCAAGCAGCAAAACTTTATCCTTGTGAAGCTGCTCTTCTTTTGACAGGATGCACAAAAGGAGAAAGATCCTTCCACTGTTCAGGTTTCAACTTCTAGCTTCTGAGTAATGTAATCCAAAAAGAAGGCTAGCGTTGTGATTAAACCAGAGCAATTCTGAGTCCGTAATTTCAAGCATTGACCAAAACCACAATAAGGAAATAACAAGGACTTTTGCCACCAATTGCCACAATTAGTGAGCTTCTCTTTGATTTTCGTATACTGCTTCCTCATGGACGCCAAGTTCTATAACATGATTTCAAACTACAGGCTAACATCTTTTCAATACATCACCAATGCTAAAGCATTGTGTAAGATGTTTGCAAAATGTCAAGTAATCAATATTTTTCTCTGGAGTTGTATTTTTCAGTGTGGTTTTCACTAAATGGTGCCTTACATCACGGTATAGAGCCAATCTTTCCTTTTATTTGAATATGTGTTATAGATAATAGTAGCTTGCATACCTCAGTAAAAGGATCTTTGATGTCATCCCGCTCAATGCTGCTCTCCTGGTTAAAAAATATATAACAATCAGATGTGAAACAGGTTACCATATTCAACAACAGATAAGTTCTGCAACTCACATAGTTGGGGAAGATAACCATGTCAACATTATCAGGAACATCTAAAAGCAATCGCCTCAGGGAGTACTCCTGGGCACCCCCTGGATGAATTAACTCGTCAGTATCAAGATGAATGATCCAATCCATTCCAGCATCCTGCGATAATCAAATAGGGGAAGCTTACATCATACTCGCCATTAAATCAAGGCCTTTCCAAAATACAACAAAGCATGCAAAATTCCTCCGTAAGTATAGCAGATCATTATAATCTTGTCAATATTTGCCAACAATTGACTGATGTAAACTCGCATCCTTGATATGGTATTGATGCAATTGCAGAACATATTAAGGTGATTGGAGTTTCTTGAATTTTTAGTTAATAGCAGTAGCACTTGGGCTGAAACATGATATGATGATTATTATGGCTCTCAATTAATAGCAAAAAGGTAGCTGAAAGATAAAATGAAGAGTCCTAATGTTTTTTAATAAAACATTCTATAATTATTATGTTACTCTTTACAAAAGAACATGAATGTCAAGATTGCTAAACAAATACAATCAAACAGATAAATGGAAACAGCTCATACCCTTGCCATAACAATAGCCATTTCCATGTTTAGTGATTGCTTAACAAACAGTTCATAATTGCATGGCTTGTAAAAGAAACCTGCCAGCCAAGTCTCGTTCCAAATGCGACTGAAAATGATTGAAACAAAACAAATTCAGATTACCAAAACATGAAGAATATACAGCAATAAACTAGTTAGTAATATATACATAGTTCACTTGCCCAACAAAACCTGAATATAGGATCCAACCAACAACAATACTTCTGAACATGGTTCAATCTCGTTAAGAGTTCAATCAACAGCATTGTAATAGAAACTAGTAACTTGACGTCTTTACTATACCTCAACCACATAATTTGAAGCATAGTATCAGAATTTATCAGTGGATTTCTTATCTATATCTTGTTAAAGAAGTTTTTCATTTACAAGAACTGAATTTTACATTAGTTGTGAATGAAATTTCCAACCAAACTTTCAGATATTTACATGAACTAGGTTTGTCGGTTAAAAAAATCTCACATAACTGTTCAGTATATCACCATACCTTCTGTCCTGTTTCTCTTTCAGTTCTTTAGTTCTGAAAATAACTTTTACACCCTAAAATAGAGACACAGAAAGTCAAAACTAGATCATGCAAAAGTCACACAGCCAAAGGACATGGAGAGACTTACTTACCCGAATAGATTCAAGAACTGATGTAACAGCTGGTTTTGCAGCCTCTCCTTCAACAAAGAGAAAAAAGTGTGAAACGCCAATGACCTTGTGATAATACAACCATGGAAGAATTTGGTGTAGGCCAGCGGATGTGCTTCCCGTGATACAGATCTGCAGTATCACGAAGAGATATCCAAGGGGCAGAATAAGCTCAACATAAGCATCATGCTGTGCTGCACAAGACTCTAGACATGTGTACAAAATTCCCATAATAATACATGATTTGATGTTCAAAATAATTAATTAAATATTTTGTTAGTTAACTCCATTACTATATAGATACGATATTCCAGGGCCGTGGCATGATTTTGATGTGTCTTCTCTACTTCATCAAATATTTAAAACCATGTGAGCATCGTATATCCTGTCTTCGGACTTGCAATGCAAGATACTTGAATACAAATTCATGCCTAAACTCCCATCCATATCAATGTAATAATACAAGTACAGGATGTACATATACTGCAATTTTTACAGTACATACAGGGGGGAATATGCTAATAAATTATCATCTGTATGACCCCATTTACGCGAACGGGCCTCTAGCGTTAGAGCGCTCTAGTAGCACCCCCCAGGTCCTGGGTTCGACTCCCAGTGGGAGCGAATTTCAGGCTGGGGGAAAAAAATCTCCTCGCCTGCTACCATAAACCAAAGCACAGGTCTAAAGGCTGTTGCCAGGTGGTTGGGTCGTTCTCATGGGCAATGATGCCGCTGTGTTAGGGTGGAGCAGGGGTTCGGGGGTTTTCTCGATCTGCGTGAGAAGATCTTCTTCTTAATTTAACGCCTGGGGGTCGTCTTACCCCCTGCGGGTCGAGTTTTTATGACCCCATTTACTAAAAACATAAGCACCATGCTTCGCCGCTAAACCCTATATCGCAGGTGGCACTTAGAGCGAGAGGAGAGGAACGAGCAAGTCGCTTGCTCGAAGTGAGAAGAGAGGGAGCTATCGTGGGGGTGTTTTCGCAAAAGGAAGAGGGGTGTCGGGGGGTTAGGTGAAAATCATATAAGTGGATTGGGGGTTCCCACCCACCATCATCACGGCCGCTGGACTCAGATCGGATGGCCAAAATCACCTTTTGCACTAAATATGTCATATGTGCCTGACTGCCTGTTATCAAATGAATAATCTGGATAAGCATCTAGTATTCCAGTTCCTAAGTCATGACTAAATTCTGCAAAGATCATGGTCCATACCTAGTGAAAACAAGATCTCACTGAATCAAAGCAAAGTACACCAAAATATTGTGGTTGTGTGCACAAATGCAAGATTACAAGTCAACCAACCCGCAAAACATCCCAAGTTTATGGAAGGCTGCACCACTCAATGAAATTCTGGGTCAAAATCCATCTTCTATACCTCTAAACAACTGCTTTCACTTGAAAAAGGAAACATCTAAGCAACTACTAACATCTAGATCACATCAGACATGACAATATTTGGTGAAACAGCACAGCCTTGACCATACAGCAGCTAAATCACACTTGAACAAGCAATAAATTGCTCTAGAAGAAGTAGGATTGTAGGAACAGGCCGAGATATGAAAGCAAGGTTTACAATTCCACCTATTAGGCATCGATTCAAAACAAAGAAAAAACACTCGATGGTATTGTACTACTGCGGAATACTGCACGGTATCACAGCAACTCACATAGAAACACTATCTGATCTCATCCTCACAACCCCAGGAGTAGGCGGTCGCACCAAATCGCTATTGTAAATTTAAAAACGTTTCAGGCGAGATCACGCAATATCGTTGTTCAACAGGCTACAAGCTACTCGGATAGCATCTAAACTACTCGCAATTCCCTAGTCTAAAAACGGGATCTCCACGCGCAGATCAGATCAGGGCGGAAGCGCGGGGTCGCACCTTGGGGGTCAGGCCGGCGTCGGAGTCGAAGCTCCAGCCGCGGTAGAGGGAGATTCCGTGGGGGGAGGCGCTCCGGCCGAGGATCTCGGCGCAGTCGGCGGCCGCGGAGGAGGCCGACGAGGAGGAGACGGCGAAGTACGACCCGCCGCCCCCCGAGGAGGAGGAGGACGACGACCCGAGCGGGCTGTTCTCCATGCCGGGGAACCGCTGCTTGTCGGCGGGCCACGCGGCGCCGGACGGGTCCAGCAGGCCGCCGCGCCACTGGAGCGCGAAGGCGAACGCGGCGAGCGCGAGCGGCAGCAGCGTGAGGAGGAGGAGCACGCGCGTCGCGAACGCCGCAGCACCGCCGCTGCCTCCGCCGGCTGCGGCGGAGGCGGAGGCGCCGCGGTAGCCCGCCATTGGGGCCGGTCGGTGGAGAGGGAGGGAGCCAGCGTGGCGTGGGGACCTCCGCCTCTCAGTGGTCTTGTACTCGAGCGTTGCGGGAAGGACACCAGAGACAGCTGAGCTGAGCATTATGCGGGCTGGGCCTAGATGGGCTTTAATTAGGCCCGTCAAGTACAAGGTGTTGGGCGGTTGGATTTCATGGGCTGGACAGGCCGAGATGGCTATCCTTTTGGGCCGTGCTTGTATGGCTTTCTGGCCACTAGGGCAGCCTTGGCAATTCCTTGTTGATCTACTGTTTCTTTCCCCCCCCCCTCTTTGTAAGCTAAGGTCAGATTTTTCTTTTCTCAAAAGCATGTATATACACGTACTCCACGATCTGCAAACTGTAGCCTTTATGTTTTCTTCTGAACTTGCACAAAGAAATTAACCAAGAACTGACGCACTGTTGGCTACAAATTCTAGAGCACACATACACCACCAACGGTTTCTTGAGAAAATGCTGTGTAGCTGAGTTGCCTTCAGATTGCTGGGGATCTGCTGCTACCTTTTGCCACCAGGATGGCGATTTAGCTTCAGAAGAGTAATCTGACCAGTGAAGAAGCAGACTGTGTATGCTTGTTGTTGGACTTGGACGCATATATATCACTAGAACGTCTCCATCCGTTGTTTTATCAGTAAACATGCTAATTAACCTTCATATCTTTGCTGCAGGCATGTAAAAATCTTGTCGAGTCATTTTCTGCAGGCATGTAAAAGGGAGTGGTTGAGTTTTAAATTCGAACTGTGGGCTTGTTTCGTTGTTTTTTCTTCGACTGGTTAGCCTTTTGTCTGCATCAGCTGAAGTAACGGAGATTGCATGTGACCTCTGCTCAAAGAAACATAGGTGAGAAGATTCATATGCGGTTTAATTACGTGAACCTTGCAAAAAAAAGGGTTTAATTATGTGACAGGAGAATAAAGGTTATTTGTTCAAAAGACAAGGAATAAAGGTTATTTAAGAAATAAAATTCTAAGAATATGACTCGACAAGATTGCTGAAAGAAACTCGAAAGTGGCAGCTCTGCGACACTTGCGTTCTCTATTGCATCAGTTATCCCAAGCCAAAGTGGCAGCTCGATCTCATGTGCTGCTGATTCGTTCAGACAAGGCACACTTGCTTGCACAACTCTGACCCCACCTTGTCCAAGATAAAATATATGACTCCATACATGACCATAACAGCAGTACACTTTCTTGCACAACTCTGACAGCGTCCCATGTTACATGTTCCAAGCCCCAACCCTACACTTCCACCCACCTGCGCACCCAGCTACATTAATTCATGGCATGCAGAGCTGCAGCAGCAGCTGCTGCTTGGCTTGGCTGTTCTTGACTTTGTTGCCAACTGCCATGCACAAGCCAGGGAATTGCACAAATTAACTGTACTAGCTAGTGCTACTCAATGCAGATTTTTGTTGCAGCTAGCTTGCTTGCACATGACTTGGTAAAATAGCTAGGTGCAGCTAGTACACCTCAATATAACTAACTATACGTTAGCGGTTAGCATTGCTGCATTATCGATAAATTAAGAGGCTTCTCGATCAACTAGGCCACACATATATATATGGGTACTTGTCAAACAAAAGAAGGCAAGCCTCACATTTCCCATACGAGTATAGCTTCAGGTCCATCTTACATATTTTCGCAATCAAAACCACCGTTATGTGAATTGGGTTGATGGAACATACCGCATACGCATCAATTACTACATCAATAATAAATTAATAATTTTTGCTACTACTAGCATATGCATGTTTCTTCTACACTCTAAAGACATTCAGTTAAGTTTTTTGCCGAACCGCCGGCTTATCCAAGTGGTGTGACACCTATGTTTTCTGGCTGAAGGCCGGAGTTTGAATTGATATGTTAGGTGTGTTATTTGAAGATTTGCTTGTATTTGATCCAATAATCTCTGGCCTGTTTAAATCACAACACACTAAGTTACTAACTAATTGTTCCCACCCTCCACAAAACAAGCCTGCCGGGAGATATATCATATATGCGATGTGAAGACAAAAAAGAAACAACAAATGATCAGAAGCTAGCTTATGATTAGAAGTTTAATACTAGTAGTACTATGATTATAAATCTAGTTTAACCCTGAGGAGCTTGTTAGGTTGGGGCAACCTCTAGTTTTCAGCCATCGATGTGGTCCTGGCCCTGGGCCTCCTGGCCTGACTGAGCCACCAGGACAACTGGCCAACCAATACACCCCAATCATTCTAGACAGCTCTTCCTTTGTAGCTTGTCCAACTAATCTCCAAGAAAAATGAGAATATGAGATCAAGTTAAGGTTTCCACTGGCCAATATTAGCAAGAAACCTGAAAATATCTTGTCCCAGTCTGCTTCACAAATACAGAAACATTTCCTCTCACAAATAATCTAGTGAGCACTTATGTCCAGTCAAAATTTGTTTATAATATTTATTTAGTAAAATATTTTTTCTCTCCTTTATAGAATGTTGTCGTCCTTAAATAATTAAATATGATAAAATTAGCACTCAAATTATTTATAGAGACCAAATAAAAAAGAGTATAAATTTAAAGGAATATGTCTACTTTATCCTCTGAACTTTTGCGATAGTCTAACTTTCAATCTGAAAAATGTAAAACTGGATGTTTTACAATATTCAACTATCAATACCATTATTTTACCCCCTTGAAACTGATTGAAGATAATTTTAGCTAACATGGCATCAACATGGCAGTGATTTTTTGATACGTGGGCTGATTTTGGGATAACATGTCAGCCAGTCAGCAAAATCATCAAACAAATAAAAAATATGGTGGAGGAGGAGGCTGGAGATTTGTCATCAGTGAGCTCGCCTTTTACTTCCACCGCGACCTCACCTCCTAATCTCTCTCCTCTTCCTTCATCTGCAGAATGTCGCCGCCATCTTCCTCATTGTCCTAGAGGCTAGGGTGATGTTGGGCGCAACAGGAGGGGCCACGGATGAGATGGGCACATGGCGAAGGGTGGCAGGAAGGGGGAGATTGCGTAGGCCTCCTCCCTAGATTCCATCGTCACACTTGGCCTTCTCCTCAATCTCCGGCTACGGTGGTGGCACTTGGGGGCAACAGTAGCACTTAGTTAAGCTGCGCTGCTTCAATCCCCCACAACAAGGTCCAGATCCCATGTGCCCTGGTTGTCGAGCCGCATCTGTTGTCCACTCCAATCGCCAGTAGCGGCATCTTGTTGGCTGCTCTAGTGAAGACGCAGAGGTTGGTGATGGTGTGCCTTCATCCACGTCACGATCTCTGCCTCCAATGCCAATTAGATCATCTACCGTGGTGATGAGCTCTGGGGGAGATGGAGAGAAGAAAGGAAGAAGAAACATGGTGATGCCCATCATTGCTGGCAGCTAGTGGTGTGGCCAGTTGTGATACAGAAAGAAGAGAGGAAGAGAATGAGAGGACATGAGGCTTATGGGTGGGCCCCATTGTATAGTTCTTATTTATATCATTATTATGTTGATTGGGTTGCTATATCACCCCTAAAACAAGCTCATGTGTCAAAAATCGCTTCCACATTAGTGCCACTCAGACAAAACTGGGATGGAATGGTCTAGAGGATAAAAATACCCGGTTTTGATATTTGAGAGGTGTTGTGATGAGGATATAATAATTCTCAAATTATTGTGTCATTATATTCTTTGAGTATACCCCTAATCGATAAGGGAGATGTTTCACAAGGTAGTCGTAAGTTATTCTATTACCACTCCTTAGTCGTAAGATTTTCTATGACCACATAATCATAAGTCCTTCTATGACCATTTCTCAGTCGTAAGCTTTTCTACTACCACGCAGTTATAACAAAGGTAATTCCGATTTCCCCGATTTTTCTCCAAATTTTCATATATTTGTTTTGCTTGGTTGGTGTTGTTTCTCATTACAATCTTCGTAGCTTTGTAGCTATTGAAGTGAAGGAATGTTGAATACTTGGGAGAAAATTAGAAGTCACTATTCACCCACTTTTTTTTTGCCATATTCGATCTTACATTGTCAAAAAAACAGTTAAAGCATTCCACATATACTTTGCATTTTTCTTCCGATTTTGCATGTCTTTGTAGGAGCCAATATGCTTACCTTTTACATATGTTGTGAGCTGGTTAATTGGCCACGTAAAAAACTCGACCTGCGGGGGGGGGGGAGAAACCCCCCGGGCATTTGTTTAAGAAGAAGGTCTTCTCACGCAGACCGAGAAAATCTCCGAACCCTTGCCCCACCCTGACACAGCGGCATCAGCCCATGTGAGAACGACCAATCCAGGGTGATCCCTAGGACCAACAACCTGGCGCTACAACAACCTGGGCCAGCCTTGAGACCTGTGCTTTGGCTTATGGGGCAAGCGAGGGGATTTTTTCCCCCAGCCTGAAATTCGCTCCCACTGGGAGTCGAACCCAGGACCTGGGGGGTGCTACTGAGGCGCTTTAACCACTAGGCTAGAGGCCCTTTCGCCACGTAACTAGGGCTGTAAACGAGCCGAGCTCGAGCGAGCTTGGCCTTCTAGGCTCGAGCTCGGTAGAAGCTCGAGTCGAGCTCGAGTTGGGGTCCAGTCCGAGCCTGGACTTGGGCTCGAGCTCGGCTCGGCCTAAGCTCGAGTAGGCTCGAGCTTGGGTCGTTAAAGCTCGAAAACAATTAAAATAATTTATTATACACTATTTTTCAATAATAAGAAAATTTTAAGTTCGAGCTCGGCTCTAGTAAACTCGATAACAGTCAAAATAATTCAAATACATACTAATTTTCAATAATAAGACAAGCTCGAGCTCGAGTTCGACTCGAGTAAGCTCGGTAAGAATTAATATGTATTACTATTTAAGCTCGAATCGGGGCTCGCGGAATATTCGAGCTCGGCTCAGTGAAGCTCGTGAGCTCGAGATCAAGATCGAGTTCGGCTCGTTTAAAGTTCGAACCGAGCTCGAATCGAGCCTAAAACGAGCTGAACTCGAGTGGCTCGCGAGCTTCGAGCTTTTTTTTACAGCCCTACACGTAACAAGTGTGATTGATGAGCTAAGCTTACTAGAGGTCATCATTCCATATTGAACTTCGCGAGGCCCCATAACTTAGTGGAATGTTTAGCTCTAGCTTAGAGCAAGTATTATAAGAGGCTGTAAGCTGGCTGTATGCTGAGGTGGAAGAGAGAGAGAGGAGGAGAGAGAAGAGAGGTGGGATGTAAGCTTACAGCCAGCTGAAGCACAAGAACCAAGAAACTTTGTGAGAGGAAGGGGTAGGTCATACAGCCTTTAGCTGGCTGTAACTACTATATGAGTAGGCTGATAAGTGGGCTGTAAGTATTCATACAGCCAGCTGAAGGCTGTATTATAAGATTTGCTCTTAAAGTGTATGGGTTTAGGAAGCACTGATGTGAAAGAGATGTTTTTCTTTATTTTATTCGTGAGCACTCAACTTGCTGCTAATTGCTTTGCTTCTTGACATGCATGTACGTTCAAAGAACACTTTGGGAACACATGGAGAGATAGTTGATGCTGTCATAACGAAGGACCACTATATCCAAAAGCCCGAGGCTCTACATTTATTACCTTTGCTGATCCTGTTGTTGTTGACAGTGTAATCGAAGGCAACCATGTTATCAATGGAAAGCAGGTACATTGTTTGGTTCCTGTTTTTGGTTGAATTTTATACTCTTTTGAGCTGCTTGTTTTTGTATTAGTTCACATGAGAGCACATCACATTTCTTGGTATTGTACACTACAAAAGACGTACTTTATGAAGTTTTAGATTCTAGAGCATGCCATAGCATAAATCGATAGCACTTTTTTTTGCCTACTTCAGTGTGAATGAAAGGTTGAAATTAAGATAACTATTCTGAATGGTGCTGACCCCTTGAAAGATTTGAAGACAAAGATAAGATCTTTGTTGGTGGATTGCCCTCTGCACTAAAAGAAGGTATTATGTGTGTTTATTGTTTACCTGGTAGTTAACTTTCGTATTTGCAATAAGTAGGTTGAGTTCTCAAACAGGATAATTCAACAGATGATCGAATTCAAGGAGTTCTTTTCGAAGTTAGGAAAGGTGGTGGAACATTGAAATCATCTGTGACCATGCAACTAACCGGTCACAAGGATTTGGATTTGTAGTCTTTGATGCAGAAAAAATTGTAGATGAATTATAAGTTAAGAAAGGCAGTATGATTGATCTAAATGGTTCTCATGTGGGCCTCTCCAAGTGCTCTTTTCCGTCCAATTTGAATTCTACGTTAGCTTAAATCCTCGAAAGTTGTTAAAGTCTCCTGGGAGACGTATCCATTTCTCTTTGTGTCCTATACGATTTATGGATTTCCAAGACATATGTATACGGCCAGATAAGACACTAACAGTAACAGTGTTCTTTGTAATTATGTCTTTCTTTCTTGTTTCTAGCATTTTCAACTAGCCGTTACTATATGCTTACGGCTTTCTATAGATGTTATTAGGCTGGTCATGCATGTTAGCGCTATTGAATACTACGATTCATGGCCCGTCGGACGCCGACCAGGGAGATAGCCCTAATGAATGTTGAGCTTCAGCCATTGATCAAATACGATTAGCATTTTTTATTCTCAACTACTTGATAATTAAACGCACAACCGAGGGTTGATATTCATACGCGTCTAGGACTACTATGTTGCACGCCACATCACATGTTGGTGCTCAGCTGAGGCCGGCTTCCATTGTTTAACCGTTACCCGTTTGAAGGTCAACAGAATTGTTAGTAAGTAGTTTGTACCATTGTTTTTACAGTGTACTATTTTACACATATCCATTATAATTACTATGATTAATATTTAGACGGACCGTCAACGACGATAGAGAGCAAATTTATAGGTGGTGATCGGTTCGGCTGAAAGCCTCATGACTTATGGCTGAAAACACTGTAGCTGGCTGAAAAAAGCACTGTAGCTGACAGAGGCTTATTTAGCATAATTAAATTTAAAAAAATTTAAAAATATAAAAAATATGTTAGCCCATTACGTATAATACAAACAAATACGGGAAAAAAAAGAACCGGCAAAAAAGCTCAACAAAAAGCCAAAAGTTCAGAAAAAGACGAAACTTATGAATAATGCAAAAATAAGTTGAAGCCAGAAGCTGAAGCCATATTGATCAGGGCATATTCTTCCCGATTTCAAGATATGCCGACGAGTTAGAAGGTATAAGGCTCTATGCCATTAATGTACTAATTGTTTTGCATCTCTCTAATAATTATTTTCATTTGTTTGCGTGCATCAATTATCACGGCACCCGCGCCAATTTGATATTATATCTATATTGTTGTAAAGGTGAGGAACCAGGCTCTAGCGAATCCTCATCTATGAGGACTTGTCGAGTAAGAGGGTGAAAGGAGAAATGATTTTTCAGATAATAATAATTTACTTACGAAGCTCTTTAGGCCAATCGTTGTTTTGCTTTCCACGTTATTTGAATAGAGTTTCTCTATAAGTGGAAATTTAGCATGAATAAGTTATTTTCATGTATTCCTCTCCAAAGACACCTCCATTTTGATTAGTTTTTGCTTTATGTCGCTGCTTGGTTTTGTAATTCCATAAATCTTAGAATCTATAGTTAATGTGAGTTACCTATGTTAAGTATGCTTGTCATGTCTATCTATCACCGAATTCAATATTTCTGTACAACAATTGCAACGTTTTAAAATCTTTTTATTTTTGTTTGACATGAAATGGTTTTTTATTAGGAGTGTCTAGGCATCACTCGGATGTTTTCTTTCTAATTATCATCTAAATTTATGACCCTTGGATTAGAGATCAAGGAGCCCCTTGTTTTTGAAGGAGAGAGATTTTTTCAAGGGGGAGAAGGTAGAATTCAACAGGGAGGGGGGAGAATTCATGGCCATTGGATCTCTAATCCAACAGTCCTAAATCTGGATGATAGTTAGGAAGAAAATATTCGGATGATATTTAACAAAACCCTTTTTATTAATACAAATCTAAGTGTACATGCTATGATGTTTCAATTAATAAAGAAATAGATATATAAAATATTTCGTAAAAACGCACAAGAAGTTAGCTAGTAAAATACAACGTGGAACATCAATCCTCTGCTAACCAATCGTTCTGTGAGACTCGAACTCCGGTCATAATCATCCCCTATACAAACCCGGAAGGATTCGCGGCCGGAGAGGGCCTCCACGTCAGCCTAAGCGCGCGTCCGGTCGGCGCGTGGTCAGGGAAATTTTGGTACGGCCGCGGGAGGCGATTTCCCTGTACTTTTCAAAAATTACGTAAAGGTCCTTTTTTCTCGCGAATAGGTCCCTGCCAGTTTTTTTATCCCCTCCACTTTGCAGGATAGCGCCCCGTATTTTCCTAAATTACGTACGGGTCCTCGTTTATTTACGTATAGTCCCGTTTATTTACGTACGGGTCCTCGTTTATTTACGTACAGGCCCATTTATTTACGTACAGGTCCTCGATTTTTTACCCTATACAAACCCGGAAGGATTCGCGGCCGGAGAGGGCCTCCACGTCAGCCCAAGCGCGCGTCCGGCCGGCGCGTGGCCAGGGAAATTTTGGTACGGCCGGGGGAGGCGATTTCCCTGTACTTTTCAAAAATTACGTAAAGGTCCTTTTTCCTCGCGAACAGGTCCCTGCCAGTTTTTTTATCCCCTCCACTTTGCAGGATAGCGCCCCGCGTTTTCCTAAATTACGTACGGGTCCTCGTTTATTTACGTATAGTCCCGTTTATTTACGTACGGGTCCTCGTTTATTTACGTACATGCCTGTTTATTTACGTACAGGTCCTCGATTTTTTACCAAAAAAACCTTTGACTTTTTCGAAACCTGCCAGTTTTTTTATCCCCTCCACTTTGCAGGATAGCGCCCCGCGTTTTCCTAAATTACGTACGGGTCCTCGTTTATTTACGTACAGGTCCTCGATTTTTTACGAAAAAAACATTTGACTTTTTCGAAAATACACATGTGCCCTTGATTTTTTTTATAAAACTCCTCACGAGTTATCGCCCCGCGTTTTCCTAAATTACGTACGGATCCTCGTTTATTTACGTACAGGCCCGTTTATTTACGTACGGGTCCTCGTTTATTTACGTACAGGCTCGTTTATTTACGTACAGGTCCTCGATTTTTTACGAAAAAAACCTTCGACTTTTTCGAAACCTACCAGTTTTTTTATCCCCTCCACGGCTCCACTTTGCAGGATAGCGCCCCGCGTTTTCCTAAATTACGTACGGGTCCTCGTTTATTTACGTACAGGCCCGTTTATTTACGTACATGTCCTCGATTTTTTACAAAAAAACCTTTAACTTTTTCGAAAATACACATGTGCTCTCGATTTTTTTTATAAAACTCCTCACGAGTTATCGCCTCTTTTACTTCGGTACACACGGTGGCTGGCGCGGCGTGTCGCCGCGCCTACGAGGCTAGTAACCAAAACAAAGTCCGGGTGATTCTGGCCCTGCGAGCGTGTCCACGTCGCCCCCTGCGCTCGGTCGGCCGGCGCGTGGCAAGAGAATTTGCGTACGGCCGGCCGAGGCACTTTCCTCATATTTTCCGAAAATTACGTAAAGGTTCTTTTTCCTCGCGAAAATGTCCCTGTCGGTTTTTTTAAGCCCCTCCACTTTGCAGGATAGCGCCCCGCGTTTTCTAAATTATGTACGGGTCCTTTTTCCTCGCGAAAAGGTCCCTGCCGGTTTTTTTAAGCCCCTCCACTTTGCAGGATAGCGCCCCGCGTTTTCTAAATTATGGACGGGTCCTCGTTTATTACGTACAGACCCTCGGTTTTTTACGAAAGAGTCCTTCGACTTTTTTAAAAATACACATGTACCCTCGATTTTTTACGAAAAAGACCTTCAACTTTTTTACAAACACACATGTGCCCTCGATTTTTTTTAAAAAAATTTAAACTCCTCACGAATTATCGCCTTTTTTACTTCGGTACACACGGTGGCTGGCGCGGCGTGGCGTCGCGCCTATGAGGCTAGTATTTTCGAGCCGTGAAAGCAAGATACTCCTCGCAAATAGACGCGTGCACGTGTGGACCTCGCGACGCGTACGTGACTGAGACAAATAAAGGCGCGAAATTACTAATTTGCCCCGGACCGAAACTCCAAGCAAAATATCAACGAAAACTTATCAATCAACCCCCCTTTTCTCCCCCCTTTCGTTCCTTCTTTCTGTCGAAATCTTTTCTTTAATTAATTAATATTTTCATTGCCATGTCGATCGATCATAAGTCTTAATTTCTTTTTGAGTGCTCACATCAGGCTGGCCCTCTAGCTCTTTTCCTGAGAGATGCGTCCAGCGACGAGAGAACCGCGTGATTGGATTAAGTTCGCGTCCTTTTCATCGCGGCCACTGATTGAGATTTATTTTGCTAACCGGCCCCAAGGTCCGATCCTAAAGGCTCCGCTTGTATGGGTATAGGTTTCTGGTTTTCGGTTTATTTTTCATTATTTCTAAATTTCGTTTTTTTCTTCTGATTTTTTGAGATTTTTTTAGCTTTTTTACCGGTTCTTTTGTTTCCCGTATTCGTTTGCGTTATACGTGATGGGTTAACTCATTTTTATCTATTTTTAAATTTTTAAATTTAATTATATTAAATAAGTCACTATCAGGTACAGGATAATTTCAGCCAATTATAATGAAAAATCAGCTATAAATCATAAAAAATCAGTCCAACTGAGCACACTGTGAGTTATCTCTCTAGCTAGGTTTCGTGCCATGGTTTGGTACATCAGGTAAGCTAGCTAGTACCTTAATAATTTCTTACCGAATTCTCGTGCTTATCTTGTGAAGAGATGTTTAATGGATAATAAGTTTATGATGTTTGTTTCCCCTGAAAGGAAGAATACCTAGGATATCAAACGATTCCTACTAATAAACAACTTGCCATGACACTTGGACATACATGGCCCCCCGATTGGTTCGGCTTTGGCTTCTGGCTTATTTTTCACTATTCCTAAATTTCGTCTTTTTCTGATTGTTTTGGATTTTTTGAGTTTTTTTACCGGCTCTTTTTTTCCTGTATTCTTTTGCATTACACGTGATGGGTAACCCATTTTTTTTTCTATTTTTAATTTTTTTTAAATTTAATTATACCAAATAATACCTTCAGATACAGTGCAATTTCAGCCAGCTACAGTAAAATAAACCATAAGCCACAGCCCAACCGATCACCAATTGCTTAGTATTGTATTTAACTCTCTCAACCACCCATGCCCTCTCAAATGGATATGGAAAAGCAAGTGTGCTATGAAGCTTAAAGTTTTTACATGACTCATTTCAATGGATAGACTAAGCACTAAAGATATGCTACTCGATCGGGAGGCATTACCACTTCGACGGTGAACAATATTGTGTGCTATGTCAACATAGAGAGGAGGAAACTTTGAATCACCTATTTTTTTACTTCCAATTCGGCAAGCATGTTGGACTACTAGTGGTTTCAATTGGGACAATTCCATGGACGTAAATTTTAAAGTGGAGAGAATCAGATCAACCTTTAATTCTGAATTCTATATGGAAATTTTTATTATTTTTGCTTGGCACATTTGGGAGCAACAAAATGGCAAGGTGTTTGTAAATATCACGCCAAATATATCTACATGGAAATGTCTTTTCAAGAATGAACTCGTGTTGCATGTGCACCGAGTCAAAGAAGAACATAGACACAAAATCCTTAATTGGCTAGAACTATTTCTCGATTATCTTTGCCCCTAGAGAGTTGTAACTTTTTTCTTCTTTTCTTTTTCCATTTGCTTTGTACATAATCTTTTTGTTCTTTATTTATGTATATTTATATATACAGTAGGGGCCTCCCCTACTCTCACTTGTCAAAAAAGATAGATGAATTGAAATTATAATTTCAGAATACCTGTAGAATTCCTATGTTCTCTTGGTATATAATTTCAGTAATTATTTCCAAGAATTAATCGATACCTAGTTTTTAGCATAAAATGAATTGAAATTTGACTGAAAGTTCATCAGCCTTGCAAAAGAACATTCTTAATTAGGATATCAACTAGGTGCTACCATGAAAGATGCATGCCATCGCTTTACGGAACCGGAACAATACTGCAGAGGATATACCCTTCCTACCAAACCTCTTCACGTATAGACACAAATTAAGTTCATCGATCACAGCATGTCAGCGAGCTAGAACAGCAACAAACTGAACGATATATATCCACACCCATCAATTAATTCGTATTACAATTGAAGGGAGTTTATGTTTGTCTTATTCACACCTCAAGCTGATCGAACTAAAACAAAAAAAACAAAAAGATATACACAAGTTGCCTTATCATGACCAACAAACATATCAATATAATTACACATGCTTAATCACCCAAAAAAAAGAAAAATTTACACGGAGGAGAGATCATCGATCATCGAGAGAGAGAGAGAGAGAGAGAGAGAGAGAGAGAGAGAGAGAGAGAGAGAGAGAGAGAGAGAGAGAGAGTAATGAGGAGAGGTCGAGGTGAAAGAATAACAAATGTTCATGCATCCATATCGATCCATCATCCATGCAACGTGTTTGCATGCTAATATGCATGCATGCATCATGCGTGGCATGCAAGTGTGTCTTTACTTACTTTGTCCACCGGCAAATGATCGATCACTTCTTCTGCGGCTCAGCCACCGGCGTGTCTTCGGCTTCGGCCGACTTCTCCTCTTCTTTCTTCTCCTCTACCACCTCCGACGGCGCCGCGGCCGCCTCCGCGGCGGCGGGTTCGGCCTCCTCCTTCTTCTCCTCCACGGCGACTTCGCGGGAGGTGGTCTCCTCCGCGGCGGCGGTGGCCGGCTCCGGCTCGGCCTTGGGCTCCTCCTTGGGGACGAAAGGCGCAACCTTGTCAAAGATGAAGACGATCGCGCCGGAGAGGGGTGTGGTGCCGGACTTAGCCACCGCGTCGCTCACCTGCTTGGCTCCCGGGAATTCTGCAAACGAACAAACCTTGTCAATGTTTTTTTTCAAGAACAAGAAAAAAAATCATTTTTATCCGAGGAGACACAGGAGAGCTGCGTATCATTTGTATTAGGAACAAGAAAAATTCATTCAAGGTAATTAATTTAACATAATATTATATACATATCTTAAATATGAGGTTTCATGCGATTCTACACGAAAAAGGAAGTGGTTGAGGCTCTGTGTGCTCGTTTTGTTGTTTTTTCTTCGACTAGTTATAGCCTTTTGTCTGCATCAGCTAAAGTAACGGAGTTTGCATGTGACTTCTGCTCAAAGAAACATAGGTGAGAAGATTCATATGCAGTTTAATTACGTGAACCGTGCAAAAAAAAAGGTTTAATTATGTGACAGGAGAATAAAGGTTATTTGTTCAAAAGACAAGGAATAAAGATTATTTAAGAAATAAAATTATAAGAAAATGACTCAACAAGATTGCTAAAACAAACTCGAAAAGAAGGCAATCCTATTTGTTGTCGGGGTGGTCTAACCCCGTAACTGAGCCTTGCAACTGGCTCAATATTTAATAGGTCCAATAGTATAGAGATATGTACCATGTATGCTCACCTTTTTTAATTATTAAAGGGGTAAGATGAAAATTTTCCATCCTACCCCATTCATATATAAACCCCTAAGAGGAGTATAAAAAAAAGGATCCATTCATTTTACACATGAGCTCTCTCTCATGTCTCTAACTCTCTCTAACTAATCCCCTTATATGTTGTTTGGTCAGTAGCCACAACACTATTTGTTTAGCAAAAGATGATTGGTAAATGGCAACTAATTTTCTTAAAAATATGTTACCCTTGATATATTGATTTTCAAAAAAAAATGTGCATATATAGTTCTGGCTTTTCAATACCATGGAGCAATGCATTTGCGCATAACGAGAACAAAAATTTATCAACTAATTCATTATGTAAAACCCACTATCTACATGTACTTCACTTAGCTATTACTCTTTGGAAAATAAAAATACACCAGTCCTTCAAGTTTTTTCCCCTTTTTTTAAAGATGCTTTTCTTTTCTTTTTTTTTTTTTGAGAGAGATTCACATGCAATCCTTACAAATTTATAGGTATGATTTTTATTTTTACTTATTCATGTTTTAAGTACAATGGAAATACAAATCAAGAATGATTTAGTTTTGTCGTACTTACCAATCTTGGCCAATTCCTCAAGGAACTTGGTGGCTGCAGCCGAGTTCTTCTTGATCTTGGCTGGTTTTTTATCCTTTATCAAAGCCTACAGTATGTTTACTTAGTAAGAATGATTACAACTCTCACTTACAGGTGGCTACTGTTATGTCTCAAGCAACCCAAAAAAAATACTGAAAATTTCTTTTTACCTTAATCTCAGGAGGAGACGATTCAACAACCTCCACAACCTTGGGTTCTAGTTCTGTCTTCTTGTCTTCAATCTCCTTGCCAATCTCCTCCTGCATACATAGCAGGTAGCACACCCCACACCACACCCAATTAATAAACAGAACAAAAATTACTGAAGAAAGCTAGACCATCACTTCAAGTGTGCCTATCCCTACCTTACTGAAGGACTTCAAGAACTCAGCAGCAGCAGCCTTCTTGCCATCCTTGTCAAAGATCTTGTTGAGCCCAGGGAGAACCTTGGTTTTCCAGACACTGGCCATCTTACTCCTCCAGAAATCTGAACTAATCCCATACCAAACACAAAAGGCACAAAAGAAAAAATACATCACAAAAATTCTCTCATGGCACTGAAGAGGAAGCCAAGGAAATGATCGAAGAAGCTGGAAGGAAGCATACATGCAGCTGCTAGCTGAGGAGAGATGTTCTTAGCTCCTGTCAATGGTTCCTGCGGTGTGATGTGTAGCTGTGATCACCAACCTACCAATGGGCAGCAGTGCAGGAGCCACGATGCCATGAGAGTGATAAATAATGGATAGGCCTGCAGGAAAGGCACCCTGAGCTTGCAAGAAAATTACAGGGATGCCCCACATAAGATGGCATGGTTGTCGGGGGGATGCAGTGGTATAAATGTCAAATAGGAGCAAGATTATGGAAGGGATGTCATTAAGCCACAGCTGAATGATGAATGGGTTGTGGAGTCTTGCAGGCTGTGCTGGAGGCCTGGAGTGTAGAGAGAGAGAGAGAGAGAGAGAGAGAGAGAGAGAGAGAGAGAGTATGTTGATAGGATCCTCTGTGTCATGACTTCGTAATCCGGTCGGTGTCGTGTCGATTGCATGGATGATTTGAGGCAGTCACTAATTTTGTTAATCAGATAGGAGAGCTGTTAGAAATAATTGGTAAAATTGTAGTGTACGTTGAGATATCTTTTCGAGAAATATTTTTTTTTGCGAGGGACAAATTTTTTTTGACACTCTATTAACATGGTTAAATTATTTTAAAAGAACTCTATCGGTTTGTTGATGTCAATGTAATGAAATAGAGTTATAACTATTTATCATTTACTTGTACCTTGGATAAATTTTTAGACGGAATTTTATTACCCCTGAATATTGAAGTACAAGTATATATTAGTGTATAGGTCGAAGACAACAAACTTACCGTCATTACCTTTTACAAAGTTATAGTACTTTCAGTTTTTTTTAACATAACAACCCTGTCAAGTTAGTACCAAACTAGCTAACTTTTCTACGAACAATATGAATTGATGAACGATGTTTTTTGTCATGTATTTTTTCAGGTTTTTTATTAAATTATTCTTTTATTTCAAATGACAGTGTAAAGTTCGTTGCAGGACCATCTAAGAATTTTTTTATGAATAATCTATTTTTTATTCAAAATAATAGAAACAAACCCGATCAAAATTTTTTTACAAAAATAGGCTCCAATCGCCGTGCCGTCGGGCGACTGGACCTATCGCTTAAAGACCGCGCAACATGCAATCAATCCGCTGCCCGTTGGGCAAATTGATTGCAGTAGTGGAACCACCAGCAACTGCTTCCAGTCGTCCATCAGTTAGGCGACTGCGCTTCCAGTTGCTGAAGGTTAGCTGCAATGGGACAAGATGATGAAGCAATGAGAGAAGACCCGCGACCTAGCAAAGTCAACTGCCGCCCGCGATGAGAAAGTAAGGGCTGCTGCGGTCCGAGCAGAACAAGCCTAGCGTGCTATGAGGTCAGCTCCCCGCAATGACACCACCCGTAGCAACAACACCATTCAGAACGTTCCTACCGAGCGTTCGCCGCAACACCCACCGAAGGGGGAGACGCCCTCCTTTGTTGGTGCTGAGACTCGTGCAAATTCTTCAAATTTAAGCACAGTCTTAGCCTAGGTATACATTATTGGGGTTGCGCAAACTACTCCAGTGACTATCCCAACTACCGTCTAGACACCGTCACCTATCGACAACCGGTAAGGACCAGGTGCAATGTTTCCCCCCTACTTTTTCTCCTTTAAAGTATGCACTAACAATCTCTCCCGTATATCCACAGTCCCCAGAACCCCTACGTGGCTACCGCAAATGGATCGATCTTGAGATCCACCCAGAGAACCAGTGGGCCCTCGACTTCAAGGAGTGGAACGTCACGAGGTCCTACGAGATTCGGGAGGAGGGGCGCCACAAGGACGAGCAAACCGAGCGTATACATCAGGAGACAAAAGCTCATCTCGAGGCGTGCATGCGCAGGAAGCGTGAAGCTCGCAAAGAGGGAGCGCGAGAAAAAGAGGTAAATGACGACCAAGGCAAAAGAGGCCACCGACGAGTTCAACGCCGAACTCGCAAGGAAGGGAAAATGACCCCGGTCCACGCAGTAGGTAGTAACAGCAGTTAGGTCGGTTAGTTGCACATGATGCTCTATGTTATGCATGTAATCAAATCCTACGCGTCATGTTACTTCCAACTATACTACGGAGTCTATTTTAATTCAGACAAGTTTATTTCCTCGTCTTTTCGCATTCAATTATTCCCATAGCAAGTTATCCAACAAAATTAACAAATCATTTCTCCTCCATGTACAATTTCCCGGTAACATCACAATATCACTTACCCTCGTACTTACCGATCATTCTTTAAAAAAATTATGAATTTTTTGTACTATAACAACATACAACGATCATAAACTCTTATTACGAATCTAACAGATTATCTGCCATTCATAATCTATGAAATCACAAATGGGTTAACCCACACTGCCTCTTATTTGCAGTCGCTGCATAGCCGAGCGACTGCAATTGCAGTCGCCCAGCCACTGGGCGACAGGTGACTAGAGCTTGTCGCCCAATGGCTTACGGACAGCTTTCTTGTCATGCGACTGTTGGGCGATAGGCGCTAGTCATCCGACGGTTAGGCAACTGGAGTTTATTTCTGTAAAAAAATATTCGTGCGGATATATTTCTATTATTTCAAATAAAATATAGAATATTCATAAAAAAATTCGACCATCTAATATGTACACAGCCAACATGACACAACAACATTTTGATAGACTTGGCCAAGATGGTAATAAATAATTTGATACTGTCCAAAATTCAAGTTGTTACATTTTATTTTATCTTTACTCGTTCATAGATCCAATAAAAAAGGACATAATGCCTCTTGAACATCACAAATTGTCATTTCATTTTCGGCTCAATGATTTCCCATCTCTCAATTGGTTACTGGTGAGACAGTGTCCACATCCATTGAGCGGTCGTTTCAAATGGCTTCGACTTCTGGCTTTTAGAAGTTATTTGAAACGTATCGGTTTCTTTTTTTGCTTTTTGCTTTTTTGTTTTATTTTTTATATTATCTATAAAGATATAACAATATTTTTCTTTTTTCTTACTTTTTAAATCAAAATACTTGAAAAAAACTAACCGCTGCAAATCGAACTAAAAATCTACAGCCACGACTAGAAACCGAAAAAAAAATCGGTTAGAGCAAAAGGACGTACCCGTGAGACGCTGCACATCATTGCCCCGCAAAAGATCAGGCACCGCCAGATAAACACCACTTCGCAGCCCTTCGTGTGGCCCACACTTGCTGGTGGGCCCACCTCAAGGAGAGTGGCGTGACGTGAGCTCCGCGAATAAGCAACGCCCCGGCCTACCACAGCCCTGATCCTGGTCCTGGAAAAACAATATAATTCTAAGATAAGAAACTAAGTAAGATGATTTTTATATGTATTTTTTAAAATGGTAGGAGATGATGAAGATGTTGATATAGATAACGCAAAAAATTTTAGACTTAAAAAACTATTTAAAAATCCGCTCCAAGATATAACCACATTTATTTCGATTTTTGAGAAACTAAAAGTCTAAAACAACAAGGCTATTTTACCACTTAATTTCCCCCACGCTAAAGGGTCAAATTAGAGAATTAGCAGAAGAAATCCAGCTAATTTGTTATTAACTTACAATATTTGAATCTTTTTGTGCCTTGTTAAACCAACCTAAGTACTAATGCAAGGACCGTACTACAACGCGCTGGCATGAGTGGTACCTCTACCAGCATGACAGCTCCCTCCCTCCCCAGCGACCATTAGGCGACAGACAGCAATGAAAGGGTTTGCCACATCGGCTACATGCCATGGATATACGTACCATGCCTTTCGAAATTAAAGGATAAGGCTTCGCTCGTTTAGGTTTAGATTTCTAACTTTCAGTTTATTTTTTTATTATTTTAAAATTTTATCTTTTTTTAAAATTTTTTGGATTTTTAAAGCTTTTTGTCGGTTTTTTTCATATTCGTTTATATTATACGTGCTAGGATAATCCGTTTTTTCTATTTTTAAACTTTTTTAAATGTAATTATGCCAAATAAGTCACTATCAGCTACAGTATAATTTCAACCAGCTACAATAAAATTTCAGCCACAAACCACAAAAAATCAACCCAACTGAACATCACCTAAGCCTCGTTTTGCCTCAGCTCGTGTATCTATCACGTATCTCCCAAGTAATTAACCATGTATTAGTAGTTGGCAACAAATAGAATGGTTGACTCTTTTAGGCCCCGTTTGGCACAGCTCAGCTTCACTAGTGAAGCTATTTTTTTTCAGCTTCACGAGCAGCTTCACCGATGAAGCTAAATCTGTTTTGGAAACTGTTTGGCAAAACAGCTTCACCAACAGCTTCATGCATGGCTGAGAAAGGGCAATTGTCCAAGATGCCCCTGTCTACCTGACTTATTCTAACATTTAGAGTTGTATATTTGTATATGGTCATATGAATTAAAAAATAATATATTTGAATGAGTATGAATTAAAAAATAAAAAAAATTAAAGAGGGGCAGTGAAATTTTGGTGAACGAGAGAGGTGAACGGGATGGACTAGTGGCAAATGCGTGTAATTTTGGTGAACTAGAGGGGCAGTGGGTTCCTAGGACTGCGGGCCTGAGGGAGAGAGCTGTGAAAAGCTACTTTTTTCAGCTTCACCTCTCCCCATTCCTTTGTGAGAGCAGAAAAAAAGGAGCTTCACCCATGAAGCTGTTTGCAAAAAGAGTGTTTGGCAAAAAACAGATCACAACAGCTCATGAAGCTGTTGGTGAAGCTGTACCAAACAGGGCCTTAGTGTTCTGTTTTAGACCCCTCAACTCTCATATTGGGCTTTGTTTTAGTCTTAGATTTCAAAATTATCCTACCCGACGAGTTTTGTTTTCTGAACCGTACCCTTTTTAACCGAATAAAATCGGATTTCTAAAGCACACGCAGTACCAAGTATCAACCCCTTGATTGCTTATGTGGTTCAGTGGTTTCTGATTTTAGTGAAGCATAGATAAGTATGGCTGTGTTTTGTATGGCAAATTGCCAACTCGCTCAGTGTAACACTCCAGCTAAAAAACATTGTAGGCCCTCCCCTTTGTCCTGAATAACAAAAGATGTGTCCACTTGGCACATGACAACCCCCATTTGCTGTCACCCCTTTATGAGCCAGGTAACAAGACCAGCTAAGTGATGCATACCTCAACCAACAAAAATTGTTTCTTAAATTGAACATTTACTTATTTTATTCTAGTCAGCAAGTTACGGTTGAGTTTGTGCAGCACACAAGTTACCATCGTGTATTGTCTGTTCTTTTTAGCTGGAGTTTATGGCTTTTGACTGAGATTTGCTGTTTGTGCGAGAGATTATATAGTAACAGAAACTCACGTGTGGTTTCTGTTGATATAAATGAAGTTGGTAAAGTATGTATTACAATTAACTAATAGAATCTATCTTAAAAAGATCGCTATTTAAAAGTTGTAAAATATCGAAAAACAGTTTTTAGAAACAAAATAACATGGCCATATCTAGTTCCTGCGCAATGAGGTCAGAAATTGCTCCCAGGCAAACTAATCGATCAATCTGGAGTCTCTGGAATCAAATTTCCGCATGGAGAATGTAACGCCCCCGTTTCCAGGGGCGCGTACGGACACGGCACCCCGCAACTATTCACTCATGAACAGTTATGGAGTGTCGCGCAAGAGTATACCATTGCATGCTTACAACAAAAGACCAGCATATATTTTACATATGGATTAGCATCCCTTTTTCGACAGCGGGGCGTGCAAGCCCAAAGTACACTTACATTACAAAAACTCCAAGATCCGCTTGAGCGCGGCCAAGACCTAAAGCCTCGGGTCTTCGACGGGGAGATCTTTCCAACACGAAATCTTGAATTGCCTTCTTTTCTTTCTGGTATCTGTGGCATTTAGCAAGCCTGAGTACTCCGACCCCGTACTCAGCAAATCACAAGGGAAATTCCTAACTTACTACTTGCACGGATCAACAAAGGAAGGGAGTATACTTGGTTTATTAATTTTGAGTGGGTGCAGTTTTATTTAGCAATCATTTTACAAAATGGACCAAAAACTACTTCTTAAGAACTCAGGGGTTTTTCATGAAGAGTTCATTAACCAACTAATCAAGTTGAATCATGTACAAAACTACTTAAGCTTCGCGGATGGAATCACCCAAGTGACACGGCTCCAATAACCGGGAGCACGGCGTATTCGAATACCATTTATTTGACTCTGCAGAGTTTGCTCAACTTTACCCACACGATCTCTTAACTCCCGCGACAGAGTTAAGAAAGCCAGGTCGTTTCACTGCTCAACTCTTTATATAGGCTCTACCCGGTAGAATTCACTCGGGTCTGGATCTCACACACACACACACACAAAACGAATAAACCATTGTCCGCTTCGAGTGAATTCTACCGTTGTTAGGCACCCGTAACCCGCCCTGCCTAACCTCACTGCTACCTCCTGTAGAGTTTCAATCGAGTTGAGCAGCTACTAGACAAGTGTTGACAAGTCAACTCCTGTGGTTGAGCGATCACTGTGACATTTGCTCAGCGTAAGGGTTTGGTCCTTATTTATCCAGGGTCCGAAACATCGCCAGGCCCGCGACCCAACCTAAGGTAAGCGGTGGGCGAAAGCCGTCTTGCGGCGCCCCACAACACCCTTACCTTACTCCAAACTTAAGGTAAGAGATTGGGCAAAGACCGTCTTGCGGTTTCCCCACGCACCCTTACCTTACCCTGTGCACGCCGGCACTCTCCGCTCTAAGATACGGTGTCCCATACCACCCTACCTTAGAGTCGGGTTTGCAAATTCTATTGGCCCCACAGCCACAACCTTATTAGTGTAACATTTTGCATGATAATAATATCCTACAATTATCTAGATTAACAGATAATTATTTTTAGGGTTACAAAGGCATGGCAACAATTTAACAGGGCATTTGTCGGTGGTGGGTTTAACTATATAACATGTCATTCTAAACATTTTATTTTTACTTTGAATTAACATTTCAGAATTAGCTCAATGCAAATAACATAATAACATAATTTAAATGGCATGGGATTTCAACATGATCAAGGACTTGCGACTTGCCGTGAATCGGGACGAACTCGACTAGCTTGAACGTAGAAGCTCCTGGATCCTGCGACTGCACTTGAACTTCCGGGATCTCCAACACTAGCGCAAACACTGAAAATAACATAAATCCGGCTTGAGCCTAATCAAGCGAGGAAAAATAATCTATTAAAAAGGAGTAAAATGCATAAATCTCCAAATGAGGAATTTTAGGAATTTATCTGGGATGAATCTGTGGAAATGGAGTTCACCAGAGGGTCTGGAATAATATCTGGAGCAAAGTGGTGAAATTTGGGAATTTTTGGGATTTTCTGTGATTTTCTAGGATTTATTTGGATTTTTCTGATTTTGGAAATTGATTAAATCCGGGAAAATCAATTGAACAGTAGCCGGCCCGGCCAGATGCTACAGTGCGGCCTGGCCCGGGGAACGGCCCGCGCGGCCGGGAGGCCGGCGCGGCCCAGTGCGCGCGCACTTGCGCGGGAGACGAGTGGGCCGAGGGGAGACAGCCCAGTCAGCGCGCGCCCGTGCGGCTCAGATGGCCGCCGCGTGGCTCGGGCGGGCGGACGAGATGGCGGGGAACGGGCGGACTGGATTGGGGTGGCCGGAGATCGGACGGTGGGGATATAACGGAGGGGGCGAAGCGGTAAGGGAGGGATCGGACGGAGGCGAAGAGGGGGTTTTATGAAGATCCGACGGTCGAGGAGGGCGGCCATCCGACGATCCAAACTAGACGGCAACGGGAGCGATGGACGGAGGGGGAAGAGCCACGTCGCGGTGGAGGGAGGGTCTTCTTCCTCCTCCAGCCGCTACAGTGCCCCGAGCCAGGGCTTCGGCGGTGGCGGCGCTCCGGGCGCAGGGAGGGCCGTCGGCGGCAACCGAGGGCACCGGCGGATGGGTCCCCGAGAGGGGAATCCATTTTGGGGCTCGGGGAGGCGGGAGGATTAGCGGAGAGGGCAGGAGAGCGAAGGGGAGTGTCCCGGCCGTTCGCGGCGAGAAAGGTCACCGGCGGCGAGACAATCAAATCGGGGGCGGCTACACCATCTGGGGTTCGGTGGCTTACAGTGGAGATGGCGGTGGGAGCTGGGAAGCTCTGGAGCGTGCTGGCCACGGAGAGGATGGATCGGCCGGCGGGGAGGCTCGACGGCGGCGCTCCACAGACGAGCACCTGTCCAAAAAGGTCCACTATTGTGGTTAGTTCACTGAGGAGAAGCTCTGGTGAGAAGCAATTGGAGAATGGGGAAGGGGAGCGGGAGATCGGGCTACGGGGGTCGCCGGCGCAGGGGACGATGGCGGCGGAGCTCCGGACAACGTGGGCTCAATTGGATGCTCGGGGAGGCTCTCTGGGGTGGCGGAAGGTGAATGGAGGCAGTGGGGGAGCTCGGGGAGCAAAGGACCGGGCGGGAGCCGAGAGGGGGCTTTTATACCCGAGCGGAGGGAGGCGAAACCTTCGGGGAGAAGGAACGGGCGTGGCTCCGGGGTCAACAGGGGCAGGTAGGGCGTCTCCTCCGCGGGATGGAGCAACGACCGGGGTGACGCCGGCTCTGCAGAGGGAGTAATGGCGATGGACGGGAGAGGGGAGCAGGTGAGCTTCGGCACGGGCGAGCTCGAGCTCCCGCGCGGCGGAGGGGACTGGCGGAGGCTGGCAGGTGGGGTCGGGGGCAGACGCGGGGCGACACGCGGCGCAGAAGTGCTGACGGCTTTGGACCGCGAGGTCGGGACGGCGCGGCGCGAGGGAAGGATCCGAGGGCGGCGCTGTCCGCGGGTGCAGCGCGCAGCGCTCCGCGCGTGCGCGAGGCGAAGACGGGGAGGAGCCGGGGCGCCAGCGAGCGAGGGGAAGCGGGGGAAGGCGCTGGGCGAGGGGGAGAAGCGGGATCGAGGAGGCGCCAACGCGGGAGGAGAGCGGGAGGCGCTGGGGAGGAGAGGCGGCGGAAACCGGGGAGGCGCCAGTGAAAAAGGTAGGCGCCCGGCCAGAAAAGGAAGGCGGATTTCCGGGGGACTTTCCAAAAAGGGAAAGTTTCCAGATTTCACTCAAAAATGCAGCAAAAATCACAAAAATTTTTGGGGTTAAAAATTTTTGGGGTTTTTCAAAGAAGTTGTTGTTATGAATGAACACAACTGATGAGCTATGATCGGTTTGTTAATATCAACGGAATCAAACTTTCCCTCGCGAAAAAAGTCAAACTTTCTGTGCAAACACTTTTTTTTGGCACCAATTGAATCGAGATTTTTCACCCTCGCTTTTTTATAAGGCGTATTTTGTTTGGGCACGGATATTAAGGAGCACATGAAACCAAGTGAATGTTAGGGGAAAATGACTACAGTGTCCATTGTTGCGTGAGTGTTTACACGTAATGTTGAATAGAGAGGGGAGATTAACGAGGACAAAAGAGAAAAAAAGATTATTAAAACTACATACACGTCTTATATTTTACAACAAGATAGCAAAAATTATAGGACATATTTTGAAACAGAGAGAATAGTTCTAGAGTTTTAGGGCTTGTTCATATTAGCTGTGGCTGATAGCTTTTTGGTATGATTGATGGCTTTTGATTAAAAATAAATAATAGTGTATGAAAAAAGTGGCTTTTAGAAAGAGGAGCAAGTAGTGAGGAAAATGCGAAAAAGATCGTGTGCGAGATGGGAGCGAGAGGAGTGGAGTGTGTGATGCGTCCGTGATTTTTACCTTATCTCAGAGTGAAACGGGAGTGAGAGAAGCGGGAAAACTGCTTTGAAACGGCGTAGCTACGCGGGCAACCTAGTTAAGTTCCTTTGAATAAGATGACGAACAAATTAACGCCTTCTTCTGAAAAGGGTTATCCGTTTGTTGTGCCAGGTTCTTTTAACACTTGAGATTATTTGATGCACTTGATCATTTTCCGCCATATCTTACAATGATGGAAGATGTTCTGTAATCATATTTTTCACATTTCTTTACACATATTAAGAGTAGTATTCGTGGGTGCACTTGATTTAGTACGCACCATCTTACAATGATTGAATATGTCCTCTAAATCATTTTTTTCACCTTTCTTTACAAACATTAGGAGTGGTATCTGTTGCTTAATCTGTGGCCTGAGTCTTTTCCTCTGAGCATATATGTCTAGCCGCTACATCTGCCCAAACACAAATCTAAGGTGAGCTAGCTAGGTGTTGTATTTGAAGGCATCTATACAGATATACACGCAATACTCTCCCAGTTATGTTGCATAAAATAGTCAATGATTGTGCCCCACAGGCCATGGAAAAATGCAAAAAAAAAAGAGAGGATAAATTAACTAATGAAGCACCCATCATAGTCAAATCCAATCAATCACGCATGTTCAAAGCTTACCAAGGCATGTTTATAGTGAACATGCACTGCGATTTTCTGGAACCTTCAGGGCCAATTGATAAGCTTGATATCAACTACAAGATACGATTCTGTCAATGCTAACCCTAATTTGCTAATCACGCACTTGGCACGATCTCTTGCTGAAATGGTTTTCCTACGATTAATTTAAGTTGAGCTTAACTGCATCACACGTAGGTATGGTCGTATGGACACATCTAAACAGCTGTACTTAGCATCCAATATGGAATTGTTTGGACCTGACTTCTGCAGGAAGATTAATTGATTGATGGTAGGAGTAAGCCAATGCTCGAGTTTGCTTAATACGGATTAAACAGCATTCCTTAACTTGTACTTTGTCCATTTCAAAACGTAAGGCATGCACTTCAGTATGCGATCTTTTTAAATATGACGACATTCTCATCTGCCTTTCACGAACCTTCATTAGTTCAGATGTCTACCAAGGCTTCCCTTATACAGGGCCAATCTGGCAGGTTGCATGGATGCAGTTACACTCGCAATTCTTTTGAAAAAATAGAGAGAGAAAAACGCTATACCATATAGCATCCTCTCTTATCACCCTCATGGCCATTGTTCTGTCGTGCTCTCTCTCCCTAGCTCTCGCGCTGATAGGGGGACGCCGCTGATGACAATGGGTTCACCGCGCCTCCCGGGTGTAGAGAGAGGCCGGGGAGGCGGTGGTACGTCCGGCGGTGGATGAGAGCGGACGGCATTGGGCTGCGGCGGATAGAGACACGGGGAGGTGGCACACTGAATATTAGATTGGACGGGAGGGGGATGACGGCACAGCGAGGCGGTGAGGTTGCCGGCGGTGATGAAGGAGAAGGAAGGCGTAGGAGGGGTGCGGAGCTGCACTGGTGTCGGAGAAGAGAGAGGGGAGGCAAAGTGACAGGGGAGGGAAGGGAAAACTTGCCAACAGGGAACCTGCGTCGGTGCCGAAGAAGAGAGAGAGAGGGGGGGAGGGAGGGAGAGACTACACCGTTAGGGGTTCTTTCAATGGTATAGCATTCCCTAATCGCTCCAAAAAAATGTATATAATAGCTATGTTATGTATGTATATATACGTATATATGGGCTAAACAACTCAACATTTACACCCCTCTAGTTTTCAATCCAAATTCGCTGAGCGCAGTGGCAACCCACAACTTCCACGCAAGTACGCGGCCCATTCTAGAGCCCAATAGGCCGAAACATCATTCCCAGCCCATTACCAACATCCACCGATCCATTCTGACCCAATTTACCCGGTCTCCAACCAAACCCTACTGCTAAACACAGATTTACTTGTCTGCGTGTGTGATGTTGTCAAGCATGAACCACATTAGAAGCAGCTGTTACAGGAACCTATTGATGATCATGCGACGGGGATTTCGTGGTGTTCGATTTTGTTTTGAGCGTGCCTGCGAGACGCATTCTGTGAGAAGATGAGAAGTAGTTTCAAATAGCAGTATAGTAGCACTACTAGATAGGGATGGTAATTGTGTCCGTTTACCCGTATATCTGTGGGTAAATATACTAATGGAGCCGGGTATAGGATATTTTCTTTACACATAGGTATGGAAATGGGGGGAACGCTCTACCCGTCGGGTAAACGGGCACGAGTATGGATAAGCTCCACCCATACCCGCTCCGTCCATTTACCCGCGATATAGATTGACAGATGGCATAGTCATAGCAATATCTCTAATTACTATTAATTGTTGTAAACTTTTTCATATCTCTAATTGCTATTGATTGTTATAAACTTTTTTGATAGGTATTATATTTCCTAGCAACAGCTGTTACTTATATGTATCTGTCATTAATTCAACTCTAAGATGATGACTCTCAGTTCGCGGGTAAACGGGTATACCTACGGGCGACGGGTACCCACGGGCGATGGGTATGGGTGAGGTTTTTCGCCCGTCGTCCTTCGCGGGTATACCCGTGGGCGAAAATCGAGGTCGCGGATATGGGTATGGGCGAGCACTACCTGTATCCGTCGCGCCCGATTGCCATCCCTACTACTAGGTAGTATTTGGCTGTGGTAAAATGTAAAATGTTGGAATGGTATAGTGGCTCTGGTGCTTTTGGCTTCAACTTGCCATATGTAAATTTACTCATAAGAGCCAGTGATGCGTTCTCCTTTCAAGTTTCTACTTTTCACATAATTCATTTCTATCCTTCTTCTTGCCCCTACTCTTACTCTCTCAAAAAGAAAGAAAGAACAACACTTCTTGCTCCTCTTCCTGAGTCCATGTTCTCCTGATTGTTGTTTTCACAGTATTCATTTACACCCTTCTTAGAATTTTTCCTTTGTCAGATTCTTCCTAGATCAATTCCCCAACAGTGTTGTCCTTGGTGATAGTAGAGCACAATGAAATCTAAGTACGTAACTATTCTGATCCAGCAATATATGTTCAAGAAGAAAAACAGAATATTATTTATTAATCAGATCATACCCTATAGGGATGTCTGATGCAATGCAATACTTTTCATCTTGTGTTTTACTTTCATGTGGTGTCAACCAATTCTGTTTCATGTTGACTCTGACCGGTGAGCAGTAATGTATGCCCGCTGATGATAAAATCAAAGCTTGTTTCCCCCCCAAAAAAATAGATCAAACCCTATAGGCTTCTCTGTTTTGGCAGCAGCATGAGCGCCATTCCCATCACCGTTACCAGCAGTTTCGCAAGCAAATTCATTCTGAAGCTTGACCAAAACTCTCAGTGTATTCACCTGGATCAATTTACACATCATATATTCTAGGTAGCTGTCATTGACTCATTGTCCTCTCGACTCAGCAAATCACACACCAACTTAGCCTCCTTCGTGATACCCTTCGAACCATCATTTTGCAATTGGTGAAAAGGAGCTCATAAGCATCAGACCCTTTGTAGAGGGGGCATTTTTTCACTGCAAATTTTCACAATCCCGGATGTGTCATCCCTTGTCTCAATGGCACATATAAGTGACACAAGAGATGGCATATCCAAGATTGTGAAAATTTACAGTGTCATGCAAACAATTCTCCCGTCACACCGCTGGGCTTTACTGATAAAGATCATCGCGTCAGTGCTCAGCCCGCCTGCCAACGACAGCCCGCGCATCATCAACTGAGCCTCCTCCGCGATGCGCTTGAAAGTTGAAACCATCGTCTAGCAATTGGTGCAAAGAAGTCGATAAACATGAAACCACAATCGATTACTACAAATTAAGTAGGCCACATGTTGGTCTAGCTTGTTACAATCAGGCACGTACCTCCAAGCCATCAGCCTCTTTGTAGGGGAAGCTGTGAGCTTTAATTAACTCAAAATAGTCTGGAGGCTGTGTACAAGAAAACTAGGACTCGTATTTAGCCATTCTTGCGAGTCAACTTGCGTGCAAGAATGCTTGGCACAACAGTGAGCCGCAATATTAGCCGATCTCCGAGCAAACTGGACAACAAACGAAAGGAATCCAGAACTGAGCTTTCTTGGTTGCCTATCACACATCTGCACCAATTCCTGGCGGTCCATCTCCGTGATCACTTGGACAAAAACCTCGACGACGGGCAAAAACCACGCCGTCTCGTTGTGGCTCATCGGGCTGGTAAACCAGCTTAGTAGTCTCGGTGACCTAGAGCCACCGCACAAGGTCGTCGAGAAGTACCTACGTGTTGTACCCCAGGTTCTCTTAAATTGCTTTGTTAATTGAAACTCTACTTGATGTCTCGATGCTCTCGTGGAGGAGGTGACTAGGAGATTGAAGGTGGTGAAAGATCGTCTAGACCTGGCACCTGTTACCGAAGCTAGCAGGAAGCTACTCCTCACGGAGGAGTGGTCTGCGAGGATGAGGAAGTGGCACAAGGGGGAGGGATCCCTTGGCGGCTCCAAGTCCGGCAACCGCTGACGCAAGCCATCGTGACGATGGGCTGATAGCGGTGGTGCGGACGAAAGTAGGGAAAGGCCAGGATCTGGTGGCGGACGTGACTTCTCGAAGAACGAGTGCCTCAATTGCGGCAAAATGGGTCATTAGGCCAAGGATTGCTGTACTCGGTAGAATCAGGTCGAGGCTCATCTGACGCAAGGCGATGATGATGAGGCCACACTCCTGATGGCCAAGGCCGAGTCCTCGACGCAGCAAGCCACCATCCATACGACTACTCACAGTGGCTTCGACCATGGCTTCAACCGCGCCTTCGACCACTTCTTCAACTGCTCCTTCGACTATAGATTCAACCTCTCCTTCGACCATGGGTTTGACCACTTTGACTGGTCAAGGTGGAGGTCTTTGCATGGCTAGATCAGGAGGAGGCACGCGATGATGGGCTTTGGTACCTGGATAACGGAGCGACCAACCACATGACTAGTTCTCGCTAGGGCTGTAAACGGGCCGAGCTCGAGCAAGCCCAATCTGCTAGGCTCGAGCTCGATAGAAGCTTGAGCCGAGCCGAGGAAACGGTCAAGCTTTGAGGTGGGCTCGAGTTCGGCTCGAACGAAGCTCGAGCTCGGCTCGAAGAAGCTCGTGTAGGCTCGGTTGGATAGTGCAAGCCGTTTGAATGTGCACTCAGATAGTCAAATTGAACAGCACTACAACAGCAGCAATATTTATTTTAACAGCACTCAGATTATTAACAGCAGCAATATTTGTAGCAGCAACAGCAGCAATCAAAGTATTAACAACAGCAGCATCAATATTTGTAGCAGCACTCAGATTATTAACAAATAACAACAGCAGCAGCAAATATATTTATAGCAGGCTAACAACAACAGCAGTCAGCAGCCAGCATACAATCACATTATTAACAACACTACAACAGCAGCACTGCAGCAGCAGTATTTGAACTGAAAACAGCAGCACTCAGATAGTCAGAATCTTACAAAATAACAGCAGCAGCAGCAGTAATAGGAGTACAGACAAGTTCATAATAGGAGTACAAGACCACAGACCACACTGTCCACACACATAGCACATATCAAGTTCACAAACCACAGAGTTAACAGCAGCAGCCGTAATAGGAGTACAAGACCACAGACCACACACATGGCACATTGGCACATATCAAGTTCACAGACCACAGAGTTAACAGCAACAACAGTAATAGGAATACAAGACCACAGACCACAGACCAGCAGTAGTAACCATAAATCAGCGAAAAGGTGTCCCATCTTCTTCCAATAGCCACAAAATGCTTTCACTATTGGCAAAGAAAGTAATGTGGTTAGTGGTGCAAAAAAACTTGAGATTTCATAAAGTTGAACAAGTAAGAAAAGCATACCTGCTATTTTTAAGAAGACATAATCACTAATTGCTACCCACAATAGAAAGTTCATTTGAAGTTTCGATTGATGACAACGGAATTGAATTAGAATCCTCCTCCTATGTAAGAACATAATATAAACAAGGATTAGATCAAGACTTCAATTATTTGGTTTAAAAACAACATACATAAATTTACCAAATGTGATGGTTTGTGGTGGCCTCCTCTAATCCAACTAGAGGCACACACCAAAGCCTGCACTGTTGATGGGAGTAAAGAGCTACGATAGTCATCAATCACTCGACCTCCAGTGCTAAAAGCTGACTCTGATGAGACTGTGGTAATAGGAATAGTGAGAACATCTTTAGCCATCCTAGCCATTGCTGGATACTTCAATTCATTCATCCTCCACCACTGAAGTATATCAAATTTCTCCACTGCTACAACTTCAACCGGATCATCCAAGTACTTCATTAAATCTGATTTTGACGGATGAGTAGCATGTTTGGCTTTCATAAACTCTTGGAATTGGCTAGCAGTTGAGAAAGTACTGCTCGAAGTAGCAGCAGATGTACTAGTGCATTGAGAGGAATCATTGTTCATGCTTTTTTTGTACTCACTTTCATATAAAGCATACAACTCATGTAATGCAGATTCAACAGATGCAAGTTTTTGTGGAAGATCAATTTCTAAGTACAAAGAAGGAAATGTGAATTGAATCATGCCCATCTTAAATCTTGGGTCTAGAATTGCAGCAATTGCAAATAAAGTGTTGCATTCTGGGCCCCAATACTTGTCAAACTTGTCTACCATTGCATCAGCCATTTTTCTAAGAGATTCATCCCTAGACAATAACAATTTGCCTACTGCCTTCTTAATATCAACAATATGGGGATAAAACAAATTGGAGGTGGGGTAGGTTGAACCTGAGAACTCCTCTGTAGCCAAGTGAAAAACACACAACACGTCTTTGACTTGTTCATACAAATTCCAATCCACCTCTGTTGGCTGCCATCTATAGTTAGCATCTCCAGCGGCATACACATCAATAGCAGCTCTATAATGAAAAGCAGAATCTAACATTTTATATGTTGAACCCCACCTAGTGCACACATCAAGAGTCAATCCCTTTCTACGCTGAAGGTTAAGAGAATCAATATCAGCATTGAACTTATATGTCCGATTATTAGATTTCTTGATGTATTTGATAGTCTCCCGAACTTTGTCAATTAAAGGTTGAATAACCTTAAGACCATCTTGAACAACCAAATTTAGAATGTGAGCACAACAGCGGTTATGAAGGAACTTTCCTTTAAACCAAAGGGTACCTCGGTTTGTAAACTTGGCAAGCAACAATTTAACTGCAACATCATTACTCGAGGCATTATCAAATGTGATGCTAGCTATCTTATCCTCAATTTTCCATGCAGCCAAACAATCAGAAATGGCATTACAAATGACTACACCAGTATGGGGAGGCTCCAACTCTAAGAAGTTAATGACACGACAATGCATTGACCAATTTTCATCTATGTAGTGTGCAACTAGGCTCATATAACATAGAGTTTGATTAGACGTCCAAAGATCACATGTCAAGCTGATCTTCTTGATATCCTTAAAACCCTTCTTCAGTACTTCCTTCTCAGATTCATAGAGCTTCATGCATTCATTTCTAATAGTGACTCTAGAGATCTTTTTGTATGAAGGATTTAGTGATTTCAGCAAAACATTAAACCACATATACTCCACAATACTGAATGGTAACTCATGAACAATGATCATCTTGCAAATAAGTTCACGAATTTTTGTAGGATCATAATAACCAGGGACAACAACATAAGGAGTTTCAGTATCAACATCACCTTCCTCAGTGCTACGAAAATTGATGGTCATTTGCTGCTTGGATTTCTGCTGAAGCTTGTAATAATCACATTGCTCAAGATGCCTCTTGAAATGTGATGTAGTACCACTACTGTTCTTTGTTAGCAAAGCTCCACAGGCCTTACACTTCACCTTGCTTTCCATCTCTCCTCTTTTTTTCTTCGATGGAACTTCACATTCGTCAAAGAAATTCTATATTGCGGACTTCTTCTTCCTAGTGGGTTTCGTTGGTCCATCCTCTCTACTCTCCACTTGTACATTTTCTGTTGCTGCTGCAGTTGCCGTGCCAATGGGTTTCGGTGAAGGACTACATTGTTCTATTGATTGTGCATTTTCAGACATCTACAACATTTCATATACTATCATCAGCAAGAATGAAAAAGAAACTGATGGTATGAACACAAGCATATACTAAATCAACACAAGCATATAATATCATCAGCCAGTTCATATACTAAATCAACACAAGCATGATTTATAATATTTATAGTAAATCAACACTCTGTCTGTGCAAATCAACACTCTGTCTGTGCAAATCAACACAATATTGGACGCAAATCGCATGAGCATCGTTCATACTCTGTCATATTAAATCAACACAATATTGGACGCAAATCGCATGAGCATTGTTCATACTGTCATACTAAATCAACACAAATCGCAACAACAAAAAAAAGGAGAGGTCATGAGCATCGTTCATACTCTGTCTCACTGTCTGTGCTTCACACGGCGTCCAGGTCTCCAGGATTGGGGAGGGCTGCCGGCGGCGTCGGGGACTCGGGGCCGAGGGCGTCGGGGGCTCGGGGCCGAGGGCGTCGAGGGCGTCGGGGGCTCGGGGCTGACCGGCCGAGGGCGTCGGGGGCTCGGGGCCGAGGGCGTCGGGGGCCGAGGCCGAGGGCGAGACTCAGATCTGGGAGGGAGTAGCTGAGTACGGAACTGGGGAGTAGGGATCTGGGGTGGCTGCCGGCGGCGAGACTCAGATCTGGGAGGGAGTAGCCGAGTACGGAACTCGGCAGTGGGGATCTGGGGTGGCTGCCGGCGGCGAGAGAGACTCAGATCTGGGGTCCTGGGGACTGGGGAGGGAGTAGGGAACTGGGGATCTCGGCCTCTCGGGTGGCTGCCGGCCGGCGGCGGCGTCGGGGGCTCGGGATCGGGCCGTCGGGGAGGATTAGGGCTAGGGTTTCGCTGCGTCGGCGCGTCACCTCGCGAGAGTGGGGAGAGACTAGGGAGACGGAACTCAGATCTGGATCTGGATCTGGGGAGTGGGGACTTGCAGTCTTAGTCTTGCGGAGGGAGTAGGGACCGAGTTCACCGAGCCACCGAGGGAGTTGGGGACTGGGGAGTGGGGTCGGGGTCAGGGGAGGGACAGACGAAGTAATCTCGAGGGGACTGGGGACTGGTGGTCGACTGGGTCCGAGCTTGTCCGAGCTATTCGAGCTCGGCTCGACCAGGCTCGCGAGCTTACCATGAAGCTCGAGTTCGATTCGTTATAAGCTCGAGCCGAGCTCGAATCGAATTTACAGCGAGCCAAACTCGAACCGTTCACGAGCCTCGAGCTTTTTTTACAGCCCTAGTTCTCGCAAGGTATTCTCCAAGCTGAGCTCCGAGGTGGTTGGCACAGTGAAGTTCGGTGATGGCTCCATCATCAACATCTAGGGGCACGGGACGATCCTCTTCGTGTGCAAATCCAAGGAACATCGCACACTTACGGGGGTGTACTATATTCCTCGGCTCACCACCAACCTCATCAGCGTCGGGCAACTTGATGAGACAGCTACCAATTATTGATTGACAGTGGGATCCTGAGGATATGTGATGAGTAGCAGCGTCTGCTGGTGAAAGTCAGGTGCTCACCCAGCCGACTGCACCCACTCTTACTTAAGATCATGCTACCGGTGTGCCTATCAACAAGGAGCTCGGAGGAGGCGTGGTAGTGGCACGCAAGGTGTTGTCATATGAATTTTTAGGCTTTGTGCAAACTCGCATAGCGTGACATGGTATGAGGGCTACCGCAGATTGATCAGGTGGATCAAGTCTGCGATGGCTGCCTCGCCGGTAAACAGCGGTGGGCTCCTTTCTTGGAGCGGGGAAAGGACATCACACGGGATATTCTCAACCTTGTCCACGGTGATCTCTACGGGCCGATTACGCCAATGACGCCTTGCGGCAACAGCTACTTCTTACTACTTGTGGATAGCCTGAGCTGCTACATGTGGCTCAGTCTCCTTGCGAGCAAGGACTAAGCTCCAGCGTCGATCAAGCACTTTCAGGCCATGGTGGAGGTGGAGTCAGGGTGCAAGCTCAAGGTGCTCCGAACCAACCGTGGTAGGGAATTCATGTTGGTGAATTTTGGTGAGTACCGCGTCAAGCGTGGTGTGCAGTGACAGCTCACGACCCCTTATTCCCCACAGCAGAATGGGGTCGTTGAGCACCGCAACCAGAAGGTGGTCGCCATGGCGCGTAGCATGATGAAGGCGAAGGGGCTCCTTGGAAGGTTCTGGGATGAAGCTATCTCTACCGCCGTCTTCATCCTCAACCGTGCACCAACTCGAAGTGTTGACAGGAAGACAGCATATGAGGCTTGGTATGGCAAGCGGCCAGCGGTGCACTTCCTTCACACCTTCGGCTGTATAGCGCATGTCAGGAACACAAAGCCACACTTGAGGAAGCTGGATGACCAGAGCTCACTGATGATCTTCATCGAGTACAAGTCTGAGTCCAAGGCCTACTGTGTGTATAATCATGTCACCTAGCGCATGCACGTAACCCATGATGTCGTCTTCGATGAAACAACACAGTGGGGCTGGAGCACTCATGGTGAGGAAGGTATGGTGAGTGAACTGGAGCCTTTCACCATGAAGTATATGTCGAATATGAACCAGGGATGGCAGGGGCCATTGACACGGATGGAGATCAAGGATTGCCACGCACGCCCGCTGGTGCGGCATGGGCAACACCGCGATGCCAGGAATAGTGGAGTTCACCTCACCGCCAATGAACCCAAGAGGGGCATTCAATGCTGACCACGACGACGCACCGCTTCGGTACTGCACCATCGACAACGTCATCGGGCCGGCCTCACCCTGCGGTTTCGCACCACGTGACCTTGACTCTACTGGGCTACTCTTCACCGTTGTTGATGAGCCAGCATCCTTTGGCGAAGCAGAGCAGCTCAAGTGCTGGCGCAAGGCGATGCTCAAGGAGACGAAGTCAATCGAGGACAACAACACTTGGGAACTCATCAATCTCCCTGTTGGCCATCGACCCATTGGGCTCAAGTGGGTCTACAAGGTGAAGCATGACGAACATGGTGCCATCGCCAAGTACAAGGCATGGCTGGTCACGAAGGGCTACATACAGCGGGTCGGTATCGACTTCGAGGAAGTGTTCACTCCTGTGGCATGCATAGAGTTAGTTCGATTGCTGATTGCTGTGGTAGCACACGAGAGGTGACAAGTCTATCACATGGACGTCAAGTCTATGTCCCTCAATGGCGACCTGACGGAGGAGGTGTATATGGCCCAACCCCCTAGGTTCGTCAGAGTGTATGTCGACGACCTGATCACCACTAGCACTGAAGTTGTCAACATTCGCACGTTCAAGGCTGAGATGAAGAAAATGTTTCGGATGAGCGACCTTGGGTTGCTCTCCTACTACCTCATCATCAAAGTGAGCCAAGGGCCAAGTGGCATCTCCTTGTGCCAATCGGCCTATGCGCGCTCAAGGTGCTCAAGAAGAGGGGCATGGAGGACTGCAATAGCTATGAAGCGTCAATGGAAGCTCACTTGAAGCTGAGCAAATTGAGCTCCTGCCCACTGGTAGATACCACCCAGTTCCGAAGTATTATCGACAGCCTCCGGTATTTACTGAACACGCTACCGGATATAGCCTATGCGGTGGGCTATGCAAGCCGGTTCATGGAGGAACCGCACAAAGACCACCTAGTCACGGTCAATCACATACTGCGCTACATTTCCGGAATGCGCAACCACGGCATCTGTTATACGAGGAAGAGAGACGGTCGGCCACTGCTATTGGGATTCAGTGACAGTGACATGGCTAGCAACATCAACAACCGGAGAAGCACCACTGGAGTACTCTTCTTCCTCGAAAGTAACACCATCACCTGGTAGTCGCAAAAGCAGAGGGTGGTGGTGTTGTCATCCTGTTTGGCGGAGTACATCGCCATGACGACTATGGCGTGTCAAGGCATCTGGCTAGCTCGGTTGATGGACAAACTTCTCTGCTTAGAGCCTAGAGCGCCAGTGCTCAAGGTGGACAACAAGTCCGCCATTGCCTTAACCAAAAATCCTGTTTTCCACGACTGGAGCAAGTACATCAACACTCGCTCTCACTTCATCCTCAAGTGTGTTGATGGAGGGAAGATCATCCTTGAGCATGCTCACACAGAGGAGCAACTCGCAGATATTCTCACGAAGCCGCTCGAGCGCGTCAAGTTCCAGGACCAGCGCGTAAGGATTGGCATCGTTGAGATCATAGGAGAACACGGCAAGGATTAGGGGAGAGAATGTTGAATAATCCAGCACGTTCACCGTGGTCGAAAGTTGTAAGTCGTAGCTCATGGTCAAAGTTGTAGAGTACTGTTGCAGTCGTAGATTCACTGTAGCAGTCGTAGAGTACTGCAACAGTCGTGGAGTTATTGTATAGTCGTAGAGCTACTAGTCATAAGTCGTAGTCGCAGTGGCCATGGTCGTAGTCGTAGCGGATATGGTCGAAGAGTTGTTGTAACAATCGAAATGCTCGACACATGCTTAGTCCACACAAGAGCACGTTCTCCGCTTTGTTAGCGTCGTGCGTGTCATGGCCTGGGTCTGTGGGATCATGCAGGTTGTGATGCATAATAAGGGTAGCTTAATTGTCAGAGTTAGATTAAGATTTCCTTTAAATAGCAGTCTAATACAACAAAAAACGCTGCCAGATTTTCAGCAGCATAAAAGCTTTCTTGCTCTGTTGTTCCAACTTTGTATGTATTGAGTGTGAGCCCAGACATGTTGAGCAGCCGAAATTTCTAACACCGTCAGCCCGACGCTCGTCAAGTCCTCGTCGGTCCGCGCGGGCGCCAACGGCGTCGAGAAAGGCCTCGTCGGCAATGAGGGCATCAGCCAAGGCTGCATCCAGCCGCCGGCGTTCTTCCCGCGCATACTCCCCAAGAGGAACCGCAAAGACCAAATCGGACTTCGGCCTCAACGCCGATCCGACGGACGCCCGGTCGATGTCGTTCGTGGGAGGGGCACGAGTACCTTGCGCCGGAGATCAGCCGATGGGAGGGGCATGGCAGCGCGGTGGACTGGTGGACCTTCGGCTTCTTCCTGTACGAGCTGCTGCACGACATGACGCCGTTCAAGGGGAGCGGCAACCGCACCACGCTCTGCAACGTGGTGGAGCAGCCGCTGGGCTTCCCCGACGGCCCGCCGGTAAGCGCCGTCGCGCGGGACCTCATCCGTGGGCTACTGGTGAAGGACCCCCAGAAGAGGATCGCGTTCAAGAGGGGCGCCACCGAGATCAAACAGCACCCGTTCTTTGAGGGCGTGAATTGGGCACTCGTCAGGAGTGCTCATCCATCTTCTGTTCCTGACCCCGTAGACTTCAGGCAGTTTGGAGCCAAGGAGAAGAAGGCGCCGGAGAGTGCACCGGCGACTACTCCGGCTAGCTTACCGGCAGGTACCGCAGCGGCGCCAAGTCGGCCACGAGCGATGCCTCCGCCGATTTCGAGTACTTCTAGGACTGCACAGTCAGTTTTGAGTATTTCTAGGACTGAACACCATAGATACAGATCTCTGCATTGCTGTCACTTGTCGTTGATCCTGAATCCTGATCCTCTTTTACTGTTGTACCATGCATGATTCTTGGAATCCTAGTATACTTGAGATGTCCTGTACAGACGCTGAACGCGATTACTGGTTCGCTAGCAGTTGCTAACGAATTATGGAAGTTTTGCAGCTCTCCTGTTTGTAGAGCTGTCGGATGCAGATGTTCCTTTATTGTAGATTTGCTGACAAAACATACATCGTGAGCAAGATCAACAAGTCTCTGCAGTCTGATCAAGTTTGATCTGCAATGAGGCTTCATGTTTAATTTCGTACAAATTTTTTTTGGCTACTTAACCTCTCTTGACTGAATATTTCTCTCACGACTGAACCTGCGATAGTCTCTTGTTTTGCAAGGTTGCCACTGAGCATGTGCACCAGCCTAGGCAATTTGCCTGTGCACCAGTCTTGCAATTTGGACTGATTTAATTAAGTTCAGACAGAAAACCTGTCCTGAGCCACAGGATATATTGCCATCTTCGTACAGGCATCGAAGCTAGTGCAACAGGTTCTACCACCATGTCATGCAGCAAGGATGCACAAGCCACATGTATAAAAAAACGTAGTAGATTGACACCGAATGGAACCAAATATTGATCAACAAATAGATGTGCCATCAACAGAGATGGCTAACGACTGGCAAGTACTAAACTACAGCCGACTCTTAAACCATCCTTACAGTGCTTGCCTTCAAAATCCTACAGAGTATATATAACTTTTGCGATGATCTATACACCTTTTCACTTTTCAGTTAGGCAGGTGAATTGCAATAGCAGGTGTCTTGACAAAAGAAATCTAGTTGGTAGACACGATTTCATCTGCAGCTGATTCGTCTTCCGGCACGAGAGTTCTGTTTGCAGCTAACTCCTTTGTGAGAAGTTCAGTGTACTGCTCCAGTGACCTTTTGAAATCAGCAAAGCACTTGTCACAGGGATACTTGGTGCCATTCCCGACAGATGATCCAACAACTGTGCCAGACATGTATGCACCGCATGCATCTAGAATGACACGCTCGCGCTCACAGAAGTGGCGCGCAACAAGGGTCTCAAAATGCTGCATCGAATGAAAGGCGTGTAAGAATGAGTTCAATGGTATAAAGAACAGTCCAAGCGTTACAAAACTGAATGATGCATTTTTGCCATGTACTAGCATTCAGGTCCACAAGGGCTGCGGCTGCCCTTAAACACTAGGACTTAGGCCTGGGTAGGTTATTTTGGGATGCGGCTTTTGGTTTTTAAATTCTGACTGTTCACGAGATAGTATGAAAAGAGAGACAGTCGCATACGATTTTAACTAGTATAGTTGAAGTCGGTACAGTGTCTACTACAATCAATTTGTAGACCTCGCCTTGAAAAGATACACCGTTTGAAAACTAGTTACTGTAGTAAAAGCAAAAGCTATAAGCATTAAGCTGAAAAGAACCCAATCCATATTTCAGGGACTCATCTTCTTGCTCTATTTATTCAACGTTCATTTGCCGTATTTGACCACCAATCTTTGGGCACATTATTAGTAGGTTCATGTAAGAAACATGATAATAAAATATATAATGGGTGTCTTTATTCCTTAAAAACGTCCAGAAAACACGCAAAATTGTAGAATCGAATACCGTAATCAAAGAGGATGAATGATTGCCTCTGCTTTTTAGAATCTCTTAGTGCCCAACGAGGGTTCGACCACTTGGTGTATGACTACTCGTTCGACTTCTTTGCACGTAATCGTAATCTTCCTCCACTCGAATGCTTCAACATTGATGTGCTCGAAACGAGAACGTGCCGAAGACGATGCTCAGAACACGCCACCGGCGCCACTAACTTTTCAGGAATAGATATGATCTTTTATTTCTGAATCATGTTCTGTGGCTACAAAGTGCCCTCACGGCACCCCTCAAAACCCTAACACAAAAACTCTAAAAGCTTTCTACCGAAAAACCATCATAAGTACACATGAACCGTTAACCTCTCCCTCCTTTTATAAGTTAGAGCCCCAAACCGTGTCCCCCTCAAACTATACACACAATCCTAACTGCTTCTGAAAATCAAGGGATCCGAAACTTTTCCAAACAGTGGTTTTCCATTATCTCTAATCCTTTATGGACACCTTCTAACTCATCACATGTTAAAACCTCCAGGACCGCACCTTTCGTAACTTTTCCACACATCAACCACTTTTGATCTCCACATGCTCCAGCGTGAGCCTGACCATCTCACGACATTCTCGATCGCCTAGACCTCAGATTTTTCGCTCCTAGTTCTGGTCCTCCTTGTCACCGACTATGAACATCTTCACACCCAATCTACACATGCAAAGACCAAAAAATATTTTTTTTCCAGCATAAATTCTTCCCAACTTGACTGACATTAGTCCACACATACAAACCACATCCTTAACCATCAATAACTACGAAACAGATCATCCACAATCTCAATTTCCACACTCTCCAAAATCTACTTCAAACCACTCAGAAAAGCCAGTATGACCGTCATGCACAAGCCGGTCAGACTGTTGGCCGATCAGACACGACTATTCGAAGGTTACAAGAATTGAAACACTCGAAACCTATGAGTACTGACCATGAAACCTACAACAACCGATCGCAAAGCATGTGACTACCGATCATAAATTAGATGACAACAAATCGCAAAGCCTACGACTCCGACAACAGATCACGATATCTACGACTACCGATCATAGTCTACGACAACAAATCATGAAGCCTACGACAACAGATCGCGAAGTCTACGACTACCGATCACAAAGTCTACAGCTACCGATCACCGACCAAGTACTGTAGCTCCAAGTATTAACCGGTTACTGTAGCTATGACCATCGATAAAGCATTGTAGCTACGATCATCGATAAGGTACTATAACTACGACCACCGACCAGGTTACTGTAGCTCACACTATCGATCACCAATCGCGGTCGACACCTCCGACTACTGACCATGGTCATAGTATGCCGATCGAACAGCCCAACACAAAGCTATGACTATCGACCGGTTCACTGTTGCTTATAACTGGTTCACTGATCGAGGTCAAAGCCTACCGACTGCTGACTGTGGTCCACACCTTCGGCTACCGACCGTGGTTGTTTTGATGTGCTCGACCTGCTATGGTCATTCTATCATGGTCATTCTTCCGTGGCCATTCTTCCATGGTTGACCTGTCGCGATCAATCTGCCATGGTCGGTTTGCTGTGATCATAAACTCTCAGACTTCCAACCATAGTCAAAGTTTGCGGATCAAACCGCCCTACACGAGGCCGTTCGGACTACTGACTACTGAACATGGTCGAAGCTAGCCGGTCAAATAATCTAAATATTCTAGCAATTCCAATTTTCCAAAAGCGCATCGACCGAAACTTTCACATACGCAAATTTCAATGCAACCCAAATGCAAATTATTCATCGTCGCTAAATTCACAACCTCCACATGGTCTAACAAAAATTTTGCAACAAAAAAAATCCTTTCAGAAAGCACCCTCGGGTGGAGCCAGGATTTGGGTGGGGAGGGGGTGCAGGGGCGAAGCCAGACGACAGGAGCATTGAGGTCACCTCCATTGCACGATGATGTCCCCTCCACTGATGAACAATAATAAACAGTAATTTTCTATAGGATTTGCTAAATTTGATTGAGGTTACTGGACCTCAATGCTTATATGCTGGCTTCGCCCCTGAGGGGGTGGGCAAAGAAATATCATAACAATACCAATACATGCATAACAATAACAATACAGGTAGACTCCAACATAGCATGGATAATAAAACACGACAACTATGTTTGGAAACACAGAAGTTACACCTCTCTTAATTTAAATTTAGCTCTACGACTGCAACCGCGCAGATCATAGCATCACTTCTAAATTCTAATTTCCAGGTAAACAGACGTACCTTTGTACAGTTCTTTGCCATTTGTAGTGCTAGGGGCTAGGGCTAAGTAGAGAGTAGCGGCTATCAACTGCCGACTAGCAACAACGGCGGCCGGGGGCGCAGCACGATGATCGATCGGCCGTCGGCGGCAGGCTTTGGTTGGCGTGTTCGCGGCGTCTCTCGATCGAGGTCCTCAAGGAGACGAGAGGAGTTGCACAGTTGCTGTGTGCGGCTGTTCAGCTGTTCCTGTGCAGCTGTGCTAGTTGATCTAATGATCTACCTCCGACTCTTGGTTCGATCGTGGGCTAGACTTTGTTAGTTGGGCTTTGATACTTCACTTCTTGGGCCAGAGACTAGACTCCAAGAGTATTGCCTTTTGCCTAATGACTACCAATTTGATGAGAGGGCCGTACATAGGTAATGCATGCTGATTAGTGGAGTTTCTTCTTTTTTCCCAGCAAGAAGACTAACCAAGATACCACTTTTACCTTGACAAGAGATGAGGGATTCTGTAATTACCTTTGGAGGCTTCCGAAGTGAATACAACATTGTATTGCAGGATAGTAGAAAGGCAGTCTGATTATATGCCAAGGAATTCTTTTCGCCAACAGCTGTATTAGCCGAATGTCTGTTACCTGGCTCATTAAAATACGGTTTATCATTCAACACAAGGCCCTGGATGGAGACCAACACCTGCAGTATGGTGGAATTTGACTTGCCCCACTTCTCACATCCAGTACCCCACCAGGTGTTCAGAAGGCTAAGGCAAACTTTTCCACTCTCATACAAGTTTGGATTTAACCGAAGCCCACCCGAATGGTAATGAACTTTCTGCACATATTGGATAGGATTTTGTTAAGAGATTGCAGTGACGGTGATGCCAATAGAAAAATAAGGGAAGGCGGGTGTGTGTGTGTGTAGTTACCCACCGGTGGACATCGTGGGTATTCAGCAGGAAAACGAATGTCAAAGAAGAACAGGCCGTCATGATATGGAGTTCCAGCAGGCCCAACTATAGCAGCCCGAAGCAGATCAATCCTATCCTCATAAACTCTAACGTATATAGATCCTGCATAATTGAAACCAAACCGAGATCCAAGTTATCAGTAATAAAAGAAATCAACCGATTTCAGGTGCAAATCTTCTAAAATAAAGATAACAGAAATATCAGAGGTGCAAATGTCAACCATATGAAATGACACATGTGACACATTAGCTTTGTCTTAACGACATAATTTGACAGTTGCCCACTCTTTTCCAAATCTAAAATGATTATTTTTTGAGCGATGGCTGTATGGAGTATGGACACAACAGTGACTCCTTTGAAGTTTCTGTAGTTACATTTTGTGGCACGTTAGTACACCAACAAGCATGAATAATGTTATGAGCTAGTTTGGGACCGAACAGCCATGTCAAAACTCCCAACCATATGAGCAAATTATAAGAATCAATGAGTATATCCTAATCAATTCCAGATAGGGTGTTGTGACACTACCTTGGAAGTTAACAAAGATTTCATATACTTTGTTTTGCCAGGGCAAATTTATCAGATATAATCAGCATAAAACAGTTTGGTGACAATACTAAAGGACCACTAAACGCCATTCACCATCAATGTACTGATAGTTTGATGAAATCATGAAAATAAACATACTGATTTATCATATACAAAATGCACTGACCAGGTAGATCTTTCTGTAGAAGCTTCCATTCATTTTGGATTGTCTTCACCCAATCTTTGGTGGTCTAGTCACATATTTGGAGGTGGAAAGTTAACTTACAGTTGGATCTAATGCTAGAAATAGAGTTCAAGAAATGACATAGCATACCTTCCCTGGTGAATGCTTTGCATAGTGGTGATCCGAGAAATCCTGAACAACATCAAATTGGTTAAATGACATGTAATCATCAGTGTCAGATCCATGTTCTGTCCTTGTCATCGATGAGATAATACTTGAACATTCAGTCTCATGTTTTTGCAGTGGTAGTACAGTACCAATCCCACTTGAACAGGGATCCAAAAGACTCCTATTTGCATTGACATTTACAGTGGTGTGTGGAGCAGCAACTGAAATCCAGGAGACCGGTTAGCTGATGTAAAAAAGTTATGGTATCACCAAATATGCACTCGAGTTTAGGACAGAGATACGGGATGGGATCCCATTTAATGCAGCCTAAACCACTCATCTTGCTGAGACGCACTGCAAGTCTGCAACACTGCATATAACTAGTATAGCATTAACTAAAAAAGGTTGCAATTTCCTACAGCAGTGAATACCACATTTGAAATATATGGCTCCATCATGCATATTTTTTTGCATGCAGTAAGAAAGTATTTATTAGTCAAGAATCAAGACTCCTAGATCAATTTCAGAGGCTTACTTGCCTCAGTACTGGCAAAAAAATAGTGTGATAGGCATTTACAGATAATATCAGATGCTGTTTATAATAAAAATGACTAATCAGGAGTCACAAGCTACCTTGCCAAAGAGGATCAATGGACTTGCCTGCATAAACAGATTATTCATTTATTAGATAATTATTCAGGAAGAGGACAAAAGCTTTATATATTTTTTGAAATGAATGGCAGGAGCTCTGCCTAAGCTTTATAGAGTAGGAAAAAAATCTAATAAATAATGGCTTTAATTTAGCAAACTTCAAAACATGGTTGATCACACAGAGATATGGATTCATAAAGATAGCCTTCACGGCTTCACTACACACTACCAAACTCTAGTAGCGCTCTAATTCTACCGAAGACGGTTCCTAAAAAAATCCTCAAAGATATCATAATTTACTTTCCCTGAGAATTTGTAGTTTCCACACCAATATGTTGTGTGCCTCTAAGCATCCCATAAGATATATAGTGCACTAATCTATGCTCAACATTATTTTAATTCATAAAAGATAATGTATTTTAAGTTTTATATATCTGTATATCTCCACTTGTTGGGTTCCTAAAAGTAAATCTATAAGGTTCAGTAGCTCTAACACAAGCAAGACATATTAGTGCAAAGATGTAACCGTTCAAGCATACCACACTTGATTATTGACATAGATCTAGACCAATATACAACAGACAAATTATCTAATGATTTCAATCCATTACAACTGCCCCACTAGATTTGCAGTATCCCCGCAACAGAGTTGATGGAAGATAGAGTGACAACACAAATTGCCAACTGGCCATCAGATGAGACCACCATTGAGCAAGCCTGGTTATTCTTTTGAAGAGGGAGGTATCCAGTGATTAAACAAAAGCTGATGTGAAGCACTACTGCCGACAAATCCTGTTAACTAGGGGAAGGTACGGCACCTTTCTTGGTATCCTTCTTGACTACTCCAAACAGCTGAAGCACCTTCTTTAGAACCATCCTTTAATCCACTTTCGCACAATACGTGCCTGACAAACACGAAACATCATTGAAACCAACAGCTAGAAACATTACACATTTACGCAAATAATAAAATTAAAGATCACAGGAACAAAAGAATAGAAACATTTTTTTTAAGATTACAGAGAAGGATGCACACCACGCACCCACACTGCACGTACACAAGCGTGTGCGCCCTACTCAAACACACGCTAAGTCTAGAGCGGAGATCGCTACATAAATCTTGGATTTTTCCGGCGAGGAGCGCGGGCACGCTTTCTCCCACCGAGAGCACACGCGTGTGAAGCCGAGCGCGCGCGCAACCTGAACGCGGGCGGGGCAGAGGCTCGACGGTAGTTGTAGCCAGCTACGCTCAGTTCTCAGAAACATCATTATTTGAGAAAAGAGAATTGATCTTCTCGGAGAATCCCAACGCGCCAAGGAATTCTTTTCACCCTCTTTTCTTTGGTTCTTTTCAAGAACTCATGTTGATCGGCCCCGCTTCTCGTCGACTAACCCCAAGAACAGACAAAAAAAAAAAAGGAACGAAAGCAAGAACGCTAACTAGCACAAGTCCCGGAGAGCAACGAGATTAATCTGGGGCCGTCGCCATCCGGGAGCAGGAGCACCACCGCATCATCAAGAACCCCACAAAGAAAACGAAAGGACGACAGACAGGTAGAGGTAGATAGCGCAAGAAACCCAAACACTCGGATCGCTGCCGTCCAATGACCTTGGAGGCAGCAGCATCACGTCACATCGTCAAGAATCCCCTCGCAAAGAGGAAAGAAACCAGCGCGATCAAGAAGAACAGAACAGATGCAGAGGAGAAGAAAAACCGCGAGTCTTGGGAGCTGGGAGAGCAAAGCACCTTCGGTCTCGCGCTTGTGCGTGCGGTTGCGCCTGAGATTGTTGTGTTGACTTGGGGGGCAGGGTTTAGTAGTAGCAGTAGGTGGAGGTGGGCAGGAAGCGCGAGCGGCGAGGTGGAGGCCGATGCCGCCGTCCCGTCACCGCGTGTGTGTGAATTGCGGGGAATGCGACGAGGGGAACGCGAGGGGTCACGTCGCACGGATGCGATTGGGATGGAGAGTTGGAGACACCTTGCGTGGCAGGGAGGAAAAGCTTAAAGGCTCTTTTTTTTCTTTTTCAACGGCTTTAGTTTTTTTTTCTTCACTCGATGATCGTTATTTATTATACTAATAAATTATAGGAGAAAATTATAAACCATAGCTCAAAAGAATAGGATTAAATATATAGTACATTTTGTCTAGCTCGGCTCGTCTCATGCTGCCTAAACCGCTCTAAAACTGTGCTAATTGAGGGTTGAGCTAAGCGCTATGGTTGAGCATTCTATTCACCTATATTCGGAATTCTAGATTTAGCACATATATTTATCGAAATAAATAGATATACACATGTGTAAATTAAGTGAGATAGCATATGCCTATGCTCTAGGGGTCCTATAACTTTCGATCAACAGTTACATGCAGGCATGTATAATAGTCACACCAGGGGCGGACCCACCCTTCGGGCAAGCCCGAGCGGCCGCCTGAGCTCCGTCGTCGGCCGGACTGCCACCTCCCCGGTGTCGTCTTCAACACTGGCGTCACCTCGCGCGGAGTTAAAGGATAACACCGCGTGAATTCACCAGAAGCAAGCAAATTGGTGCTGCTCAAATCGCAACGTTTTTAGAATCTATATTGCTATATAAAGACATCTCTACAAACTTGCCATATGCATGCCATGCTCCCGAATCAGCCGCGCAATCCCACGATTAGGAAACATGCCGTGCATTAGGATTCAAAACAAAAGACCCGGCACGCATCAGGCGCATACAGACGCGCTCGATGAACTGACCAAGCTCAGGTCATTTGCCAACCGAAAACGCAACTACTAAACAGAAAAACAAAGACGTGAACGTGCCAGGATTATCTAACACCCGGCGGCCCCTCCTCGGCTCGGCTCCTCCTCAGTCCACTCCAGTCTCTAGAGCAGAGTAGCACGGCGGTAGAACTGTTGAATGCGGTGCAAAGAACTCCACTCTTTAAAGAGGTACTTTCATGGATTTCCTGTCTGCTTATATGCTTAATGCTATAATTTTTGTCTATATAGGTGGAACATGCTCCTAACTATCCCTTCTACACCACGTTGGATCGTCTAGATATGTGTTATATTTATATCCGCGTGTTAGATGTGTGTTGAGTTTACATGTACGTTGTACCCTTAAAAAACCGCCGCCCATGTCAAGCGCGTTGCATCGCACCGTACTACGCGCCGGCGCCGCATCGCATCGTATCATTTCCTTGTTTGATTGAAGCTGGCGTGTAGCCGAAGGCCAGTCTCAGTGGAGGTTTCATGTCCCAGTTTCCAACACACTCGTATTTTGGAAACAGTGCAGGAGAGTTTCCATGAAACTCTCTCTACTCCCATGAAACTTTTATCATCTCTCTCTTCATCAATACAGTGTCATGTCAGCGTATTTAATGCACATGAAACTCTATAAAACCCCCACTGAGACTGGCCTAATTACGAGGCCACGCCTAAGAGCATCTCCAATGGGTCTATAGCAGCTATCTACAAGAGAGTCCATGTCATCAACTGTCCTACGTGGAAGATATTAAATGAAGAAAGAGAACGCAGCTCTCTACAGCTCTAGAGATAGTCTATAGCGCCAAACGAGGCAGCCTCCATAAATTCTGTGTGTGCATGTAAGCATCAAATAGCTATCCTTATAGATAGTTCTTTAGAATGCTAATTTTAGTGTGTACTATATAGATGATGTGGAAGTCTTATAGTTAGTTTCTAGCTATAACCATTGGAGATGCCCTAATTAAACCAAGGAAAATTCGCTCGCCTATATGGATAAAATACCGCGTGTTCCCAATTTACGTCGCGAGTTGCGTGTAGTGGGCTCTGCAACTAGCACCAAAGTCACCTCTACGCGATGTGATATGTTGTATTGCCGCCGCCCGAGGATTCTCTTCTTTTCTTCGTAAATTGGAAGTGGTTGGGTGCTTTCTTTTTTTTCCAAAACAAAAAGATCTGCAGCAAATCGGGTGCCTGATTGGCAACCATCTACTGCTGCAATCGTGTCCCTGTAACTTTCATCGTGCATCACCGGATTGGGATTTGGGAAGCGTAAAACCACCCACTATTCCTCTTCCCTTGTATGGTATGGAAAGCCCCCAGCACGATTTGACGTAATTAATAGATAAGTTCTTTTCGACTATAATTTAGAGCATGAACAAAGTATAGTTTGTAATATACCTTTATGTCATCTATATAATAGTATAGACAGAAAAAAGTCTTCTATAAGATCATCTGTTAAATAGTAGACATTATCTTTCTCTCTCCTCCTCTCTTCTCTATATCACCGAAAATTCTATGTGGCATACGTTTACAAACAGCTGATATGTACCACTCTACGTGCTCTTATGCCTTATAACTGGAGCTTATATTTTTTTATCCTAGCGTGAGCGCTTGTGTAAATGAACCGAATATCGATAAACCGCTTCGAAAAGCTTTCTCGATATGTCGCTTTGAAACGACAACAAAAAACTACCCAAATTATTTGTTTGAAAGAACTCATACACCGTAAGTCGAAAGGAACTATACCTACATCACGAACTTAGCTAGGATTGGCCCTGGTCCCACCCAACTCCCTTGGCCTAGATACTGCAAGCTACCAGGCTCAAAAATGATAATCAGGCTTTCACTATTTGGGTTTATCCGATGCGATGGGGGAAAACCGCTTCATGCAACGCCTAGTTCGCTAGGCCGGTTTTGAGACATGCGCAGGCGCGGCGCAAGCGTGGTGCCAATATGCACGTGGCCCCGCCGGTGCCCAAGGCCAAAGGCGGCTGCAGCACGTGCGCGCGTGAGGGCAGTAGGGCACTCACAAATTGAGTGACTTAAGTAGTTTTCGTAGGATGGCAATTTGATGCAATGGCAGATATAGGATTGCATCATGTCCTAGGCTAAATTTGTTGAAAGAAGTCTAGATAATAGGAATAACATAGATTAAATTATAGGATTTATAACTCAGAATTGAGCTGAAATTATCTAGACTATACACTAGTAATTTATGCATGTTCTGAGCTGAAGCCCATGTTACTATGGGATCAGATCCGTCCCTCATTCGGTGTATATCTAATGCGGAGAGAAACTAAGGAAGAGATAAAGGAAAGCAATATCTCGTACAAAATATAGTCCATTTGAGAGGATAAAAAAGCTAGGATTAGTGGAAATGAGAGAGAGGAGGTGAGGCAAGAAGAAAAAAATAATTGAGTAAGATGATTGCTAGATGCTATGTGCTGAGAAGGTTATGTTATGTTTAGGATAGTTTTTATATGATATGGTACGCGTAAATGATATCTATAGGAATTGTCTCAGCATTCCTCCGAGGACCAGAGCAATTTCGGCCAGCGAACATGCAAAGATACGACGTATGGTGGGTAGCAGGGTGGGAGGCGTTAGTTGGCATGGACGAAGGTCATTCCGTACGCCAATTTGACATGTCGGGTGGGGGACTCGGACTCGAAATTAAACAAGGTGCTATCGAACGTACCATCCACGAGAGAGGCATCTGGCATGCGTGCAACAGCTCAAGGAAACTTAAACTAGCTATAAAAATAAGGATAAAGCTAAAGAGATGATAAAATAAAGAAATAGAGAAAATTTCTCTATGAAAAGAACTGAAAAGAACTTAAATTAGTCATATAAAAATGAGGGTGAAGCTAAAGAGATGAAAAAAAAATATAAATGCTTCACACAAGGTTCAAACACATGTTGTTTTGTTTCAGTTAGCTATGTGCCAACTAGCTAAGCAATACTACCTTTATAACAAATAGTGTATGTATACACAAAACTTTGAGGGTGCAGCTAGAGATGGCAATGGGTACCCGAAACCCGATACCCGATGGGTTTTTACTCTATTAGGGCATGGGTCTGGGTCAGTTTCCTAACCCATGGGTCTCTTAATGGGCAAAAAACCCAACCCATTGGGTCTGCTGGGTTTGGGTACGTTCCTATAGTACCCAAACCCGTAAACCCATGGGTAATATAAACCCGATCCATAGTAGTTCACCAGGTCAGCCCATTAGCCATTTAGCAAATTAACCATTTAGATTTTAGCCGAAGCCCCAAGCGGCCAAGGCGCCAAGCCCTCCACGCCGCTACCGCATATGGCCAAAAGGCCCATAACGAATCAACGCCCATCGGCCCATACGTAACCCTAACCCTAGCTCTCACGGCGACACGGCCTCACCCACTCGGTCTCACTCTTGGCCACTCCGTCAGACCGTCACCCACTCACCCCGAATCCCCGTCTCCCCGATTCCTCAGCGGCGGCGCAGATCTGGCGCTCCGCGCACTGCGCTTGGTCGCCGGACTCCAGCTCTCCGCTCGCTCTGCAGTCTCGCCCTCCCATCCCGCTCTTGCTCCCGCCAGGTCGCCACTCTCGCCGCACGCCCTCGCCTTTGGCCATGGCGCTGCCCTCCGGCTCCAACGAAGATGGCCGGTGAACTTCTTCCTCGTTCCTCCTCTCCATTAACCATTGTTGCAGCTCGCGTTACTGACCCCAGAGCCGACGGTCCCTTTTCGAAGGGGCGCATCCGAAGCTGATCGACCGTCGCCGGACCCGAAGGAGAAAGGCAAGGATGGCCATCCACCACAAGTTCGTCCTGTGACTCCTGTCCAAGCCGGAGACTCGCCGTCACCGGCCACCCCTCCGTCCCAAGGTTTAATTGTCGGTGTCGGCCCCTCCAATCCGAAGCAGCGCGCCCGCGTGGGAGTGACCAAGCCGAAGCCTCGCGTAATTGCTGAGAAGAACGGACGCCTCGTCAAGCCTGCGGCTGCTGCAACGACCAAGAACGGACGGCCTCCTGTCTCTCCGACTTCACCTGCAGGGGGCAACATCGTGCGTTCTTTGGGGTAAGACCGTAAGAATGTGGTTTGTATGTGGTTTGTATGTACTGAAATTAGAGGAATGTATGAGTGATTGCCAAAGTTTATGCAGCAAAATTGCTCCCTTAGGGAGTTAGGGTTCTGCAGTAAAATTGTATGTCTTCTTATTTTGTTTTTCGTTTGCTACCAAGTCATGTGCCAGTTCTGCAGAAAGAAGTTGAATACTGCACTTTATGCTAACTGAGTTGGAAATTTGGAATAGCTTATTGTAAAGTTATATTGCTGTAGCTCTTATAAATTGAAAAATCTTACCAAGATTAACATAAACATTGTTTTAACTAGTTGTAGTAAATCTGGCTGTAACTTGTAATACTGTTGAGATGACCCTACATAGTCATGTCTGCTATCTTTGTAACTTGTATAAGCTGCAATAGAGTTGTTTTCATGTGGTAGCATTTGAATGCAACTGTTGATCGTATCTGGGGCTCGGATGCTTCTCTACTCCTATGGGTGCATTAACTGTTGCTGACTTGCTGTGCATCTGTGCATGAAATACACAGTAATTGGAATCTAAGTATCAAGTTAATGCAAATATTTCTTGGCAACCTTTATATGCATGTTGTGTTCTTTAGTCTTGACATTTTGTTATATAATGTTGTGTGGAGAACATAAATGCCCTTTATTACCAAATGGTACAAAAGAATCTACTTCCTTGACCTGTTATCACATATGGTAGCTTTGTGCCCATAGTACAAAATAATCTACTGTTGTAATGCTGTCATTGAGTGATCTAATGTGCCTGTACAGATTTAAAAAAAATGTCTATAACCAGTAGCAGCCAATCCCCAATTTCTCGAGCATCAGAAGCACCATCAGAGTCACTTCCACTTTCTGCATCGCCGCAGCCTGAATCTGTAAATGACTCAGTGCCAATTGACATTGATGATGATGATGACATTGAAGTAGAACAAGAGGAGGAAGATGGAGTTGAAGCTGGTTCTAAGAGGAAGCTCACCTCGACTGTTTGGAAAGAGTTTAAGAGAGTGAAGTTGAATGGCACAATCCGAGCAAAGTGCACGTATTGCTTCAAGCAGCTTTCAGGAACAAGTACAAATGGGACCAAGCACCTTCATACTCATCTGAGGGGCTGCGTGCAGAGAAAGATCAAATTGAATGGGAAGTCTATGGCGCAAGGTACTTTGAGATTTGATAAAACAGATGTGGGGGCTGTTTCAGTTGAGAACTACATATTTGATCAAGAGATAGCAAGAGAGCTTGGTGCAATGATAGTACTACATGAGTACCCCTTAAGTATGGTTGATCATGTTGGCTTTAGAAGATTCGTAGGTGCACTTCAGCCACTATTCAAAATTGGAACAAGAAACACAATAAGGTATAAATGCATCTCTTATTGTCAATTGCATATCCGAGTGTTAAATGGTTCTCTCTAATGTTTTTTGTATTGGCTCTAGATCTGATATTATGGCTCATTATGAGGTAGAGAGGAAAAAGGCCATTGAGTACATGGCTGGAATTCAATCTAGGGTGGCTATCACAACTGACTTGTGGACCTCTGACAACCAAAAGAGAGGTTACATGGCTATCACAGCCCACTTCATTGATGAGTCCTGGACTCTTAGAAATATTATCATGAGGTAGTGACTGTTGTTCAGATCTGGTCACTTATGCTATTTCAGATTTGGTCACTTATACTATTCACTATTCAAATGTAGGTTTATTTATGTTCCTGCTCCTCATACTGCTGAAGTCATTGGTGAAGAACTATGTGAATCATTGGTTCAGTGGAATCTTGATGAGAAGATATCCTCGGTGACTCTAGACAACTGCACTACAAATGATGCAGTAATCCCTTACCTTGTAAGGAACATTGGAAAGCATAAGCTTCTCAATGATGGGAAACTGTTACACATGCGTTGTTCTGCCCATATCCTTAATTTGATAGTAAAAGATGGACTAGAAGTGTTGAAAGATGCAATTGAGAACATTCGTGGTAGTGTAGCTTATTGGACAGCCACTCCAAAAAGGATTGAAAAGTTTGAGGAGATAGCTAAGTTTGTTAAAGTTGATATGAGGACAAAGATAGGACTTGATTGCAGAACTAGGTGGAATTCAACTTTTAACATGCTTAACACTGTTATGCCCTACAAGGCTGTTTTCATTAGAGCAAGTCGTGTAGACAAGCAGTACACTTCTTTGCCAAGTGAGGAAGAGTGGAAATTTGAAGAGGATGTTGTGGAGAGGCTTAGATTGTTTTATGACATCACTGCATTATTTTCTGGAACTGATTATGTGACTGCAAACATCTACTTCACTAGAATTGCTAAGATTAGAAAGCAAATCAGGCATTGGTCAACTTGTGGCAATCCATTAGTTGAAGAAATGTCAGCTAATATGATTGCCAAGTTTGATAAGTACTGGACTGACATTCAAGGGTTAATGGGTATTGCAACTATTCTTGATCCTCGATTCAAGACTACAGTGCTGCAGATTTGTTATGAGGACTTGCTTGGTGTGCCCAGTATAGCATGTGAGGACAAGGTTATTGAGGTCAAGAACTTGTTAGCTGAATTGATGGTTGAGTACCATGTAGTAGAGGATGTGGATGACGGTGAACCATCAACACCTTCCCTTGACAACAATGATGACTTCTTATCTGACATCAGTGCACGTATTGCAAGTCGAAGGCCAGCAAGCATGATGGGATTCAAGTCTGAGCTAGACCACTACTTGGATGAAGAAATGGTGAGCATGCATACAAAGAAGTTCAATGTTTTAGATTGGTGGAAGGTGGCAGGGACTCGATATCCTACTTTGAGGAAGATTGCAAGGGACATATATGCTATCCCTGTTACCACAGTTGCTTCAGAGTCCGCTTTCAGCACTGGTGGCAGAGTCCTTAGTGAGCATCGCAGTAGACTCACTTCCAAGATGTTGGAGGCTCTCATGTGCTCCCAAGATTGGCTTAGAAACAAGTTCAAAGGTATATTAACATGATCTCTTAATATATTGAACTTGCTGTCCTATAATCCTATTCATTTATGCATTTTTTACTAATTCATTTTTGTTCTGTAGTTGATGAGAATAATAAAAAGCCTGCTACCTTTTGGTCTTGCCTTCAGGATATTCAAGAGGGCCTTCAGGTGATGTAATGGGTTCGCATTTAGTAATGTTTGTCCTAGTGAGATTAGACAGCTAATTAGTGTGCTATTTTCTGCTCATTTAGGAACTTGCAATTTGAGGCTTTTGCACGCACCAGATTGAAGTAATCCACTGGAGACGATCTTTTGGGAACAAATCAAGTACAAGCAGTTGATGTCCTTTTGGTTTTAAGTTTTAACTGACTTGCTATGCACAACAGTAATCTAGTATTCGATGGTTACTTGTTCATGAAAGTCCTTCTAGTATGCACAAACAGTAATGCAGTTTGTTTTGGTATGTAGTAACTCATGACTCATGAGCAGTCCATCACTACATGTAGTATTTTGTTCTTGTGCTATGGTATTTGTTCTTGTCCATCAATACAACACAAACAGTAATCTAGTTTGTTTTGGTATTCTTCACTACAGTAGCCTTTGTGATGTAGTATTTGTTTGAAGATATTTATTCTGATGTGCTATGGTAACCATAAATACCAAACTAATTATGCTTGAAGATTGCCATTGTTAGAATGTCATACAAGTACCTGCTATAAGGGGAGAATATCATGAGACAATACCAACTGCATCAAGAAATCGATAGAATACATCAATTTTTAACATGCTGGGAGCCTGGGAAATGGAAGAAGCTCCCAGTCACACTCCTAATTTCAGCCAGCATGCATACTGGCTTCTGGAGATGAAAATGACGACCAGCCATGTTTTTGTTCTTGTGCCATGGTATTTTGTTATTGTGCAGTTTACATACAGAGTGATGAGTGATGACAAGCCCCTAGGCAAGAGCATGGCGTAGCAGGCTAGCAGCTCTGCCCACAACCTGCTCGCAGCTCGCCTGACTGCCGCCCTGTTTTTGTTATTTTGAGAAGGGTAAGCAGTAAGCTTGGGTGTGGGATTAGATGTGATCCTTTACCAAATTCAGTAAGCAGTAAGCAGTAAACTGGGGCATAACTACATAAGGAATCATGCTTCATGTGGGTACCCACGGGCGACCCGTGGGTACCCGTTACCCGAGTGGGCATGGGTTTGGGAAAAAATTTGTACCGGGCACGTCTAACTTTCATGGGCACGGGTTTGGGATAGCAAAACCCAGCAGGTTTGTGCCCATTGCCATCTCTAGGTGCAGTTGTACCCCATGCTCTATACTACCTCCGCCACTACAGCTATAAGAGTACAAGTAGGTCGGAATTGTCGTTGTGCTTTCTTGGGGCATGTGCGAGATTCAGGTTTTCTTCATTTGGGCTTTGGTCAGTGGTTTATAGTTGTGTTTTTTTAGGACTACAGTGGACGATAGAGATGTCGACACGAACGACGTATATGATTTTGATCTCAAAAACCGTTTAAAAAATTCGCTTTAAAAAATTATCCTATTTATTTTGATTTTTAGAGAAGTTAGAAACCATGACCCCCAAATAACCTGGTCTCATAATGGTGTGGTGGAACCCTGAGTTGCTAGCATGTCACGATGACATGCTACTAGCGAGGAGATCAGGCTTCAGCAGAGTCGTTCTTGTAAACGGACTGCCAATAGCTAGCGCGTTCATGGGAGCGCGGCAATGACATGTCTGCTATAGCCTGCATTTTATCGGAGGTTTATGAGCTTCAAAAGGTTTTGAAGAATTCTGTTTTCAGTTCAGGCAAAGAGAGGCTAATAATGCAGCGTATTTATGCAGACGTTCGCTTGTTCCGAGCGGGGTTTTGTTGTGTGGTGGTCTAGAAGCCCAGCATTCCTCGTTTCTCCGCTTCAAGGGGACCGTAAGTTTTTGTCAAAGATAACCCCGATCGTTTCGGTTTCTGGCTTATTTTTCACTATTCCTAAATTTCGTCTTTTTTCTGATTTTTTTTGATTTTTTGAGCTTTTTTACCGGTTCTTTTTTTCTCGTATTCATTTGCATTACACGTGATGGGCTAACCTGTTTTTTCTATTTTTAAAAATTTTTAAATTTAATTATGTCAAATAAACCACCTTCAGCTACAGTGTAATTTCAGCCAATTACAGTGAAATAAGGCATAAGCCATACCCCAACCGATCACCACCGAAAGCTCGCGACTTCCTATTAAAAAAAAGTACGAGTGCCATGACTTTAGCCAATCTGCTGGGATCACAGCGTTTGTTTCGTAATGCTGGTGTGTGGAGCTTGCACCGCGAGCCACCGTGCGTGTTGTACCTGTACCGACCATGAGAAATTTAGTAATTGTGGCAAAATGTACAATCCAGCTACCGAAACTCTACGGACTCCCGGATTTCGGGCCTCTTTGATTCAAATGAATTTTGGAGGAAAAATTGAGGAATTCAATGCAAAGTAAAATTTCCTATAAAAAGTATTTGATTTGTAGGATTGTTTCAAAGGAATTTCACAGGAATGGAAAATTTTCTACAAATGTTGGAGAAATTCCAACATAAGGTCTAATCTCATATTACCAATTCATTTGAGAGTTCCAATACACCTTATTTCTTCCTCTCTCTCTCTCTCTCTCTCTCTCTCTCTCTCCATTCTCTCTCTAATTAACTAATATTTAATCTTAAAATTCTTACATTTTTCCTATGGTGTAATCAAATAACCTTTGTTGCAAATTCCTGTCGTTGAATCCTATATAGGATTCAAGAGTACATGGCATTGCAATTCAACGTTTTTCCAATTTCTGTGTTTTTCTTAATCCTGCAAATCAAATAGACCTTCTAATGGAGCCACAGAGTTGAGAGGAATCATGTGTGTTAGTCTTATAATCCAACAGGCGAAATTAATTGGTTACATAGATAGAAAACCCGCATGATAATAATTGGTAAGTTTGCAAGTATGATTGAAAGATGACTTATTGCGCGGTACGTTTCAAAGTTACACCGGCCCTTAGAAAGTGTAAAATCATCTAACCGCAAAACTAACTTAGAGGCTCTTTGAGAGCATCTCCAAGAGATACTCTATATGGCTCTTATAATATTTAAATTTTAGAGTTGAAAGGTAAAAAATAGCTCCAACAGATTCCCAAATAGACTCCCAAAAATAGAACACACCCAAAAAATGGGCTCTCACTCTCTACTTATAGAGGATGATCTAGGCTCCCAATACTGTTTTTCTGGTTTAGGAAATCTGTTGGAGCGAATGATTATTTTAGGACCTTATATCGTGATTAGGATCTGTAAAAAAAGATTTAGGGTGTGAATTTATTGGGCATCTCTTGGAGATGCTCTGATTCAAAGGAATTTTAATGAACAAATGGAGGAATTTAATCAAAGGAAAATTTTCTACGAGGGGTGTTTGATTAGTAGGATTGCTTCAAAAGAATTTCATATGAAATTTTGAAGAAATTCTAGGACAAGGCCTAACCTTGTGTTAGCATTTCCTTTAAGAGTTCCAATGCACCATGTCTCTTCCGCTGTTCATCTTCTCTCTAATTAATTAACATTTAATATCAAAATTCTTGTATTTTTTCTGCGAGGCAACCAAACACATTTTTGAACAATTCATGTGGTTTTGTTTTATGTAGGATTTAACAAGTTATGACATTCCAATCATGTGTTTTTCCTATTATTGTGCTTCTAGTGAATCAAAGAGACCCTAAGACTCTCTTTGGAACATATTAATTTTTATGATTTTCCGTGGAAGTGAACCTTTTCTTTATGAAATTCCTATGTTTCAAACATACCCTAATATTACTTGTAAAAGATCATCACTAGTTGCATGTTTTTGAACCCTGGAAGCGTGCATATGGTTTATCATACTTATGTGTAAGGCTCATTAGTTAGGAGATTGCATCGTTAAATTAGGAAAGAATCTACACATAAATCTATCTAACATATATTCCCTTCGGTCAAAAAAACTGTCATTTTGAGGTACTTACACTCAAACTTTTGACTTTCGCTATTGATATCATTTTTAAAATTTAGATTAACACATGAAATGGCATGTATAAATTTGTCTCGAAAAGAAGTTTCATAAAAGATTAATTTTATTAGGTTTCATAAATATATGACAACATATATTAGTGATCAAAGTTGTATTTTGGGGACCGTGTTGATATCCAAAATGATATTCTTTTGTGATTGGAGGACATAGTTTGCAAGGTGAAGCGTGACCATCTATTATATATTAAAAGGTCATCACATGTTTTTTAGAGATGCTAAGAAAAAAGATAAATAGACTACAAATTCTCACAAAAAGCAAAATATTTGGCCTTTAATCTAGTGAACCCTAACTAAGATGAACTATAGCAACCATTTACTGTTATTATTTAAAGAAAAATACTTAACAGTTCATTTAGCGGACCCAAGTCATAACAGCTTAGATTGAAAGGAAGAGTCCATGTCAAGTATAATAAAAATAACAAAAATTTGAAATAAAGAATAAAAGGGAAATACCCATTTGATTTTCATACAAACTCCAAATTAAAACCCGTATACAACTGAAATTTCATAATAAAAATTAGATTAAATTTAGCAGTTGGATTTGTATACGAATTCCAACCTAAAATTGAGATTCAGCATGCAATAAAAATAACAATAAAAATCAACAAAAATTCAGAATGAAAAATAAAAGGAAATTATCTATGTGATCTTTCATACAAACTCTAAATTTAAACCGCTACATAGTTGAAATTTGGAATAAAAATTAGACAAAATTAATACTTGGATTTGTATACGAACTTTAACCTAAAACTAAAATTCAAAATTAATTAAAAATAACAAAAAATAGAAATTTAGAATGAATAATAAAAAGATATTAGCAATTTGAATTTCATATGAACTCCAAATTAAAACCCCTACAGAGCTGAAATTCAGAATAAAAATTAGATGAAAACTAGAAATTGGATTTGTATGTGAATTCTAACCTAAAAATGGAATTCAATATAAATAAAAATAAAATATAGATAAAAAGTCCATGTCAAGTATGATAAAAAGTAAATTAAATTCAAAATAAAAAATAGCGGTTGGATTTATATACAAATTTCAACCTAAAACTGAAAAAGAAAGTCTATAAAAAGTGCAATCCAAAAATATACAAATTCAAAATAAAAATCAAAGGAAATTATTGATGATTTTTAAATTCAAAACAAAGTAAATAATAGAAATTTTGGTTTTATTCAGAATTAAAATTCTAGAAATATGATAATTTGAGAAAAAATAGCATAAGGTAAGGAATTTGTTTATAGGCAACATACCCATTGCAAATGCACTATTCGGTGGTAACATGCTAATAGTGTTGTGGACCATCAGATCTGGCTCGGGCGGCTTGAATCCACATAGGTGGAACAACCCAAATTACTTATGCCATTTTTCACAAAACCTTGCGCCTGTGGAGAAACTCGACGCTATTGCCCTCACCTCGCTCACCTGAATCTCCCTCACAGATACTATTGGAGCCACACCTAGCTGATCGGCCCTCGGCCAGTGCCTCCCTCCATCCCTAGCATCGGTGCCTCCCTCCCCCACTAAAGCCCCCCTTCTCAAGCCTCTCTCCATCCTTAGCGCTAACACCTCCCTTCTTTCCCCACCCTAACACTGACCCCTTTCTCCCCGGGCGACGATGCCCCCTCCTTGGCTGGCTAGGGTTAAGGTTTGGCTGTCTCCCTCCTCCCTGGCCTTGGCCTCTGCCCTCTAGACCTCGCTCCCATACACAATGTCGCCTCCCTTCAACCCGAGTCCTTGACGCCATCACCTCTCTTGTCACCCAACCGTCAGCCCATGGCTCCGTTGCCCCTCTAGTCATCGAGCCAATCGGTGCCGCGACACTTGCGCCTCCCTAAGGCCATCACCTTCAATTTGGTAATGCAGTGTTTGAGGAATTATGAGGTTGAATTCTGGTTTACTTGGAAAAATTGAAGATTTTTCTATGCCTAATTTGGAAAAATTATTCAAATTGTAGATTAGAAGGAAGTGCACAAAATTCTCATTATGAATGTGTCGAGGAGTAATTGAGAATTATATCTAACTGAGAATGAATGGATATATATAACTAAGAATGGATGCTTCAGTGCATTTTTTCCTTTTTTTCTTGTTTAGAGTGGATGTAACTTCTTTTTGACAATGACATTTACCAGTTTGGTAGTTTCATGTAAAATTTGATGCACATATGTGTTGAATGAATTAATGATTGTCGTAGCTTGAAATCGTTCTAGTTGTCAATGTCAGTGTGGAAGCAATAATGTTCTGGTTGTCACCAAGCTTAATCGGTTGAAATGCTTACTGCTAGTTTTTTGTACATGTGTGCCGATATATCTACAGGTAGGTTGAAATGCTTGTTGCCAGGTTTTTGTTTCCAGGAAGATACCTGCTTGTGGCCTTGCAACCTAAAGTAGAAATTTGTTTCCAGAAATTTACAGAGACCATCAATTGGAATTGTTATATAGAAATTTGTTTCTAGAAATTTACAGAGAAATTTGTTTCTAGAAATTTACAGAGAAATTTGTTTCTAGAAATTTATATAGAAATTTGTTTCTAGAAAATGCAAAGTAAAATTTTTAAGCTGTAAGTAAAATGCATAGTTAACAATACTGCAATTGGAACTCTCAATGGCTTAATGGCCAAGCATTAACAGAAATTGTGTCAAACCTCTATGAACATTCCAGTTGAAAAAACAAATCATTGCAAGTGGCCATGGCTGACAATAGATGGATAAATAACATCAGACACAACCTCACAATCCAGTTCTATGTTGAAATAAAGGGAAAACTCAGGTCCACGGCGCTGCAAACAGGAAAGCAGGACAAAATCACTTGGATTTGGACAGCCTATTGTCAACAATCAACAAAATTGGCATATTTTATGCAGTGTTCGGTTGCAACTAGAACTCCATTTGAAATGCTTATTTGGCTATTCCCAGGCTACTTTGTATAAGATGTAACTAAAATTTTTCAGACAGCAAACATGATTTTTCAAAACCACAAACTATTGTCCACACAATCACCAACACACAAACAAGATTTTTCAGAACCAAAACAATTCATAGCAATTTCCATTCATTCATAGTAGGTCATACAATTATGAGAATAGATTGTACCTCATTACAAACTTCCAAACATGGAGCATCATAAAACATAGAAATTCGTAAGGTTCTACACTGAACATAGAAATTCGTAAGGTTCTACACTGAACATAGAAATTCATAAGGTTCTTAGGCATAGTTTCTTGAAATTCTCACACATTGATATCCTCCTTGTTGCTACGCTTCCTGACATTGGAACAATCAAAAGAGTTAGTAAAATAATAATTTAGAAAAATTCTAAGAACAAATGTTATTATCATTACCTTGGTCACTGTGATGTCCTCCTCAAAGGGCAATTGTGGCTGTCATGGTACATGATCTCCTTGCATGACCTACACATCCCTACCATCCTTATTTTGTTCTCCACATTCTCGTCTTTCTTCACATATGTTTTACCATCTGTCCCAGCTTTATTCTCTTATATCTAGCCTTGGAGTTAACATCATTTGGTGGCTTTATGTTGACTTCCTTAGAGATGGGATAAGTTGCAAATACTTCAATCTCTTCAGCTCTGCTTAACACATTCTCAGGAATTAGGAGTCACTTCATGCCCAAATATGATAAACCAATCCCAAAGATATTGCAAGCCTTCATCTGTTCCTCCAGCACAGTGAATTAGTTCTTTTATCTTGTTGTGAATTTCCCATGCCAACTTTTCTTTAGTTGTTTCTATTTCACTCCTTGATCTTTCTTGCAACAAATTGTCCTCTCTATCGAAGACATCATCCTTAGTTACCATTTTGGTCTACCACTTGAACACAAATGGCATTGGTGGTTCCTTAAGTGATGGACTTTGTAACACACGGACGATATGGTGGTAAGGAATTCCAAATGACTTAGAAACGTCAGTAACTTTCTGGCATTGTGAAAGGTTGTCAATAACTTCATTCAGAACTAATAGTAACTTCATTCAGAAACGTCAACAACTTCTCCGCGTATTTTACACCTGAGCGCTGGTTAGTAATTGTATATATAGAACATATCTGGTGAACATGGCCTAATTGGTGGACATGTGCACATAGCCAATCAGGACCATCCGATATTAGAGGAGTGGTTGAGATCGAGCGGCATGCTAGCACGCTGGAATTTTGCATTTCTACCCCTTGCACAAGCTCTCCCCATATTCGACCGCCGCTCAAGAGTCATGCCCGCACCCTCCATCCATCCGTTGACCCTAGGGCTTGGCGATGTGGGATGGAACCGGCGCCGCCTCCTCTCCGCCAGCCCGTCACCGCCCCACCCAGCCTCTCCTCTCCATTGACCCACCGTTGCCCCAACCTGCGCCTCGCCTTGTCATCTCTGTCGCGCCGATGCCCAGCATCCTCTCCACTGATCCATCACCGTCCCACCCAACACCTCCTCCGCTCCGTCGACCCGCTACCGCCTAGCGCACCGCCACAGCCCCACCTCCCGATCCCCTTTCTCCTAATGAATTTGTGAGTATGCAAATGAATGTATATATCCTAAAAATGCATGTTTATCTACTGTATGTTGGGGCTATGGAGGACAAGTAATGGGATGATTTTCCAGCATAATGTTTTCCCTGATCCTCTTCTCATTATGTCCTATATTTCCTCTTTCCTGCAGAAATGGGGAATGTTGCTAAAAGAACCAGAGAGGAAGGAGCTACAGAGAAATCATCAGAAGACTCTGCGGCAAATATGCAAGCTCAAACATGAACTACGACCTAATTGACGAAAAGAAGGCTGTTTGGATGTGTGCTGATGCTTGTGCGATGTTGTTTCTGTTGATCCAGTGTGTGTCATTTTGGTTTGTTTAAGATGTCTAGTCCCTACTAGAGTCTACTTGGAATGTACAAGCTTGAATCATTGAATTGTGTGTATGTCGAAGCATGAATGTTTCTGAGTATGGAAAATGAGAGTTATGAATCAGGTTTTGTTCATGGAAATCTATTAGGTGAATTGTTGTTGTCAAGACCAGAATGTGCTTCATGATTTTTTCCATGAATAGTACCAGATTTTGTCCATGAATAGTATCAGGTTTTGTCCATGAATAGTAAATTGGGTTCAAAAGATATATGGGAGTATGATTTCAACATATTGTAAATTGTTGTTGTCAAAAGATATATGACAGTATGATTTCAACATACTGTAAGTTGGGCTTCCCAGAAACGGTAGATCATTTGATGGATGATGCTGTACAATCTGGTATTTCGCTGAACATTCTTTCATCTAGAGTAACTATAATCGAAGCTTATGGAAAGATAAAACTCAGGCAGCAAGCAATACACAGTTGATAAGAGAGTTGATTGAAAGCCATTGATCATTCCATAAGAGAGTTGAATATACAACAAATACCAAGATACATCTAATAGATCAATACAATTTTAGAACTTAATAGTAGACAAATTTGTCCATATGGAACCTTAGAAGCAGCAAGCATTGAATTGAGGACTGCTTCAGTGTTTAAGTTTCTTTAGAGGGTAGTTTCAGTTGTCATGTGTGCCAATCTCATTGCATGCCCTGCACATTTAAGGCACCTTTCCCACTATATTTTTCTGTTTGTTCTCCCCAGGTCGATTCCTCTTGCATCTCCCTTTAGTGATGATATTAGTTAACAGTAATATATCAACATGTTTAGGGATGCCACGACCAAGATATTCTTTGATCTCCTAGACTCTAGTTTGTTGTCGGATAGGAGGTTCTTATTGTACTTCATCCAAAAACTTTTCAAATTTTGTATTCACATTTTGCATGCCGATTAGTGAAGGTCTAGCTCGATGTATCACATTTTCCAAGCCTTGTGCATGTTTGAGCCTAGCTTTTAAACCTCTTCCTCCATGGGATTTTTTTGGCAATTCCTCTAGAACATTGCCGTCATCATCAAAAACTACCTCCCTCTTACAATTCATGATCCACCTTGTCATAACATAATGACTAGGAAACTTATGTAGTTGTGCACCTCGCAGTATGACGATGATGTGCTAGCATGAAATTCCATGTGTGTCAAATAACATGCAGGAGCACTGGGAGGTTATCGTGTTAGTGCCACATGTGACTTTTCTTTCCTTCTTTCCATCCTCCGTCACTATTGTAACTTTAACCTGGCAAACTTGCGTCATGCTCTCAACAAAACAATTGTCCCTGGTAGCTACAACCTCGAATTGGAAAAACACCTCATGCGTAAACAACTCACTCCCATGTCACTCTAATCCCCATGGTGTCTTCAACTGAGGCTTAGTGTGGAGGTTGATGTTGTCTTCTCTTAGCTCCTTTTCTCTTTGTTCCTCCACCGTAGTGTCGTACCGAATCCATAATTCAACCTTGAAACCAATGAAGTGATTGAAAAAAGAGTTGGCACTTTCTGACCTGGAAGTTGTTCTGAGAACTCCTGACAAGGGTATGTCCATGAAGTAAGCCGATATCCAAGATTCCTGAATATGGTACCAGGTAGACAACCACTCATTATCTACCAAACCAAAATTAGAAATAATAGCTGCCCATACTAACTTGAATTATGTACGAGTTTCTAAGGAATACACACATGAATTGACACATTGATAAAACTTTTGTTTTCTCTCAAATCTAGCCTTATCTTTGTGAGAAGTTTGTTCAAATTATGCCACATGCACAACCTATGCTTGGTACATGGAAATACATTGGCAATTACATTCTTCATGCTAGCATCTTCGTCAATTATTATAAGCTTGGGTGCAACACCCCCCATTGCTCTCAAGACAGTACGGAACAACCATAAAAATGATTCTATGTTCTCACTATGTAATAATGCAGCCCCAAATAGCACACTTTCCCTATGGTTATTCACTCCGATGAATGGTGCAAAGATCATGTTGTATTGATTTGTATTTTATGTTTTATCTAATGAGACCAAGTCTCCAAAATGAACATAATTCTTTCTGCAAGTTGCATTCGCCCAAAACACATGTACCAACCTACCCTTCTCATCAATCACATAGTCAAAATAAAATGCTGCATTGTTCTTATTCTTTCTAGCTAGATTATCAACAAATATTTGAGCATTTGATGACTTTATACTCTCCCTCGTAGTACGGTGATAATTTTGCAAGTCCCTTCGTGTGCATCCCACATTCTGAAATCCTCCCTCACTAACATGAAGATATCTAAATGCCCTAGATGTCCCAATACTAGCTTGGTGGCATGTGAACAATGCAGTCTTAGCTTTCTCATTTACTTGTCTATTAGACTGGATCAAGTATTGCTTACTAGGTGAGACTAAACCATGCGTATGGCCTTCGACAAACTTTTCTAATCGGAACATATTGTCCTTAGTCCGTTTGATACCAACCATGGCTTCACATCCACATCTAGTAAATTTCGATTCGTATGTCCTCTTTTTTTTGCCCTTATCATTGCCCTTACCTTTATCTTCCTTCCAGCCTAGCCTAGAGCAGTAGTACCGCCTCCATACCAAAATGCCATTGCAATTAGTTCATTGTCCAACATGAATAGAAAACCTAACAACATGGGCATATGTTTTGCAAAACTCAAGAGATGGATTCTCATCTTCAAAAATCATCCCCACAGTCGGCTTTAACTCTTCATTCACTACCGGTGTGGATGATGAACCCTGCATCAGTAAAAATGGTTTAGTCTCAACAACACAAATCTCTGAATTTAAGAAATATGGTTTAGGCTGACAACTTACGCAGAACGGAATGCTCAAAGCCTTTTGGGGAGTTCCATAGCTATTCCTCATGACGCGTGACTGTGTATCACCCATATCACCAGGTGCCAAGGTTAGTGGCCGCAAACCATTGTTCTCATCTTCTATTGAATCTATTCAGCTGTAATGCACATCAAACATCAATCAACATAAATGGTTACAATCCATTCGGCTTCAAAGCTACATGCTACATGCTTTCACAGCCACATGCTTACATCCTGATGCCGAGGTTGACGACGCGGAGTGGATGGCGATGTTGATGGTGGGGGCAGGGGGCGCTGCTTCATTTTCTGAGTCTAATAGGGGGGAGCAACGGGATGGGCAACAATGGCAGCAGAGGTGGTTCTTTGCCAGTGCAAGAGGTGATTGGGAGGTGGGTGTCGCCGGGAGGCTGGTGCCGGCATGACAGGTCAGCGGCGCAGAGGCTGGGCGCCAGTGCGATGGGCCGGCAAAGCAGAGAGGCTTGGCGAGAAGCTAGGCGCTGACGTGGCTTGGGGTGGTGGTGGGTCGGCGGAGAGGAGGTAGCGCCGGTTCCACCCCACGTCGCCTAGCCCTAGGGTCTGCGGATGGATGGAGGTGCGGGGTCTGACTCCTGAGCAGCTGCCGAATATGGGGAGAACTTGTGTGGGGGGGGGGGTGGAAACGCAAAATTCCAGCATGCTAGTGCGCTACTCGATCCACTCTTCTCATATCGGATGGTCCTAATTGGCTATGTGCACGTCCACCAATTAGGCCATGTTCACCATATATGTTCTCATATACATACATACATACCTATGTATGTATGTATATGTATGTATACATGTATATGTATATGTGTGTGTGTATATATGTATATGTAAATATGTATGCGTATATATGTATATAGTATGTATGTATGTGTGTGTGTATAAAATTCTATACTCTTAGGAGTACGTACTCTCACTTGTTATATACCGCTTCAATGGGTTGTTATACCTCTTTATCTTTTTGAGTATACTCTAATAATGATTATAAAATACTCCAAAATAAGTTCCATGAGAAATTTCATCAAAGTCCACTATAGTATAATTTGTGTATATACTCCTTTTATATATGGAAAAGGGTATATAGCAAAAACAAAAGATTTCGATGATTTTTCAACTAAATCATATCGAAGTATCTTAGAATTAATATTTAATTATACCAAAAGTGATAAATAAGTATAATATGTTCATTTAAGTGGTATATTAGAAGCGAGAGTATGTATTCACGGAAGTATGGAAAAGGCTTATATATATAATCGAAATCTATTGTATAAAAAGCTGATGACAGGTGGTTTAAAATAGCTAAGAAAAAAGAGAATATGCTAAAAAATCTCACAAAAATATTCTGATCTTTTATTTGATGGACCTCCATGGGTTGAATGATTGAGAGGGTGATACATCGATGGCCAACGGGTGTTCATTCGGCTATGCCATCATATCGGTATAAGCTATGTGATGTGCATTATGAGCATGTAGTACAGATAAGTATTGCAATAATAAAAAGAAAGATGGTAATATAAATGGGAAATGTTGTGTTATGCTATGTTTACTATTTTGCTATACAAGTATTAGGGGAAGAAAGTTTTGGTCACAACTGATAAGTATTGAGAAACATAGTGAGTATTTTCTCTTATAATATATAATACTAAGATATTACAAATAGAATTATGCAATGATCTATTTCCAAGAAGCAAAATCACGCACATACACTCATACTGCGAAGTCATTTAAACATAGATACTCATGTAAGTGTGTGGTCTATATTGCTAGTTAGTTAAAAGACACTAGTAGTGTGCCCGTGCTAACGCTACGGTAAAATACAAAACAAGATAAAATTTGTAAAAAATAAAACGAACAATCAGATTCATTAAGATTCACGTCTCATATATTGTATAAGATTTTTGTCACATAATGAATGTCACATAAATACGTGACCGGTCGGAACCACCCAACACGCAATGCTCAAAAGCCTACGACCAATTCCCAGGTCTTGCAACCGCTTCACGAGACCATACAATCGGTTAACAGAAGCTACAGATTTTAAAAAAATTTAGAACATATTTGTATACATGTTCTAAAAAATTTACCACTTATTAGTTTCAGAATATATAGTATGATAAAATTTTAAAATCCGTAGCAACATATAGACATTCAGCTAGTGAGCAAATAAATTTCTTCTCCGAGCAGCTCCAAGCAAGTATCCTTCAACCAAGTAAAGTCAAACCCACAAAATAAATCTTCAAACATTTTCATCAGAAAAAATGGAAACCAATGTGTGTTGACAATTCAAACGTCATGTAGGTTTTTATTCTAATACACACATTGCAGTTGTCATTGGTACATAGATGAGATATGAAGTTATTGGTGATTTTCTTTACAAGGTATAATTTACTACATTTTCTAGTTATATGCCCGTGCTTTGCAACGGATTTTATGTAAAAGATACCACAAATTCTGAATTCACATTATTTAATTAGTAGCTACCTAACAAAAATCATGGATATCACAATTGGCACTGCTGAATTTCAAGAATCATAGAATTCTCTCCACTACCTTGGAGAGATATGCTCCACTTTGTAGGATGCACAGTTCTCCCAATTAACCTTTGTATTCCATAATAAAAGAAATAGTTAACCATGTAGTGTTGACCTCAAAAAAAATATCAAACACAAGAGGCCCCAATACTACTATGTATGACACAAAACTACACAGTTGAAATAACTGAAAAGGGTATATTGACCATCCACACATCACCGATTTTTCCTCTAGGATACTTTATGTTCTGAATTTGACTTTCGACTACAACTTTTTCTTGGGCAGTTTGGCTACCAGGAATGAACGAAAATACAATGTAAACAATTAAAGTGTACATATAAGAGTTACCTGATCAATGTGTTTCCTCTGAAGCTATGTACTGGAATGTAAGCTTTTGTCTTGCTTCTTCAGCTCTAAATGGCAGACTTAAGAAAGGAGCTTGCTTTTTGAATGCAGTACTTTCAGATGTATGCTGCTCAAGTAAAAGAATAAAGGAAAATAAACAACACTGATACTAAGCTACTGGAAAGGAGTCTCATACATTCACAAAAGAATAATAGCACAGCAAATGAGTATCTTCCTACCTGTTTAGGGAATGTATGAAAATTCACAGATCACCTAAACATGCTAGAATGGAAAATTTTTAGAAAAGCACAAAATCAAATGTGGTAGTCAGGTAAATGAAAGCATACTTCTACTTAGAGAAAGCAGTCCTATTGGAACCATCAGATTGCAAAAGGATGAAAGTTTTGAAAATGAAACGGCATCATGCAAAGATGTTGTGATGGACTCCTTTCGATTCTTGGATGATACATGGGTGACTGGATCCCTCACACAATAAAGCAATACAGGTGTGTTTGTGTAATCATCGGCAATGTTCTCCAAGTACTGTGCAGCTACACTGGAAAAACCTCCTGAATCATCCACAATAAACTGGATGCCCTGTAGTAAATTATGAATCAATTAATGTCAAAATTTAAGACCTCAACAGAATGCATGGTGGTAAAAATCCTACAAAAATCACTGATTGCATAAGTGAACATTGCCCGTAGTATAACTGTAAATAGAGTATTCATCAACAGTATATTGGGGAAAAGATAGGACCTGAATATGGTCGCATTCTTCAACAAAGAACCTTAGTCTCTCATTCATCTCCTCTATGTGAGACCATTCTGAAACTACCTCCCTTGCAGTCCCATAGTACAAATAAGAAGGGCCACTTATGGGAAGCAAAAAGATAACTAAGTACAAATAAAACATTGGGACTTTTTATCATTAATGGAGAAATGGTCCGGAAATGGAAACTAAAGTGTCAAACAAAAGTAACAAATCGTGACTGGCATACCTTTGGACATTACAACCAATGAACTTCCATTGGCTGCTCTAGCTATTGCTATTATGTAGAAGTTTTTCTCCCACTGCTCCATTATCCAGTCCTATGTACTTAGAGACCAGGCTATATTTGTTATTGTGACTGCAGATAATCTCCAGTAACAAAACACCAAAGTCTTTACTCTTTTATGTTGTTTCCATACTTTTCCACCTCTGCTCTACATATAGCCATAAGCAATAGCATGGCAGCGCTGGAGCGCACAAGGTACAGATTCGAACGAATCGATTCATACTGAACGCCACCTCAACAACGGAATTACCATAGGGCAGTAGACCATGTAACTGAAAACCAACTAACCAAAACGCTGCAATATAGGTGTTAAAGTGAACTGTGTATATGGCCAAGCATCGTTGAATTTCAATTACCAATTGAGCTACTGCAGTTCCAGCATGGGAAAAACACTGTGCAAAAGCCTAAGGATAGAAAACCACAATGCTTATTCCATGTCGACCATGTGAACTAAATAAAAGTTATAGAATAAGTATGGCTTTTGCCCCTTAGCTCTGGAAATCAGAAATGGATACGTATGAGTAAACATTGCAGTGAACTTTTAAAATTACTTTTTTATTTGATGTATGAAACAACTAAAAAAATACCATTTATGACAGAACTGAAAAATACCATCTAGAGCTAACTCACACCAGGAAATGGCTATAGATTGCTTATACGCTAAAACCAAGCATCGTACAGGACGTGACGTGAAACACCCCTAGCTCACCTTATCATTTTGCAATCCTAAGCTCGACGAAAATTATTAGACATGAGTGTTAAAATCCTTGTTGATAGAACTTGGAAACTGAGACATTCCAAAAGAAATCCAAAAATGCATGCACAAAAAAGAGCAAAATATATATGTTTAAGTAACCCAGTGGTCTGATGCATGATTATACTGAAGTACATCCAGTCTTCTAACAATCCTGTAACACAAAAACACATCCTTGATCAAATAAGACAGATGCATAGGCCACCTACAACAATCCAATAGAAGTATGCAAACAATCTGCAAAATATGTGCACTTAATATTTATTCAGAAGAACACGGAATATATAGTGCACTTGTGCAATTGCACACTGAACTCATAGGAGGCTTATATCGTTAAAGCATGTCTAATAGCCCCCGCATGGAAATTTGAAGTTATTACCTTGGAACTCCAGTCCACGGGTAGCGGGATCATAGTAGCGGTAACTCCTAACAGTCAAGCCAGCTAAGGTGAAGACTTTTGGGTGATTCCCCCAGGTTGGCTGGGGGATGTAAATAGTTCTCTGGAGGACAAGTTTATGATTTAGCAATCACGCTTTGCAAATTAAGTATATAAGCAAATATAAAGGAGCCAAGAAAGGTTCCTTACTTCATCATAATGCCTTGCAAAAAATTCACCCCCGACACGTAAAGAACCAGTTCCTGATAAGCATTACACTGTAGCCACCCTATTCTCCTGAATAGCGGGACTGTTCCAAGGAACATAATCAGTTTGCTGGATTACCAAAAGCAGGAATAAACTACAAGTAGCCAAGGAACTAAAGGATAAGTTATCTTTAGTGAGGCAATTTTACTCTTCGTAATGAAGATTACACACAGAAATATCACCAACAATTATAGGTAACGGATTAAGACCTCATAATTAGTGAATCTAGTTAACATGGGTGCTATTTTCAATGGAAATTTACAGTCTGTAACTCTGTATATTATCCATCTGTTATACTGCTTAGTTTCATTCAGTCTATCAGGTCACCAATACATGTTTGCATAGAAGGCGACTTAGCACAAAAGGTAGTGCATTTACATGGAAAACATTTCTTAAACACACCGTTAGTTCATAAGAGAAGGAAAAAAACCTAACCCACGAGTCAACTGCTCTCCAATTTGTAGCGGATATTGTGCCTGCGAATTCAAAAGCGCCTGGGCATCTGTGTTTATGGCGTAAAACTCAACACCCTGAAATTATATAATTCAGTTCTCAGTATTTGAGGACACAAACAAGGGACATGCAGGAAACATCCCAGTTAAATTAGTACTACATTAGACTTCACGTTTCGTACATGCTTCTATGGAGCCATTTCTGACGTAATAAGCATATCAGAAACAACATAATTATTACTCAACAGATGCTCATATGCTGAATTAAAGTACTATCACGAATGGTGGCGTAGATTGGACGGGGAGGAGGGAAACAGGGCTGTAGATTAACTTGTTAACTTGTCAAGTTCAGAATTCAAATCGGACTATCAAATGGATCTAGATGTCGAGCACGGCAGAGAAAGAAAGCCTAATTGCGGTAGGAAAGGGCCGAGGAGCACCGCCGGTACCTGGAGGCCGCTGCCGATCATGCGGTTGATGGCGTTGTTGCCGCCGCCTCCGACACCGACGACCTTTATCCTCGCCGTCTCCACCGGCGCGAACGAGCACCGAACGGCCGCGTGGCGCGGCCGCCACGGGTGGTTCCGCCACCCGCCTCGCTGGGGCCCGCGGGGGGCGGGCCAGGGAGGTGGAGGAGGGTGGAAGCCGACGACGGGGAGGGCGCCATCTGCCACTCGTGGGGGGAATAGGGGAGGGAGAGGAGGCGCGGGGGAGCGGCGGGAGCGGAGATCGGGGAGGATGGGGGGAGCGGAGGTGCGGGGAGCGGTGGGAGCGGAGACGCGGGGAAGGCGAGGGAGCGGAGGCGCGGGGGAGCGGCGGCGCGGGGGAGGCGGAGATGGGGGAGGATGGGGGGTGGCACGGTGGAGGATGGGGGGAGGCGCGGTGGAGGATGGGGGAGGCGGAGGGAGGGGAGGCGCGGTGGAGGATGGGGGGAGGCGGAAGGAGGGGAGGATGGGGGAGGCGGAGGGAGGGGAGGCGCGGGGGAGGATGGGGGGAAGCGGAGGGAGGGGAGGCGCGGGGGAGGAGGGGGAGGCGTGGGGGAGGCGGAGGGAGGGGAGGCGCGGGGGAGGCGTGGGGGAGGCGGAGGGAGCGGAGGAGGCGCGGGGGAGGCGCAGGGAGCGGAGGAGGCGCAGGGGAGGCGGAGTGTGGATTTCTAGGTTAAATAATGTGCATGATCCGGATGATTTTGGCCTTAGGATCTTCAATGAGTAAGAGAAGAAGGTTTAAGGAGAGATCCAGGCCATTCATTCGTATGAAGTTGGATTACTTTGGTACACAAATCTAGATGGACTTAGATTATGCATGACTGTGGGGGTGGTTGAGGGGGTGGATTTAGTAAAGAAAATTTTGATGTATTATAGAGTAGGGTAGATAGGAGGCATATCTCTACTATAATTGACCAATTGAAATTACACTCAGTCCACCCAAGAATACGTCACCCGCTGAGAGCACCAACCTTCGTGCACCCACAAAAATGCACCCAGCAAATTGTCTGCATTAAAATCAAGGGCTAAAAAAAACTCTCCCTGGCTTCAACCCAATCGTGCGGTCTGGATGGAACGTAGGCTTCAACGCGAGGCTTCAACACGAGGCGCCCGCCCGCGATTCAACACTGTCCGCCCGCCCCGCAAACCCTCGCGTCCTAATCCCGTGCGCCGCGCCGCCGCTCCGTGCCCCCGGCTCCCGAGCCCGCAACCGGCCCCAAACCCTCATGCCGCGCCTCGCTTCTCCACCGCCGCGCCCCACTCTGCCCCCGCGCCGCCCCCCTGCGCCGCCGATCTCCTGCGCCGAACATCCGTCCCACTCCGCCCCCGCGCCGCCCCCCTGCGCCGCCGCTCCGTCCCACTCCGCCCCTCTACCTCCGCTGCTCAGCCGCCACTCGCTATCCAACCGCTTCTTTCCCATCGCTACATGGCGGCGCCCACCTCCGCGGCTTCCTCTCTCGCCTTCGCTCACCCCAAAACCCTAGCTGTCGCGCCCAAAGCCCTGCCCGCCTCGGCCGCCGCGTCCGTCTCCTTCCTCGCCACCCTGCCCCCGTGCGTCCTCTCCGCATCCGCCGCCGGCAGCAGCCGCCGCGCGGTCACCGCCATGGTCTCGGCCCCGCCGGCCGTCGGCGCCGCCATGCCGTCCCTCGACTTCGATACCTCCGTCTTCAAGAAGGAGAAGGTCTCCCTCGCCGGCCACGAGGAGGTCCGCTCTCGTATCCGTGCTGCTTCCTTTTGTTTTCCTTCGGGATTTTTCCTCTGATTTTTCACGATTTGTTTGTTTGTCTTCGATGTTTGGTGCTGCAGTATATTGTGAGGGGCGGGAGGAACCTCTTCCCGCTGCTTCCCGAGGCGTTCAAGGGCATCAAGCAGATCGGAGTGATCGGATGGGGCTCTCAGGTTCAATCAAAATGCCAACCTTGTCGTTTGAATATATAGTTTTTCTGTCATATGCTGCTAGAAAATGTGGTTCATCCGTTGCAGATGGTTGGTGTCGTAGTCTCGTAGATGTAGCATCTAGCTACTGATAATGTACTGAGAAATTGTGTTGTGCCTGAATAAACACATCAATGTAGTCAAATATAGTGGATGTTTCTGTTACTTGGGTTCAGGACAAGGGAATCACTTGTATTTGCAAGTGGGTGTTCTGTCTATGACACAGTCGATGCTGCTTTTGCAGGGTCCTGCGCAAGCCCAGAACCTGAGAGATTCACTAGCTGAAGCGAAGTCAGACATTGTTGTTAAGGTTAGCTCTTCTCATGTATTTACCAGCTTTGATACATGGGACTGAGTTTTCTACATGAAAAATCACGTGTTAAGTGAAAGCTCTGAACCTTGGGCTTGAAGCCTTGAACGAACTCTCTTATATTTATTCTCTTCTTGAGCCTGTTAACTTGCACTGGAGACAGTTTATTACTCATTATCATTTTGAAGGAGCACTTGATTTTGTACAACTTGGACATGGAAATTATGAGCCAGCATATATTCTACTTCGTTTGATATGTACTTTGGCACGATCCTGTCAGTCCAACAAGCTGCCTTTTGCTTTCAGATTGGTCTCCGGAAAGGTTCTAAATCTTTTGATGAAGCACGTGCAGCTGGATTCACCGAAGAGAATGGAACCTTGGGAGATATTTGGGAGACTGTTTCAGGCAGTGATCTTGTGTTGCTGTTGATATCAGATGCTGCACAGGTTTACTTCATGCTCAGTACCTGCATAGTTTTCAACTTCTCATTACCACCCTATAACGAGATACTTTTATTAAATGCTTGTTTGAATTATGCTGAGTTTTAGGATGATGTTATTTTGTGGTCCTGTTGATTTAATTCAACCTTCATGTTGTATCTAAAGCATACATAGTTATCATTTCCTGCATGATACATATCAGTCACACCTTCACTTTATTCTATCCTTGTAAAGTTCTCGTTTACATTCTGCAGGCAGACAACTATGAGAAAATATTCTCTCACATGAAACCGAACAGTATTCTTGGTTTATCGCATGGATTTCTCCTTGGACATTTGCAATCAAGTGGCCTTGATTTCCCAAAAAATATCAGTGTCATTGCTGTATGTCCCAAGGGAATGGGCTCATCGGTTCGAAGACTTTATGTTCAGGGCAAAGAAATAAATGGTGCTGGTATCAACTCTAGCTTTGCTGTTCACCAGGTATGATAATTTCGTTGAAAACATATTTTCAAATATATATTTGGTGTGAAGACATGTAGTTACTTGTATTCTCTTTTGTTGCATAGGATGTTGATGGAAGGGCAACTGATGTTGCTCTAGGATGGTCAGTTGCACTAGGATCTCCCTTCACATTTGCTACTACTTTAGAACAGGAGTACAAGAGTGATATCTTTGGGGAGCGAGGTGAGCCTACTTCCTTGTTTTTGTTGCCTCTGATGATTGCACTGTAACTCATCAGTTAGTGTCCAGGAATTTTGCTGGGTGCCGTCCATGGCATTGTGTAGGCACTGTTTAGGAGATACACAGAGCAAGGAATGGATGAAGATTCAGCATACAAAAACACTGTAGAGGGCATCACTGGAATCATCTCAAAAACCATCTCAAAGAAGGTACACTATTATCAAGCTTTTTGGTACCCCTTTCATCTTTACTTATTGGTGTGATTTTTTTTCCGATTTTTACCAGGGGATGCTTGAAGTGTACAACTCCTTGACTGAGGAAGGGAAAAAGGAGTTCAACAAGGCATACAGTGCATCATACTATCCTTGCATGGACATACTCTATGAATGCTACGAAGATGTTGCCTCTGGAAGTGAAATCCGGAGTGTTGTGTTGGCTGGGCGGAGGTTTTATGTAAGTTCTTCCTTCTGCTATTTAAATGGCCATTTTCAGTTAACTTTGGAGTTTCGACACAAAATAAGATAAGATAATTATTCATTCATACTATCTCTACTATAATTGACCAATTGAAATTACACTCAGTCCACCCAAGAATACGTCCCCCGCTGAGAGCACCAACCTTCGTTTGGTTGATTTCGTGTGCATCCCTAAAATTGGCTTTGATAGCAGGGAACAAAACATGTATGGCCATTCAAAAATTCGTTTGGTTGATTTCGTGTGCATCCCTAAAATGCCGCCGTGGCGTTAGCACGGGTACTATACTAGTCGAGGGAACATCCACAAGTAGGCTGGGCTAATTGAAGTGGGTAAGATGTGCTCTACTTTATGACATATTTGGAACCACACGAATTCCACAAGTTGTAAAAAAAAAAAAAGCAGTACAATTCTTTGTGGAAATACGAGAAATTTCCGTGGCCTACTTCGATCTCAGAATTTACAAAAGAATTTTAGAGTGTTCGACTGTTTGTACTAATGTCTATGCTAGATCCTATAAAAATTCCTACGTGATTGCCCGTTTCAAATTGAACTTTAGTCTAACTTATGAAAAAAAAATCGTAGAAAAGTGTAATGCCCTGTTTAAAATATGAAATTTTTTCTTACTTTTGAAGAAATGAGCTATTTCTAGAAGCCTCTAGCCAGCCCCGCTCATTTCAGCTTGAGCTTCTAGCTTATTTTTTACTATTCAACAATTTTATCTTTTTCTGATTTTTTTTGTCGGTTTTTTCCGTATTTGTTTGTACTGTCCGTGACGGGCTAACCTGCTTTTTTTAAATTTTTTTAAATTTAATTACACCAAATAAGTCACCGTCAGTTACAATATTTTTCAGCTATAAGCCACTCAAAATAAGCCTATTTAAACGTGCAAGTATGCATCTAGTTCACCGGATTTTAAGTCTTAAACACATACATATGTGTGTTTAGTAGGAAAACACATGCTCACACTCTATGCGTCCTTTGGTGCATTTGATAAAATCCAAACGCATGAAGGAAACGCACATGCATGTGTAGATGATGTGTATTAAATATGTGCGTCTGACTTATACTATCTTTTAAAAAATGGTTGTTCCTATAAAGTTTATACCTTCATATTCATGTAGTCAAAATAAAGTCTAATTAGTTTCTTTTTCAAATGGAGCTTTTCTCGAACTGAATAAAGAACTTTTTCTACGACAAACCGATTAATAGGTTGTTTTTAGGAGTGTTTCAAACAGCTTATGGCTACGACTTCCAGCTCTTAACTAAAATTATATTGTAACAGCTGTTATTTTTTAATTTTTTAATTAAAAATAAGAATAATAAAAAACTGTTATGTATTTATAAATAATATTAAAAACTGACGTGCCTCAAATAATTTTTTCTTTTAAAAATGAAGAGATTTCCAAAATGGCGCGTCTTGCATAAAGAACGGAAATCAGCACGGTATAGGCGCCGTCGTGTCAATCAATCACTGTAGCTGAACGGTCAATCAATCACTTCCACTGAGGGGATTGGATATATACCCTCTCTTTAGTTGGGAAATTCAGGATTTACCCTCCTCATCTCAATGACACGTGGGATCATCATAAGTCACTGACACGTGAGCTAGAAGGATAAATCCTAAATTTCTACCTAAATAGAGGGTATATGATCAATAAATCCTTCTACTGGAGTAGCGCTGTACTGGTACTACTCCCCTTCTCATCCTCCTCCAAAGTCCAAACGACGCCACATTTCGTACTTTTGAGCGGAGGTCCGCCAAGATTACGAAGCGAGTCCATTGTTCCAGGAGCGCGGAGGCAATGACGATCGATCAGCCCCTCAGAGCACGTTCCTCTCCCTCAACTCCCCTTTCATTAGTTCATCCTTTCGTTCATTTATTCGCCCTGTTCGCTATGGAGGGTTCTTTATTTTCCCGGAGCTCTCTTGAATGTCGATTAATGGCCGGTTTTACACTACACTTTCTTGAGTTTATCTGTTCTATCTATTTTCCGGAATATTTCAGCATTTGTCGCTGTAAAGATGTATGTTTCAAAATTTACCACTCAATGTCTCACTGATATATAGATTATGGGCCACACTAAGTAGGAAAAATTGCTCCCTTGCCCCAAAGTTTAACGGGGTTTGCTTATTTGCCCCATAATGTCTCACTGACATGCGGGTCCAGGGCTCATATGTCAGTGAGACATCATAGGGCAAATGAGCAAACGCCATTAAACTTTGGGGCACATGAGCAAATCCCCCTAACTAGGTAAGACACGTTTTTATAGTGGCAAATGATTAATTCTTTTTTTCGGGAGTATTTTTTTTTATCTATTCTTCTTGAGCTAGTTTCAGAAGAGGTGATTCTTGAAAATAAGAAGAAGCCTGATTCTTGAAATCCCCCCCCCCCCCCCCAATGATTTCCCCCCGATGACCCGGTTGGCGCAGACGTCTATTTAATATTTAATTTTCCCGTCTTTTCAGCTCTGTTTTCTTCTGCAATGCGTTCACATTTTCTTTTATTTTGGTGAATCGGTCGCTTCGTGCCTGTGTTCCGGGCTATTGTTTCTTGATTTCTTTGTTTTCTGCATCGTCTTGATCAATTAGGTGTAGTATTTGATGTTTCTTGATCGTTCCGTTCTTTGCCTAGTCTAACTCGGTGTTTCTTTGCTCGATTTATCTGTCTTCATCTTTTGATCGCTGAAGATTTTGCTTCCTCCTTGATCAATTTGGTACTACTTATTGCCAGATGAGATTTTTTCCAATAACGAAAGTATTGATCTTTCACTGCTTAAATAATTATATATTGATTTCGTTGCTCTGCTTTTGTTGGTTGCTCTTCAGAGGAAGAGGGGGAGGCCACCAGGTTTCCAGTCCGCCAAGAACAAGATGGATCAGAAGATGGCATTGGTGAAGCAAAGGCTCGCCTTGCTTGACAGCGGCAGCAGTAGCAGCAGCACAAACACCAGAAGGAAGAGCGACAAGGACGATGATGATTTTGTGACGATGGTGAGGACCTGTATGGAATCATTTCACATTGCTGTATTTAAGAAATTGTTTGTTGTTCGAAGCTTCAGACTATCACATGTTCATATATCAAAGTCTAGTACTGAAGGGACAATCTACTGATACTTCATGACTTAGTTTGATAAGTCAACCATTTCTTTAGTTTTTTCTCTTTTGTTTGTTGAGATTTATCATGCTTATTATGTGAATTTGTCTCTGATAAACTAAAATGTAGTCTAGAGATTATTTTCTTATGTTTTTCTTTTAATGCTCATCTGCACTTTATAGTACAGTCAATACGCAATGACCTTATGCATTCTCGTGTTGTCAGACTGTTAAACTTGATCTTTTCATGAGACAAAACAATATTTGGTGCTTGCAGGATGAGAAGCTCGCTACTGCTGTTGCTTAGCAGTCTATAGCGATTGATTGTGATGATACAGTGGACGTTGTTTCTTTGAAATTAAGTTCGCTGTTGCTTTAGTACTTTTGTATACATTAGGGTGTAAATTTCATATAGATATATCATACGTAAGCATCAGTGGCTCTATTCGGAGCATCACTACCAATGATACTACTATTACTACATGACCAACAGATCACTATATATAGCAACAAGATTTTCACATTGTCGCAACAGTTCCTTGTTGTCTTCCTTTTCATCTCATAATTTTCACGAAGTGTACAACTTACCGTTCTGATATATGGTTTCCTCATTATGGAAGATGGTGAGGCCAAGCGGAGTGGAGAGTGAGCAAATAAAGTTTCCTGGCATTCCTCAAACACACAATGCCCATAATACTGGCGCCGGCCTGGCTAAAACTACTAAAGTAAGATACACTCCCTAGTTCCATCCTTGTATTTGGGCATGCAATATGAATAATTCTTATCATGGAAAATTAGAATTGGTAAAAAGAACTTCTGATTTTCATTGATGAGCTAATAATGCCCAAATATTTTGGCTTGTACAAAAATGTATTTTTTGGAATTTAGGTGGCAGACTCAAATTTTCTTATTGGATTGAACGGCAGAACACAATATTGGATGCGCTTCTAAGCATGTATTTTCAATGGATTTTGCTATGTCCCTTTTCATTGCTCTTTAGTCTATATAAAATTGTTTTGTTTTAAGCTACATTGTTCTTGACTTCCCATTAGTTCAAGACTGAATGAATGGACTATGTGCAAGTTGTGACTTGACAGGTATCTGCTGTTAATGGCCAAAAGATATGTGCAAGGTACTTTAACTTTACTTGTTTCTCATGAGTAAACTGCACTAAAAGTTCTCAAGCTTGTCCAGTTATGCACTTACATTCTTAAAACAAATTATAGTGTTCAGGACAACTGTGGATCTGCTATGGAGAGAGCTAAGGAGGTACAGGCGAAGTTACCAGCAGAACATCCTAGCTTTGTCAAGTATATGCTACGATCACATGTTGTTCGGAGTTTTTGGCTGGTAAGTTTGATTAGCCATTTTAATGTTTGCCCAATGCTAAAGAATTTGGTAATTATTTCTTATGAACAGCATGTGGACCCAAATAGAGAATGGAAGGAAACACCTCCTGAAGAAACATTCAAATTACCTTTTTTATTAGAAGAACATATTACCAAACAAATGCTCTCCCCAAAAGTGGAAACTACAAACTTAAAAGCATCTTGAGATTCGTGAAATGTAGTTTTAGGGAGAGCATAGAGCAAGTCTCATAAATAAAGTATATGCAAGCTATGAATATTTCCTGAATGTCTTAGCTTTTACTTCTTCATTGAAAGAGTGCTTGTGCTTAAGGAAAAAGCCACCACAAGTTTTGCACAAGCCACCTGAAAACAATCCCTTTTTTCTTTTTTTACTTTGCATTTGACTTTTGTGTTCCTCTCCCAGGGTCTACCATCTGACTTTTGCAACAAGCATCTCCCGAAGCATGACGCTGGATTTGTGCTAGAAGATGAGGACGGGCACAGCTATGATACAAATTATCTAGGTACCAAGCATGGACTCAGTGCTGGGTGGAGAGGTTTCTCGATTAAGCATGGTATTAAGGTTGGCGATGTTGTGGTTTTCCAACTTGTGACATCGACAAAATTTAAGGCAAGTGTTTCCCAATGTTTTGATTACTGTTTACAGGATGCCCATTTATTAAATCCTTGCGGGTGCAGTCCTGACTTATCCAACAATACAATTTCATCTCGTTTTTGTATGCCTTCCATTCAGGTCTATATACTAAGAGCAAATAACTTCACTACAACTGATGGAGCAATCGGTCTGAGTTTGGAAGTGTGCAAGAAAGGGAAAATACCGAGTGAGTCAAAGTTTATCTTGCTGATTTTGCACTTGTGAATCTTTTATACATGGAAATGGGCTAACCATTGAGTCTCCTCAAATCATGTGCCGTGTTCCACATGCCAGAAGAAGAAAGTTCCGATGATGCCAAGTCTAAGGAGGAACCAAAGGTTATCAGAGTCAGTGACAAGTTTAAGGAGGATCCGAAGGTTATCAGAGTCAGTGACAAGTTTGAGGATCCGAAGGTTATCAGAGTCAGTGACAAGTTTAAGGAGGATCCTAAGGTTATCAGAGTCAGTAGCAAAGTAGGTCACAATAATAGCAAAAATCTAGTCAGTGAAGCAATTGACGGCATCACATTTTCAGATTCAGATGTCGATTTTGGCGATGTGACAAGTTTCAGTGACTTCAACATCGTCGTAGACAGTTTGGTTATCAACTGCAAATTTCCTGATCACCTACGCAGGACGTACTACGAGCTCTGCTGTGCCCAGAATTCGTTCCTTCACAAGCATCTGCTCAAACAATTAAATCCTACACTTGTTGTAGGAGTGATTGTGGAGACGATCAACATCGCTGAGGGTATCAGGGCCTGCAAAGCGCATGCTTCCTCTCGCGGGGACCTCCTTTTCTGGAAGAAGACCTTGGAATCCTTTGAGCTGCTGGGCATGAATGTTGCATTCTTGCTCAAACGCGTCAACAGTCTTCTTGGCCTCCCTGCTCAATCAAGAGATCCACCAGAGTGCGAGAAGTTCAAAGAGATAAAACTCGAGCGGGCTCGTGCCGGGGTGAAAATGAAGGCTCTTGAATCTAAGCTGTCGAATCTGAAGGATGCTCTGAAAAGATTAGACGTGGAGATGGAGGAGATGGAGTCAAATGTGAAGAAAAATGGCCAAGCGTTTCAGCAGCTAGCGACTGCACGATGGTGATATATACTGGCAGTTCGCGTTACTAGTTACTACTGGCAACATTTTGGGTGTCAGTTACTACTGTGATGTAACTTTGCAGAAGATATTCACTGCATCGTGGTGACTTTGCTAGTTAGAAGTGACGTATCTCTCTTCAGCTGCTTTTGGCGTTATTGGTTTGTAGGTAAGGAAGCTCGTCTTGTACTCCCGGGTGTGCAAACCAACCATGCCGGTTCAAGGACCGAATCAAGATGAGCAAGTACGGATCACATCGACATTTGTGTCATGGAATAAGTCTACCTAACTCCTGAAATCTTATGAGTCTAAGTTTCAACTTTAAACTGCAAAATCGAATATTTTATCCCCTTAAATATTAATATCATTTATTTTATCCTGAGACTGATTGAATATGGTTTTAGTTAATGTAGCACCTACTTGACACTTACGTGGACAAGCGTACAACGCAATTTAAGGATAAATATTTACAAAACCCAATAAAATTATAATATTATGGAAAGTACTTATTGAGAAGAATCTACACACATCATTTTTATATATCTAATCTAAATATTTAAAAAAGATATCAACAACCAAAGTTTTCAAAGTTTGACTACATGTATTAAAAAAAATGACTTGTTTGTTGAACCGGATGGAGTACTAAGTAAAAGAAGCATGTCACATCCACGTGGTCAATAAAAAAGATAGAAAAATTCAGTACAATATGCTTGGATAAATTGCAGCAAGGAAAAGAAATAGCCAAAGAAACGCAGTGTTGGAGCTTGTAGGCCAAAAGGTGGCCAAGGCCCCTCCTTTTTGCAACAAAATTCTTATGCGTACACTAATTTTCACCACTTCCATACTAACAAAAATACCAATTTAAGTATGTTTCCCTTAGTTTGGGCAGCTCGACGTTTCTCTTCAAGCTCCGCCACTAAAAAAACGAATAGGCAATCATTTAGAGTTGCATTTTTGCCGGTGGGTGGGAACACCAGCTGCCCACTCTTGATGGAAACAAGGATTTTTTTCACACAAATATCACCATCGTAGGGATCTACGAGTGCAATTTCAGAGTCAGTCAGACTAGTATTTAATCTCAGTGAGATTGTTAGAAAAGAAATTCTATTTCTGACCACATGCTTCAATCTGGTACCTCATCCTCGATTCCGTCATTGAGCTGGCCATCCACCACCAAGGGCTCTGCTTGGGCTGCCACCACCCACCTCTATGCTACTAGCTTGCCCACCACCCTTGGTTCCGACATGTCTTCCAGGGTTGGTGAGGGAGAAGAGAGGAAATGTTTACAGAGCACACGCGCACCATAGGAGTACGTGGTGGGCAAAGACGAAAGCTTCACCTCCTCCCCTTTCTTCTTTCTCTTACGCGCTCTTCTCTGGTGATGCGACGACGATTGGCAGCAAGGTGCTAGGGTTAGGGTTCATTGGGCCCCGGTTGTAGAGGAAGGGAGGGAGGCGCACGGCCCTACGGTGGGCGGTGACAGGCGGCATCACACAAGAAAGCAACAGAATATTAGGTTGGATAGGGTTAGAGCGGTGATGGCGGTAGAGACATGTGGAGTTTGCTTGGAGGAAAGAAGGCGGGAGGGGGGACAGAGGAAAGAAGGCGGGAGGGGGGGGGGGACAGGAAACAAGACGGTGGCAGCGAGGAGAAAGAAGAAGGCCGCATACGAAGAGGAGCCAGAGAAAATGGTCAATTCAAGGCCATTTATATTGGCTTTTGCTGATGGCTTTTGGCTTATGAATAATAACTGCTTTAGAGAAGTCGTATGGAGAAAGAGACACTCGCGTGCGGTTTTGCTGATATAAATGAAGTCATTACAATATGTATTACAATCGACTAGTAGAATTTTGAAAAGACACTTCGTTTTAAAAGCTAGTTACTGTAGAAAAGCTATTTATTGTAGAAAAGCAGATTTTAGAAAGTAGTACAAACAGAGCCTCAAATAGGTGAGACGGGGCGAATGATGGTTGCACCAATTCTTTTCCCATGGGACTTTCATTTCTTGACCTCGGGCTGAAGCCCTTTTCCAGCCCTTACCAACCCGAACCAAGCCCATTTCAAACTACAGCCCAACCTATGGCCCATTTGAAAGGGGCCGGTGCCAGCCCAGCCCAGCCCCAAAAGCCCAAGCTAATACAGCTCATTACCAGGCCTGGAGCCCTCTAGAGCACGCACACCACCAAAAAATCCTGATCGCGTCGCGCCGCCACCTCCCAAAACCTGCCCTCTACAAACCCTACCTGCTCCCGCGTCCATCTCTCTCTCTCTCTCGCTTCCTCTAGTACCCCCGCCTCGCCGCCGCGTGCTCTCCTTCCGCCACCAACCCAGGCGAGGGCTACGGCGGGCGGGCGGGCGAGCGAGCGAGCGAGCGAGCGAGATCAATCCGTGCCCAGCCATGTCGCTCCGCGTGCTGAACCCGAACGCGGAGGTGCTCAACAAGTCGGCGGCGCTGCACATGAACATCAACGCTGCCAAGGGCCTCCAGGACGTGCTCAAGACCAACCTCGGGCCCAAGGGCACCATCAAGATGTAATGATCTCGTTCCTCACCGCCGCCCGCACCCGCTCTCCCCTTCCGCCGTTTAGGTGGTGTCGCTAGACGAGGGACGTGCGGTGCTGTCGCTAGATCACGCTCTCTTAGTTGATATTTGATAGATTTGTGAGTTCTAGGGTTTTTTTCTCTTATTATTATTATTTTTTTGCGTGGCTGTGGGTGTGGTTCCGTGCCTCGAGCCGAGGAGTAGTTGCTTGCTCATTTCTAGATTTGTGAGGCGTGGTATACTGTGTACCGTTTGATCTGGTTCATGGATTTGAAATGGTGTTTGGAGGACTCGGTAAATTAAATTAGCTAGTTGCGATTAACATTTTGAACAGTTGTTTGATAAATTTGCGATAGCGCAGCGACCCCTTTTAATGGCAGTGCCGCAGTTATATTGCTTTTATCTGAGTATCTTTACTTTGTGCTGCCCAGGCTTGTGGGTGGAGCTGGTGACATCAAGCTGACCAAGGATGGGAACACCCTCTTGAAGGAAATGGTATACCTTTACGCTTCACAGCAATATTTGTGATGGCCCTCTGATGTTAGATGTGCCCTGGTGGCGTGGTTTTTGAGGCCTCGTGTTGCTATTTGCAGCAAATCCAGAACCCAACAGCCATCATGATCGCGAGGACAGCGGTGGCACAGGATGACACCAGCGGCGATGGCACAACCTCCACCGTGCTTTTCATTGGGGAGCTTATGAAGCAGTCTGAGCGATGCATCGATGAAGGTCTGGTTACGGAACGCCTCTTCTGTGTTTTGATGTATCGATACAACTGCTATTGCATGAAATTTGTTGATTGCATCTGAAATATCCGTTAGGCATCTAGGAGCAATGCATAAGCTTGTTTATACAAAGGAAGGTGATTATCTTTGTTTACAGGGCGCTCTTTTTATCAAATATGTAACTCCAATTTGTTGGTACAACTTTTGAGTTTGGTGTTAATCTTTCTGAACAATATGTTATTGCTGCGGGCTGTGGGCTGGTCTTCCTGGCTTAATGCATCTCTTCGTTGGCATAAGGCTAAGAATGAGCATGTGACATAGTTATGCATCTTTTAGTTTTTCACTTGTAAATAGAAGCGCCTATATGTTATGGTGAAGCTAAAGAGTTGTCTAGCTGTGCCATTAGCCAACTGCTAATGGTTTAGCATATCACTGTTATTGAGATATATGAATGTGATGCTGCATGAGCGCTCACCAATAATTGTTTGATCCTAGCAGGACTCAGTGGCTAAAGTAGCCACCCCTAATAATTGTTTGGTCGTAGCGAAATTAGTGGCTAGAGTTGATATCCAAGCCGAAGGATAGAGAGCAACACAATGTAACGCAGCGTCTTGATTAAGCATTATGTTCTCTTTTCTTTTAAATTTGAGAAGAGATTACGCCAAGAAGTTCTAGCATGGCTCATTTTGTTTTGATGATGTTAATATGCTTCTAACATGCATTTATGAGGCTTATTTGGATTTTCATTACACAAATTAGCCAAAAAGATAATCTTAAAAAATAAAGAACCTTCTGCTCTAAGCTCACATCAGAATATTATCTTGCAATTGTAAAGCTATTCTTAATGGGCGAGTCTTTATCTTTACAATTGGATACTTATTGTAAGTTTGTAGTAACCAATTATTATTCTTGTAGGTACTCATCCACGGTTTTTGGTTGATGGCTTCGATGTTGCCAAGAGAGCAACCCTTGAATTTCTAGAGAAATTCAAGACATCAGTTGTTATGGGTGATGAACCCGACAGAGAGATCTTGAAAATGATAGCAAGAACAACACTTAGGACAAAGGTAGTTATAATCTGTTTCATCCTTTTCTTTGTAAGAAAATTTATGTATGTACTATACTCTTTCAAGTTTTACACAAAATTCACTAATTTGCAGTTGTATGAAGGATTGGCTGATCAGTTGACTGATATTGTTGTAAATGCGGTATGTTTGATTTCTCTTGTGGTGTTTTTTTGGAAGCTTTTACGACACTCCATTTCTAAACATGTTTGAATTTTCTGTGCGATCTCTGCTCTAGGTTCTATGCATCCGCAAACCTGATGAACCAATTGATCTTTTTATGGTGGAAATAATGCACATGCGTCACAAATTTGATGTCGACACACGTCTGGTCTGTATTCATTTATTTTCTCTGCTCGATATAGCATCTTGCGAAATTTCATGTTTCCTTTGAAAAGAAGAAGTTCACCCATCTTGTTTAGGCATGAGCTTGTGTTCTCAGCTATCTGCTTATTCAACTTTTCCGTAATATGCATCTCTGTTTGCTTTGTTACACAAAGACTTGAACCTGGGTTTAACATAATAATGTAACTGGATATTGGATACGATGTAATGCCAGAATTCTTACCTTGCTGCTTTGTTATTGTATAGGTTGAGGGTCTTGTCCTGGACCATGGTTCTCGGCACCCTGACATGAAACGCAGGGCAGAGAACTGTTATATCTTGACCTGCAATGTCTCGCTGGAATATGAGAAAAGGTGCATACTTTTACAGATATATGCTTTTTTAGATACTTTGGTTTCATTGTAGTTCCATTTATTTTGAATTTAGCTGCATGAAATATGAGAAGAGGTGCACACTTTTAAGTAGATTTTTTTTGTGTTACTTGTATATCTGCCCGTGATATATATTGTCATGATCGTTGCTAGCCATATTTTGTTAGAATGGACTACTAAAGTAATGCACTTAAAAGATGCTCTTCTTTATATGTGGTTGGGAAATTTATAAAATTTCACTATTATTTAACTCATTGTCAACCTCTTGAATGTTGTGAACCAAACTTGTAGTCCAAAGGTTGGCTTAGAAGCTAATTATATTGTTTTCCCATCTTTCATGCACCATTGAGGGGAACTATCTAACTGACATGTAAGTTTGTCAGTGAAATAAATGCAGGATTTTTCTACTCAAACGCTGAACAAAGAGAAAAGATGGTTGCTGTGGAGAGACGTCAAGTTGATGAACGTGTCAAGAAGATTATTGATTTAAAAAATAAGGTAATTTGCATAGTGTGCCCTGAGTTCATCTTTTTCCTGTACTTGTTGGAAATATCCTTCACATTGTTTCCTTGGCATGCAGGTTTGCTCGGGAAGTGACAAAAATTTTGTGGTTATCAATCAAAAGGGCATTGACCCTCCATCCCTGGATCTCCTAGCTAGAGCAGGGGTAATCAACTTTTGCTCGATGGTTCTATGTTAACCCTTCAACCTTGAACCGTTCCAGGTTCCTAGTATAGAGAAGATTGTGGGTCTCATGAAGTTACCAATTGAACTTGAAGTTTATTGGCATTATGCATATGCTGCTTTATAAGCTACAAAGTGATTAGCTAAGGTCAAGACAAACCCATGTACAAATAAAATTTCAGCAACCAATTTTGAGGGCTAATACTTAAGGCATGCATATTTGGTGTAAATGAGATTGCTTGAAAGTGATTTCAACTAAGATTCAAGTGAGGAAAATGCACTTTAAAAGTATATGTGCATTGGTTTTTAGTTTTACATTTCAATTACAAATATTTTTTGGATAGAAGCCTTGACGGCCTATTTTTTTTCCCTGAGAACCACTTATTTTTTGTAGTTAAATATATTTTACTGGCTTGAGCATGTTCTTTAACATAATTTTTCATTCTACAGATTATTGCTCTCCGAAGAGCAAAGAGGAGGAACATGGAGAGGCTTGTGCTAGCATGCGGGGGTGAAGCTGTCAATTCAGTTGATGATATGACTGAAGATTGTCTTGGCTGGGCTGGGCTTGTCTATGAGCATGTTCTTGGAGAAGAAAAATACACGTTTGTGGAGAATGTAAAAAACCCTCGCTCTTGTACTATACTGATCAAAGGTTTGTTAGTTTATTCTTGAGAAATAATTGGATCTTTTCTGATATTCACATTGGCTTATGAACATGCTGTAAATCTAACATACGCAGGACCTAATGACCATACCATTGCTCAAATTAAGGATGCTCTTCGCGATGGCCTAAGATCTGTTAAGAATACAGTCGAGGATGAAGCCGTCGTGCTGGTAAGATTTGTAAATTCCCCCAAGACAGCATTAAAATAAATGTTTGGTTGAGTTCCACATTAGAGTATCATTTAGCAGTACAGGGTTGCCAGGATTAAGTGAAAGATATGTGGGTTTGGGATTTTTTCAAGGGTGGTTTACCCTGACAAGTATTCCTTAGTTCTAACTAAAGGTCACAGTAAGTTTGATTACATATGCACCTTGTGTAAACTTCACAATTTTCCTAGTGTAGAGTGAACTTGATCTATGCCAAGTCGTTCCATGCACTGTTGAGATCATGAATGGAATAGACCATGTAGTGAGCTAATAATATTGACAATGAGGTCCATAGGGTAAACAGTCTTATTTTATTTTTGAGAATCCATTTTTTATTCTCATCTTCTTTCTCATTTGTCAAAATGTAGGGTGCTGGAGCTTTTGAGGTTGCTGCAAAGAAACATCTTATTGACAACGTGAAGAAAACTGTCAAAGGAGTAAGTGTGCTAAAACATTTATATACTTTACTTTTACTGTAGCAATATCACTGTGGTACTAACTTTAGAATCTTGGCAACAGCGAGCACAACTTGGGGTGGAGGCATTTGCTGATGCTCTTCTTGTTATTCCCAAGACCCTGGCAGAAAACTCAGGTCTAGATACCCAAGATGTTATCGTCTCTCTCCAGGTATATACACTTCTATTTTTATGTCTCTCTTTGCCTAAAGTTTGGAGACCTGGAGGTTTTTAACTATTTTTTTATGTTATCTAAAGAATGAGCATGATCGGGGATTAGTCGTGGGATTGAACCATCACACTGGGGAACCAATTGATCCCCAGATGGAAGGCATCTTTGACAATTACTCTGTGAAACGTCAAATCATCAATTCTGGGTGCGTGATGCAGCTTTCAGTTTTGGACTTATTGGCCTATTCTCCAAAAAAAATATTGTTAATGTGCTACTTAACGATTTTCCTTCGTTGCAGACCCATTATTGCCTCGCAGTTATTGCTTGTGGATGAAGTTATCAGGGCAGGCCGCAACATGAGGAAACCAACTTAATACTTCGTTTCCTCCCTGTTGAGACATCCTTTATGAGCTGTCATGGTTTTTGTTTGGTTATTTGCCTTTTTATCTTTAATCTGTGCTAAGTAGTGACCTTGGTGAGACATTCGTGTTCTATTTGTTTCACCCTTTTTGACTGCACTGATTGCACCTGTAATCCCTGTCTGTCAAAATTTCTGCCGTTCTGGTAATCTGGGAATTACTGCATGTTTATATTTTAATGTGGGATGTTCTGGATTCTTGTTGAGATTTAACTCAGCACGCTGGTTTTGGGCAGTGGTTTGATTCTTTGCTCCTTTATCATGGTATGAAGTCTGGATGGACTGAATCTCTTGCGAGTCAGTAGTTCTTTGCAAGTTAGTAGTTCTTTGGCAACTCTGGTCATTGTGTTTGTAATGTAGCTTTACGGCCTTCCTTTTTAGTTAACTAGAAAATCGGGCGCGCTTTGCGCGCCTTGTCATATCATCAATTGCAGAAATTAATTCAATTGCTATGACATAGTGCAGTCAACATAAGTAGATGTTTAGCATGATACCTCTCAGATTACAACATACTACTCGACTAATTAATCAGTTTTGCAATGGATCAGAACAAGACAACAATAACACTTGTTATGACTAATCTAATATGAATTGAGAGAAATAAATAATAACAAACATCAGAAAACACAAAAGGAAAAAACTCATCTGTTAATTTATTCATCAAAAACAGAAAGTTAAGACAGCACACCTCAAGTTGGGCTCGTATGGTTTCAAGCAAACCAACTAAACCTGGTTGTCGTTGAGTTTGGGATTCAGCACTTTCACTCGAACACAACTCTCCTTCTGGTCCTAGGTTACTAATAATTCACCTGAACTCTAGCTCAAGGCAAGACAGCAGAATATTTTGATGGTTGCTTGAAAAGCAAGTGCAAGGGGAAGCTGAGAGCTGAAAAAAGTATCATTTCAGGCTGTGTTGATTCAGTTCGAGTGTTTGACTCCAGATTTACAAATGATGACATGCTACAAGCCCGGAACTATATGCACACAGGTTTGAACAGTGTGTATTAAATTCGATGAAACTGAATGCTAGTAAACGATACCAATCTGTGCATAGCTATTAACTACTGCATATTTGGGTTTTGCTCTTTAATTTTTGCTTGTTTTGCATTTATAAGCTTATCCAATATTGGGGGCTCAAGAGGGATCGGGTCAAGACATCTCTCGTGGGCAGCATTGTTCACCTGCAGAGGAGAGGAAAACAAGCAATGTTCAAATATCTTTCAGAGACAGGTTCGCAAGAGGAAATTAAATAAGCGATACAGGGGGCGTTCTTTTGAGCTACCACTTATAACTTTTGACTACGGCTTATAGTTATTAGTTTAATGAATAGTGATTGCAAAAAGAAGCTGAAGCCAAAAGCCGGCTAAAAAGCCGAAAAAGAACGGGACCACAGTTGCTTTTCACACAAAAGATCCTAACTCTTATTAAAATGTGCTGTGTGCAGATATTCACGCAGTCAAGCCTAGTGCTTACATAAAGAAGACTGAGTTACAAGCAGGTATAATATGGAACAAATTAAACTACCAAATTTTGTTTTGATTGATTTCTGGCAGAAACCAGTGCTAAGGTGAATGTTAGGTGGCAGTTATCTAACCTCTTTAAGTAAAAAGCTTACAGCCGCTTCATCATCAATAAAATCCTTAAGGGAGCTCTTGAGAAATTCCATATCCAGCTGAATCTGCTGAAATCCACTTCTGTTGAAAGTCTGAAGCCGGACAAATTCTTGCGAGCTTTTCAGGCAAAGCTTGAGAACAGTAGAAATTACAGATTCCTGAAATTTACTCGGAATGCAAGGAATTACTATCAAAATTGGATATATTACGTTCCTGTAATTGAAAGAAAATTATACTTGATCACCAAGCAAGTTAACCCAGAATTTGAATTATAGCATATCTGCTGCAACAAGCATCTGCAAATTCAATCGACAAGCTGCTATATGACCTCATTCAGAAGATATTGTATGACATAGGCTGCATTTGGCATTGCAGTGGCTTGATAAAACCAGTCCTATTGTGTTCCTGTGAAAAATTCTTGATTTTTTTATTTTTCACTTTCTACAAGATGCAACTTTGGCCATTAATTTCTGTCACAATATATTTCCAAAATTTATAAAATTATAACATTATGAAAGCATGTTTTTATGATGAACCTAGTAATACCTACTCATATCATTTTCCCATGACCAATCTAGATATCCAAAAAGATACTGTTGGTCAAAGACTAAAAGATTTGATCACTGGAAGAAGTACTATTTTTAGATGGTATTAACTAATTTGTAACCCCCTGTTTTGAATGTCAATGGAGATATTTTGCAAGGATCAGTAAAGCCCATAGCATAGCACAGCAATGCAAGACATAGCCTTAGTTGAGTATACTCCTGAAGCCTAAGTAAAAAAATAAAGAAACACAAAAGTAGTACTCTTAAAACCAAAACAGGAATCAAATAGTGGAACTATCCATAAGAGGAGATAAAAGGCACAGAATGTTAATATTAAGCAATCCACCAAGTGATCAAATTATACAGTACAATAATCACCCTTAACAGCTGATCCTGTAGCAAGTTTCCAATGGATAACAGTTGCTATTTATTCTAATTATTTCTGGCATATTTGTCATGAAAAGGAGAAGGTGCTGATTCAGACTTCTTGCATAGTGGAACAATGCAGTACCTGTACCAGATACGGGAGAGGGTGCTGATTCAGACCTCTTTTTTGCTTTTGTGCACCAGTCATCCTTATTTAAGGAGCAGGGTCTAAAAGAAGGCATAACAAATTACGTAGATAGTGCCCACACATATTCTGGACGAAAGTTGCTGATCTTCTCTCTGACAAGCACAGCATTGTCCTTAAGTTTGTTTTCTGCCTTGTCCACATTATTGAGTTTATCACATATTCTGGATTTTTTCCCCTTCAAGTTTGACTGACACATTTTTCTTTGTTGAGAAATATTGTCTTTTTTTGTAACTTCATTTAACTATACATTCTTTTCCATGTATATCTATAATCTTTATAGGGGGTCCATCATTAATTAAGGATATCTTATGAGTATGATGAAATCTAGTTGTGGCTATTTTTAAAACATGTATATTAAAACTGGTAAACAGTCAGTTTTAGTTGCTAGGGGAAAATCCTAGTTCAGAGTTCAGACTGAGTTTTGCAACCCTGACTGGTTTAGGGCCTTTGGAACCGGCCAGAAATTGGTTGGTTACTACCTGTAAATTGCTAGGGGTAGATTAGTAGATAGCAGCCTCTTTTGGATAAACAGCATGAATGCCCTGAATTCCCATGACACACTGTTTTGTTCCCCATTTAAGTGTTCTGGTATCAATATGAGTTTGCACTCTGGGGCGCTACCTAAAGTTGGTTTGTAAAATGGAATCTTGATAAGTTGGTCTTATGTTGTAGAACTGAATATAAAATGTGTCAAATGTCTTATTGAGATTTTGAGACTTAGTTGATTTCAATCAAAAGTTGAAAACTTAAGCTTTAAAAGCTAAATGAGTGTGGCATTTAATATTCTACACATCTTTGAATTACGAAAGGCTGGTAATTGCTTTATTATGTTATTTTGCAGGTTTCCCACTCCTGAGAAGGCCCCTAAGATGGGGAAACTTGATGAATCATCAGTTCCACAAATCAATAAGAATGTTCAACAGCAGAGTGAAGTGGATGAGGTAGTCGGTCTTCAGTTCTAATAGCTCCTTGATTTTTTTTGCCTGAATTTGTCTTGGCTCCGTACTTAAAGCTATTTTTATTCATCGCAGAACCTTGCATCGATGCTCTATGAAACTCTAAGAAGTCTTAGGTGTCAAATAGTGGAGGAGTGTCGTGAAGGATACAGTGCACCCCACCACATATTTAAGTAAGTTTTATGTTATACCTTTAGTTGTGTAAGCACTCACTTCTGACATGATGAATTTTTCATCTTCAGAAATGAAACATTGAGGGAAATCAGCTACCGACTACCAAGAACAAAAGAAGAACTTTTGGAGATAAATGGCATCGGGGAGGAAGGCGCACCCAAGGTGAGGGAGAGGAACAAACCTGGGATGGAAGTGAGATGCAGGAGAGGAGGCAGGGATCCCGTCCTTGTCGCCGTCGGCCGGCCTCCCGCAGGCCCCCGTCGCACGGTCGCCTGTCTCTCCGGCCCTCGTCGCGATCTCGCCCAGATGTGGTGCCCACAGCTAGATCCACCTCGACCCCGCCCGATCCGCAACACCGGTGCCTGCGCGAGGGGGATTAGGGTGGGACGGGCAAAGGGAATGCTACTGTTCCGATGCGACGGCTCAGCCTCCAGAGCGAACAGATCTCGTATCGGTGTAGAGGAGGGATGGGTTGCGCCGCCTGCTCCGCTCCCTCTCCCCAGACGGCCCGCGCACCGATCAAAACGCCCTTGCCGAGCCCCGCACGCCTGCCCCTCTACACTCAATCGCTGGCGCATGGGGTCCGGGAGGACAAGGGCCCATCGCCCAGGCTCTTGCGCGGTGGCGCTGGAGGATGGGGCGCGCCGTGCACGCGCCGCGCCATGCCCAGCCGTGGAGAGGCAGACCCCCCGCGCGCCTGCTCCCCGCCGCTGCACGCGGGACCGCGCAGCACAGGACCAACCGGTCAGTATAGCGATCTGCTCCTAGCAAGCTTCGGCGTGACCGCGAGGCAGCGCTCGCCACGCGTCGCCGCGCGAAGGCACGCGCGGTGCGTGGAGCGCTCTCGCGCGAGGAGAATGGGTTGAGTTTTAATAAACCTGATGATATATGCCTTATGGCTTCCTCCAAATAAATAAATGAGACGGTTTTTTGTCATCGTTTCGAAATAGCTTATCGGATAGTCTTTTCAAAATGGTTTATCAGTATTTAGTTTATTTGAATAAGTGCTCGCGATATGTCTTAAAGTTATCGGCTGTGCCAGAAAGGTAAAGAAAAAACGAGCATATCGTAACTAAACTGCAGCAGGAGGTAGCATAGTGGATAGCACCAGCTACAGGCTGTTGTATCGAGCCTCAGATTCTACATCAGCTAGCGGAGCAGTTCGATAGAGATTGCTCGAGCCAAACGATTCTTCCAGTTATTCCACTTGTAAAATTTATTGAAGTGAATCATATATTTTTTTCTTATCAGTTTAATTTTTTAGGTGAATTAATTGGTATATACAACTTAGTATGGTATCAGAGTCAAGAGGTTTTAAGTTTAAGATCCTGTTGACTTGTGTTTCTTGTGTCAGGTTAGTGTGATCGTGTTTGTGCCGATCAAGTGCCGGCGACTGGAGAAGGATCTTGGCAGAAAGGTAGCAGAAGCGCTCAAGGCAAGGGCCAAGTCGAGGAAGGAGACGTTTTGGTCGGCGAACAGGGAAACAAATTCTCTGGGAACAGGCCTTCGAACGCGCCCTTTAGGGCCCCTTCCCAATCGGCGTCCCGCAGCACAACGCGGCCTCGTCTCCTCTTCTTGTAGCGTCGTCTCCTCTGCGGCGTGTTCCTCTCTTGCCCTAGCGCCGGAATCCCACCTCGCGCCTGAGACGGTGTCTGCGTCGTCATTGGCTAGGCGCCGCCAGGCCCTCCGCGGGTGTCGCCAGCGGTTAGCCACGAAGCGGGGCGGGAGGCCACAAGAAGGAGATTGACAATGTGCATCTCCACTGCGTCATCGACCGCAGGAAAGGGATTCAATTCCAGGAGTTTGTTGTTCTTCTCAGCCTCATGTACCAGCTATTTGTTTTGAATGGGCAGAAATGCTACCTTATATATTAAAGCCGGAAGGAAAGTCTATATACAAGGAAGAGGGTGGTGAAACAAAGAGGCTCACATCCAACAAGAGTAAAATTAAGATGTTACAGGGAAAGGTAGGAGCTCTGCTAGCCTCTTCGCCCCGGCTAAGACCCAGGCTTGAGTCTCTTCCTAAATCTTGGCAAGAAGGGATGCGGGGATGACTCTACGAAACAAAAAATGTGAGAATTCCGCTCTTTCCAAATCTCCCAAGTGACGAGCATTATTAAAGATGCTAGGGGTTTGCGCGGCACGTCTAGCCTCAGAATGGCGGACTCCCACCAGTGCCGGATGGAGGTGGCAGTGTGCCAAGAAGCTAGGTATATGGAGTCCAAGGATAATCCAGTGCTGATGAGGTTCCAAATTCTTATCATGTAGTGGCATTCGGCGAAGAGATGAATAGAAGTTTCTGGGGAAGTCTTGCAGGGGGACAAACTGATTGGTTTGGCCATCCCCTCAAGGAGAGGCGGTATGTGGTCCACAGCCTTTTTTGTATCGCCAGCCAAGCGAAGATTTTACATTTTTGAGGGACCCAAGTCTTCCAGACTAGGGGGTTCATGGAGGTGCTTATTGTTCCCAGGAACTGCGCTTTGTATGATGAGGCCACGGTGTAGCTACTATGAGGTGTGAGCTTCCAAGATATTCTATCTTGTACCACTTCCTGAAGGTTCAGGGATGTACCACTTCTTGAAGGTTCAGGGATGATGTGTGGCTCCAAAGGGTGACGAGTTCCTAAATGTGTAGTGCTGTTGGGCCATCCAGCCAGTTGAGATTTTGTAGCCATTTGTTTTTGGTTAGGGCCGCATGCAAGGAGTGGTTTTTTCCTTTTGGAGGCAGCAAAAAGATGCAAAGCAAAAGTCGTCCGGGAGTCTCCCCTGACCCCAAGCCGAGTCCCAGAAGCTCGCCATTTTGCCATCGCAGATTGTAATGGAGGTGGCTGCCGCAAAAAGAAGTTTATCATGCTTGTCGCAAGGGATTTGCATCCCTTTTCACGGCTTGTTTGGAGCTATTCACTTGTTCCAAAACCATCTGATTCGCAGGGAACACGCAAAACGTTGGAGGTCCAGGAGACCAAGACCCTCTAGGTGTGTGGGTTTGCACACCTTGTCCAACTGACCTTGCATTTGCCTCCCGTAAGATGTTCAGAACTATCCCAAAGAAATTGTCTCGTCTGTATGTTTAGGAACTAGAGCACTCTGGTTGGTGGTTTTATAACCATGAAGAGGTAAGTTGCTTGCGCGTTTAGGATTGACTTTGCCAAAACTTTCCTTCCTGCAAGAGTCGGCAATTTCCCACGCCATCTCGACAAGTGGCTGGAGTGGACAGCTATTTGGCCCGCACGATGTAGGTGTGTATTAATTCCTCTTCTCTAGTTACAGAATAGTAGGTAGATCGTATGTTAGGGTTCTTTTGGACTTGTTTGGCTTTCTACAATAACTAATTTTCAAATAGAGTGTCTTTTCAAAGTGGGGTCTATAAGTCAATTGTAGTAGTCACTATCCCGATTTTATTTATATTGGCTAAAATTGTACGCAAGTATTTCTCTTTGTACCCTCTCTCACGAACAGTCATAATTAAAAAAATTTATGTCAAAAATTAAAAATCACAGTTCAAAAGAATCCACCACGCTACGCTGCGCACGGAAGGGTCACTGTAAACAATGAAAATAGGATATGCAGGCAGCCATGAGTTGCATGCGCAAGTGGCGAATAGCGGAGACGTCTCATGGGACTGGTACGTACACTATGGAAAGAAAAATGCGGGTGCCATACCACTATATATACCAGTTAAATCTTTTACATGCAGCACCATGCACTTAGCTTGTTAGCAAAGCACGTCATGAACGAATCGCACGACATCCATGCATGCCCCGCCCAATCGATCGATTGGAAACATACATTTTTCAATACTAATCCCCGCGATCAGATAAATTCACAAACTAGCAACAGCAACGAATTTAACAAATTAACGGAGAGATGTTATTAAATCACATCGCGTGATACGCAACGGATTAGAGATCGAGTGACCTGCAGGCCGGTAACTCAGACAGCCGAGAGTCAACCATGCACGTTCTAGTTTCAACAAAGGAGAAAACAAAACAAAACAACACAAACAAACAAAGAAAAAAAGTTAAAGAGGGACTCGAGATGCAAGCTAGGATCCATCCAAAATCCGGCGGGCCGGAGGGAACCATGCATGCAGGGCGCGCGGTCGGTGCCGCCCACGCCGGCGGCGTTCTTGACGGCGCTCTGTGCGCCTCTCCTGCGACGACTCGTGGGCGGAGCTCGCCGCGTCGTGCGCCTTCTGCAGTGCACCACCCTGTCATCCCTCTCCTGCATGCGCGCACGTTAGCATACGTGCACAGGCCGTCAATTAGTCACACATAGCATAAGAGAGATCGACAACGGCAACACGTCGATCAATCGATCGTACAAATGTTGACATATCATGCACGGACTGCGACCGACTGACCCGCGCGTGGCCTGCCGCCTCGCCGGCGTTGTAGCCGAGGTTGGATTGGTCGGCCATTGCTAACGATCGATCTAGGTTGCTCGTCCAAAAAAGTCTCTGAATCAACGAGAGGTCAGGTGATGCACAGACACAGGTATTGCCGTCCGCTCGTCGTCTGATCTGGTGCACGTACATACGTAGCAAGGCAGGCCGCCGCCGTTGTCCGTCGTGATGGGCTGCCACGCTCACCAGTCGCCGCGTACGTGCCGGCCGGCGTACGTACGGCGCGCAGGTCGCAAGCCACGCATCGCGAGTTGTGACCGCGCGCACGCCGTACGCCCGTGCATGACACGCATGTGCGCCGAGGCACCGCGCTATCTGCGTGTAGTGTAAGGATCACGCAATCGAATCAGGCACATCGACGGCTGAGACTGTGACACATAGCACAAACAGCTCGTAGCACTCGGATTCGGAGAATCGGAGTGACGTACGTACGTTTGCTGGTTTTTAGTTTTGGTGTGAGCGTTTATGTGAATGATTTGGATGCTAATAAATTATTTTTAAAAAGACTGTTTTGATAAAATATTTCAAAAAATAATAAAATAACTATTCTATTTATTTACCTAAAAAATCATAAACTATAACAAAAAGTAGAGTCCATTGATGCCGAACTAAAGTGTCTCGGCCAGCCGGAGAAGAACAAGAGAGAGGTGGTCAGGTGGGGCTCCGCGGGCAGCCAAGCGGCAACTCGCGGTGGTATCATGTCCGGCGTGGCTTTCCGCTTACAACAAACCAGTGTGCGCACCTCTACTGTCGCCATTTGCATCACTCGTGCTGCCTAGCATCATTCATCTTGCAACAAGCGATACCTAGAAATCCAACGCCGTTAGCCAGAAATCACGAGTACCCATCCACTGATGCCTTGTTAAAATGTTATATTGTTGCCACCCAATATAATACTCTCTTCAGTCATAAATATATATTATTTTGAACATTGATACGATCTCTAAAATACAATTTTAATGACTAATTTATCTGCAAATCCAGCTAAGCCAAATTCAGGCGTTGTGAATTACGAGAAGGTTTGGTGTCGATATTGTCAAGGGAGACATCATGAGTCAACTTGCTACAGGAAGAATGGCACTTGTTACAATTGTGGTGGGCTCGGTCATTTCGCTAGGGAGTGTCCCAAGCCAAATTCAAAAAACTCATGCTTGGTGTACAGACCGAGAATCAAACCAAACCGATGACACAGGGAGTATTTTAATGACTAATTTATCTTATAGTATATTTATAAAACATAATAAAATTATAATATTATAAAGGTACTTTTTTGAGTCAAATTTATACATGATCAAGAATCTGGTGTTGTCAAAAGGCGCGAGCTGGAGGCGCTGCCACATTCACTATGATCAATGATAGGTTGGAGGTTCTAGCATTGCGATCCAGGGAGTGAGGTACTTGAAAAAGCCCAAAAATTTTTAAAAACGTTAAACTTGTTTGAATTTTGCTTGATTTTTTTGCCAAAATCGAAAAGTTTCCTAAACCAAGCAGTTTTCCCTTTTTGGATTTACGCTTTCCAAGCTAGAAGTGCACTCAAGCCTTTCCGCTAGCGTCCTACTCTTGCACGTACAGATCGTTACAATTATAATGATCAAGAAGATCGTTACAATAGGGAACTACCTGGTCGAGTCGAAGGGATGGGGCAATCTTCTTTGTTGAAGGAGATTGTTGTTTCCAACCACCTAGAGGGCTTGATGGCGATCCGAGCATCAGTGATATTCACCTCACGTTCTATGGTCTTTAGTTGTGTTTTGGACTCGTAGGAGGTTGATCCACCAAAGATTACATCAATGGTGTGCTATGACTCTTAATACTCTATTTCTTCATCTTCGTCTTTGTCCTTTTTGGTGCCCGATTCTCCGATCCTCTGGATAGAAGAAAAAACCCTTTACACGAGTAATAGTCATCAAGCTTCTTCTGCTAGACACGATAGTTGCAGAGATCATGCCCTGCCATTTGATGGAGTGGACACTATCTCTTGCTTTTCTTGAATTCATCGATCTGAGCTTTTCCTTTGTTTCGATCGGAATGATCCTTCTTACCTTTAGCTTATTTTTTGAAATCGCAAGGACTTTCTTGGTGTTAGGTTTGTGATTCTTTTTACTCTTCTGTGGCTTCTTAACTTACTGTTCCTATTTCTGTTGGCCCGGTTGAGAAATTTTTTCTATTCAATTGATGGCCTTATTCCACTCAACCACCTCACCAGCGGCGGCGTACTTGTCAGCCAAGTCAAATAGCTCGATGATTGTTCATGGAGGATTCATAACGATGTGTCCTGGAAGTTGGTGATCAGCAGACCATAGAACTATTCCCAAGTGTAGATTGTTCCGGGCGGTTGGTTAAGTAACCACAATTGGGCAGAACCTTCGAGAACAGTTAGCAAATAATTTGCAATATATTTTTCATTACCTGCTGCAACCCTAATTACAGTTGTCTAAATCTGTAAGAATTCCAATGAGTTTTGCCTCCCTTTAGTTTCTCAAGATTAGCTAGTCGAAATCTATCTGGCCAGCGTATCGCTTAGATGCCTGCCAAAAAAACATGTGACCGAATCATGGTGCCTTCTCTAAAAAGGAGTCGTATTGTAGTCTATCAGAGATCAGTTTCTCCAGTAGTCATAATGGGGAGATGGTGCCCAATCCTGTTGTGGACACTCGCACGGTGTCTCCAACCAAATGTTCGGTTCAAGTGTTGTCGTAGATCACCTGGACCATGACCCCGATTTCATCCCTCATACTGAGGGGGAGGGGTCGCTTCATTATCAAAGAGCATTCTTTCCTCATGGATTCCTTACCGGAACCTTTAAGCGGTTCTTGCACCTGCTGATGGATGATTATCAGTCTGACCTTGTTGGCTTTGCGACTGTCTTTGCTCCCGGTACATCTCAGTGCGCTGCATGATTTGTTAGAAGATCTCTGATATCTGACTTGCATCTTGGACATATCCCAAGGTTTCTGCTAGAGCAGAGTCCATGTTGTTAAGAATGTCATGAACATGTTACAAGTTTTGAACAATTACCGAAGGTCTTTGGGTGTTCCTCTTAGCGGAAGGAGTACGATAACCTGATTTTCACCCCAAGTTCTTTGCTCGCTCCATGCAACTCAACAAATGTGGAGGGGAGGAACAAATAAATTAGGTTGTTGATGAACGACCATGTGAGAAGGTCTAGGATAATATTGTGATGAATCATTACAATGTTTTGGAGTGGTTGAGTGTTTTTGCAAAGATTGCTTTCTGCTTGGGCTGTTTGCTTTGACCGTAGAAGGTAGTCGGAAACATAGAGTACGATCGGTAGTTGGTAGTCTGATCGGCCTTGGAATAGGCAGTCTGAACGGTCTTGTGTTGGGCAGTCCGATCGGCAGGTCAAGCATGGTAGAACGATCATGGATGGTCACAGCTTCAGTGCCTGGTTGGTGCTTTGCGATCGGTAGTTGTAGAATTTGCGATCGATGGTCGTAAACTTTGCAATCGATAGTCGTAGACTTTGCGATCAGTTACCAAAGGCCTCACATTCAGTACTCGTAGGTTTCAAGTGCTTCAATTATTGTATCCTTCAAAGTACCTTGATTACTCGTGCCTGACCAGTTGGGATCAGTAGTCAAATCTCCTGAGGGCTAGTAGTCGGACCAGTTGTGGATCGGCCAAATAGTGGGTTTTCGACCAGGGTGTGATCTTTGATGTTTTTGTGTCATGAGCTGTGTTTGATTGATCTAGATTGTTGCATGTGTGCACAACGGTTATTGTTTGGCCCTAAGCTTAGTATCAGTGACTTGGTTGCATGCATTTTGCATGGTAATGACTTTGTGTATGGTGTGGTCTACGTGAATGCTTGTTTGTGTTAGTTGTAGGACTTCTGAGCTTGGTCGTGGCAAGGCGTTGGAGGACCAGGTCTAGGCACATGGTGGTGCTGAGGTCTAGAACGGTCAAGGAGATGCCGAAGATGACGGAGGCTATGCGGGTTGGTTGCAAGCCAGGACAACGAGGAACTAGAGTGGGAGTAGCTGGTGGTATACATAATGGGCAATGACAAGATGGACCAGGACTAGGCTCAGGGAAGAGCTGAGGTCCTGTGCAGTCAAGGAAGTCGGTTGCTTGTCATACGCAAAGGGAAGCTTCGTGGAAACCGGCAGAGGGACATTTTGGTAAATTGCACAATAGTAGAAAAGTGGCAGTGTGTGAAACTACAATATTGACCTAAGTGATTTAAGTCTTTTATATGAGAAAGTAAAACCCGGTGTGTGTGTGTGTGTGGCGTTAACGGGTTTCCTCTATTGTAATAGTGGATAGGATCCACTAAAGCCCATAGGTGGCTGGGTGCCCACTTATAAAAGGGGATTGGTATAGAGACAAATGTAAGGACTCATCTAACCCATCTCTCTTGTGCTTTCTTGTTAGATTTAGGGTTTTGAGAGTAAGTACCTTAGGTACTATTTGTCCTCCAAGGTGGAGTGGCTGTAAAACCTACATCCTCAAGTAAGCAATACATCAATCTTTATGTAACTCTTGAATCCCTCTTGTTCTTAAGTGATGTGCTTGACTTTTGGTTGGTTTTGATCTTTGTTCTTTTCTTCTTGTGATCATGCTGTGCCAAGTACGTGTAAGAGATAAAGATAATCCTTGTGAATACGTCTCCACCCATCGAGACACTTTGATAGCAAGATTCACGAGAAACTACCTACCAATGAGCAGGTTGTATTCACCGATCAGGGTTTTGGCTTTGTTTTGGTGCTCCTTTCATTCAATTGCAAAAAGGTATAAACTTTGGTAATTATTTTGTCGGTCATTGAATGGAATAAATTCCTGTGACCTTAAGCAATTCATGTTTGAAGTTTCACGACTTTTGAATCAGTTAATCAAAAGTTACGTGGATTTGGGATCTTGCGGTCGTGCTGAAAACCCCTGTTCCTTCTAACTTTGGTGTAGAAGCAACAGTTCTGCTAGTTCCATAGCGGTAGTACCACAGCTACTAGTCATCGACCACTTTGGTTTTCGACCACCCACTGGTCGTTAATCACACCAGTCAGGTTTTAACTTGCTTTGAACACTTGGGTTTGCGACCATACTTAGGTTATTGACCATGTCGGTTTTAGACTACTCATTAGTCTTCGACCATGTTAGTTTTTCGACCACTCCTTAGTCATCGACCACGTTGCTTTTCGATCACACTCTAGTTGTTGACCATGTTGGTTTTCGACCACATTGGTTTTTGATCACTCACTAATCTTCGACTACAATGGCTTTCGGATACTCTGGTCTTATTTCGACTTGCTTCGACTATACTGGTTTTCGACCATCACTGGTCATTGACCATACAAGTCATGTTTCGACCACTCAGGTTTTAGACTCTCACTGGTCGTCGACCACCCGAGTTTTTTAGATACTTAGGGGGGATTTTAAGGCACCATTCACCCCCTGTTGCTTGTCCAGTCCTACAGTTGATGTCCACCAGTTCTATTGTTTCCCACTCCTTTGTGTGATGGTGGAGAGTTCAGACCATCCTGACCAATGGATCAGGGGATCATGGAGGATCATGCACAGTATTTGTTGAGGTATCACCGATTTGTGTTGATCTTGTGCTTCCATCAGGAATCTCCCGATGAACTCCCATTGAAACTGAGGGAGCGCCTTCCATTGCTTCGAGTAGGAGCTTCCACGACATAGAACGATTGGAGACCATGGTTCCCGAGGGACTGTCAACTGTGTCGTGGACTCAACCTAATTTGACAAATTGCCAATTAGATGGTGAGAGTTATTGGTTTCACTTGGCTTTCCGCTAGGGGTAATTTCATCAACACCGTGACTAGGTGTCGGCTGGCTCCTGTAATGCGTAGACGTTGTTGGTGAATAGCAATCGCCAACGATCGAATTGAGAGTATTCTGACCACTGGATCGTGGCAATGCTCTCTCGGAGCCACATTTTTTTATCGAGTTCATCAGACTTGTTGTAGTATTGGGGCACTCCGATAAGGTTGGGATGCCTAAATACCTGGGAAGTGTTGATGATAGGAGCAGCGTGTCTTCTTCCATTCGGTTGACCTTGTTGGGCACAAGGACTGGTGAGCCTGGGGTGGAGGATGATGATGGAGAGGCATCGTGTTTCATAGTACAGATACACGCGTCCATGTTGAGGTTAGCGTAGTCTAACAAATCGAACTAATTCTCTTCATCCCAAGTTCCCGCCATGATCACATAGACGATGTTGACAAAAACATGAGAGAATGGTGATGTTGATGAGAACTTTGAGGGGCTCGATACTTCTTTCTCACGGATGGCACCATTTATCAACAATCAAATCATCGATCTTATAAAATGTAAGAAATTTCGAGCATTATAGAAGAATAAGATAGGGAAAAAGGGGATTATATTTATTGCTATGTCTCGATTACAACCTGCCCTTGATAAGCAATTGCAAAGGGGTTGCTACTAGCACAAGCTTTGCTATTTCTTACCTCCGTTATCTACTGTTTTATCAAGAGATATATCCTTTCTTTATCTTTGCCCATAAGGTTTAAATAACGTCGAAGAGATGTCAGTTGCCCACTGGGAAAGATGTCTTGTTGATATCTTATGTCCGACTGAGGAATCAGTTATTATCAGAGAAAGAGATCTAACAATAACTATTGAACTATTGATGTGATGGTACGGGTACATGTCCACTGCAAATCCGGATGGACTTGCTAATTAATGGGGCCTAACCCGGAATACAATTCACCTAATCACAGATATTTCAGATTTATTGATGCTTGATTTCTTTTATAAGTATTAACATGCCATGCGACTTGAAGTATATAGGTACATGTTTAATTGGTTATTGACGTTATTATGCATGTGTTTCTGACACCGCCTATCTATCTATCCACTAATATCTCCTATAATAATGGGAGGCTTATGTAATAGCTCCCAAGTTAATCCTACGAGATAAAAAAAGGTAGAAATTAAAAAATTGAAATTCCCAGATTAATTAAAAAACAAAACATCTTGACCATCCATCTATTTATCTATATTTCTATATCTCCATTAATTCCCCAAAAACCTAGAAATTCTATAAAATGAGGTAATAGACTCGAAATTTCCACATTAATAAAAATTTTAGAAATTCTTACATTAATATGAGAAAAGATCTCGACCATCTAGCTATGAAACAGATGCAACTTACATTTCAGATTTGTCTAGTAGGTGGCATACATTAGCAAGAAAATAAGCCTGCAGCCTGCCAAATACAAATCCTGTTTGGTGAGTTACAGCATACATGCAGCCGTATATAGCTCAGGCACAAATTTAATTGAGCCTGATTGAAAACCGACTAAGCAATGTTTAAATCGTTGGACCGTTCAGTGCAATGCCATGCTCGAAAAGCTAGTTCACATGATAGGTGCATTTCCAGAGGACATTGGCTTTACTCTAGATTATAAATTCCATTGAGGCTTACTTCTAATGCGCACACCTTTTTTTTTATTACATAGTAGACTCACACACGCACATACACGAGAGTATTTGGGCTTTTTTTTTTGCTTATGGTTGAAAAAACACTGTAGCTAACAGAGACTTATTTAGCATAATTAAATTTAAAAAAAATAAAAAATAAAAAAAATATGTCAGCCCATTACGTATAATACAAACAAATGCGGGAAAAAAATAACCGGCAAAAAAGCTCAACAAAAAGCCAAAAGTTCAAAAAAGACGAAATTTATAAATAGAGAAAAATAAGCCGGAAGCTAAAAGCTGAAGCTAAAACGATCACAGCCTTAAAACATAGAGGCAAAGGATAAATTTAGACCTCACTTACATGTGTATAAAGATATGGATAATAAGATTTGAATCTTCATAGCTGGAGTCGTTCTTCCCACGACTCCATCCTACCAACATATGGTTTCCATGAAAACTCACCTTCGCTGAATGCGTACGTGCCTCCTAAAAATATATGTAAGCATCTCTTTGATTTCCTATTTTGGATCAATTGCTGTATAGATAAGAATATAACAAAAAAATTCAATCCAAATGTACATAAATTTGGAATTAAAAATACAGAAAAAAATTTTAGTATTCAAAGTTAAAAATTGTGAAAATAACGTTTAAAAATTATAGATTACTTTAGTGATGTGTTGGAAGTCCGCCATGCCATTTAAAGAAATAGAATTTTATCTGTTCATAATATATGCCATTGATTCTAATTTGGTTTGGATTTGTATAATTTCTTCAATAACAACAAAGTATCAAAAATATGTCTAGTCCGTGTGATGCACGGGTTGATGACTAGTAGAACGTAATGCGTGTAACATCGTCGATGTACAATTAGAATATTGAAATTAAATACGAGAAACATTTTATTTACCTACTGAAACATGCAACACCCACTCGATTTAATCCCCATACCACCAGAATAGTATCAATGAATTTTTGGAACATCGCTAGTGAACCATTGGAACATTGCCAATCAATCGTTGCAACATTAAAACCAAACACATAGAATATTAACCTATTCTCTCTTAAAATTTAATACATGGAGCGTCATTAATGAACGTTTTAAAATATATGAGTGTTTGAACTTTCAGATTGAAAAAATAAGAATGCATTACAAAGCTCGGTGCTTTACTTGTCGGCCCACCACGCGGAGCGGAGTGCGGGCTTTCGAGAGGACACGAGATAGGTCCGAATTTTTTTTCTATTTTAGCTCTTTTTTTGAAAAATATTCACATTTAGATCCCTGGTAGTTTTAATTCCGATTTTAGACCCAGGGGGTCGGAGCCGTGACCCACGGCGCCGAGGTAACACATCTCGGCGCCGTGGTCCACGGTGCCGAGGCACCAGGCCTGCACCAGCGTGGTGGACTGCGTGGCGCCGACGTGGCAGCACCTCGGCGCCGTGGTCAGTGGCGCCGAGCTCGGAGCCGTGGGTCGTGGCGCCGAGCTCGGAGCCGTGGATCGTGGCGCCGAGCTGTGAAAATTCAACCAATCCGCCGTGACCGGTGGCGCTCCAGCTCGGCGCCTTCAAAATAATCCGTAACTTTTGCAAACATTCAGAAAATTGATGAACTGTGTGAAACACAATTTTTGTTTCCTGCTACATTTTTTGATGATGTCGTGTTCAATCTGAAAATTTCGGGTGCTAGTAAGGTAATGTTGCTACCTCAAATCACATGGTATAATCTGCGAAGTTGAGGATATAGTTTAATGTCTTGTTGTTCTTTTGCAGACATTTATGTGCTTGAAAATGTGAATTTTCCATGTAATGATTTACAATTTTGAACTGAGTAGGCATGATTTCCCTGTTCTTTTCTATATGCAAACTAATCCATTATGCAGACATTCTTTGGAGCAAGCATGAGTGGGCAACATTATGCACTCTATTAAATTGTAGTTTTGTGAAGCACCGATACGCAATACCGTCATACCGGTAGTCTCAAGTGCAGTCGATACAGCTAGGCAAACACAATACAGTGCATAATAATAGGATTACATAGACCGTAGATAGCGTGGGTCTATTCTACAGGGTGTAGCGTGGTTGTTTCCCCTTTTTATTGGGCCCTGAGGATGGCTCCGCTGCATCATTCTTCCTGTCACTCTTGGTCTTGAGAGCTGCCTCACGAGCTTGAAGCTCTTCCTCCTGACGCTTGATGGCTGTTTCACGCAGACTTAACTGTTCCCGCCTCCTTTGCAGCTCATCCTCCTTGCCCTTCAGACGGATTTGGTCCACCCTCACGCGGCGCTCTTGCTCATGCCGCATCTGTCGTTCCACCTCGCGAGCCTGAGTCATCTTGACAAAGTATTGTCCTTTGTTTTCCACCTCCACTGCCCGGTTATGTGGCCATGCCGGCGACACCCGATCCACCCATTCGATGAACCTGCAAGCCTATGTGTGGCGTGGTAGATGTCATGGATCAAGTTGAAAAACGATAACGAGAAACAAATGATTTAGTTGTCGTCGTTACCACGAAGTCGTCATCCAGGTCTGGACACTTGAAGTAACCCCTCAACTGTGATGCTCTCCTCGTTTGCATGACAATGTAGCTCCTTCCGGGCCCTAGCAACCAACTCACTAAACGACGGCCGATCACTGAATATCAGAGGCACCCTTTGCATTTCAACAAATCGAACATTTCCGTAATCATCACTTGTCACACTGCCTCCATGATATAGGGTGACTAGGTTGTCCATCTAGAACATACAGAAAACATGCTGAGCATCTTTTGACAAAGAGGGAAGCATGGTAAAGGAATAACAAGGGGCAGTACATCTTCAATAACATTAGCTACATGTTTAACATAAACTAACTATTGATAATATCATGCACGATGCATGCACCCGAACTACCATGATCAGCAAGTCCAATTCTTACAAAGCTATTGAAGGAAGAAAGATTGGTAGGAGCAATCCAATTCAGAGGCAGAATTTTGCTACTCTGATGTGATCTAGATAACCCATTAAATGGTTCCAAGACAATGGTTGATAAAGACACGTAGCAAAAAGATATCGGACTGCAGTATTCCCCACGGCTACCATGTGCCACACTCAATCCATTTCGCCAACAAAAAATATTTACTTGGCAGTGCCAATTTTAGAAGATTAAATGTAAAAGCTTTGCCACTCGGCAGATCTGTTGTCAAGCATCAGACAGCTAGAATCATCCATCATAGACTGGGCAGCAGCACAAATGCTAGCTAAGACAGAGCTAATAACAAATAATACGCACAACACCATAGCTACAAATTTATCATTACAAGAAGTCCCATCATCCATCCACCCACAATTAACTAATGTACAATTGCACAAACACATCTTCTTAGCAAACTCTGTTTTTTTCGCAAACACGCAAAAGGATTAGCAAACTCTGTTTGCACACATATATCACATGAACTGCCCTCGCAAAATTGTATAACTACAGCACAGATCAACAAACACTACTAGCGATGCACAATTACAAAGAGCACAGAAACAGCAAAAGGGTCATAACAAGCTGTGGCACAGACATCAGTACAGGATGCTGACCTTAGTGTGTAAGGCGAGGACCACTTGGGGAGGCGGCCGGGCGCAGACACGGGCGGGCGGAGACGCGGGGAGGCGGCCGGAGACCGGGCGGCACCAGGGGGCGGCGGCCGGAGACGCGGGGAGGCGGGAGGCCGGGCGGCACCAGGGGGCGGCGGCCGGAGACGCGGGGAGGCGGGAGGCCGGGCGGCACCAGGGGCGGCGGCCGGAGACGCGGGGAGGCAGGAGGCCGGGTGGCACCAGGGGGCGGCGGCCGGAGACGCGGGGAGGCGGTGGCACCACGGGCGTCGGCGGAGATGCGGACGAGGCGGCGGTCGGCGGACGAGGCGGAGGGTGAGGCGGAGGCGGCGGTCGGCGGACGAGTCGGCGGACGAGGCAGCGGAGGCGACGAGCGATGCGACGAGGCGGCGCTGGCGGAGGCTTCTGCGGCTAGGGTTTGCGGGGACGAGCGCGTGAACCAGCAGCTCGGACAGAGGGGAAAAAGGCCGCGTGGGGCCCGCTGGCCAGAGCTCGGCGCCAAGATCCACGGCTCCGAGCTCGGCGCCACGACCCACGGCGCCGAGGTACCTGCCACGTCGGCGCCACGCAGGCCGCCACGCTGGTGCAGGCCTGGCGCCGAGATGTGTTAGCTCGGTACCGTGGGTGACGGCTCCGACCCCCTGGGTCCAAAAACGGAATTAAAACTACCAGAGGTCTAAATGTGAATATTTTTTAAAAAAAGACTAAAATAGAAAAAATTCGGCGAGATAGGTCATCTATCCATCGTCGTCCCAACTAAATGAAGCCACCTGCCATGTCACAGCTTGCAACAAGCAGCAATGTGTTGTACCAAACAAACTGGAACAGCGTAGTCACAGCACTGCTATTTTGGCTTTCTAGCTTCTCTAAAAATCGAAATAAATGAAAGAGTTTATTGTAGCGGATTTTTCAAACGGTTTTCTAATACTAAAACCGTGTGCCATGATCAATCACATTGCCTTGTGAAGTTTACAGCCTAGGATGATAGTGTGCTCGTAACAAAAGCTAAACGCCGGGTGCTCCATTGATGGCAAATGCACCGCTGCTGACAAGGGGGGCCAGTCCTACCACACGGGCATCCTCCGTTCGCATTAGCGTTTGCTCATTTCTGCTCTGTTCACAAGGACATTCCGGAAGGCGAGTAGGAGACCACGGCGCTCACATTAGCTTTTGCCATGGGAAGAGCCGTCGAAAGGGAGGGAGGTGTATCGTCTACGGCGAGCAATCCTGCCTGCGTGCCGCTGAGCCGAAGCAACGAAAGACGCCGGTTAGGCCGGCCTTTGGCCCAGCAAAACGAAAGCGCCATCGACGCGGGAGTCGGGACGTTGCTTAAAGACTAAGAACTAGCTTTACGCCCCCAAAAGAAAAACCGAAAAGAAATGCGACATCAGAGTTTATTTATCTACTACTTTAAGGTTGGGAGGAGCAGCTACAAAAAGAAACTCAAAACTTATTGGCCGGTCGGTCACTCACCGAGTCACCGGAGCAGCAGCAGCAGAACTCGCCTTCGTTTCAGCTTCCTATGATGCCCCTCTATCTGTGGACCTCTCCTATGATTTTTGACTTTTGATTTCTTTAAAAATTAAAACTAACAGAACAGTTTGAAACGAATTTTTCAATCAGTTTTTAAAACCTAAAACCGTATGTAATATCTATGTTTACATTTCTATCATTGTTTCCATCGTTCACTGCCGTTTTATAAGGGCATCTCCAATGGTTATAGCTAGCAACTAACTATAAGACTTCCACATCATCTATATAGTACACACTAAAGTTAGCATTCTAAAGAACTATCTATAAGGCCAGTCTCAATGGGGGTTTCAAAAGAGTTTCATTCTCATTTAATGCAGTGACACATCAGCAAATTTGCTGAGTTGGCAAGAAATTTATGAGGAGAGAGAGCAACAGAGTTTCATCAGGATGAAACCCATCCGTCCCGGTTACCAACACAATGAAACCCAGTGAAACCCCCACTGAGACCGGGTCGTTTCGTTCTCAGGTGCTCCCGAGGATCTGCTGTGCATTCATATATATGCGAATGTACTCATGAATATTAGATTAATTAATATATTTTATTTGACCATGATTATTTGTCGGCATGAGATATATTGTAGTTACCAAAGTGACTATGTTTAGTTTAGATATATTTTCAAACGGCTACATAATTTACATGGCACATAGGATCACAACATCATGCATATATTAATTGCTGCAGCTTGTCTATGAAACAGTGAAATGAAACCCCCCACTGAGAGATCCAGTTTCATTTCTCAATCCAAGTCTGCAAAGCTGACATGACAGTCTTGGAAACTGGGAAATGAAACCCACCACTGAGACTGGCCTAAGGATAGCTATTTGATGCTTACATGCACACACAGAATTTATGGAGGCTGCCTCGTTTGGCGCTATAGACTATCTCTAGAGCTGTAGAGAGCTGCGTTCTCTTTCTTCATTTAATATCTTCCACGTAGGACAGTTGATGACATGGACTCTCTTGTAGATAGCTGCTATAGACCCATTGGAGATGTCCTAAGCCATCAGCCGCGGGTAATGCTCATCCCTTTATCCTCGCACTCGATTAGAGATCAGTGCAGCCAACGGTCAAGATTCGCTGACTTTGGTCACATGCATGTACAGCGGCGGCAGCAGATCAACTGATCAAGTGAAGCCTCCGAGAATTCAAAAGCCCACTTCACTGCACATGCCATCATAAAAGCGGCACGAGCAAACCAGAGCCAAGCGCCGCGCACGCGCGCACGACACAAGCAGCCACTTCCCACTTCCGCTTCCGCACATGCAAGCGCCAAGAACTCGCGAGGCTGCCGGTGCCTCCATGGCCGGGCCGGCGCCGGGGCTGGGGCCGTACTACGCGGTGGAGGAGCGCCCCGTGTACGTGCGGCCCCCCTCGTCCTACTTGTCCACCCTGGCGTCCTGCCTCGTGGCGGCGGTGTTCCTCCTGCTGGCCGTCGGTGGGGCCGCCGCGGCGCTGTTCCTCCTCTTTCGCCCGCGCCCGCCGGACATCGCCGTCGCGACGGTGCGGCTGCCGACCTTCGCCGCGGCCAACGGCACCGTCGCCTTCACCTTCGAGCAGACGGCCTCCGTGCGCAACCCCAACCGCGCGCCGCTCGCGCACTTCGATAGCTCCCTCCACGTCGCCTACGCCGGCGGGGAGCTCGGATCCGTCTACATACCCGCCGGCCTCATCGACGGCGGCCACACCAAGGACCTATCCGCCAGCTTCGCCGTCCCGTCCTTCTCCGCGGTCACCCCGCCGCCGCTCGAGATCGCCGCCTCGGCGGCCCAGCAGCAGCCGGCGGCCGCGGCGGTGATGGAGGTCGATTCGTTGCTCGTGGTCAAGGGGAGGGTGACGGTGCTGCGGGTGCTGACGCACCGTGTGGAAGCGGCCAAGGTGTGCCGCGTCGGCGTCTCGCCGGTGGACGGGAAGGTGCTCGGTTTCCGGTGCTGAATTGTTAGTGGTTCTCGTGTGGTTTACGGCGGAAACGCAAGATATCAGGCGGAGTCTTACAAGAAAAACAATGCAATTCCTACATAGATCAAGGACTACGTCGTGAACCAAACGGGCTTTAGCCGGTGAAATGGCAGTTGCTGAGAAGCATATTCTTGGCTTGCTTCATGTATATCCGAGAATTTGGCATTTTGGCTCAAGCTAAATAGGCCCTTGATGCTACATTGCTCCACATTAAAGCCATCTCAACTTATTTCGTATGCCAGGGACTCTTTCGATCGCATGTCAAAATATTCAACTGAGAAATTTGGGTCTGGAATTGGAAATGACCTGTCTGATGTCTCCAGCAGCAGCCCGGCTTGTCTTGATTGGTGATTGATAAACGAGAAGGAAAATGTAGTACAAAGTCTACACTAGCTTCCGTTGAGGTCCTTAGTTTGGTCAAGTAGGCGAGGGCAATTCCATCGCGAAGGGGCGTCGAACGTATTTAATTGCGGCCAAAACGTCGCAAAACATGCCATACAGTTTTGCATGCGGTATGGTATGCGACAAATACTTGTCCAACAGTCTGAAAATCTTAATTCTTAAATGGTGAGCTAGCAAAAAACATATACTATTTCGGAGATCGAAAAGCAAACTCTGCACAGCTATTAGTAGGAATATGCCGCTCCAAGAATTCATGGAGCCCATCCATCAGGATCAGGTCCATAACCAGGGTCTATACTACAATGGGTTTACTTTTGGTACTCTTGTTTGGGGGTAATAGGCAGCTAAAGTACTCGCTTGAATAGGCAGATGCGGGATAAGCCATCGAAGCGTCTGTTGAGCCAGAATCAACGAATGGTGCGCCCAGAGAACTCAGGAAGTTCCAGCATCGTAACAGAGGAGGTCCGAGCTTCACTCACCATATCTTGTTCTTGACCCAAAAGAGCATCAGTACTATCCCAATCACAATAGCAACAGGGGCATACTTCCGAATCAAGGCCTGAATGTCAGAAGAACGTATGTCTCAGAAATGAAAACAGAAAAAATAGCAAATGCAATCAAGAGGAACATACCTGGCGATTGAGATCCTTCGCCTTCTCTGCATAAATTCTAGTGTCAGAGGTCAACCTACTGGACATTTCACTCACCTCTGCAAAAGAAAAACCTTTTGATGAGCAACTGTTTTGAATTTTGATGACATGCCTGAGGGTTATAATCATGCAATAACCTATGAGGGGAACTGCCACAGCCAACAAGTCTTGCTAAAAAGGAAGCACTGTGGCAACCCAGTTGAAAATGCGACATTACTCGAGTGTCAAGGAAAAATAACATTAAGGCATTCAGGGATACTTCAATATAAGGAGAGGCTAGGTAAAAGAAAGCATGTTTGTAAGAAATATGAATAAAGTCCGGAATAGCAAGAAGGGCCTGTTGAAGGAAGGCATAGAACAAAAATCCTATAACCCGAGAAAATCCATGTAACAGCAGAGTTTGTTGAATTCAAATTGATTTGTGAACCCAACTGCCAGCCTACTCCCTGATGTCTTTTTAGGTAAACGCTTAGCAGATAGACTCTAGTTAACTCTATATATGCACAGAAATCATCCGCAGGTCCATGATGCCAGAAAATATAATAACGCAACTTAATGCATATGGCAGTGGCAAAACTCACGATCAAGTTTTTCACCAACACCAAGAACTTCTTGAACATTGCGAGTCATGATCTGGTGCACCTCGTAGAGCTCATCATTCAACTTGGCAAGGTTCCTTTGGGTTCTGGTATCCAAATACAGTTTCTTGGTCTTCTGTATGAATGTGTCTAAACAGAGACGTATAAGCTATCAGCTAGTTGATATTAAGAGAATGAGTATAAAGAAAGTACAGAAATCTGAGAACTATACCAAATTTAATAAAAGCATATGGCCTTGCAGCAGTTTCAATTTGGCTGCCATTGACTCTCTCGAACTCATTTTTGAGATCTTCTAGATACTGGAATGCAAGTTTCTTTGGATAGGAACGGTCACACATTGTCAAATAGCACACACGACCCTCGATGATGTAACTGTTTTGTTGAATTAAGGTGCGACAATAGTACCACAAGAAATTTACTAGGCAAACAGGCTAGAAACTACAGAAAAGAATTAACTTCTCAATATACAACATTAGAAATACTGGTTCTTTGGTGTCATTTGCGCATAAATTTCTCATCAAGACAGTCGATACTGGATAGGCATATAGAATATGGAAGTTGTTACTAATGCAAAAAGGTAGTGCAAGTAAACTGTTTTGCATGATATAGTCCATCATTATCAACTCACCAATTTGCTCCCCAGAAAAGCAGCAGCAGTATGCTGTCTTTGGAGTGTAAAGGCAGAGCAGACCTGAATGAGCAGGTCAATTAAACTAAATATAAAGAGGGAAAAAAACCAAAAGGAGTATGTATTAGGGCCTATATCTACTATTCTACTTGGAGATAAATAACTAATCGTTCTCTTCACCACTGCCTCATTTAAATTTGCAGCCTGGAATCGTAAAAGAACTCATGTTTGTACAGTTGACAATAAAGCTATTGCGAAATTTCTAACATTTATAGGAAACCATAGTCGCCATAAGCTATCGCTTGTATATACATTCTTTGTAGTTTTTTATGCAGTACATACACCCCTTTTACACATGATGACTTTTCTTTGTCTTCTATAAACACATGAATTTGCACAAGAAAATTGAACAAGTAATGAAGCAACCTACAAAGAATCTGATATTATCACATCAATATATGCATGAAGACTCAGGAAGTTCAAGCTACTTATCTAGTTACGCTATGTAGACTTCCATCATTTTTTTTCCCATTCGGACAAGACTCTCATCAAAGATCATGAAGGAAAAACCTTTTTCCAAAAGAGAAAAGGTGCTGCAAGTAACATAAGGATTAAGGATACTGGAAAAAGTATGGCCCAGTCTCAATTGACATCCTTGATGCTTCATGCTGCCCTTTTGACAAGTTCTTGAACAACAATTTTGCTTGCTGCTTGTAGAAGTCAGCATCCTTCTGATCCCGACCATCATCTAAGCCCTCCGCCAATGGAAGGCCATCAGTGACACGTGCTATCATTGTCAGCTTCACCATTTTGCAAACATAACAAGAAGCAAACTAGCATAGATAATCTGAATGTGCCACCTGCATGGAAAGGTACTTCAGACATGTCTCAGCATCAAACAAACATTAGCTGCAGAAATTACTGTTCACTCCACCACAATGACTTCTAAATTTAAATGTCTGAAATTGAATTTCAAGTAGACTGTGCAAATCAAGTGTAAATAGCAACTTATAACTTATCTCAAAAATAAAGCAGCAACTTATAACGATTTATCTCATTTTTAAACTAGTAAACAGCGTATTTTTTAGCAACCATCACAACTTCAGAAGCAAATACATGAGACAACAGGACGGTGGTCTAACAAGCCCCAGGACCAGGAGAACCTCGTAAGGAGATTTCTATTCTTCAAACAACATTCTCCATCTATCCTGCACATGTTAGTTCTATGACAAATTAAAACCAGTAGCATTATAAATGCATCCATGGTATTCTTATGCTTGGCTAGAAGAACGTCAAGCAACTATCAATTGACAAGGGCTGCATAAGATTAATGCAATGCAACCAGCAACAAGATCAGTCACACCGGAAATCATTGTTCAGTCAATAATTGTTCTACACCAGAAATCATTGTTCCAACAAAAAGGTAACCGGTACTCGTTCAGTCACACCACCAAGGCTAGTAGTGGTTATACGTCCTGACTGGCCAATTATACTGGAATAGGGAGGGTACCCATTCCTTGTATGTGGCCTACTAGACTTGTTTACAGAATGGTGTCAGAAATTGCATCTCCAACACTCCATATTGATCGAATTCGTCATAAAATACATGTAGCCCAAACAACTCATGTGAATATAACAACTTTCAGATACTACGGTCATGATATAATAACAACCTCTGCATCAGATAAATACACATCAAGATGAATTATTGGAGCACTTTGCAGCAATCAGTATCCAATGGTATTGATTAACCGCCGCATGGATACGAGTGAACCACATACACAAACAAAATTCAGGCGAACAACCAATGCGCGGCGATGAAACAACCCTACACCCACCAACCTACTAGCACGATCCCGAGAAAGAGTTCAGCGCACATATACTCTTATCACAAGAAGAAACCAGAATAATTTGGTTCAGTGGGCTACCCAGCTAAATTCGCGCAGCCATTCGCATACCATGACCGATGTGGCAATGCAACCGCAAAGGAGCACCGAAAATGGCGCACAAAACCACAGACATCCCTCCTAAGGGCCGAGGTACCTACTGCAACCACCCCCACCCCCAATCGGATCTGCTAAACCACACAACGAACCAACGCCGTACCCACGGCGAAACCCTAGCAGCTCCGCGGATCGACCTCGAATCCCCCACGATCCGACCAACAACAACGGCGCGGCGGGGCTCTTGCATCCAGGAGCAGATCTAGTACGAGCAGCTGCTGGCTCTGGTGGATCGGCGAGGGTTGGAGGCGTGGGGGTTGGGGATCGTGGCTTACCATCTCGCGCTAGCGCTCGCCTCGCGTCGTGTCGCTGCGGCGGCCTCGCGTCGGTTCGCGTGAGAGAGGCGGCGGCGGAGTGGAACAGGAGGAGCACCAGCGAAGCGCGGCGCTTTTTGTTGGGACGGAGAGGCCGAGAGCGAGTCAGTCCGTAATTGGCTCGAACGCTCCACCGGTCGGACTCGTACCGTGCTGGGTCCAGCCGGGCTCGTGGGCGACCAGCCTGTGTGATTTCAATTTTGAATAGTCTAACGAGGACCAGCTTGGCCATTCTGCGCTGTAAAAGTAGGGGTGCAAAAATAGCAGATAATTTTTATTTAATTGATCTATTAAATATTTATAGAGTGAATATGAAAGAGATAAATAGGTATTCGGTACTATTCATGTCTAGCTTTGATTTCGAGAAAAAATATAATAGGATAGGGGACAAGTGATATCTATCAGTATATATCCATGTATCAAGTGATATAAGTAAGCCTATTATGATTTTACTTAGGAATAAGATAACAAATAGACGGATTATCGCGTCTAAAACATGCGGGGAATATTGAGTGCTCTTCTTTCAACATCTTGACGATTAGGCTCTCTGTGTTCGCTCTGATTGCATATCTATTGTTTAATGTCTTGTGTAGGGGTGTAAAAGAAGTGGATAATTTTTGTTCAACCGACTGTCCGAAAGCTTGTAGAGCGAATACGGAATGGAGAAATAGGTATCCAGCATTATTCATGTTCGACTCTAAAAAAATATAGAACAAGATATATAATGAGCGATATCTATGTGTATCCGCTCCAATTACACCCCTAGTAAAAGCGATAGCTTTGGCCCCAGTTTGCAACATAGGGATTTTTCAAGATTCGAGCAAAAATTAAATTGCTTCTTATAAAATTCCGGTGTTCTTTTGGGCTACGGCTGATGATTTTTGCCTGCGTTTCTCGATACGGCAGCGGACGGCGCATGTGGTTTTGGATTTAGGAAACCATTTGGAGAATCCACTTTAAAAGACTGTCCTGATTTTAATGTTTGGCCTTTTGACTTCCGAAGAAACCAAAAGCGAAAAAGTTGAAACCAAAAATTAAAAGGAACAGGGCCGTACTCCGGAGCCCAGCTTTTGAGGAGAAGCCCGAGCCGCGAGCTCTGGAGCCCGGCTTCGCGGGAACTGAGCCTCTCTGGAACCCATTTTACACAGGGGGCATCGAAGCATGGTTTTCCCAGCTTCAACGTCTCCGGGCGCGCAGAGGATGGCAAGCGATAGCCTTGCCCTCGTTTTTGTTCACCGCACCACTGCCCGAATCGTTGCGCTGCTGCCCCCATCGATTCGCCGGGACACTGCTTGAATCGTCGTGCCCTCGTATGGATTCGCCAACGCCATTGCCCGAATCATCGCGCCGTCGTACGGATTGGCCGTCGCCCGAATCACCGTGCCGCGTCATCGATTCACCGGGTCGCTGCTTAACCCGACGCTGTCGTCGCGATCCCGTGCGCTCTCCCTTCTCATCGCTGCTCTGTTTGTGTTCTGTGGCTTCGGTTCGTTCGTTGGGTTCGTTTGTTGGTTCTTCGCGTGGGCCGTAGTAGATCTGCTGGGGGTGTTGGCTTTTGTGATTTCTGTGGCGGATTACTGATAGGAATCATTATAGGATTTGTTATAAATTCATCTATCCCTCTCAGCTCCCTTTGAACCTCGCTAAAAACTCTTAACGAAAACAGGAAAAGGCAATCTAAAAAAACTCCATCACCCTAAAAATTCTCTAAAAAAACAATAAAGTGTCTGTTCTTTTCGGCTGCGGCTTATGGCTGAAATTTTTGAATTTTAGCTGTTTACGGTACAGATTACGGAGAGACAGATACTTACTTGCGATTTTGGCTGGTACAGATATTGTGTTTTTAAAGTGTAGATCGTTTAACTTGTAGATCCCGTCTTGAGAAAATACTCCGTTTGAAAGTTAGATACTGTAGCAAAAGCCAAAGGGGCTGTTTGGTTGCTAGCCACACTTTGCCAACAAAAATTGCCATACTTGCCTAAGTTGAGGTGCTCAAATTCTTTGCCACACCTTAGCAAGTCTAAGGGAATCTTGCCACAACTGTGGCTGCAACCAAACAGCTCCCAAAGTTAGTCAAACTTGCCTAACCTTAGGCGTGGTAAACTGTGACTAGCAACCAAACAGCCCCAAAAATCGTCAGCTTTTGACTTAAAGAACAGGCCCAAAGCTCTACCAAGTATGCAGTAGAGTTGAGGGTGCGGAGGTAGAGCCAATGACATGGGCTGGGTAGGTCGATTTTGACAATGTTGGCTCAACATGCTGGGATAATATGATTTTTTTTATCTATAGCAAAGCACGGGTATTTTGTGCATATATTTGGTTGTATATAATATTAGAGTTAAGTCATATAGTGAAGCAGAAATAAACTTCTATTACTTTCAGTAAAAGTATATAACTATAGTGTAATATTTATTTCTAAATTTTATTTTTTATTATAATATACGGACATACGACTAGTCATACCTGTATTACTCCCCGGGGATTCCCCGTGCAGAGAGAGCTCCCACGTCACCCCGCCTGCTCGCTCCGGCCGGCGCGTGGCGGGGGAATTCCCGTACGGTCGGGTGCCGTTTTTTGCAAAAAAGCCCCTACATTTTCCCGAAATTACGTAAAGGTCCTCTGTTATCGCAAAAAAATCCCTGGATTTTTCAAAAAAGACCCTGCGCATATTTATTTTTCGTTGATAACGATCCGCAGTTTTCGAAATTACGTACAAGCCCTCGGTTCTTTCAAAACAACCCCTGATTTTTACGAAAAAACCCCTCTGGTCACTTTTTATTGCGAAAAGCCCCTCGCCTTTTTTTTTGAAAAAACCCTACGCTTTCCTTTAGCTAAAAATTTTTGCCTCTTTTATTTCGGTACACACGGTAGCTGACGCGGCGTGCCGCCGCGCCTATGAGGCTAGTAGGATACAAAGTTGTTACAAACGAGGAGCAGCAGAAAAAAGGTCAGACTACACCAGAACGGACTGAACTTAGACGCAACCACAAGCCGTCGTGTTGTCCTTGATCACCGAATTATTTGCATTATAATGAAACAGTAGTCACTTGTTTTTTTTCAAATTTAATTACTAAACATCTATTTTACAAATCTAACTTTCTTCATGAGTCTACCAAGCTCAGTAGATATCTATTGAGCTAGGTGAGCTCAGCAGGTGTGCAGCAACAATCAATGTGAGTGATTAGTGCTTAATTAAGCTTATAATTAATGCTAATTAATTCTAATTAGTACTAATTAAATGCAATTAGCATCTATGGAGGAGACTAGATTTATAAAAAGGAATATTTAAAGGTAATTTTTTTAAAAAAATAGTTACAGTGCTATTTGTGTGACCAGTTCATTATAATTTGCCACTTTTTCGCACCTAATTGTTCACAGACGCTAACTTCTTGAATGATTTAGTTTAGCCACACTTCAGTTGAGCAGTCATCGAACACCTTGGAGTTTCTTTCCTTCCATACTGACCATACCAATGATCAATGTCTCCATTCTCTCACGATGGTCCCTGGTAATCTTTTCCCTCGCCTTGAGCGAATTTTGGACACATCTCTGCACTGTAGCTGAGTCGTACGGTACCAGACCGCACGACTCGATGGTCCACGGCCGGCGAACGCACGATACAAATTCTGGACGCACGACCAAAACGGTTGCATCTGCACGTAGTCCGACGTGAAGCTGGCGTGCATGGGCTTCAACTCCTCCATGCACGTCAACCCGGGCATCATGAGCCCTTGAAAACATCACGTATCTGTATACAAATAATAATCTGCACAAAACGTGTATAGATAGCTTGGACCAGAAGTCCCTCTTGCAAGCCCTTTAATATCAAGAATAGTAAATACGTCCACCGAAAGAATACTAAACAATTTTTTGAAGAAGAATATTATGAGTAATTGTGAGAAATCTTATGGTCCACATAGAACTAAACACCGATAATTAGCACATGCAGCAAACTTATTCGCCATCCCCAATATCCGAACCGACGCACGCAAGCTGCTTGTGTGCGCGGTCACGAGCAGGAGATGGCGGAGGAGACAGGCGCGAAGCTGAATTTCGTGCTCCAGGCGTAGTAGAAGTTGATCACATCGCCGTTCCTGACCGGGCCGCCGCCGTTGAGGGTGCAGAGCTTGCCGTCGGCGTCCGGGCTCATGATGCCCGGGTTGACGTGCATGGAGGAGTTGAAGCCCGGGCACGCCAGCTTCACGTCGGACTGCGTGCAGATGCAGCCGTTCTGGTCGTGCGGTCAGAATTTGTATCGTGCGCTCGGCCGGCCGTGCACAGTCGAGTCGTACAGTCTGGTACCGCACGACCCAGCTACAATGCAACGCCATAATCCCGCGGTCGGGTAGGGGGCTAGTTATGGAATTTTTTCGTTGAGAGGGCCAAAATTGGAATTTTCGCGTGCAACAGTGTTAGATGTGTCCAAAATTCGCCTTGAGCCAACCAGTCCAAGCATGGTGCCAAAAGTTTCGCAAGATGAGCCTCCAAAACTGGCGCACCCAAACGCGGATGATGGAAAGTTGTCCACCTAGCTGTAGTTTGGTCATATTAATCCATGGTACTATTATTTCTTGAACCAGTCGCTTTTGGTTAGCAAATTCAAGGATGCAAAATAGCTTCAGTGGGCTGGTACTTCCTGGCAAACCCAACCTATTCAGCTACTTCATGTGCCAAGGTTGATGTTTCTCTCCATGCTTCCTCTCAATAGCACTCAGTTGCTGAGGAGCATGAGCCTGAGTTGATGCAATAGTAGCTGCCACTTGCAGAACACAAATAAGTGACAATACGTGCACAAAGTTCATCAGAAAAGTCACAACATAAATCCTTTCTAGCTGCTGAATTATTCCCCTGATACCTTCATAGGACATATCTTGCAAAAAGTCACACATATAGAAAGACGTGCGGCACCACAGCAGAGAAAGAAGCATCATCTAATGTACCACAAAGGAAGCTTCACTTAAATACGCACATATTACTGATTCAGTTGTTCGAAAGCAAAGCTTTTACGTGTACGTGCGTGTGTTTTTTTGGGGGGGGGGGGGGGGGGGGGGGGGCAATTGTAAAGAGCAAACAAAGAACATGTATGATAGTAACATACTGCATATGCATGGATAATATATACTTGAGTTGGACAAACCAGAATTATTTATGAGAAAATTGCACTGTAGCTCACTAAATTTGTAGGGTTATGATATTTTATCTCATGAACTTGTACTTTACTTTCTCAGCTCTCTGAACTTGTAGTGTTATACCATTTTACCCCCTGAAACTTTCTCAGCCTCCTAAAATTACGTCTATTTGCACCGCACATCCATTGGGTCGTTTGCTAACAGAAAACGCTAAGTTATCATAGCACATGTCTGATGCTGTAGGGTCAGATTCGATCACGTGGGTATAGTGTCGAGTAGACATAGTGCCCTCTTCTCCATTGCAGCGTGGCAGAGCAGGGGATGGAGAGTGTGGGGTAATAGCGGGTTGTCACGGTAGGGCTCCAATGATGTCATGCGCGTGACGTGTTCCTGAGGCCTATGAAGCTGTGCACGAAAGGAGGAGTGGCTCGAGGAGGCTCCATGGGGACGACGGGATGATATCCGTGAGGTCAACGATGACAAGGAAGACGATAAATTGATATCCAAGCACACCATCCTAACCTGTTTGCCACTCTTTCCACCTTTTTTATCCCGCCACAATACCACTATACCCCCTTCCTCGTCTCCAATCCAATGAATAGCCGACACTGATCTAAACTATGACAGTAAACCACTCAAATTCGCTGTTAATCCAGGTCATCTTCCAAAAGTGATCATGCCACTATATTCCTTACCTTATTGTTGCCCTATTAGTGCTACTCCCATCACCGATGTTCGTTGGATGGGCCACCGATGTGGAGCTACGCCGCCCTCCCTTCTCGGCTTCTGGGAACTGCTGTCCTTATCATCGTCACGCTAGGTCGCCCATGTCATAAGGTGTACCGCATCACAATGAAGTCGAAACCTATCTCCTTCAGTCGCTCCTCTCACCGTGAAGTGCCATTGTTGTGCTTCTCCCTGCCGCCATACTTGTTGTTGCCCTGTGTCCTTCATCCCTGTTCTGTCGTGTTGCAAGGGAGAAGAGAGCACTGTGCTAACTCGACACTATGCCCACACGATTGAGTCCGACCCTACGACATCAGCCACATGCTATGCCAACCATGGTTGTCACGGCGGAGTCAGCGACCACGGCAAGCGAGGACCGCCTGGACGCCTAGGCGAGGGCACGACGACGCCTAGGCGAAGGCATGGCGATGTAGCGATGTAGTCTCCCCGCGACGCTTCAGCTAGCGATGCAGTCTCCCCGCGATATAACTCCCCCGCGACGCGACGCTTCAGCTCTCCCCGCGATATAACTCCCCTGCGACGCGACGCTTCAGCTCTCCCGCGATGCAAGCGATGCAGGCGATGCAGTCTCCCCCGCGATGCAGTCTCCCCGCGACGCAGGCGATGCAGTCTCCCTAAAACCCTAACTCTCTCTCTCCCGACTCAAAGCTTCTCCCCGACGCCTCCCCGCCAGGTACGCCGTCGCCTCCCGCTCTCTCCCCGACGCCTCCCTCCCCAGCTCCCCTTCCCCAGCCACGTCCTCACCCGCGCGCCACCTCTTCTCCCCGGCGCCTCCCCGACGCCTCCCCCCTGCCGCTGCCTCCCCCCGTCGCCTCCCCTCTCCTCGGCGGCAGGAGCAAGCTGGAGAGGAAAGCCGGCGGCGGGAGGGAGGAAGGCGGTGTGGCGGGAGGAAGGGAGGCGGCGCGGCCGGAGAGGAAAGGGGCGGACGACCTAGAAGACCAAGGCGAGGCGAACTGTCATGGCGTCCGCTCAGTCCCGCCTGGACGCCTAGGCGTCGCCTAGGCGACGTCGTAACATCCATGATGCCAACTCAATGTTTTCCATTAGCAAATGGCTCATAGACCTACATGCAAACAGACATAAGTTTAAGAAGCTGAGAAAGGAAAATACAAGTTCATGAGATAAATTGACACAACCCTATAACTTTAGAGGGCTGAGAAAGTAAAATGCAAGTTTTTAGGGTAAAGTGGCACAAAGTTACAAGTTCAGTGGCTAAGAAAGTATAAATATAAGTTTAGAGAGTAAAGTGATACAACCCTATAAGTTCAAAGAGCTACATTGTAATTTTCTTATTATTCTTTCCAGTTCACACCCTTTAGTTTACTTTAAGCATCAAGGAAAAGTACAAGGCCTGAGGATTCTACACAGTTCACACCCTTTAATTTACAGATTCTACACAGTTCGCACCCTTTAATTTACATTATCAAGGGAAAGTCTAGGGCCTGAGGATTTCTCCCGGTTCATACATGGTAGCAGAATATTCACAAAGCAAGGACTTACGCAACTTACAACTGCCTTGTCAAACACACACTAGACCATATACTAGAACCCACCTAACGAGGTTTTCAGTTGAAGAGTTCATCAAGATGGCGATCCATGATCTCTGAGATGGCTTCCATGAATGCCACTTCACTTGTCCCAGGAAGAACAACATCCTCTGCCTCTTCAACAATATCTTCGATCATGGATTTGTTCTTGATGTTTTCCCTACACAACATCCTGCCGATGTCAAAAGGAGTTAGACCTCTATCAGCACCTTTCTTCAGAAGCATGGTGCTTATGCAAATAACACGAGCACACTTCAATGGCAATTCCCAACCATGGAACTTGAGCAGCTTGATATCCTCTTCGGCATCAAGCGACTTTATGTACCTGAGAGTTTCAACACTGAAAGGTTCATGGGCTTGGCGCCAGTAAAGCCACTCAAATGTGCAGTCCTCAAACTGTCATTCAATAAGTAAAGGAAAATCAGTTACTAAAACTGAATCAATTCAAACTACATGTATGGAACATAAGACAACAATAGTTGTTAATAGCCAAATTAATGTTTAGATAATTTTAAAATGGATATCTGGAAGTGGCACATGTTATTCCACTTTCTGGAGACACAGTTTGAGAATAGGTGATCCTTGAATAAATCTAAAACCACCACACTCGTCCACAATTATAAGCTAGCGAAGTTAGCTCTATCTGGTAAATAGCGACTAAACTTGGAAAAGTGCTCAGCTACACCAATTTGTTGTACAGAGGAAGATCTGTAGGTGGCGGCTGAAAACTTCAATTGTCAATTGACGGAATTCCCTTGTTCGTATTTGGGGCTGCTTTTATCTACTAAGCGTTTAAGAAAAGCTCACCTCCAACCATTTGTCGACAAGGTGGTGCTAAAGTTGCCGAAATGGAAAAGATCTTTACTTTCTTCAGGGGGTAGAACGGTGGTGGTAAAGTCTGTGTTATCAACTATACCAGTATCAAATGTTTGCTTTAGATTTGCCTAAATGAGTGTTGAAGGCAATAGATAAATGGAGAAGTTTTCTGTGGTCGGGTGAGTAATCGGTTAAGGCAGGCAAGTTCTTGGTGGGGTGGAATGAAGTGTGTCGTCCAGTTGAGTATGGGGGGCTGTGCATCCAACTATCCAAGATCTCCAAATTATGAGTTATGCACTAAAAATGAAATGGTTATGGCTCAAGAGAACTAACAGTACCAGGATGTGGTCCATGTTCATGGTACATCAGGGGAGAAGGCAGTCCAAGCAATGTTTGATGTTTCTTTAAAGACTGAATTGAGAGATGGGAGGTCGGCTCTGTTATGGACTGATAGATGGTTGGGTGGTGATTCTATCAAGGCTATTGCGCCCACCTTGCAGCAAATGGTGGGCAAGAAGTCAAGGCAGCGACGGCTGGTGAAAGGAGGCTTTAACTGATGGAGCATGGATCAGCAATATTCAGGGTCGTTTGTTAGTAACGGCTCTGAATGAGTACTTGATGATTTGGAATCGGTTGACACAAGTCCATCTGCAGGAAGGGATACAAGACAACATAATTTGGAAATGGTCTTCTTTCATGGAGTAGTCAGGTTTGATTTCTGCAAACATATTTGGAAATCAAAGGCACCACTGAGATGCAAGTTATTTTTCTGTGGTTGGTTGTTCAGAGGCACTGTTGGACAGCTGATCGATTGCAGAAGAGAGGATTACTTTACCTTGAAAGTTGTGTTTGTGCGAGCAAGACCAGGAGACAATACAACACCTATTGGTTAATTGTGTGGTCGCGAGGCAAATTTGGTATGACGTTTTGCTGCTATAGATCATGCAACCCTCATGCCGTCAGTATGTACTCAAGTAGTGGGATGGTGGACTTCAGCTAGAAGTACAGTGCCAAAGGACCTAAAGAGGGGCTTCGATACCTTGGTGATTCTAGTCTTTTGGTTAATCTGGAAGGAAAGGAATGCACGTGTCTTCTGTGGCAATTGCAACGTCATACAATATATTTTAGTTACCATTCGACAGGAGGGTGTTTTGTGGTGTTTGGCAGGTGCCTCAAGCAAGGTTCCACCGGGATAAATCCTGCCGGGGGGCCGGAACTGGAAAAAAACCGGTCGAATTTCACGCGTCAAAATTTGAATTTGAAATCGGTAACCGGAAAAACCGGCCAGTAACCGCCCAAAAAACTGGAGAAAAACCGCTAAAAACCAAAAAATCTGCTAAAACCCGGTTTTTCAAATTGGAAATTCATAATACATTCATGGTAAAAAGTATGAAGTCAAGCATGAGAAGTGCATGCATCTTCCTAATACATTCTATTAGTGTTAAACAATGTAAAATCATTAGAGAAACTAATTTTTACATTCAAAAGTTTAAATTTGAATTAAATAAAAAACCAGCGATTTTTTTCTCCCGGTCGGCACCGGTAAAACCGGTTACCGGCGGTAACCGGCCGGTTACCGCCGGTATTTGGAACCCTGGCCTCAAGCCTACATAGCTGGCTTAATTAGCCGATCCTATTTGTAATATTTCTCATGCTTTCTCTTTTCTTGTTTTTCATTTGGTGGGTACCTTATTTTTCCTACCTGCGTTGTAAAACATTTGTTCGTTGGTGGTTATTCTCCTTCTATCTTTAATGCAAAGATACACAAGAATTTTTTGTGTTCTCGAAAAAAAAGAAAATAGCGACTAAAGGGTGGCAGTTTCTGGTATGAAGTTAATTCACTTAATTCACCTACATTAAACATCATTTTATGAACATCTTCAGGTATATTTACCTTGCCATTCATGCAAAAGAACAGGGGCACAAGATAAAGTAGAATATAGCACTTTGATTAAAATAGACATACAAAATACTCACAGTTTCAGGAAAGCAGTATGCATGATCAATTGGTATCAGCACGGTCTGCCCATTCCCATCCTTGTGAATCAGTATGTTTCCAGCATGGCGATCTGCGTTAGCCAGTCTCATATCCAAAACAGCTATCTTGTGGACCTCCTGCACAGGGAAAGCTCGAGGACCCATATCCTCACAACTTCCAGAATTCTTCACGAACATCTGCAAGGATCCAATCTTGAGTTCCTTCTCCACACGGCCATTTCCGGCGTGATTGGCAGAACCATGCAAGCATCGGACCAAAACAGTTGGAGGAACGCCGGCAAACCCAGCTTCATCGCCCACGCGATGCCCAGCAGTAGGATGGTCAAGAATGTACGCTGCAACCTCCCTAAATGCACCTTCCCCTACTCTTGTTCCTTTCTTCAACCCCTCTCCATCCCTCGACAGAGGAAGCCCACGAGGATTGTTCTCTGCCATTGGCTCTTCATCAACTGGCTTAAAAACAGCAACATACTCCCGACCTGGTGCATCCTGCATGAAATAGGCTCCACCGGTGCCCTCTGAAGACATCACGGGTGGATGTCCCTTTTCTAGCCCAGCAAGTGTACCCTGGATCATCCTCATGATAGTTGGAGAAAGCCCAATATTTGGATTGATAGCAACTAGTTCAACCAAGGGACTCCTCTCCTTTGTCTTGCTAGCATCAGCTTGAAACTTCTTTTCCACATCAGGAGCAGTAACTGATAGCTCAAAATCTCTATCTATGGGCTTTGTACTAAAATTGGCTGACTTGCTGATAAGCAAATGAACAGTAGCACTATTGTTCTCACAAATTTCAGTGATTAGCTTATGGTTCTCGGGCTCTTCCTCATCAAGCAAAATCTTCTGATCCCCAAGATCACTGAAATACTCACGCTTCTTGGCTGTCTCCTGCTTGATATGCCCAACATTTCGTCCACGCTCCACTTGGAACTTGAGCTTCCTCCCATAAACAGTCCTCACAGTAATTAGACGGATGTCAGATAACCGGATCACAAGATGAAGCACATCCCCGTGGCCCACACCGTAGTCCCAGATGAGGCCGTCGTTGCGGGAAAGCTCTCGGCCTTCAAACACCAGCTTCTGGTTCCTGACCACAAAGCCTTTGCTGTTCTGTATCCGAAGCTTCACTGATGCGATTGAGTCAGACTCAAGCACTTGCATCGGGGCCAAGGGTGAGTCCGGCACTGCGAGGTAGATCAAAATGGCCTCTGGTTCGCGATATGACGACCGGCCAGCAGCTAGGTCCAGGCCATCACTGCTTGGGCTTACTGCAACACCAGTCGATGCCATGCTTTTCCCTGAAGTAGTTGCTCTAATCTCCACCGAAGACGCCTAATGACGCCTACGAATGGTGTAAAGTTGAGGTTTTTGCTACAATCTCTCGAGAGCCATCTCCAAAGAACAACTCCCAGATGGTGGGAATTGGTTTACCTGCGCAGTAAAACAATGCAATTAGTCATACGAGCTTATCAATGAACTTTGCAATCGGAATTACAAATATGGATGGGCATGTTCTTTTTAGGTTCGGCTTATAGCTTTTGACTGCAATTTATGACTTTTGGGCTGTTCGTGAAAGAGAGTACGGAATAATAGAAACTCACGTGCGGTTTTGGCCGATATAAATGAAGTCGCTACATTATGTACTACAATTAACTTGTAGACCTCGTCTTGAAAAGACACTCCGTTTGAAAGCTAGTTACTGTAGAAAAGTCCAAAAACAACTTTTAGAAACTGAAAAGAAGAGGTCCACTTTGAACAACAATTTGACGGGGAGATATCTAGTTCATAAGCACAATTTGGTGTACAAATGCACAAACTTTTAGTTTTGATATCAAGTCAACATGAAAATTTTTGAAAAAAAAATGTAGATGCCCTTTTGAAATTATTCTACTTACATATAAAATTTCAAGTTCAAAATTCATTCCACATTGAGAGTAAAAAAGATGAGAAAATTCTGACAAATGGTAAATCCAAAAGTAGAAGGAAAAAGAAAGACAAATGTTACTATTCACAACAAACTTTTCTTTTTTTGTTTCTTCTAACATACTTTCAGTTTCAAGTTCAAATTTTAAAGGGAGATACAACACAGTTAGGCTATGTCTGGTGTTTCTTTTAGGAATTTTTATGCTAATTTGATGCTCAAACCAAAAGTTTGTGCACCAAATTGTGGTTGTGCACTAGATACCTCTCCCAATACGACATTATGATGAGAAAGAAAGCAAATGCATCAATTTGAGGTAAAAATTTTCAGAACTGATACACAAATGAGGAGCAATGCTCATATCATTCCACAAATTTCATTCAGATTTTTTTAAGTTCCACCCTCAATCCACACAAGATGCTATAAATCCTAATGAAATGCTTCTAGGAAAGGCACATCCAAAAGAATAGCTCCCATAAAACCCAAAGCACATTCAAAATGACTGATATTTTTCCATATTAGAGCTAGCACAAAATATGCTAAAAGGTCTTAGCTCTAGATTTACCCCCACAATAAGCACCAAAATGCACATCAAAACTCCTAACAGATCCTCACGAACACACGAATTCAGGGATATCAGGAGACCAAAACTTCCAGAAAAATCAACGAAGAAACAAGGCAGAAATAATATAATACATAATTGATCCTTACCGAAGTGTTAGACATGAAAGGGGCCGGTAATTTGTAGATTCCGATGAAGATTCCAGCCTTCCTCTCAAAAATAGAACATGGTAAGAACTGAACTAGTCAAATTGGAGTGAGATTTTGGGAGCAGGAGCGTGATGAGAACAGCCCATCGGCTGGCACCCTTTTTATATAGCTTCACACTGAAGGGTGAGCTTGAACATTGGGGTATCAAAATATTCTAGACAAGTACAAGTTTGCCCTTGCATGGAGTGGGATTTGTTGCACCACTTCTTCCTTCTTTGGCTTTAGCTCCTTTACCAGAAAAAAAATGTTTCTACAATAGGTCTTTATTTTTTTTGTTTGTTTCTGCAATATATAGACCTGCATGTGTTATTACTATATAGTTTAATCATTATGATACTATATAAATTTGCCTTTTATTCTTTATAAGGAAAAGAAGAAGAAGAGTGACACTATTAATGGTTGCTAGAACCTTCGCCACTCAAGCTTCATTAGTATGCATGTTCAAAAAATGGTGTGTTTAGTGATTAGATTACTTTTTTATATATATAAAACTAGCATTTGTTGTAATACAAAGTGTGATATTCCACTAGTTGTATAAGAATACTCGTTAGAATAATCCTTCTTGTAACAATTTTCTTAGGAACCGCTCTTAAATTTTATTCCATTGCAACTATAATGTTTCATTAAACCAACTAATGTAAGAAAACAATAGGTCTAATAATTCGAGCAGCTAAAGTTTTCAAACAACCTTAACAATATTTTCACTATTTAAGTCTTTTGTGTGTAGTCTGACATGTGCCTATGAAATGCATAGTCTCCTCCCATTCTAGCATATAATAGTTAATGGTGTTTATATGGTAAAAACAAAAACAATCTTTCATAATGTTAATAAGTATTCAAATGTTTAGCATCATATAAAGGGATATGCAATGCAAAATTTTTGGGTAAACTAAAATTTTCAAGAAAGAATGTTCCCATACTTACAGAACTTTTTTGTTGACCTTCCATGGAGTATCCAAAGACAAAGAAATAAAACCAAATTCTGTGGGGTGATGAAGATCTTCAACAATATCCTCTTGATTAAGCATAATTCCATGGACATATCCTCCTATTAGGCGATGATACGAGTACTTGTCTAGCGATGCCCGCCACCACCACCGACTGACTCCTCGAACCATGACTTGGCATAGGTAATTTCAGAAACCAAAGCCCTTAAATGGCAAGAGTGTGGAATGGTCAGAAAGTCTGGCGATGAATGTCACTGTTCTTTATCTGTTGGTTGTTTGCATAAATCATCTGTACCACCTATGAGAGAGAGAGAGAGAGAAATTGGTTAGCAACAAAGCATAATGGTGATGAGCGCATAAGAGGGAGCGATCATAAAGAGAGTAAATTATGAGAAAAAGAAAGAAAGGAGAAGCATGCTGTAGGAGGCACTGGTACTTCATAGTTAGTCGGCGAGGTTGGGAATGAGGAAGGAAGGGAAACAAGCGTGTTGAAATATTATTAAAACATCACGCCGAGCGATGCCAAAAAAGGCCAGTTGTGCCCAGACTAGGAACATCATCGGTTTATAATTACTTGAATTTCCAAATGTGGGCATTCCTTTTAGTAGCTTTGATCTTTCAAAAATAATATATGTTATTAAATATAACTTCACTTTGTGATACATTGTGGTCATTCTAATAAATGTTTACGGTAAATAATTTCCAAATATTTAGACCGTAGAAACAAGAATTTAGATGCTAAACCAACTATCAATAACTTTGCTTAAGTATATACGTATATGCTATGATAAATCATATCTTAGTTTTGCATGTCATTAGTCCTAAATCATGTTGATCTCCCCGCAATTCTTTTTTACATGTGTATGCTCAAACTTCAATAGGTTGTTTTTCCCCTTGGAAACAAACAATATTGTACCTACAACAACATCACACAAGAAAATATTCAAAAGTGCATGTCGTAGAAGATCCCTAGGTGCTGGAGAGGACCAATGGCAGATTGGCAAATAAAGGCAACAAGCATGGGGACACTGCAAGGCTGGTCCATGGCATTTTACCAAATAGAAGCAAAGTCGGGGGGGGGGGGGGGGGGGGGAAGGGGGTTATTTTGTTGTGGAGCGAGACTGACGTGTTCCTTATCCTTCCATCTTCATAGAGAAATGTGAATGCATGTCATTTTGTTCTTTACAAAAGTATAGTGCCTATTTGTTTTCTCCTTTTCTTACACGGAAAGACTATTCATTGGCATTTTGTTCTTTATAAAAGTTTCATGTTTGTTTTGCAGTGTAGTGTGTAGCAAACCATGGGCTGGCTCATGCTTAAGGTGAGCCTAAACCATGGAGATAAATATGAGTCCATGGCATTTTGCTCTTTCCAAAAGTTTCTTGCTTGCTTTTTTTTTTTTTTGCATGGGAGGATAAATCTTTTCTGGAAGCATGTAGCAGAAGAGTGACTCTATTGTGTGATGAGGATAACTATGGAGGAAAATGTGACTCGGTTGCTATCTTGTTCTTTATAAAAGGTTCTGCATTTTTACTTACATGGGAGGATGATTTTTTTTGGCAGCATACAACAAAAAAGTAACACTGTTGTTTGATGGGCCTAAACTATGGAGAGAAAATTTGATCCATGTCATTTTGTTCTTTATAAAGGTCTCTCACTTAACTTCCTTCTCGTTTTGTTAGACAAGAGCATAAATCTTTTCTAGAAGCATGCATAAAAAAAGTGATTGTTGTGTGCGATGAGCATGGTTACTGATCAATGTGACTCCATTGTTACCTTGTGTATTTATAAAAGGTTTGTGTTTTTTGTTTACATGGTAAAAAAGTGGTTTGGCAGTATGCAACAAAAAAAAAGTGACCTTGTTGTTTTATGAAGCCTAAACTATGGGGAGAAATGTGATTCCATGGCATTTTATTCTTTATAAAAGTCTCTTTTTATCGTTCTCTAGTTTTCTTACACATGAATCTTTTTTTTGGAATTATGCATGTACAAAACCCTTTTGTGTGAGGTTGGATTATGTAGAGGAAAATGTGACTCCATTGTTGTGTTGTTCTTTATAAAAGGTTATGTGTTCCATCTATTGTCTTGTTTGTTTACAGAGGAAGATGAAAGCTTTTTGGAATTAAGTGTGTGACGAGGTTGGATTATGGAGGGATATGGGACTATGTTGTTTTGTTGTTCTTTATAAAAGTTCCATGTTCGTTATACTTTTGATTGCTTGCAAAGGAGAATAAAGGGTTTTTTGGATTTATACAGAAAAATGTAACCCTGTTGTCATGAGGTTGGCTTATGGAGCAAAATGTGACTATGTTATTGTTCTTAAGGGTATTAGTGCCTTTTCCCATTGTCTAGGGTTTAAGGTTGTGTGTTGAGTCTATACTATATAAGCTCCTTTGGGCTGTGCAATATACAAGCAAGCATTCTAACTTACATGGTATCAGAGCCAAGATTTTGAACCTAGCCTCCGCTCCGGCCGCCGCCGATCACTACCAGCCACCGCCATCGCCCCTGGGAGGAGTGTGCTCCACTCCCAAGGGTGGCCACCTCCTTCCCCCCAAGCCTGTGCCGCTGCCAGCCACTGCATGGATCTAGGCGCCGCCTCTCTCCTCCACTGCGGCACCGTCCGTGCCGTCGCCAGACGCCGCGCGTGCCAACATGCTCGCTGCCAGCCCGCGCTAGATCCGAACGCATCCAGCCTTCTCACGCCAAATCCGGCCGGCTCCAACCTTGGCTCCAGCACCAGGCGGCCACTTCTTCGTCGGCTCCCCTGGTGGATCTTGGCTGGTCGTTGGATCCCGTCACCCATGCGGCTCCACCTCGCGCTCTTTGGGCCGCCGCAACCTGGAGGCTCCTGTTATGAACCTTAGTTCATAACAGGTAAACACCACCAAGAAGATGGCCGGATGGCGTCGGTGTAGGGAGAGAGGAGAGACTATAGACTAGGAAGACTTTGTTATTATTCTGCTTGATTACAATAGCATGCGGTAAGCCCCTTATATAGATGGGCTCCCCCTAACAGATCGAATCTAATTCCAATCCTATCTCTAATAATATGGAAACTCATATCATATCTCTAATTATATCTCTAACTCAAATAGAAACCAATCTCTAATTCCTAATAATAACCCGACTGGCCCAAGGCCCACGTCTATAACACTACACCCCTCCCGGACATGCAGCTCGTCCTCGAGCTGCTAGACGCGGCCAATGGAAGACCTTCGACGGACGAACGGTGGCAGGGTGCTGCAGCGAATGGAGACGACCGGCCAAATCCAAACAGAACAAGGCGACGAAGTGTAGCGCCTTCGGTACATAATGCCTACAAAATAAACTCTTTTTCTGATTTTTTTTTGAATTTTTTTGAATTTTTTTTGCCTTGCCTGAACTAATCGGTCGGTTTATAAAACCGACCGACACCCACGACACACCACAACGCCAAAGACCGGTCAGTGGGGACCCACGGTCGAGAGCGGCGGCGGCGGAAAGCGGCCGGCGGAGCGACGGCCCGGCGGCGGCGGATCAAGCGGCGACCGGATCTAGCGGAGGCGGCCCGGGCGGAGGCAGATCGGGCGGAGGTGAATCGGGCGGGTGCGGCTCGGCCGGAGATGGTTCGGGCGGCGGCGACGGCGGTTCCGGCAGCGGATGAAGCTCCGACGACGGATCCGATGGCGGCAGGTCGGCGGCGGAGAAGAGCGGCGACCCGTGCGGACCGGATCCGGGCGGTGGAAGCAGAGGCGGAGCGGGCGGCTGAGCGGCGGCCGGTGCGGAACCGATCCAGGCGGCCGAAGCAGAGGCGGATCGGGCGGCCGGCGGAGCGGCCGACTGCGGCGGAGGTGGCCCGGGCGACGGCGACCCGGGAGGCGGCGGGCCGAGCGGACGGAGCGGCCCGGGCAGATCCCGATCTCGTCGACTCGAAGCGCGGCCACGGAAACGGCGGCGCGGGAAGCGGCGACGGCCCACGCGACGGCGGGGGCTCGGGCGGAGGCGGGCCCGGCGGCGGCTGCAGCGGCTCGGGCAACGGCGACCCGAGCGGTGGCGGCGACGACTTGCACGGATCCGACGGCGATGGCGACCGGGGACGGCGACGCCGGCAGCGACGGCTGTGGATCCAACGTCGGAGGCTCGGATCCGTGCGGCGATGGCGACCGGCGACGGCCGGCGGAGCAGCAGCCCGGCGGCGACGACGAATCGGTGCCGATCTGGCCAGGTCAGACGGCGGCTCGGGCGACGGCTTGGGCGACCATGACCCGGGCGAGGGCAGATCTGGCGAGGTGGCCCATGCAGGTCGACGGTCGGCTTCGACGACTTCACCGAGTAGGCGGCTTCGACGGCTTTTGAGGACTTGGATTCGGACGTGCAGAGCAACGGTGCTGGGTCTGGGGTGATGGGGGGTGGAGAAGATGCTGCGACGGTGGAATCCCCCTGGTTTGGAGCTGATGCGGCCGGTGGGGCGTAGCCGGCGCCTAGACTCCCCCCGGATTTAAGTGCTGCAATTATGGCGTTATTTGTGATGCTCTGCCGCGTCAAATCTGCAATCTGAGAGTTCATCTCAGCCATCTGCTCCTGGATTGCTTTAAACATTGCTCTCACGGAACTGGCCTCCTTGTCGGAAACCATGGTAGCAGAAGTCGTGGGAAGGGATCGACTGCTCTGATACCAAGTTGTTATGAACCTTAGTTCATAACGGGTAAACACCACCAAGAAGATGGCCGGATGGCGTCGGCGTAGGGAGAGAGGAGAGACTATAGATTAGGAAGACTTTGTTATTATTCTGCTTGATTACAATAGCATGCGGTAGCCCCCTTATATAGATGGGCTCCCCCTAACAAATCGAATCTAATTCCAATCCTATCTCTAATAATATGGAAACTCATATCATATCTCTAATTATATCTCTAACTCAAATAGAAACCAATCTCTAATTCCTAATAATAACCCGACTGGCCCAAGGCCCACGTCTATAACAGCTCCCTCGGCGAGGGGCCACCGCCAGGCCCTCTTGGCCTGCTCTTCCGTCGCCAGCAGCGCACCGCCCAGTTTTGGCCGCCTCTGTGCCAAATCCGTGCGGATCTAAGCCGCCTCGTCTCCCGACCGCCGCTAGCTCCCTCTGGCCTCCCCGACGCTATCCCAACCGCTAGATCCCTCCGCTGCTTGAGCCTCTCCGCCTGCACCAAGTCAACTCCCGCCCAAATCCAAGCGCCATCGCCTCGGATCCGGTGACCGCCACCACGGATCCGGCCGCAGCCCCCAGATCTGGGCTCCACCTTGGCCCCCTCCATATCTAGGCCCCCCTTCGACCGTGGAGAAGGTGGAGGGCGAGAGGGGGAGACCGAGCGCGCGCATGTCGGAGGCGAGGGACCAGAGGTGGGAGAAGCGACGAGCGCGCGCGCGTGGGAGGAGCATCGCGTCAAAGTGCTCCATGGAGGGGGAGAAGGATGGCTTTACACGGAGCCAGGAGAGGAAGCGCGTGGCGTGGAGAGGCTACTGCTAATATCTATTCTCGAGTCTTTTTCATTTTGAGTCTTCCATTGTGTCCATCCAAGTCCGTTGCCATCTCTCTATCAGTTCGTCAATGCTGTGTGAGTCCACAAATTTCTTGTTAGTCAGCTGACTGTTTTGCTAGCCACGGTCCATCCTCTCGGATAAGTGTGGTACTCTCTATTAGAGATATGTATTAGAGATATGTATAGACTACCTTTGTTCCTACCCTTACTTGTAACTCAAGTTGCCCTTGGCTATATATATCAAAGCCACCCCCCCTCTTTGTGGTGTGGGGGTTCCCTAAGTCTCAGCATGGTATCAGAGCCCAGATCATTTTCCTGGGCATCTTCTCTTGCTTTTCAACCACCAACAGCTTTCCTCTGCTCCCCTCCTCTGCTTTTCAACCGCCGCCAGCTCTCCTCTGCTTCCTCTGTTTTCTAGGGTTAGGGTTCCTCACCCGCCGCCGCAGCTTCCCCTGTCTCACCGCCGCCTCTTCCCCTGTTCTGCTCCGCCGCCGCATCTTCCCCCGTCTTCGCCCGCCGCCACTCCTTTGCTTCCTCTGTTTCTAGGGCTTCTTCCCGCCGCCGCCGCTCCTCTGCTTCACCGCGATGGCGACTGAGGCTGCGGCCCTCTCCGACACCAGCGACGCCCTGGGCTCACCCCCCGTCCGGCAGCTCGGCGTGCCTTCCTATGCCACGCTCGCCGTGCGCTCTCATGTTCCCGTCGTCCTCGAGCTGAAGCACCCCAACTTCCACAAGTGGGCGCCGTTCTTCAAGTCCTTGCTGGGGAAGTTCGGCCTTCGCGGTCACATCGACGGGACTCTGCCGGCCGATCCCGCCGACCCCCAGTGGGTCATTGACGACTCCTGCGTCCACAGTTGGCTTCTCGGCTCCATCGCCGCCGACGTCCAGGACCTCGCCATGGCGCACGATCAATCGGCGCGCCAGCTCTGGGTGGCCATCGAGGGACTCTTCCTGGCCAACAAGGAGCCTCGCGCAGTCTTCCTGCATGAGGAATTCTCGTCGATGCAGCAGGGTGACCTCTCCATCAACGAGTACTGCCAGCGCATGAAGACCGTCGCTGATGCTCTGCGTGATGTCGGTCATGCTGTCTCGCCGTCGCAGCTGGTCCTCAATCTGCTTCGCGGCCTCAATCCGCGCTTCTCCAGCACGGCGGACCACATCGCTGACACCACGCCGCTTCCCGATTTCCACACCGCGCGCGAGAAGCTTGTCCTCAAGGAGCTTCGCCTCGCTAATGAGGGCAAGGTCTCCTCCGAGACCGCACTCCTCGCCGCCCGCTCCTCTCCGTGCAGCCCGGCCTGCCGTTCTGCCTCCGCGTGCTTCGGCGCGGCACACGGTCCGGGTGGCCAGCCACACTCCTCCAGCCGCCGCAACAACAAGAAAGCCGGTGGCCGGGGTGGCAGCAGCAGTGGAGGCAACGGCGGCGGGGGGCGGCGCGACCTGCAGCATCCGGGCGGCCAGCGCACGCCCACTCCCTCCGGGCCGTGGGTTTGCTACGGTCCTCTGCCCGGTCAGCAGCAGCAGGCACCGTGGTTTCGGCCGCCGCCGCAGCAGCAGCCGCCGTGGCGCGGGCAGGGCCTTCTTGGGCCGACTCCTCAGGCTCACACGGCATTCGCGCCCTCTCAGCACTCCTCCCCGATGGACACTCAGCAGCACCTGTTCTCCGGAGCCTCTCCTGCTGGCGGTTGGGACCAGGCGGGTCTCATTGCCGCCCTGAATCAGATGGCTCTTCAAGGTGCCAGCCCCTGGGTCCTCGACACTGGTGCTACCTCCCACATGTCTCCCTCAGATGGTGTCTTACTTACCCGGCTCCCTCCTTCTTCCTCTATAACCGTGGGCAATGGTCATTCTCTTCCGGTCGTCAGTCGTGGCACTTCCGTTCTTCCCACAGCCAGCACTTCATTCTCTCTCAACAATGTTCTTGTTGCCCCTGGTCTTGTGCACAATCTTCTCTCCGTTCGTCAGTTTACTCGCGACAATAACTGTTCAATTGAATTTGACACTTCTGGTTTTTCTATCAAGGACCTATGGACGGGACGCGTGATGCTTCGCTGCAATAGCAGCGGCGACCTCTACACCATCTGCCCGGTTTCGTCCCCCTCCACCGCTACTTGCAGCCTCGCCGTTTCATCCACCCTCTGGCATCACCGCCTGGGTCATCCGGGCGCCTCCGTCGTCGCTTCTCTTCACAACATGTCAGCAATCAAAAGCAATAAAACAGCACGCTCCTTGTGTCATGCCTGTCAGCTTGGCAAACACACACGTCTACCGTTTGTTCGCTCAGTATCAACTACTTCAGCACCTTTTGCCTTGGTTCATTGCGATGTCTGGACGTCACCAGTTCTTAGTAATTCAGGCTACAAATATTATCTGGTCATGCTTGATGATTTCAGTCATTTTTGCTGGTCTTTTCCGTTGCGTCATAAATCCGACGTCTATGGTCGCTTTGTTGATTTTGTTGCATATGTTAAGACTCAGTTTGGTGCTATACCCAAGAGCTTTCAGGCAGATAATGGCACTGAGTTTGTTAATCATGCCATGTCTACCTTCCTTTCGAGTCACGGCATCTTGCTTCGCCTGTCTTGCCCCTACACTTCGCCCCAAAATGGCAAAGCCGAGCGTATGATTCGCACCATCAACAACACCATCCGCACCCTCCTCATCCATGCCTCCATGCCGCCACCTTACTGGGCCGAGGCACTTGCTACAGCCACCTATGTGCTCAATCGGCGCCCCTCCTCTGTCCGCGACAAAATCCCGTACCAGCTTCTTCATCGTTCCGTACCAGCTTACTCCCACCTTCGCGTATTCGGCTGCCTGTGTTACCCCAACCTTAGTGCCACGACCCCCCACAAACTCGCGCCTCGTTCCGCTGCTTGCGTGTTTCTCGGGTATCCCTCTTCTCACAAGGGTTACCGGTGTCTCAATATCACTACACGGCGGGTGATCATCTCCCGACATGTCGTGTTCGATGAGTCGGTATTTCCATTCGCCACCACTCCATTTGGTGCATCTTCACTTGACTTCTTGTTGCAGGACACTCCCTCCGCTGCGGTCGCTCCACCTCCGGGTGTCGAGCAGCCGCTCCCCTCTTCGGTTGCTCCTGAGGCTGAACAACCGTCACTCGATGACCCGGCCATCATCACGGTCGGTCCTGTGGTACAACCTGCTGGTCATCCCGCCCCAGCTGGTACTCCGGGCGGGTCACGCCGCTTCGGTGCCATCTATCATCGCCGTTCGCCCGCGCCGGCACCACCGGCGCCACCCGCTACTGCAGACGCCCGCCGGTTCGGCAAGGTGTACCAGCGTCGCCTGCCCCAGCCGTCCTCCTCTCCAGCCTCGGCCGGGGCTGGCTCTTCGTCCGTCACGATTCCATCCTCTGCTGGGAACTCACCCAGCGACGCCACCCCTGCTCCATTGACCGCTGAGCTGCCAGCAGAGGACGCCACTATTGCTGGAACACCGCCGCTGCATACCGCGGCAACGCCTGGCCGGCAGCTACTTCCTGCTGGCGGCCTGCCTTCGCCGCCCCGGCCTGCACCCATACCGAGCTCTACATCCACCAATCCCATCTTCGACCGGCTCACTCGGTTGAAAACTGGGGCAGTACAGCCTGTCAACTACCGGAACCTCTCCGCTACATCGACCTCGCCACTGCCAGCCAACTACCGCAGCGCGTTGGCTGATCCCAACTGGCGTGCTGCCATGGCGGACGAGTATCAGGCTCTCATTGACAATGGCACCTGGCGACTTGTGCCTCGACCACCTGGCGCCAATATTGTGACGGGCAAATGGATTTTCAAACACAAATTCCACTCCGATGGGTCTCTTGCTCGCCACAAGGCTCGTTGGGTTGTTCGTGGCTTCTCTCAACAGCACGGTGTCGACTACGACGAGACGTTCAGCCCGGTGGTCAAGTCGGCCACCATCCGTGCTGTACTCAGCATCGCGGCGTCACGAGACTGGCCTATTCACCAGCTTGACGTGAAGAACGCTTTCCTCCATGGTGACCTTGAGGAGACTGTCTACTGCCAGCAGCCGTCCGGCTTCATCGACCCTTCGGCCCCTGACTCCGTCTGTCTCTTGCAGAAGTCTCTATATGGCCTCAAGCAGGCTCCTCGGGCGTGGCACCAGCGGTTTGCTTCGTACATCTGCCAGCACGGCTTCACGGCGGCAAAGTCCGACACGTCTCTCTTTATTCATAAAGATCGAGATGACGTCGCTTATCTGCTGCTCTACGTCGACGACATCATCCTGACGGCGTCCTCCCCGACACTCCTGCGGCGCATCACTGACCGCCTTAGCTCCGAGTTCGCCATGACGGATCTTGGTGCCCTCCACCACTTCCTCGGCATCTCCGTTACGCGCTCCTCCGATGGCCTTCTTCTGTCACAGCGACAGTATGCCGTCGACCTTCTTCAGCGGGCTGGCATGGCCGAGTGTCATCCAACAGCGACTCCTATTGACTCTCGAGCCAAGCTGTCCGCAACTGACGGCGCCCCTGTTGACAACCCCTCGGAGTATCGCAGTCTAGCTGGCGCTTTACAGTACCTCACTCTGACTCGGCCGGATCTCGCCTACGCCGTTCAGCAAGTCTGCCTCTTCATGCACGACCCGCGGGAGCCGCATCTTGCCCTGATCAAGCGCATTCTGCGCTATGTGAAGGGCACCCTCGACGCCGGTCTACATCTCAGCACGGGCAGCGTGTCCTCCATCACTGCCTACTCTGATGCTGACTGGGCCGGCTGCCCGGACTCTTGGCGTTCTACCTCCGGCTACTGCATCTTCCTAGGCGACAACTTGGTCTCCTGGTCGTCGAAGCGGCAGCCTACAGTGTCCCGTTCCAGTGCAGAGGCAGAGTATCGGGCTGTTGCACATGCTGTAGCTGAGTCCTGTTGGCTGCGCCAATTGCTTCAGGAGCTTCATGTCTCGATTCCTTCGGCGACCATCGTCTATTGCGACAACATTAGTGCTGTCTACATGACAGCCAATCCGGTTCATCACCGTCGCACGAAGCACATCGAGATTGACATCCACTTTGTCCGCGAGAAGGTTGCTTTGGGACAGGTCCGCGTTCTCCATGTTCCCTCCGCACATCAGTTCGCGGACATCATGACTAAAGGACTGCCTGTACAGTTGTTCACTGACTTTAGGTCCAGTCTCTGCGTTCGGTTCCCTCCCGCTGTGACTGCGGGCGGGTATTAGAGATATGTATTAGAGATATGTATAGACTACCTTTGTTCCTACCCTTACTTGTAACTCAAGTTGCCCTTGGCTATATATATCAAAGCCACCCCCCTCTTTGTGGTGTGGGGGTTCCCTAAGTCTCAGCACTCTCCTTCCTTTCGCATAACCGTAGCCGCCGCTTTTCTTTGAGCCGCTGCAGATCGTAGAAGTCTTTATGATGCCACCGCTTCTCTTTGAGCCGCTGCCCCGAGCTTCTAAGGCCGTCGCGCTTCTTCTGCACCGCGCCTCCATTGCGCTTCTTCTGCACTGTGCCACCACCGTCTCGAGCTTCGATCTGTGCTGCTATGCTTCTATCTCCCTCTTCGGCTTGATTTAACAGCTCTCTACTTGTGTAACCTTCCACTCCTTTCCATCGTGTTACCGCGGTCGAATTTACTCCCGCTTACCTCTACTTCAACAGTCCTTGCACTTTGTGCTTTCTGGGTTGTTGCGCGATTCTAAATGGTTAGTACTCGACACAATTTTCCAAGAGCCACACGCTACGACATCTTCGAGACATGGACTTTCAATTTGCCCTATTTCTAGTGTAAACCTTTCCAAATGCAATACTATTGCATATGCCTTGCATTTGAGGGAGAGTGTTAAGAGTATTAGTGTTTTTCCCATTGTCTAGGGTTTAGGGTTGTGTGTTGAGTCTGTACCAGGGTTCGGATTACCGGCGGTTACCGGCCGGTAACCGCCGGTAACCGTTCTTCCCGGCGGCGAGCGGTATGAAAATACCGGCCGAGATGGAAATTTGAAATTTTTGAATTTGTAGATGGTGGAATGGGTTCCAGGGGGCATTTGTAGCTACTTTGGATGGCTAAGCATATGTTTAGGAACAATACCACAAATTCACTCTTAAAGTTGGTTAGCTTAACATTGTTCCACCTTAATTAAATAGATAGGCAACTCTGAATTACAAGTATGATGCATAGCAATGTAGAATACTAGAATACAAGCACTATAAATCTAGCATGGGTACTTCTAAAGTTCTAATATCATATGATAATGTATACATACATTAGTTATCCAGAATTCCAGATGCAATTCAGACATGGCTAACTTAGTCCAGTGACTGACCAACATCTCTCAACTCCCAACTATGACCATTAGCTGATGACATCTAGCCAATGATGTCAGTTAAGACACCATTTATTTATAATAACTCACTATTGTAAGTCACAAAACATTTATCCAGACGGATAGAGAAACAAATATGAACCCAGTGGTACAAGCTGTTACGAAACATAAAGCATTCAACTTCTACATTTAGTACATCCATTTTTGTTCATCTCTGGCTCAAAACACTTCAACTCAGCAAGAAAGTAGAATATTTCAGTATACAACTAGCAAATTACATCACAGCCATATGTAGCTTGAAACTTTGAATATTTCATGCGTTAAATCTTCGGATGCTCATGTGTTTTGAAATTCATAGTATAGGAGGGCTCAAACACATGTTTTTCTGCTAAATCTTTCAAAAGTATAGGTAGGTTTTATGCAAAGGATCCCACAAGGGTATTTCCATACTCTTGTACAAATTCCACCGGTTTTTCCGGGTTTTTGACCGGTAAAACCGGTAACCGGCCCGGTTACCGGCCGGTTACCGGCCGCCTCCCGCCCCGACAAAAAAAAATGTTTGACGAATTTCTTCCGGTTTTACACCGGGATTTCCGGTTACCGGGCGGTAACCGGCCGGTTACCGGTACCGCCCGGCGACCGGGATTCTCTCCGGAACCGGTTTTTCAAACCTTGGTCTGTACTATATAATCCCCTTTGGGTTGTGCAATATACAAGCAAGCATTCCAACTTGCAGTTGTGTTGTTCTTTACAAAAGTTTTTGTGGTCATCTATCTTTTTGTTTGTTAACATGGGGGATGAAAGTATTTTGGATGTGTGTGCAGCAAAAAATGTGATCCTATTGTGTGATGAGGTGAGGAAAATGTGACTTCGTTGTCGTGTTGTGTTCTTTATTCAAACTTTTGTGTTTATCTATTTTTTGTTTGTTTACAAAGGAAGATGAAAGTTTTCTTGAATTATGTAACAAAAAATGCGACCCTATTGTGTGATGAGCTTGGGTCATGGAGTAAAATGTGACACTATTGTTGTGTTGTTCTTTATATAAAAGTTTGCTTATCTATTGGTAATTTATTTTTTAGATGTATACAACAAAAATGTGACCTTGCCATCTTCTTCTTTCATCATGGTAGGATAGAAGTTTTTCTGGAATTATGCAACAAAGTGTGACACTAATGTCATCTTCGCTTCTGCCATAGGTGCACTCACGCAATTAATAAGCCTAGGTCACATTGAATTGAGTTTAACAAAGATTCGAACAAGACAAGATGAATTGAATGCCGTGCGAACTAAAACAAGAGACTCTCAATTAAGAATGGAATCAAGGTTTGGAGTTGTGGAGGATCAAGTGAGAAATCTTAACACTCGGATGTACATTGTAGAGCGGAACCAAGCACCAATTGCATATCAACACTGTCAGGCTCATGGTCATAGTCATGATGGCTCACCTTCATCCGGTGCTTGTCCTTTCTCTACCAAGTGGTTTAGTCATCCTCACTCCTCCTTCATCCGTTTGCATCTTCTTTTTTGGTACTTAATGCCAAAGGGGGAGAAGTAGTGCTACTAGGCCTATTATGCTACTATGGTTAGAGGCGGCCATGTTCTTTTGGGCTGTGGCTGATGGATTTTGCGCTATACTTTTTGAGACAGCAGCGGATGGAGGAGATACCGACATGAATGACGCACATGGTTTTGTGTTTAAGAAGCTATTTGGAGAATCTACTCCCATTTGTTTCAACTTTCTGAGAAGCCAAACTCCAAAAACCCAAAAGATTATGACCAATAAGGTTCTATTATTCTTGTAATATTGTGTGTAAGCTTATTGAACCTCTCCTCTATTTATGTGGTTGCATGGACTTGGATGTATTTTGGACAACCTTGGATCTTATGTTGGTGGTATATGTGGACTCTATGCATCTTATTTGCCTCTTTGTCCTAAATATGTGCTTGTATGGATCTTCGTGTAGTTGCATGCATATTTACTTTCATGTCACATATGAATATATCATCATGCCTCCATGGATCCAATATACTCTTATGCATGACTGCCAAAATTTTCTACAATTCACATATGTGCATGATTTCATCTCTAAATCTCTTATGCACATCTCTAGGGGGTTTTGTCTATAAATTGAGGCTTTGCTAGCATTTAATTAAAATAATCATTTGTTTCCACTCAAAAGAGTTAAATGCTATCAAAAGCAAATCCTAGAGTGTACAACTTGTTTCTTGGCTTGATGTATACTCAAAACAATATTATTCACTCATATTTGTTGAGATTGTTATCAATTACCAAAAAGGGGAGATTGAAGCACCTAAGTCCCTAATTTGTGTTTTGGTAATTAATGGCAATTGTGCTTAAGGGACTAACTTGATTTCTAAGATAATGAGAAATGTTTAGTCTCGGTGTCGAAAAGAGGATATGAAAGCATGCATAAGATCGGTATGGATGACCCTAGCACAAGGCAAAGGTATAAATGTTTAAGGATCTTTTCATAGTTTTTGTTGATCTTGGTGTTTGGAGATATATTGGATTGCTAGAATAGGCGTCATACTATGAAAAGGGATCTTTGGCTAGTAGCTTGACAGTGCTTTGGTGTCATATAGCTCAATCTTTGTGAATGCTAGCATTTGGATTTGCATTTTCTATTCTAGAAGTCTGAAAAATTCTTAGCCGGTACTACCGTCGTTGATATAACAGTAGTAGCGGTGGCCGGTGCTACCGCTCTTTGGTAGCCGTACTCAATTTCTCGAACAATTGTTTTTGGCAGTGTTATATCCATTTGAACATCGGTGCTACCGCCGTTGAACTCTCGGTGGTACCGGTTCCCAGTGCAACCGCATACTTGTTAGCGGTACTCTGTTTCCAGAACAGCTGCTTTTTGGGCACTCGGCCAATTCTTGCGTGCGATGCTACCGCTATCCCAAGGGCGATGCTACCGTGAATCCCAGTGCTACTGTCGTTTGGATGTTGGTAGTCTTTTAACATAACACACATTTTTTGGTGTGTTTATGTGTTCATGAAGCCCCGTGCTACCGCTGTGTATTGTTGGTGCTACCGGATCTCCGGTTATACCACTACCTTGTTGATGGTAGTCTTTTAACAAAACATGTGCTTCTGGCCGTTCTTGTTCTCGCTGAAACCGATGCTACCGGACCATGTGAGGGCGGTGCTACCAGTCTCAATTGTAACGACTAGTTTAAGTGCTTTAAATGCACAGTGACTATCCATTGAGAGCCGGTGCTACCGGCCTTTACATGGTGGCAGTAGTGGTCCCAGCTGAAATTTGAGGGTTTTGGCCTCAACGGCTATTTGAGTGGTTGGGGGCTATAAATACCCCCTCCTGCAGCAAGGGGGCTCTCTTCAACCCCTATTGAATACACTTGAGCGCTTGCCACCCTCTCTTCAACTCTAGAGCATTTAAATCATCTTCTTGAGGTTGTTGATAACATTCAAGTGCATTATATCAATTGATTGAGCTTTGTGGCACTTGAGTACCTTCAAGCAAGCGTCATCGACTTGTTACTCTTGGAGGTTACTGCCTTCTAGACGGCTTAGAGGTGTGAGAACCAGTGTTCTCTTCAAGAAGGTTGTGAAGAGGCCCGGTATTGGTGTGAAGGTTGGAGCTCATCTACCCGGAGTGGAAAAAAAAGCTACCTCTAGTGGATTAAGGAAAGAATCACTTGCGCACGGACCCGGCTTGATTCGTTCAAGCTTCCTCAACGTGAATCAAGGGAGACCGGCAAGTCTCCGAGACAACGGAAAAAAATCTCGTGTTCATCTTGTGCTTTACATTTTTACTCTTTACTTTGTGCATTTATATTTGTAGTGATTATATTGCTTACTTATCACCCTAGGTTTGCAAGACTTGGTTAGACTTAGGTTGTTGGTGCACTTAGTGAGATTTAGTATGTTTAGGCCTTAATTGTGCAAAAAGAAGTTTTATTTCATACTTGCTCAAAAACCACATTTTAGTCAAAAGAATTTAAAAACATCCTATTCACCCCTGTCTAGTTAGTTATCATTGATCGTACACTAGGAACCATCGAGAATCAGAAAGAGGAAATGTGACTGTGTTGTCATCTTACTCTTCACACTATACAAAAAAGGAAAAGCTTGTACGCACAAATTTTGTAATATAAGTTGGTTTTCTTGTCTTATTTGTGTGTGGACATGTCTATATACTATATATTACAAAAAGGAGTTGGCAGTGATACAGAAGGCGCTCTGGGCGGCCGCCGAGGCGGCGCCTAGGCGGTGGGCGGCAGCCGGCCGCCGCGACTTGGCCCCTCGGCGGGTGGTCAGGCGGCTGGGCGGTCGCAGGCGGGAGTAGGCGGTCAAAGGCGGGCGCGAGGCGGCGGCAACCCAGGCGGGCGCGGCGGCGGCGCGGCGGTTAGGCGGCCGCCGAGGACGCCTAGGCGTGGGAGGGCGATACAAGATAAGAAGCACTGAAGCACGAAACGCTGCGGGCGCGACATTTCCACGGAGCGGGAAAAGCTAGGGTTGGGGAGACTTACGGAGCAGCCGTAGCTCGAGGGATTCGCACGCGCCGGCGAGTCGAGCCGCCGGATTTGGCCGAGCAGCCCCGCCCGAGCTTCTCCTCCTCCGCCTTCGGCCTCCGCCTCCGCCTCCCCCAGGTACCGCACAGTCGCACTTCCTCCCCTCCGCCTCCCCCTCCGCCTCTGGCCTCCCCTCCGCCTCCGCGGGGCCGCTGGGGGAGATCCGGCGAGGAACCGGCTGGGGTCTGGGAAGATTGAGAGGGGAGAGTGTTAGTCGCTGGACTCTTGCTCTTGGTGATAGCAAGATCCTTACTCTCATGGAGAGGATGACACTAGGAGATGGGGCAAGTTTTCTTGTTTATTGCTCACACAATGCCATACCAACCTGAGGGGTTGGAGATACATATTTATAGGCTGAGAACCAGCCAAGCATATGCTAAGATGCTATCCTAGATGCTGTCCTAAAGCGGTCAATATGCTGTCCTAAAGCAAAAGCAGATGCTGTCCTAAAAGCAGATGCTGTCCTAAAAGTAGATGCTGTCCTAAAAGCAGATGCTGTCCTAAAGCAAAAGCAGATGCTGTCCTAAAAGCAGATGCTGTCCTAAAGCAAAAGCAGATGCTGTCCTAAAGTAGTCAAAAAACAAAAACTACCACAGCCCCACAAAGACCACAGTACAGGGACTTATTCATCATTCTCCCCCTAAGTCTTGTGCGTTGTCTTGTGGGAGGATCGAACCATCCTGATCTTGGAGCAGAGCTCAAGGAACTTGATCCTTCCAAGAGGCTTGGTGAGCAGATCCGCAAGCTGATCCGTGGTGTTGATGTAGCTTGCCTTGATGCTTCCTTCATCCAAGCAGCCTCGGATGAAATGGTACTTCACCCGGATGTGCTTGCTCCGTTCATGAAAAACGGGGTTCTTTGCCAGGGCTAGGGCGGACTTGCTGTCCACCCTGAGCTCCACTGCTTCAGTGTCCCCGCCGAGGAGATCACCAAGCAGTCGAGCGAGCCAGAGGGCCTGAGTCGAAGCGGTGGAAGCCGCTATGTACTCGGCCTCACAGCTGGACAGGGCCACCACCTGCTGCTTGACCGACTGCCAGCTAACGAGGCACTTGCCGAGGAAGAAGAGAATCCCGCTTGTGCTCTTGCTGGTGTCGATGTCGCCTGCGTGGTCGCTGTCGCTGTACCCGATGAAGTGCGCCGCGCCGGGACACCTCGGGTAGTGCAAGCCGTAGTCGGAGGTGCCCGCAACGTAGCGGAGGATCCTCTTCACGGCCTGCTGATGCTCCGTCGTCGGTCGCTGCATGAACCGACTGACGTAGCCGACGGCGAACGCCAAATCTGGACGCGTGTGGACGAGGTAGCGAAGGCTGCCCACGATGCGCCGGTACTGCGTCGCGTCCACCTCCTCCGCCGTGCTGTCGCGGCTCAGCTTCAGCCTTTCCTCCATTGGAGTGTGGGCTGGGTTGCAGTCGGTGAGCCCGCCCAGCTCGACGGTGCGCTTGGCGTAGGCGGTCTGACGAAGGGAGATACCGGAGCTGTCCTGGTGGACCTCGATCCCCAGGTAGAAGGAGAGGAGCCCCAAGTCGCTCATCTGGAAGACGGTCTTCATCTCCGCCTTGAACGCCTCGACCTCGGCCTCCTTGGAGCCGGTGATCACCAGGTCGTCGACGTAGACGCCCACCAGCAGGGCGTTGCCGCCTTTGCCCCGCCGGTAGACCGCAGCCTCGTGTGCGCTCTGCTGGAACCCCATTTGCTTGAGGGTGGAGTCCAGCTTAGCATTCCAGGCTCGTGGTGCCTGCCGCAAGCCGTAGAGGGCCTTGCGCAGGCGGAGAACCTTGCCCTCCTTGCCGGGGATGACGAATCCCGGCGGTTGGCGGACGTAGACCTCCTCCTTCAAATCGCCGTTGAGGAAGGCGGACTTGACGTCCATGTGATGGACGCGCCAATCCTCCTGGGCTGCAAGTGCGAGGAGAAGACGAACGGACTCCATGCGCGCGACGGGTGCGAAGGCGTCATCGAAGTCGACCCCCTCCTGCTGCACGAAGCCTCGTGCCACCAAGCGAGCCTTGTGCTTGACGATGGCGCCGGCTTCATCCCGCTTCAGCTTGAACACCCACTTAAGGGTGATCGCGCGGTGACCGGCAGGAAGATCCGCCAGCTCCCACGTCCGGTTCCGCTCGACGGCGTCCATCTCCTGCTTCATCGCGACACGCCACGCCGCGTCTCCCTCCGCCTCAGCGAAGGAGCGGGGCTCGCCGTCGTCGCATGCCAAGTGCAGCTCCGCCTCGAAGTCGCGCTGCGCCAGTCCAGGGACCGGCTGCTCGCCGAGGAGGTCGTCCACGGTACGGTAGCGCAGAGTCTCGCCGTCGTGGTAGGCGTCGACGCGATCCTCGTCGTGAGATAGCGGAGTAGCGAACTCCACCATGCGCTGCTCGTCGTGGACCGAAGCTGTTGGGGCCGATCCCGGTGGTGTGGCCGCCGGTGCAGGAGAGTGGGGCGTAGCCGGTGCCGAAGGTGGTGGAGCACTCGCCGGAGCTGGTGGCGAGCAAGGTGTCGAGGTGGACGAGCTCGGTGAAGACGAGCTGCTAGCTCCCCCGGCTCTCTCGAAGTGGACGTAGTCGACAACAAAGTCCCTGAGAGTCGAAGTCGAACCGTCGTCCACCGCCTTGTCCCACGTCCAGCCTCGCCCTTCGTCGAACACAGCGTCACGCGAGATGCGGACGCGCTGTGTGACAGGGTCGAGGATGCGGTAGGCCTTCGAGCCCTCCGCGTAGCCGATGAACACTCCCGGAGTGCTCCTGTCGTCGAGTTTGCCGATGTGGCCAAGCTCCTTGGCGAACGCGAGGGAGCCGAAGACCCGCAAGTGGGAGACCGCCGGCTTGCGCTCATGCCAAGCCTCGTACGGCGTCCTGCCGTCGAGTGCCTTGGTAGGCGAGCGGTTGAGGATGTAGACGGCCGTCACCACCGCCTCTCCCCAGAAGACAGCCGGCATCCCCCTCTGCTTGAGGAGGGCCCGAGCCATCCCCACAACCGTCTGGTTGCGCCGCTCGACGACGCCGTTCTGCTGCGGGCTGTACGGCGCGGAGTAGTGGCGCTGAATGCCCTCATCAGCGCAGTACGACGCGAATTCAGCCGCCGTGAATTCGCCGCCGTTGTCTGTGCGCAGCACGCGCAGCTTGCGGCCGCACTCCGCCTCCGCAACAGCCTGCGTGCGCCTGATGGCGTCCGCAGCCTCTCCCTTGCTGCCGAGGACCATCACCCACATGTAGCGGGAGAGGTCGTCGACGAGCAGCAGGAAGTAGCGTCGTCCTCCTGGTGTGGCCGGTGTCACCGGGCCACACAAGTCCCCGTGCACGAGCTCGAGCCTCTCCTTGGCTCGGAAACTCGCTTGCTGGGGAAAGGGGAGTCGCCTCTGCTTCGTCAACACGCAGACGTCGCAGAGCTGCTCCACATGGTCAAGGCACGGCAGGCCTCGCACCATTTCCGTGGCACTGAGCCGCTTCAGGGCCTCGAAGTGAAGGTGCCCAAAGCGCTCGTGCCACTGCCACGCCTCGTCGTCCCGACGAGCTGCGAGACAGATGGGTTGTGCCACCTGCACGTGAAGAGTGTAGAGTCGATTTGCGCCTCTGGTTACCTTGGCAAGGAGGCGGCGTCGAAGATCCCAAATCCGCAGCACCCCGTGCTCGATCTCGACACGCGAGCCGTTCTCATCCAGCTGTCCCAAGCTGATGATGGAGTTCCGCAGATCGGGGATGTAGTAGACGTCGGTGAGCAGCCGGTGCTCGCCAGTCTTGGCGACGAAGACGACAGAGCCAACGCCCTTGATCTCCACGGCGGAGGCGTCGCCGAACTTGACGGTGCCTCGAACGCCTGAGTCGAGCTCGGAGAAGAACTCCCGCCGCCCGGTCATGTGGTGGGTGGCGCCGGTGTCGAGGCACCACCCGTCGGCCTTGTTATTGCCGGAACTGTCGCCGAGGAGGGCGTGTGCTTTTGGCTCGTCAAGGTGGAGGAGAGCCACTGCGGCCGGTGCCGCTGGAGGTAGTTCGATGCTCGCATGAGCAATGAACAGGACCGGCTGCTCCTCCTCCGCTTGCGCGACGTGGGCCTGGCCGCGTCGTGGCTGTCGACACTCCTTGGCCCAATGACCAAGCTTGCCGCAGTTGTGGCAAGAGTCGTCTCGTGCCGGCTTTTGCTTGCCAGCATCGCCGCCCTGGGCGCCTTTGCGCGGCTTGCCGCGCTTGCCACTCTTGCGGCCGCCTGTTGTAGAAGAAGGCTCCCCCTTCTTCTTGTCACCTTGGCCGGCATCCCACTGCTCCCGAGTGAGGAGGAGCTTCCCGCCAATGGTGACGGGTCCCGAGGGGCGCTGTGGCTCATCGATGTCGACGACCTTGAGGCGACCCAACGCCTCCTCGATGGTCATCGTGGAGAGGTCCAGCAGAGACCCGATCGAGCGAGCCATCTGCTTGTACTTCTCGGGGACGCAGCGGAAGAGCTTCTCCACAGCTCTCTCCTCGCTGTAGGTGTCGTCACCGAACTGCACCAACTTCTGCAACAGAGTGTTGAGACGGAGAGCAAAGTCATCAACGTCCTCACCTGGCTTGAAGGCCAGGTTCTCCCACTCCGTGCGTAGTGCCTGCAGTGTAGACTTGCGGGCGCGGTCGCTGCCGATGCGTGCTGCAGCGATGGCGTCCCAAGCCTCTTTAGCAGTCCGCTTGTTGGTAAGCGAGAACTGCATCTCGGGCGGGACTGCAGCGATGAGAGCATCCAGCGCCCGTCGATCCTGGTCGTAGTCGACGTCGCCGTACCGGACTGCATCCCACATATGCCGCACCTGGAGCTTCACCCTCATCACCGCAGCCCACTCGACGTAGTTGGTCTTGGTGAGGGTAGGCCACCCGCCGCCGGGGCCGACGTCCCTGACGACAGCCTGGTACTCGTGGTGACCACGGTACCGAACCGGGGAGAGAGAGCCACGTTGCCTGTGAGGGCCGCGCTCTCCGTCGACCCGTACGCCGCCGCCGTGCGTGCCTCCTCCAGGAGCGCCGCCGGCGCGTCCGCGCCTGTCTGGGCTGCCGCCGCGCTCGTGGGCGTGCGCGGCTACCCATTGCGCCGCTCGCCCTTGCGCTGCCTCCCTCTCCAGCAGCTGAGGGTCCGCGTCGGCGCCGCCATCAACAGAGCCGGAGCTGCTGTTGCTGCCGCGCAGAGCCTTGACCTCTGCTGCTGCCGCACGCGCTGCATCTGCCGCCGCCGCTGCTTCCACCTCCGCCCTGGCTGCTGCCAGCTCCGCCGCTGCCAGCCTTGACGCCCTTTCCGCCGCCGCAGCGGTCTCTGCCGCCGCTCGCTCGCGCTGCTCTGCCGCGACGAGCTCGGCCGTCTGCTGACGCCGCATGCTCGAGGCGACCGAGCGCTGAGACTGCCCTGCGGACATGGCGCGCTACTGGGGGGCTGTTGCGTGGAGAGAGGGCTGCTTCTGACGAGCTGCCGTCCGTCTCCGGAGAGGAGTGAGCGGGGACAGCCGGAGCTGCTGCTGCTACCGGCCGGGGCTGCTGCGAGGCCGGAGAAGGAGATGAGCAGGAGATGCTCAGGCTACAGGATACTAAGGCTCTGATACCACTTGTTAGTCGCTGGACTCTTGCTCTTGGTGATAGCAAGATCCTTACTCTCATGGAGAGGATGACACTAGGAGATGGGGCAAGTTTTCTTGTTTATTGCTCACACAATGCCATACCAACCTGAGGGGTTGGAGATACATATTTATAGGCTGAGAACCAGCCAAGCATATGCTAAGATGCTATCCTAGATGCTGTCCTAAAGCGGTCAATATGCTGTCCTAAAGCAAAAGCAGATGCTGTCCTAAAAGCAGATGCTGTCCTAAAAGTAGATGCTGTCCTAAAAGCAGATGCTGTCCTAAAGCAAAAGCAGATGCTGTCCTAAAAGCAGATGCTGTCCTAAAGCAAAAGCAGATGCTGTCCTAAAGTAGTCAAAAAACAAAAACTACCACAGCCCCACAAAGACCACAGTACAGGGACTTATTCATCAGAGAGGAGCAGCGAGAACCCGAGAGAGAGAGCCCGGGGTCTGGGCTGTCGCAGTCGCCGAGAGAGCCCGAGAGGCGAGAGCGCTGTGGTCTGTCGTCGTCTGTGGAAGTGGAAGTGTGGAATCCGAATGGAAGTGGAGGCGTGGAGCTGTGCTGTGGTCTGTCACCGAGAGAACCCGAGAGCGCTTTAGGCGCACGGCCGCACGGTGAGGTGTCGGCAGTCGGTTGGAGCCGGCTGTCGGCACGGGAGATGATCAGAGGAGGCTGTCTCACTGAGTTTTTTAATTAGTGATGAGTTTTAATTAGTGATGAGTAAACTAATTTATTTTATCCACATACCAAAAATCTCATATATTACTTAATTTTTAATGTGCAGGTTTACATGAAACATTTACATCAAGAATTTACATCAAGTGATGCAATGGATATCATCATCTATCAAATGTACAACATTACAAATTATTCCAGGTAACAATTCTTCCTCCAAACATCATATATGTCTTGACATCGCCTCGGCCGCCTAGGCCCCGCCTAGGCCCCGCCTAGGCGGCCTAGGCGCTAGGCCCCTGCTTGCCGCCCGCCTAGCGCCTAGCGCCTACTTGAACATTGGGAGTTGGTGGTGACAGCGGGTGTGTTACCTCCCCACCTTTTGAATTGGTGGGTCTTTTATGGATAAATATGTGCATACATACATATGTTACTCGAAAAATCTTCTGTGGATAATTAGATCATTTGTGCATGTGCCTTGTGACAACATTCTCTATGGTTTGTTGATCAGATGCAAATTATGTACGCAACTTTCAAATGTTGGGATAATTACCTTATGCATATTGGTTTTCTAAGTTTAGAAACTTTGATATGTTTATTTAAGATCCGTTGCAACATATGCATGCTTATTAAGGCGTCGCAGCGTCGCCTAAGCGGTAAGGTGCCTCCGGTCGGCAAGGCGTCGCCACCGCCTTGCCCTGCGCATGTATGGCATCCACCTCAGCGCCAAGGCGTTGCTGAGGCGACGATTAGGTGGCGTATGGCGTCGGGAAGGCTCAAGGCGACGCCATACGTATGGAGGTGACGGCCGCACCCAAATAAAGGTGTGAACCCGAGCGAATCCTAGGTGGTGGGCCGATGGCTGAACCAGAGAAAAGAGATCTCGAGAAAGAAACCCTAGGCAGCGGCGAAGCACCTGGAACCTTGGCGACGGCCGCCGGCGCCTCCATCTCACCGCTCCGGTCTCTCAGAGGCCTCCATCTCGCAGATCCCGTCTCGGCGGCACCTCCATCTCGCAGATCCCGTCTCGGCGGCGTGGCGGCGCCCAACAAGGTACTCCCCCTCCCCCCTCCTCCCCCTCTCCCCCCCCCCCTCCTCTCCAATCGCCCAATAGCAGCGCCGGCGCCAGAGAGGCGCGGATCTGGTCCATGTCTCTCCGGAGCAGGCGCTGCTACTGGGCGATGAGACAGATCTGTGTCTCTCCAGCGCTGGCGCTGAGGGGGGAGGGAGGGGAGGGTCGCCGCCGCTGCCTGGTTGGGAGGGAGGGGAGAGGAGAGAAGGGTCGTTGACGCCCCTGCCTGGATGGGAGGGAGGGGAGAGGATGGGAGGGTCGCCGCTGCCGCTGGGGACGTCGCTGCCGCCGCATATGCTCAGAGGTGAGGGGGGAGCGAGCGAGCGAGCGGAGCAGAGGGGTGGGGGGAGCGAGCGAGAGCTGAGTGATTTGAGTCAGTGAGCTGCTCGTTGGTTCAGCCGGTGTTTTTTATTCGCTGTTGAGCTGCTCGCTGCCGGCTATCGTTGGCTCGCTGCTTTGCTCACTGTCGTTGCTCGCTGGTTCTTTGCTGCAGTGCTCCTTGTTAGTTAATTGTCATCTAATATTTTTTTATTCTCTGTAATTGACAACAACAAGGTGCTAAAATGCTTATTTTATTTGCTACACTTTAGCGCCTTAGAATGTGTAAGGCGTCGCCTCGCCTCACGCCTTACCGCTTAAAAGGTGTGAGGGGGGTGGGTCGCCTCGCCTCGCCTCGCCTTACCGCCTTAATAACCTTGATCATACGACACTCGTCTAGTTATTATAATTTTACATAATATTTGCATGTGCACACACACGCTATTTCCGGTTTGTTCTTATGTACGGATTTATGCAACAAAAGTGTGACCCTACCATCGTAGCTTCTGTAACCATGGGTGCTCACTGCTCAGGCACTTATAATGATCATGTAAACCTTCGAAAATCATGACAGAAAAATACGAGCTTATTGTCATCTTCATCATTTTAAAAGTTTCATACTTTTGCCTGCAAACAAGGGTGAATGTTATTTCCAAACATTTTTTGCAACAAAAGTGTGTTTTAATCCATGGGCACTCTTGAATAAGCCTATACTAGTGAATTCCCCATGCGTTGCAACGGAACATAATAAGCTTCACATTGCAACAATATTGCGAGTTATATTTAGCGTGATATAATATTACATAGAATTTATATGTGTTTAACACAAATAAGAGTGTAAAGTATTATTATACTAATAACTAATGTCAAGCTACCCCAAAAAACATTTTTGTTACTCTTTTTTAGTGACGAGTGCTTTCCATGCATGATGCTATATAAATAATTTCAACACGCAAGCTACTAATGTAATCATGTTAAAAATTCAAATTACAACAAGCTAAAGGTCCTAACACACTTTCAAATCTATATTTGCCTAAACAAGCAAAGAACTTGTAGCAAGAATAGCTAGTAGCTGCAAATCTGTAACGTGAGATCCCCTACCAAGTAAACAACCAGTGAAGAACTCTCAACAATGAATTTGCAAGATGAATACACCATCAAGGAACAAACTGATATATGATTTCACAAAACTTTTAAATTGAAAGTGTTAAAGAGACCATAGTCATCTCCTTGATGTACAACTATGTGCTTACTGATCAAACAAAGGAAGGATCTATGTTGGTTCATTTCCAACCAGGACAAGTAACCACAAATCCACAATATTTTAAGTTCGTTGTACGTATGTGCTCATTCTTTCACTCGCGAAATCCTCAAAAATTACACCAGCGATGACCAAAATTATAAGTCTTCCTGCAGCAAACAATTATGATAAAATAGCTTCTTGGTTTCAGCTTCAAATAGAAAAAAATCTAGAAGTATTTCTCGTTCCATTACCTAAAACGAAAGATGTTTATCTTGATAAGCATTTACAAATTTCATTTTTGTTCATCTGATCTTAAGCCCATAGTGATTAAATTAGGAATTAACTTGCTACAATCAAGAAGGGGATCGGTAGAGAGATGGGTCCAGCAAGGCAATATGGCGTCCGGATCCGCACCTTGATGGCCAAAATCGAACGAGCAAAGCAAATTAAGCAACAAAACTAAACCACAAGCCAACACGTGAACCAAGAAATGCAAGAATCATCTAACCAATAAACTACAAGGGGGTGAGGATGAAGACAAGAAGCCACTACGGACCTTGAAGGACGGGAGCTAGCAAGTCGTTAAGGTGGAGGGGCGCTTCGAGGTTGAGGTCGTCGGCGCAGAAGCGACGCCCGAGCGCCTAGCTGTAGGCGGAAGTGCGGTGGCTTGGGCTAGTGCAGGTGAGCACGGCGGTCCTGCGGGATCGGCCTCATCAGGGTGTGTTGCCACATCTCCTCCTCAGCTTCGAATCGACGTGCCGCCATAGTCGATTTGTACTTTCAGCCACCGTCGGCGTGCCTCCTGTGCAACCGCCCAATTCGGGCTCGAACTGCCGCTAGGGAGGCCTCGCCAGGCCGTGCCACCGCCTTGCTGAGGACGAGGAATTTGCACCACCACCTCCCCGAGGTTGGAAGCCGCAAGGCTCCAGCTTTGGGCGGCGTAGAAAGGACTAAGGGAGGTGGGGATCTAGCGAGGGAGGGGGCTCAGAGGAAACGCACGAGCTAATTTGTTGCGAGTAGATACGTAGGGCTATCTATCGGCTTTTGTTGGCTGTAAGATGTCTGATAAATTACCACTGTCAACTTATTTTTTAAAATAGTGGAAATATAAATTATGGTGGATCATGAGAGAAAAATATCTTCTTATTATTAACTTGTTTACAATATCTTATACTATTAGTTTTGTAAATTGCTTTTTCAAAGGAGTGATTATGATACATGTTTATATGTTTTATGCACTTTTACATGTATATTTTGTGTCATTTGTCATGGTGGAATTACAGATAAATCACTACCAACATTGTTTTTTAAGTAGTAGAGACATGAACCATGGTGGATCACGAGAGAAAAGTGACTCATCATTATTATCTTGTTTACAATATCTTTGTGCTATCAGTTTTTAAATTGTTTTTTCAAAGGAGTAATTATGGTACATGTTCATGTGTTTTATACACTTTTACATATATCTTTTTGTGCCACTTGTCATCTGGCAGGATACAAAAATGAAATTGGTTTTTAGAATTATGTAAAATAAATGGGAACCCTAAATAGAAATGAACCCATTCTCATTTTCTTCTTTTAACTGTGGACAGTCTTACGCTCCTAGTGAGCCTACGGACCGTCCAAAATCATGAGAGAAAACATGACCCTTCTTTCATCTTTTTCTACATAAAATTCTACTAGGTTTTCTTAACGTTCTTTTAAGAGGAGCATAAAACTTTTCCAGAATTATGGATAAAAAAATGTAACCTTATTTGCAACGTCCGAATTGGTATAACGCTGCAGCAATCGTCCGATCGAGTAGTTTCAATGGTGGAGATTTGCGCTCGCATATAAGAACGCCCTGAAAGATCTCAAATGTAAAAAAGAAAAGAAAAGAAGAGAGGTTAAGTTGCCCTTTGAAAATGGTTAAGTTTCACATGAATGGATTACACTAAATGTGATAACTTTCAGTTGCAATTTATAATGCAGCCATGGTCACCGGAAGAATAGGCCGTCTCTTATTTGACATGAATTTACAATGTGCAAAGTGGCCCAAGTCAAGCTGTCAAATGTCATGTACGCCAAACTGTTCATATTATCGTAGGGCCCAATCCGAAGTCTAAACCGTGTTTCCTTGTCATCATAATATGGCCCCATCAGAATAACCAGAGCCATCACTTCAGAACAAACAAAGCCATAGTCACCTCTCCATCTCATGACTTCTCATTTTCCATGCAGGAAAAAGAATAGCATCTTCAACTTCCTGCTCTCAATGTAAAAATAGAGCTATCACAAGTTCATAAGGAAAAGGAGCTACAAGAATAAATAGCCATCTTTCATTTTTTGCAAATCCTTCATTGCTAGCATCTTGTATCACACCATGGTTGAGGACGCTTAAATTTGCTGATGAAAAAGAACTAGTTAGCTCCAGTTTCCCTCTGAAGCTGTACGACTGATGGAATTCAGTACTGAATAACGAGACCCAAGAATGCAGTTTCCTCCTGAAACATAACTGAAGACATCAGAGAGCTTGATAAGCCAACCTGTAATAATGTGGGATGCCATATATACACAATTTACTTTACAAGAGCATCCTACCCTCCTAACATTTGCTTAACAAAGACACAACATGAAGCGTTCCCTCCGACCATACAAAAACGGTAAGACATGGCAACGGGATAAACGATATCCGGCCAAATAGTAGTCCTCTTTTCCGAAGATTTCCAATGCTTAGCTACAGAGATTTGGTATGCAGGCACCCTCCGGGGTCTGCAGCTCCTTCCAGACCCGGCCAGTGATCCTCAGCTTCAGCTCCTTCCGGTCGCCCCCCGAGAAGAACAGCGCCATGTTCCTCTGGATGATGAGGCCGTCGTGGCTGTCCCGCACCTTCCGGTGGCTGTCCCGGACGCTTCTAGGGGTGCCCTCCCATACCATTTTCCTGCCATTGGCCCCGACCTCAAGGCTGTAGCTGTAGTTCCTTGCCTCGTTCTCATCCCCCATGAAACGGAGGAAGGCCATGTAGACTGGTGCCATCCCAAGCTGGAAGGCCTCAAAGTGCAGGCAGAAGTACTGCCCGAAACAGTGAAACACCTACACAAGAGACACCAAATCGATGTATCAAAATTAGTGGATGGAAACGTAATTTACAGGGTTACAACTACTATGCCTTGTGGGGGATAATCTTATATCCAGCTAATTCACTAATGTGGGGCAAGAGAAAACATTCCCATTATAAATACTTACCGTCAGCATCCAGGTGGCATTTTCAACCTCTCGTGGGTTGGATTTGACGTATCTATGGTTGAACGTGCAGCCGCTATGCATATCAACTTTGTGATCATCCCTCAAATGGGTAACAAGATAAGGGATATCACCGGCCACAGCACACTCAGAACCAGCATAGGGACAATTATATGGTCTAAAGCTGCATTGCGCTTCATGCTTTATCTTGCTGTAGTATGGGAAGATTTCTGGGCACCCCACAGAGCAGTACTTACAGGGAAGCTCAAGTGATTCGGCTACTTTCTCCAGTGCCAAACACCTGATATCACCAAGCTCTTGTCTGCACGTAGGGCAACGATTGTGTACCCTAGCTTTGCATGTGGAACACAAGGTATGTCCATTTTGGCACTGTAAATACAGTCAAAGAGATGAGAACTATATCCAAATCAGCAGTACGTAATGCATGTGATTCTTCGATTGCAAACCACTAGATCAATCCAACACAAAAATATATTAGCTAGTACTTTCTCAAAATATATTTGGACAACAAGTATATGGTCCACAAAAAATTGCTTGTTGATATCCAGTCTTGATCTTGCCTAAGGACCAAGATATCAATATTAGCATTCAAATATTCCCTTTTAGATTAATTAAGTTCCTTCTACTCAACTTATATTTCATATGAATCACTGATCTTCCCTTCAATATCTCTTCCATGCTTTGCAATTCAACCAAGGCAACTCCCCATGCCTGAATGTTAAGATGCTATTTTTACTATGACTTTTGCAAAAGATAAGTTGATTGGCCTCTACTCTGCGTACTCCTCTCAGGGACGGTTCATAGATCCACAATCAGGTAAAGGAAGGAAAATGGAGTTAGAAAATAACAACGAATTATGAACCAATGCACCTTCCACTGGGCAGAGTACATAAACAAACAGCAAAACACCATGGGTAGCAGTAGCACAGGATTATAGGCAGGATTGTTTTGGTAGCTCATTCAAGCAAGCTAACAGTTTAGTCATCACAAGCTAGTCTAACAGAAGCCATATAACAGAATGATTATTTGCAAGGCCCTATTTTCTACTTTTTCTTAAGCCTAGACTACACAGAAGGAAAGACCACTACAAATTACAAACAAGAACAACAATACAAGCAGGAATGGACAGTTATCGGTTAATTGGTAAGCTAACTCAACAAATTTTACGTTGGAGTACGGAAGAACAAGTCACCGAAATTACGAGAAAGGGAGTCAATCCACAACGGCAACACCAAGATCCCCAAAAATTCTAAACGAAGAGAAGTCAAATACTGTTTACGCGATTAGAATTTATCCACGAAACATTTCAAGAGCAGAAAGGAATCGCATCGACGCGGTAGCATCATAAAAATCCAGCCTTTAACCCATCCCCGAAGTTCCCAATCGCAAGCCCAGATCGCCATTCCAAACGTAAGAATCTCCCCAGTACCAAACTCCAGACACACCCATACACAGCGCGCCGTATCAAGAACCGCCCCCCCCCCCCCCCCCCCCACCTGGTGGATCGGCGGGTACATGGAGTTGGTGCAGACGGGGCACTCGAGCAGCTCGTGCACGCTGTTTGCCGGGGCGCCGCCCTTGGGGTAGGCGGCCCGGGCGGCTGCGGCGAGGAGCGCGCCGTGCGCGTGGAGGGCGATGCCGACGTCGTCCGCGTCCATGGAGGCGTCGGGTAGCGAGATGCACTCGACGCTGTCCACATCCATGGCGCGCGCGCGCCCGCCTCCGCCCGCCACGAACAGCCGCGTCACGTCGCGCGCCCGCTCCGGGCTCCGGTGGGGATGGAGGAGGGCGCCGGGTGGCGTGGGCTCCGGCGCTTTGTTGTTGTGGCGCGGGGCTGTGCAGGGCGGCGGGGCTCGCGCCGCGGATTCCGGGGGCGGTATAAAAAAAGCGCGGGGCGGCTAAGCGGCACGAGCTCCCTCTCTGTCTGGATTAGGTGAGGAGGGAAGCTACGGCTCCTGATATGCTGCCGTCTCCTTCCTTTGGCATGGGCCATTGACCTTTTCATTTTACGCCGGTGGCATCGAGAGCCAGCCCGGCGAACACGGCACGGTGGCCTTGGTGGCTTTGCTGATGAGTGATCAGTGATGACTCGCTTTAGGGCCTGTTAGGTTCGTGGCTACGTCTTACCATATTTTGCTATGCTATACTGAAACAAAACCAGATTTTCATTTGAATCTGATCCTTTATGGTTTCTAGCCAATTTTTTCACCCAATCTCACCATCCAAGCCTTAAGATCATTGGTCAGATGTCACTAGTTGGGACACTAGTAACTTATAGAATAACACATGTATTAATTAATGACCACGTTTTACCGGTCATAGATATTGGGATATCAGATCAATAATGTGCGCATATGTTAGAGAATATGGTGTTGGATAGACCCACCTTAAGACATTGTTAAGATTGTTATGTTTTTATATGTCATCAGTTGGTTTCAAGCAATGATAATGTATAATCCTTATACCTGAGATTAGTATAGTTTTCTATATGTGTGATAGTGTACTTAGATATTACTAAACGCTATTCTGTAACTAGGTAATTGAACAGTCCATGGATAGCACGTTTTTCATCTAGAGTTCGATCGAATATCGTGAGGCAAAAGGAGAATACATAAGCAGACCAATAGGTTCGACCGGATGCAAATCGGCAGTATGAGCATACTGACTAATTGCAATCTAGTCATACATATCACAAACCGGTCGTATGGGGATACAAATTGGTCGTGACTATATACGATCTGGTCGGAAGGAGTTATGAGTCGATCATGAGTGACTAAGACCTGATTACATATCATATTGCGTAAGATTTGTCTAGATTGATCTTTGTGTATATTTTAGGGTTGATATGTTCTACTAGGGACCACTATCGCCAGTGATCAGAAAGGTGTTTTTGAGTTATAACCAAGTATATATGAATCTATAGGGTCACATACTTAACATGTTAGAACAATAAAGGTCCATATGATAGACTTCGAGTAGGATACGATCTCTACTCGTATTAAATAAAGTTCGGGTTAGAGACTCTCCGAGTTAAATACGATATCTAATCGTATCGGATAAAGATCCTGTTGTGGCTACAGACCAAACAGAGAGAGAGATGGTAGTGGAGAGTGATGAAGATAAGTGTAATGGCCTGGATCCTCCCCAAGGCTTACTCGTATATATATACACATGAGGAGTGCTTTTACAGCTATACCCTTACATCTGGTTATCCCCTCTGGGGGCAGTTATGTCATTACACATGGCCTATTCTGGGCCTTATAATCTCCTACCAGGCCTGCTGGGTTTAGGTGGGGGCCACCCCTACGACAGGAGCCTCTCATGGTGAAGGGCTTCACAGGGCCGAAGCCATGTCGTCGAGTCCTTTGGCCCCCTACGTCCCCTGCGGCCTGTGAAATCCTCCAAGCTTGTGGTTGGGGAGCCTGAAATGTGGGATGGTGGTAGCGGAAGGTGGCGCCAAGTCGAAGTGGGCGCGCGCGCTCCGTCCCCTACCCTTCGAACGGGTGGCAGCGAAGCTGGCGCCTAGTCGAAGTAGACGCGTGCGCTCCGTCCCCTACCCTTCGAACGGGTGGCCGCGAAGCTGGCGCCTAGTCGAAGTAGACGCGCGCGCTCCGTCCCCTACCCTTCGAACGGGTCGCCGCGAAGCTGGCGCCTAGTCGAAGTAGACGCGCGCGCTCCGTCCCCTACCCTTCGAACGGGTGGCAGCGAAGCTGGCGCCTAGTCGAAGTAGACGCGCGCGCTCCGTCCCCTACCCTTCGAACGGGTGGCAGCGAAGCTGGCGCCTAGTCGAAGTAGACGCGCGCGCTCCGTCCCCTACCCTTCGAACGGGTGGCAGCGAAGCTGGCGCCTAGTCGAAGTAGACGCGCGCGCTCCGTCCCCTACCCTTCGACCGGGTGGCAGCGAAGCTGGCGCCTAGTCGAAGTAGACGCGCGCGCTCCGTCCCCTACCCTTCGAACGGGTGGCAGCGAAGCTGGCGCCTAGTCGAAGTAGACGCGCGCGCTCCGTCCCCTACCCTTCGAACGGGTGGCAGTGAAGCTGGCGCCTAGTCGAAGTAGACGCGCGCGCTCCGTCCCCTACCCTTCGAACGGGTGGCAGCGAAGCTGGCGCCTAGTGGAAGTAGACGCGCGCGCTCCGTCCCCTACGCGTGGTTGCGGCGCTCCTCGGTCCGTATACGCTTAAGGAGCATCGGGCTCGCGAGGCCGCGGTGAAGGCGGCTAAGCAGGGGCGGATAAACCGCACCTGCGAGGCTGTAGGCATTGCCGTGCCCGAGCGCATGGTGCCGGAAGAGCTCCCCGCCGGGACTCCCGGCGCTCAGGACGGTGATAGCCCCGCGGGGGGGGCTGTCTTCGCGACGCCGGGCCCGTTCCCCGGCTGCCGTACGCGACCCTGCAGCCCCCCCGGCGGCTAGCTCAGCTGAGGCGGAGCGTGCGACCGGCGGTGGGCCTGGCCACACTGCTTCGGAGGGGCGCGCCGCCGCGGATCCCCCGACATATTCTGCCAATGCCCACGAGCCCGTGCTCGGGCTCGCGGCCACCGCTGAGTTGGCACCCGTCAACCCGGGGGGTGGCGTCGTCCCCGGCGAGCAAACCACGGGGGACGGTGCGTTATCAACCGTAGCGGCCGACGAGGGCGTGCCCCCCGCGGAGGAAACCGCGGGGGCGGCAATGATCGGAGCTGGTTCTGCCGTGGAAGAATCGCCTGCGTCACCGCAGGCGAAACGCCCTCGGACGCAGTCCCCCCCCCCCCGCCAACGGGGGGTCGATACGCTGTTGCGGGGCCTTGCCGTGGGATTACGGCGGCTGGCGCGGCCGAGAAGACCTTCTCCCCAACCGTCGAGGCGCCCGCGTCCCCCTGGGTGGTCGACCCGGTGCCACTTCCTACCGTGACGAGGGGCGCAGGAGGTAGGTGTGAGTCCCTTTCTTCCCCTGACTTCGCGAGACTTTCTCCGATCTGCTCGCTCATTCTGCCGACATCAGGCGAGACGACGTCTCCCGTACGTGGCGAAGGATCGAGCAGCGGAGGTATGCGCGAAGTCGGGAGCCGCGTGCAGGATGCCCCGCCGGTGTCCATTGCTGCTGACGTGGCCGTGGCCACGGTAAATCCTGGCGTGTTGGGGCCGGGACTCGCTCGCTCGGACTTCCTCCCTCGCCCGGAGATATTTTGCGACCTCACCGCCACCGCCGAGCGTGCCGACAACGGCCTCAATCGAGAGGTGCTGTCGTCCTGCGCGGGGGACCTCCTGGCGCTCGCGTTGCAGGCTTCCGAGATGAGGGTAAGTACGTGCGCTTCAGCTTGTACGGTACTGCTAGATGCCTGCTGATTTGTTGTTCCTGTCAGACGCTTGCCCTCAGCCGGTCCTTTGACGAGGCCCGCGTTCGGGAGCAGAGGGCTCTGGAAGCCCACCTCCGCGAAGCAAACACTGCTATCGCCGCGAAGGATGAAGAACTTCGCGCGCTGGAGGACGCCCTGGTGGCCGCACAAGTTGCGGCCACGGAAGCGTAGGACGCCGCGGCTGGGGAACGCGCCGCCTTCGTGCAGCAGATCTCCGTCCTAGAAGGGGAGAACGCCCAGCTGGCGGAGGCTGCTGCCGAGAACCGCCTTGCCTTGGAAAATGCGTCTGTGTCGGCGTGGCGGGCCATGGAGTCTCTGAACCAGGCCCTTCGAGATCTGTGCGTCCGAGTGCCGGATACTACGCACAGGCCGGAGGCCCTGTCGGAGACGCTCGGGCTGATCGAGGAGGGGGCCGGCGTTGCTCTTCGTGGCGCCAGGACCTTTGGCGAGCACTGCGGCTATGTTGGTGCGTGCTTCGTCCTCGCCCTGCTTCATACTCGTGGGTGTAGGCATACCCACGAGCTAGCGAATCCTCAACTGGATCTTCCCGACCGACCCGAGGTTATGTCGGACGCCATCCGTTCCATTGGGGCTAGCCTGCAGAACTTCCACCAACGGATCTGGGGCCGCTTCGGGGAAGGTGCAGCGAGAGTCGCCGTGCAGCAGACGTTGCATGGGGAGGGGGACCTCCTCCAGTGGCTTGAAGGGGTCCTTCAGCGCCGCGGCGACGACGGCGCGGGCTCGTCCGCACCGCGCCAAGGCTGAGCGGTTGGTCGGGTGGTGCAGGGGGATGATGTGCTGGTTCTTACGCGTGTGACCATGTAACTCCTTTGCTTTTGCAATGGAAACAAGTAGTACTTTATGCTTGGTGTTACCTGCCGCCAGACGCGGAGGACAGGTGTACGCATCTCGTTTATGCTCCGTGGAGTGGCGCGTGCGGAGGCAAATCTCGACGCTACGATTTCCTTTATAGTCCGGAGACTCGCGCGTGCGGAGGCGGACCTCGACGCTACGTCTTATTTAGAGTCCGTGGACTGGTGTGTGCGGAAGCGGACTTCGACGCTACGTCTTCTTTATAGTCCGGAGACTCGCGCGTGCGGAGCTAGGCTCGACGCTACGTCTTATTTAGAGTCCGTGGACTATTGCGTGCGGAGCTAGGCTCGACGCTACGTCTTCTTTATAGTCCGGAGAGTCGCGCGTGCGGAGCTAGGCTCGACGCTACGTCTTATTTAGAGTTTGTGGACTATTGCGTGCGGAGCTAGGCTCGACGCTACGTCTTCTTTATAGTCCGGAGACTCGCGCGTGCGGAGCTAGGCTCGACGCTACGTCTTATTTATAGTCCGGAGACTCGCGCGTGCGGAGCTAGGCTCGACGCTACGTCTTATTTAGAGTCCGTGGACTATTGCGTGCGGAGCTAGGCTCGACGCTACGTCTTCTTTATAGTCCGGAGACTCGCGCGTGCGGAGCTAGGCTCGACGCTACGTCTTATTTAGAGTCCGTGGACTATTGCGTGCGGAGCTAGGCTCGACGCTACGTCTTCTTTATAGTCCGGAGACTCGCGCGTGCGGAGCTAGGCTCGACGCTACGTCTTATTTAGAGTCCGTGGACTATTGCGTGCGGAGCTAGGCTCGACGCTACGTCTTCTTTAGAGTCCGTGGACTATTGCGTGCGGAGCTAGGCTCGACGCTACGTCTTCTTTAGAGTCCGTGGACTATTGCGTGCGGAGCTAGGCTCGACGCTACGTCTTCTTTATAGTCCGGAGACTCGCGCGCGCGAGGGCGTCCCCCCGGTGCGTATTTTGTTTATACTCAGTCCCGTCACCTTGGCGACGGCGAGTGCGCACGCTAACGTGCGTCTTTGGTTTATACTCAGTCACGCCCTCCCTGGCGACGGCGAGTGCACACGCGAACGTGCGTCTTTGGTTTATACTCAGTCCCGCCCTCCTTGGCGACGGCGAGTGCACACGCGAACGTGCGTCTTTGGTTTATACTCAGTCCCGCCCTCCCTGACGACGGCGAGTGCACACGCGAACGTGCGTCTTTGGTTTATACTCGGTCCCGTCACTTTGGCGACGGCGAGTGCACACACTAACGTGCGTCTTTGGTTTATACTCGGTCCCGTCACTTTGGCGACGGCGAGTGCACACGCTAACGTGCGTCTTTGGTTTATACTCGGTCCCGTCACTTTGGCGACGGCGAGTGCACACGCTAACGTGCGTCTTTGGTTTATACTGTGGGGGCGCGCGCGTTGGCCAAGCCGGCGCGCGCCCTCACCGCGTGCTTGCATGTGACGAAGAAAAATTAACGGCAAACGGCGATCTTCATTATATCCCCGTTTGCGCGGGTGAGCGACTACAAAGGGTGAATATACTGACCGTTTGCCCTTGTGCGGCCGCAGCCTCTAGTCGCTAGACATCTGCAAGGCCCGCGCAGGCGCCAATGGATGACCCCACGGACCTCCGCGCTGTGACGTCGGCTCTAAGGGCGTCGCTGGGCTTCGCGACGTGGGCATCTGTTGCCTGGCTCGATGCGCCGAGCCATATCCTGGTCGCCTCGGACGGTGATGATGGTCCGGGGGCCCGGGATCTTCATGCACAGATAGCCGTGATGTGGTACCGCACCGAAGGAGTTGAGGATTGGGCGCCCCAGAATGGCATTGTAGGGATACGGGAGGTCGACCACGTCGAAGGTGGCATCTTCGGTCTGCACATTGTCATCTCGGCCGAAGGAGACTTGAAGGTCGATCTGGCCCAGCGCCCGCAGGGGCTGTCCCCCGAAGCCTTGCAGTGGGATTCCCGAGGGCCCCAGGCGGCTTCGAGGAATCCCCATCTGGTCGAAGGCCGCCGCAAACAATACGTTCGCGGAACTACCCCCGTCCACCAAGGCGCGCCCCACGTCGCATCCCGCGATAGTGACCCGGATGACCAGGGGGTCCTGATGAGGGAAGTCCACACCTTGGGCGTCATCAGGTGTGAATGTAACCTCATGCCGCGCCCATTCCGGCGGTGCTTGCGCTGGGTATGCCGCCACGTGATGTAGTCTTCGCGCGTAGGCCTTCTGCTGCCGCGCCGAGGCGAATTCCAGTGCAGAGCCGCCGGATATGACATTAATGACCCTGCGGTAGGTTGCGTCCGGGGCTTGCAACGACAGGAGGCCCTCCCGAGGCTGCTGTACGTGAGCTTGGATCCGCAAGGTGCCTTCCTGGGGTTGCATTCCCTGCGCCTATACCTGCATCCCCTGCGCCTGTACCTGCATGGGGGCCTCGTATGGGAATTGGACGTGGGCCACCGCAGGCGGGCGCGCCTCCGGGTTCCTGTCCCTAGCGACGCTGTCGCGGAGCGCCGCGATGGAGGTGCAGTTGCGGGTATCATGATTGCCGCGGCCGTGGACTAAGCACCACAGTTCCTGATGCTGGTCGTCGTAATCTCCACGACCCTTATCGTCGCGGCCCCTGCCACGGCCGCGGCCCCGGCCACGGTGCCCCCGGCCGCCTCGGCCCGCTGGAGCACCCTCGTCGGACCCGCCTTCGATGTCGAGGACGTACCGGTTTCGCCTCGACCTTTGCTGGCCGCGCTTGGGCTGATCCGACGACTCCTTATGCGAGTTGTCCCTGCGGTCGGGCGCATCCCTAGACGACTCCTGCTTACGCTTTCCCTTCGAAGAGCCGCCCTTCGGCGGATCTTCGGTTTTTGCCGAGGCTCCGGCCTGGTTAGAGTCGGAGTCGTCACCTTGCCTTCGCCGCGCGTCCTCCTCCGCCCTGGCATATTCTTCCATCTTGTCGAAGAGCTTCGCCACCGTCTTGATTGGATTTTGCGCATTGTATTCGGCCATCGGGCCCGGACGAAGGCCCTGTATGGCTGCATTGACGATGGTGGTCTCGTTGACGTCCTTCACTTGACATCGAATCTTGGCGAAGCGTTTGAAGTAATCCTGGAGCTTCTCCGAGGGTTTTTGCTTCACGACGAAGAGTTGGTCCACCTCGACCCGGTCGACGTAGTTTCCTTGGAAGTTGTTGTGGAGGCGGACGCGGAGCTGCTCCCACGCGTAGATGGAGCCCGGCTCTATGGTAAAAAACCAAGAGAGCGCCACTCCTTGTAGCGCGAGGGGGAGTCCCTTTGCCTTCGTGGTGTCGTCTCCGCCCGCGGCTTCGATCGCGGTTACGTATACGCGCACGAACTCACGGGGGTCCGTGTCGCCTTTATACGAATCGATGGCGCTAGGGAACTTGAAGTCTTCGGGCCATGCCGCCTGCTGCAGCCTCGCCGAGAGCGGGGACTCCGGATCCACGCGCCGCAGCGGCCCGCGGCTGGACGTGGGGGCTTCGCGACTGTCCGCCCTCTCCGGCGCGGGCTCGGACGCGATTGCTGGCGCGGCCGGCTGACTCCGAGCCTCTTGTATATCTCTGACGGCTCCGCGAAGGTGTAACATCCTGGAAATTCGAATTTGAAAATATAAAGTTCTTAAATTATTTTACAATATGTTCTGTTGAAATTTGGATTTTTATGGCATTTCTTTGGAATTGCTTGAGGTTCCAAAAATTTAAGAAGCTCAAAAAGAAACGAAACAGTAATAAGACCCTAAAAGGAAATGTGCAATAAATAAATAAATATAATCTAGTTGTAGATATATATGTAGTAAACAGTAGGAAGAAAATGGATCAAAAATCAAATTGGATTTAATATTGGCTAAAGTCACATGTTAATCAAGACTAACAAACTGATTATTTTCCAAGGATTAAGTTATTTGAATATTAGGTAATATAGATTTACAAATAGAAATCATCTTGCATATAAATTACTTAAGATCAAAACTTAAAAGGGTAGGCTTTATATAGATCATATGTAACTAAAATATAAATATCATGAGAGCCCTTTTTAAAATAATAGCAAATATAAATAGTTATCATAAAACCAAATAAAAGTACAATAACCTATAATCTAGTGATGAATATGTATATGGAGCACTAGTGAACCTCAGTTCTCCGAGCATCATAAACTAAGTACCATACCGAAGTACGACTTCGTAAGTCTAATAAAAGAAACCCATGGGTCGTTAGTTGTTAAAAATAATCTTGTTAAACCTACACCTTAGTAAACAAGTTAATATTAGGCCCGCATAAAATAATATGTCTTTCCTTTGCTAAATATATGTATATATACATAGACTATAAAGCCAACTTAATAAATCAACAAATGTATGCATTGTGCATAAAATGCATACCTTAATTCGTAAATGCTAACCTTAGCAAAATAATGTTCTGCTAAATTCATACATATACATATATATATCTTAACTCAGCGAACTTCCTTGATAAATAAAAAAAATATAATAATACTAAAAGAAACTGTTAATAAAAGATCGATTCATCACTGGCCTTGCCTCAAATCACCCGAATCACCTATTAACTCATGATAAAGCAAAAAGATGATTTTATTCGGATTTATTTGGATCCTTTGAGTTATTTGCTTTTATTTGGATTCAGTCGTTCGTAGTGTAATTAGAGATGGGAGTCGTGAAGATCCAACGGATCAAGCGAGATCAAGCTCAAAGTGAAGATAGAGATCAAAAGATCAAGATAAAGCATTGTGTGAGCTCAAGACAAACCGCACCAGGCGAGTCAATACTTTGATCATGTTGGACCTACATTTTCTGCAAATTATTTTTGTTTAAATTATCAAATTGCATGCTGTTATTTTATATGCAAATACATGTTTAATTTAAGATTTTAGTTACATGCCCATTGTTTGCTTGATTAATATTACCCTCCTTTGGAATATTTGAATGTGTGAACCTTGTCGCCATAGCAAAATTATAATAGTAACATTTCAAAAATAAGTCCCTAATTATATGCTATGCTTAGTACTGCATAGGTATTCAGGGGGGGCGCTGAAATGCCCCAAACCTCATTGTCATTTTCAATCAGGTGAAACTGGTTTGGGCAGTCATGGTGGTAATGACTGATATATGTTGATACGATTATTTTATACTCTCAAAAAGCCCAACTTGCTTATTTATCTGGGCGGATGGTTCGAGGGTGTGTATGTGTGGTGCAGTGGATGCACAAAGTGGGTTAGTGGTAGACCGCCCAGATACCAATAAGGACTGAATCTTGTCATGACCTCTTGTGTAAAACAGTACAACCACAAGTCTGTAAAATACAACTTGGCTAAGTAAATTTATCGAAATCTCCGGACTCATTTCACTGGTAGGGGATTGAAGGGGCTACGCTATGGCAAGGGGGCCTGAAGGGACACCAGTGGGGGGTGAAGTTTCCCAGCTGTCCTACGTTGCGGGAAGTAGAAGCCCGAGCTGCGTAGTGGCTGTGGGAAACATCCCGCGCATAGATGGGACCCACCGCAAGTGGGCAGTTTCCCATAAGGTGAATGAGAAAAGGGACTAGATACTTTGAAAAGTCACTGTGATGGTATGCTCAACCACACTTCTAAGGAATCGTGTGGGGCAATGAGTTGATTATCTCTTGTGGTGAAAGTGTACAAACTCTGCAGAGTCAAAACTATTCGAATAGCCGTGCCCACGGTCAAGGGCGGACATGGGAACTTAACTAGATATAGTTCTATTTCAAAATGTTTTGTAGGTGGGAATGGAAAAGTGGAGGGCGGTGAAAGGCCCTGATTTGAGTTGTCCTGGGTGTCGTCCCAGTGGTAAGTTAAGCGGCTATAACGCTGAAAGATGTTATACGGTGTGATGCCGTATGTATGGAGAAATTATGGTGATATAAGGCATATGGTGTGATGCCATATGTATGAAAACTCATGTTAATATTCCTTGAACATTATGTTTGTGCCAAAGCTGCTAGGTCTCAGGAAATTTTATGTTTTGTATTTCAAATAGTGGCATTTCTATCCTTACAAAATAAAATGTGGGTGGAACAAACAAGGTCATGATTAAATGAGATGGAAGTTTGTGGTAAAAACATAAAGATCTTGGTGGACTCAGGTCGATTATGAAAAGGAAATGATAGTGTGGGATCTGGGAGAAGTAATTTGGTGGAAGCTAAATGAGTATATATGTTAGATAGATGATTTAAATGATTTTTGGAGTATTAGGGATGCAAAGGTAATTATGGGATGACAACACTGATAACTAATATAAATTCTTGGAAGATGATGGCAGTAACGGGATTAACAGGATTGGATCAAATACTAGATGGATGAATTGAATTTCTAGGAATATTGGAGGAATGATAACAATTATTGGATTATAATCTTGATCAATGATATTTTTGGTAGGTGTATACTAGTGAGTCGTAGACTTGATCATTAATATTCTTGGGGATGTATACTAGTGAATTAGTTAGAAATAGATAGTAGAAAATAAGATTAATTATTGGGAGGACAGATTATGGTTTTGGATCAGTAACAAAGGGATTGAATGATTAGGAAGTCCCGATCCGAAGGATTTCGGTGGATTTAAAAGCAATTATGTTGGATAGTCATTAGAATTTAGAAATGAAGAGTTGATAATTAGCAACCACAAGATTGGATTTTCGAATACAAAAGATATTGGTGGATCTAAATAAAGGATGACCCTCATTGCCTGGAGTCTTAGGCAGCAATGAGTGCATGATTGGTGGATTATATAAATGATAATATTCGCTGTTTGGAGTTTAGACAGCAACCAATACAGAAAGAATATGATCGGTGGATTGAATAGAGAATGACACATGTTGTTTGGAGTTAGAGAGCACTCAATAAAGGAATTGTAATCTCGGTGGATTAAGTCAATTATGGCAATCGCTGTTGGGAGTCTTAGACAGCAGTTAATAAAGAGCGTGAGTCTTTGGTGGATTAAGTCGATGATGTCATTTGTGGTGAGGAGTCTTTAGGTCACAAAACAACAATATGATATAATAATAGAAATGCTACTAGACGCGTTTTATGGCAAATAAAACAACCCGAGCTTTTCCTTTGTTAAGCCATGCATACTATTTATTTGCATTCTGTGTATTGGCTCGCGGAGCACGGGGTCGGAGTGCTCACGCTCGCTTTTGCGACAAATTCAGAATCAGGAATCAAATCACCTCGCCTCAGCAACAAGATTGGACAAGCTGGCAGAGAAGATGAAGATGTCAAGGGCTAGGTCGCGAACCTCCAGTTGGCTGCCTGTGGGCATGTCCTGAAGGTCCCACCTGTGTGTTTTGTTCTTCCGCTGTTGCAGTTTATTGACTTCGGCCTAAACGGCCCATGAGTAAGTTTACTATTATACTTATGCTTCCGCATGATATGTATTTTGATGTCTATTACTGTAACTGTGTGCACTATCTACTGATCCAGGGAATAGTGCAGCTAAACACAGAGGAATCCGGATGTTAATATCTGGGTCTTTACAGAAGGTCCCCCAGCTCCCGCTGGAACGCGTTGAGAGCCGCCAGCAGGGCGCTTTCCATCCCCGGTGCGGGCGGGGTCGCCGGTGCTTCCGACGGGCGGATCGGCGCGGGGACGACCGCGTCGCGGGGTCCCGAGCTGCCGGTCGCTCCGTCGCGGCTACCTCGAACCGCCCGGTCCGCACCGCCGGCGAGGGTTGCAGTGGGGGCGGCGAGGTCGGCTGTCGTCGCGTCGGCGGGGTCGGTTGTCGCTGCACCCGTGTCGACGTCTTCGACCGCCGGGTCCGTCCTCGCAACGCCGGTGGCGGGGTTGGTCGTCGCTGTGCCGGTGACGGGGTTGGTCGTCACCGCGCGAACGCCGGCGTCTTCGGCCACCACGCCTGCGTCGGCGCCCGCGTCCGCCTCTGCCGATGCCGAAGCCCTGGTGCTCATACGATGCTCCGGGCCGACCGCCTTCTTTCCCTTCGCCGCCGCTGAAGAAGCTTTTTTTGGTGCCATCTTTTTCCTTCGGTCTTCGGGCTTGTCTTCGTCCTCCCCACGGACGGCGCCAACTGTTGTGGCTACAGACCAAACAGAGAGAGATGGTAGTGGAGAGTGATGAAGATAAGTGTAATGGCCTGGATCCTCCCCAAGGCTTACTCGTATATATATACACATGAGGAGTGCTTTTACAGCTATACCCTTACATCTGGTTATCCCCTCTGGGGGCAGTTATGTCATTACACATGGCCTATTCTGGGCCTTATAATCTCCTACCAGGCCTGCTGGGTTTAGGTGGGGGCCACCCCTACGACAGATCCAATAGGAGTCTATATATTAAGAGAAGCGTAAGACTGAGGGTGGTATTAAAATCCGATGATCAGAAAAAAAATCTTAAGACATACTTATCAAAACCTTAGCTGTCACCTCTCAAAACCCCTGTTGTACACACTAATGCTAACATATCGGCACACGGCGTTCTATCTTTGAACGTGTGAACTTCGGTAAAAACGCTGCAAGGAGCTAGGTGCTTCCACCTAGCGGGCAAGGATCGGCGGCCTCGGATTGCTGCGGTCGTCCAGGCCGCCGGGCACGGTGCGTATCGGGCTCGACATCGGCGGCGGCCCGGGCACCTTCGCGGCGCGGATGCGGGAGCGCAACGCGACCGTGGTGACCACGACGCTGGACCTGGACGCACCCTTCAACCGGTTCGTCGCGTCCCGGGGGCTCGATCGCACGTCAGCCTCGTGCAGCGGCTCCCCTTCGCCGGCGGCGTAGGTACGTGCTGGACGTCGTGCGCTCCATGCAAAATTTACAAGAAATAGTTAAGTGCAATTGTCATACAACACTTACTCCTATTCAGTGTGGCGCATGTCGTATGTCGTCACCAGAAGAACCGTATCGGATGCAGCACAACCTGATCCCTACCGATGCATCTCATCATGTCACTCCCCGGCTAGATCAGTTCACCATGTACTCACTTCATATGACACCGTTCGTCTGTTTTTTTAGCTGAAATTTATAACTTTTAACTGTGACTTATGTTTTTTAGGCTGTTCATATGAGAAATTACAGAGTAATAGAAACTCACGTGCGATTTTTGCCGATATAAATGAAGTTAGTATAGTGTGTACTACAATTAACTAGTAGACCATATCTTGAAAAAATACTCCGTTTAAAAGTTAGTTATTGTAGAAAAGCTAAAAAACACCTTTTAGAAGCTGAAAAGAACAGACCCATATCTACAGTCTACTGATAATTTAGCGCATTTGGTATTACATGCATCCTTGTTACTGCTGTTGATGAATGGTGATAGTTCTACTGGTGACTTAGTAAATCAGTATGGTACAATGGATAACAAGTGTTTAGAACATTAGACATACCCACTGGCTTGTGTGCTAGATAGCAGCCTTAGCTCTATTCAGATATCAGCCAAAAAATAAAAAAGAAGTTTGATTTCGATCAAATTTTTCCATCTACAAACGCTGTCAGGTACTCGGCTTATGCCGGACGAATTCACATGACCTGCCACGACTCTCAATTCTCAGCACAGAACAGCAGGGTCGCTAGGCAGAAATCCCTGCCGACAAGGCGACAGATGACATGAAGAAATCGCTTAACACAGTAACAACAGGCATCTATTTCAATATCATGACAGAAGCAAGATGAAACTATATAGCTAACAGGTAAAGTAGCACATCAGTAGCACTGTAGCAGCGTTCAAGCGTCGACCTCATGGAAAGGCTGTCCACAACCTCTCCAAAGTCTGAACTCTGAAATAGTTTCAAGTGTAGCAGGGAAGATAGCCTCGGTCCTGGGATCCTCAGAGATAACGAGGCAACCAGCACCTTGATCCAGAGTCCCCAGCAAATTTCTTGTCGAGGATCATCTGTGACAGCTTCTTCTCAACGTGATCAACTGGCAGTCCAATCATCTGCGCGATACGCGCAATCTCCACCCTCGAGTAGGTAGGCTCAATCAAATCTGCAGAGATTCTGCTCCGGGAGTGTCATACAGAGACGAAAGAATAAAGATGCGCGTGGGCAATAGGGGCCTCCTCCAGCTGGGCTTTGCAATCACGAAGGGCGGCCTCGAAATACTGGAAAGATCTCTTAAGAGTGGGCAACAGCAACAGCTACAGCTAGCGTGGAAACGGATAGTATATAAATCAAATAGTGTTTTTACCATATTAGTATTTTATTTTGTAAATAAATATGAATACAAATTCGAATATTCTCGAATATAAATACGAGAATATTGTAATGAATACGAATTTGAATCGAATATCCATTTAATTCGGTCATATCCGGATATCCTTATAACTTATATAATATAAATATATTAATGATATTTTATCCTCATACAATCACACTTAATCATTCTACTTCATTTACTTCACTTGAAGAAACACGAATTCACATTCAACTAAAAAAATTATCCAATTAATTAGTCGTACTATAATATATATATATATATATATATATATATATATATATATATATATATATATATATATATATATATATATATATATATATATATATATATATAGCTTCATCGAATATGAATAGTCCGGATAAAATAACATTTCGGATAGTAAAACTCCATACAATATTCATATCCATATTTTTTATACGAATTCGAATACAAATAAGAGATAACTTGTTAATCGGATAGGAAAATCTATATCGTATTCATATCCTATCAAATACGACAACTGAATAATACGGATAATTCGTATCCATTTCTCGCCCCTAGCTATAGCTTTCGTAGCATCAATATTAGACCCACCCAAATACTCCACGACTTTCTTTATCATTTAACCCATTTTAGTAGTATTTTATTACTTCCTCCGTCTAAGTTTATAAGGCATTCTTTTTTAATAGTCTTGTCTATAAATATAGAGCGTATTTCGTATTCTAATACAAAATTAATATGATGTTTTCTCTACATCCTTAATAAATATCTCATTTTACTTTATGTTATCTACATGCATGTATTGAATATAACATTTAAGGGTAATAATTAGGGATAATTTAGATATTTTTAATATCTTCTTAGCCTATATATTAAAATAAAATATATCTTATAAACTTAGACGAAACAACACTAACTCCTCCCACAACATATTTGTAAATCAGATCATTTTAGTCACACCATCACCTTTGGCGTGACATTTAGATAGTATCACGCTACTATATACGGCGTGACAAGTGGTGCCACAGGACCACTACATAATGACTTGGCATGGCGTTGGCGCATTGGCCTATAGCCACGCCACCTAATTTGGCGTGGCTAATTGCAACGGCCACGCCTCACATACTGGCGTGACAATGCCTTGCCTGCCATTTGTTGCCTTTTTTATTACTTCCTCCGTCTAAGTTTATAAGGCATTCTTTACGTTGGGGATCATTGAGAAAAATGGCCCGAGCTGGGTCAAAAGATTTCACAGCTCCTCAGCTCGGTTCTCTTTAGTAAGGTAATTCGTAAGATTTGTTATTACAAGTGCATCTGCAGAAGAAGATGGATCTTGGAGCACACGGTACAGGATTGAAATGAATTCTAAAGCATCCTTAGCCTCCGGAGCCTTTGCTATTGACTTCGTGGTTGCAGGAAGGTACAACGACTCCATCGAAGGAGACATGATCATTCCCTAAATTGCCAATAAAATATATACAAGTTACAAAGTGAATCAGAATCAGCCAGAACAAAGGAGGAAAACAATCCAAAGTAACGCCTAACACCAAATAACGCAACATCTGGAAAGTGCACCTGTGCACGCATGAATTTCTTTTACAATGCCTCGAATTAAAACATGAAAAACAGATCGTGGATGAAACTTAACAATATAGTCACTACAAATGGGTTCTTCCAACACCAAGAAATATATTTTGGTGAATGAAGTAGGAGAATTAATTGTGTGTTTGGAAAAAATACCAATGAAGAAGAAAACAACTAGTCAGCTACTGCATGATGAAGTTATCATGATTCATGCGTCAAAAGAGGCAACTTCATCCAATAACATAAAATTTGGTTTCAGTGAAAAGCTTTACTGCCACCATGAGTGATACAACCATATTCATTAGGTTTACAAGATAATATAACCAGTAAACCAGGGAGCAACATTGGGCAAAATCACTATGTTTCAAGTTCAACGGTGTCCCAATAAAGTTCATACAGGCAAGAAGTTTCATACTAGATTGGGAGCTACGACGCCCTGTTCTGATAAATTCTGCCAAATTCATGGCAGACGTTGTTTTGCTTTTGACCAATTGGCGGAAGTTCCATGTACCTCCCATCCCTTCTCCCCAATCCCAAACTCCCCAACCCAAATTCCCCATCCATCCTATGATCTCTCGTGCAGCGACGGTGACACAGCCGACGGAGACAAAGACTGAAACCCCTCCATCTCCCATCCCACATCCATCTCGATCCCAAATCGCCTCCATCCCAAATCCCTCGTGCATGGGCGATGGCTGCGGCGGCTCTTCCCATCAGCAAATCATACCACCTAGCAAACGAGACAAGGGGGGAGAGGAGATGCGTGAGTTACCTGGGCGGCGGCGACGACAATGACATGGGATCCAAGGAGGAGTCAGGAGGAACGTGGTCTGATCGAGCCAAGTGATGGGCAGTCCGGTCTAGCCAATTCATGGGCAAAATGGTAAAATCAGTGCTAATAGCACCTGGTGGTGGCCTGGTGGCTGGTGGGGGAGAGGGAAGGTGGTGCAGTGTCAAATATTTGACTCCCGAACTTTTCAATTCGGTTCAAATAACACCATGACCTGGTTTCGCATGATGGTATTGCCCACATGGCTTGATGAGTGGGTTGTTTTGCCATATAGAATGATACACTGACCAAGTTAGACCAGTGACATGTGAGGCCTACAAGCGTTTCTCCCTACTGAGCTCCCAATCGTGCTTCCATGGCTACCGCCCCCTGTAGTTCCCTCCCTTTCTATTTCGATTTGGGAGTGAAGGTCCTGTGGGCTCCACCTACCATTGATCTAAACTTGACCAACGTGTCATCCGACATGATAAAACCATCTACGCATCGCGCCACGCAGACAATACCACAATCTGAAGCCAGGTCAGAGTGTTATTTGAACTAGATTACAAAGTTAGGGGGTTAAATGTCCAGTTTCATAGTTTGAAATGCTGGACGGACTTTCAATCAAAGTTCAATGTGTTACATGAACTTTTCCTATACGGAAATAGTGCTAGCCAAATAGGCGGTCTGGCCCAACACCGCACGAACCCATTAGGCATAGCCCACTTAGCCCATCAACCTAAATGGGTTGTGTCGTGCCACCCCGTAGGCTAAGCTGCAAACCTAGGCACAACCCACCAAGGTGATGGGCTATGTCGTGCCGGCCCAGGCCTATTTAGTCCGACGGGCTAAGAAGACCCATCTAGCCCGTTTGCCATGAGTTTTATTTAAAAAATATAAGAGCATTCTAGAAAAAAATATAAAATGTAAAAAAAATACAAATTAAAAGTATTTATACTTATAAATTTGACTATACAAAAAATATATAATAAAAATCATATAAATATAAAAAATAAACGAGCCTAACAGGCCGGCCTGGGTTGGGCCTGGTACTATTCGCGCTATACCAAATCATGCTGGGCTAGGGTGATAGCCTAAGCACAGCCTGGCACAATTCGGTGGTGGGTCGTGCTGTGCCTAGACACGACCAACAATAGCAAACTTTGGACCGGCTCGGCAGACACGGTTTGTTTTTCCACCTCTATATGGAAATAGGGCTTACATGTAATTAAAGTTGGTCCCTTAGCCTAAAGCATGCTTATGTTAAAAGATATGTATAGGTTCATTCTTTGCGAGGGGTTCCATGGTCTAGTGGTCAGGACAATGGACTCTGAATCCATTAACCCGAGTTTCAATCTCTGTAGAATCTCATTTTTTTTTATCTTTTTCATCGCTTTATTTTTCCTCATGGACGATCCCTTACATGACTGACTTTACATGGTAGTAACATAGTTTTTTCTTTTGAGCTGATCTGTCTTTTTTTAAAGCCCATCTGCAAGGAGCAACATCCGCCAAGCATTATCCCACGACATGGTGGCCTGGCCACGTGGCTCCCAGTTCATCTTCCATTTCTTGTCCTCCTTCCCCTGGCTGGGTCCATTTCTTCCTCTCTCTCTCTCCAGGGGAGCAAAGCACAGCACAGGCAGCGCCTGCACAAGCGCAGCCGCCAATAATGGCGACCTCCCTCTGGCTGCAGCTCCCTTCCCCTCCCCTCCCTCTCCACAAGCCCCTCTTCCTCTCCAGCAGCCACTCCTCTTCTGCGTCTCCTCTGCTGTGCAAGAAGCATGCATCAGCCAGGGGCAATCTTGTCTGCAGTTCTTCAGCTTTTGTTTGCTCCTCTAACTCCTCCTCTTCTGTTGTGACCAAGGAGCAGGAGGGAGCAGCAGGGGCAGTCCCTGCTCCTCCTTCAGGAGAAGGATCTGAGCCTGCAATTGTCAGCTACAAGGATGACCCCAACTTCAGGTATGTCTCGAATATGTAAGCATGGAAGTATGTATCTTTTTTCAACTCTTAGTATATATTTTAGCTGGAACCACGAGTACGTCCGCCTTGTACACACAAGAAATAATTTACTTTGATTTCTATCATCTCAAAACATAGCTTAATCAAACGTAGGGGCTGCAAGGGCTGCGGCAGGGACGAAATGGAGAGGGGTTGCAATGGCGAGGGGCGGATCCAGGGCGGCATAGCCGCCGTCCCGGGCTTCGGCTGGTGGCCGATCAAGGCCTACCGGCCATGCCCCGGCTTCGTCGCGTCCGGCGGCCTGTACCGGCGCCAGGGGCAAAGCATGGACGACGTTGCATTGGGCAGGGGAAAGAAAGGCTCCTCCAACAAAAAGAAAAGGTATGTACGATGAAGCAAGCACCCATCTATACTCTATATATAGTCACCTGACTATCATGTGTAGTTCCTACTTAGCTGAATGTTCCTGAGCACTTTGCACTGCACCAGAAACCGTGCTTTGATTATTGTAGTTATCATGCCAATTATCAAATGTTCCGCTGTTAACACTGATGGAATAAGGGGATTTAAACATAAGGTTGCTTTGTTGTGGTCTCGAAGACCAGCAGATGCATAAATCCATTGATTAGTTGTGCTTTTGTTGCACAACAGCAGCTGATCTCACTTGGCCTTCCGACTTGCAGTGACAAATAATCCAGCCCAAGAAACTGCAGCAGTGCTGGAGCCTGGAAGAGATGACATGAGCTCACACCTGATTAAGGAGAAGGCAACCTGCATCGCCTAAGCTTGAGGTTTTTGTTTCAGGCTTAACATTGTCTAGGTCAGTGTGTTCGACGCAGTGTTGGAATCCAGCCCGCAAAATTATTGCCGATTAGGAGGTTTCATATGGTTTGGATTGACGGCATACTGCGACGTTCTCCTGGTAATCATGGTTTGCATCTTGCTGCCAAGTGTAATAGATAGCTACACGGTGCCAGAAAATTCCTCGAATTATCTTGCCCTGGCAGTGGTTTCTTTACTTTCTGATTACTATTGACACTAGAACATCTGGACATGGTACTCTCACCATCAATTAGTGTTTCCGTCGCACGACGGAGATTCAGATGAAGACTTTCAACACGCAAAACATGAGCTCATGTCATCGTCAGATTAGCCAACCTAACGATCAGTAAGAGGAACCAAGAATGGGTACGTTTCACTAATATATGTTAATCGCTGATAATAAGCTGATCTGTGCATGATTAAAAGAAACAAAAGCTCTCGCCATCTTCCAGCAGGAAGGTTCAGAAATGAAACACATTCTGGTCAGCTAATGGGGGAACGAAACTACATGTCATTTTGCATGTTCCGTCAATTCTTTCCCTGAATTTGGTTAGATGGAATCTCTTCTATCATCTTCCTTTCGACGAGATACACAAAAGAGCTACCGAAGAAAAAGAAAAACCAACAGAATGAGGCATCTGTTGCAAACAGCAAAGAGACAGATGTCCATTCCGTACTTTCATCTTGTCGCACTTCCTACTGTGCTCCAGAAACACAATTTTGGAAATGCCTGTGGACTACTAGAAGCCTTTCAACACAATTTTGTGGATTGTCAAAGCGGATAAAATCGACAAAGCACCCGCACCACATGCACAGGTCATGTAGAAGTGTACATAAACTATTTTAAAAGCGAATTCCCAAATAAACCGCTAGTGCAAAAAAAAAAAAAAACAGAACTCAAAACTCTTGAACGAAGGATCACTGGTTTGGTTTGTATTGTCAGAAATGAGGTTGCTTTCAATTTCCCATTGATCACAAAAGCACAACATGACACTAGGCTGAAGTCCAGGGCCGTCCCGGCCAAAACCGAGGCCCTGTGCAAAGTCTAAAACGGGGCCTCGTAGGCTAGCAAAATAGGACCATAAATAATATATAAACAATAATTTATTACATTAAAATGTAATATGTTATGAATTGTACCTATTCAACCCTTCGTCGCATAATGTTTACTTGAATATCATCATTCTTTTGGTGTTCTTCGAAATGAAATCTTCAATAATAGACTCATAGTTAATCTTGTCCAGCATGTCGCCCTCAAGTGCTATTGTAGCCAAATCAGTAGGCCTTTCTTGCGTCATTGTAGAACGCAAATAATTCTTCAATAACTTCAATTTTGAAAAGCTTCGTTCTGCTGATGCAACAGTCACAGGAATGGTCAACAAAACTCTATATGCAATAGTTGCATTGGGGAAACAATCATGTCGCTTCAAGAACTTTAGAATATCAACAGGGCCCATATCTTCTTTTGGAATAAAATCTTGAAGAAACCTCAGCTCCACATACGGTTCATTAGCATCAATATCTGATTTTCCATCTCTTTTAAGAGCGGCCTCAAGATTATCACAGGAAGATCTCAAGCTATTATTATCCAATGACTGCAATATATCGGAAGTAAATAAGAAACCAAAAATTCTCTGGTAACCTTGATATTGTTCAAATCTTGTTGTTAGTGAAGAAATAGCTTGATCAACAATAGGTATAAAATAGTTGATTCTAAATGATTCCTCTGCAGACTGTGTGGCAACATTTGTGTCATCTGGGTTCTCATCAAATTGCCTCTTTCTGTTAATTTCTCTGCTTTTATGAAATGTTGTATCAATATGTATCTCGAGTGCAATTCCTTTAGCTATTTTCAGTGCATTTAAGAAATCAGTTTTCTTGTACCAAAAAATAGAGACCAGGCCTATATAGTATTGGGCTGTACACAAGATATTGGGGGCCCTATGCGGTCGCACAGGCCGCACTTGCCCAGGGACGGGCCTGGGCTGAACTAGTTATAACTTGTAACACAAAATCATGCATATGGAAACAAATGCTCATAAGCACAATTTCAGTTCAAATTTAGGAATTTCCATGTCCCAATAGTGAACTACAGTTAATACAAGAGCAGAACTCCCGAGGTTGAGAAAATGAAGAGAAGCATATAAATCCCTTGAGGCTCTTGTAGGACATAATCCATGAGAGAATATATCTTCTTTTTTGACAGAGAGAAAAGTTATCTTAGTGTAGGACCGAAGATGACAACAGGGGGTAAATGGTGCCTTAAAAAAATCCCGAGTATTCATTTATCCTTTGCTCCAATAGCTACAAAATTATGAAGATTCGGATAGGAATTCTACTTAAAACCTGGAGAAACTCAGAGCTGAGCCGCTGTGCAAAATCTGCAGGTGCGGTACTACCGCTGTTGTTTCTGCGGTACTACCGCAACCGATCGAAAGACTGAGTGGTCTGAAAATGACTCGTGTGATCGACGATCAGAGAATGATTGAAAACCAACGTGGTTGAGTAACGACTCGAGTGGTCAGCAATCAGAGAATGGTTGAAACCAACGTGGTCGAAATTCGACTAGAGTGGTCAACGACTAGAGAGTAGTCAAAAATCAACGTGGTCGAAAACCAGCGAGAGATCGAAGGACCAACGTGGTAAGGACCATTGAGTGGTCGAATCCCTTGTGGTCGATCACCAGTGAGCAGCCGAAAGATCAGCGTGGTCTAAGACCAATGAGCGGTCGAAAACTAATGCGATCAAAGACCGATGTGATCATAACCTACATGGTCAAAGACCAGCGAGTGGTCAAAAAGCTAACATGGTCGAAAACCAATGAATGGTCGAAAACCAATGCGGTCCAAGATATGAGGACAACCTAAGTGTTTTAGGCAGGTTGAAATCCGACCGGTAAGAACAACTACCAGTGAGTAGTCGACCGGTAGACGGTAAAAACCAAAGTAGTCAAACCAAATCGAAACATGGCTAGAGAGGTCAATGACTAGTGAATAGTAAAAAACTAGAGTGGTCGAAGACCAGGGATTGTGGTACTACCGCTACAAGGCTTGAGATACTACTACTTCCAATAGAAGAACAGGGTTTTTAGCGGACCGTGAGAACCAAAATCGACAAAACTTTCAATCGACTAAACCAAAAGCCGTGAAACTTTGTACGCATGTTTCTTAAGGTCTCAGGAAGCTATTTCATTCCTAGATCAAAAAATCCATGACAAATTTGAGATCTTTTTGTAATTTAAAAATAGCACACACCAATCAAGAACTAAAAACCAAATCGATGATCAGACTTACTCGTGGGTAAAAGATAGCTAAGATGGCTTTGGGCATGTTCCCACATGTCACAGCAAACAAGATCACTGAAGGAATCAAATCAAAAATCCTCGGATCAAGAAATCACTCGACGGAGCCAAAATCAAGTAAAAATATGATTTCTTGATAAACTTGCTATTAAAGTGCCTAGATGATTGGAGATCGATCTTAAGAGATTATCTCTATCTCATTCATATCCTTGGCACAGGAAGACTAAGAGAAGAGCAAAATAGAGATTAAACTAACCGAAACAAGAGCAACTCAATCAACAAGATAAATTTAAGAGGATGCAAAAGATTGATGTATTGCTCACTTGAGGTGATTGGTTTTACAGCCACTCCACTCAGGAGTATAGAGCTCTAAACCTAGAACACACACACACACTCTCTAACATATCTCCCATTTGAGGGAGGAGCTAGCTACCAAAAGGTTTAGCCAACCTTCTCAAATCCTAGCACTTGTCTCCCCTCCCCTTTTATAGGCCCACAACCTGAACTAAAACCTAGTGGATCCGCCCATTAGGCCAAATTGGGGATAACTCATTAACCCCACCTAACACCGAGTTTTACTCTCTCATACATACTTCTCAAAGCGGCTTACAATCATTAACCCATTAGTGCATCAACACCCGATTCACTTCACATTTTCAGCACGTACAAGACGTAAACCACTTAGGTCAATGCCACAGTTTCACACTACGCCTCACCATGACATAACTTCGAAGTTCTGCAACCAACATCAACAAGCAAACAGTCACATAGCACCGCACAATACACAAAGTCTTTAATTTGTGTAATTAATCCATACAATGCATAATGCAAAATGAATGCACCCAAATTACTGATCCTAAACCTAGGACCAGACAATAAACCTATGCGCACACTACCAACAACACTCAGGTCGAACCATGACCAAAACCCCAAGAATTCCAGAGAACAACCTCAGACCACCGAGAGAAACTAGTCTGACCGCCAAGCACAGGCCAGTTAGACCACTGCCTGGTCTGACACGAGTACTCAAGTGCTCAAGAAATGAGTACCTACCCTGAAGCCTATGACCATCACAACAGATCATTACGACAATCAATCACAAAGGCTTAGGACTACCGATCGCAAACAGCTTAGGACTACCGATTGCAAACGGCTAACGACTACCGATAGAAAAGGCTTACGACTACCGAACACGGATCAGGCATTAAGGTATGACCATTGAGTACCGAGACCTCTCGACTATTGAGTACCGAGTCCTCTGGACTAAAGAGTACCTTCAAACCACTCAGCAAAAGGTCGTTCTGATCGCCCAACTACAAAGTCATAAACTTCAAATACTCCAGTAAACTTCAAACCACAAAGTCGTCAGACAAAATGTGATCTTTTGCAAAATCCTTAAAAACCAAACTCAATCTCCACAAAAATTCTAATCCAAAAGTCAATAACTCATCGCAACTATAGGGTGACCTCCACATGATCTCACCCTTGGTATTCCTTAAGAGACATGGGAAGAATGCAACACTAGTCAGTGATTATTTTGAGGGTGTATGTACATGACTTTGTGGCTTTGGATTGGGCTGTTGCATCTGGTGCTAGGGACCTAGGGTTAAGCATTGTGTTGGGCTGATTGGGATGGGCCGTGCCCCATATGTGTCCACGGTGTGTCCTTCACATGTGGCGGAAAAAGAAATTAATTTCGCTAATGCCTTATTCCATGCATGTGCGTGATGATTCATTCGTCTGCACGGTCTTCATAACCATTGGATGGAAGCGCAAGGACTGGGGTGTCTGTGATGCAGCTTGTGGGTGACAAAGATTTGTGTTTAGTGGGGCTTTATTTGCACAAAGAAATAGATTGGCCCATTCTATTATAGGGAACATCCGTAGAAAGTAGGTGAACATCCCAGCAATAGAAGTCTCTAGACCATCCCTTTTATTTATCTATTTCTTGGCAGTCATGTAAGGGGCTATTTGGATGGGTGTATGAGGTGGTACCTGCATTGGATGGTTCGAGATTTATCCTTATTCACACGTTTGGTTGGAGGAACTGAACGAAGGTGTCCAAGATGCACTGGTACCATTTGAGGGCATATTCGACGTTGGTGTTGAACCAAACCATTCGGCAAAAATGGCCGAACGATGGGGTACGCGATGCCCTCGTGCACTCGCGCTGTGTGCGCTCACCCTCTTGGCGTTGGGCCTCGCCTCCTCTCATGGAAATAGGCACTGCCCCATATCCTCTTGCACAGAGCATCGATGGCGCCTCTCCCCTCGACGTTGTCGTCCACCTCTCATCTTCACATTGTCTTCTTTGAAGATCCGCAAGGTGCCGCCTCTCCTTCCCTATTTACTCTTGATTTCCTCCTCTCCATCTATCTGATTTGACATGGGTCTTGACGCAGGGAAGGGTGACGTCACCTCCCTTGTCACTGCCGTTGGCTTGCCTCGCGCAGGTGGCTCCTCTCCCTTTCGCCCTCTCCATGCTTTGTCCCTTTGCTTTGCACCAGATCTGACCCCCATTCCATCGATCTGCCGTTGTGACACATGGTAACGCACGGTGGTGACCGGATCTAGCCTACCGATGACCCGACACCAGCGGACACCAGATTCGAGGTGCTGCATCCGATTTGGAAGCCAGTGGTGACTGGATCGAACTTGCCCATGTTGGCCGGATCTGCCGCCCTGACCTTCTTCTTCCTCCCCTCCCTCACCTTGGGGGAACTTTCGACGGGAACTGAAGGTACGTTTTCTATTCAATGTTGGCTTTGTTCTCAGTTATTAGTCTTAATTTCTGGTGACGAATTGTTGAATTGTGAACGTATGGATATGTTAGTAGCGAACTTAAACATTCTTATGCAGTCAGATTTATTTGTTATCATGCATTGATTATACTAGATTTGCATACACCTATTACATGTATCTATCAATTGGTTGTTGCCTTTTTCAGTTGAGCATACTATTGTGGATAACATTTTAAGTTGAGCATACTATTGTGAATAGCTTTGTCACATATTTTTCCATAAACAACATGATTGAAATAGAAGTTATGTAGTTTCTTATGATTGTGTTACAGTTAGAAATTGAGATGCAAAAGGTTATGCATTTTCCTATGGAGGTGACTCATCGGCAGGTAAACCGTCACCAAAGAGGGCAAAGGTGTGCACTAACGATAACATGTTCTCTTTCATGACCGCTGGGCTTGACAAACTAGCTAAAGCTATAGAGAAAGCTGGTTCTACACATAGTGATGTGCCGTAGGACTTGTGGGACAATTTGGTGGATCTCCCTGGATTCGAGGAAGCACAACTAAGCCACTATTATGCTCATTTATGCGAGAACCCTGCTATTGCATGGGTGTTCAACAAACTTACCGTCTCAAATAAGGTTGTTTGGGTTGCTAGGTACATCACCATTCACAATCTTTGAAACTATGTGGTCCTGGCTGTGTTTTGAGTGGGTGCTATTACAGACTAAGCAGGTTCATGTCTCCAAAACTATGTGCTTTTGGTTGTCTTTTGAGTAGGTTGTATTACAAAGTAGTCAGGTTCAGGTCTCTGAAACTATGTCGTACTAGCTGTTTTTTGAGTAGGTAGTTCGTTTGTGTTGACATGAAGACTCCATCTACTGTAAAATATCCTAGTAACGCTTTAAAGGCATTAACGGGTCTTGCTGTAATTTGTGACATGCAGCTTGGTTTGTTCTGCTTCATCTTTGAATGTCAAGCTATGAGTTTTATTGTTATTCAGGAGATTTGGTTTGTTCTGCTTCATCAGGGGGAGTTTCTCCATGGGCACTAAAACATGATGCTTGTTGTCACTTGAAAGTTGTATTCCTAGGATATTATTTTTCTTCTGCAGATCTAGTGTCAAATCCTGCAAGGGAGTATATGGAGCAGGAGCCCACAAAAATTTGGTAAGCTTGTTAGTGTAATTACTTACATGTAAAGGACAAAATTTTGGTTTGTTAATCTAAATTGTTCTATGTCAATTGTTCAGATGAGATATTGTTCTCAGTGGTATGTTTGTGTAATTGTTCAAACATTTTTAGTCCACCTTAGCTTACTACATGATAAGCCAATCCAGAATATGTTGAATGCCAACTTTTGAGTAAATCTTCCTTGCAACTAGTAAACATTGGTTATGTTGGTTTCAGGACAAAGAGAGGGAGACGACATTGCTGAGATCAAGGCTGCTCACTTTGAGGGGTTTGCCCACGCGTTTGCCCAGACATTGCAGCAGGATTCGGCAGCGAGTTTCATTTCTCCGAGCGGTCAGAAGCTGGCGCCGGAGCTGCAGCCGATCCATTTGCATCTGCTTCTACGTATGCTGATGACAATGATTTATATAGTTACATTCTCAATTGTCATTAGCTCACTCTTTGAGTGTGTGTTTAATATTTGTTGCATCAGTCATGAGCTGTGCTAAACTAATCAAACTTTAGACATGGCCAAGTCATGCAATGATGTTTATTTTCAGCACATACAAAATCTGCTAAGATAATACTCTCGGCCTAAGTTGTGGTCATGTGGCTGCCTATTGGCCGATTACATTTTCCAAATTTCTCAAGGATGTCCAATGCGTTATACGCGGGATTTTTTACAGCTCTCTAGGCTCGGTTGTTTGGAATGGACTTCAGAACAGAACAGAAACTATTTTTATCATGCTTTGTTTGAAATGGACGAAAACTAGGACAAGCAAGAATTTCCAGACACCTTACTGTTATCGTCTTACGCAATCTCCATCATTCGGACGAGTCAATGGTTCCTGCGGTAATCTCATCACGCGTTAGCTTCACCATGTTCCAACCCATCTCATCCACCCAACCAAACACAAAATTAGTTCATCCCATCCATCCTCATCCCACTAACGAAACTATAGCATATATTATCCCATCCACTTAACCAAACAACCTCTTGAGTCATCCCATCCCATCCCATCAAATCTTCGAATCATCCCATCCCATTCACCTTCATCCACCCAATCAAACACACCCTAAGCAGACCTTGGTAGCTACGTCTACTAATCACTTAGAAATAATAGCGATGTATGAAGCCTCATGAGAATGTATTTGGCTTAGACGAATAATTAGTTACATCAAAAAGTCATGTGGCATGAACACTATCGATGACCACACTATTATCTATGGAGATAATGCAACTTGTATAGCACAGATGCAAATGGGCTACGTTAAAAGTAATATCACGAAGTATATTGCTCCTAAATTTTTTTATCCTCATGAACTCCAAAAGAATGAAGAGATAAAAGTATTGAAAGTTAGGTCTTATAATAATCTGGCAGATATATTTACAAAAGCTCTCCCAACCTCTAGCTTCTAAAAGTGCCTGTGAAGCATAGGAATGAGGTGACTTAGCGAGTTACAAGGTTTAGGGAGAGTAAATCTTTGAACCATAGTACTTATTTAAGATTGGAAGACCTACATAATCCTGAATATCTAATATTGTACTTTTTTTCCCTTTATGAGTTTTTCTGAAGTTTTCTCACACAAAGGTTTTAATGAGGCAACAAGTACAACACAATAAACGGATGCAATGTACTCTTTTCTTCATCCCTTTTTTCATTGGTTTTTGGGAGAAGTTTTTAATGAAGCATACGCATGATATGGTATTCGCCCAAGGGGAGTGTTACGAAATCTATTAGGTTACGTTATGGGTAAATACAAAATAGCCCTGAGGTGTTTTGACAATAATAAATAAGCCTATGTACAAGGAAGAGAGATCTTGAGATTAATAAAGATTTCATTTCCTTGGTGTCTTCTCCCAATTATTCTCCATTGATTTTTTGTTGATTGGTTACATGGATTGTATTGGTGATTATTATTTCTCAACAACCGCTTCCCTCTCTCTCTTCTTTAATCCTCTCTCCATCTCAGCATCAATCCCACTTGACAGGCTAATTAATATCATGGACATTACAGATGTAGGATACATTAGGAGTTCCCTTATGCAAGAGCCAATCTGATCACACAAACCAACATAAATGATAATGAAGTGTGAAGGGTAAATGTAATAAAAAATTATAAAAAATAATAAATAAATAAATTTTCGAGATGACTTTAAGATGCCCTTATCAAAATCACTTATGAAAAGCAAAACAATTAAACTCACTCTGTTCCATGTCTTTTCCTGCTTGCGGTACAGTGCAGACAGGGCGTTAAGCGGTGAGTTGCTTTCACATATTTCTACTTTTTTCTCTCCCTTGCCAATCACCGTCTTTTTGTTCACCTCACTCCATCAAAAGAACAGTGATGCAAAGTCTACACATAAAACAAGAGCAACCTCTGCCTCACTTAAGGAGAGAACTAATACATAAGAATATCAGAAAAGCAAGTAAATTTCCAGCTCATGCATGCGAAGAGATGTACTGTTTATGGTTCTGCATTAAGAAATACACTAAAAGAACATGGTATTCTTCCCAATAAGAACATCAAAACTACATGGACCCACAAGAGCCTACCAAACAACAATGGCAGTTTAACTTCGAGATTTTCTTGCATTGCTAAGTCAGAATCTGAGCTTGCTTTCTCGAACTTCAACTTCTATCAACACTGAAAGGTGTCAAGCGGCTGCTGCTTGTTTGCAACCAGCAAAGTAAACCACCTCTACGGCACCAACTCCTCAAATGATTCTACAGTGACCTCTACGGCACCAACTCCTCAACTGATTCTACACTGAGCTCATCGCGCGAGACATCGCAGCAATCACTTTCTCCCTCGTTTGCTGTTCAGATCCAGGGCATTTGATAATGAAGGAATGCACTACCGTTTCATTGTTGCCTGTGACCTTCGACTCGCCTACACGAACTTCTGCCTCTTCAAAAGCTTGGAATACTTTCTTGACCGGATGGTCTTCCATGGGAGACATCACTCGGACAAGAACCTCATCTTGCACCACCTGGATGTCCACCTCTGGTCTAGGCGCTCTCTCCCTCGGATCCACCATACCGGACTCAAGAAACCTTTCTCTCTCCGCCTCCATCTCTTTGAGCTTCTTTTGGAGGTCAGTGATGTATGTTATTGCATCACCCAGCAGGGAGGCCTTGTCCATTTTTGATATGTTGGGCACAACGGCTCTCAGCGCATAGAACCGCTGGTTGAGCTTCTCCCTCCTCTGGCGCTCAGCCTCAACATGATTAAGTGGCTCCTCCCTCCCATTCGCAGGTTTTCTTCCCCTCTTCCTTGGTCGTCGATCCTCTACCACAGGGGGTGGGCCTTCCTCTTTACATAGGCCATCCACCTCTGCACTCTCTCCATCAAGAACAGCTGGTCTTGCAACCAAGACACCAGACTTGGAACTGGTACCTGCACTAAAATCTATTTGCCTAGGCGCCTGTGGCTGCAGCTGTTGCTGATTGACTAGCTGTGGTGGTTTCACTAGCTGCGGTGGCTTCTGAATCTGCGGTAGTTTCTGAAGCTGTGGTCCTTTCTGAAGCTGAAACTGCGTTGCAGTAGGGATGTCCGCAGCTCCATTGTTAGGGTGTGTGCCTTCATTACTCACAATCAGTATACCATTGCCAAACTTCTGCTGATGAGAATTCAAGCCCCGAGCCTGACTCCAAGTGAAATTATGCAATTCTTTCTGGACATTGGGAAGCAATGGGCTGCCACGAGCAGCAGTCCTCTGTTCCCATGCCCTTTCATCTGCCCTTGATACGCCAACCACTGGCCCTGCTGAAGGCCTACCAAGGTTCAAATCCTTCCCGAAAATCTTTGATAAACCTGGTGACCTCTCAACAGGACCATTTCTCTCATGTCTCTGAACTGCAGCCTTATTACCACTTGCCCCTGCAAACACAGACTTTATGGTCTGGAGTGTGTCAGAACTCTCCGCCACCTGCTGCATAGAACCCAGCTCAAGCACTCCAGTCTCAAATGGCACTAACACAATAGTCCTAAATCCTGCCGCACTTGCAAGGTACCCCCGGTAACAGTAATTGGCTGGGATTGCATTGCGCTCAGTATTGGGAATCCAGAGGGGTACACCTGCTGCAAATACTTTACCAGGGCCACCGGCACGACGCGGAAATGCAAAGTACATAGATGCTAGGAAGAACATCTCCGTATCTGTCACCTGATCAATACCTGGGGCATAATCCTCCTCATCAGCACCCCCGAATGCTGTGTGCAACCGCTGCAGCACACGCTTCCGCATCCGCTGCTTGGCATCATCATTGCCTGCAGAACCAGCAGCTCCCACCTCAACATCACGGGGCTCACGGCAAGAGCCATCCCCCCATCCAAGGACGAGATCACCAGACTTGGTGCGTGAGAGCTGCCAGAAGATGGCATAGTTCCAACCAGCACCAGGACGCTCTGATTCGACAAGCTCCTGGAGTTTATTTTGCAAGTCTACAGGTAACGATCCAGCAACAAGACCCTCAGATATGGCACCACCTCCTTTTGTCAGGTATGCAAAGGCATCTGTTCCAAGCACAGTGGCGCTGAGGGCTCGGTCCTCCTCAGTCCATGTGCCACCAGTTGCTCCATTGGCACTGTCCTCCTGAATCTCCATCTTCATCACCATAGCGCCTACTCAAAATAGTATAGATCAGGCCAAAAAGGCACAGAAGATATAAATAATTATTGCAACAACTGGCTCGCTGAACACCAAAACTGCAGTTTTAGATAAACATAAGCAGTAAAATTACATTGCACTTAAAAATACCTGGAAAAACTTAAAACAACACAGAATAAAACTCTCAATGAACATCCAGCTAAAAAGACACACTAAACTGCATCCCAAATGTGAAGCAAAATATCGCACACACACTTGGTAGTTGGCACCCTTCCAATCCATCACTCTAATGATCCACAGAAGACTGAAGTAAATAAAATAAAATAAAATAAAATTTGCTATCCTAGGACACCACAGCAATAGGGAAACTAGGGCAGTAATAGGGAAACTGGCACGGTGTGTCAATAGAGAGTATACCCATGGACACGACGGCGTAATGGAATCATGTGATAATCCACCCAAAGATCACAAATCGTCTGCCAGCACAAGGAGCATTTATTTTAACTATCTTCATATTTTATGTGATACCATTCCTACTAAATCTCAGAATCTGCGTTGCCGGTATAACAAAGCATGGAGTGCACGCAATTGAATTCTAATCCAAATCTTACCCAACAACAAGCTCTGGACAGCGAATCTACAGGCTAAGCACTCAAGAAAATACATAGTCATGTACTCGTATCGATCGCAGCCATCAGATTCCAGCCTAAACAAACTATTAATCCACCGCTCTACCGCACACAAATCACCATTCCACGTGAATCAGCTCATCTACCAAACACGAATACCCACGAATTACAACCACTCCATTTCACGACGGACACAAAAGGTAAGTGGTAAAAGAAGTACTCTACTGAGGTAATTTGGAAGCAGGACAAGCAGAGGAGGCCAGGAATCTCACCGGGCTGGGGCTCCGGAGCCCGAATCCGCGCCGGCGACGCGAAATCCAGCACGCCCGACCCTCCAAAGACCCGATCTCTGCCGCCGAATCCGAGGCCCAGATCTCTCCCCACGCGCGGGTCCGAGCTCCGGGGGGGCGGCCTCTCCTCCACGAGGGGTCGCGAATTGACCGGGGGGAGCGGAGGCGGCGCGGGCGCGGCGCGGCGTGCGCGTAGGGGGAGGGAGGGAGGGATTCGACGGTGGTGGCGCGAGGGGATTTCGGGGGAGGCGACCTGGGGTGGTGGGGATGAGAGAGAGGAAGGAAGACGAGGAGGTTGCCTCGCCTTTTCTACCGGGGATCCCGAGCCGAGCCGCCAGCCGCGGCAGGGGGCCGGCTCGCTTCGCGGGCGGTTTCGTCGGCTGGAGCCAGATCTGTTTGTTTCCGCGCAGAAAATTTGGACACAGGAGCCTAGAGAAGGCGTGCCGTGTAGCTTAAAACTGCATATGGCCGAAATGGAGAGTGCAAGCAACGGGAGACGCACCGGTGCTTAACCCGTTATGCATTGCACCGTATATAATATAGGTAGATTGAGTAAGATATTTCACTCAATCGAAATCCATGTGCGGGGAGTGTATATATCTTTGAGGAACTAAGCAAGTCTTTGTCTCTATAATAATCCTACAATGTAAACCATGTTTAGTATTTTGAAACAAGCCTCATGCATATGGACACAAACCAACGCGTATTTTAGTTGAAAATGTTTTTAAAATAGTTATGCTTGACCTGGTAGCGCCCAAGCGGTCCGTTCTATTTTAATTTAAAATCCAATGTGATGAGAAATTTATGTTGGAGTTGGCTCACCCTGATGAGCCAATCAAGTCTAGCTATGCCAAGTCCAGTGTAAAACCTAGAATTTGGTTAATGCAATTATCTAGGGATAGTGGTTATGTAAGAAGTAATTTGAAATTCCACACACCTATGGTTGCATACAAACACAAATTGAATTTAATTTCAGACCTTGTAAGGAAATTTTGTGGGTCTACCCAAAAGTCTATAATGTGCCTAAAAGCTCTTTTATTTCCTTTCCATATAAACTCACTTGCACACAGCTTCTAGAATCACTTTATCATTTACATGAGACTACATGTCATACATCGCCAAATTATAGACTTATAGCCAAGCGTGTATCCACCTTACGACGACCCTGGGCAGCTATCTAGGCTCGCCAGCAAGCCGCTGTTGAACTCTAGTATACCTCTGCTACCACCGGACATGATGACAACTGACAATTCCCGGGCAAGCTATGTCGTAGGCTATGCTTAGGCCTTGATCGGCCACACCCTTGCATTTGGGCCTTGATGGACTATGCCGTTGTGTCACATAGTCCAGCTGCCTAGGCACTCGCCTCCAACTCCAATCGAACAAATTGATGATTCATTTCACTGAATCGCTGAACCTGTAATTCCACCCTTGCCTCCTTAGTCCTTAGTCCTCACCACTCGTCCCCACTAAAACCCTAGGAAGCTGGTGACCAGGCAGCGCTCTCGGCACGATGGACACGTGGGCGATAGGATGTAAGATCGTGGAGGCCGACTAGAGGGGGGTGAATAGGCGGTTTTAAAATTTTCGTCTAATTTCAAGTAACAATTTTAAACTTAATGAATTGACTAGAGCAAGTTAACAATAGAACAACTAAACAACCTAGAAAGGCTCAAGTGATCACTAGTACAAGTAATTCACTAAGAGCAATATCCAATAGTCTAGGTCAAAGTTTGCTACTCTAACTAACAAACAATCAAATATGAATTAAGAGGGTTGCTTGAATGAAAGTAAGCACAAGAGAGCAAACCACAATTGACACAATTACTTTTTATCGTGGTGATCGGAGACTTGCCGGTCTCCCCTAGTCCACGTTGAGGTAAGCCTGAACAAATCGGACCGGCTCCACGAATTGAGCCTAATCACCTCGATCACTAGCGGTAGCCCTTTCCCTCTCCGGGTAGGCGAGCTCCGAGCCTTCACAATCTTCCGGACCTTCTCACAATCTTCTTGAGAAGATCACCGGAACCTCCTCCAAGCCGTCTAGGTGCCGGCAAGCACCAAGAGAATGAGACACAGTGGCTAGATCACACTCAAGTGCCTAATGGATCAATCTAGTATGCAATGCACTTGAATTTTGGCTCAACTACCTCAATTGAATGCACAAGAGTGAAAGTGAGGTGTGAGAGGTTGCACTAAGCTCAAAGATGTTCAATATGGGGTCAACCACAGGTACAAGTTCTGGTGGGGATGTATTTATACCCCCACCAACCTCAAATAGCCGTTGCATTAAACAATCCTGAAAAATCAGGGAAAACGGAACTACCGCCGTTATATGAGCGGTACTTCCGGATTTCCGCCGCCCAGTCAGAACGGCTATGTCAGAGAGTCAGAAGTAACCGTTGGTCAATGAGTGCGGAACTACCGCCGTTGAAATTGCGGTACTTCCGAAATCCCGGAAGTTCCGTTCCTTGCCTCGGTACTTTCGATCTCAGCGAGGTTAACTCCAATTCAGGGCGCTTTCTGGAAATAAAGTTCCGCTCTAACTCCCGGAACTTCCGGCTACGCGGTAGTTCCGCAGGTCAACCCGCGGTACTTCCGTTTTTCGAGAGGTTAAGTTTTAGCCCGGGCGCTCTCTGGAATTAAAGTTCCGCTCTGGAGATCGGAACTTCCGCGCTTGCGGTAGTTCCGCCGTTCACCAAGCGGTACTTCCGATTTCTGAGAGACTAACTTAAACTCCGGGCGCTCTCTGGAAAAAACGTTCCGATCGGGCGCTCGGTACTATCGGCCAATGGTAGTTCCGCCCTTTAAACGGTGGTACTTCCGAAAATTCTTACAATGCACAGTTTTGATTTAAATTGAATTTCTAAGTGCATGCATGATCCTAAATTGATCCATAGGGTACATTTGAATATGATCAAGCAAATCACCATGATCTCTCTTAATAATACGGCATCTATCCTATAATCCGGTTTTCCAACCTTTCACCAAGACCGGTAAAAATGAAAAGGATACCTAAACTATTTACCTTGTCGCCCTTGAGATCTTTGAATCTTCGTGAAATATTTTATGAGCCTCTTTCTTCACCATTTTGGACTTATCCTTTTAAACACTTAACGCACATATTAGTCACATGGTCACATAACGTCATTAATTACCAAAATCAATAATCTTAGGGGCCTAGATGCTTTCACAGGAGCGTAACCAAGTAAATACAGGCTAGCCAAAGAAGTTATTTCTATTACAGAATTCAAGTATCTGAATTTGTTGCAATCCTATTCATGTAGTGGAACATCAAATCATCAAATCTGTGTACTATGCCTCTCAAGGGCCAAGGCTAAACTCTGTATATAATGTCACTTTTAAATAGCTTTATTTTTAAACTGGTTCTAATTCTAGTTGATCAGGTATATAGTAGATTCAAAAGCAAATATTTATGATTATTTTAGTTTTGTGCAGTCTGGACATTGCAAGACTTGTGTATAAGATATGATACTATGGATGCCATATTGTTATGTTATAAATTCTTACATTCAAAACATGTACTATAATTTTTTATCCGTAGTAACGCATGGTTATTCAGCTAGTAATGTTATATGATGCACTTATCTATATATTTTTATCTTACAAGGTCACTTTTGGGTATGTGATTGGACTTTTTATTGGTAAGTCGTCGAAGCCTTGGTAATACGGTTGTGAGGTACTTGTTGTCATATCTTCCTTTTTTCCTTCTATGAACATCACATGTATTAAATCATACTTTTAGTTCAAAACAATTGTGGTCATCAACTTTACTTGTTCATGTGTATATAGATTTACAGTGAACCAGCTCTGGTCGGCTCGGCCGCGTGTGTGGGCTAGGACTCCGAGCCGGAAGCCGCCCGTACGCTCCTCCCGCCGCGTGAGCACGTGCGCGCCACGAGTCCACGGACCTGCCGGGATCGGGAAGGAGGGAGAGGCGATTCAGGGGGGCCTCGTGACGCCACGTGACCCGCGCGCCCACCCGAGGAGCCCCGACCGTGCACCCACCGTCCCGCGCCAAGCGAAACTGACGAGCGGGCCCCGCGCACCGGTGGTCCCGCGCGCAAAGGCTACCGATGCGGGCGGGTAGAGTGCGTGGCGTGGTGTGGTGTGTGGGTGGGGGAACGTGAACTCTATTTAAGCAAAACGTGAGCTGCCCTTGACACGTTTTAGGCCTAATGGCAAGCGATCCCGCGAGCGCCCATGCGCACCGGCCTGCTACGCACCCGCCTAGCGTTCTACCCGCGCTCACGTGGCGGGCCCCGCGTCTCCGTGTGACGGTGGCTAGATTTTTCGGTAGGCGGAGCGGTCATGGGTGATTCGCCCGCCCTAATGGCATGCGTTACTGGTGCATCCGAGGTTAACTGGCATAAAAAAAACCCGGGAGGGTAGAAATGTGGGGCCCAAGCGCTCGAAAAGGCGTGCGGGGATTGGATGGGTCCAACGTGACGGCCGTGCTCCTCATGAACGCCCCCCGCCCACGCCCAACGCGCTCACGGCATCGCCGTGGACCGGCACGCTCTCCATCCCGTGTGGGGCTGTTTGGCATGCAGAGCCTTGCGCCACACGCGCACACAGGGCGAACCTATAATAATCCATACGTGTGCGATTGAACATCTAAATTTTTTTGATAAAATAATTAGGTCAAACTAACTATATTCGTACATATCAGCCCAATCTCGTGGCTTGGGCTGGCCTATGGGCCTGTTCTTTTCCTCCGAAGTTGGCGGCTTTTGGCTTTTGCTACAATACCTAACTTTCAAACGGAGTATTTTTTCAAGATGTGGTCTACAAGTTAAACGATCTACACGTTAAAAGCCCAACATTTGTACCAGCCAAAATCGCAAGTGAGTATCTGTGTCTCCGTAATCTGTACCGTAAACAGCCAAAATTTAAAAATTTCAGCCAAAAGGCATAAGCCGCAGCCGTTGCCAAACAGGCCCTATTTGTGCCGTTGCGCGCTAATCAGCCTGGCTGGCTGACCACCAATCCCCAAATCCCATCCGCGACGGCTAACTCTAGCACTACACATCTGATACTCCCAGATCCAGTCCCTGCTCACCATGATTGTAGGACGACGGACGGTAGCAACCGACAGGAGAGGAGATAAGGAGACCAGCAGCAGCTACCAGCTCGCGGCCGGCCGGCAGCTGCCTAGCATTCAGCTCCAGGGAGACCCTTCCTTCGTCCCTCCGCCTCATCCGCGACGAGAGGATGTAGAGGATGTTTTTATAAGAAAATTATGTAGCTTGTTATTCGGTCAGTAATCCATAAAGTACACCCATACAACGCATGGTACATTGGATAATTTGTGTAGATTCCATCAGGCCTCTTGAGGAGCGCTTAGATTACTTTAAAACATCACTAGAATGACACCTATGTATTTAACAATCCAATAAAATATTACTATTATAAATTTTTATGTTTTTTACTAAATGATATTTTTGTACCTTCGAATATCTATTTTAAAGTTTCTGTGCGCCACTGCCCACACACCATCTAAATGCTCCGGTGCATCCAAGGCCGTCTTAAGGGGGTGGGCAGGAAGTGCGACGGCCGGGGGCCATGCCACGGGGGGCCCACCAGCCCATGAGTATGTATATCAGTATATGTATGTATGTATGCCACGGGGCGTCGCTTCCTGAGATTCTTCACTTTGTTAAAGCTGCAGATTGCTATCCGAATGTCTCTATTGCATATCGGATTCTCTTAACTGTTCCTGTGACAGTAGCATCAGCCGAAAGAAGCTTCTCCAAATTGAAACTATTGAAAAATTGTTTGAGGTCAACTATGCTACAAGAAAGATTGAATGGCTTGGCTATGTGCAGCATTGAGAATGATGTTTTGGACAACATTAATCTCGATACTGTTCTTGAAGATTTTGCATCAAGAAATGCCCGAAGGCGGTTTTTTAAGAAGCACTGAAGCATTATTGTTTTATTTGAGGTAATCATAATAGTTATTTTACCGTTCTTTTAGTTTCTTTGTTGTACTATCGTTGTCTTTAATGAACTAAACATATGCTGCAAGTTAACTCTTATTAGTAGTACTATATACTTTAATCGTTATATTAAAAAATTAGATTGCTGGGCCTTTGCTGTCTTGCTTGTTTAAGGGCCCTTAAAATTGTTGAGATGGCCCTGGGTGCATCGCATGCGTGGGAACCTGGCTGTTGAGACTACTTGTTACGCGAATTCAAGAGCTTTTTGTTTTTGTTGTTACACACCATTCATTGCGGACTTGCGGTGCACTGCACGATGGCTGAGATTACTTGTTGTTACACGAGTACTCACGTCGATAGGATTAAAGGGGTTTTTGTATAAAAAAAAAGGGTGACTCCCAATGCACTACGTGATGACCCAGTTGTGTTGGGACTATTGGTTGTTACGTGAGTTACTAGTGCGGACTAGATCAAAGGTTTTTCAGTTCACATCATCTGTGACTACAAAGCTAGTGCATTGCATGGTAACCCGTTATTGAGACAGTTGTTGTTATGTGAGTTACCAACATGTGCTAGATTAAAGAGTTATCAATAAACATCATTTATGACTGTGCATTCCATGGTAACCGGTTGTCACTACTGTAGAAAATATCATCAGACGGTACAAAAACGTTATCACATACAATTTCATGATCCGTCTAAATTTATAGGTCAGTAATAACATGTGATCATCACATATGGTTTTTAAACAGTCTGTAGTAAGTAACAACACAAACGGTTCTTAAAAATAATTGTCTATGATGTGTACGTATCACAGATGATTTTTAAAAATAACTGTCTGTGGTATGTATGTATTACAGATTGTTTTCAAATATAAGCGTTTGTGATATCTACATATCACAGACAACTAATTAAAAAACCGTTTGTGATGTGTTATCACATATGGTTTTTTCAAAAAAAATTTGTCTATGTTATTACCAATCATCATTTTTTGTTTTTCATATCTTTTCCATTCACTGGAAACACTACATATATATTTCATGGTAATACTAACATATATAATCTTGCACATCCCATAATTTAAATGAGTTAGAGACAAAATCAGATCTCATATCACACTTAGGCTCCAAAGGACATGAAACAAATCACACGCTGGATCCAGTGTGTAATTTGCTTCATGCCATCTGAAACACAAGTGTGATATGCCATTTCCACACATAACTGCAAATGAGATTTGAGTACTTACCGTTGACGACATAGTTTCCTTCTTCTGACTAGGATTTTTATCAGACATCTCATTGGTTACTCCACCTGTAGGTTCACTTATCAATCGATATCCTCCATTGTTTCAGATACTTTTTTATAATTACTTGCCTTTTGCAAGTAACTCGTATGACTATATTTCAAAGTGATACATCACAACCTTTGAGTTCAAGTGACCTCATATATATTATATTCTTCTTTAAACTAGAAATATGCCAAACTCCAATCAATATGCGATGTGCTCCATCATACATTTCCAATATAACCATTACCACCTCAGTAATTGCTTACTCCTTGCAATCTGCTAAGTGAACAGTTCGATACACAGGGCATAGAGATCCTTCATTAAACATTTCCCTCGCTGAACATACATAGAAGCAACAATTTGAAATTAATATCTATTCATGAGAAGTATCTGATTGGCTAACGACTAGTATGTCCAAATCATTCTTTACTACCACTACTAAACAATCACCCTTCATTTGCTTTAAACTCGGACAGTCTTTTATTATGTGACCTTCCTCGTCACAGATAGCATACATGTGTGCCTTTGGTCTGGCCCTTCTTCCTCGTGACTTTTGCTTCCACTTGTAACACCTATTGTAGCCAATGCTTGATCACCTGAGGATGAAGATTCCGATGGCCTTTTCAAAGACTATGCTTCCAATAGATATGCAACTGTCTTATTAAAGTTGAGAGTGGTTTTCCTAATAAGAATATTCATCACCAATTGCTCCTATGATTATAATAGAGATGATGCCAGTATGACAACCTTGTCGTTCTTCTCAATTTTCTCATCTACACTAGTCAATTATATGATAATCTTGTTGAAAATATTGAGATGGTCAATGAACCATATACCTTCTTCCATGAACAACTTACACAATTGTCGCTTCAGTATCCACCAGTTTGTCAATGACTTTGCTATATACATTGTTCTAAGACTTTTCTTTGGTGAATTCTTCTTGATCACCTTGTACTTTAAACTCATCGGAGAGCATAGATGAATTATACTGACAGTATTTCATTCCATCACTTTCCAGTATTCACTGGAGGTCTTTTCCGGTTTGTCCCTTTCAAGAGCATCAATTAACTCCTGTTGGACAAGAACATCCTTCACCACACATTATCACAAGCTGAAATTTCCTCCGTCATCAAATTTCTTTACTTGATTTCAAATCGGATATCACTTGTTACACTTTAATGCCACTTTTTATACACAACAGTCCTTGGATCAGATCAACGTTGTGAGATACAACACGAGTATGCAGGTATCAAGAACAAAGGAGATAAATCTTATAGAGAAAACCAAAATAACGATGTTGAAACAATCACGATGAGAGAGAAAAGGTTGACGAAACCGACGCAAATTCCTTAAGCACAATCTTAAAAGAGTACAAGAAATTGTCGTTCACTTACAACTCTTTTGAATTTTTTAGAACTTTCAGATCCTTACCCTATACAAAGAATCTAGTGTTAATATTTTATCTCTAATTCTCTCGTGAGCCCTCTGCTTTGGATGAGTATGCTTGATTGTTTGGTTACTTATCTATGGTCACCCTGTGGTTTATACAGTCTCTTCTACCTTTTCTCCAATTTAGAGTAATAATTCTAATCCAAATAGAGTAGGAGTCCTAATCGTAGTAGAATTTATCTAAAATTATTTACAACACATTTTTCTAAATTCTAGAAGACAGACATAAATCGCTTCACTCAACATTATATGATCATCGGGTATTCTTTTTACGGCGATTCTACTGGAAAGTTTGTTTACACTGGACAAACAAACTGATGCAATCTCGTCTGGATACAAGCTCTGACGACACGCTGAGAAGTAAGCTCCCTCTCCATTAAATGCTTAAATGATCATGTGATATTTTGCTTGATTCGTTATTATTTTCCTGTTTTTCATGTGCAATGTTGTTTGAGAAATAGGTTAAGGTGGTAGTGATGGCAGATAGCATAAACTTCTTGGTATTGCCAACAAACTTAACTGTTACAGCTTCAATGTTTTGTTGGGCTAAACATACCTGTCACGGAATTATCATGCAGATTTAACAATTATGCCCAGGCACTTGCACTTCACAATCTATATACTAATTATTCACTAACACACTCTAGACTAGTTTAGTTTGTGCACATTTACCTGCTTCTGGTATTTGATACCTTCGTAATTCGTCGTGATCTGTATCAGGACTCGTGGCGCTTTGTGTGGCAATGCTGGTGAACTGACAGCCCATTCATCAACATTTTTGGTCTGATACGATTATACGAACCTCGCAGCAGCAGCTGCTGCTCCTAGTGGTCTGGTCGCACCAGTGGTAGCTCTCAAGACTCTTGAGCCACTAACTCTCAGATCCGAGCAAGTACCAAGCTATCCAAATTTTAATTTTGTATTGAAAAATGAAGGGCGATATGATAAGGTTCAGGATATTATTATGATAAACCCTTGCAAATTTTATGAAATGGTTAAGTGTTTTTGCAAAGATCGTATTATGTTTGGACTGATTTCTGAAAGTCCCAAAAAAATTAAGAAGTACCGTAGTTGTGAACGCGGTCGTACCGCAGGGTGGTAGTATCAAAGGTGTTTGTGCAGTAGTACCGCAAGACGGTAGTTCCGACAATGTGGTGGTATATTTTTCTAGAGAGGTCCAGTGTGAGTAACAAGGTACAGTAGTACCACTTTAGGGCGCGGTAGTACCAGATCTTCCCAGAAAAATAGGGTTTTAGGATTTGAGTTATGGATTGAGATGGGATGATTTAGGTCATTGCATTAAGATTACATGATGCATGTTTTGACTAATGCGGGTCAAGTTGTGAGGAACTTGTGCCCAAAAATGATTTCTTTGTCTTTCGATGTGCAGGGTCACTTGGAGTCTACCGTGGTTATCAGCGAGGATTGGGGCTAGGCACATGGAAGAGCTGAGCCCCAGAATGATCAAAGATGTTGGGTGAGATGATGAGCTCAAGCATGACATGAGAAATGCGGGAAATATTGAAAACAAATTCGAACAGCGGGATAGCACCATGTAGCTTGCATGGGTCAAGTGAGCCGCGGTTCAGTGGAACCAGAATGGGTGAGACTTAGTGACATGTGGCGAGCTAGTGGTGCACCTACACGTAGCAAGCATGATGATTGCTTACAATGGTTGGTCATGACCGGGTCAAGGAAGGGTATTTTTGTAGTTTGATCAAAATACTGAAAACCATCTTGGACCAAAACTGCGGCGCACGGACAATGCATTGGAGAGCGGTTTAGGTAAAGATGGAGCTGGTTTGATCAAGGCGGATCAAGGCTAAGGATTTAGCGGATATGAACTTATGTATTTTAAAAAGCGTGCATAAGTGAACTTGTTTGATAAAATCTCGTGTGTGGAGGGTTAACGGGTTCCTCCATTGTAATAGTAGTTAGGATCCACTAAAGAGTGTAAGTGGTTGGTTGCCCACCTATAAAAGGGGTTGGTATGGAGACATATGTAAGGGGATCCTATCCAACGCATCTATTGTGCTTTCTTCTTTAGGGTTAGGGTTTAAGAGTGGGTGCCCTTGAGTGCCCTTAAGTAAGCAATACATCAATTGTTGTGTAACTCTTGAGTCTCTTTTATGTTTTAATTTATGTGCTTGTGATTTTGGTTGGTTTTGATCTCTTCGCTTCTCTTCTTGTGATCTTGTTGTGCCAAGGATATGTAAGAGATGAAGATAATACTTGGAAAAATATCTCCATCCATCTAGACACCTTGATAGCAAGATTTACGAGAAAACTCGATTTTTGCTTGACTTGGCCTTTATGATCATCTCATGATCCAGGGGGTTTTCTTTGGTGATCTAACTTGCTATGACATATAGGAACACCTTTATTCCCTTCTTAGTCATCATCTACTCACGAGCAAGTTGTATTCACCAGTTTTGGTTTAGACTCGAGTGTGGTGTAGTTTTCTTTTAAACTGAAAAAGGTATCATCTTTGACCATATTTTCATGATCGTTTGTTTGAATAGGATCACAATACTCTAGAGTAGATCCCTGCCAAGTTTCGTGATGTTTAGATCTACGAGTCAAAGTTCCTTTGATTTTCATTTTGGAACTCGGGCTGTTGAAAGATCAATCTCCATTTAAGTTGGTTTTGGTGTTAATGACAAATGCCATTATAAGATTTTCATGTTAATAACAAATACTTTTGTAATGTTTTAATGATAATGACAAATGTATATATGAGACTAATATGTTTGTTCAAGTATATTATAGCTTAGTCTCATTTGGATGAAAAGTTGAAATCAAAGAGGTATATATTCAAAATCACTTTCTCATTTACTAATGCAATCCTTAGATCCAAAATATAGATTGAACTCCTCAATTAGTCCAAAATGAATATGTGTATATGTCTTCATTGTATACACTTGTATGCACACATTTAGGGGGGGCTCTCTCTCTCTATGTTTTGGAGTTTCATGAGTATTGATCCATGCTTCTTTCAAAATGTATATTTAGGATCTTTACTTTGAAATACGTCCTTGAGTATATATATATAGCTCGTGTAGTTTATATATATTCATGTGCAATCGAGTTGTCATCTAACTTCTCCATTATGTGTTAATGGTTAAATGAAAAATGACAATCGGATAAAGAAGCTTTGGCTAAAGCTTATCTTAGAGTATACAATTGTTGTATACAAGGTGTATACTCGCAAATCAATTTTTATATCTCATTATTTGTTGAGATTATCATGAATTACCAAAAAGGAAAGATTGTTGAATCTAGTCCCTCCATTATGTATTGATGGTGAAGTTTGTTAATTGATGACAATTATTTTGTGGACTGACATTTTTCATGTGTTGGATGAATAGGTCAGGTTCCACAAATGAGGATGACTTGGTATGACTTCATGGGTTGAAGATCATCAAGTCAAGATCGAGAAGAAGATGGCTTCATGTGTTGAAGGTCATCAAAGAAGAAGACGCATCATGAGTTGATGTGTGAGGAGATGATCATGTGTTGATCATCAAGTCAAGGAAGACAATCATGTATTGATGGAGTTGATGAAAAGGATGCATCATAAGTTGATGCATATCGAGACGATGACCCAAGGCAAAGGTATGACTAACTAGGGCTAAGGATGTGTTCCTAGTCTTTTACCGGTCTTGGTGTTTGGTTGAAAGATCGGATTGCTAGTATATGTTGACGTACAATTAAGAGGGGTCATGTCTAGTAGTTTGAGTCTCATCATGTATTGATGGCTCAACCTCACTTACTCTAGCTCATCTTGGCACGAGACTTGCATTTGCGAATATGTTTTACAAATGGTTGAAACTCATGTGGTGAATCCTTGTAACATGTGACTATACTTTGCAAATGTGTTTTGCAAAAGGTTGGAGTCCATGTACCTACTCCTTGTGCTTACATGGTTAGCTGTTTCTTTTCTCACTAGGTTGAGCTCACTCCCTTCTTGTAGGTTCTAGCGAGGGTTGGGCCACTCTCGGGTAGACGGGGTACGTGTTTGCTCTCTAGTGTGTGTTAGACGGTCGACTGTTAATCCTGGAGTCATATGGGGTAGATGAGAGTCAGTCTGAGCCATAGTATTCTCTATCTTATCTATGCTTTAAGGACTGCCTGTTTTCGGCTTTCTTTCCCAGCTTCTCAGTTTATAGTTTTGGTTCAGGGGGAGTTCTTTTGGAAGCTTCTGAAGCTTAATATTGACCTAACTCAACTTGAATCAAAAGTGCATCTAATGTTGAGGGGGAGCTGGATTTTCATGCATTTCTGTCATTCTGCATTGTAATATAACTCTTGGAGCCTTGATTATTATCCTGTTATGACATGTTTACAATGCATTACACCTTGCCATGATATGTGTGTACTTGCTAGATTGATCATGACTTTATATGTGTAGTTTAGTCTTTGCCATGATTAATTGCTTAAAACTTCACAACTTGAATTAACTCATGTCATGGTAATACTTGAGACTAGTCTGGATTTAGTTATCCTCTTATGATTCACACCATGTCAAATAGGCTTAGTTGAGCTTTGAATCTATGTTGAGATTTAGATTGAGCTATGTTAGTTTCTTGATGAATCATGAGTTTGTACAACTTGTTAAAAGCAAAAAAAAAAGATCTCTTTTGTGCGAAAAAAAACTGATCTCACCAATTCTTTCTCATGAGACTGCTTGCCATTGCACTTGGCATGAACTCAGGGGGAGTTTTGGATGACCTAGACTATCTTCTTAAGTTTATCGCTTGGAGTAGTCGCATAAGGCTTGAGATCTAGCACATGGCAAAAACAAAAATCTGGTTGGAAACAATCATGAGATTTTAAAAGAAACATGTGCTAAATTTGCTTAATTACACAAAAAGACCAAGTACTAGAACAATTGCTTCATTCTTGAACTAGTAGCACTCTAAATTTGCTCAATACCAGCTTCTTGGTTCTGCTTAGACTATTGACATGGCTTGCATCATTCTTGGATAACTTTAGCTAGACTAGAATCATGAATGACTTGCTAAGTTAAGACATTGCTCTAAAATTCAGATTGTGATCTATGTTGTTTAGCTTGATTATACATGTCTAGTTATGATCTTCATAGCATCTTATGAATTATGGCTTGGTGTAGTACTCATATGGTCAATTTGAATAATTCTCATGGTTCTAAATGCTTAAAATAAATAAACTTCAGCCATTCATCCAATATCATATCATATTCCCTCCTTTTGCATCCTTGATGTGTTTATTGCCAAAAGGGGGGGATTGAGAGACCATGTGGAGGTCATCCCATGTGAATGATGAGTAATTGACATCGGTTTAGGAAAGTCGAGTTTGGTTTGGGTGGTTCGGACCTTGACGTTGCGGGGAGCAATCGGGCTCGGTCGGACTTAGTCAAACCTAGTCAAAGTGGTTAGATGCATATTCTGTTGATTTGACAGGTTTAGGCTATTTCATGCTTAATGTGGTTTCATTAATGCATTTATGCTTTCATGTATCGAGCGGTGCTATTTGATGTGTTTCTTGTCTGTGTTGGCTGCAGGACATCGAGGCGGAGTCGTGGCGAGACACGAGGTGACCGGACTAGACGCAGGTGGCGTTGAGGTCAGAACGATCAGGATGTGTCGAAGACGGCGGAGACTCGAGGTCGTTGCGAGGCTTGGACGACAAGGAGCGCGAAAGCTTCCCGGAAGGTGCAGGAGGGGCGAAACGAGAATTTCGCAAGGCTGCACAAGCGGGAGCGGGCTCCGTTGGATTTAGCCGGCGTAACGGGTTGGAGACCCGTTAGCCAATGGCTATAAATAGGTGGAGGGGGCTGTATGCCCACTCATGGCTTTGGGAGAGAGTTAGGGTTTGCTAGAGTCAAAAGAAGCTTTGAGAGTTTGTTTTGGCTTTAGGGTTTAGTTGGTGAGGCTTTAGTTGGTAGGAGAGGCAGAGTTCTGTTGTGAGCTTGTCCTCCTTCGATGTGTTCTTGAGTGGTGTCTCCTCCAAGCAAGCATGTAGAGTTTGGGTGTTCTTGTTCTTGAGAGTGGGAGAGGATTGATAGGGTACTCCTTGTAATCATCCCTGGTTTAATGTCCATGCGTATGGGAACTCCTATGTAGTCCTCGTTTTCAATGAATGAAATCACTGAAGTTTATTTTTTAGCCTCCTGTGTTCTTCGTTACTTTCTGTGATTTCTTGAGTTTTTTGTTTTCTTGTTGTTTCTTGCCAGTGAGGTGCAAAATGGGTTGCTCAGTGATGGGAATAGGTCTCTAGATCACTTGATTGGATTTTCCCAAGAGCAAAGTGAGAGAATCAAAGATTTGCACTTCTTCAATTTTTCTGTTCGTGTTTGCATTTCTAGGGTTTTAGTTCATTTCTTGATTCCCTTCATGAGATGGCACGAAATTTGGCATGTTGAGTCCAGAGGCTATTAGTTAGCTATCTGCAAAGTTTCGTGGTCAAAGGATCAAAGATGAAATGGGAATTTGAGTTTTCGCTGCTGCTGCCTATTATTTTCAAATTTTAAGAAATCTCCTCAATTCTTGGTTTTGGGGTGGTTTTTGTTGGTCTTCTAGCTCCTGTGGTTATTTGAGTTGTATTCCCTTCTTTCTGGGCAGAAGATTCCAATAGAAATTCTCAGATTTCTAAATTGAAAGTAATTTCCCTTTTTGGTTGTCTGAAAATTGCTCTTGCTGTCGGCTGTCCCCGAGGGCTGGTCTGACCGAAGCTTCATGGGCGGTCAGACTGGGCTCACAAGGCCGGTCAGACCGGAGTGGCCCAGGCGGTCTGACCGCCGGCCAGGGAGCGGTCAGACCGGCCTGGTGCCTGCGGTCAGACCGACCCCAGAGAGATTATTTTGGGAGTTTTGCTCTCTGTGATTTTATTTCTCGTGGTGTGTCTCTCCTGTCTTCTCGTAGCTGTCCAGTAAGGATTTCAAGAGAGTTCAAGTTATTCTCATCATAGTTGTTAATGCTATTGGTGAGAAGAAACTTTAGTGAATACTTGGGGGGATAATTTTTTTAGTTGACATTCACCCCCCTCTGTCGCCATTTCGGTCCAACAGTTTGAGATCATGCAAATAGATGGGTTGTGTAGCCGTCTGAATAAGCTTTCCATAGAGTCCAAGATCACTCAATTCCGACATCGGAGTCAAAAGTTGTGACCTGAAGGTCTGACCGGTGTTGATCTGGAGGTCAGACCGCCATTGTAATGGAGGTCTGACCGGTGTTGATATGGAGGTCTGACCGGTTTGGACCCGGCGGTCAGACTGGCTTTGAGGTAACAGTCTGACCGGCCCCCGGAACTTTCGTTAGGCGCTATTTGAGCTAGAGTGAGGCTCTCCACTCAATTGTGCATGTGTTGCACTTTGTGAGAGAGGAGAGGTGATCTAGAGTGCATGTGTTGCATCTAGAGTAGGACTTTGTGTCCGGATTGAGATTGTGCATCCGTTGCACGTGATGAGAATCAAGTGAGGGACTTGACTTGTTACTCTTAGAGTTTGCCGACTCCTAGACGCCGTAGGAGGCGTCGTGCGCGGTGATCTTCTCAAAGAAGGTTGTGAGAAGACCCGGCGAAGTTGCAAAGGTTGAAGCTCACTTACTCGGAGCGGGAAAAAGCTATCACTAGTGATTTGAGGTGGGGGGCTTAATTCGTGGAGCCAGTCCGATTTGTTCGGGCCTATCTCAACGTGGACTAGGGGAGATCGGCAAGTCTCCGAACACCACGGTAAAAAGAGATTGTGTCATTTGTGGTTTGCTTTCTTGTGCTCTTTTTACATTAATGCAATTTACTTACTTAGCATTATTTTGATTGCTTGTAAATCTAGGATTGCAAATCTTGACCTAAGTTAGCATTGTTGGTGCACTTAGGCGAATTTGCTTGTTTTAGGCGCTATTTAAGCTAAACCAAATTGATTTAAGCTCCTGCATTGTTTACTTGGTTTAGGCAAATAGAAAAGGTTTTGAATTGTTAGTATTAATTTGAAGAAAATTTTTAGACCGCCTATTCAACCCCCCTCTAGTCGGCCTCCTCGATCTTACAGCTGTTTCTCCCTGTTCATCAGGGAGTGGTAGTACCGCTGGTACCGTAGCGGTAGTACTACATAGCAGTAGTACCGTAGGTAACACAACAGTAGTACCGCTTGTACTATTTTTTTCAGAATAGTCAAGTGCATATTCTCTAGTTTGAGGGTTGGCTTCCCAATCTGATCTTCATTGCTCTGTAGCTACTAGAGTGAAAGATTAGTGAATATTTGGGAAAAATTTTATGAAGGCATCATTCATCTCCCTCTGTTGTCATCTTCGGTCTTTCAAAAAAATTTGCTAAAAAAACTTTGTTGTCAACCCCTTTGTTTTGTTGAATTTTAAAAAATTCCTATATTTGCAAACATCGCTGTAAGGCAAGCACTTTTGTCCACTTTAATATGCAGCCCTTTGGGTCAAACTGTAGATGTGTTGATTTCCATTTTATTTTATCCAAAAATGTTCAATTCTATATATGTAATGATACTACTAGGGGTGCAAACGGAGCGAATAATTTCCGTTCGACCGACCGACCGAATACTTATGGAGCGAATACGGAAGAGGTAAATGGGTATCCGACACTATCCATGTCCGAATCCGAGGAAAAAATATAGAATAGGATACGAGATGAGTGGTATTCGTCCATATATATCCATATGTCAAGTGATCTGAGGAAGTCTGTTGTGACTTTACTTAGGAACAGGATAACATATAGGCATATTGCTATATCTAAACAGGCGGAACAGGCGGATAATACTGTGTGCTCTTCCTTTGATATCTCGGTGATTAGTCTCTCCGTATTTGCTCTGATTGCACCCTACTGTCTAATGTCATGTGTAAAGAAACACATAATTTCCGTCTGACCGACTGTTCGAAGATTTATGGAACGAATATGGAATGAAGAAATGGGTATCCAACATTATCCATGACCGATTCCGAGAAAAAAATACGAAATAGGATACAGGATGAGCAATATACGTTCATATCCGCTTCGATTGCACCCCGATACTACAAAACATATATGCATATTTACTTTTTTTAAAATATTTTTTAGAACGAAGCCTGGTAGACCCGCCTTTGGCCTAGTTCTTTTCCGTATATGGATTTATGACTTCCCTCGAACAAGCAAACGGATGGCTTATCATCACATCTTTTTCTTATTAGCTTATTGGTATTTGGTTCATTTATACAAATACTCACACTAGAATCAAAAGCAACTACCGACGATCATAAGCCATCAGCTGTAGCAAAAAGAACAAGGCCAAATTATTGAAAGCTAGAGATTGTCTCCCAGAAACAGAGCAAACTGGGGAGGCCAGTTTTACAGAACAGAGCACACAAAAAAAAAAGGAATAAAGCAGCTCCCTATCATGATACTACTGCGTACAATGCTCAAACTAGCACCAGCCACCACAACTTCCAGCCGCTACAGCAATCTTTCAGCTTGGTTCTTGTCGAAGCTTGTTAACCTTGTCCTGAATGATGCTGATAATCAAATCCATCTTTAGATATCCACCTCCTTCTGCAAGGCTCTCCAATGCTCCAGGTAAAAGACAACCTTGTACATCACATCTACAGGATGAGAAATCAATTTACCTTCTATAGACATTTTGTTTCTGATTAACCAAAGAGACCATCAAATAATCACACATCCAATCCAAAGAAGCCCCCTGCAATTTGATCACCCTTTCCTAACTTGCTCCCAGACAAAATCAGAGAAATTGGAAGGAGCCTGATCCCAGTTCAGTGCATCCTGAACGCTAATCCACACAAATCTGGCTATATGACACTGAAACAGAATATGTTCAGCATCTTCAATTTGCCCACAAATAACACAATTTCTAACCCCTGCCCAATGCCTCTTACTCAGTTGTTCCTTGGATCGAATCTTAGAAAAACTTCCACTTTGAGAGGAATTCTAGCTCTCTAAACCTCTTGAAGTTCTCTGCTAAGTACCCCTCCAGATGTCATCTGCCTGTATAAAGATCTAGTTGTGAAAATCCCTGACTTCTCTGAACCCCATTTGATAATGTCATTAGAGTCATCCAAATCCACATATTCCAGTTTTTGCATCAGCTCTTCCCACTGTTCTAAATCAACAACCCAGAAAGGCCTTCTGAAATCAATATTCCAGCTCCCATTTGAACAGCACTAACTTCCTAGAACATCCAGTTCAGAACACACTTGAAAAAGGCCTGGGATATATTGTTTTCAGAGGACAGTCTCCCAGCCAATTAAGTGTCTTTCCAAAACCTAGTATGACTCCCATTGTGAATATCATGAGTGACCCCCAATGACAACCAATGTTTGATTTGATGGATTTTTTTTTCCAAAATTGAGAGACCCGTTGATCAGAATAAGGAAATCACCCTAGGCATGTATTTTGCATACAAGAGTTTACCGCATCTTTACTGTCTCTCTTCATCCATACATGTCCTAGAAATAACAATTAGGAACTCGAGAAAACTGAAATGAAGCAGACAATTCTTTCTCCAAAAAGAAATGGGAGCATGCAGTGCAGGGCAAATCGCGAGCCCAAAAGTATCTAAATTGTAGTTCATTCTGCAAGCGAACATACATAATAAGAAGCAGCAGAGGTAGGGAGCGTCGAACGGTTGCTACGCACCCATGGAATTATGGAACAATACTAGATTGGAAAGCAGAGTACAGCATCACTCGGAAGGCGGCGGCGGCTCCTGGGGCGCGGCGGCGGCCTGTGACTGGAGGGGCGGGAGGAGCTGGGACTTGCGGCGGGTGTCGCGGGGCGGGAGGGGGACGGCGAGGAAGTGCTTGGTCTTGGAGATGGGGCGCGAGCGACGGAGGTCGACGACGTCGCCGACCTTGAACTGGTTGTCCGGGTCGTGCGCCTGGTACTTCTTCTTGATGCGCTCCCGGCGCTTGTACTTCGGGTGCGGCGCCAGCCTGACCACCTCCACCCCCACCGTCTTGTCCGCCTTGGTCGTCACCACCCGCCCCGTCAACTGCTTCGCCGCCTGGATCGTCAGCACCGGCCTCATCGCGGCGGTGGCGGGGCCGCCACCGTTGGGGTGCAGCCCGAGAGGGGAGACGAAGGGGGAGGCGAGCAGCATCTTGGCGCTCCGCTTTCGGGGATAAGGTTCTCGAGACTCTTCCCTCTCGGTGGAGCTTTGGACGACGGTCAGATCTTGGTTGGTAGTGGCAATGGAGTTTTTGGTGGTTGCTCGGGTCGTTTTCGAGGGAGGGGATGCGAGCATGAGCTGTTTCGGGCTCGATTCACCGCTCGTGGCAGCCGCCCCCTTGTCAACGCAGCGGGTCACACCACGTATCGCTAGCCGCTCGGGGTCGCGGGCACCGTCGCCCTCATTGCCGAGAGCAATGTTGAGGCCGCCGTCACACCGCTCGAAGCTGAGGTCGCCGTCGGCGCGTGGTGTTGCGCCTAAAGGAGGAAGGGGGATGTCCACGTAGTGTCCTCCACCACCTTCATCGACAGCTTAGCTTTGTCGGCACCGACACAAGTATATTTGGGACGTATTTGGTTGCTAGTATGAAGTGGGATAGGATGGAATCGTTTCGGAATGAGGAAGTATATATATATTTGGCTGGTGAGATGAGTCGGGATAAAATCGGAACAGCGTGGTGTGGCCAAATTTCTCGATGTGGTCAAATTTCTCGGACAACATGGTTCCACTTCGCTCGCACAAGTCTTGTGACCGCACGTGAGGGATGCGGTCACCACCTCACTGACCAACGTTGGCGAGGGAGGCGGTGGAAGCGACTGGAGGCGAATGGTCTCAGGAGGATTTGTTGGTCGTTGACGCCAGAGCCACGCGGTGGGAGGGATGCGGCCGCCGGCGTTGGAGCCATGCAGTGGTGGAGATGATGAGGAATTCCGCCGCCAGAGCCACGCAGTAGGAGGGTGTGCCCGCCGCTGCTGGAGCCAGTCGGGAAGATGGCAGCCACGAGCAAATCTAGTCGGGGACGTGGTGGCGGGAGGTGGCACAACCAATTAGGGGCACGGTGGGAGGCGCCAAAGCTGACCAAAATGTAGTGGGAGGCGTGGTAGCATAGAGAGGGAGGGGATGCGGCGGCCAGGGAGGAAAACAAAAGAAAAAGAGAGAGGAGAAAAGGATTGGACGATAGAAGATAAGGAAGAAAGAAAAAGGAAGAAATAAAAAAGTAAAAGGTAAAAAAGGTATTCTCACCACTCTACAAAGAAGATTACCATAACCAATACTATCTCGTTCCATCTATCTAACCAAACACCAATACGTATCATCTCCAACCATCTTATCTTTCCAACCAAACAATCCCATCCCCTCAAACAAACATGCTATTGGAATCATCCCATCTCATCCCATTATAAAAAATAGAAACATCCCATCCTATTTCGCTTGGTCCTCTCAACCAAACACACCCTTGGTGGGTTGCACATCGAATCTAGCAGTGTTGAGGGTGGAGAGGGGTGACCAGTGGCCAAAACAAAGGAGGGAGAGAGAAGGGAGGAGGAAGAGTGAGAAATCATTGACATGTGGGCCTCACAGTGTTCAAATTTTTAGATATTCAATTTGCTAACTCAGTTTTCGCCCACATTATACGTCATAATAGAAAAACTAACTCTGGAACCACCTCAAAAGATATTTAGACAGGCGTTCATATTGCCTTTTACTGATGTTTTTTGGTCATGGCTTATAGCTTTTAGTTAAAAATAAATAGTAGTAATGGAAGAAGTAGTTTTTAGAAAAAGAGAGACGAGCAGTGCAAAAAATGAGGAAGAGATATGTGTACGTGATGAGAGTGAGCGGAGTGGGTGGATGATGCATCGTGACCTGTCGTATCCCTGAAGTGAGATGGTAGTGAGGAGAATAAAGAAGTCGCTTAAAAAAACTAAATATTTATATTAGCTTTTGATTATTTTAAGAAGTCAGAAATAAAAGTTATTAGTAACACGCCTAGTTTAGGAGGCAATGGTTTTGCACAAAGGTGAAGTACACGAACCAAGCGGCCTAAGAGCATCTCCAACAATGTCCTCTAAATCTCATCCCCTAAATCACTTTTTAGAGGACACAATCTAGAATATAGAAAACTAAAAGTATGTAACCTCCAACAAGTCCTCTAAATATGGTCCCCTAAATTAAAATCTGGGTCCACAAAAACTACCAATCAAAGAATTTAGGGGATCAGACGGCGCAGGAGCGTTGTGACAGATTTAGGGGATGGTGTGCGTCCTCCATATATGGGGGACGAAAAATCAGGGATGAAGTTCTCTATATTTTTGGGTACCACTTAGGGAATCTGTTGGAGCCTTTTTTACCTTTTCTTCTAAAATATAGGGGATATGGGCACTTTAGAAGATTTGTTGGAGATGCTCTAAGAGCAACTCCAGCAGGACCCCTACTTGAGCCCTCATCCTACTTTTGAGGGCCGAGGGGCAAAAAACTCACTCCAGCAGAGCCCCTACTTGAGCGCTCAAAAGTAGGAGGTCCTCAAATCTCCCCCTCGAGCCCTCATTCCTAGGGGGTCTGGAGGGAGCCCCTACTTTTGAGGGCTCAAGTAGGGGCCCTGCTGGAGTGAGTTTTTTTGCCCCTCGGCCCTCAAAAGTAGGATGAGGATGAGGGTGGGTCCTATGTGTCATCCCCTCTAAGAATGAATTTGAGGGTCCTGTTTTGAGGGCTCCTGCTGGAGTGTAGCCCAAAAAATAGAGCCCTCAAAAGTAAAAAGAGCCATCAAATAAAAAGTAAGGATCCTGTTTTGAGGGCTACTGCTGGAGTTGCTCTAAGTAGCCTTACCCTTCTCTCGAAGACCCGGAACAGCCCAACCCGAAAACCCAGGACCCACGGCCCACGCAGGCACGCACCCACCACCAGCCACGAACACAACGTAGCCCTAGCCCCCAGTCGGTCGATGCCCCCTTGCGGCTGTCGCTCGCGTCGCGCACGCGCAGCCGCCGCCGCACGCAGCGAACTCCACACTCGCCATCGCCTCCGCCGCACGCAGCGAACTCCACACTCGCCATCGCCTCCGCCTCCGCCTCCGTCTCCGGCACGAAGCCACGAGCAAGACCAGCGACCGAGACGCTCTCCACCTCTTCTCTTCGTTTCCCTCGTTCGGCAGATCTGCTCCCCCTTCTCCCGCGGCCGGCGCGGTGAGCTCTCCTCCTCCCCTTCCTTCGTTTCCACCGTTCGGCAGATCTGCCCCCTCCTCCGGCGGCCGGCGCGGTGAGCTCCAGCCGGAGATTTTTCCCGCCAACATCCTCGCGGGGGATCTTTTATCTGCTGTGAACAATCTCATCCAAATCTTTCTTTCTGGGATGGATTCTCCAATCCATGGTGTTTGTTGCGTGGTGGAGTGCTAACTAGCAGTATATTTTCCAAAAATTTCGGGAGTTCAACTGAATCCCCCATGCCCCACGTTAGGTCCGCCGCTGGCTAGCTGAATGCTTGCAATTTGCATAGCAGCTAATTTCTTATTTTCTTTGCTGCTCTCCGCTCCTCTGTCGGGTAGGTAGGGGAAGACATGGCTTCGCATGTGATACCTTCCAAGAGGCCGTTCCAGAAGAATTCTTCGGAGCACGACGGTCGGGGCAAGCGGCAGAAAGCAAGATTTGCTTCTTCACAGCAAACCCAGCTGAATATACAGCCCGGTGTTCCTATTTTCCGCCTTCTCTGCCCTGCTTCAAAATCTGGGAATGTCATCGGTAAAGGTGGTGGCATCATCGCAAAGATAAGGAAAGAAAATGGAGTAAGAATCAGGGTTGATGAAGCAGCCCCTGGTTGTGATGAGAGAGTTATTGTGATAACCGCCATTGAGAAGGACAAAGAAGCTAGCCGTGAGCAAGGTAAAGGGAATGATGGAGGTGCTGGTTTTTCTGCTGATGGTGCCCATGAGGAGGAGAAAGGCCACAGGAAGGAAGAAAACGACGACTCAGAGAAAGAACACGTCAAGGAAGAGAAGGGTGATGCAGAGAAAGACCGCGACAATGAAGAAAAAGATGATTCGTCTGTTGCAAAAGATACAAATTCAGGGCTAGAGAGGGTAGTACCGTCACCAGTGCAGGCCATTTTGGTTGTCTTTGATAGGATTTTTGCAAGTGAAGATGAAAATGAAACTGGGGATGCATCAGGCGAGAGAACTCCTGTTTCTTTTAGACTATTGGTGCTTGATAGCCAAGTAGGTTGGCTTTTGGGGAAGAGCGGTAGTGTGATTAAGCAAATGTCGGCTGATAGTGGCTGTGAAATTCGAGTTTCAAAGGAGAAGCTTCCTGCGTTTGCTTTATCCCATGACGAACTTTGCCAGGTAGATCTTTTCAGTATTGGATTTCATTTTCTTGTTCCCTACCGTTATCTTTTGTAATGTTTCTTAGATGGGAAAATTCATCATATACCCTCTTCATAGATGAAAATCTAGGATATACCCTCCTACACATCCAAATTGATAATATACCCTCCTCCAATCTATTTGCTTTACAAAACACCCTCTTTATACTAATCTGTATAGGTACAAGTATAAGCATGTATTGTACCATATTTTGGGACCTAATGTACCCATTTTACCCCAAAATACGGTACCTAATGTCCCAAAATACGGTATTTTGGGACCTAATGTACGCATTTTACCCCCAAATACGGTACAATACGGTACCCATTTTACCCCAAAATACGGTACAATACAGTACCTAATGTCCCAAAATACAGTATAATACATGTTTATACCTTGTACCTATACAGATTAGTATAAAGATGGTGTTTTGTAAAGCAAATAGATTGAAGGAGGGTATATTATCAATTTGGATGTGTAGGAGGGTATATTCTAGATTTTCATCTATGAAGAGGGTATATGATGAATTTTCCCTTCTTAGATTGTGCTTTGGAAGATCATTTCTGGCGTTCCTTGATATATCATTTCTGCAGATCACTGGAGAGCTTGACTCAGTTAGGAAAGGTCTGAATGCTGTGGCTCAAGTACTCTTTGCCCATCCCCCTAGGGAAAGTGATGTAGTTTCTGCGGCTCTTCCTTCTGGTTCATTATCTCGTTCATTCTTCAATCGGTCAGATGGTCTTCCTCTAGGAATGCAACCTAACTTCCATCTCCCTTTTCAAGGGCCATCCCATGCTAGTGGACCTTTTGATATCATTGATCAGCGGCCAAATGTTACTTCTTTTCCCACTTTTCCTGAAGCTCTAATGCATGGCCATACTTCAGTTCCTACAGAACCCCTCACCTTTAGGTTATTATGCTCAAGCAACAAGGCTGGAAGTATAATAGGAAAGGGTGGAAACAATATCAAGACTATTCAAAATGATACAGGCTGTGAAATAAAAGTTCTTGAGACTGTTCCGAAATCAGAAGATCGTATCATAGTTATTTCTGGACCTGCGGTAATCACCTTCCTTTTCTCTTGATAGTATAGTTTCATGAAATAAATGCATCAGCCTTTATGGTGACCTGCTTCTTAGTAGTACTGAAAATGCCTTCAGGGTCTGTCTGGGTAACATGGCATTCAAATGAACTATAGAGCATATATTTTGCAAACTTCATTGTTTATAATGTTTTGAATATTTGGATTCTCTAAAAGTGTTGTTGCAAAATTCACATATTTTTGCACGCTCTATCTTCAAGGTTGCCATTTGGTAATGCTGTATGGATTAACATTAGTAGGGAGTGCAGGCAGCAACCAGCAATGTGGTTGCTAGACAGCCTGCCATAAATCTCGATAAAGTTCAAGGTATAAAAATCCAACAAATTGTTTTTATGCATGGAGAGGCACGTGGTGAATGCATTAGAAAGTTGGATGGCACAAAACTTTTTAGGTACATTTCCTGTTTTTTGCACTTCTCTCCTCATACTTTGCCAAAAGTTTTTGCAACTTATGTTCTTCATTTTGACACATGAGGCATTCATTTATTTGGGAACTGTGCTTCAATAGCAAAATAATTTGTGATTTGCACTGTAGTTAGTTATTAACATTTTAATACTGTTATTACCATTCAAAATTTGAATGAAGTCCTCCACTACCTGGAAAGTAGTGTTATGATCTAATGTGTTTTCAAGGAGAGTTAGTCAGTTTGTCACTAATCACTAATGTATTCATTTGTCTGTAGCATCCGGGTGATGGAATTTCTCCTGCACAGAATGCAATTTTGCATGTGCAGCGTAGAATTGTGTTGCCTAGCTCTAACAACAAGGAGGGTCCTGCAATATGTAGGCTGATCATTTCACCTAACCAAGTTGGTTGCCTTCTTGGCAAAGGTGGTAGTATCATAGCTGAAATGAGGAAGCTATCAGAAGCACATATAGTAGTGCTCAGCAAAGACAAGATCCCAAGGGGTGTCCCAGAAAATGATGAAGTTGTTCAGGTCTGTTTTTGTTGTATTGTAGAATTTTACAAATAATGCTTAAGATCTTTCTTTGTTCTGATGAAATTCTACATCTGTTATTTTGCATCTTGATTCTACCTACACTTGACTCTTTTGTACAACACTTTTAGTTCCTTTTTTGGTTAATTAACTGCAAAATTGTGTTCTTTTAGATAAGTGGGAATTCCGAAGCTATTCAAGAAGCTCTGATGCAGATAACTGCTAGACTGCGTAACCATCTTTTCCGTGACAGAATGGCTGCAATGGGTCCTAACATGCAGCCACCTTTTGGTTTGCTAGATCCTCAATTTGGTCCATGTGTCGGAAGCCATGAATCTACGTCTCCTAGGATTTTTCCTAACACCTCTCAGTTTCATAAAGATTTTATGGGACGGTCATTGGATGAGATGTCTGCTCCTTGGACCACAAAGGTATTAATCCATTTATTCTTTTCCTGTAAGATGTGTGCTTGAGCATGCTAAGAGGAACTACAAATTTATGTAACATCCTAAGAACGTCGTAATTTCTTTAGGAAACATTTATAGACTGTGTGCCTATAGTGCTTAGTTTGGCTGGGATCCAAACTTGGTCACCGACTAGTGCGACATCCCGCAAGATGAGCTGTGCTTGGTTTTAGGCATCAGACTCGTTGCCTAATTTTTGTGATGTAATCTGAAAATGGTGGCACCAGTGTGATAGCCACTACTTGAGTAGCAAAATCAATTGTGGTTGAAGAGATATGGCATGATGCATTGGATTGTAGACTAATATGGTCTCCAAGCAAACAATTTGTACATTCTATAAGTTTCGTATGCTTTTCCTTATACCATTCTGGCCCTAACTTCGTAGGGAATGAGGAATGTTGGTGATCCGATGTCAATATCTGGTATCCCAGGAATGGCACATAGAGGAATTGGTGGATTTTCTGGGTTTGTTCCTTGTCTTGCTTTTTAAATATTTTTGTGTGTCCTTTGATCAACAACATTGTGAAACATCATGCCTTAACCAGAGAAATTGCAATTGCAGTCCTGGTCAGTCATCTATGATACCAAACATAACTGCAGATGTCATGGTTCCAAAATTAGTTCTAACTGCTCTATGTGGGGAAGATGGAGGCTGTTTGAATAAGATCCGTGAGGTTTGTGTTCGACTAGTGTGTTTGTGTAGTGTATCCAGCTAAATATGAGGTGTATGATTGACATGATTAATACGATGTGCAGTTTTCAGGAGCTAAGATAACAGTCGCTGAACCTATAGCTGATGCAATGGACACTGCTATTTTGATATCTGGTACACTGGATCAGATGCATGCAGCCCAAAGTCTTATTCAAGCATTTGTTCTAAGTGAATCGGTTGCCCCATGATATTTCAAATCTCTGAAGGTGATGCATCCCCTTCTAATATTGTTCCTTTCTTCTGGGGAACTCTTACTTGGTGGAGTTTCTGGTGATATTTGACTGTGTGAGGCTGTGGGCAATGAAGCTCGTAACCTAATATGTGTTTGTATTTAAGAATACACATGTCCTGTTTGCAGAGTTGCATATGCTTGAAGAGGTTAAGTATGCTGAATAGCGACTAAAATTCCAGTCTGATGGAACTTCTCTAGTGAGTAGGTTGTTAGGAAAATCTCCCAAACTGCTCCTTGTGAGACATGGAAAACATTATGGGTAGCTGCAGAAATCTACCACTTTATGCAATCTGTATGGTTGGAATTGGAAAGCTTCTAACCTTTTTGTATGAGAAAACCCATCATGTTAATGTTGTGAACTTCTATAAAGAAAACTAGCCTATCAGCGATTATTGTCTTTTTTGTCTGATATTTGTAGTTGCTAAAAAGCACCAATATGGCCACAAGTCGCTCTATTGAGTACCCTAGTGTATGTATCAGGTACTGGTACGACACCTACATGTATAGGTTTACTTTCCTTTTGAAAAAGGCACAATTTTAATACAATCAGATTCATATCGATATATGAGGCTGTCCCCACTGAACAGAACTGGAACTCGTAATCCAAGGGGAGTAATGAAAGGAAAAATGGTATGATGGACCTTACCTGGCTGGGAGGTGGAAGAGGAAGAGTGGAGAGTATAGAAGCAGTAGTCGGGAGGAGAGATAGGCCGTCTGCCTGCAAGCTTGTCACTGAGGCACCCACAAACCCGTTCCTCTGTCTGGCTGCAAGCTCGTTGTTGAGTTGCCCGCCTACATTTCTTTTGCTCCCTGGTTCTCCTACCCTATCACCATTTTCCATCTCTCTAGCAATTTTGATTGTGGCGGCAGGGAGGAAACTCTTGCTGGTTGGGATTAGGGTTTAGGGATGCATATGGTAGAAATCTGTGGTTTTTGCGACCTTTTAGACTTTATGGTAGAAATCTGTGGACTTTGCAGCCTTTTGGAATTTTGTGGTAGAAATATGTGGATTTTGCCTATGTATCAAGGCATGCTAGTTTCCAAAATGATTTAAATTTAATAGACCAATCTATTTATACATTGTGAAAAAAGAATTTAATAGAAGTCCAGTCATTATCAGGTGATAGAAGACTATTTCGTAAATGACAATTCTTTGAGTAGTTTGGGACATATGTTGGCTTCTAAATTGAATAATATGGTAAACACAATCACTTTGGTGATATGTAAGGGTGCCTGTGTGGAGACGTGTCTTTCTCAGACATAATGAAAGAATCAAAAGAAGTGAGCTTATATAGCTCCGATTCATCATCAGCAATTCAGCATACAGTGACAATTGACTTGAGATTGGTAATTAGCTTGTGCATATTTATCTTCTCTGATACACATGCTGATGGTAGCATGGCTACAGTCAGGGCTATCAAGTAATTAACCTAGTGAACCAATAAATTCTTTTATATCTAAGGAATAGGGAAATGAGCAATAGGATGAACATGTGCAGGAAAAATGGGAATTAGTACATGAAAGATATCACATAAAGAGATGATAATAAATCATACAAGGAAACAATCAAGGATTAAGCTTACGTGTTGCCGGGCTCTCTTCTCGTTGAAACTTGAGGAAGTCAAATGGCAGAGGGATATGGAAAGTAATTTACTAGAATAGGTGGGGATATGGAAGGTTGTTAAGTGGAATACTGGAATAGGTACTAATTGCTGTTAGAAAAAAGAGGCACAAAAATGATTCCACAAGCAGTTGCAATGTTTTTGTGCAGTAGCACCGTTATAGGCTATAGTGTGTGCTGGTTGCATTTTTCAGCTATAACGCGCTATAAACAACAGTGGACTAATTATATGATCCTTTTTTTTGTGTTAAGTTAGTCAATGAAATCTTCGAAATGTGTTCAGTGGTTGTTTGTAGTATTTATACATATTATTTGTAAGAACAGAAATATCTACATATCAGCAAACTTCATTGCGTATCCTTGATAGCTCCATTGTAAATTCATATGGATGTCATTAGTTCACATGGTTGGCTGTATGCCCAAATATTCTTGGTCTTGTTTGTTTTAAACGTTCTATGTTTTTTAGGGCCTGTTCTTTTTGGTTGTGGCTTTTGGCTGAAATTTTTTAATTTGGGCTGTTAGCGACAGAGATTACTAAAAGAGAGATACTCGTATGTGATTTTGGCCGGTACAGGTGATAGGCTTTTAACGTGTACTACAATTAACTTATAGATCCCGTTTTGAAAAAATACTCTGTTTGAAAGTTAAGTACTGTAGTAAAAGTCAAAAGCCACCTACAAAAGCCGGAAAGAACAGGGTCTTAGTTAGCTTTTATATAATGGTTTATGTTGTAGAGGTGGCCTCCACTTAAGTCTAGCCGGCCTGTTAGAAGGTTGTAAAGCTCAAAATGAGATATGTATAATGACATAGATGCCCTTGAGAGGGATACTTGGGTGTAAGGACATAATTGTAAAATATTTCCCATGTGAACATATATAGAGCCATCCAGGCCATGGGGGAGGGCAAAAGCATTGCTCACCTAACATCTCCACTGCCATACTACCATCTCTCTGTTTGGTTAGTAACTATAACAATTTACATTTGCCCTTTACCATTTCTGAGCTGCTTTATAGTTTATATGATGATTTCTTACTTCCTACTTTTAAACTTCTATGTCTAAACATCTTAATAGTTGGCGAAATTTTCTTATTTAAGCTATTTGGTGACAAAATCTCTCCCTCTATTTTTATATTTTTAGCTGTTAAAAACTGACCACGTTGAACTTACTGGACTTGAATTTTGTGAATCTGATAAAGTTTCTAGCATAATCCTGTTAAAATAGTACATGACTTACAAGCAAATTTGTACACGAGGGGCATATAGTGATTTTTTACCATATTTGCATTGCAGATTAATTTAAATAGCAACAATATATATTTTTAATTAACTTTTATCTGTAGTTTCTTCTATTCTTTTGATATTTATTTTTGTACCTACTTTGTTTTTTATTGCTTTTGACCACTAGCTAAACAATGAGGATACAACAGTGACATGTGGTTGCTTGATGAATCTTGTCTCTAAAGGTCAGGAATTTTGATCAGTTCTCGACTGGTAGTTCAGTTCCTTGTATGCAGACGGTTGTCATCTCTGCTTGGTTATCCTTTGCTGTTGTGTCAGCATTGGAAGCTGCATCCAAGAAGGTATGGACACTGTAAATTCCGTTTGATAGCTTGACTTGTCTTCCTTAGAAGTGTTTCTGATCAATGAGACTGCCAGAGTACATTTTTTGTTGGTTCGTGTGCTATTTGCACAATGTCCATGAATTTTAGTGACCTCTTATGTATATGTGGTTTCTCATCTTAAAAAATAAGGGTTAAGAGACACCATTAGTGGTGCTGCTAAGAATGGCACTTCAGAAACAATTTACCATAATATTCCTTAGCCTCAAGTCTCCAATAGAAAGTGGTCCCTTAGCCTCAAGTCTCCAATAGAAAGTGGTTTCTTTCTGCCTGGTTGCATTGTTTTATGTCCAAATTTGTGCTTTTTTCTTGTCCTTTTTTGTACCATTGCAACACTGATTCAACCTCATCCTAGAGTGCCGATGTTCATCGTTTGTAGTTCAAACTGGATTCTAGAGGTAATTTAAGTTCATGCAGTGTCAGCAGTTGATATTTTTGTCAATACTCAAGAGTGGCCTCCCTATCCTAACTATGTTATTGAAATATTAGAATCTAAGTTTGCAGTGTTACATGCCTTTATACTTGTCTTGAAAACATGTGTTTAAGATAGGTCTGATTTGATGGTTCATCGACACAGTATTTGATATGTGTTTTTGTAGTTTTCTGACACAATTACTTAATTTGATTAGAGCCTGTAAGTAATCCCATGAAAGTGTGGAGGACAAAGATAATTTAACATTGGATAAGATATTTTTTTAATTAAACAATGCAACTATAGGTACTGGACAGACTAGTATGCAAACGTCTGGGTGAGTTATGGGGTAAGTTCCGCTGTTTATACTTGAAATGTTCTAGCTTTTGTGGGAGGTGCAGGGGGTATAATTTTAAAGCTAAAAAGCCAATATTTTCCAAACAATTTGTATGGCTTATGCCATGGTGACTTAGGATGTGTTTAGTTGGAGGGATGGGGTGGGATGGAATGGTTCCTTTGACCAAGCCTATCTGTGTGTTTGGTTGGAGGGATGGGGTGGGATGGAATGGTCCAAAGTGGGATAAGCCTGTGCAAATTTAGAGAATATTCTTCTTAGATGCTGGACCATGTGGTTCCACTTTTTTTGTGGAACTATCTCATCCCATCCCACCCCATCCCACCCCATCCCTCCAACCAAACACATCCTTAATATGGTTGTGGGCCAAAAGCCCTAAAATTGGCCTAGAAAGAAAACCTAGGCAAAACCAAACAGGACTTTATATATTGTATATTTCCAAGAAGGTACATTATACATTCTTGTCTTCTCTACATATAATAAACACTTTCAGTTTACTTTTGACCATTTGAGCTAAGTAACTACATTGCCAATAGTACTGTAGGCCAATTATGTTGTAGTGGTCGAGCACATTCATGACCAGCCAACTTTGGCTGATGGTTACTTTGCTTTGTTTCTACTGCTCCCTTGCTAGTGGTTTACGGCAGAGATTTTGGAGTGAGGAATTTATGGTATGTATAATTGTTACCCTGTTTGCTATATATCTTTCAATCCTGTTTATTTTGTGACAAGAGGATAATACGAGTTTCTAATCGGTTAGGAACAATTATCTTACACTTTGTATTCATAAAACCTTCCTGTTGATTTTAATGTTACAGCATCCTTCTTTAGTAATAGTATGGGCATTAGTAAATCGAAAAACTTCCTCAGAAATGGCATGGGCATGGGCATGGGCATGGGCATTAGGAAATAAAAAAGCTTCCTTAATAAACAAGAATACCTAATGAAGGCTGTTAGATGATACGGAAGGACTAGCTTAATGTATCATCAGTCTGAATGGTATTAGCCAGGCTTGTGAGTTTACATGGGCATCTGGTGCAAATATTGTCATTGGTCATGCATATGAAAATTTTGGAAATTATTTGCAGAGTGCTAGCTTAGTTTCTTTTTGGGAAAAGTAGACTTTTAGGAGGCTTTTGACACTGAATCATTAAATAGCCTGTTGTGCTTGTGTTACACGAGGGTTTAGGAAGCTGGATGGCTGTGAAATCTGGAACCTGGTTGGTTTTGCTTTTCGCCCAAAAACAAAAACCGGCCGGTATGTGGTGTGCTAACTTCAAACTTGGGTTTTCAAATTATGATATTTGGAATCTAACAAACAGCTCATAACAAACTTATTTACCAAGAAGAAGCTGGCCCGGGTTCTGAACCCGGACTACAGCGAAGTACGCCAGGAACATTTCTTTGGTGCTATGAGTTTTGGACGGTCTTGAACAGCGTTGATTTGCGATGTTTAAATATGTACCTTTTTTAAACAAAAATAAATCTGTATGCCTTTTATTTTAGCATCAGTAGCCTGTATGCTTTTGATTTTAGCATCAGCAGTCAAACCATGTGATGTGTTTTGTTTGGATGGCCTTGAAGACAGGAGAGGGCAACACAAAATGTTTTAGACCGATGTTTGCAAGTTTGTAACAGTAAGCTGCCCCAAGAAGCTGCTGTTTTTCATTTGAAGTAATTTCTCATCAGAAATGGGAAATCTAATATTGTGGTGAAGGAAGCGATAATTAAATCTTACATTTTTTGTTGGTAAGCATTGTGCGTGTCATGTTCTCAAAACTGCCATTATTCTGATGATCCTATTTTCAGCTGTACATGGGGCAAGATGTTAGACGTGTTACACAGTTACAATCAGAAAAAACCAGTGGTATGAACTCCATGAAAAGGACAAACAAGATGCAGCCAAAGATGAAAAGAAACCACGCTGGAATTACCCCCATTTTTGTCGTAGTGGTAAAACCAGGACACGTCATCAGAGAGAGGGCCCACGGCCACAGTAACGCTCGAAGGCAGTAGGCACTGTACAGGTTAGTAGGTGGATTGGGCTTGAGAGAGGAGAATTAGCTGAGTACTTTCTGACTGTCCCGCAATGGAAAAGAGATGAACGAAGAAATCCTACAAGAATTACAAATAGAAATGAGTGATAAGTTTGAAAATGTGAAGAAAGTATATGATAAAAAATTTGAAATATTATTATCAGATGATGGTATTGTAGATATTACGGGGCGTGGGCAAAATTTAAAATGAAGGATGTGCTAAGCAACAGTCTACAAGTAAGAAGAATCTTAAAAAAATGTAGGCTATATAAAAGAAGAATATCTAAAGGTAGCTCTATAAAGGTACGCTAATATTGATATAGTACTATCAATTATTTGGGTACGGAAGACTATTAAGCAAAATGATATACATACATACATACAAAATTAAAGGATAATACAATATTCGCGAAGGACCAAAAAGGACATGCACGGGTCATGCAAGCCAGTGCGCATGCCAGTAATGAATGCATGTCACGCCAATTAAAAAGGATATACACACCAATTATGCATGTGCTCCAGTTGAAGTTACATTTCAGTAGAAGAATACTCATCATGAAGCGAAGGAAAGATGAAGACATATCATGCCAGCCAACGAAGCCTATGCTATAGCCCACATTAAATAAAGAAAAATATGACTTTTTCCGCTCCTATAAAAGGAGATGGCAACCAGAATATCGAAGGCATATGAGAATCAAGAGCTGAAGTTATCAGAGCGAGCAAGAGCCTTTCACAAGCATTCTCCTTTAGTTCTTAGTTCTTAGTGTGAGTACACCCCTGTAAGATATCCATCCAAGAAAGTATTGTAATGTTTCAGTGTAAGATATATTTTCTGTCTTTGTGTTAATTGTTGGGGTTCCTGAAAGGAAAAACCATATGTAAGATATTTTTTTGTGGAAATGAAGTAGTTTTCCTTTGAAAACCCCTTGGTCTCTTTAGTCTGGTTATATGGGATGAGGTTTTATGCTAGGGATTCTGTAGGAGAAAACTCTTTGGTGATTCTCTAATGAGTCATGAGTCTAGCTGTGGAGAATGTTGAGACTGTAGAGAAGTGTTTTCATCGGGGTGGAACTGCCTAGAGTGACGATAAACAATATCTCATATGATTATAACTAGGAATGTCTAGGGAAAGCTTAGCTACTTTTGAAGCAAATTAGCAAAAAATATGGTGAGTATTGAGTAAGATTTTTACACCATTGTTGCCCGACTGTCTGTCTTGTTGGTTTCGCTAATCTGCAAGATCCTGATAAAAAATTACTATTCAAATTTAATTAACATCATCCTGAAAGAGTAGTCTATTCAGTAAATAGTAAACAAAATAGTAATCACATAGTGCATCCACCATCATAGTGCAAGAATACTATTCACGAAGTAGAATTTCATTATTGTATTTCATTTTGAATAGTGATCAGAATATTTCGAATAGTAGCCGCATAAGAAGAATATTTTATTTTGAATAGTAGTATATATTCTTGATCGTCTCTCTGAATCTTTTGGTATCAGAGCTAAGTTTGTCATCATTGAAAGGGAGAACCATATATAAGCTATTTTTGTGAAAATGAAGTAGTTTTCCTTTGAAAACCCTTGGTCTCCTTAGTCTGCTTATATGGGACGAGATTTTATGCTAGGGACCTAGTAGGAGAAAACTATTCATCGATTCTCCGGTGAGCACTGAGTCTGGCTGTGGAGAATATTGAGGCCGTAAAGAAGTGTTCCCTTCGGGTGGAACTGCTTGTGGTGACGATAAAAAATTATCCCATATGATTACAACTAGGAATGTCTAGGGATATCTTAGGTACTTCTGTCGCAAATTAGCAACAAATATGGTGAGTACTGAGTAGGATTTTTTACACCACTGTTGCATGACCATCTGTCTTGTTTGTTTCGTCAACCTGTAAGATCCTGATAAAAAAATATTATTCAAATTTAATTAACATCATTGTGAAGAGTAGTCTAAATGTAAATAGTAACCAAAATAGTAATCGTATGGTGTATTCACCACCATAGTACAAGAATACTATTCACGAAGTGGAATTTTACTATTGTAATTCATTTTGGATAGTACCTGCATAATAAGAATATATTGTTTTGAATAGTACTATATATTCTTGATCATCTCTCTGAATCTTTTGGTACCAGAGCCAGGTTTGGCATCATTGAAAGAGAAAACCATATGTAAGCTATTTTTTTTTGTAGAAATGAAGTAGTTCTCCTTTGAAAACCACTTGGTCTCCTTAGTCTGATTATATGGGACGAGTTTTTATGCTAGGAGCCTTGTAGGAGAAAACTCTTCGGCGATTCTCTGGTGAGCCCTGAGTCTGCCTGTGGAGAATGTTGAGGCCATAGAGAAGTGTTTCCTTTGGGTGGAATTGCTTGGGGCGACGATAAAAATTATCCCATATGATTACGACTAGGAATATCTAGGGAAAGCTTAGCTACTTCTGAAGCAAATTAGCAATAAATATGGTGAGTACCGAGTAGGATTTTTTACACCATTGTTGCACGACTTGCTGTCTTGTTGGCCAACCTGCAAGATCATGAGAAAAAAATTACTATTCAAATTTAATTAACATCATCGTGAAAGAGTAGTTTATTCTCTAAATAGTAACCAAAATAGTAATCGCATAGTGCATCTATCCCCATAGTTACACACACCCACACTAACCTGTCCATAGGTGTAGAATACGTGGAGAAGTTACTGACATTTCTAAATAAAGTTACCATCGATTTTGAATGAAGTTATTGTCAAACCTTCACAGTGCTGAAAAGTTATCATTGGATCTGTATGAAGTTACCATCGGTAGCGGTAAAGTTACTATCAATGCTCAAGTACGTAGCCAGTGGTAACTTTCTTCACAGCCAATGATAACTTTTCGAACAACCAGTGTTAACTTGCTGGAGCGCAAAACTACGTGCAAAATAGCGCTACCATATACATACATACATGTAGGTATGTACATACACACATACACAGAGAGAGGGGGTGCGTTCTATGGTTTTTTATTTTTGCTATAGTAACTAGCTTTTAAACGGTGCGTTTTTTCAAGGTGAGGTCTACTAGTTGATTGTAGTACATACTGTACTGACTTCAGCTATACCGATCAAAATCGCATACGACTGTATCTCTTTTTGTATTCTCTCTTGCGAATAGACAAAATTCAAAAGCTTTAAGTTATAAGGCATAGTCTAAAAGTACCGACCCTTACCCTTATATATATATATATATATATATATATATATATATATATATATATATATATATATATATATATATATATATATATATATATATATATATATATATATATATATATATATATATATAGGGAACATATCTAGTGCTATTGCACTATTCAATGCTAACATGTGAACTCCATTGTGGACCATTGGATGTACCTCAAACGACCTAGATCCCTGAAGATGGAAACACCCAATTCACCTATGCAATTTGCAGAAAACCCCCTACCGGTTAACTCATTTTTCTTCCCCTCACGGCTCCCAATCTCCTCCCCGCCTCAACCCCCACCTCCCATTCACCTTTCCCCGGTACTGCTGTCCTTCCGTCACGCTCCTCCCCACCGCTGACCTCCTTGCCGTGAAGCTTGCGCTCCTCGCCGCCTGCTCCTGATCCGCCCCGGCCACAGCCTTCCCCTTCCAGCCGCCGCCGTTAACGACGTTGCTCGTGAGGAGCCTGCTTCTTTCCGCGGTGATCTCGTCGTCCTGGAGGTTGATGGAGACACGCAACTTCTTGCTCGGGGACGGCGGGCACTGCGCCTTGAGTATGCCCTTCTTCGGCCGCCGCCCCAGCCCGGCGAGCGCGCCCGCAGCGGGGCTGCGCGTGGAGTCGTCGTCACGCGCCACCGGCGGCACGGCGGGCGCCATGGAGAACATGGCTGCGTTGAACGTGGCCACGCGGATGGTGACGGGCGCCGGCCGCGTCGGGGTCGCTAGTGGCGTAGCAGTGTGGTCGGCGCTCCCAGAGCGGCGGATGACGACGCGGGGCGCCTTGGAGCTGGCGGTGGCGCGGCGGTAAAGAGCGGAGGCCGTCAAGGAGGCGCTGGAGCGCGTGCTTCACCGTTGCCATATATGGCCGCCGCCAAGAACGTACGGACGCGCGCGGCGGTGCAAGGTGAATGGGAGGCGGGGAGGAGATTGGGAGGCGCGGGGGAAGAAAAATGAGTGAACCGGCAGGGGGTTTTCTGCAAATTGCATAAGTGAATTGGGTGTTTCCACCTTGGGGGATCTAGGCCGTTTGAGGTACATCCAATGGTCCACAATGGAGTTCACATGTTAGCACTAGATACGTTCCCATATATATATATATATATATACACACACACACATACCCAGTATGCACTCACCCTTATGGTGCACTACTAAAACAAGTCAAAGATTTCAAAAAACAATTTATATGTACTTCATGGTTTATTCTAGTTATGTATAAAATTTTAAGTTCAAATTTATTCTATGTTAACGGTATAAAAAAGAAGAATTCTAGCAAAAGTTAAAAGTTCAAATTTATCAGAATTTTATCTTTTTTGGTACTCTTAACATGGCACATAAATGATCTATTTGGAACATGTAGATTTGACGACACGAAGCAGTAATTTTACCTAAAATTTGAGCTCCAAACGTGGCTTAGGCATTACATAGACTACGCGTGATGCATGATTGAGCAAACTAGGTAGACAAAGCTAAAGCCTCTTTTTTTAGTTTATGGATTTTGGTTTATGGATTTCTCAGAATAATTGGATGGTTTCTTTATCTTCTTTTGAAACGGTTTATTGGAATAGTCTTTTCGAAGTTGCATTCAATTCATTTACATAAGCACTTACGCTAGGGTTATGAGCCATCAACCGCAACCATAATGTAATACCAGAAAAAAAGAAAGAGGCGGTTGGGTCGGGCCCATCTTGCTGGTCTACTTGTGTAGACTTCTCATGAGAGTGAGAAGAATAAGATTTATTTCGGTAGGCACTCCACACAAGTAAAAATTAAGGCCATCCATATGAAAGAGGATAGGCTATTAAGATCCTCATATGAAAGTGGGCAGGAATGGGTGAGCATTGATTAGTTCTGTGTGGAGGACTAGGTTGGGAAGATTTCAATTGTGACGTATTTACACTTATTTATAGTGTAGTTGTTTTAATTTTTATTGTTAAAAGTATGTTTACCGCGTCGTTGAGATATAACTATAAAAGATGCTGTTGAAATCTAGTAGCGATGGATGCATATTATAGTGTTATAAAGTAGTGGTAACACTTTAGACTTACATGTTGGATCGGAGTATTACATATAAACTATCAGTTGGAGCCAAAAAGAACCCTCAACCAAAGAGTACTAGGGTTATCATACTAGCGTGTTGTTTATAAGCAGGGGTGTTAGGCCCCGTTCATTTCGGCTTGAACATCTAATTTCTGGCCTATTTTTCACTATTCATAAATTTCATTTTTCCTGACTTTTTTTATCTTTTTTTGAGTTTTTTTGCCGGTTCTTTTTTGGTATTTGTTTGCGTTGTCCATGATGGCCTAACCTTTTTTTATTTTTTAAAATTTTAAAATTTAGTTACGTTAAATAAGTTACCATCAGTTACAGTGTAATTTTAGTCAGCAACAGTATAATTTTAGCTATAAATTAGTTTATTTTAGCTCAATCGATCGGCACCTTAATTGAGCAAAGTTCTAGGACAGGCTGGGAAGCGGCTATGAGTGTTGAGATCCAAACGCCAATAGCTAGCTCCCACATGATGTGGATGCCCGTTATAAATTTAAAACCAACTCTATTTTTTAGTGAGTTTTATTGCAGCCGACGTTCATCGTGGGTTATTTGGAGCTTAAAAATAATTTATGATTATACTATTTACGATAACTAGCTTTTAAACGATGTTTTTTTGAGACGAGATCAATAGAAAAATTATAGTAAAAAGTGTACTAAGTTCGGTTATACCAGCCAAAATCATATATGATTATTTCCCTCTACGTATTGTCTCTCGCGAACAGTTAGAATTTAAATATTTAAGTCATAAGGTATCAGTCTAAAAGAATCCACCCATTAATAATATATATAACACCCTGCCCAATGTACTGTAGTATTTACTATGAGGTGTGTAGTCTGAATATAAATAAAGTGAAAAATCTCTAAATTGTGCTGTCCAACACGGAGTAGAAATTACAAGAGAGCTTCAAATTTCTAAATTCTACAGTATTCACTATCGCAAAAGCTTCCTTCAAAATCTAGACACATGACATAACCAATAAACAATAAGCAAACAGTTTAATACTGCTCCATGTTACAGAATTACTTGTTTATGACTAAATTTAAGAAAAGTATATGTAGCATTAGGTTATATAATTACTGCCCAAAAAAGTCAACCCTTCCCTGTGATTTTTTAACATTCAATCATTCTTACCGTTAGATTCATCATGTGTCCTTTACTGCATATCATCCGTATGTTCTTTTCTCACTTTGAAATCTTTCCAGAAATAACCTGAAATACGCACCTGGAATTTGTAATTTTATAAGGCAGAACCAAAACTATCACTTTGTAGTAAACATCAAAAGGAGAAAAAAAAAGAGCAAAACAAAACCAACCAAAAAAACAGCCTGTTCTTTTTGGCTGCGGCTTATAGCTTTTGATTGAAAATTTTGAATTTTGGCTGTTTACGGTACAGATTACAGAGAGATCGATATTCACTTGCGATTTTGGCTGGTACAGATGTTGAGGTTTTAATGTGTACTACATTTAACTTGTAGACTCTGTTTTAAGAAAATACTTCATTTAAAAGTTAGATACTGTAGTCGTTGCGAAAAACCGGCCGGCTTGTCGGCTGCCGAACAGGCCAGTCTGGCTTCCTCCATCTGCATTCTGTAATACCAACAATAACGCCACCGTCACCTCCTGCTCCCTCCGCCGCCGTCCCAACTAAATCCTTGGGGAATCTCGCGCACCGTCGTGCTGCCTCGGATGCTCCCGGCCTCGCACCCGCTGCTCTACGCCTGCGCCTTCCGCGACAGCGCCCTCGTCGCCGAGCTCGCCCACGCGCCGCCTGACGCCGGCGGCGCCGACCTCCCGGCGCTCGCCGCCGCCCTCGTCGCCGCGGCGCCGCCGCACCACCGGTACGTCACCCACTCCGCAGCGGGGCGGGCTCACGCGCTGCTACTCGCGCCGCCGCTCGCGCTCGCGGCGGTCTCGCAAGCGCCGCAGCTCCCGGCGTCCCACCTCCTGCTCTTCCTTCGCCGCCTGCGATGCCTCCCCGAGCCCAGGATGTGCGAAGAGATGCCGCGGCTGGCGCTCCGCCTGCCCTTCCCCGACGAGGAGGCGCTCGCGCGCGCGGCCGGCGAGGTCGCCGCCGCCGAGGCGGAGGCGGAGGAGTCGGCGCGGTGGGAGGTTGAGCTCGAGCGGAGGACGCCCAAGCGGAAGCGCTGCGGCGGCGCCGGGTGGACGTGGAGGCGCCAGCTCTTGCTGGTCATCCTCGCGGATCTCGTGCTCCTCGGCGTGCTCTTCGCCGCCTGGCTCGCTGTGTGCAGGGGATTCAGCTGCATTGGCCGGTAAATAGGTAAAAAAAAAGGTAAACGCAACTTCTCTAATTCATAGCATTTATCTCTTTCACTTTTATTGGTCTCGATGTGGAGAGTTCAGTGCCATAATTTGGATTCAAGGGTAGAGAGTAGAGACTAGAAGAGAACATAGTTGGTTAGTATTACGAAACAACAGTTGCGAGGTGGATCCGTACAGGCTGAGCAAAACTGTGTCCTACTGAGTATGTTGTGATTTTTGGTGTTAATTACAGTCACTGGGTTAGATGGATAGGATTGAGGAGGCTGTGCTGAAAGTTGTCAGTAGAGGATCCTAGGTAGGATCATTCTTCATTTGACTGGAAGTATTGTACGATCATGATCCTACCAGAATTTATAAGTTACATATATTCGATATATAATGTGAAGTATATACTGAGATGTTTATGTCTGTATAATTTTTTTTGATGTCTTTAACTTAATTTTTAGTGGAGCTATTTATACAAGCCTACTTAATTCAATTTTAGTCAAATTAAACTTATTTAATTCAGTATTCTAAATGTTACTCGGTTTATATATCCAATATAGTAAGGAATTAAGGATAACATTTGTTCAACTGAAAACAACATGTAACGAGATAAAAGGAAGTTAATTGAGCTAACAAAGTTAAAAACTTAAATTAACATTAGTTAGTTTATATTTTATACTTTATATGGTATATGAGTAGGATCATGATCCTGAAGGATCCTATGTTCATTGCATATATGTCATATAAAATGCTGATCCATTGATCGATCCAGATTGTTTAAGCTTCGTGGGATCATAGGACCTGCGATCCCTATTGAGATCCTAACAAATATGGCTGTGCTAGATATCACGCCCAAGTGCTTTGGGTGAACTAGAATGCAGGAAGGTTGAGTGTGTCTGTCCTGCTGCCACTGTGTCCCCATCAGCAGCAAAAATGATGATGGCTTGTGCGGGTATTCTCTTCTCTCGACACACACCATTAATTATCTGGGTATTGTTATGAAGAAGTTGTCCACAAGCTATTGCACTTCAGTTGAATACTATACGGTAGAAGGGCAAGAGCCGCTGGTTCACCATTTTTATGGTCAAGGTTAAATAGGATTGTAGGATATTATGCTGATTATTCCTACTTTCAAACAATTGGCATCACATTAGCTCAAGGTGGGGCTCCTTCCCAATCTTTTTTGTGTGGGTGATGAGATTGTAGTACATGCACTTCCTCCTGCAAAGTGGCAAGCCAACCTGGAAACACAAATGCAGGGTAGGCTGCCCTGGTAATAGTTTTTCTGCAAAGTGGCAAGCCAACCTGGAGACACAAGTGCATGGTAGGCTGTCCTGGTAATAGTTGCAAAACACTTTCCAAACTAGAGCAAAAAGGACACGGGTAAGGTGGCAGTGTTGGAGTTTAGTGCTGAGGTGAATCAACAAAGGAGTTGAGTGATGAGGTGAGAGCTACCAGAGCATTTGTTTGCTGAGTGCTGAGTTGAATCCACTGTAAGAGCTGCTGCTAAGGTGAAAACTGCCTTGGTACTATCAGTTCTTTTGGATATGGATGGAATGTTAGATTACAAGCAGTTCTCTGTGTGAAAATAATGTCACGATGTCTCAGTTATGATTATGTTGACATTTGTTCTGTTGAATTAATTCTTCTGGTTGACAACTAATATTTGTCCCGTTGACTCGATTGTTTGCATTTAAACTGGTATATCTAGTACATATATGATAGTATGGAGTGGAACTGATTTCTTTGTTTGCAACTTAAGCACCAACACTTCCAGTGATACAGTACAACTTATTTTGGGGTCAAAAAAGAAAGACAATGCAAGACAACAAATATGATAACAACAAAGATACACCGCTTGCAGGTTGCAACACTAACACAGTCTGCCCTAACATCAACTGGATAATTCTAAGTATCAAAGAATCATTCCAAAGGTAGCATAAGATGCTTGACCTGATCAGTCCCGAAATTTAAGAAGTGCCCATAGTAATTTTGTTCACAGGGTGATCTTTACTTGTCATGACCTCTCTTTTTCTTGAGAGTTTTCTTAATTAGCTTAATCTGGAATCTTGTAGCTCCTATTGTCGTGCATCATCCTCAACTTTGTGTTCGTCTAGTTTGCAGTTGAATTACGCAGGTATCATTTGCTGATGGTGGATCCATGATGCCGTCTTAGGAGGACCACAATGAAAGAGAGCAAATTGAGAAACTTTAGTATTTATAATTTAGTATTAGCACTTCAAAATCAGAAAGCACGATGAATCGTTTTTCAAAAAGTTTTAAGGAATATGTTTCAAAAACTATACTGTATGTGTACTACTAAATATACATAGCTCCTTACATAAGTACACCTATATCTGCACCTGTCATGGTTTGTGCCGTAAACAATTTGACTAAACCTGATCTGCAGCCTTTATCTTGTAGCATGTAAAGATTATGGAGAACTTTGACATAAGAATTAGACCACTCTTAGATTCGCATTTGGGCATCTTTTTTCGATGTCAAAAGATTGCAAAAAAAAACCCTTACAAGTTTCTGGGGAAGAGAATCAGTTATGGTTTTTTTGGGGGGGGGGGGGGGGGGGGGGGGGGGCTGCCACTTGTTTTGGCCTGTCCAACCAAGTAATCAGTTGTTCAGAGGTGGAGATAGGGCCCAAGGCATCTGCTGTTCTCGAGCGTGTCAGCCCTCCACATTGTCCATAGTGCTCATTTAAACTCCTGCCTACTACACTAACCCAACAAGTAGAGCCACTCAACACAAGACCCAGACCGAATTCTAGTAGCGCATTTGTAAAGGTCCCTGTTTTGTTTTGGCGATCTGGAGGACAGGGGCGTGCACCCTCGCAGACCTCTTTGTATATCTGCCTTCACTTGCCCCTTCTATTCTCGATCGCACAGCTTAGTTGACTTTTTCAGACCTAGTAATGTGTGCTTCCTTTTCTACACTTTCTCCTACACACAACTAATGATGCTTTATTGCCTGCTAAATCTATACTGCTTTCCTAATCCATGTATTGTATATATGATACGTGTCCAACTCCAGGGGTGGAAATATGCCCCTTCTTCATAATGACTACTCCATATTTAGAGGTTTGTGGCTTCTAAAAACAAACAAGCTGTACCTCATTCTGTGGGATGACTGGGTTCACTACTCTCGGCAGTGTTTCCAGTTCTGTCACTGGCCAACTAATGTAAGTACCACATACACGTTGGTGTATGAGACTTGAGCCTATCTCAATCAGATTTTGTTCTCGACTATGCACATAATATCTATACATCTATACCTAAGTTGAATAAGACGCAATCAAGGTGACAGATAATTAGTTTTTCATGTGAAATTTTATATATTTTTTATTAACAGTGAGAGAGGGTTGGGGGCAGATGTTGCTTTTCATTTTCTTTTGGACTTGTCTGTGTCCACCTTCTGTTGGCAATTCAAATAAACGTTTTTGAAAGGGAATATTCGGACACATCCAGGCACGTATCAGTGGTGTGTCAGAGCCGTGTCCGATATGAGGCATGAAGGTTTTGTGAATTGTGCTAGCTAAACGAAAAGGAGATATATTATTACTCTCCTTGTGTAAAAGTTGTTCATAATCCGCATATGCTAAAAGATCAACGGTTCGTATTAGGTTTGGTTAAGTTTATTCAAGGCTAGATTTGATGTGTGGTGCAGATTAGGAGTTTGTACTCTTTAAGTAACAGTTTGCACTTATGTGAAGATATTCCAAAGAAAAATGTTAACACTTCGTACTCATATTGATTCTTTCATTTTTTTGTCAGAAGTGCCATGTGTGTGCATAACCTTTCGTAGCAATACTTGTGAGCATGCAACTACAAAAGCGTGAAATCATCATTGCACAGCATTCTTGTTTGTTTTCCCTGCTGATGTTTCCTTGATGTTAAATATTTCAACTGGGAAAAGCTGAATGCAATCAGTGCTCCACTATCTGCAATTAAACTCTTTTGGACCATACGTCAGTGTTACCAGAATTCTAACTTTGAGGAGATAACGACAAATTCTTATTTGATTAATGTAGTTCTTTGAAAAAGTGAGAAAATGGCACAAATGTTCTGAATTTGATAACACGATGAATGGTGTTAAGCAGTTCAGAAAGGGACCACTTTTGTGAGAAAGGGCATTGTTGTTGTATTGAATTTTCAAATTTTTGTACTGAAAATTTTCTGAGCATCCATTTTTTTCCCTCTGCAGGCTGCTCAAGTTTCAAGCAAAAATCTGGAGGTTATTTATACAGTTGTTTGTCTTGATGCATGGTGAAGTGAAAAGTGGTGGTGATATCATAACTTGGTCGCGAGCTGCCAAGATTTGCGAAAGGAAGGCACTCAGCGCCCACCGTTACCTCTTTGTTGTATGAAACATCTTTGAAAAGTTAAGCCCAATGGTCTTGCTACACTTCATTCATAAGTTTGAATTTGTTGGTTTGGTTGAGGACAGCTGTAATCCCTCTAGTGTAATTTTTTTGTTCATTTTCTATACAAAGCAAATGTTAAAATTTTGCCCCATTGGTCTTGTTTACCCATATTCTGGCAAGGACAGACTCAGATCTATCTGAATCTTACCATTATACCTTTGGCAATCCTCTTGTTCTTGCATTGTTCTTCTTTGTCGCTAGTGTTATGGTCATGTATTTGCTTCCACGTTCACTCGGGGGCTTTGGTGACTATCACATCTCTGATCTCTCGTCTTCTGGGACACGGTGTCGTTTGTTTCCAAGAACAGTGTATTGCAATCTGTTGAACGTCAGATGGAAGTACATGACCAGGTGCCGAAGTTGCGTGTGTTGGTTCAGAAGCAAAACTGTCTTTTTCTCAGAACCACCACTTCCTGAACACCATTCTATGCTGCTACACATGGATTTTTTTGTGCATTGGTTGATTGGTCTCTAACTGTCACGCACTTGATAACCTGAGAGAGTCATGCAGAATTGGGCACCTCTGCTTTCTTCGAAACCGAAGTTGGAGCTTCGATCTGTCCATCTCTCCAATCCATTCCATCCAAAAGAACTTGCTGAGTTTAGCATCGCGTTATAAGAACTGGATATGGAAGTACACGACTCGATGCTGAAGTTGTGTGTTGTTTAGGGGTGCAATCGGGTCGGATTCGGACGGATATTGCTCATAATGTATCTTAATCCATATTTTTTTTCTCGGATTCGGGGTCGGATACGGTAAAACCGGATACGAATACGAATTCGGAATATTCGGAATTTCGAATACGGTACCACCGGAACGGATACTTGACAGTTTCGGATTGAAAACGGATAATGTAGACGGATAGTACGTGCATACAGAAAGGAACATATGCTAAACCATATCACCATCGCTTCAAGCCTTAAACTGTTAGACATAAGTACATAATAGTGATTATGATTCATCAGCCGAAGATAGTGTGACGTTTTCCCCAAAATTGCCCATTGAGGTGTGGCGTCTCAAGATGAATCTTGATTCTTGACGGACAACATTTTCTTTTTCTAGGCTAAAGAAATTTTACTAAATTAATGTAGAGACAGTAGACAATTGGGGATAATAGACTTTTGAGAAATTTACATGTTCATTTACTAAAGCATGCCAAAGTTCATCGTTTAATAATACTCTGATTACATGTTTTCATTCCATTACCTAGGAAGAGTGATCTTAATAAGCAAATTTAGGATTCCAATTGCACAAGCAGCAGAATTAGAAATAAAACACTATTTTAGTATTTGTATATTTATAGTTGCCACAACTGAATGTCATATTCCTTTTAGAGAACTTAAGCTTGCACGATCCAGGAAAATTTTCTATACACTGCACACCTCAACCAACCAACATGACAAAAAAACAAATACTATCAAAATAAAAGGTGAATTTTTAGTTCTTACCAGATATCCAAATTCGAATCCGATCGGATAATTATCCGGTATCCGAATACTGATACTATTCGGTTGGATAACAACTTTCCCGAATCCGAATACCGATACTATTCGGTTGGATAACAACTCTCCCGAATCCGAATCCGACATGAATTATCCGAATCCGAATCCGACCGGATACCAAATTCCCTTCCCGAATCCGGTATCGACTGGATCCAGTCGATGCCGGATCGGTCGGGATTAATCTAACCTATTTGCACCCTAGTGTTGTTTCAGAAGCAAAACTGTCATTGTTTTTTTCCGGTACTAATACTTCCTGGACGCCATTATCCTTCCCAAAACCGCGAGATATAGATGGCAACGCTGGTGCCCGCTTTGCGTCAGTCAATGTACGTTGTCATTTCATAAAACCAAAACTAGCACGACAACGCACATTGCGAAAAGGAGCCTCTGCACGAAAGATGAGCCGCGTCAAATAATAAAAGGGTTTGATAAACATCATCCGAATATTTTCTTTCAAATAATCATCCAAACTTCTGATTTTTGAATATGCGCGAAGATTCGTGCAACGCTCCCCCCTCCCCAAAAAAAGGGGACCGTTGAATCTTTAATCTAAAGATTATAAATTTGGATGATTGCTTAGAAGAAAACATTTGGATGATAACTAGATATAAACATTATCTGAATATTTTTTTCCAAACAATCGTCCAAATTTCTGACTTTTGGATGTGCGCGAAGATTCGTGTAAACCCCTCCCCACCCTAAAAAAAGGGGGACCGTTGAATCTTTAATCTAAATATCATAAATTTGGATAACTGTTTGACAGAAAACATCCAGATGATAACTAGACACTTTCATAAAAAAAAAATCAGGGAAACAAAATTGGCGTCATTTCTATGCTTCCCATCAGGTCAATTCTCACACCTAACGCTGGGATGCACACGCTGTTGGGCCATTTCAATCCCAGGCTTCAATTCCAGATCCTAGATGGATGCTTTACTACTCCCTATCTGCAGTGCAATCATGCTCATGCACATGCAGTAACAGCGCTCTTTCGCCGAAGATAAGATCGGCTAGGCTAGCCACTGAATTCAGCAGGGCAATAGCCCCTGTACCGTCACCGTCGACGATCGCCGCTGCGGTGACAGGAGGAAAAGGAGTCACCAACAGAAGTTGGTTGCATAGGAAGTTCTCTAGATGACGAACCATTTGGTATGCCCCCAGCATGAACTTTGAGAGAGACCAAGTGCAGTGTGTGTTTGTGCAGGCAGTGTTGGATCCAACATCAGATTCCTTGCAATTAACAAGATGGTACAGTTTCAATCCGTGCAGCTTTTGTGTGTCCAGCAGCCAATGGGTTCTCCATGCTTATCAGCATCCACTGCAGGGGGTCTACTGATGATAAACTTGAGCTCAAAACACAGGCATTAGGAATCAAAACATAAAATATATTAGCAGGAACAGGGCAGAAGGCGCAAAGAAACGATGGCATTCGCTTTATTCTTGCGCGCAAAAAATGCCGTTCTGGAATGAATTATAGGCAATGATCCCACTGTGTGTCGACAAGTGGATCGATATCAAAAGCCTTAAGCCATCCTTTAGTGGTCAGATATGCAAATGCCTGGCCTTCCATAGAGCCTAACCTAAGCTTATTCATGCTTCTTTACCTTTTATCTTCATATTTTCAAGTCCCCTCCACTAGCCAGCCTTTTGGCCATATAGTAATGTCGTACCACGCCAAACACTTTGCTTAATGCTCACATGTATGCATCACTGAAGAAGCATCGCCAAATCAGAGTTCATTGGATGGAAGAATCGATCGACAGTATGAACACTTGGCATCTTATTCTGTCGGAATTGCGGGCGAGATTAGTTTAATGACAGTTGAGAGTAAGTGCTTGCTGCTTTGAATCAAGAATGTGATCTTTGTTACGCTAACCATACGAGATATGCAGTTTAAGATATAGGAACAGATTAGCAGGAAATAGGAAGCATCATGGAAATTTCACGGTGGATCGGAGCAAGGCGCAAAATATTTTCTGTTTTGCCTAGTGGAGCATGATTTGCATAGGAAATATGGTCAAAATAGGTAGAACAAGTTGCACAGCATATTCTTTGCCAATCCTAGCTCTCTTCACCCTTAGGCTCAATTGTTAATTTTATTGCCTGTCTATTCATGGCTTAGAAGCCATTAGACTGTCTTAGAGTACGCTTTGCCTCAAAGATTAGAAAACTATATCACTGACATCTTTCCTGCCAAGACGAAGTCAATCTAACTCATAGGTGCCAAAAAGTCACTAAACTAGTACTTAAGCTGTATAAGCTTTCATGTACGTAGTGGTCTTTGTCTCAACAATACATGGACTGTTGGTGAAATTACGTGCAGCTTGCATAATTCTCTAGAATGTCGTGTTTTCCCTGAAATGTGAATTTCACCATATGTTCAGATTTTTAGGAGCAGACAGTGATGTATTCTACAATTTGCTCTACTTTGGGTGGTCCAATGGCACTGTGCAGTAGCACTTTCAGCTACTTGTAAACAATAAGCTTAGAGCCAAACAATCCTTGTTACTATTATGGTGGCTACAAACTAACACCATTCAGATTAGACAAAACATGGGGGACAAAGACATTGCCAAACAGAAGGCAGGAAAACTTCCATATAACCCCGCTGCAAACGACAAATCGAACAGCATAACATCAAAATAATCTCCACATTATTGTCATGGAATTTGTTAATGACCAAGTGGGCATGTTTCTTGAATTGTTATTTTTTTTTGTCTTGCCCATTCAGTCAGTAAGCCAAACAGGATGCTGTAGTGCCTTGCTGCTTGTAGACCTTGAATTGGCTCTTTGTCTCGTGGTTTGCCTACCATATGATTGGGCTTAGCACAGCTCATCATGACGTTATTACACACAAATTTCTTCAATTAGTATATTCATCTGATCCTCTCCATGTGAGTGACAAAGATCCTTGGGTATCTCCCGGACCGATTCTTGATGTTCTTTTCATATGTACACATCTTCAAATATATATTTTTCTTTTGGGGTGTAAATCTAATATAATAGCCTGATTCACCTTCTTGCAGCCACGGAGAAATCAGTTCATAATTTCAGCTTCCAAAAAAATTAGTCCCATTTTTTATGTCTGTTTGTTCAGTTACGAGTTTGAAAACTTGTATAATACAAACACAACTATGCAAGTTGCCGTATATTTTAGTATTTAGTACTTCCGACAGTCGCCGGGCACGGTCACAACGCCTGACGCGACGCTCCCACCGGCACCGGAAGATGCTCCTCGCCGACGTGTCTAAACGCGTGGTTATGCATGCGTTAATGCTTGTTTTCTTGGGAGGTCTGAACTCTTTTAGATATTCAATTTTACCTGCGTAATGACGTGCTAAAGCGACAGCAACAATGGAAATCATATTAACAGCTAAGATTTCTTGTTGTTACAGGGGCGGTCACCTATATATTTGACTCCGATTAGGATGAGTGTGTGCTTCAGCGGTCATGTTTTGTCCGGTTCCATGGTTCTTGCAAGCGAGCTATGTCAGGTTCTACCAGGGTTCAAAATCCCGGCGGTTACTGTTTTTACCCGTGACGATCGGTAACCGAAAAAATCGGCCGGTAGCAATATTTGATTTTCGAATTTTGATCGGTTTTTTCTGGGTTTTCCGGTTACCGGTTTCAAAACATCTCAAAACTCAAATTTTGATTTTCAAATTGTGACCGGTTTTTCCAGTAACTGTCTGGTTACCGTTACCGGCCGCCGACCAGGATTTCTTCCAGTTCCGGTTTTTGGAACCTTGGGTTCTACATATGTGTTGTTGGATGGGATGACCGGGCTGGACTTGTACGCATTAAACTGGACGGGCAAAATACGAGCAGTGAGTAGTGATCAGATGCAAGGAGAGCAATTTCAGTTAGGTGCATGGAAATGTCAGCTTGTGCGTTTGAAGAAATGGTTTCACATATAGCTGGCGAGAGTAATTTCACGATTACGTTATTGTTATCTCGATGAGCAGATGATTAAGATGCTACCAAGTTCCGTTGAGGCCAAAGCAAGTACGTTTGTTGGATACCGTTACTTCGTTCGACACTGCCGTTAGGTATTCAGCTGAGCATTTCTGAAAAGGAAGTGCGCTCTGTGAACATGACTTACTAAACAATTAATCACTAACAAATAGATCCAGCCAAGCTACACTTATTAGTAGAACCTAGTAGTTCTTACGCGCTGTATGCCACTACTGCAAAATATGTCATCATAGACGATTCAAAAACGTCATCACAGATGGTTTCGTGAGCCGACTGAGTTTATGGGTCAGTAATAATATGAGATCGTCATAGACGGCTTTTGAACCGTCTATGATGCAGTATTTCACAGATGGCTTCAACTACAAACCGTCTGTGATATTTAAATATCACAGAAGATTTGTTGTTGAAACTGTCTGTGATAAATCTTATATCACAAATGGTTTCAGTCTATCATAGACGGTTTGTAGTTGAAACCGTCTGTGATATTCTTTTCTATTCACAAATCTATTTATATTAGTTGGTTAGTCTCAGGAAATACTAGTCATGCCCTTTGAAACAAAAATATCAACACAGTATATATACATCTAATTCATATTCATTCATTTCGGAAAGAAGAAATCCATTTCACAAATCAATTAACTGAAATAAAATAAATTATCTATTCATGAACAAATACATATACATATGAATAATTAAGCTCAAACTTATCCCAGTGAAATTTGTTATACGTTGTGGAATTCCCCATCTTTTTTTATGACTTTAGACTACAAGAAGTACATATACTATCTTCGAATCTCTGAGAGGTTGGGCTTAGGGAGGCGGCGTGCTCGGGGAGGCGACACGCTCGGGAGAGGAGGAGAGCTCGGGTGTAGTGTTAGTACAGTGGTGAAAACCCTAGAGCGCAATATATATAGATGCATAATCATAGACGGTTCTACTTCAGAACCGTCTATGATATAAGTTACACAGACGGTTCTAAATAGAAGCTTTTATCACATACGACTTTTATTTAAAACCGTCTGTGATGATCCTCACAGCCATCACACATTCTCATATACATAAATACAAATTTACGTGTGTGTGTGTGTGTCTATATATATATATATATATACATATATATATATATATATATATATATATATATATATATATATATATATATATATATATATATATATATATATATATATATATATATATATATATATATATATATATATAGGAAAATTACGTAATGCACCATGATGCCTAGGCACCAACATCCGATACACGTGTATGATTGATAATTTTTTTGAGTTTGGGTATGAAAATATTTTATACCCTTGATATATTTATGGTAAGTTAGTTTTGAACTCAGTTCAAACTAGTTTGAACTACTTTTGAGTTCAATGCGACTACAGTGAGTATATACCATAAAAATAGTTCAAACTAATTAAACTGAAGTTGAATTTAATTTTTTTCGGAGTTTGACATCTCAAATATACTTTTTTATGGGTATATGAAGATACCCACATCAAACGTTGCGAATCTCAAAGCAAATCAACGGGTATTGATATTGGTGCCTAGGCACCATGGTGTGCCTAGGCACCAATATCAATACCCGTTGATTTGCTTCGAGATTCGCAACGTTTGATGTGGGTATATTCATATACCCATAAAAAAGTATATTTGAGATATCAAACTCCGAAAAAATTTAAATTCAACTTCAGTTTAATTAGTTTGAACTATTTTTATGGTATATACTCACTGTAGTCGCATTGAACTCAAAAGTAGTTCAAACTAGTTTGAACTAAGTTCAAAACTTACTTACCATAAATATATCAAGGGTATAAAACATTTTCATACCCAAACTCAAAAAAATATCAATCATACACGTGTATCGGATGCGGGTGCCTAGGCACCATGGTGCCTTACGTAATTTTCCTATATATTTTCCTATATATATATATATATATATATATATATATATATATATATATATCACACATTCTCATACACATATATAAATGCAAATTCACACGCGCGCGCGTGCACACACACACACATATCACACATGCTCATATATATAAATGCAAATTCACATATATATTACACATTCTTATATACATATATGCAAATTCACATATATGTCACACATTCTCATACACATATATAAATGCAAATACAAAACATATGACACAAACATTTCATTCATCATTCCACTTGCTTATTTTCTTTAAAAATTAGCCCTTCATGATAATCGACGCGTATGTAGCCACTTTCATCACGCTCTTCCTCTACTCTTATACCATTTTTGAAAGGAGGCAATTAATTAAATTGATTGTATTTTTCTCGTCCACTACATTCTTAATTTCGACAATCCTTCTTTTTCTATAAAGAATTACGTGGCGCTTCTTATTTGCCTGGTCGGTTACATAGAAAACTTAAACAACTTGGATAGTAAGTACAAATAGTTTGTCTTTGTATCTGACACGTTTCAGGTCAACAGTAGTGACACCGTACTTGTTGACCTTCACCTGCGGGAGATGGACTCAACGGAAATGAAATAAGAGGATATTGAAAAATACATAGTCGAGCTCCCAAATCTCCTCTATGAACCCATAGTAGGAGTTTCTCAACCCATCGGTACTGAACGCATCTATGCAGACGCCGCTGTTCTGGTTAGTGCTCTTTACATCATGAGCCTACGTATAGAATGTGTACCCATTTATGTCATATCCTTACTATGTCACAACTGTAAATGTTGGCCCTTTTACCAACTATGTCAGCATATCACTTGACGAGCTCCTAGCGAGTTACTCCTTCAACCATTGGTTGAACCGACTGTAAGCACATCCTTATACTGGTCGATATATGAGGACACTTCAGTCATGTGTTGCAAGACTGTGAAATGAGCTTGACCATACGCATCCATATCTGGAGTGATTACTTTCCTTCCGATAGTTTCGATACCATTGAGCCCCCCTCATGGCGAGATCGAGGTACACCTTTTGGTTCAATCTGAGCCATGTAATCGACACAGAACTCAATGACCTCTTCAGTTGCATAACCTTCAATGACGCTGCCCTCTGACCGAGATCGATTCCATACATAGGACTTGAGAATTCCTATGAACCTCTCGAATGGGTACATGCTACATAGGAACATGGCCCACATATTTTTATCTTCCGTACAATGTGAACAACGAGATGGACCATGATATCGAAAAATGATGGAGGAAAATACATCTCAATATGACATAGAGTCATCACTACCTCATCCTGCAGAGCATCTAGTCCTTCGGGATTGATGACCTTCTGAGCAATTGTGTTAAAAAAATAACATAGCCTTATGATTGTCTCTCGGACCCTGATTGGCAAAATTTTTTTAATTGTAATATGGAGCATCTGTGTCATCAACACATGACAATCATGGGACTTTATGCCAACTAACTTCAAATCTTCTATCGAAACAAGTTTCTTCATGTTGGCGGAGTAACCAGATGGAACTTTCACCCCATGCAAGCACTGGCACAGTTCAGTTCTCTCAGCCTTAGACATAGTGTAATAAGTAGGGGAAGCTAAGTTCGTTCTTTATTGATCTTTGTCAGTGCTAACTCAGGCCTGATGTCCATATCAACCAAGCTAAGACGTACATTGATACCATCCTTTATTTTGTCATGAATGTTCAGTAAGAGACCAATCAAGCTGTCACATATGTTCTTCTCTATATACATGATATCGATGTAGTGGCGAACTTTTAGGTGATCCCAATAAGGTATGTCTCAAAATATTGATCTCTTCTTCTAGACGTTGTTCTCACAGATCGTCGATTTACGTCCCTTTCTGAGCACAACATATAAATCCTTAACTCTATCATAGATCTCTTTTCCACTTAAATACCTTGGAGCTGAACTGTCTTCCTTCTCTCCATCGAATTGTTTCTTCATCCTACGATTTGAGTGAGCCCTCCGAAGGAATCTAAGGTGATGCATGTACACGGTTTTACGTGAGTACTTCAGCCATACACTCTCGGTATTATCTAAGTAATAAGTACAGGTTTTGGCCTCTTTTGTACTCTAAATCGATAGGTTAGCAAAGACAGGATAATCATTTATGGTGCAAAACAACAACGAGCGTAAAGTGAAGTTCTCTCGTTTATACGCATCCCATACCTGTACCCCTTCGATCCATAGTATTTTTAGATCTTCCACCAATAGTGCTAAGTACACGTCAATATCATTCCCATGTTGCTTCGGTCCTTAGATAAATACTGATAACAAAATATACTTTTGCTTTATACACAACCAAGGAGGAGGTTGTGCATGCAGAGAGTCACAGGTCAAGTGCTATGCTGGTTGCTCGTGTTACCGAAAGGATTCATTCCATCTGTACTCAATCTGAACTTTATATTCCTCGGTTCTACACCAAAGTTTGCAAACCTCATATCAATGTTTTTTCACTGGGCAGAATCGGTAAGATGTCTTAGCATTCCATCATTCTTACGCTCCTCCAAGTGCCAACGCAGCAGTTTTGCCTCCTTTAGGTTCGTAAAAAATCGCTTCAAACAGGGAATTACAAGAATATACCATACCACCTTAGCAGGAGGTCATCTCTTCACCTCTATTCCCTCGCCATCATCTGATTGATTCTTATGCTTGTATCGGGAGGCGTTGCACATCGGGCATGCATGCATGTTTGCATATTCTTTACAGTAGAGGATACAGTCATTCGGACATGCACGTATTTTTTCTACTTCTATTCCAAATGGACAAAGAACCTTCTTGGCTTTGTACGTGGTTTTAGGCAACTCATTTCCCTCCGAAAGTATATCCGCTAAAAGACCTAATAGTGTCGTGAAACTCTTGTTAGACCAACCGTTGCTTGCCTTCATTTTAGCAGTTCAAGCATGGCTGACAGCCTCGTGTATTTTGAGTTGCAGGATGTGAACAAAGGTTTCTCTAAGTCCTCCATCAAACCTCGGAATTTACATACTCTCTCATCATTGTTCCCTTTTGCATCACAAAACATCTGATCCAGTTTGTCATCATGCAGCCTATCTGAATCAGAACCATAATCGACATCATCCGGCGACATATCATTGACTTTGTCGGCGATATCATTATTACTACCTTCTTGTATAGTCTGCTCTTTACCATGACTGGTCCAAAGCGCATACCCCTTTTTGAAACCCCTTCGAATTAAATGTGCTTCAATCTGTGCTCGGTTCTTAAATATCTTTAGATTATCATAGTCAATGCATGGACAGTACATATATTGTATCCCTTTATTCAATGTATCTTCCTCGGCAGCTCTTGTGAAAGTAGACATGCCATTAATGTACTCTTCACTCACACGGTTCCCAACGTACATCTAGCTTTGGTCCTATGTTACACATATAATTAATAGTTTAGCAAGAATAATTAATTAAATTAAATTAAGTAGAAATAAACTATGAATTGACTAAACCCTAAACCATGCTAGATGAATAAACTTCTCTCTAGATGAAAATAAACTTCTCCCTAGATCAAGCTAGCTCGATTTAAACCATCTTCAATTCTTCTTTCACCAAAAGCTATAGATCTAAATTATAATGCAATTAGAAATAAATTACTAACCATAGTTAGTTAAGAAATGAATGGATCTACAATCACTCTTGCCAAATAGTCTCTTTTCACCAAATCACCACCTCAAAGCCCCTACCTCCAGCTCAAAGCAGCAGCTAGATCTAAAATTTAAGACAGAGGGTCGACAAGTCTGCACACAGTTAATATAGTGGAATTATCACAGATAGTTTTTAATACAAACCGTTATTATCACAGACAGTTCTTAGTATGAACCATCTGTGATACTTCACACTCTTCACATATAGTTTTTGGCGTTGTTAGCAACACAAATGGTCTCTAAACTAAAACTGTTTGTGCTTGTATTTAACACTGACGGTTTTAGAAAACCATCTATGATGTACCGTCTAATATTAGGCTTCTTATAGTGGTGTGCGAAGATTTTGTAGAAATTACTCACTTGTATGTATTGAAACTGTAAAGGGTCCCAGTGGGGATGCTTGGCACTTGTTTCTGACAGGAGACAATATTTGTTGGGGTTTCAGCTATGTAGCCCTGTTCAAAATAGTTTTTCAGTAGTTTTGGTTTTTCCAAAAGCCAAAATAAAGTGGGCGAATTCTTCAAGCGGCCTCTAAACGGCTTTCCAAGCCTGTTGCTGTGTGTGCTATCCATATCGATGCATCCGTCATCATCAGAAAAGGCACAATAAAAAAAATCATTAACCATTGTTAAAAAACTATTAACAGAGCCGTTTTGAACGGGCGCAAATCCCCGCATTGAAAACCGAAGACACGTGCGTGGAAGCATCCGCCCGCAGTGCCGTGGAGTCAGCCGGTTCCGGTCGGGCGAAAACACATGCACCTTGTGTTCAACTGGGAGCAATGGCTGAGCAAAGGGTTCGATGCATGGGCCGTTTTAATTTAGCACATAGGCTTGCTCGGATGGTGTCTTATTTGGTTGGTGCTAGCTACGTCACGTCCTATTCCTGTCCCGGCGTTTAGGGTTTCATTCATGAGCGAGAGGAAGATAGCTAGGAGCATTGCTCCAACCAGACATGGCAGGATGCTGGGAATTGGAACTTTGGAAGGCTGGATAAGGAAGAGATGTTCAAAATGGAAAGTCCAGTGTTTTTTCTTCTTCTTGGCTCGTGCTAAATTTTAATGGACGAAGTTGAGTGAGTGTGTGTGTGTGTCTATATATATATATATATATGTGTGTGTGTGTGTGTGTGTGTGTGTGTGTGTGTGTGTGTGTGTGTGTGTGTGTGTGTGTGTGTGTGTGTGTGTGTGTGTGTGTGGGAAGCCTCTTTTCTACTCCCGGATGTAATTACACCCTATGTCGTATCTCACAACGTAGGTATCTCGCGTAACGAGGGGTATGTACATGTAGTATACGAGTATTTAAGATCATATAGGTGGTATGAATAATTTTTCAGAGGTGGTATGTACATTTTTTTCAACATACTCCTTTTTATGTACGTATATAAAGGTATTTACAAAATACGCTAAAAACTATGGACTCCCTTGCAATTTTTTTATGTGGTTCACATTAGAATATCTTATAATTAATATACGAGTATACCTAAAGTGATAAAGGAGTATTTCAAGTTTATTTAGGTGGTATATTAGAGGTGGGTGTAAAGTATTTTTCATATATATATATATATATATATATATATATATATATATATATATATATATATATGAAAAATACTTTTTACTCCCGGGTGTAATTACACCCACCTCTAATATACCACCTAAACAAACTTGAAATACTCCTCTATATATATATATATATATATATATATATATATATATATATATATATATATATATATATATATATATATATATATATATATATATATATATATATATATATATATATATAGTCTTGACATCAATTCCGTTAACCCTGTTGTGCAGCCATATCCTTCAATGGTGTGTCAGCTAACTGCAAAGCTAGCTATTTTACAAAGGTATTTTCGTAGGTGCCACGTGTTTCAGTTGCTCCCTCTAGTTTTAAATACATATTGTTTTAGATACGTGCGGTCAAACGTTCAAAACTTTTTGCTATTGATATCTTGTACGTATTTATATTAAATACATGAAAATCATATGTGTATATTTGTCTCAAAAAGTATCTTCATAATATTATAATTTTATTCGGTTTCATAAATATTATAATATAAAGTTGTGCTTTGAGGATCGTGTTGATATTTAAAATGACATGTTTTTGTAACTGGACGAAGTATATGTACTACTTCCTTTAGTTACAAAAGAGTGGTTTATAATATGTACGTTCAAACTTTATAATCTTTGGTCATCGATATCTTTATACATATTTAGATTGGACATATGAAAATAATATAAGTATATTTTTTCAAAAATTTGTTCATAATATTATAGTTTTATTAGATTTTGTAAATATATTATAATAAAAATTAGCAGTCAAATTTATGTTTTGGAGACTATGTCAATATTAAAAATCATCATCCTTTTTTTGACAGGAGGAGTAACTAATTTTCTCCATACTCTTTGAAAGTTTGTAGGCTGAGGTCCAGTTCTTTTTGCTTATAGCTTCTCCTGAACAAATAAATGGGATGACTTCTTTGCCATCTCTTTGAAGCGGTTTATCGGGATAATCTTTTTGAAGTGGCTTATCGATTTATCCACATTCGATTTTTTTGAATAAACACTCAAGCTAAAAGGCACTAGTCATAATCATAAGTCATTAGCCGCAATCAAAAAGAACCACTCTAAGTTAGCATAACAGTAGAAGAAAATTTGCGCGTTTAAACTAGAGATTAGCCTATGATTGCCTCTATCCATGTGCCATCTCATTTTTTTATAGCCCAACTGCACGTAGCCTCCTTTTCTGTACGAATTTGGCAAGGACACACAGCTTGTGAGAGTAATCTCTTTCCAAACATTCCATGGTGAGTCCAAGCACATAATCCTATCTTCACATGTCCTCTTCACTCATCATTCAAGCAACTAAACACACTAAATTAGGAAAGTCGCTTTCTCTTGACACAGTGATAAAACTCGAAAGCAAATTAACAAAATCAATAGCGAATCTAACCAACTGGGCCATCTATTTTTAGAAATACTGAGGTTTGACATAAATTAATGGATACGACGATTCTGATGAATGACAAGTTCAAGCAACAATGTTCTCTGTAAATAATCTCTAGAAGTTTCTTTCTCCAAATAAGTCCATTTGAGGGCATGGCTTAATGCTTGAAAATTTGTATATCCACTGGTTTTACATGATCAATACAACAATTAGGCATGCCTGCAGGGGCGGAGCCAGGAATTGGATATAGGGGGTAACATGGACAACAAGTAGAGTAGAACTAATGAATCATACCAGATTTAGTCTGAATGAATTAGTAATACTGCACGACTATGAGTGTTTACTTAGTAGGTACTAGGAAGAATTTAGATAAAAAATAGGCACTAGCAAGAGAATTTAAGTACAGAGTTACAGTATAAAAGGCAGAAGAAGAACCAGTGATGGTGATAATATGCTGCAGAGATTTAGAGGTAGTGCGACGGGTGGTCCACCGCCTCCCCGTTTAAAAGGGAACCGTACAAACGATGGGACCGACTATTTTTTTTAAGTAGGAGCAGTATAAAAGTTTGTTGCACTATTACATTAATTAATATGCCGGTGAACAATGCAAGAAGAAACTTACATAAACATTTTCCCAAACATGATCTGATTGCTTACCAACTGGTGATGCTTCTAGTGACAACTTTTCCCCACCCTTTCATTTATATTTGTGACAATGTTATTTCATAGTGATAAAATGTCATATTTTTTGTCATGAATAAGAATTAATTAGTGTGGAATAAAAGTACTAGCTTGTGGGAATAAATTTACATTGTGAAAGTATTTTTCGTAATGAATTTAATAACAGTAAATTCGTGTGACCAATCCAGATTACATATTGATGGTCAAAATTAAGACCCACTACAAGAAAAATTTTCTGTTTTAACGAAATGGTAAATCAACAATAACTTCAACGTATCAGGTTATTGTAATTCAGATAGCCTCCATCCATACTGGGATTCGATTTCTTCCATATGCTGTAGATCTTTTCAATGTACTCTTATTGATCTTCATCAACGAAAGATACATCTATGACTACTTAAAGCTTGCACACCACAAACAGAATCCAAATTCTTATTTCCATAACCAGCAGTCGACTTCCTTCATCTTTTAATTTGGCAAACACTTCATCTTCAATCTCTGCAACAATGAAGATCTTGTAGTTTCTTCCGTTTCCCCCTAGAAGGTTGGGGGGTGCCAGGCCCCCCCGCCCCCCTCTCTCCGCCACTGATGCCTATACCTAGAGATGGCAATGGGTACCCGATACCCGAATACCCGACGGGTTTTACCCGATAAAGAGACGGGTATGGAAAATTTTATGTACCCATGGGTACGTTATTGGGCGAAATCCTCTATCCGCCGGGTAGGCGGGTGCGGGTGTGGGTATATACTACCCATACCCGCCTACCCGCAGGTAATGAATACCCGCATTAGACAACTAGACATCCCACTCAAATGTTAATTTTATTATCTACTTGTTGTTGATTGTTTATTTGTTTGTCATATGTTGATATGGTCATGTCAAGTATGTTTATGTGATGTACTAGTTTTGATCATTAGACGCTTTTGTGCTTGGCATGTATGATTAATGAATGTTTAAATTGATGATATTCTTATGTGTTGAACCGGGTATGCTTGCGGGTACGGGTTACCCGTCGGGTAGTAATACCCGCGCGGGTACGGGTATGGGTAAATTTTTCTACTCGCGTGCGGATACGGGTAACCCGACGGGTAAATTTACACCTAGCGGGTACGGGTATGGAATGGCAATACCCGATGGGTATTTACCCGTTGTCATCTCTACCTGTACCCACTTCGGTGTGCATTTTGCACCTTCGAGTCTGCATATAAAATTTCACCACGGCACCGACAGATCATCTATAGCCATTGGCACCAACAGATCACCTATAGCCATCTGCATATACTTTGCACTTTGCAGCCATTGGCACCAACAGATCACCTATAGCCATGTTTCACAAGAGATGAGAGAGAGAGAGAGAGAGAGCAATGCGAAGGATGAAATGAAAAGTAAGCACGCACAACCCTAGCACTACACCTCTAACAGTCACCTACGCAGAAAGTTGATTAATTAGTTTTAATCTGTGCGCTTGGTTGATTCCAAAATGTTAAACTATGCAGGCACATTCGAGTTCGCAGGCATGGCGCTTTTACAGGCTTGCACAGCGTGGATGGAACCTCTCGCTAGAGTCACCACGAATATTCCCCATCCGACAAGCGATTAATTAGAACGTAACAAAAGCAAGAGACTACCAATAACAGGGGATATGACTTGATTAATTAGCTAAAGTACGAGGAGGCCCCGAATGCGATCTTGTGCAGATCTCTCGTTGTAGTAGAGGGCAGCTAGCTGGCACTGCAATATTTTGGAGTGGATTCTGCGTGTTGTGCGTGTGAACAGGGAGATTTTTGCGAAATATTATACTACTGGTGATGGTGGTAACCCTTTTTTTATTTCTTTGGGAAAATGTACTCTATATATATGGCGAGGCGGATGCTCACTGAAAGGTATGGTTAATGCGCGTTTGGCATGGCGATTTGCAGTTGGTGCGGGTGAGGATCTAGATCCCTTGGAGTTACTGCACTTGCAAGGTGGATGTTTTATAATCTCGGCTGTTCAATTGGAATCCAACGGTTGGGGTTGATAAGTATTATTAGCATATATATATATATATATATATATAGGACGAGTGTTTCATGCACCATGGTGCCTAGGCACCAATATCAATACCCGTTGATTTGCTTCGAGATTCGCAACGTTTGATGTGGGTATCTTCATATACCCATAAAAAAGTATATTTGAGATGTCAAACTCCGAAAAAAATTAAATTCAACTTCAGTTTAATTAGTTTGAACTATTTTTATGGTATATACTCACTGTAGTTGCATTGAACTCAAAAGTAGTTCAAACTAATTTGAACTGAGTTCAAAACTTACTTACCATAAATATATCAAGGGTATAAAACATTTTCATACCCAAACTCAAAAAAAATATCAATCATACACGTGTATCGGATGTTGGTGCCTAGGCACCATGGTGCCTTATGTAATTTTCCTATATATATATATATATATATATATATATATATATATATATATATATATATATATATATATATACGTACATAAAAAGGAGTATGTTGAAAAAAATGTACATACCACCTGTATGATCTTAAATACTCGTATACTACATGTATATACCCCTCGTTACGTGAGATACTCTCTACGTTGTGAGATACGTCATAGGGTGTAATTACACCCGGGAGTAGAAAAGAGGCTTCATATATATATATATATATATATATATATATATATATATATATATATATATATATATATATATATATATATATATATATATATATATATATATATATATATATATATATATATATATATATATCCGCTTCCTGGTGCGTGAGTGTTGATTCGACAGTAACTATTACACGTGAAGTTACCATCAAACAACACATGAAGTTATTGTCGCTAGTTAGGTCAAAAGTTATCGCTCATGTAATAGAAAGTTACGATCTATTAGGTATGAAGTTATTATTAGTTACTTATGATTAGTATAAAAAATATGAATTTTACAGCGTCAAAACATATTCAACATGGATATTTTTTTTATTAAGCTTGTAATTTCGAACACAATAGGGCAAACGGATCACAGATCGAACTTTCCGTAAAAAAATATTGTATTTTTTAGCTTGTAAACAAGATAAAAAAGTATCCACATCAACTGTACTGCTGCATGCATGTGATAATTTAGTAGATTCGGTCGTGAGAAAAGTTATTGCCTATTGAGAGTGAAGTTATTGCTTATTGTGAGGAAAGTTATTATCTGCTGTGTACTCTAAGCGTTTGACAGTAACTTCACTCGCTACCGATAGTAACTTCGTTCATACTCGATGATAACTTTCCATTGCTGTGTACTATGAGTGTTCGGCAATAACTTTACTCTCTACCGATAGTAGCTTTATTCACAATAGATGATAACTGCGAAACCGAGAGTAACTTTTTGGAATAGAGTGGGGTTGGGGGGTTTCACCCTAGGGATGGTAACTTCATTCTATATGGATGATAATTTCATGTGTAACCGAAAGTAACTGCAAGCATTACAGATGATAACTTGATGTGCATTCGATATTAACTTTAACATAATTAACAAACACTAGTAACTGAGCATTTTCCCAGTTCTATCCAAGTTTCAGAAATCCGAAAACAAGTTTCATAGGGTTTTAGTCAATTTTCAGTTCCAACGAGTTTCATAACTGAACCCTGATTGGAAAAACAAGATTCAAGTTTCAACTTCACAGGTTTCATCAAAGTTTTAGATTTAAATTGATGTTTCACATGAGTTTCAAGTTCCGACAAGGTTTGAGGTTTCATGTTCTAAAATTGAGGTTTCATTTACCAAAACATGAAGTTTCAAATGATTTTATTTTGCAAAATACAAGTTTTATGGGGTTTCATGTTCTAAAATGCAAGTTTCACGATGTTTCATTTACCAAAACACAAAGTTTTAGATGGTTTCATATTCCAAAATTCAAGTTTCAAGAGATTACATGTTCCAAAATGCAACTTTCATGTTTTAAAATACAAAATTTCGACATGTTTTAGTGAGCTTCACCAGGGAAAAAAGGAACATGCCATTTTTTTATGCAAAATAGAAAAAATCAGAATAAAATTACAAGAGACAATGCAAAATTTACACAAATTTCAGGAAAAAAAAATCAAAGCTCGAAGGAGATGCAACAAATTAGGACCAAGAAACAGCGGCGTCACCCGAAATGGGCATGGGATTCACAACAACATGCATCGATCTAGTAGCACGGGAGAGCATCCTGACTCCTGCCTGCTTATTGCGCCGTCGGCCCGCTACATCACTAACCTCGCAGCACTGTAAGCCACCTAGGCCACAACGACTGCCATTCACACACTACGACACCCATATTCTTCCCCCGCCAACCTGCTCGCCCCGCATGCTCTTTGCCTTCTGTTCGTGATGGCTCGCCCACGTTAGTCGTGCCCTTCTCTGCCACAAGCCGAGCATGTTTGCTGCCGAAACTCCTGCACACCGGCCATTGGCCCTCACGCCTGCTCATCGCCTCTCCACCACACTAGTTTTTTTATATGCAAAATGCAAAACAAAAATTACTTTATGCAGGTCGTTATATAAATATATCATACAGAATCAAAATTAAATAAACCTGATTTCCTGGCCATTTGATCTATACACTCATTTGCAGCTAGGGAATGTGCAATCGATAGAAAGTGGCTTCCTTGAGGTTAACCATAATTTAGTTTTGTTCTTCCATACCGTGAGAATAGCAAAGGTGCCGCATGGAGATTCCAGATTCTTGCCATTTTGTTTGTTTGTTGTCGGTGGCGCGTTCCCTTGATGCGGTTGATTGGACAGTTCCTGGACAATTATTGTGTGTGTGTGAGAGAGAGAGAGAGAGCCTGCGGCCGGTTATAGATCGGTCAGGGAAAGAGTCCATAGCAAACTTATTATGTATTATTAACTGGCGTATTATAGAGATAAGGATGTGTTCTTTTGGTTTGTAGTTGATAGCTGATAATTTATAGCTGTGTCTGATAGATTTTGGTCTTAGAATACTGATAAGTCACTTTAAAAAAGTTATTCTAATAAATCGTTTTAAAAAAGTGACAAAAAACTATCCAATTTATTTATTTAAAGAAAATCAGAAGTCATAAACTAAATATAATAAAGTTATATTCCTAAGACGCGTATCATACAACCAATTAGCATGTACCGGGCACCAACCGGTTTAGGTCTAGATATAATTAATAGAAGTTATTAATTATCTAATTGAGATATTATATCTCGTCAACAATTGCATTGCCCCATGCAGAAACTACTTTGGTACGTACCATATAGTGATATGAAAATCCACACTACATCCAATGATAAATACATTTGGCTATTAATTATGTGAACAACTAAATTCAGGAACATTGGTTAATTCACCACTTATCCATATACGTTGCTCTAATATTAGAAATTAATGCTACTAAATACACCGACCATGGAGAAAGTTGAGTCGAAAGAGAACTTCTTTGGATTCATCCCAAGTTATTACTTATTTTTCTTCTAAAAAAATTGGTTACTTTAGCTGGACAAATTTGCTTATTGTGATGCGTATGGCGACATATATACATATACTTACGAGACGAGACGTACGAAGGTATACGGTACATGTACGTATTTCTCTATGCACACAAGACTTGCATGTATGGGCGTGAAGTGCACGATAGATCACACGTTGGAGCACCAAAATGGCGTGAGTACAATGGTCTTCTTTCTGCAAAAATATAGTAATGCGATTCATGAGGAAAAGGGAAACTGATTTCCAAAACTTTAACCGTCGTCGAACTGACCTATCAATGGGATCAAACAACAGAAAATAACCAATACGTTTTCGGTCTAAAAAGGAAGAAAAGTATACGTTTCTAGAACAACAGTGGGATGCATTTTGTAAATTCACCCACCTCATTTTAGCTTTTTAAGGTGTAGGTTAGTTTGGCTTAGTTCCAAAATTCACCAGATACTTCGGCATAATTGTTTTTCAAAGCACTTCACCTTTACAGTATCAGTGCATCGACACGACTAAGATAAATATTATTTTTATAAAAAGAACACCTCTGATATTTGTCAGAAGTTACCTTAAGATTTGTAGATAAAACCCATAGAGTCCGTTTGAAATAGCTTCGACTTTCAGTAGCCAAAAGCAGAATCAAACACTCAACTTTTAGAAGCGGCTTTTGCACTGTCTTGAATATAATTATGGAAATTCTCATTTATTTTCCCATGGAAAACGCTTTATTATAGCCCATGTAGATCTAGTTTTTTTGTCATGTCCCTTTTTTCCTCTTTTTCATATATAGACTAATTACTAGTGTAATAATAAAATTGATTAGTTATATAATCGTGTGATGTGATGTTTGTTGTTAAGATTTACTAGTACAATTATCGGCAATAAATAAGACATCATTTGCCTTAGGTGTAATTCAGATATTTGCCAAATTAGCTCAGCTAAAAGCTCCAGCCGAATCAAACATATCACACTTTCAGCTGCTACTATTCTAAAACCAAAAGCTCTAACCAAAAACTAGAAGCTACAACCGTTTCAAATGCCCTATAAGCTTCTCTTAACCCCTCAACCATAGATCTTGAGCTATCCATAACTGACAATGGGGCACATTTATATGCGGAGTTCCAAAATGCACATTCTTAAGCTCCAATCCAATGCATTGGAGATACCCTTATGATCTTCACCTTTGTCATGAAGTATGAACCGATGCTCATTGAGCCTCGATGTGCAAATATTCCTATGCATATGTAATAGTACATCATTCACTCTTTGCTTTAGCCACAACTGGGGGTTGATTTGTACTATATGCACCCTATGGCTAAGCCTACCGCCCATATGACTATGACGCCACATAGCAACAGCATGCCATACATGGATGGGGCCACATGGGAGGCTTAGTGTGTTTGGTTCGTGGATGGAGGTTGTATCGTATATCTTGACTGAGTGGATGCAGGCTGAGTGGAATCGTATTTCAGAAAAAGAAGATGTTTGGTGAGGTTGCATGAGCAGATGCAAAAACACTGATATGCTGTTTGGTTGCCTGTATGAGCGGATGCAGTCTACCAAACCTGAGAGGCTGACACGTGGGACCGCATAAGATACACTGCATCAACCCATCCAGGATGGCCAGTGAAGCTCATTTTGAGCGTATCCACCCATCCAGGATGAGGGCGTATTTTTGCATCCGCTCATGCAGGCTGCATCCACTCATACAGGCAACCAAACAGACTCTTTCCAGATTATACGGATCTACCCAGCCAGGACGAAGGAGATTCAGGCAACCAAACACACCCTTTGTGTCGGTGCCGAGCATAGTTGTAGTCGACGGTCATCCATGTTGTTGCCTACAAATATGGCTACGTCCTAGCATGCTTCAAGCAGCAGTATCTTTAGGTACCACCACGAGGCCTGAGTACTCTCCATAAATCTCTAATCATCTAAACCCCTTAGTAGTTTTACCAAAATTCTCAGTCATTCTATATTTTTCTCTAATACCTGACCATGGCTTGTCACCTTGCAATTATATGTATGTATTAACGTGCGTGTTGATTAAGACCCCAAAGAGGAAAGCGGTGATCTCTAATCATCTTGACCCTTTAGTTATTTTACCAAAAAAATTCACGACCTTCCATATTTTTCTCTAATCCCTAACCATGTCTTGTAATCTTGTGCGTGCCGATTCTTGAAGACCCCAAAAAGGAAAGCGGTGATCTCGCATCATTGGAGTTGACGACCATCCATGGTTGCTGCCAACATATGTGGCTATGCCAAAGCATGCATCAAGAAGCAATAGCTTTGGGTACCATGGTGAGGTCTCACTTTACATAATAGAGGAACTCCCCACCAGGGAAAGAGGAATGGAGCCCATCGTCATCCCTAAGTGTGCATAGTGGTTGTTTCATTTGTATAGTGCTCGACCAATTTGTGAATCTAGAAACTTAAAAATTGTAGGTTCATTTACAACTACAATATATTTTAGGAGGATCATTTCTTCAAACTTTCAAGACTTACACGTAACTATCACTGAGAATATATATAGATTTGCGCCCATCGTCATCCCTAAGTGTGCATAGTGGCTGTTTCATTTGTATAGTGGTCGACCAATTTGTGAATCTAGAAACTTAAAAATTGTAGGTTCATTTACAACTACAATATATTTTAGGAGGATCATTTCTTCAAACTTTCAAGACTTACACGTAACTATCATTTTGAGACCCTAGGGTTTGGGCATCGATGGATGGAATGGAGTTGCATGCAACAAGGAAGGGTGATGCTACGTGTGCAAATAGCTTGCTCTATGCACGAGTATTGTGATAGGGCTTGAATATAAGATGAGAAGGTTTTGTGTGCAAATGTGCTATACTGGCTTGTATATTAGGATGAAGCATTAGTAATAATACACCCTCCAATTCACAAAAAAATGTCTTTGACATGGTTTCTAAAATATAACTTTGCCCACTAAATTTCTATTGTACTTAACATATGTATAAAACCCAATAAAATTATAATATTATAAAAGTAATTTTCAAGATGAATCTACACATACGATTTTTTATGTACCCAATCTAAATATTTAAAAAGATATATATAATCAAAGCTTTAAAAGTTTGATTGTATGTATCCCCAAGCAACATGTTTTTGTTAACCAGAGGGGTATGTTGTTTTCAACAACTACTGATCACTTATTGCATTGATTAACCTTTTGTCTCTGTGCATCCAAGTTTTTTCGGACTACCCACTTTCGAAGGTAGAATCTCACAAACAATATGAGTAATTAACTGCAATAACTATCGATATCTTTATCTTTAGCAACCATTAATCTCATGTAGCGACTAACTTTTTTTTGTCACATCCATCTAATTTTGGTAATATGACAAGTGGATAATTTTATGTTTGTAGATAGAGACATTGTATGGGAGCTTCTGCCGTAGCCCGTAGAAACTAGGCTGTCGAAAAAAAAACTATACTTCAGATTTTGATATGGCTCAATTTTGAGGAGAGAATATTGCACAAATGTGATATCCATTAATACATGGATTGAAGATTGCGTTGATGCCTAACGATATATATATATATATATATATATATATATATATATATATATATATATATATATATATATATATATATGATGATGATGATGATGATGATTTATGCTTAGAGATAGATGCATCATATGGAGATTCAGATTCTATCGACGAAACTAGGCTAGCAGTAAAAAATTTGACACACGGGTTCAAGGAATTCATTAACGCGTCCAAATCTCCCTCCTCCTATCGCTAACAAAATATTTTACCACATATGAAATTCATGTTTGCATGCCTTGGATTTTGATCGCATGAGCCTACTTCAACATGATAATCTCGCATAGAGCTGCTATGCATAAACAGACTGACCGAGGACTATGCTATCCCTGTTATATAAGGAAGGGCCGGACTACACATGTGTCGAATGCTAACGTAAATATGAGGTGGTTTGACAGTAAACTGATCATTAATGTGTCGAAATCTCCCTCTCTCTGTCTGTAACAAGAATTTTTCCCTCAAGCCACTAACAGCCCATTCAGATGGGCTGAAAAAAAGGAACTTATGATAAAAAAAGTATATTATAGTTGACTAAAATTATACTATATCTGTCGATAATTTATTTGATGTAACTAAATTTTAAAAAATTTAAAAATATAAAAACAGATTAACCTATCACAGAAAATACAAAAGAATACGGAAAAAAGACAAACAAAAAGGCTCAAAAAAGCTAAAAACAATAAAATGATGAAATTTAGAAATAGTGAAAAATAAGCTAGAAACCAGAAATTCAAGCTAAAATGAGCGGGGCCTAATGCAACTCTTGCTACCGTGCGCTGGATTATGATCGGACGATCCAGGTTCGACGGGATAATCTCGCGTGAATGTGTGTGCATAAATAGGCTGGTTGAGAGCTAAGATGGACCGAGTGGAGGAGTCATGCTAATTCGCAGGCGAAGTAGGGGCTTTATTGGAAAAGAAAACGACTGAGAGAAAGTAGGGAGAAAGGCAGGGGGCAGGGGTGTTAAAGCCATAAAGTGCAGCTCTGTAACGCCGCCGTTATGCCTCTTCCTCTGCACTCCCCGCCGCGCCTTTCTTTAATGGGGTGAGCCTAACAAACACTCCCCAACACTGACGAGGTCTGAAACAGGAGAGCACCTTCCGGTGACCAGACCACCTCTTCCACGCTAGGCGCTCGCTTCTTCTCCCCCCACTTCGCTCCGCGGGAGAGGCCAGAGCGACGCACGCACGCCCACCTACCACCCGTGGCCATGGCGCAAGGTGAGTCCACGGCGCAGTGCCCCTTCGTGCTTCCTCTGGTTCTCGGACGGTGGGTTCGTTCATTCACGGGTCTCCGGTTGATTCTTGGCAGCACGGGACCCGGAGCTGTTCGCGGAGCTGTGGCGCGCCTGCGCGGGGCCGCTCGTGGAGGTGCCGCAGACGGACGAGAGGGTGTTCTACTTCCTCCAGGGCCACCTGGAGCAGGTGCGTGCACGCGTGCGTGTTTCCGGTGGTGAATGAATTATTGGCTCTGCTGCGGTGACGCGCTTGGGTTCTTGGTTTCTTCGGGGTATTTGTTTGTTGTTTGTTCCGTCACGAGTAGTGACGCGCTTCTTCTTGCTGGTGCGTGTGGTGGTGTAGCTGCAAGAGCCGACGGACCCCGCGCTGCTGGCCGACCAAATCAAGATGTTCCAGGTGCCGTACAAGATCCTCTGCAAGGTCGTCAACGTCGAGCTCAAGGTAATCGCCGTCGCCGGCGGAGGAAAAGTTCTCGCCTTTTCGTCCCCTTGCGTTTGGTGTGAGTTCTCGCCGTAATTCTCTCTTGTTTGTTTATGGCGCAGGCCGACACGGAAACGGACGAGGTGTTCGCGCAGATTACCCTGCAGCCGGACCCGGATGTGAGTGGTGACCACCCACAGTTTTGCTCTCTAGCTTTGTTGTTGCTCTCTGGTATCCAACTGTCCTGTGTGCTGTCCCTAGTCGCGGGCTTCTTTTTCGGCTCCCTGACTTTAGGACTCCTCTTAGAAGTCCAGGAATTTGAGATGCTTCCGTATAATCTTTTTGCGGAAAGTAATTCAGTGAATGTGAACGCACATTCAGACAGTGTGTACTGTGGATTTGTCTGAAAAAGGAGTGGTTTTCTGTTGTTTACAGCAAAACAATCTGCCCACAGTACCTGACCCGCCCCTGCCGGAGTTGCTGAGGCCTGTGGTGCACTCCTTCTGCAAGATCTTGACACCGTCCGACACCAGTACCCATGGCGGGTTCTCCGTCCTCCGACGGCATGCCAACGAGTGCCTTCCGCCACTGGTATGCCCAATTATCATGTTTTTGGTAATGCATGTGGTACGGTGGAAGTTAGAAATCCTTCTCGTGTGCCGTTGATCAGGATATGTCGATGCCGACGCCGACTCAAGAGCTCATCACGAAGGACCTTCATGGATCTGAGTGGAGGTTTAAGCACGTCTATAGGGGTATGCAAAATTAGTTTATTTTTTAGTTATCCGCTGAATTGTTCTCTAATCATTTGACGACAGAACAGGAGGAAAATTGCACTAGCTTTATGTGCCTTCTGGTGCTTATTCATACAATTCTTGGTTGTCTAGGCCAACCGCGTAGGCACCTTCTGACTACCGGATGGAGCACATTTGTCACATCTAAGAAGCTGATTTCTGGTGATGCGTTTGTCTACCTAAGGTTAGTTCTCAACCATATCGTGCTTAAATTTCTCTTTAACCCTGCATGCATCATGAACAGGCTTATGCAGATGTTCATACGTGTTAGAGTACATGTCTTGTACGGAAACACTATTAAGAGATAGAATAGAATCAGTTAGGATTTGTCCCGGAGGCTCAAGCAATACATAAAAAAAATCTGATTATTCCGTGCTATTCTATCTTCCTTAAATACGAAGTATGTATCACAAGGCACCATGTTTTGTTTTTGTAGGAGTGAGACAGGAGATCAGCGTGTTGGAGTGAGGCGCCTTGTGCAGAAGCAAAACACAATGCCAGCATCTGTTATATCAAGCCAAAGCATGCATCTTGGGGTGCTTGCAAGTGCATCACATGCTATTAAGACTAATTCCATTTTCTTAGTGTACTATAGACCAAGGTTGGACCGTTTCTACTGTCAATTGTTTGATAGAAGTGTGCTTATTCTCTGCTAATGAAAGTTGTTTGTGATTTATTTATTTTAGGTTGAGCCAAAGCCAATACATTGTCAGTGTAAACAAGTACCTTGAAGCTAGTAAAATTGGATTTACTGTGGGCATGAGGTTTAAAATGAGTTTTGAAGGGGAAGATGTCCCTGTGAAGAAGTAACGATTCAACCTGTGGTCTCATCTTTTTCTCATTCAGTTTGTTCCTCATGTTTTGCCATCATCTCAAATTCACATGGTCGCTATGTCTAATTTTAAACCTGTAGGTTTTCTGGAACTATAGTTGGTGCTGGGGATCTTTCTTCACAATGGTCAGGTTCGGAATGGAAGTCACTGAAGGTAAGATCAACTTATTCTATTTTCTATTCTTTGCCTTCGTTTCTTAAAAAATGCTGATTAACTTCTGAATTATTCACGGTTTAGGTCCAATGGGACGAAGTCACAAATTTTAACGGCCCTGAGAGGGTTTCCCCCTGGGATATTGAACCATTTGATGGTCCTGCACCTACCATCAATGTACCCCTGCAATCATCAACGAAAAACAAGCGGCCTAGGGAGCCGAGCGAAAGCCTGAATCTTCAATTACTGGGTGTGACATAGAATTTCTCATTGCTTGACTTACCATAAATAGTGGATTTTTTTGGGCTCATGATGTTCATAATCCTTTCATCTTGATTTGCAGAACCAACTCAAGAATTTTGGCTATCTGGAATGCCACAGCAGCATGAGAAGACAGGTGTTGGTTCCAGTGAACCCAATTGTATCTCTGGACATCAAGTTGTTTGGCCAAGTGAGCGCCCAGGTTACGGTGCCATGAGTAGTAGTTCTGTTTGTCAGAATCCAGTAGTACTTGAGAGTTGGTTGAAGGACTTAAACTCTTCATGTAAGGGGGTCTCTCCTACCTTGTCAGAGATTTCTCAGAAGCTGTTTCAGGTTACCAGCAATGAAGCAAGAGTTGCTACTTGGCCTGCGCTTTCTGCTTACCAAGCTGAGGAACCCACTTCCAAGGTGTCATGCAACACTGCTCTCTGTAGTTGCCAAACTGAAGAGGTTGCTCCAAATCTGTCCAAGGTTGTTGAAGAAAGGAAGGAACCCGGCATGTTTCGTTTGTTTGGTGTCAATCTGATGAAACATACTAACAGCACAACTACTGCTGACAAGGCGAGTGTGGAAGCAGGGGAAACTTCAACCAGAGCTGCTGGTTCTTATGAAGACTCTGGTCAGCTGTCAGGACTCTCGAAAGTAACAAAAGATCATATAGTTGTGAACGAGAGCCCCCGAGAAATCCAAAGCCATCAGAGTTACACTGCAAGAAATCGAATAAAGGTACAATTTTTGTATCTCTTTCTTCTCCATTGCTTCTTAAACTGTTGTCTAACCTTAAGTTGATGTTTGGTTTGTACTAGGTTCAAATGCATGGAAATGCTGTTGGTAGAGCTGTAGATCTAGCGAGTCTGGATGGGTATGAGGAACTGATGGGTGAGCTGGAAGAGATGTTCAACATAAAGGACCTCAAACAAAAATGGAAAGTGACTTTCACTGACGATGAGGGCGATACAATGGAAGTCGGAGATGATCCCTGGCTGTAAGCTTTTGCATATTCTCCAGAAAAAAAATTGATAGTTGACTGTTTATCTGACAGGAGCTTAATGAGTTTATGATTTGACATACACTCCTTGACTCTACAGGGAATTTTGCCAAATGGTCAGAAAGATGGTGATCTATCCCACTGAAGATGAGAAGAAGATCGAGCCTCATCAGAAGTTGCTATCTGCTGCTGCTTCAGAGCAGGATCTCAAGACTGAAGTTTAGAAGGGAGGCTAGGGCTGAAAGGTGGATTTTTGGAGCCTTTCACCGTTGAGGCATTGGTGCATATCGTTTTGTCGGAGGAGATGGTTGTAACTGAAACATGGTGGCTAGCTTGTCGTGTTGAAGCAACAGATTTGTCGCTGGTGTCAATTCTTTCTTCACAAGCATTTTGAAGAAAAATTGATGTAACATAGGTTTCCATAAAGAAAAGTTTGATAATGTCTCTTTAGTTTGCTCTAAAAAAGATGATAATGTCTCTTTAGTTTGCTCTAAAAAAGATGACAATGTCTCTTTAGTAGTTTGCTAAAGTTTAGTCAAAACCTTAATGGTGTTTAAGGAATAATCAGAGGTATAAGACTGTTGGTGTGTAAGTTTTTGTATATATTATATGGGAGATGATAATCATATGATATTAGCTTTAATCCTTTGCTGTTATATCCATCTGTCTTCCATTGTTCTTGAGCAATTTGGTTGACCGACTTTGTGACGAGAATTATCTTGGATGTGGGCCGCGTTAACAAGGAAATCTGTCACTGCCGGCATAATGTTGGTTTGTTCTGTGTATGATGCATTTCGATTTGCAGTATTTGTGAAGTTCACATTTTCAAATGAAGTTTTTTTTACCACTTTTGGTATTGCTGAGGATTAGCTATCTTTGACTGGATCCTTCTCTTTTCAATAGAGATAAGTTACTCACAAAATACGTACAGAGCGTGGGGCGTGATCACACGGCAAGTGCAGGGATCACCCATGCAACCAAACCGCGTGCCGGAGAGAGAGGAGAGGGATCGCGTCGGCTCAACTGCTTGACACTGTTGGTAGGCTCGGCGTCTTGCGCTTGGCTTTGTCTTGTCGGGCCAAGACCAGCCAGCGCCGCGTGCCGTGCCGGCTCTCCGACCTCGGCCGGCGAGGCGCGCGCGGCCACGGCCCGGGCCGCGAGTCTCGTGGAAGCCGCGCGGCGCGAGAGCGGAGGCACGGCCTGCTGCCGCTGCGCTTAGCGATCCGCGTGATGTGCGACGCCGCCCGTGGCCCATGCCCGGGCGTCCGCGAGAGCTGCCCGCGGCCTGGCCCGAAATCCCAACTCTGGACAGGGCAAATGCTCCATTTCATTTGTCTCCTCTCTGTCTTAGGCTTGATTATGTTCGGTTTAAAATTAACTTATATTTGTACTGTCTATAATAACTAATTTTTAAACAATCTTGAAGATACGTGAAGGACAAAGCTTGAAGATCCCATTTATGAGTTTACAAAGCCCACATGAAAGATCTTCAAGCTGTTAATTGAGAGTTTGCAAATCCCGGCCGAGAACGGCTAGACCCAAACGGCCGAATGGGAGGAGCTATCCGCTCTGCTCCTGCCGAGTCAAACGCCGTTGCTGCCACAGTGCGACGCGGCTCGGTCGGACGGACCGATCATACAACGATCCATCCATCCATCCATACGGATGGTGTGAAGGCGGCAGGCAAGGCAACCGAGACGACGGAGCAAGGGAAGCAGGGACCAAACAATGCCTGCCGCGGGCCGTGCGTGCCGGCCGCTGCCTCTCCCACCGTCCCAACTCGGCGGAGGCATCATTTGGGGGCGCAGTCGGGTCAGGACCAGTAAATAAATAATCCATCGGGTTGGCGGCCGATTTGCCACCGTGTTCATGCTTTCACCCACGCAGTCTTTCTCCCACTTTGACCTAACATCGTTGCATGGTGCTCAAGTTTTGGGTGAAAATTGTTTTCGCCGGCTCCCTTTTTCCCCCCTGCTCCGCTCATCTAGAAGGTTTATATTGGTTTCTAAAAACTGCTTTTTTTTACATTAGATAGCTTTTCTACAATACGTAAATTTTAAATAGAGTATCTTTTCAAGACAGATTTTACTAGTCGATTTTAATATATACTATAGTGATTATATTTATATCAGTTAAAATCGTACATAAATATCTCTCTATAAAATTTTTAAACTGTTACTATTTATAAATCAAGACATAAAGCCAATATAAAATTTTTAGATACTCACCTATAAAGATGGATAATAGAGGAGATGGCTGCACGGAGAGGTCTGATGTTTGTTGGATCCTAAACAGTGTTTGCTTTTATTCTATACACTAAAGAGATTATATCCGGTGCTTTGAAGATACGTAAGTCGTTTTTTAGTTGCAATCTAATGATCCATAATTAAAGGTATTTACGCAAATGTACTTAATAGTGTGGGCCAAATATTGGTCCGTTCTTTTCAACTTTTCGATTAGTTTTTGGCTATCTTCTATCAGCCGGTGCTATTCATCAGACCTATCAGCCGTAGCCAAACTCCATCTGCTACGGTCCAAAAGAACGATGCCATTAACTTAAAGATTAGGTGGAAGGCTAGATAAGTAGTTTCATATCCTTGTCAAATCAAAAGGAAGGATAAGATGATAAAAAGCACATGTCCCTATAATTGCGCAAACCCTAATTATTATCATTTGCAAATTTACAGATTCTTTCGTATGGTAGGCGACCGGAATGGAAGAGGGAGAAGTCGCACGTGTAGACGGCCATGCGGCGGAGGGCAAGACACACTGCACTTGCAAGTGTCCCAGTAAGCCAAGGTGGAATGTTGCAATGGTGCCTGTCGGTGGAGGGGTGTAGGTAGGGCTGTAAAAAAAGCTCGAGGCTCGCGAGCTGCTCGAGCTTGGCTCGCTCTAGACTCGATTCGAGCTTGGCTCGAGCTCCAAACGAACCGAATTCGAGCTTCAACCTAAGCTCGCGAGCTTAGGGTTTTTTACCCCTCCCCAATTCCCCCGGCCCCGCCCCTCCCTCCTGCCTCTCCTCTCAAAATCACACCCCCTGACCCCCAGTCCCCCAGCCCCCACCCCAGGCCTCCCGCCGCCACCCGCGGGCCCCCGCCTGCCCCCACCCGCGGCCCCGCCCCCGCCGCCGGCCGCCCCCCACCCCAGTCCCCCTCGTCGCCTCCCTCGGTCCCTCCTCTCCCCCGCCGCCGCCCCTCCTCGCCCCCCGGCCCCCCGCCGCCGACCCCCTCTCCCGCCGGCCGTCCCCTTCCTCTCCCCCCGCCGCCGCCTCCCCGTCCCCCTCCTCGCCCCTGAGCCCCTCCCCCCGTCCCCCTCCCTCCTCTCCCCCGCCGCCGCGGCGCCGCCCCCCCCCGTCCCCCCTCCTCGCCCCCACCCCGCCGCCCCTCCTCGCCCCCCGCCGCCCCCCACCGGCGCCCCTCCTCTCCTTCTCACCCCCCCGCCGGCGCCCCCCCTCTCCCGCCCCCCGTCCCCTTCCTCTCCCCCGCCCCCCCGGTCCCCTTCCTCGCCCCCGCCGTCGCCCTTCCTCAACCCGGCCCGCCGCCGCCCCTCCTCGTCCCCCCCGCCGCCCCTCCTCTCCCCCGCCGCCGCCGCCCCTCCTCTCCCCCGCCGGCGCCACCCGTCCGGCCGTCCCTGCAGCTCGGCCACCGCGTGGTGAAGGTGCAGTCTGGCCGTCCCCCGGCGCCACCGCCGCCACCTCCTGCAGGTACTCCCTCACCGAGCCTACACATGCGAAGCTCGAGCTCGGCTCGAGTTTTGTCCGAGCCGAGCTCGAGCCTAGCTTAAAGCTCGATGTTAATCTCAGGCTCGTTCGAGCTCGGCTCGAGTTTCTACCGAGCTCGAGCTTGCTAGGTCAAGCTCGCTCGAGCTCGGCTCGTTTACAGCCCTAGGTGTAGGTGAGCCGGACGGGTAAGGAAGCGATGAGGGGTGAGCTAACAGATGGGCTGTTCTTTTCGGCTTCTAAAAACGGCTTTTGGTTTTTGCTACAGTACCTAACTTTCAAATAGAGTATTTTCTAAAGACGGCATCTACAAGTTAATTGCAGTACACAGTAAAAGCCTAACATCTGTATCAACCAAAATCGTAAGCGAATATTTCTCTCTCCGTAATCTTTGTCGCAAACAGCCAAAATTCAAAAATTTCAACCAAAAGCCATAAGCTGCAGCCAAAAAGAATAGGCCCTAAGCTATGGCATCAGATTGCTGATTGTGGAACTAAAAGCAATTTACATGGTGTATGGTATTTTACATGCTTTTTCGCTAAGTTAATTTTATTGATCATGACAATCTATAGCACAAAGGGCTTGGCGACGAATGATATGAATTGTGAGAAGATCTGTTGGGCATATGAAGCAAACCTCACTAACATAAAGGGTTTGCAATGGCAGCCAATATTTGTGCTGCATCACCTCGTTCGGTTACATAGAATTTGAAAAGTTTACTTAGTTAGGAACATTAGACGAATCAACGGCAAATACAAGACAACGATGGCCGGAAGAGGCAAGCGTTAGGTTGGATATACAGGGTTAAGTCAAGAACAATTACTAAATTATTCATATTTATAAAAAATTTCTCGCTCTAAGTTATTCCTTGAGAATTAGTTATTGAATTTTTTGTAAGAGAAAGTATCTTTGAACACCAGAGAATGTCTCAAATAGAACCAGACCACAGTTAGGCCGGTCAGCCGGTGTCTAACAAAATGCCCAAATTTAAATTAAGAAATGGGTTATCGTTTCCCTCTGATATATGGACATATATTTTTTTGACTTTGACTTACTTATGGCTGTGACTTATAACTTTTAGGCTGTTTGTGAGAGAGAGTACAGAGTACCAGAAACTTGTGTGCTGTTTTGGCTGATATAAATAGGGTATATTTTTTCCGGCTTTTGGCTTTTACTACAGTACCTAACTTTCAAACGGAGTATTTTTTCAAGATGAGGTCTACAAGTTAATTGTAGTACACGTTAAAGTCCAATATCTCTACCAGCCAAAATCACAAACGAGTAACTCTCATCGTAATCTCTATCACAAATAACCAAAAATTCAACAAAAACCATAAACAATAGCCATAAGCTAAAAGAACATGTCTTAAAATCGTTTTGGTGTGTACTATAATTAATTTATAAATTCTATCTTAAAAAAGACACTTTGTTTAAAAGTTAGCTAAAAAAAAATTAAAAGCAATGTTCAGAAGCTGAAAATGGACCGTGAATCACGAATTTCCTGAAGCAACGCGCTATTAATCGTTATATATTCACATGAATCGTTATATATGATCACACGAATCACGAATTTCTTGCAGGAACGCGCTATTAATGGTCCGTGCAACGTCCAACTACGAGCCTACCGTTCCAGTGCCCCTTCACCCACACGTCCAATCTGAGCTGTGGCGGGGCCTTCCCCTGCACCGTACGTCAGAAACGTGGACACATGCCCCCCGCAACAGTGAAACGGGCAGGGTACCCCTAGCCAAGGAGAAATTCTAATATGCAACGGGGATACAGCCGACTTTGTGTCACCGGCCAACCGGAGGATGACACGTGGCAGCAAGTATTAAAAAAGTAATATTTTTACTGTAGCAATCAATAAAAAATATATATTTTTTACTGTTTTGTACTGTAGCAGAACAGTACAAAAATGTTTTTTTATTGATGTGCTACAGTACATAATAGTAAAATATTGCTTTTTACTTCCTGTTTGCCACGTGTCACCACACGATTGGCCGGTGACACATACTCGGCTGTATCCCCGTTGTATAATAGAATTTCTCCTCTGACTCAGCTAGACCTGTCTAGACGGATCGGTCAACCGTGTCGACCCACAAGACATGATGCTAATAATCTAAATCTAATTTAGATACGATATAATATAAACAGTAAATATATCTTACCGGTTCAATCTGATTGGGTGTGCTATATTTGGACCTGCACGATGGATTGGTTTGGCCTGATACGAACAATAATTTTTTTATGGTACTACAGTAAAATTATTTACGGTTGACAGTAAAATTACTTGTGTTAGAGTTACATTATTATTTTGAACCAGGAGCCTGAGACGAGTGATTTAACAGTAAAATTACTTACGATTGACAGTAAAATTACCTATGACTAGCAGTAAAAATATTTATAACTCAACGACTGGTAGTAAAATTACTTACGATTGACAGTAAAATTAATTAGCTATTAGTGATCTATTTGGCTAAACGTGTCTAGCTAGCCCGATATGATCTGACTTCTCTTTTTGTTATATCTACATTGAAAGATAAACATATAGACTGATATGGTACGAGTATATGACGCAGCGGCCCCGCTCGGTTGGGTTGAAAAGCTGTGGCTTATGGCTGAAATTGCACTGTAGCGCCTGAAATTTTACTGTAGCTGAAGGTGACTTATTTAATATAATTAAATTTAGAAAAATCTAAAAATAGAAAAAAATATTAGCTCATTACAGACAACATGAACGAATATCGGAAAAAAGAACCGTTAAAAAAGCTAAAAAAAAGTCAAAAGTTCAAAAAACGATGAAATTTATAAATAGTAAAAAATAAACTAGAAATCAGAAGCTAAAGCTGAGATGAGCAATTTTATTCAGCTCAACCGTGTTGAGCCTAATCCGACTATGCTAGACGCCTAGACCGATGCCGTGATATGCCTTGTCTGGCGATTGGCCAGGTCTGGGCTCAGCCAGCCTTGGCAGTTTGCCCCCTCTGCTCCCCCCAAAAAATTAGCGAAGGGCTTCTTCCCATCTCCCCCAACCAACCCATCACATTCATCGGCTCCTCCCCCCTCCCCCTACCCTGGGCCCTCGCTCCTCTCTCATGTCACCACCAGTCACTAGCATCTCCCAAGTCCACAAGGACCCGAATCAGATGTCGGAGTAGGTTGTTGTTCAACCCCCGCAGTTTAGGTGAGCCGGCTCACCCCCCCCCCCCCCCCCCCACCGCCAGAGAGGAGCAGGCAGGCACCTCTTCTTCAAAAGCGCCTTGCTTTCTTGTCTTTCTTGGTGGGTTTTGTTTCGCCAAGGAGAGTTTTGGTGTTCTTGGTAGGGAGTAGTCTTGGCAGGAGGTGCCTTGGTCTTTCTTGTCTCTCCTGCTTGTGCTGGGTTGGAGGGTGGTGTGGCGGTGGTGCAGTTTCGGTCATGGAGGCAATCACGATGTCTCCATCCTCCGTTTTCTCCCGCCACCTCGATGCTGCCTCGACCAGGGAGGACATGTCCTTGCAAGAAGGCCTCCTCTTCTTGGACGGCCTCAAGGTATGTGTGTATGCTGCCTACGCCCTCTTGCCCATCTCATCCCACGCAAGACGCAATCTTTGCTTCCCCCCTCCCTTCGTTCTCATGGATCTAGGTAATGTGTTCGTAGAAATCGGGCTGCATTCTTGATTTCTGCTGGCAGCTTTTCCGGAAAAACCTGATGGTGGGTCTAATTTTTGGGGCGCACTTAATTGTGTGCCGGTCTGTCACTGTCGATCACAAGATTTTGTCCCTTAGTTTGGTAGCAAACAGGATAGCCTATAATTTTTGAAAAGTTTTTTACCATGGCCCTCTACTTTTGTAGTACAGTGCAGTTAAATCTAATCCTGTATTACTGATAATTGGCTATGCAATTCTGTAGTGGATGACCTTTTTTTTTTGCCTTTTCCCCTAATTTAGCAAAAGCACCATGCCATTTGGATTTAAAAATGCGCGTTTCGCGTAGCAGAATGGATATCAACACAGAGGTCCTTACTAAGAAAGCGGAATCCAAGCGGGTTGTGAACTACTGAACTTGTGATACACAGCTTTTACTCGAATTTACTAGGGTTGTTTGTTCATCTAAAGTTTGAACGATAGCTTAGTTGCGTCGCGTTAGCGAGCTAATCGGTCTGGTAATGTCAACCGTTAACGTGCTGTTGTCATCTTTTATGAAATTTGTCGCTGCTCGAGTTAAAGAAATTAGGATCCTTGTTCACAACAAAGCCCCACATGGCTGCACCTTAGTTAATTAGCAATGCTTTTGCCGTATATGCTGAGCTGGCATTTCTTATAGTATCTCCTATGCTGCTAAGCTTAAATTATGTTTATTTGTAGGACCTGAGGAATCTGCGGTCACAGCTATACTCCGCCGCGGAATATTTTGAAGTATTCTACAGAAACAATTCGCACAAACCTACGTAAGATCTTTTGTTTTGTTTGGATCTTTGTTTCCTTGTCTATTTTGCTGCTTAAGAAAAATGAATTAAACATGTCTATTGCATCTCATTTACTCTGAACTGCTGTAGAGTGATGGCGAGTTTGAAAGATTACACAATTGAGGCCCTTGTTAGCACCGTGGACCATCTGGGTTTTGTATCATACAAGGTGGATAATCTTGTCAACGAAAAAGCTGATGAGGTTAATGAAACAGAATTTCGAGTATCTTCAGTTGAACAGGTATAATAATTAAATGCCGAATGAGGTGAAAGTTCTTTTGGTTTGTTATCTACATTATTATCGAAAACTTAATTTGTATTCCCACTTGAGTGTATGGCATTTGTTACAGAATACTTGGTTAATATAATAATAGCTCATAACATTTGCTACATTGTTTCACATGATCGTAGAGGGTAAGGATTTGCCAACTGACAATTGACCAGGAAGGAAGGTCTCAACAATCTCTTCTTATCAGGGCACCCAAGTGCCACAGGCGTTACATATTACCAGGCAAATTCACGGCCTATTTTATTGCTAGTGCTTTATATAAGAGCCTACTTGTGCTGTATAGATCATTGTTGTTATGTTCTATAGGCGCTGATATAGTGGAATCTGCCATTCATCCAGTTTCAGAGCCCCCACGGTATAACAGGCAATATACGAGTCGCAAGATGCACAAGTCGCAATCTAGTAAGTTTACCACATTTCTGATTTCTGATTTTCAGAAAAAGTTTACTGTGCCATTGATTTTGAAAATGCTTTATCTTCCAGCAATTTCTCCTCCGGTTTGTAGGCAGACTACAATGAGGTAAACATATAACTCTCAGGGCCCTGGTCTGCATGTGATTCTGGGTCAAAAGTGTTCATAAGACACCCTGCTGACTGTTCTTTAAACAAAAAAGGCATACTGCAAGCTTATTTAAGTGTGTTCCATTGCAGGAGTGTGTGCTCGCCGTCTCCTACAACTCGTGAAATACATCATCGATTGCGATCGTTGTCACCTTCTCGAAAAGCACAAGCTAAATCCCCATCTCCCCAAATCGTGAACTCAAATACAAAAGGTACATTGTCCTTACCTGATTGTTTACATTTATTTCTGAAAACGCAAATGTTGCAGTTTTCAAATGTGAAGCTTGCAGAAAAGAATTAAGGTGGACAATATTTGCAATTTTGCTTTACAGAAACAAGAGCAGGCTCGCCAATACCAACGTCCAATCCCCTTGCACGATCTGCTACGGGTGCAAGAAGGCCACCTGTGAATCCAAAGCATTTTGTATGTCCACAACACCAATTTTTTTGCATTTAGTTATACTGTGATAGCTCCTATATGTTAATCAGAAATTACGTCACTTGATATATTCTTAAAAAACCTACACCATTGGTTTTCTTTGTGTTCAATCATATTCAGAAGCCATTTTCTTTTTCTAGTTTGTAATGTGATAATTCCTTGCAGAAACAGACTTCAATGCAGTTACACTCCGATTGGGACAACCACAAAGAACAGGAGAAAAGCTCGAGCAAAGGCAGGGGTTTCCTCAAGTCATTGCTCACAAGGCGTCGGTGGAGGAATGATGAGTCGTTGTACAGTTACTTGGACGAGTATTGATTACTGAAATGTTTAAAACTGAAGTTACATGTTTACCGAATCTTATTCGTTCAGTTGTGTGATATTTGATATCTTAGCGCTGTCGCAAGGGAGAGAGATACAGACACATCATTAATGATGCTGCAGGCATTGCTCAAGTATATCCATCGGTAACTAAATACAATGTTAAGATGAGCTTGCTAACTTCAATATCATCATTCATGTGTTTGCCATTTCTTTGAATCCTCATCCTGATATCACAGAGGCAAACACTCACACAGAAGTGTGCGTTGCAGATCAATCTGTTATAAAACACAAGGTAAAATAATCGATCTGTTATAAAACACAAGATAAAATATGAAACAATGAAGGATAATTTGGAGCACGACATCTTTCAATCTGTTAAGAATATGAAATAATGAAGAATAATCAAGAGCACAAGATAAACATTTAACGTTAAAGACTTGTGGGGAAATATCACGACATACAACAACAACAAATCCTTTTGTCCCAAACAAGTTGGGATATGCTAGGAATGAAACATTCTCAAGATCAAAGAGATATGAGTCTTAAAATAAAACTTACAATGCTAAAACTCTAAGTTGTACAATCTACTATCTGAACCAAGAGTCTAAAACACTATCTCTAACTTTTTTATAGTTCCGGTACGTGGATCGCTAACTTCCATGCACTCCTATCCAAAACTAATTCTTTAGATACATTCCAATTCCTCAAGTCTCTTTTAATTGCTTCCTCCCATGTTAATTTTGTTCAACCTCTGCCTCTTCTTACATTTTCAGTACGTCTTAAAATTCCACTACGTACCGGTGCCTCAGGAGGCCATCGTTGAAGATGTCCGAACCATCTCAAGCGATGTTGGACAAGCTTCTCTTCAATTGGTGCTACCCCCACTTTATCACGTATATCATTATTACGGATGCGATCCCGCCTTGTATGACCACAGATCCACCGCAGCATCCTCATCTCCGCTACACTCATTTTCTGTATATGTTGCCTTTTAGTCGCCCAACATTCTGCTTCATATAGCATTGCGGGCCTGATCGTCATCCTATAGAACTTACCCTTTAATTTTTGAGGGATTTTTTTGTCACACGGGACACTAGATGCTTGGCGCCATTTCACCCACCCCGCTCTTATCTTGTGGCTCACGTCTTCATCAATCTCACCGTCCCACTGTAGCATCGATCTCAAATAACGAAACGTGTCCTTCTTAGGCACTACTTGTCCATCCAATCTAACATCTTCATCATCTACTCTAGCACCACTGAAATCACACTTCATGTACTCAGTTTTAGTCCTATTAAGTCCAAAGTACACTATCGAGCATATATATGGAGGTTCGTCAGCATATGAGTCCAAGCGAGGTATAAAGTTATCGAGCATGAGGTAAACTCTACCGACCATTTCCTTGTCAATAATTTACCTAAGTGGTTAGAAGTCATTATCTCTTTCGGGAATGATGATTGTTCGATCCCCTTAACTCGACCTAGTCAGTTCCCGATCGTGGTCGAACCCACCATCAACAACTGTGGAGTAAATCGCATGTTGATTGATGGGGGTAGCTCTTTAAATATTCTATTTGTTAGTCCCTGGATAAGATGTAAATTCCTCGTACCAGAATAAAGCCTGTGCGATATTCATTTCATGGAATCGTACCGGGTTCTTCGGCCAAGCCCATTGACCAAGTTTCTCTGCTTGTTACGTTCGGTTCTCTGAGCAACTTTAGGACAGAAAAACTCCTTTGATGTGCTCAACTTCGACTCGACATATAATGCCATACTTGGATGACCAACTTTGGCACATTTCTGATAGTTGTTCATTATGCATATCAATGTCTCAAGTTGCTAGGTCCCAAGGGAGTCATCACAGTTTGTTGTGAAAAGAAGATGGCACTGACATGCGATCGCAAGTCCCTTGAGATTGTCAGATAGTTACCAGCTCGAGAAGTCACCAAGGTGCAGCCTTCAAGCAAGCACTCGAAACCTAAAGCTATGCCAAAGCCAAATGAAGAAGTCAATGAAGTCCTTTTGGACCCAGAGGAACCTTCGAAGATAGTCCGCATCTGGGTTACTTCTGACCCTGCATAGGAAGACGTCCTCGTCGCTTTCCTCTGGAAAAACACAGATGTGTTCGTGTGGTAGCCATCCGACATGCCCGGGGCCCTCAGGAAAGTGATCGAGCACAGGCTAGCTCTACAGCCTGATAAGAAGCCCATAAAACAAAAATTACGGAGATTTGCACCAAATCAATGAGAAGCTATCATGTCAGAATTAGACAAGCTACTAAGAGCAGTCTTCATAAGAAAAGTCGATCACTTAGAGTGGTTGGCTAATCCTGTAATGGTAAACAAGTCTAACGGTAAGTGGCGCATGTGTATAAACTATACCGATTTAAATAAAGCTTATCCTAAAGATGACTGTCTGCTTCCTCATATTGATCAATTGGTAGACTCTACTACTAGTTGTGAAATGTTAAACTTTCTCGACGCATACTCTGGTTATCACCAGATCAGTATGTCTTAAGAAGATGAAGAGAAAACTGTGTTCATCACACCATTTGGAGTATTTTTTTTCTATGTCAAAATGCCATTTGGTTTGAAAAATACTGGTCCAACTTTTCAGCGTTTGATGTAATTAACCTTTATACATCAAATGGGCTAAAACTTGAAAGCCTATGTCGATGATGTGGTTGTAAAAAGTATTAAACGACTTAATCATATTTCAGACCTGTAGGAGACCTTCGACAATCTGAGAAGGCATTGCTTAAAACTCAATCCTAAAAAGTGTGTATTCGGAGTCTCCTCAGGAAAACTGCTTGGATTCCTTATTTTGGCAAGAGGTATCGAAGCAAATTCTGAGAAGATTAAGGCCATCAAACATATGCGCCCTCTGACCATGAAGAAAAAGGTCTAGAAACTCATTAGGTGCATGGTGGCTTTATGTTGTTTCATCGCACGACTAGGAGAAAAAGGTCTTCCTTTCTTTAAGCTTTTGAAGAAACATTAGGGTTTCGAGTGGTCGGAAGAGGCCAATGACATTTTTGAAGATGTCAAAAGATACCTTACGAGTTCTACTATCGTAGTTTCTCTGAAAATAGGTGGGACACTCTTAATGTATCTATCTGCTATGCCATAGGTAGTAAGTGTTGTACTGGTTACAGAGCGCGAGAGCGTTCAAAGACCAGTATACTATGTAAGTGAAGTTTTACACAGTTCTAAGGAACATTACACTTAGATCCAAAAACATCTATATGCTCTCCTCATGGTTTCGAGGAAGTTGAGGTATTATTTTTAGGCGCACAAGATAATTGTGCCGTCTGAGTTTCCTTTAGGAGAGATTCTCCAGAATAAGAAAATAGCGGCCCGAACTTGGGGATTTTGACCTCCATTTCGTGTCCTGAACAACCATTAAATCCCAGATCTTGGTAGACTTTGTCACCGAATGGACAAATCCTGAACCTATTCAGGATCCTCACCAGTACGATTCCCACAACTTGTGGACGATGTAATTTGATGGGTTGCTTACATTGAGTGGCTCGGGGGCTGGGGTGGTCATAGAATCTCCTGTGGGAGAGACCTTAAAGTATGTCATCCAATTGTTCTTTGTAGCAACTAACAATGTAGCTGAGTATGAATGTTTATTGGCTGGCATACGAGCTACTAAAGCACTTGGGATTCGACGACTACTCGTGAGAGAAAACTCTTAACTAGTCGTCAATCAGGTCAGAAAATAGTATCAATGCTTGAGTATGATCATGTTTCAGTACTTGCCAGAAGTATGGAAGCTTGAAAAGCATTTTTTGGTTTGGAATTACAGTATATCCCTCGGAGGGATAACTTCCTCACATACCAGTTGGCTTGGATAGCTTCTTCTCGATCACAAGTACCACTGGGGGTCTTCCTAGAATAGCTCTAGAAGCCGTCTTTGGTCGAAGCACTAGAAACAACCCTAATGAGACAGTCTCTCTAGAGTACGAAGAGACGTGGATGACTCCCATCTATGACTACCTTCAGAAGGGTTCAATACCCGATGACGATCCCGTAGTAGATCGTCTTGCCCGCAAGGCTAGGATGTATACCTTGGTCGACGGAGTACTCTATAAAAGGGGTACTCAGGGAGTTCATGCGATGTATATCACAAAAAGAAGGATTAAAATTGAGAGACCATGTGGTCGTGACCCCATGAGAGTGATGCGTAATTGACAAGGGTTTAGGTTAGTCGAGTTTGGTTTGGGTGGTTTGGACCATGTCGTTGCGTGGTGCAACGGGTTCGGTCGGTTTGGTCAAACTTGGTCGTATGGGTTTAGGATGCATATTCTAATGTTTCGACAGGTTTGGACTTCGTCATGCGTGAGTATGATGTGTTTGTGCTATTTACGCTTTCATGTATCGAGCGGTGCTATTTGACGTGTTTCTTGTCTGTGTGGCTGTAGGACATCGAGTGGAGTCGTGGCGAGACACGGAGGACCGGACTAGGCGCAGGTGGCGCTGAGGTCAGAACGGTCGGGATGTGTCGAAGACGACGTGGACTCGAGGTGGAGTCGTGGCGAGGCACGGTGGACCGGACTAGGCGCAGGTGACGCTGAGGTCAGAACGGTCTAGGTGTGCTGAAGACGGCGAAGCCACGTGGCTTGCAGGACAAGGAGCGTGGAAGCTTCCCGGAAGGTGCAGGAGGGGCGAATCGGAAAATTCGCAAGGCTGCACAAGCGGGAGCGGGATCCGTTGGATTTAGCCGGCGTAACAGGTTGGAGACCCGTTAGCCATGGGCTATAAAAGGAGAGGAGGGGCTGCATGCCTCCTAATGGCTTGAAGAGAGAGTTAGGGTTTAGTGAGTCAAAAGAGACTTTGGAGGTGGTTTCTCGTTTGCTCTTTAGTGGTTGAGAGTGGGTGTGTGAGACAGAGGTTGTCTCCTTTGTTACTCTCTATGTGTGTGTGTTCCTCCCAAGAACCATGTAGTTCTTGGTGTTCTTGAGGATTGAGAGGGAGAGGTTGGTTTGAGAGTCATGTAATCATTCCTCCGAATGTCCATGCGTATGGGGACGCAGTTCTTTGTACCTCTTATTTAATTGGAATGAAAATCTGAAGTTCATGTCTCCTCCCGTGCTCTCTGTTCTTCCCTTTTGAGCAAATTCTTGATTTTCTGTGTTTTGAGTTCTTGATTGCTGGGAAGGCCCAAAATGGGTTGCTCTTTGATGGGATAGTGCCTCAAGACCATTTTGATCAAGTTACCCTAGAGCAAACCTCTTTTAATCTCAGATTTGGCATTTTGGGTTGCTCTGTTCTTCTTTTGCCCTTCTAGGGTTTTTGAGCATTTCTTGTTTCCCTTTGCAAGATGGGCTGAGATTTGGCATGGAGAGTCCTATGGCTATTGCTAACATATCTGCAAAGTCTCTTAGCCATAGGATCAAAGGTTTGGAAGCAATTTGATTTTTGGCTCGGGTTGTGCAAGAATTCAGATTTTTACCCATAATCTGAAATTCTTGTTTCTTGGTTTGTTTCTCTTGTTTCTCAGGGTCCCCTTACTATTTGGTACGTTGTATTAAGGCTTTAAATCAAAGAGATTGAGAGCAAACTTTCTTTTTAGCCAAAAATCCGAAGTCTCAAAGATTCCAGCCTGAAAACCATGCTGTCTGTCTGTCGGGCGGTACTACCGCTCGGGTGCCCGGAACTACCGCTCAAGTCACTTCGGTACTACCGCATGCGGTTATGTTCGGACCAGTCTGATCGGCAGTGATAAAATGTTCGGACGGTCCGACCGTCTCCGCTCAGAGGTACTACCGCTCGGCTCAGCGGTACTACCGCCCAGCGGTACTACCGCTTGCAGTCAGACCTGCTCTGAAATTATTTTTCTTGGCTGTTTCTTTCTGGATCTGGTTTAGCCTTGTTGCTGTGTTTTCCAGTAGTGCCTTTCTTCTTTCTTCATAGCTTCCATAGCTATTGGAGAAGAAGCTTAAGTGTGGATACTTGAGGGGCGAATTTAATTTTTGAAAGCGACATTCACCCCCTCTTCTGTCGCCATTTCGGTCCAACAAAAACTCCTTCATGACATATACAGGGGCATTTGTGGAGCATATGCTTCCTACAGAACATTGGCCGATAAGGCTTTTTGACAAAATTTTTATTGGCCAACAGCCATCAGCGACACCAGAGATCTAGTTAAGAAATGTGTATAATGCCAGTTTCATAGCCAGTAAATATACCAACCAGCTCAGGCTCTTTAGACGATTCCTTTGTCTTGGCCTTTTGCAACTTGGGGTCTTGATATCCTGGGGCCGTTCCCAAGAGCACTAGGGGGCTTCGAGTTCCTCTTTATAGCTATTGATACATATACGAAGTGGATTTAAGCTGAATCAGTAGCTGGGATAACAACGAAAGCTGCAAAAATGTTCTTAATGAAAAGTGTAATTACACGATTTGGAGTCCCAAGTCGGATAATTACAGACAACGGTAAGCAATTTGTGAGCGCAAAATTCCAAGAATTTTATGATGAATTAGACACCAAATTATATTTTGCTTTAGCCGCCCATCCATAGAGCAACAGGGCAGTCAAGCGTGCGAATGGCCGAATAATGCAAGGAATTAAAACTTGTGTCTTCGACCAGCTAGTAAAACGCTATGGGGGCTTGGGGTTCAGGAATTGCCTTTAGTATTATGGGTGATTCGCACGACTCCGAGTTGGGCGACAGGTGAAACTCCTTTTTGCCTAGTTTTTGGTGCTAAAGACATGCTTCCTCTAGAACTAAAAATCCAATTGGCAAGAGTCGAGAACTTCAGTGACTCTAACCAAGAATAATTTCGAGTGAATGATATCTACCTGCTCGAAGGAAAGAGGAATCTAGCCTTAATCCATTCAGCGGTCTACCAGTAGGTCATGCGTAAATATTACGATCGTAAGGTCCAGCCTCGTAGCCTTACTGTAGGCGACTTTGTATTGAGAAAAATCAAATCCTAGTCTAATCGGAACAAGCTTTCCCCCAAATGGGAAGGTCCTTACATTGTGGTCGAAGTCACACTCCCTGGCTCTGTATGACTTACTATGGAAGATGGCCAGATTCTCTCGAACTCTTGAAATATCAACCAATTACGCAAATTCTATGCGTAAATATTTCTACCCTTTTTCAATCACAATTTTAGTTTATGCAAATTTTTATTGTCGTATGTCTTGTAGAGCTTCTGTTATATTAGTTTGACCACTTCTAGCGCATCCAATTTGTTTGACTGGTCAGATACAGGAATCCCACTAGCCGAAGTCTCTCCTCTCTACATGTAGTTCTGCCCACTAGAAGGAGCTTCCTAGTGTTAGTCTGTTCGTAACTCTTGCTACTAGCATACAACAATTGTGTTGCTTATGAACACGTTGAATGAATATAATAGAAGGCAATCTGAGTGTTTATCCTTTGATCGTTCATGCCTTCGATTGTTTTAAACCTGGTCGAAAGGAGATAACATCACCTAGTTGGAGTCACTCCTCTCTACATGTGGTCCTGTCCACTAGAAGGAGCTCCCTAGTGTCGACTCGTTCCTCACTTTTGCTGCCAGTATGTGACAATCAAATTTGACAACGATGGTCAGATACATTACTCTGCTCTCTGCATACTTCACTTTGTACTATTTTTTTGTTCCTTGGCATGGACAAAGTAAATAGTCGAGGGCTAGAATAGAGTTATCATAATAACGTTATTTCTTAGTCGTAATTTCATTTCTTTTTCATTTTTGTTTAATTGCTCAACGAGACAAGATGTAGGGAAAGAAGTTCATTCATCATCCAAAGCTAAGTTTTTACAGAATTATTTCTATTTATAAACTACTCTACTCTGGAGGAGAGGAAAAGCCAAGTTCCATTTCTTTAGACACTTTTCGTCCAAATGGCTCTACTTCTTTGATCAGGTCAGACGCCTCCTCCAATGAGCAGGTGAAGTCGTGTTCGATGGGATGTAAATTCAGGTTCCGGTCGCATGCTTGGAGTTTTGCCAACGCATAGCTCACAATGCCCCTAATTGTATCCTAGATTGACTTTATTTGATCAGCCTTCAAAATAGCAAAGTGCTTTTCCAAAGTGTTGGCTTGTAGTGCAATCATATTCGTGTGAGCAGATGTAGTCTCCTCAGTGGGAATCATTTTTTCGCACCAAACTCATCGAGTAGATTGTTTAGAAGAATATAGAAGTCTTGAAGGTTTGCCTTCATCGACTTCGTTTCTTCCTCCCTATAAGTCATTGCTTCAGAAAGATGCTTCTTTTCGACCATGAACTCTGCGAAAGAGTTAAAGTTGGTCAAGGCAATGCTCGTTATAGTTATAAGTTTTTCTATGACCATTTGGTCGTAAGCTCTTCCACGACCACATAGTCAAAAGTCTAATTGCGACAATCCCTTGGTCGTAAGCTCTTCAACAACCACGTAGTTGAAAGTCTTACTGTGACTACCTCTTGGTTGTAAGTCCTTCTACGACCACGTAGTTGTAAGTCCTACAAGATTTGTTTCAAAAACTGGTCGAAGGTAAAGTTTTTCTTGCCTGATAGCTGAGTATTAAGAACCTTTATCCTCTCACTTTTTTTCTTTGCTAATACGAGTAAGTTCTTTGATCACTTTGGTTTTCTCTTCGACCTCGGTGAGCAGCTTACTCGATTCATTCTCTCTTTCTGTTAAAAAGAGAAAGATAAAAGAAAGGCTAGAAAGATGCATTGATAAACAGATTTAAGCTTCAGGGCTTACTGTTTATTTTCTCTTTCAAGGTTCTGGCAGTGGAGTTGGCTTTTATGAGGCTTAGCAATAAATTAGCATTTTCTTCCTTTAGCCTCCGTGAATTAGCCTTCTCGTTCTCGAGTACAGCAACCAAAACCTCTGGATCTAGCCAAGACCTGTAAATGTTAAAGATAGACCTAGAATTCTGGTTGTGTGGTCGAGACAGAATTCGACAACATAAGTTAAGAGACTTACGATGCCGCTGCTTTCTTGGAGAGTTCAACATTCTCTTGTCGTAGGAGCAATAGCTGTCTGTGGTATTCAACCACGGTTGCCATGTCTTCTAATGCTCTCTGGATAAGAAAGGCAGTGAGAAATAAGAAGAGGCAAAGTATGAATATTCGAGTTGTCAATACTCACATTCATACTCCTACAAGCAAAATTTCCGAGCACCCGCCCGTAATCTTTGAGTTGGTCAAGCTCTTCAACTCTAGTCCACTGCACCTTCTCAAGATGATCGTCATCAAAGATGTACCCCTTATTTGGAAGATCTTTGGGGGTGTGAAACTTGGTTCCAAACTTGACCAGAAGAAGATCCTACCATAGAGGGAGGATTAAAAAACGATGAGAAGAAGTTGGGTTGTTCTTCCTCTTTTTCTTCTTCTCCAGCACCTTCTTTTGCTACGACCACTCCAGTGGTCATAGTCTTTGTAGTTTTGGCTGCATTTTTGTTACTGTAGTGGTCATTTCTTCGACCATCTTCTCCACTATACTTTCAATGGTAGGCAAAGCCGCAGGAGGTTTCTCAGTAGAATCATCCTTAAGCGATGGAGAGGCTGAACTACAATCGCAAGGAATGAATCAGCAGTTAAAAAAGGTAAAATATAGTATACGTACTTGCATTTTTATACCTTTGAGTCATTACTTTCAGCGTAATTTGGAAGAAACCCTCTCAGAGAGTTGTTTCTTCGATTTCTTTCCCACAACCACGTCTGGTTGCGGGAGAAGGAGGATCTCTTCAACCGCATCCGGTCGAGAGTCTTTAGCCCTTTCGACAATGTCTGGTCAAAGGTCTACAGCAAGAGTTGTTATTCTTTCCTTTTCTTGTCCCTCCTGATGGTCGGAACCAGTTTCGATCATCGGGACGATCTCCTTCTCTATCACAGGTTTTGCCGGCGTGGTAGTTTTCTACACAAAGGACACAAAACTCTTCCAGTTTACCTTTTCAAGATGCTTGATAAAACCTTTGGAAAGGCCAAGGGTACCTTGATCTTAGGAGTTGATTGCTTCAATATAGCTGCCCCTATTTCACTTGTCGCGCCTATGTCCGCAATAAATTGCTAAATAGGAGCGCCCATGGCAGCTGGAGGAAGAATTTTAAGGGGGACAAAAGCATCTATGCTCCCCTTTTTCTTATTGGCTGACTTAACCAGTCGACGCATTTGACCGGAGGAGCCTTCATTCTTTCCACTTCTCCACCGATTACCATCAATTCGACCCCTTGGTCATCTTGATAGAAATTCATACCTATGCTCTACAGAAGAGGAAAATACCACTTGGTCATGCTCTAGGGCTAAAAAGTCTTAAAGATGAAGTCAATTTTTTATTACCTTTAAGCATTCTTCCCTCTCTTCAGTAGAAATGTCCACCAGAATACGAGAAGCCTCCACCTCAAGCGATGGAGCCTTCTCGCAAATGGCTTTAACTCGAGAATTGATTTCCTCCAAATCAAGGTTTGAACAAATAAACATGGTAGTCGATAAAACGTACTCAGAAAATGTTACCTGGTTACAAATACGAGTGCTAGTATCACTTACCATTCTCGTAGTCCTGGGTCGAAGCTGAGACTCCCGAGTACATCCACATAGGATGTGCTCAACACTTCAAGGGACTAATACAGCACGTGATGAAGTCCTTCACCACACACCAGCTCGTAAGCCCCTTGTCCCTCAGCTCCTTAATAGCAAAGATGTAGGGAGCTATTCTTATGACATCTTTGGGGGCTGAGTTTCAAAGACTATTTTTCTCGGTGGCCTCCCCGACGAAGGAGAGGCTGTCTTCACTAGTCGTTTCCCAGTAGAACCACCTCTTCTTCCATCCCAACCATGAAGATTGGGTAAACATGGCGATGTAAAGCTTCACCTTTCCATCATGGAGCTTCAATCCACAACTCCCAACAATCCCCACTTGTCGGCTCATCTCATAGTAGAACCGAAAGAGCTCGAGATCTGCTGGGATACCCAATGTGCCTCGCATAGGTATATGAAGACGCTGAGCATTGTGATTGAATTGGAAACCAAGTTTACCAATTCAACCCCGAAATACTCAAGAACGGCCGTCAAGAAGGGATGAGCAGGGAGATGGAGGCCACACTCACAGTACGTTAGAACACCACAATCTCTCCGATTTGTCAAGATTGCTAGCGTTGCTCGATGGCTTCGATCCATCTGACAAATTACCAAGGTGGGATCTTCTCCGCGGTCTGTAATGCCTTCATCTTGGCATAATCCATCTCTGATTCAGCCCAGGTTGATAAAGGCTTCGTCATTCTTTCAGGTGATTAGAAGGGATTTGTGTGAGATTGAGGAAGATTATGGAGATTGATTGGAGGTGGAGAGCTCGAACGAATTGGAGCAAATGGGGAAAGTGAAAAACCAAAAGTTATCCCTGGTAAGTCTTTATAAACAATGCGTCAATTACTTCTCTTGGGAACCGAACGTTCACTTTGGGAATTGATTCAACGGACAGGTCGAGGAAAATCGATTGTATTTCCTCTATTTGATGTCTATCTATCTGCACAATTTAAGCAAAATTACCGAATCGAACAAGCCAATTCCTAGTCGATAAGTGTCAAGAAAGGCTTTGCTTTTGACCACTTTTTATCTATGACCATACTTAGTCGAATAAGCTATCTTCACTTGAAGTTGGGAGGCTAGATGACGAGGATAGAATAATTTTCAAATTATTACATTATTATATTCCTTAAATATACCCCTTATCGATAAGAGGTAAATATGGCAGGATGGCCATAAGCTCTTCTACGACCATATAGTCGTAAACTCTTCTATGATCACATAGTCGTAAAACTTACTGTGGCTATCTCTTGGTCGTAAGTCCTTCTATGACCAAATAGTTGTGAGTCCTACTGCGACTACTCCTCTGGTCGTAAGTCCTTCTAAGACCATGCAGTTGTAAGTTTTACTGTGACCCCTCTTTGGTCGTGGGAATTCCTATGACAAATCTATCTCCAACCAACCTGTCTATGACGATGAACTACATTGTCGGTTCATCTGACAAGGCGGTTAGAACGTGAATTTATCTACTAACCGCACATTATGTCTCTTTGACAACAATCGCTACATGGTGAATGGCCTTTTACATCTCTCCGACAGTAACTTCCGTCAGGCGGTTATCATCTAAAGTGTTGAGATATCTTCTAGCGCGGGACAACTGCCGTTGATTCACTAGTTATATAAAGGTTAACATCAAAGAGATAAGGGGGAGAGTGCTAGACATTCGCATGATTCTTAGTTGTAATTCTTTTTCTAGTGATTAGCAATTACACAGGACGTAGGGTTATTATTTTCTCAAGAGAAGGCCTGAACCTGCATAAAGATTCCTGTGTCTTTACTCTGCATGTGCATACTCTAGGTCTATTAAGAGAATCCCCGAATCTAAACAAATCATACGTAAAATCGATATTAAAATATTGACACCGTTCATCGCTAGTTTTGAAATCACCAACAAAGGTCTCTCCTTCGAAACCTTCTTTTGTGACAATGGTGGTATTAGCTTCATCATCTTATTGATCTTTCTTAGAACTATTACTCCTCTTCTCCTTATTATTATTCTAGAGTTTCCATCACTCGGAGATATCGTGCCCACCCTTCTTGCATAGCGGCACGACTTCTTAGTCTTTGAGTTCGAATGACTTTTGTATCTGCTTTAGTTTATATATTTGGAATTACTGGTCGAAGACCTCTCAACTGGTCTACCCCAAATGGACAAACCTTCTGTATGTGAACTCAAGCTCTCGCACAAAATCACATTTTTCATCCTTTCTTTTGTATACAAAGCTTCATAAACCTCTTTCAGAGTAAGAGTTTTTTTTACTATAGAGAATTGTGTCTCTAAACGTAGAGAATGAAACATGCAGTGAACAGAACAGAATAAGACCTAAATATTCATCATTGTATTTGATCTCCATAGCTTCAGTGTTGGCGACCACATCTTTAAATGCGGTTAGATGATCTAGCATCGATCCACCTTCTGCCAACTTGAGAGAGAGAATCTTTTACTTCAGATGCATCTTGCAGGTCAGATCATTGGTCACGCAGATCTGTTCCAACTTTAGCCATAACACAATAATGGTGGTCTCCTTCATAACTTTCTAAAGGATATTATTAGAAAGATAGAGATTAATTTGAGAGAGAACCTTACGATCTCTTCTTTACTTCTCCTCAACAGATTATGCAGCGGATATCTTATCAATTCCCAATAATGCATCATCTAAATCGAATTGTAACAAAACGGCTCCCATCTTGACTTGCTAGAGAGAAAATCTTGTGTCACGATCCAACAGTGAAAACTCATACTTTATTGATGCCATGTCGAGTATACTCTAGATTGATAAGGTGAAGAACCAAGCTCTCATACCACTTATTGTAAAACGCACGCCGAATATAAAACAATGAAGAATAATTAGGAACATAAGACAAAAACCCTTACAAAAAATCACGGATGCACAATCAGCGAAATCATTATATGGAGGAGAAGTTACAGAACACTGTTGACGTATTATATGTGTAGATAACTTACCTTAGGAACAAGAGTCTCAGACAAAAAAGGAATAGTGTTTTAGTCGTAATGAAACAGAGACCTACTCGAAAACTGGAACAATAACCTGCTCGGAGATAGGAACAATACCCCGCTAGGAGACGGAACAGAGTTTTAGAAGATGATGGTGAAGAGTTGTAGTTGGAAACGTCTCGAGGAGCCAAGTTTGTCTTTAGTCAACGCATACATCTTTGGACACAACGTCTGATATAAGTCGGTACAAAGTCTATGATAAATACAAAGATGATCTAATTATAATTTTTGACCAATTTACACAGTTAACCAACCGGTCATACTGATTGGGAGGTGCAGACTTGTCTCATATAGTTGTCCTTTAATGTTGTTTTCCCCTATGATTGTTACCAATCTTGGCATACATGAAACAGCACTGCTGCTAGCTGGCTGCTTCTGCTGAGGAGTCACTTTGGGCTGTGGTAGCAATGTGAGCTCATGCTGGAGCATGGATGAAGACAAACAGCCGGCCCTAGACTGATAGATCTGTCGTAATCTGTTTGTAAATTAAGTGGAGTTTCTTTTTAAAGTAGAGTGTTGGAGTTACGTTTTTCCTGTCTTGATCAATGGGACGCATCACAATAATGTAATGCGTTTGAGATATAGAATGCATTGGTCATCATTGAGCTCTTGAATGATTGGATGAGACCCCAAAGTAGACTTAGGGGTAACATGAGCAAAGTCCAACAGTAGTAGTACTATAATGCCAACATGGCCACTTTGCTACGTTGCTGTGCACATGCCGGCGGAGCCAACTTGATCCCAACTCTAGCGAAAATTTCAACACTTTCCTAAGTCCACTACCCATACCCTTTCGGGTGATTAGACTCCGCGCAATGCAATGTCCTGTTTTAAGGAAGCATGTTGGGCCTATCTGATACGGCTGTGACTTATGATTTTTTTCTTGAAATTTTTGAATTTTAGCTATTTGCGACAGAGATTACGGAGAGAGATACTCGCTTGCGATTTTGGATGATACAGATGTTGGACTTTTAACGTGTACTATAATTAACTTATAGACTCCGTCTTGAGAAAATACTCTGTTTAAAAGTTAAGTACTGTAGCAAAAGCTAAAAACCGCTTTTAAAAACCGTAAAGAATAGACCGTTGTTTGCTTTTGAGGAAGCTTTCCTAGGAGAATGGCAGAAATACATTAGCATGTTCAGTTCAAAGCCTTGATCTATATCCTATTATCCATTTCACCCTTCATCTTCTATAAACTTGGACTTGTGTCCAGTAAAAAATCAAGAGATAAGACCCTGTGGAATACGGGAAATTTCCTTTATTTCTGCAGGAATTGCATTGATTCTTTTAAAATTTCTGTGAAAAATCTCATGTTTCAAGCAGGGACTAAGAGTGCCAATCTTAGTTCAAAATGATCCATACTTGAAATAAACCATTTAATTTTTCAATCATCCAGCAAAAATATTATTGTCGGCCCAACTCATGTATGAATAGGGAAGTGGGTGGAATTCACTGGAGGCCCGTGTCCCACAGGGCCCACTGACACAGTGACACGTGCGTGTTCTTGGGTGGCTTCTTTTTTTGCTACCACTTGTGCTTTATGACTGTAGCTTATAGTTTTTGGTTCTAACATGAGCGTTTGTGTGAATGAAACGAATACCAATAAGTTATTTTAAAAAAGATTGTCTTGATAAATCACTTCAAAATAACGGGAGAGGAATCATCTTATTTTTTTGTTTGAGGAAAACTATAACCTGAAAAGTTATATGGGCTTATTTTGGGCCTCATTCTATTGGTCCTGGGCCTTCATAATCGTGCAGCCGTACTGTCCTCGATACTACGAACTAAACGACATCGATTTGCTAATATATACGCGACTATTTTTCATAATAGAATTATCGAGCAACTAAAAACATATGAAAGCAATATTTTTCTTGGCAAAGTTAGTTGTTGACGCCAATCAGCTGCTCCCCTCGTTTTTACCTACTAATTCTTTCTTTCATTCATTCTATTTTTTGTGAAGCACATAGATTGATGTGCACCTTTTGGTTTTATTTATGTCGTTTGGAATCATCCGGTTGATGAAATGGTTGTGTCAACAAAGTCCAGGTATAAACAAGCGTTCTGTCATGCTCATCATTTTTTGAAGACGGCTTTGACTCCCTCAGCAATTGGAAAAACCAAAGGATCAAAATATTCATTTCGTCGTACTACTACTGGGGACAATCTGGCCAAGTAGTACAAATAAATTTAGACCCGCTCATTTCGGTTTGAGTTTCTGGTTTCTGATTTATTTTCACTATTTATAAATTTTATCTTTTTTCTAAATTTTTGACTTTTAAAGCTTTTTTGCCGGTTTTTTTCCAGTATTCGTTCGCGTTGTCCGTGATGAGCTAACATATTTTTTTCCATTTTTAAATTTAATTACGCCAAATAAACCACCTTCAACTGCAGTGTAATTTCAGCCAATTACAATGTAATTTCAGCTATAAGATACAGCTTTTCAGCCCAACCGAGCGGGGCCTAATCAACCAACCAATCAAATGATATACGCGTCCTTTTATGAGAGGATTCGAGGTTCTATATTCTCCTATCTTCGCACACAGCACATCTGCAAAGTATAATCTCTTGTACTGACATTTTATAATGCAAAAAGTGCTAGCAAAAATAAATCGTTGACTTCCAACGGCCAAGTTTAACTCTTGTTGAGAACGACCATTAGTGCATAAATAGTCGAATAGATGAGGGAACAAACATTACAAACAAAATAAAGATGGTAGTTTCTCTTAGAACAGGAAAGATGATGGCCCAAGGCGTTTCGTTTCGTTTTTTTTTTTTTTTGCCAAATTTTATCTCCTATTTAAGTAGGTTTTGTTTAGTATTTCAACTAATAAGAGAGGAGACTATTTGATATACTATTCTCTGACATGGACACATGGTTATGTAATTGTCACTCCCTCCATGAACCGTCGTTATTGACTTTCAGAACTTAAACTTTGACCAATAACAATGTTTAGAATACCACGAAATGATGTTGTTAGATTTTTTTTCATAAGAAGGATTTTAACAATACCTTACACTAATAGCTATTTGTATATATATTGCTATAAGAAGTACACCCTCTGTTAAGAAATATAGGGCGTATTTTGACTTTGCACAAGAATTAAGGTGACATTAAAATTGAGAACATTACAAAAGAAAATGATTTAGATATCCCTCGTAATTGTCTTGGAAAGATGAGAGAATAGTTTATGTGGATAGTAATGAATAAATGCATATGGTTCAGAGAGAATAAATAGTGATATAGTAGGAAACACCTCATTAAATCTACATAAAGTCTTATATTTCTCAACAAGATTATTCAAACTATAGACTATATATTTTTCAACAGAGGAAGTAAAGGCCAGAGTTATATTTTGAAAAAACAACAACAGTCATTCAAGAAAGAACAGGGGAGATAGTAGTGATTTACATACCAGTAGTATAATGTGTCTCCTGCCACACCTGCTGAGCTCGGCAGGAGCGAGCGACGTGGCAGACGAGGATAGGGCACTGGTGCTGGTAGGGCCCATAGGGCTGCCGGGATCCCCTAGCTCGGCAGCTCCTGCCGAGTAGCACTGGCTCGACAGGTGGCTAGGTTGTCGATCAACCGAACGCAACTTGACGCGATACGCTTGGCAATGATTCCTCTGGCCTTCTGTAGGGATTGGCGCCGCCCCGCATGCCTACGTGCACCCGTGTGGCCCTGTCGGTCAGCAACGCCTCCCTATGCGCATAAAATGGCTCGTGTCCCTCTCATTCGAAATCATATAGTTGAATTTCTTCCTAGTTGAACAAGAGAGCCAAGGGAGAAGAAAGAAAGAGAGTAGAAGAGAGTTTAAATTAGTATTTCGAGGTGGTTTGGCTGCAATTTAGGAGATTTCATAGTTGAAATTAGTTTATATCAAGAAGAGATATGTTTCATTTATCTACGAGCAGTGCACTTAATATGTCATTAATGTTTTATTAGCGTAACGGTGGTTTGGTTGTATAGAATGCGCTTGGTAACCATGTTTAGTTGACATATATATTTAATTCGTGTGGAAGATATTTTGTAATTAGCCATGTGTTTAGCTGACCTTTACCTCGAAGACACGGGCATCTACGGTCTCTCAGACCCCGACTCCCAAGCCTTGGTCTACCGCTTGAAACCAGAGAATTGTACACCCCTAAAAATTCCCTCTGTGACTACCCACACATCCTCGAGCCTCGGTCGCAATGCAAGCACAACCTTGATATAGTGGTGTAGGTTTATGACGACAACACACACTCATGACGTTGATTCTTTCGCTGCACTCTGTTTATGGTAAGTGATTATTACCTTCCTATATTTGCATGTATGGATCATTTTTAGTCACCTCGTCTTGCTTGCAGACTACATATTGTAAGTTCACTGAGTGAGTGGATCCATCATATCCAATAACCACCTAGATTTACATTCATACTCTCCAAATCTACCTGCAAGAATTGTGAGAGGATTTTCAGACCAAGAGGACCAACATCGACGAGCTTTGCAGGTAGAGGATCAGGGAAAGGAACAACGAGGAGGTGGTCAACCCCGACAGTGACTACCACCTGTATTACTGCTGTGCCAACCTGAGTTGTAATTGTGCCTGTTACTGCCACGACAACCAGCCACATCCATACCACCTGGATTAAGGCTGTAAATAAAGCTTGAAGCTCACGAACTATTCAAGTTCGGTTCATTTTAGGCTTGATTTGAGCTCGGCTCGAACTTTAAACGAGCTGAACTCGAGCTTGATCTCGAGCTTGCGAGTTTTATAGAGCTGAGCTCGAATAGTTCATGAGTCTCAATTCAAGTTTAAATAGTGATACATATTAACTCTTACCGAGCTTACTCGAGCTGAACTCGAGCTCGAGTTTTTCTTATTGTTGAAAATTAGTGTATGTTTGAATTATTTTGACTGTTATCGAGCTTACTAGAGCCAAGCTCAAACTCGAAATTTTCTTATTATTGAAAAATAGTGCATAATAAATTATTTTAATTATTGTCGAGCTTCAACGAGCCGAGCTTGAGCCCAAGTCTAGGTTCGGACCCTAACCTGAGCTCAGCTCGAGTTTCTACCGAGCTCGAGCCTGGAAGACCAAGCTCGCTCGATCTCGACTCGTTTACAGCCCTAACTTGGATGACCGCTACGCCATGTGGGTGCCCTATGATTTCACATTTTCATCCTAGGGCTGTTCCCCCACCCAATTACAACAGTTTCGGTCAATGCCATTCCTATTAGGCTAGGCCCACAAACGCCTTACAATGTATTTGGGATTGATGGTCCATACATATTACCATTTGTACCGTAAGGTAAATATATGCACGTAACCAAACCCTACATGGCATGTAATTCAGATCATCATTGCAAAGTATTATGTCAGGCTAGACATGGTCTATTTCTATAATTTTCTATAATAATATATTTGTACTATTTAAAAGAGAGAGTTGGTGGTATTGGTTCATCTGCTTGTCTCAACTCCCCATTGCACCTCTCTAAAAAATTCTAATAAAACAGTTGATTTTTTTATCTGCAGCAAAACACGAGTATTCAGCTAGTTATTACAAAAAGGGCTAAACGGCTACCATGGGCCAGCATTTGGAGCTACCGAGCTAGGGCTACTGGCTGCCCTGTGGGCCCCATTGGCACTGCACCCTATCCTTGCCTGCCGTTGTCGCCCGCTCATGTCGAGCTCTGGTAGCGCGGCAGGAGATACGTGTCGTCTGCTGTGTCTGTTGAACTCGGGAATGTGACTAGATTTGCAAAAACGGATACTTAGAGGCTAAATTAAAAAATTATGCTACAGTAGCGAATGTGTAAACAGTTCCATGGACTAACCATACTGTCCCTCTCTCTCTCTCTCTCTCTCTCTCTCTCTCTCTCTCTCTCTCTCTCTCTCGAAGCAATCTAGGCATCTAGCACTACCTGGACAGTGGTCCAACACACAATTCAGCATCTGCAGCTGTCAGATCCATCGTCCATCGGCTATGCTAATAAATCCTGGTTATTTAAGTATTTGGTGATCATCTTGTCACTTGTAGTAATGTAGTATTTGGTTAATTAGTAGCTGTCGATGTCCATAGTGCTCTTGTGGATGCAATTTTTTGTTCCGAAATGTGTTGTGGTCGTTCCACATTCCCATTGACCGTCGCTATAGAGCGTTGCCGTGGGCATGCAAGTTGCATCGGCCCGGAAAGCGATCGAAAGATCCCATGAGCCCACCCAAAGAGGAACAAGTATCGGATGCAACAGGGCCGTCACGTTTGCCACTGTAAAATCAGCCAAGCAAGAAAGGAAAGTACGATAAGGTTTCAAGCACAGGTAGAGAGCAGATATTCCCTACGGTCAAAAACCGTCAGTAAAATAGCAAAAAAAAATATTCAAATGATGGGCAAACTCCCCAAAGAATTGACTCTCTTGTCTCGGTCTCTCTCTCAATTCTCAAGCAGATGAACTAGTGGAGACGACACTATAGCTTCCTCCACTCAACTAGCAGCCATCTCCGCTGCATGGCTAACTTGTCGGGAAAAGGACTTTTACCTCTTATGGGTTTCTCTGACCAAGTCAACTCAAGTTATCCTCGTCTGCATCATGCACGGCCAGGCCAGATGTAGGCGAGGGTGGACGGTCACACTTACTAACGCAGATTCTAAAGCTTGTAGAGCTCATTCCTAAGGCCTTGCTCCCTCGCTCCAAACGAGTTGAGCTTCTAATTTATTTTAGATTTCAGTTTATTTAAGTCAGAAGTCATTTAGAATGCATTGGTTTCTAATTTTGGTTTATTTTGGCTTTTTAGGTTTTTTCGGTTTTTTTTTTGCTTTCCCTCTGCTTATTCCTTTGTATTGTCCATGACGATATAATAGTTTTTCCCTATTTTTCTTCATTTTTTATAAAAAAAACTAACAACCGTTAGAGTACAATTTCAGCTATAAACCAAAAATCATAATCAGACATTTAAGCGGTAAGCCAGTTGGAGGAGGCCCTAATGATTCATGTTCTCACAGCATAAGTTCATCTGTTGGATCGGATGGCAACAGAATGGGAGGGAGGTGAATGGTGCCAACTCGAATTTCTCCTAAGTATTCAAGATTATATTCTTACACAACTACAGAGTTGTAGAAAATAGAATTTTTATCCAAAAACTCAACACAAATGGCTTAAAAACACAAAACCTTGAAGCAACCACTTCTCGGCTATCTAACTAGCATAGAAATGGCAGTTTGACCGGTCCCGGCGGTCTGACCGCTCTTTCAATGATGGTCTGACTACTGCTACAGTAAAATCAGCCTAATGAATAGTATTTTTAGCACGATTTCAAAAATGAAAATCGAAAGAACTTTTGATCCGTAGATCCAAATGATATAAAAATTTGCATGAATTTACTCTAGAATATCAAGAACCTATTCCTGTAAACGACCATGAAAATTATTGCCAAAGTTGATATTTTTTCAGTTTGTAGGAATGTTGCACCAAAACTGAGTCAAAACCCCAAATGGTGAATACAACTTGCTCAGAGGTATATGATGGCCAAGATAGCTCTAGATGTATTCCCACATATCATAGTAAGCTACAACACTGAAGAATATGACCCAAAAACTCTTGAAACAAGAAATCACACTTTGATGCCAAATCAAGCAAAATCGGGTTTTCTTGATAAACTTGCTATCAAAGTGCTTAGATGGATGGAAATAGATTCTCAGAGGTTGTTTCCATCTCTTACACGTCCTTGATACAACAAGATCAAGAAAAGAGAAGAGATCAAAACCAACCATGCCAAGAGCAAATCAATCAAAACATGAAATAGACATGGAGCTGATCAAAGATTGATGCATTGCTTATTTGAGGAGATAAGTTTTATAGCCAATCCCTCAGAATAGTAGAGCTCTATGCCAAGAGTATACACACACAAGGTCCCAACCCAAGAAACCATAATCTCACATGGAAGGGAGGAAGAGTTAGCCACCAAAAGACTTAACCAACAACCTCAAACCCTAGCCCTTGCCTCTCCTCCCCTTATACAGCCTCACAACCTGAATCAAAACATAATGGATCCCCCCATTAGGCCAAAATGGGGATAACCCGTTAACCCCACCTAACACCGGGTTTTACTCTCACGCACGCTTTTCAAAGCAGCTTACAACCATTAGGGCATGTTTGGCTGCGGTTACGGCTTATGACTTTTGGCTGAAATTTTTGAATTTTGGCTGTTTACGGTACAGATTACGGAGAAAGATACTCACTTGCGATTTTAGCTGGTACAGATGTTGGGCTTTTAACGTGTAGATCATTTAACTTGTAGACCCCGTCTTGAGAAAATACTCCGTTTGAAAGTTAGGTACTGTAGCAAAAGCCAAAAGCCGCCAGCTTCGGATGAAAAGAACATGCCATTAATCCATTAAGTGTTTTCCTTATCAGCAATAACCAAACAACACAGCAAGAACTCTAAACCTAGACAAGGAAATTTCATTCAGGACTTAATAAAAAAATATCTCATAAGCAACCACGAATTTACTAATCAAGTGATCAATACCTTGTCTACGCTGTGAGGACTGCTTTATAGGATCCCAGTAGACTTGATAGAAAAAACAACAACAAACTGCAGTCAAGCACCTACCCAATTGTAGCTATCAGACCAGTGGCCTCCCAGTGGGAAATTGGTATCAATCCTAAGATCCAACCAGAAGGACCCATACTACCTCCATCTCCATGCATACAAACACAATTGTATATAGAAAAGTGCAATCAACTAAAAATACTAACCATCATAGTGGCAGAGTGGAAGGACAACAATAATTGGTTGAGTGGAAGGCTTTACTTGCATCTGTAAAAAGGCGAGAATATCAAAAATAAATGTATGTTATGACAAACGTTCAAATCTAAACATAATATTAGATGATTAATCAGAAAAAACTTTATTACTTATAGCTCATAGTTACTACAAGCTAAATCATTCTTTCTCACTGGTTTCACAAGGAAGTCCACCTTACCCTTCTGCATGCACTTGAGCACCGTGCCAATGGCATCTTGGGACGACAGCACTGCCACAGAAAACCCAGAGAAGCAGGAGGGGAGGAGCGGCCGCAGAAGGGAGGCGGCAGTGGTGCAGATTAGGGGGGAGAAGCGAGGGGAGTAAAACAGAAGGGAGGATTAGGAAGGAGGGAGCGAGAGGTTGCGGGAAGAGGTGGGGGGCAACGGTTGCGTGAGGTGGGTGGCGTGTGCGGGTACGGCGGTTGCGTGAGGAGGGAGAGGAGGAGGCGAGGGCGGAGCGGAGGAGTGGGGGAGGAGGAGGCGGCGGCGCGGGGTGGGGAGGAAAAGGCGGCGGCGACGCGGGTTGGGGAGGAGGAGGCGAGGGCGGAGCGGGGGAGGAGGCGGCGGCGGAATGGAGTGGGGGGAGGAGGAGGCGGCGGTGGTGCAGGGTAGAGAGGAGGCGAGGCCGTAGCGGCGGAGGAGTGGGGGGAGGAGGAGGCGACGGTGGTGCGGGGTGGAGAGGAGGAGGTGAGGCCGGAGCGGCGGAGGAGGGAGGGGAGGAGGCGGCGACGGAATGGCGAAAGTCTCGGTGGGGTGGAGGAGGCAGCGGCGGAATAGCGGAAGTCTTGGTGGGGAGGAGGAGGCGGCGGCGGAAACTGTGGGGAGGAGGCGAGGGAGACTCGGTGGGGATTCGGTGGGAGGAGGAGAGAGGCGCACAATTTTCGTGAGGAGGTTGGGAAAGGCCCACATGTCAACACAGCTTTTTTGTGAGGAGGGGTGGAAGTGAACGGACCAACCACCAACTCAAACTTATTAAGTAGTAAAGATAAAGATTTGTCTCTAAAATTACTCTTTATTTTTAAATTATTCAATTCTATTTTTTTTCAAATTGTCGTTGTTGGGTGTCCTTATTGTGGGACCAAAACTTAATCTATTTGATTTTTTGGTGCAAAACTTAATCTATTTGATTTTTTGGTGCAGGGTGACTCGACAGAAAAGAAAATCCCAAAATCACGTGTTTTGTCGTACAGTTGGATTTAGTGTGCGCACGGGAGCCTCAATCGGATGCACAGCAAGTATTTAATCACGTCCAAAATTTATTATCTATTTGGCCTTCTACATCTAAATCCTAGATACACCGCTGTCTCCACTCACCACGTCGCAGACCAAAGTGTCGTTGAGCTTTGGCTCCGTACGCACAACCCGGATATCCGATGGGTACTCCTAAGAGCTGTTCCGTACATCTCTTTTAGAAAAATACTACACAAAGTTGGACATTGCGCGCTCACGCTTCCTTCCGTCCATTGTTAATTTACAAGCAAAATCTACTGAAAAATGCTGAAGTATGTTGCTCGCCTCTCCTCAACCATCATCTTAAGTTTTTAGACAAACTAATTGGTATATAAAATCTAATATGATAGTAGAATCAAAAGACCATAAGTTCAAAACTTATTTGAAGGAATTAAAGGAATTACTATGATTCACTTCGAGTACACATCAAAAGACCTAGAGGAGCCTAAATACGAGGGCAAACGTTGAAGTACATATACGCACAAAAGTCTCGCACGTTACGAGCGAGCGCGCGTACGAAAGGTCCAAAACTACTCGAGTCACCACGTCGCGCTGCGACTCTCCTCCGTCGAGCTTTACGCGCCACCCCCGGCCGGTCGAGAATAGCCGATGGGAAGTCCCTAGAGCCGGCCGGCCGTTCCGTACATATCCTTTTGACAAACAAAAAGTTGATGATGATGATCCGGATTTGTCTATGCTATTCGCGCGGCTAGCGTGCATCGTACTGAATTATTTTTAATTTATGACTTATAATTTGTATTTTTTTCTTAAATAAATAAATAAAATAGTTTTTTATTATCGTTTCAAAATGGTTTATCAATTTATCAATATTTGATTCGTTCATATAAATATTTATGCTATAACTAAAAATTATAAATGGTAGTAAAAAAAAGAACTTGTCCCTTCGTGCGAGAGAGCACTAGAGCAGGAGATGCAATGGCTATTCGCTATGGACGTAGCTGCATGAACTGTGTTAGTAATTACCAATGGGCCACTAGTGGCAGTAACAAATTAACTCCTAGCTTCGAACGGGGGAGGTTTGCTATAAAACAAACGGTGCAAATCTCCCAAGAAATTTCAGAAAATACAGGAGGTTTTTCGCATAAAAGCTGACGTGGCACGTGCGAGCGTCCCGGAACTCTGCCGGGTATATTATAGCAGTGATTATCGCGAGGCTGGATGAAGGTGAACACGCTGGCTGATACAACTAAATAACCATTCCCTTAGTCCCGAAGTATATGGAAGGTGCTTTTATATTTTTTTCAATAGTAATTTGTATAATTTTTAAAGCTCGATAATTAGTAGATACATACTACTTATATCTGTATGTCCTTTAAGATTAGTGTTACTCCTGTTAGAAAGAAAAATATAAAACCACTTCTCAAACATATTTTATATTTTGACTTTATCATGGCCTCCAACGCAACACTTTGATGCCTATTTTGTACCATGATATACCAACAAAGATAATAAAACTACTATTATGAATATGTTTTGCGAGACAAATCCAGCATATATATATATATATATATATATATATATATATATATATATAAGCATTACTTAGTAGGTACGCGTAGAATAAGCGTGCGACTCTGATCGACTCAACCCGCTAACCACCTCACCATCCCACTCCATGGACAGTTACTAGCGTTTGCCAATTATGGTAAAGTTACTACCGTATGTTATCATCTATAATTCATGAAGTTTACGCTATGTGTTAGTGGAATTACAACCAACATGCATGCATTGAAATGAGAGAAATATGCATGTCACCATGGAAAGTTACTGTCGTGTACGAGTGAAGTTACTACCAAACACATATAAAGTTATTGTTCGTTGTAACACTATAAAACTGCCAGTAACTCTACATATATTTGATAGTAATTTTACTCATGCACGATAGTAACTTTATATGACACGAATTTCGCAGCGTCAAAACATATTCAATATGGATCTTATTTGTTAAGTTTGTAATTTCAAACACAATGGTGCAAACGAATCGCATATTAGACTTTTGGTGAGAGTGTTATTTTGTTTTTTTAGTTTGTAAACAAGATGAAAAATCACAAGTCAAGTGCATTTATTTCCTTCTCTTTCCTGTTGTATGCATGCATGCAAGTCAAGTTATTATCTCTTGAACATAAAGTTATCATCGGTAATTCGTCAAGTTGCTATCTCCTAGACATAAAATTATCATCGATTCACTTATAAATATCAAAGTTATTATCTCATGCACATACAGTTATCATCAAACATAAACCGCACCAAGATGCTCGTGCGCGTAGCCAGCAACCCACACATAGCATGCGTGCATACTCTGATTAGCGCAACTGTACACACACACTATTCTGAGTGCAGGTGTAGAATGCACGCCGAAAAGTTATTGCAATGTGTGAGTAAAGTTACTGTCAAACACATGTGGAGTTACTGCCAGTTGTGTAGTGTTACAACTGACAATAACTCTATATGTGTTTGACAGTAACTTCACTCACGAACGGTAGTAATTTTTCAACGCATATTTTACACCTGCGTGCAGAATAGGAAGCCTTTTTCGTACTCCCAAGAGTACATACTCTCACTTTAAATATACCACTTAAACTAATATGTTATACTTATTTATCAGCTTCGTTATACTTAAATACTAATAGTAAGATATTCCGATATGACTTAGTTGAAAAAGTTGCATAGGAGTCCTTTATTTTTGCTATATACCATTTTCCATATATAAAAGGAGTACATACACCAATATTATGCTATAAAAATTGGACTTTGATGAATTTTTTATGAAATTCACTTTGGAGTATCTTACAATCATTATTAAAGTATACTTAAAAGGATAAAGATGTATAACAATATTATTTAAGTGGTATATGAGAAGTAGGAGTGCGTACTTGTAGAAGTATGGAATCATTTTCCTATATACATGTATATATGTATGTAAGTAACATATATTAATGGTCAATGTTTTAAATCGTTGACCGCATGTATCCCAAACAAAGGGAGTATTTGGCACGCTGATAGTAAAATGAACCCGTAGGCAGGTATATATGGATATGAATTATCCGTATTATTCAACTACCATATTCAATAGGATCTAAATACGATGTATATTTTTCCATCTAATTAACAACTTATCTATTGTTTGTATTTGTATTCAAATTCATACAAAAAAATGAATGCAGATATGGTATGGCTGCCTTATGAAATGTTATTTTATTCGGAGTTTTCTTATTCGATGAAGCAATATACATATTTCATTGCAATATGAGTAACTAGTTAGATAAGTTTTTTAATTCAATGTGAATTGATGTTGCTTTAGGTGAAGTAAATAAATTAGAATGATCAAGTGTGACTGTACGAGGATAAAATATCATTAAGGGCATCCATAGTGTTATAACCCAAGGAGTCTTAAGGTGGGTCCCATCTAAACCTTAAGGCCGACTCCATAGTGTATATAACCCAAGGGGCCTTAAGACGGTCCCACTAGGTAGATAAAGAAAAATTGTATTTTAATGCTTGTGGCCAGGTCTTTACCTTGAGGACCAGCCTTAAGCCTTTTTTGCTTATAGCCTGCTTAAGGTCACCCCTGCAATGTATAAGGTTGACCTTAAGGTGGCTTAAGACTCTCTATTTTCATACACTATAGATGCCCTAATGATCTTTGTATATATTACATGATGTATGAGGATATCTGGATCCGACCGAATTAAGTAGATATGATTTTGAATTCATATTATTTATAATGAGAATATTCAAACCTGTAACATCCCGTCGAATAGTACCACATTATCGGTTTATCTTAAGTTACACTAGCATATAATACTTGTTGGTCTAAATCGTAGCACTTCTGAATTAATTTTTTTAGATGAAGCGAGGACGAAAGACAAGTAACATGATACGTGGGTGTGCCGGCCCTACGGGTGGGCTAGGCCATTAAGGAATTTTGGGTAAATGCGCTATTCATCCATTTCCATCCCTAGGTAGATCCCGCCGCCCTTACCATCTCGGATCCCCTCGGAGCTAGCCAGTGAAGCACGAGCGAACGGACCAATACAACCCAGTGGCCCCGATGCTTTGTGCAGTCCACATGTGACCTGCCACTCACGAGCATGCACTTCCACTCCACCGGCCTAGGTGCGCGCAATAAGTCGATCGATCGAATTCCATGTCGGCTCGATTGCAAATTCGCAAGCGGTAGCAAATTCAATTTTGTCTGGATTCGAAAGGACTTGCTGCTTTTGTTTTTATTTTACTATAGTAATTAGCTTTTAGACGGTACGTCTTTTTAGATAGATCTACAAGTTAATTATAATAGATGTTATACAGATTTTAACTATAATAGTTAAAATTATATATAACTGTCTCTCTTTATGCTTCCATACAAATAGTAAAAAAAAAAAAGCCACGGTAAAGAGTCCACGGCCCCCGGGTTTCCTTCTGCCATTCCCCTCTTGTCGCCATCAGGTACGGCTACAGAGTACAGAGCACAGCATGCTCGCGAGCTCGTCAATGGGTCGCCGGGCCGGACGCGGTAGCCGGAGCGCGCGGCGCGCACGGCGAAAACAACGCCCGCGCGCGTGATCGAGCAGCGGCGCCCGTGGGATATCGTAATTGGGTTTTCCCTTCCGTGTGGGTTGTATCTGGTGGCGGTGGAGCGGTGCATCATGATTCATGCATGCCCGTCGCCTTCTGCATAGTCTACTAAGAGCACTTCCTTTGTTTTTACTACGTGTGTTACACGATAAATTAACTACGTTATCGTCCTCTCTCGTTTTTTTTTTTGCTTTTTTGCAACGGCCTGCATTGCTTACCTGGGTGCTGTGAATCAGGTAGTGCTCGCCGTTTTAGATGCATCGTGGTTCTGTCTTATACGATTAGAGTACATGCGCTTGTATTGCTACTACGTCAGCATTTGTCTAGTATTTTTCTGAAAGCATCTGCACTATATTTATTTAGGCCATTTTATGTGTCGTATGGTACGCTGAGACTAAAAGCCACTTGCTTTTTTCCCCTCTAAAGATGAATCACAAGGGTGTTTTTATAACCATGCTCACCGCGAAAATTGCATTTGCATTTGCGCATTATTTACTCTATATCCCACAAAAAATGGAACTTTGACGTCATCCAAGCCCCACAGAAAAAACGAAACATGCTCCCCTGTTTAACCAAACACATTGTTGTGCTCATTTAGGCTTAAAAGCCTAAACTCTTACTTTATTTGGCACTATAGATGCTTTTTTCATTGTAGCTGTTAGTAATTCTCTCAAGTGTAATTAAATTTTAAGAAATAAAAAAGAACATGTCATCACGGACAATATAAAAGAATAAGAAAAAATTAAAAAAAATCAGAAAAAGATAAAATTAAAAGTTAGAAGCTAAGAACTGAAGCTAGAAACTAAATGTTATGCTACTGAAGAATGCACGGATTCAACTTTGTCGGTTGTTTCTTGATACTGACTTTTTTTTAAAAAAAAAGCAACATGTTTATTCAGAATGACATACAGTCATACATCAATTGCATTTTTTTTTGAAGGACATCAATCGCATATAAATTGATCCATTGAAATAAACTTCCAAAGAGGTTATATCTATAAAAATTTGCAATAACCGATTAGCTGTTGGTGGCAATTTGTCTAATTAGTGAGGACATCGTACCAAATACCATATACTCAATTACACAAAAACAAATATGCGTATTACATACCCGTATACTACTAACTAAACACGGTTGTGAACTACATAGAGAGAGAGGAGGGGAATGACCGAACGAGGGAGACGTGGAGTTTTTTGGGTTTTTTTTTTATTATTTCCGTATAGGCCACACCAACGGATACTACATGTTTTGACATTTTCCTCGAGCTTAGGCACCTTCACGAGTGTCGCCTTGGACCATGAGGTGTGCCTCTGCCTCGGCGGATCTCCTTCCCAGTGGTTCACGCCATTATCTTATTCTGGTCCACTAGCCGCCACACCTCCACCTGCCACATTTGATCCCCCCCACCACCTTCCCCGTATGGCACCCCGGCTCCCCCCGGCTCCCCTCCTCTCCCCGTCTCGTCGCCGCCTCCTCTTCCGCCGCCGCCGCCGCCGCAGCGCAGCCTGAGTGGAGTTGTGGGGGGATACGTGGGCATGGACCTTGACCCCTCCTCCTCTTCCGCCGCCGCAGCCGGAGGTGGGGACGGCGTCGGCGTCGGCGGGGGCGATGTGTGGCCGTTCGACTCGCTCACCACATCGCTGCTCTTCTCCTCCGTCTCCGCGTCGCCGCAACTGCCGCCGCTCCCCGCGGCGTCCTCGTCGTGGCTCACGCCGCCCTCGCCGCTCTGGCTCTTCGACGACCGCCAGCTGCTCCCGCTCGAGGCGGGACCAGCCCTCGCCGTGGCCGCCGCGGCTCCCGAGGCTGCCGTCGCCGAGGAGGTCCAGCGAACCCGCTCCGGTGAGCCTTTTTGGGCTTTGTTGGACTGCCATCCTTGCTTCGTTTTTCTCTTCTTGGATCGTACGATGTGGAACGATTATGGGAGAAGCGAGACGTTTAGGGGGGATTGTGATTTTGTTCTTATCGATTGGTTCCTTGGAATCTTGCTGTTCCAAAGCTGGAACAGAGGGGCAGTTGGAATCTTGCTCTTATTTCTGTCGTTAGGACGCTATCCTTATCTTTTGCTGTACGATCCATGAAGCTTCCGAGCTTTGTGTTTTGGCTTTCTTGCCTTCTTTTGGCATGCTTCTTGTTTGCATAAGATTTGGCTTATCGAATTTTGGAGGAAATAGAATCTTTGTACTTGCTACTGCAAGGAGATGGATAAAATGTTGTAAAGTTAGGAGCATGTCCTTGTTTAATCAGCGTGCTTTATTTCTGTGATGTCCTTGTTTAATCGGCGTGCTTTATTTCGGTCTGACTTCGTAGGGTAATTCGTGGTATTTAACGCTAATGATTGCTAAAAATGGTTGATGGCTAAGAGCAAGTACAATGATGCTGACTAGGTCGCCTCTAGCGAGCGAAATCCACGTCAACACAATCTTATGTGGAAGAGAGAGACAAGAGGAGAGAGAGGCAAGCTGCCCCTCATGCAAGAGGTGACCTCTAGCACATCATACGAGGACTTGGAGGCGATGCTAGTTCTTAGAGCAAGTACAATAAGGGTTAGGGTCGTCTCTAGCGAAATATTAAATGCTTGAGTGCTTTAGTAGAGGTAACCTCTACTCAACTTATTGTATTAGCTACCTCCACATGAGCCACATGTACTCTTTTTGCTTATGTGGCTAGTCCTAGAGGTGGCAGCCACATCTTCTATTGTACTTGCTCTAAGGGCATCTCCAATCGTCTGAGTCAGCTAGCTATATGCATGTACACATCAGCATATATCCTATGTGGAGGAAAGAGAGTATGCAAAAAAAAAACCGAGCCAGCTCTTCTTTAAGCACTAGTCTACAACGCAAAACGAGACAACCTCTATAAATGATAGTCATTTTCTGTGTGTGCATGTAAGCATCAAATAGCTATCCTTATAGATAGTTATTTAGAATGCTAGCTTTAGTGTGTACTATATAAATGATGTGGAAGTCTTATAGTTAGTTGCTAGCTATAACCATTGGAGATGCCCTAAGAGCACTCTGATCCTGGTTAGTTATATCTACACCTCTGTGGAGAGAATTAAAGAAGAGATATAAAAGTAGTGTCTCACACAAGACATTGCTTGAGTACAAAAATCTAACAGCAAAACATTGAATCCAATGAGGTGATCGAGAGGGTGAGGTGGGGAGAGAGAGAGAGGGAGGAGTTAGGTGAATTCATTGCTTGAACCCAATAATAGACACTATTTATTGAAGGGGTTATATCTACAGTTGTTTCCTAGTGATGTGGAGGGGCATGAACATTGTTTTGCAATGTCTTGATTGGGAATGTTCTAAGGACATGTCCAATAGTCTGTCTCTTAAAGTTATGTTTGCACCTCACCTAAAGACAGCACTAGAGATAACCTCTCTAACAGTAAATCATTCCTCTAACTATTTTATACTACTAGCTGAATGCCCGTGCGTTACTACAGATTTTTAAAAGTTATCATACTATGTGTTTTAAAACGCACGAGTGGTAAATTTTTTTAGAATATGCATACAAACATGTTCTAAAAGTTTTTAAATCCGTCAAGTAAGTCGAAAGCTATCGATCACACCTCGTGGTCATAAGTCGGAAGACATCAACTACACCTCTTGAGCACACCTTGTCGTCGTAAGTTGGAAGCCGTCAACCATCGTGCATGATTGTAGGTCGAGAGCGGTTGACCATCGCTGGTGGTCGTAAGTTGGCAGCAGTCGACGATCGATCGTGGTCCTAAATCGGGAGCCTTCAACAATGGCTCGTGGTCGTACGTCGGAAGCCATTGAGGACACCTTATGGTCGTTAGTTGTGGTAGGCCTCCAATGCGCTTGTGCCTTGTCGCCCAACTACCGACGCCAGCCTGCTCGGCCCGCCTGACCTGCTCGGCCCCGACTTCAACCACGGCCCTTTGACGTCGACAACGACCCCTTTGACCATGGCCCCTTCGACCACGGCCCCGACTTCGACCACGGCGTCGACTTCGACCACGGCCCCGACTTTGACCACGCCCCTCGACTTCGACCACTGCCCCCTTCAACCACTGTCCCCTTCGATCACGATCCTTCCACGTTGATCACTTCCCCCTTCGACCATGGTCCCTTTCAACCATGGCTTCGATTGCGACCACGGATCTTCTACTTCGACCAGCGCTTGTGGTTGTAAGTCGGAAGATATCGACCACACCTCGTGGTCGTAAGTTGGAACACATCGACCAACACTCGTGGTCGTAAATTGGAAGCCGTCGATCACACCTCATGGCCAAAAGCATGTTACAATCCATGGGGAGTACGAGACTTTGTGGGTATTGTCGTCGAGGGTGGGGAGCTCGATCTCGGGGGTGACCTGGGGGTAGGCGATGGGGATGTCTAACTGGAGGGGGAACTCGTAGTGGCGAAGGTTACGGATGAACTAGTAGGTGCCTTCTAGGTTGGCGCTACGACTACGACTATGACCGCTACGACCACGTCCACGGGTGCTACGACTACGACCATGACCGCGACTTCAACCACTGCCCTCTTCGACTTCGAGCACTGCCCCCTTCAACTTCGACTATTGTCCCCCTTCAATCACTATCCTCTTCGACCACTCCCCTCTTCGACCACGGCTTCGACGACGACCACGGATCTTCGACTTCGACCATTGCCCCCTCGACCACTGCCACCTTTGACCATGGCCTTTCGACGATCACGGCCCTTCGACGACGACAACTTCCCTGTTCGACCACGGCTTCGACTTCGACTAAGGTTCTTTGACCTTGACCACGGATCTTTGACTTCGACCACTGTCCCTTTCCACCATGGCCCTTTGACGTTGACCACTTCCCCCTTCGACCACGGCTTTGACCTCAACCACAGATCTTTGACTTCAGCCACGGATCTGCCACTTCGACAACTGCCCCCTTCGACCACTATCCCCTTCGACGACTACGGCCCTTCGACGTCGACCACTGCCCCCTTCAACCACGGCCCTTTGACGTCGACCACTGTCCCCTTCGACCACGACCCTTCGACGTCGACCACTTCCCCTTTTGACCACAACCCCCTTCGACCACGCCTTCAACTTTGACTATAGATCTTCGGCTTCGACCACGGATCTTCGACTTTGATCACTGCCCCCTTCGACCATTGCCCCCTTCGACCACAACCCTTCGACGACCACGGCCTTTCGACGTCGACTACTTCCCCCTTCGACCACTGCCCCCTTCCACCACGGCCCTTAGACGTCAACCACTGACCCCTTCGACCACGGCCCTTCGACGTCAATCACTTCCTCCTTCGACCATTGCCCCCTTTGACCACGGATCTTCGACTTCGGCCATGGCCCCTCAACCACAACCCCCTTTGACCACGGCTCTGACGTCGACCACGACCCTTCAACTTCGACCACTGTCCCCCCTTTGACCACGGTTTGCATTTCGACCACAACCCTTCAACTTCGACCACAGCTTGACTTAGACCACGGCCCTTCAACTTCGACTGCAGACCGACTTCAACCATTGCCCCAATCGATCACTGTCCCCTTCGACCACGGCTTGGACTTCGATCATGATCCATTGACTTCGACCACAACCTGACTTCGACTACGACCCTTCGATTTTGACCACTGCCCCTTCGACCACGGCTTCGACTTTGACCATTGATCTTCGACTTCGTCCACAACCCTTCGGCCACAGCCCCATTTGACCACGACCCCTCGACTTCGACTATGGTCCCTCGACTATGGCCCCCTTCGACCATGGTACCGATTTTGACGACCAACTTGGGAGACCAAAATCGCTAGACAGCGCGACGGGCTCCGAGCGAAGAGTAGGAGGTAGAGAGGCTCACCGGGTGAGTGACCGTTGGGCGGTGGCGGCGGGGGAGAGCCACGTGGGCGGGTGTAGGAAGAGGAAGCCACCGCCGCCATTGTGGAGCACCCTTCTCTCTGATCCACCGGCCGCTGTCATCGAGCGCCCTTCTCTCCAATCCACTGGCCGCTGTCGCCGAGCGTCGTGCCGCTGGTTGGAGGGGCGATGGGAGATGGTATTGGTGGTGGCGCCAAGGAGGCGGCGCGGCATGAGGTTCCGGGGAGAGGAGGTGGCGATTGCGTGAGGTGGAGGTGGGGAGGCGGCGGTGGGCATATAGGGAGAGGAGGCGGTGGGCGAATGCGTTGGGGAGACGATGACAGGGAGATGTGGCACTGCTGGGGGAAGTTGGGGGACTACGACCAGACGCTGCCGCGTGGGAAAGGAATTGGTGGCGGCGCCGAGGAGGAGGCGCGACACGAGGGTTCGGGGGAGAGGAGGCGGCAGTTGCGGGAAGTGGAGGTGGGGAAGCAGCGGCAAGCAGATGGGTAGAGGAGGCGGCGGGCGAATGCGTTGGGGAGGCGGCGACGGGGGGATGCAGCATTGTTGGGGGAAGTTGGGGGACTGTGACCAGACGTTGCCACGCAGGGAAGGAATTGGTGGCGGTGCTGAGGAGGAGGAGGAGGCGCGGCACGAGGGTTCGGGGGAGAGGAGGCGGTGGTTCCAGGAGGTGGAGTGGTTGCGGGAGGTGGAGGATGTGGGGGAAGAGGAGCGCGGCCCACGCATCGGCCCGACCTTTTTTACGAGGAGCAGAAGAACTACCTCAATATGCATCTGGATGGCTGAGAAGAGAGAAAGGAGAACGGACCGATGACTACCAACTCATATTTTTAAGGAGTAGAGATTTTTTACCATAACTTCCTGCCTCGCACCCCCTCACTATTTGCATTGGTTTATGGGCTCAAGTTGACTCTTGCATAAGGGACATCACATTATCTCCTCACCTCCTCCCTCATATACATAAGATTTTACTTATTTAATATCTAAGAGTAGCTAAGGTAACATTATTGAGGATGTCCTAGTTGGATTCCACTAGGAGGTAGGAGTACTTGCTAATGAACTGTGTATACAAAAAGAGGGTCATTTTCTTGCGCTACTGTTGCCTGAGTCATTCACTTTATCCAATGCATGGTATACCTTTTGCGGTGTCCCTTATTAGTGGTAGTGTGGTGCCTCCAAAGTAAGGTGCTGCTCAGTTGGGCTGAAAAATATGGCTTATGGCTGAAATTGCACTGTAGCTGATAGCGGTTTATTTGGCATAAGTAATTTAAAAAATAAAAAAATAAAAAAAAATAGGTTAGCCCATCACGGACAATGCAAATGAATACAGGAAAAAAAGAACCGGCAAAAAAGCTCAAAAGAAAAGTCAAGAAGCCAGAAAAGATAAAATTTACGAATAGTGAAAAATAAGCCATAAGCCAGAAGCTGAAACTGAAACGAACGGAGCCTAAGCTTGGGTAATGTACTAGATTTAGTGGTGGGCTATGATGTCATGGATAGTACTAGATTACTAGATTGTATTCTCATTTTGGCTTATAAGCCTAGGCCTCTGATGTTGTTTTTTTGCATTACAGTGGCTGACAATGCATTGTAGCTGCTGTTAACTTTTTCAGCGTAATTAAATTTTAATAATAAAAAGGAAAAATATGTTATCACGGACAATACAAAAGAAATAAGGGGAAAAAAGAAAAGGCAAAAAACCCTCAAAAAGCCAAAAAAAGACGAAATTAAGAAGGTAGAAGCCAGAAACAGAATCTCGTTGGAGCAGGGCCAGTTGGATAACGCCTTGCTTTGTCTCATTATATTATAGTATTTAAAATTGGGATAATGAGATGAACTTTACTTATGTGCTGAATAAACCAGGACTTCTGCATTCCATTGGTTGGTGTTTCAAGAAATGGTCTTGAATTGATGATGGAATATGTGGCACTGTTGATGTGCTTCACTTTATTGAAAGCATTGATACATTGCAGTTCATAAACTTGATGGCTTTAAGAAACATTCTTGTCCTTGAAATAGGGATTTGCTTGCCACATGAGCGCTTGGTTTTAGACTGAACGGTTGGGCATAGCAAAACTTATTGTTCATTTAATTAGCAAGGATATTCCTTTCTTATATATATTCTTGCCTTTTTCCCCTTACGATGTTGCATTCTCTTCTCTTATCTAGGGAATATGGACACAACAAGTGAGAGAGTCAAACAGATTAACAGCAAATGGCAGTTTCACCTATCTCTGGACGACGATAGCATGGACAGTGCTTGCTTGTTCAAGGAGAAGCTTACACAAGCTCTCAGGTACTTCAAGGAGTCAACAGATCAACATCTGTTGGTCCAGGTTTGGGCACCGGTTAAGAATGGAGACTGCTATGTGCTTACAACGTCAGGACAACCTTTTGTACTTGATCACCAGAGCATTGGGCTACTTCAGTACAGGGCTGTATCCATGATGTACATGTTCTCAGTAGATGGAGACAATGCCGGAGAGCTGGGGCTACCTGGGCGTGTCTACAAGCAAAAGGTGCCTGAGTGGACACCAAATGTGCAGTATTATAGCAGTACTGAGTACCAGCGCCTTAAACATGCGATCAGTTATAATGTTCATGGCACTGTTGCGCTGCCTGTTTTTGATCCTTCTGCTCGATCATGTATTGCCGTTGTTGAACTTATAATGACATCAAAGAAGATAAACTATGCTGGTGAGGTCGATAAAGTCTGCAAAGCTCTTGAGGTTAGTCTTTTATTTGCCTGTTGTATGTTTTTTTGGTGTCACGTGAAGATTCAGGTGATACTGCTTAATTATGTAGCAACCACATGTAGCATAAATTTTGTTGAACCCTTATTTCTCTTACATTTTAGTAATATTTTTTTGGTGCTATCTGCAGGCAGTAAATCTTAAAAGCACTGAGATATTGAACCATCCAAATGTCCAGGTGAGCATTCAATCAGTCTGGACGAATAACTTCTCCTGTTTCTGCTGTGGGGGTGATTTATGTTTTTGTTTATTTCTTGTGTACTCAGATATGTAATGAAGGCCGTCAATCTGCTCTGGTGGAGATACTGGAGATCCTGACAGTCGTATGTGAGGAGCACAAGCTTCCTTTAGCTCAAACCTGGGTTCCTTGCAAGTATCGAAGTGTATTGGCGCATGGTGGTGGCGTGAAGAAAAGTTGCTTGAGCTTTGATGGAAGTTGCATGGGGGAGGTCTGCATGTCAACCAGTGATGTGGCATTTCATGTTATTGATGCTCGTATGTGGGGCTTTAGAGATGCCTGTGTAGAACATCACCTACAGAAGGGACAAGGAGTTTCTGGGAAGGCGTTTATCTATGGCAGACCTTGCTTTTCAAAAGATATCAGTCAGTTCTTTAAGTTGGAGTATCCCCTTGTACACTATGCCCGTATGTTTGGATTGGCTGGCTGCTTTGCAATATGTTTGCAAAGTTCCTATACTGGAAATGATGATTATATATTAGAGTTTTTCCTGCCACCCAGTTGTAGAGACGAAGATGATCAAAACGCCTTGTTGGAGTCTATATTAGCTTTGATGAAGCAGTGCCTTCGTAGCCTAAAGGTAGTTGGCAACAGAGACTCTAATGAAGCTTCTCTTCAAATTAGTAATGTGCTAATAATTGAAACTGAAGATTTCAAGACAAATGTGCATTTTGAGAACTCTGAAGGTTGCCTTCGTGAATCACCTGAAGGTGATACATATGGAGGAGTCCATGAGTTCGATAAAGGGAATAGCAGGGTTTCAGATAGATGTTTGCTGGCTGATGATAACTCTCAAAACAATGGCGCATCTGTCTCCAGACCAAATGGTAGCGGTGCTTCTGATTCTTCATTGCTTCACAAAAGCAACAAATCCCCTGAAAGGAGAAGAGGAAAAGCTGAAAAAACAATCAGTTTAGAAGTTCTGCAGCAGTATTTTTCTGGAAGCCTGAAAAATGCAGCAAAAAGCCTTGGTGGTACGTTTCTAATATTTAAGTTTACAATTCCCCTGCTTTTGTGTCCCACTCTTTCTGATTGCTAACTCGAAGATGGCCACATTCAACTCGTGTAATTCAACAACGAAGTCCTGTCTAGTACACATGACAATGACATTTCCAATTGGTAATCTGATATGTATTTATTTTGTTTAGGGCTGAAATGTCAGCAGAATGCTGCAGCATACAGATTTGAGCTTCTATGTTGCATGCATGTGTTTTGTGCCTGTGTTAATCTATTTATTCTGAAAACACTCTTTTGGTGTAGTTGGCATTTCAGATTTTAGTTCAAGTTTCAGTTTCTCGGTGTTATTAACACCATGCCTAGGTTCTTCACAGATATAAGCGGCATTTGTTCTTATTGACACAGTTGCAGAGGCTATGCCCAGTCAAGAGGTATTTGGATTTTGAAATTCAAAGGAATTGATTAGGAGAAATGGTGATTCTCCCATTAGCATTGATACACATCATGGTAGGGTAGGAAAAATTGTTTTTAACAACATATAAGCTTTTCATATAAAGCATGTAAACATGTTGTGTGGTTATTCTCTTAAGACGCTGGTGCTCTTTGTAGTTGATATCTCATATCGATTTGTGTTGATTAGAGTAACTTGGTGAGAGATGATGACTTGTTGTATTATATTGTCTTTGAGATTAAAACTAGATCTACCGTCACATATTCCTCCCTAGAGAAGTCCACATTTTCCATAAATATCCTTCCTGGGTGAAGAACACTGCATTGCTAACCACATGTACAAATCCATAGCACATCATTTACTAGTCTGTGCAGAAGACAACACATTGATTGATCCTACATACATACATAGATGTATGTATGCATGCACGGATGCACGCACAGGTGCATACTGTATGAATAAGAATGTTTCTGACATCAGACATTATGAAAAGGATTGTTAGTCATATAGTCATATGCCATGCAATGGTTGGTTAAAGTGGAAACAGCGAGGAATTTAGTTGCCATATATGTAGAAAGTGTTGTGAATAGCGCATGTATTCATCATGTGGCCAAAGGGCCAATATATATACATATACAGGTGGCATATATGCAAGAAACCCCTTATACAATGGGGTAAATACACAGATATATAATACACATCTAACACCACCCCTCAAACTTATGGTTGATCAACAACATGAAGTTTGGAGAGATGAAAACTATGCTGAGCCTTGGTTTGTGCCTTTGTGAAGAAATCTGTCAACTGAAGCTCGGAAGGCACATACTGAAGGGCAACAATCTGATCTTGCACCTGTGTCCGCATGTAGGAAGCATCAACACAAATATGCTTTGTAAGCTCATGCTTCACCGGATCTTTTGCAATGCTAATAGCACCTGTACTGTCAGACAAAAGAGGAGTCGGTGTAGAAACAGAAACACCAAAATCCTCAAGTAACCACCGTAGCCAAGTAATCTCCGCAGTCAACAAAGCCATAGCTCGCAACTCAGCCTCAGCACTCGAACGAGAAACTGCTGTCTGCTTCTTAGTCTTCCAAGCAATGAGAGAACCACCAAGAAAAACGCAATAAGCAGAGAGAGACCGGCGATCAGAGGGATCACTAGCCCAGGTAGCATCAGAATATGCCTGGAGCTGTAAAGAGCTGGAGCGAGGAAAAAAAGACGACGAGAGATAGTTCCACGAAGATATCGTAGAACACGAAGAAGATGACTATAGTGGAGCTGAGTGGGAGCGGAAACAAACTGACTCAAGATATGGACAGGGTACGAAATGTCAGGGCGAGTGACACCAAGATAAACAAGGCTCCCAACAAGATGACGATAGCGAGTAGGATCAGCAAGATGCTCACCATCCATGGGACGAAGATGAACATTAAGCTCCATGGGAGTCTCAGCTGTCCGCTGATCAGTAAGAGAGGCACGATCAAGAAGATCCTGGATATACTTTTCTTGGGACAGATAGAAACCCTCAGGAGTAGAAATAACCTCAATCCCAAGAAAGTAGCAAAGAGGACCTAGATCAGACATAAGAAACTGCTCAGAGGCTGCTCCTTGACAAAAGTAATATACTGAGGATCATCTCCAGTAATGATCATATCATCAACATACAAAAGACGAAGCGTCCGACCACGAGATGAAGTGTGGATAAAAAGAGCAGGATCATGAGCACTCGCCGAAAAACCAGCTGCAGTGACAACAGAGGAGAAACGATCAAACCAGGCACGAGGAGCTTGCTTGAGGCCATAGAGAGATCGGCGAAGACGACAAACCATACCCTCAAGAACAAAATACCCAGGGGGTGGCTGCATGTAGACCTCACGCAATTCGCCATTAAGAAAGGCATTCTTGACGTCCAACTGAGAGATAGACCACTGTCGAACAGAGGCCACAGCAAGAAGAGTGCGAACGGTGGTCATGTGAGCGACAGGAGCAAAAGTCTCATCATAGTCACGGCCATGCTCCTGCTGAAAACTACGCGCTACAAGACGAGCCTTGTAACGCTCAAGAGAACCATCAGAGCGAGTCTTAACCTTATAGACCCACTTGCACGTGATAGGAGTAACACGCGCAGGAAGAGGAACAAGATCCCACATGCCAGTACGCTCAAGGGCAGCGATCTCCTCCGCCATCGCATGCTGCCACTCCTGATGAACAATAGCATCACGATAAGAAGTCGGTTCGGCAAGAGCAGCGGCAGCAAAACCAAAACGCTCAGGAGGCCGAATAGACTGACGATCGCGAAGAGCATAACGAGGAGTGGCCGAAGGGGAAGACCCGTCAGAAGGGGAGGGCATATCAGAAGGATCCTCAACTCGCGGGCGACGAGTATAGTAGAAAGGATAAGAAGGAACAAGATCAGGAGCAACCTCGGGAGAGGATGCCGGTGGTGAAGAAGGGGCTGACTGAGAAGGAGGCACCGGAGAGACCAAAGACTGTGGTGGAGTGGTGACTATAGGACTGGAAGGAAAAGTCAGAAATGAAAGCGGCTCAACAACAGATGCTGAAGTGGAGGAATGAGACGGACGAGGATAAAAAGGACGAGACTCATCAAAAGTAACATCTCGAGAAATCCGCATTCGTCGACCAACAGGATCCCAACAACGATATCTCTTGTGCTCAGCACTGTAGCCCAGAAAAACGCACTCAACTGACTGAGCGGTCAGTTTGGTGTGCTCACGAGGTGCAAAAAGAACATAGCACACACCCAAAAAGGCGAAGTCTGGAATAATCAAAAGTCTGGCCACAGAGACGCTCAACTGGAATCCCACCCTGCAGAGCAGAGGAGGGCTAAAGGTTGATCAAGAAAGTGGCAGTAGAAACAATCTCAGCCCAGAAATGTGGTGGAACAGTAGAAGCAATCATGAGAGCACGAGCTGTCTCAAGAAGATGACGATGCTTGCGTTCAGCCACACCATTCTGAGCATGAGCACCTGGACAAGAAACTGAGTGAGAATTTAGTTGCCATATATGTAGAAAGAACCTAACAAAAGAATTTCTGTTGATAATATATGCCTGCTTTTACTGGATACCACCAATGGTCTCAATCAGATTTGCTTGCTGTGATTCTCTAAAAGAAACAAAGTTGTGTATATTTTCTCAATGATGACGATATTTCTTTTGCCTAGAGGCCCTCTTTGGGCTTGTGCCTTGTGCATGAATCATGATGGTGTGTGTTGTGGGACGGCTCCTTTTTATTTCGAAAACCTTTTTGCTATCGACTTCCTTTCACTCATTATGAATCTGAAAGAGCAATGACGATAACACTGTAGGGAGGTTGACTATTGGATACTGTTGGCATTAACTAATTTATATTTCTCTATTTGACAGTGTGTCCCACAACCATGAAGCGCATCTGCAGGCAACATGGGATTTCTCGTTGGCCATCTCGAAAAATCAACAAGGTCAACCGGTCTCTCTCAAAATTAAAGCAGGTAATTGAGTCTGTTCAAGGCTCAGACGCAACATTTAATCTCACATCTATCACAGGTCATCCTCCTACTCCTGTTGGCCCTCCATCAGATTCTCTCAATATAGAGAAAACAAGTCAAAGTAAAGTTGCAGAACTTTTAAATCCTGCTGTTGACGGTGACAGAGATTCATCTTTGCAAAAGTCACTACAAAATGATAGCCACTTCGGTATACTCATGTCCCTACAAGGATTTATAGACAATAACAACAATGTCCAACTTGAAGCAGACAAAGCTTCTCACTCGAGAAGTTCATCTGGAGATGGCAGTATAAATTCACATACTTCAGAGGGCTCGTGCCAGGGAAGTCCTGTGAACCAGACATTCGTTTGCAAGCCAATTGCTTCAACATCCTTGGAACCACAACCAAATCCGGAGAGGTTCACACAAAAGCCTTTCCAAGAACCAGAGCTACCACGTTCCAGGATGCTCATTGATGATTCTGGTAGTTCCAAAGATTTGAAGAATCTCTTCACTTCAGCAGTTGACCAACCAATATTAGCCCCTCCCAGCAATTTGGTGCCGACGCAAACTTCTGGGACTGTAACAATAAAGGCGAGTTTTAAGGAAGACATTGTAAGGTTCCGATTCCCATGTTCTGCTGGCGTTAGTGTATTGAAAGATGAAGTAGCCAAAAGGCTGAGGATGGATGTTGGCATGTTCGATATCAAGTATCTTGATGATGATCATGAGTGGGTGAAGTTGGCGTGCAATGCAGACTTGGAAGAATGCATGGAGATCTCCCAGCACTTTGGTAGCCATGTCATTAGGTTAATGGTTAGCGATGTTGCAGCACACCTTGGTAGTTCTTGTGGAAGCTCTGGTTGATATGCAGGTCAGCCTTTTTTCCTTTTGTTCAATGGATATGTACAACTTTCATCTGTTGAGCTGGTCCTGTTGCTAGACAGCATTAGCTTCGTCATTGTGTTTGATTAGTGTACCAATTATTATTATTTGTACGAATACGTGTAATTGTGCAAAAACGCACGTGTAGTGAATGCTGTACATATTAAGCACTTGGTGCTGGAAATTCTGTTGGTAAAGTTACAAGCCGAAGTTGTAATACGAATCTCTTCGTTCTCCAGAAGTTGAACAGTTTTGGAGGCACCCTGTATTCATTTTCGGTTCCCCTTGAGTTTGTGCTTTTTGAGGTTAGTTTGGTTGGGAAATATAGCTGATTTTTGTGTTGAGAGTTCTATTCATTGTAGAATTGTTGGTGTTGAGCTATTTGATTTTGACCTGGTGCAAGAATGGTTGGTGTTTAAAATCCAATTACCTCTAGACTTCTAGTAGATTTCCATTGTTCAGGAACTGTTTATATATTGCATTGGGCCTGTTCTTTTTGGCTGCGGCTTGTGGCTTTTAGGCTGTTTGTATGAGAGATTATAGAGTAACAGAAACTCACGTGTGATTTTTGCCGATATAAATGAAATTAGTAAAGTATGTACTATAATTAACTAGTAGACTCTATCTTAAAAAAATACTTCATTTATAGACTCTATCTTAAAAAAATACTTTATTTAAAAGGTAGTTACTGTAGAAAAATCGAAAAGTAGCTTTTAGAAGCTGAAAAGAACAGAGCCATTAGCCATTTTCAGGACTCAAGTATAGACAAGACGTCGGATAAGTATCCATTTCCTGCACATTATCTATATTTATCGGGTTGAAGACAGTATTAAGAATTGTGCATGATTAGGGCCTACATGGATAACGCAGCTAGCATTCAGAAAACAACATTTTTGGAAGATAAGACAACAGTTTTAATATGACAGCTCATAGAATACTATGGTGTTCCATAATACACAATTTTTGCAATTTTATAGCATGTACATTGAGCTGTTTTACGTAGAAGTCGTGCAGATGAATTACATTTGTTCATTGCATGTTTTTTTAATAACTTTGTTCATTTTTCATGTTGATGAGGTGGGCAGGAAAGAAATTAACTAGCAAATTAACTAGCAACCCAAATATCCTCTCGTACCAGTGTTCCAAGTTCCAACAGAAACCGATAGGGATGGTAATCGGGCGCGGTGGGTACGGATAGTACTTGCTCATATCCGTACCTGTGACCTCGATTTACGTTCACGGGTATACCTGCGAAGGACGACGGGTGAAGAACCTCGCCCATACCCATCGCCCACGAGTACCCGTTGCTCGTGGGCATGCCCGTTTACTCGCGAACTGAGAGTCGCCATCTGAGAGTTGAACTAATGACAGGTACATATAAGCAACAGCTGTTGCTAGGAAATATAATAGTTATCAAAATGATTTATAACAATCAATAACAATTAGAGATATGTAAAAGTTTATAACAATGAATAGCATTTAGAGATATTGCTATGGCTGCGCCACCTGTCAATCTATATCGTAGGTAAATAGGTGGGGCGGAGAGCTTATCCATACCCGTGCCCGTCTACCTGACGGGTAGAGTGTTTCCCCATTTTCATGCCCATGGGTAAAGAAAATATTCCATATCCAACTCCATTAGGGTATTTACTCACGGGTAAACGGACACAATTGCCATCCCTAGAAACCGATACCATTTTGTGGGCAGTACGCGCTAAAGGGATCTGGGCCGAGAGACGCAGCTGTGCCTGGATGGGTACTTCTCTTTGATCGATTAGATCAACGTCCAATCAGACAGCACTTCAATCTGCATGAAAATTGTATCGGCCTCATTTTTAGGAACAATGCAGCGTATGTCTTATAACAACCTAAGAGTCTAGTTATGGACACAAAAAATATTATACTTACAAACATTTAAAAAAGTCAACTTGATTAAAATATAACCTAACGATCAACTTAAGCAATTTTATGAGCATCTATACCACCCTTTTTTTACACCAGCTGCTCCTTTTCTAGAATAGTATATAACCTTTGTAGATATTCAATTAATTTGAGCGCTACCAGGCCAAATTTGATGGGTCAAAACTTGTGGATGAGCGGTAACTATATTCTTTACTTAGTATGAGGTTCTAGCCCTTGCTTTTTATCAATGAGATAGCCAACCATAAACCAATAACTCAGTGCACTGCGGCACTACCACCACTCCAATCTAAGCCTCCTCCCTAGGGTAGAGTCATGAACTTCAACCATATCATAGCTTTCCACGCTTTATCATTCACCCTAGTATCATTTTGTAAATCTACCGGCAAGACGTCGAATCTCTTAGTACTGAACATTTGATTTCCTAATCTGTCATAGTATACTATATAATAGTATTTTATTACTAAGGCTTGTCAAGATGAATATGGCTATCAAATAATAGAGGGCTTTTTCTAGAGGTAGGTTATAGCTAATTATCATGTCATTCTAAATATTTGCTTCAAATACATAACAATACATAAGAATAATGAAAGTACTGGTATTTAAATAATTAAAGAGTGTAGGTTCAATATGATCAAAACATATGACTTACCTCTTTGTCTATAGTCTGACTATTTTACTGTAGTCTTCAGATTGGATATTGACTTCTTTAATTGCTCTTGTAGCTCTTTTATTGACCAACTCACTCGGTCTGAATACTAGCACAAAAAACGAATGTAAATAAGTTTCTGCTTTGCAGAATACAAGGTAGGAACAAAATACAACAAATAAACAAAAAGATATAAATAAAATAGGTTTGGACAGATAGGGTTGAAATGTTGCTTGGTTTGGCTGAACGGAGTTAGGAATAGGCTAGGTGGGTTTGAGATGGTCGAAATGGCTATATATATATATATGTTATTGGGCTTTTGGTGAATAGTAATAGCCTGAACAGTATTGGGTTTAAGTTTGGAATGGTGTTTAGGTGGTTTATGTTTTTATTGGTGCCTAATTTGGCTAAACAGAGTTGAAAATAGGCTTCGTGTGGTCAAAATAGACACAAATGTGGCTACTGGGTTTCTGTGAACAATACCAGGTTGGTACTGTCCACTGCAGATTGGGCTAAGAACAGTAACAGATTCTATTACTATTCACTATGCGTCGAGTTGTGACTCGATTCACTGTGTGTGGTGGGTTTGGGTTTACTGTTTACTTCGGGTCGGCTGTAACCGTATTGGGTTGCATGAACAGTTATCAATAGTGTGTCAATGTTAGGCCTCGCCCAACGATTTTCAGAGTGTTGGGCTTTACTATTTCAACCCAACCACTGCGAACAGTTCATCTTCTTTAACCTCTGGATTGGCATTGTAGCGGCCGAACAAACCAAAAATCTTAGCGGGCAATTGGTGATGTTACGGTGGCTTCCAAGGGTAGCCAATGGTATATGGGGGATAAGGGGACCAAGTAGAATCCATTTTTGGGCTTTGTGAGCTACGGGGATCACCGTGGATGGCTAGTGGTGGCAGAGACTTCTCGGGGCAATCTCACGGTACAGGAGTTACATGTGAGCTAAAATGGCAAAAGCATGGTAGTTTGAGCATCTCGAGGATAGGATATACCTCATGATAGGGTTGGCTCGGGTTATAGGAACCTATGGCAGGCTGCCTATGGTGGGGGTGCCTTGGCCAGGTGACGGTGATGGTTGTCGGCGAGGTAGAAGATGAGAGAGGCTATGGTGAGCGCTTGGTGGTGTTCATCTACTTCTAGGGGAGCTACAGACGAGAACAATTGGAGAACAGGGAAGCAATTAACCAGAATTGGAAATCGGGCTCACCGATGGAATTTTGACGGTGATGGCATTTCTCCGGCCGGCATGGGGAGTAGGGTGGCTTGGGAGGTTACTGGGCGTCAATGCGATTCACAAAGGAGGCTCATGGCTTTTATAGCCTCCCTAAGGTGGTTAGGCATAGTGGTCCTCCACTCGGGAGACGGCGCGTGGTGTTGGCCCAGAGACGGAACCAGACGCGTGTACGCGGTGGTCGAAAACACACACGAACACCTCTGCTCCAACTCAAGACACATGAGTTTGCTCTGTGTCAATCTGCCTATGCTTTTCCTTTTTCTCATTTATTTATAGACTCTGATTACAAGTGTACAGACTAAAACTACCCGACTCTTTTAGCCATGATCTCCATGACTCACACACTCCCCACTACCCCGTACAACCTGCTCCACTAACCAACACACAGGACCAGTCACATGCAGACTAACTACTATCTGGCCTGGTCTACGACCGCACACAATCCTTCAGGTTCTGCTTCAGGTCCATTCACGAGTCCTTTGACCATGTCCTATTGACCACGGTGCCTCGACCATGCCTTACGACCACGGCTGCTTCAACCATAGTGCCTTTGACCACGGTGCCTTCGATCGCTTCACCGACCTCGGCTTGTCGACCACATCTTCGACTACGATACCTTAGACCGCTTCGTCGACCATGGCTTGTTGACCAGTATCTTTGATAGTTTTGCTTACATAGATAGTACAACTGGTCTTTGAGCACGACCAGTGCTGTAGCTTACGAGTATTGACCATTGACCACTACGCAGCTCGACTTACGACTACGACTTCTACGACTACTGTGCTACGACCACTGTAGCATGACTACTACTACAGTACTACTTTGAGTACTAACTGTATCAACTTACGACTACGACTGTTGCGTAGTTCGAACTGCCGGTTTGCTGCCAGTCAGATCGCAGGTATGTAACTGGTCAGACCGACTAGGTGCAGAGTTTATGCTCTTTGTTGTTTTGGGTTGTTGCTTGGTTGTAAACCGTAATATTTGATTTTCGTAGATCTCTAGCTCTGAAGTGAGATTTTTTTGTACTTGGGAGAAAATAGAAGATACCATTCACTTTCTTTGTTGCCATTGCCAATTCTACACAACACCACACATTAGCATGGGTGTGGCCAAGGCACCAAGGCTCGTTGCCCATCGTGCTCAAGGTGGCAGCGTTGCCGTGGCAGGCATCGCGGCGATAGTCATGACCACAAGCCACCAGACGACCAACATCTTCGGGATCAGGGGCGGAGCCAAGATTCAGATATAGAGAGGCCAAACAGATGACAATTTTTTTTATCAAGAAAGTGACAATCACATAAAAAATATAACATAACAATACAAAAGAAAGTTACATTTTTATTAATTTAAATTTAGTTACATTTCTATTAATTTAAATTTAGTTCTATGCCTACCAAGAAGATTTATAGATGTCAATAATTTAATTAAGCGAATTTTACTTACTCATGATGAAGACTAAATGAATATTTTATAAGATAATTACTAAAATACTTGCAACCCCCGGGTTGTCTCCGCGCCTGCTGGGTGTAAGTAGTAGTAGCATATTAGCATCCAAAACACTGATCGCTAGCTGCTGTTGCTAGTACGCAGTGCCGTGTCATCAAGAAACAAGAATGCTCATTTTGCAGGTTCTTCGTGGTGGCCAACGCCGTCGCTTGCGCCTACAGCCTGCTCGTCCTCCTCGTGCAGCCGGCAAGCCCCGCCTCGAGATTGGTGCTCATGGCCGACGTGGTGAGTAACAGTACTATTTCTGAAACAAAACACACCTGCCTGCAAGGCTGAAACATACTGGCAATATTGTGATTTATGACTTATGAGCTGCGGATGCTAGGCATGGTGCTCACCGGCGCCATAGCGGCGGCGGGCGCCATGTAGGACGTGGGGAAGAATGGGAACAGCCACGCCGGTTGGCTGCCGATCTGCGGGCAGATACGGACTTCCTGCGACCATGTCATGGGGGCGCTCATCTCTGGTTTTGTTGCAGTCGTCCTCTACTTCCTCGTCCTTATGTTTTCCATCTTCACAGTAACTATGCCATGAACAGTTAGTCGACATAGCTTAGCCTAGTTTTTATCCAGATATAAACCTGAAAAGTGAAAACTACTAGTAAGCAAAATTTTAATTTCCTTCCATCTTTGCGGTTCTTTTTTTATGCCATCACAGTCAAACTAAAGCTATATCGATATGGCATGTAGATTTGAAATAATTACACAAGTTAACTATATGTTGCATGATGTTTGTGGCAACCATTGTTTTTGTTAACCATATGTTGCATGATGTGAGCTGGTCAATATCCGACTTCCCTTCGATTAGGCATGAGAATAAGGTGTGAGGTCCTAATCCCCTTCTGATTTTCTTTCAAAATCACATCATCTTGTGATTAGAAATTTTGCATTGAGTCAAGGCCCCCCCCGGGGGGGGGGGGGGGCAGATATAGCCATATAGGCGAATCTTTATCAAGATTAACTTATCATAAGGTCCACTGTGCCCAGGTCATGACCGCTAGCCATTTAGCAGTTGGTTACATTAACATCATCTCGATTGCATCTAATCAGCTCTTTAGGGAAAAAATAGTTTCAATATAACTAGGCAAGATCCCTGTTTATGCTCGGGAGGAATATTTGAGCAAGCACGTATTATATCGCAGACTGGAAGTCATACACAAAAAAGTTTTCTTGTATCGGTTTTGTTACAAAATTCAGTTTTCACAAATCTTTATACAACGCAATTTACATTCGCATCCAATGAATGACAATTTGTGCAACCTACCATGTTATACGCTCTAAAGTTGAATGGACTAAGTCATTTCAAGAATGAATTTTGTCTATTGAAAGGATTGTGTTACAGTAATATACAGGGTAGTAATGCGGGTATAAAAAAAAGGGATAACTAATACTGGTAGATATGATCACTATACATGTGTGCTGTCATGTTGAGGGCTTGAAGCATAGCCTCTCCACGCTTGTTGACTGTGAAGACACACATGCCGCCATTGTTTACATCAATGGCACGAAACCTGCATGATTCACTAGCTATTTCAGAAAAGAAAAGGAGAATGTTTGCAATTCTGAAGTTCCAATAAGATGACATTGCAAAGCATTTGTAATGTTTTCACCATATTTTACAATCAAGAACGCGTGCACAAAACCCAAAATTGTAGCCATGGAAAAGGTCAAACTTGCCTCTCAGGAGGAAGACCGAGTGCCGTGCAGATGAGCGCCCGCAAAATAGATTTGTGTGTCACTACCAAGAAGTGTTCTCCCTGCCACAGAAAAAGAGTGGAAATCAGAACAAACAAGACACACCCTATATAAAAGAACTTGGAAGACAGAGAAAATTATACCGGAGTAAGCAAGATTTCCTTCCAAGCTTCTCTTGCTGTTCCCCATAACTTCCGAATTGGGTATACGCCATTAACATGAAAATTTGCAGGGTCCTCCCTCCATTTGGTGTACAACTCTGGATATTCCTTCTTAGCATCTCCTGCCTCCAAGTATGTAGTATGATCACTTTTGCAGAAATGGAAAACAAGAGTAAAGAGTTAGAAGGTTTATACAGGACTTGGCATACCATTGGTCATGCCCTCTAAAAAGAAAAGGTGCGCCTCTTTCAATGAATCAAGAAAAACAAGGGGCTGCTCCTTCCCTTGCCATATAATTTCCGCGGTTGACTGCATAGAAATAACATTAAAAGTAAGCATGTATACCTTGCACAGTTAGGCAGCACATTGTTCCAAACCACATTCAGATAGAAGACTTGATAATTAGTACCTTTGCTCGTGAGATAGGGCTAGAGAAACATACATCAAACTTCATATTTGCAAGAGCATCATGACATTTCTCCGCCTGCTTAGCTCCAGTCTCTGTTAACACTGACAGATTTGAGCTTCCCTAGACAAAAGAAACTATTTCATTAATGAATTCAAAAGGTATGTCTTGATTATCCAAGAAAAAGACAAACTATTTTCTTGTCAGGAATTGAACAAGATGTTACAAACCTTAGTTCACTCCTGTTGCTGCAATGGTTGATATTATTGGAAGATAGTGCAGTCCCTCTAAACAATTGCACAAGAACTACAAACTTATTATCTATGGGCTGTATATGCTTTAATATTTAGTCTCTGAATGTTATTGTAACCTATTTATTATTAGTTGGACAATGGTAGAATCAGACACATTGATGACCATCAAGATTCAATGCTTGAAATATGCCAACACCGATTATCATATAAACAGGTATCCTAAACGACTTTGTAAAATGATTTATTGAACATGTATTCTAGTGCACACCCTATTGTAAAATGGAAATTACAATTATAAATAAGCAGTCATGCATCCCACAAGTAAACTAATAATAGGAAAGCAAGGGGAGCAGCAGTTGCAGTCAGCCCTCTGATTGAAAATTGAATACTAACCTGCACACGGCTTTCCGCATTCCAGGAGCTCAAACCATGCCTCACAAGAGTAATCTTCTTTGTAGAGGTTAAGATCTCATCCGTAAGTGATGTTGTTGCTCCTCTAAAGCTGTAAGCGGCACCAGTCATCGGGACTTCATTATCAGGAGGGCTTTCTAAAGATACATTGCTCAGACCACTATGAGTAGCTTTGACGGTAAGAAACCTCAGTTTTCCTGCAACAGTAACAGTAATAGACTTAACAGTTATGTACTGCTAAGATCATGTACAGTAAAGTTAAACTTTTAAGAGTTCCCGTAAGATTCTGAAGCAATGCAGCTCGCAGCTCCTAAATGGCGACGAGGTCAGATTTCTCAAGCAATAGTCTACAGTGAATGTTACAAATTTGATCCCAGGAGAAAACGCACACATCGCAAATAATCTGAGAGAATACGGAAGAAATTTCTGAATTTTTTTATTCTCTTATTTGCTCCCCTTTTCTTGCTTTTCTTCCTTAGATTACAAAACTGGGTACAAGTCTCCCCAATATATAGGGATAAAACTCGCCTACTCCTATTTCGATTCGGACTTCAAGTTGGATTCAACTTCAACTTGAATTATACTCGGAAACGGACTCTACTATGACATAGACTCTAAGTCAAGATTATTTCTAACAATCTCCCCCTTAATCTTGACTTGACATACTCTAATTTTGGTCTCAATGCATTATGAACTACCAGCCATGCCCCCACATGAAGCATTCTACATGTAAGCTGCATGTAGGAACTCAACTCAACTGGTACGGATCCACCAGATGCAAAGATTCTAAAACATCAAGTCAATCGGACTCAACTACGACTTACTAAACTCATACTTGATACGGATCGGTGACGCATCTTCTCGACGTTCCGGTCTCAACTCTGCTTACTTGAGTTTGGACGGTGAACACATCTTCTCAACGTCCAACGCTCCTTAAGCCTTCATGTACACTTTCATCTTGATTGCCTATGCTGCATAATTGCTCGTCGTGAGTATCGGATAATGCAGCGAGACAGCGAAACTCTCTTTCGCTATCATACTGGATGATGACTCATCACCGGTGACACCACTTCCTGGAGAACGCGACATGATCTTGAGCACGAATCAAGATTTCATGTTACTTTGAAGCTGCTCTTGGACCGAGGGAACGGAAGAACGTGCCGCGAGCGTCTTTTTCCCGGGAGAGCTGCGCGAAGATGAGCGACGTGCGCCTCAGGAGCGCCGCGTGAGATGCGCTGAAATTGGAATCGCCAAGACGATTTTTCCAGCGACTCGGTTCTCGCCTAGGCTCTGATACCACTTATTGCAAATTTGATCCTAGGAGAAAACGCGCACATCGCAAATAATCTGAGAGAACATGGAAGAAATTTCTGAATTTCTTTATTCTCTTATTTGCTCCTCCTCTTTCTTGCTTTTCTTCCTTGGATTACAAAACTGGGTACAAGTCTTCCCAATATATAGGGATAAAACTCTCCTACTCCCATTTCCATTTGGACTTCAAGTTGGACTCAACTTTAACTTGAGTTATATTCGGAAATGGACTCTATTACGACATGGACTCTAAGTCAAGATTATTTCTAACAGTGAACATGAACATGCTCTGCTTGCATCACAGACAAATCAACTGATTATTTCTGCAGAGTGCATAGTAGAAACATTATAACTTAAACTTCTGATCAACACAACGGCAGCAATATCAAGTCATTATGATGAATATGACATGAGTATTCCTAATGAAATACTCTGCTTATACATCAGGTTGGTACTTTATTTATTCAAAGAAACTGCACCATAACACCTTATCCTACGCATATGAGGATGTGCGGCCGAGTATCTAGCTTGCTACTTGAAACTTCATTCTTGAATGATCTAGCCATACAGCTCCACTCGTTTTTGACATGTTTAGTCTTGAATTAACTCGAAAGATCGAGAAAAGAAGGGACAAGAAGATACCGCTGCGCTTGGAGCGGTGTGGAGAAGCGTGAAGGGGAGGCGCGGGATGGAGGCGGCCGCGGCTGCTGTGGGTGGGCAGCCGCGGGAAGAACGCCGTCGGAGAAGGCTGCGTCGCCAGCGAAGCGGAGCCCATTTCTTGGCTTCTTCGCCTTCCTCGTGGCTCCTGTGTTTTCCGCCCTTGCCCCAAGTGAGTGAAGCTCCCGCGCGGCCGGCGGATAAACGATGGCATCTCTCTTCAGGCATAAATATCCAGTCTTTTTTTTCAGATAAATGGAATTGACTTTTTTTAAAAAAAGGATGCCAAAAATATGCTTTTGAGCCTGGCCCACATGGCCGTTACAATACGGTGACGTTTGGATAATAGGTTAAATGAGGTGGGAATGAGGTATGGTCGGTGGGATAGGTTTAATCCAATGTATGGTTGTAGGGTTTATAAAATAGCAGGGGGTTTAGGAGTAGGGCATGGGGGCTTCTATCTCACTATTTCAAACTTGGGGTGATGGGTGGGTTCTGATAGACTGTGATTTTAATTTTTGGTTTATGATTTTTGAATTTTGACTGTTAGTGATAGACAGTACGTAGAGAAAAATAGTCGTATACGATTTTAGTTAGTATAATTGAACTCGATACAGTGTCTACTACCATATATCTATAAATCTCATTTTAAAAAGGTGTACTATTTAAAAGCTAGTTATTATAGTAGAAAGTGATAAGCCAAAGTCAAAGCTAAAAAGATTCCAGTCACATGGCTGGCTTATGGTGGGTTGGATTTGGAACAAGTACAAAACTACAAATTTGCCCTTCATATGTATGTACGCAAGGGCATCATGGTCATTAAAAATATATTCCCATACCCAAACCCAACTCATACCAGACAAAGGAATGGGAAAAGAATCTCATATCATTAAAAATATATTCCCATACCTAAACCCAACCCATACCAAAGAAGGGAATGGGAAAAGAATCTCATACCCCTAGCCCATACCTATCTCAATATATCCCACCTCATAGCCCTTTTCCATTCCCTCTAGCTATCCAAACGCCACCTAAGGGCATCTCCAATGGGTCTATAGCAGCTATCTACAAGAGAGTCCATGTCATCAACTGTCCTACGTGGAAGATATTAAATGAAGAAAGAGAACGCAGCTCTCTACAGCTCTAGAGATAGTCTATAGCGCCAAACGAGGCAGCCTCCATAAATTCTGTGTGTGCATGTAAACATCAAATAGCTATCCTTATAGATAGTTCTTTAGAATGCTAACTTTAGTGTGTACTATATAGATGATGTGGAAGTCTTATAGTTAGTTGCTAGCTAGAACCATTGGAGATGCCCTAAATGCTTTGGACATTGTTTGGCACGTAAGAGTTTCACAGCATTCTACAGGAACTAGTTTGACACCTTTGAAATTTCTCTCTGAAATTTCTTCAGAAATCTTACGTTCTAAACTGAGCCTCAAACTGATGTCAGCCTTAGCAGGCGAAGTATGGCATTGTTCTCCATGATGCGATGGGACTTTCTGCGTGCATGTCTCGTTCGAAACTTGAGCATCCATGCGAGGTTACACGCTTAACATACATGTGAATCCCTTTATTTATCCGACATGTTTTTGTGAAGGATGGAACGTCTCTCTAGGTCACTTGACAACGACAACAAGGGTTCCACAGGATGCTGTACTCTCCCGCTACTGCCACAAATTAGCCAAAGATATTTTGTGCTGCGGAAAAATGGGGGTACAGCCGCAGCACGCATATTCTACCAGAAACAAAAGATCTTCAGGAATCTTCAGGATGTCGAGTAGAATATCCCACAAATTTACCCGAATACTCTTCCTCCCCCAGAATAATGCAGTTCATCATTTGACAACAATGCCACATAAGTCCCAGCCAATTCTTATCACCTACCCCCACAGAAGAAGTCAGCAGTGGCATCAATCTCAAACATCTGTCACATTCATCGTTCATCGCCTTCATGCATGAACATGTACAACAGACAGTGTAACAATTTTGGCGCAGAATATCAAATTATGCCTACAAAAACATCAGTCCCAAAGAAGGAGTACACTTTTTGTGTCTAACCATTGGCTTTTCCTAGTGTTGAGAGACAATACTTTTGACATGTTATTGCATTTCCTGTTGACCATGAACAAAAGCAGCAGCTCTTAAAGCCAAAACAAAATGACTTCAGTGATAACAGCAGGATAACAAGGCCAGTCAGGATGAGATAACAGTGTTTCCTTGTCAATGGAAATAACCAAGGACCTGGCCACCCACGTTCTGTCTAATTGCTTCCTCATGATCTAAAACACCATTCGGGGTTGTGATCACAACATAGCCCCACTGCATAGCAAATAAGACCACGAACAAGAAAGATGTTAGCAATGCTACACTTAACTCAGTAAAATGAAGAGAATAATGTTTTCCCGAGTTCTACTCTATACATGTGAACTGCATACTGAGATTTGTCTATAAAATAAACAAATAGCACATAATTTAACAGGCAAATAAGATTTAGGCAAAGTTATTAAGGCGGTAAGGCGACCCACCCCCCTCACACCTTTTAGGCGGTAAGGTGTGAGGCGAGACGATGCCTTACACACATCATAAGGCGAAGAAAACGGAGTTCTGGAGGGCTACATCAGAAAAAATCTAAAGAGGCGAAGGACCTAATTGTAATTTCGTAAACCTCTGGGGACTAAATTGTAAAATACCAAAACACACCCACCCATTTAACCCTTTAACCCTAGCCGGCCGCCCCAGCCCCTAGATCGAGTCACAGCAAAGGTCACAGGCCCGCCCCCAGATTCCCTTCTCCTCTCTCTTTTTCTTCGCCGGCCTCTCCTCTCTCTCTTTCTTCGCCGGTAGCCACTCCGGCACTCCGCTCCACCTCTCCCCTGCTGCCGCGCTGCCGTCACACCTGCGCCGCCTTCCCCTATCGCGACGCCACCGCTCGCCACCGGCGGCTGGAGACGGCGGCGCGAGCACGGCGGCCTGGAGACAGCAGCCTGGAGACGGCGGCGCGGGCGCAGCGGGCGCCTTAGTCACGAGCGGCAAGGCGGGGGCGACACCTTGCCACGCCGAACCGCCTTACCGCTTAGGCGTCGCCTTAATAAGCCTGGATTTAGGAAGTCAGTTAAGTTAGAAATGCTTAGATTGACATCCCACACTTTACCTACAAGTAGCACACTGCACAGGTGTGACTGAAGGGGATCTAAAAGGAGTATCGACAAGAACGTACACACTATGTGACACTATCAATTAGTTGTTTAATATAAATCTCCCTCAGAATGTGTGCTTTTGCTCACTTGCCAAGTCATCTCAAAAATGAAAAAGTGGGTAATCAAACTTCTATGACGAGGTTAATCCAACAAAGTTAGGAAACGTGTTACAGGATGTCACCTCAAAGAGATAACCTGTGGAGTATTTCATTTGATTTTCACTTCAAAAGGACCATTTGAATAAGGGACACTTCAACTAGAATGCTACTTTTCATTCCTCTATCACCTATAATTTATTGACTCTAACTCCTCGAAAATCTTTCACAATGGCAGGTTGAAAGAGTATGTTACCAGAAAAAAACAATTGCCAGTAAAAAGGTACAATATGATCATGTTAACCTCAGATATCGATTAGCAAGTTTTCAATAAGTTTTCGTACTACTACAACATTTGTAAGCTAATCTCTGATCCAGTCGATGTTTGGTTGCTGCTAACCATAATTTACATTGCATAATGGATATTGTATATTGAGTTACTGTTAACAAGAGAATACATTAAGTAGTAAGCATTTAAATCAACAAACCTTTGGCACATCATATGTTCACCTTCCTGATTTTCTAGCTATCAATCACAGTATAAAAATAGAACAAGCAAAATAGATTTATCCAACAACTAATAGAACCTGCAATTGTTCACAAATATATTAACAGATAGAATACCTGCCGCGTTGGAAGCATCCGAATTCTGTTTTGTTCTATTTCCTTAGCTCTGAGGTCCTGCCTATAAGTTAGAGCTTTACAGTCTTTAATCCTTCCCTGAAGCTCCACAGTAATTTTTCCAACTCTATGTGGATCAACGACCTCAAAATTTTTTATGTACCCTGAAAAGTATTGATAAATTTCAAAAGAAAAAATTTCAGAAAAATAAAGAGTACAGTAAAAGAAATGTTACTCAAGATGCTTAAGTTTCAGAAAAGAACTGGACAGATGACAGATGTTAGGTGAGCAAACAAAGGAGACTAAACAATATCATAAGTTCATAACATTTTCTTTTCCTTTCTTTTTCGCATTCCAAAGCCAAAATTAAAAGGAAAAAAAGAGCATCACTATTCCAAATATCACTTTGTTCTTCCTTGTGTTGTTCTCCATAAATGAATGTGCATAATGCCTGGTGTTCATATTCAAGACAACAGTACTAGGCCACCAATCTAACAGGTTGTCAAATGAAATCAGTATAACTAGTACAAGCACACAATAGTTTAAGTCTTTAAGAGTGGAATGCATGCCCGACTTATTGAATAGTTACAAAAGGATAACAGAATCTTGTCAAAGGTAAAAACAGCTTGGCAAATCTACAACAAATATGCTAACATCAGATGAACACGTCTTGCTGTCATCTTTCCAATACTAATTCACAGTTTCACACATTTGACACGAATTTGATGCAAAGAAATGATGTCACCGCATTTCGTGTGTCCAGAATCCAGATGATGTACAACAAATTGACAATGAAGCACATGGTAAGCCCACAAACTCTGAAATGTTTGCATCAGGTGGCTCTAATCCAGATTTGACCTTAGCATGTAGAGATCAGTTTATCTTTATTGTTTTCTCAGTTAAACCCAAAACTGTAGAGCCCCACCTCTGCAGTAGTGCATCCCACACAAATTCCCCAACCCAATATATATACTTGGTGTGCCAATGGGATTACTTTGCAATTAATTGGTGTGCCAATGGGACTACTTTGCAATTAACACCAACAGGATCCTTCCCCGCCATGGATGGAACCCTCGTGTTTATCCATAATACATATCCACTACACTTCTTTGGCGCAACAGAAGAAGGGATGGGAGATGGGGAATGATGAGAGAGATGAGCGTAGCGCAGGAGCAACGATAGCACAGCACAGCGGCAGTAGGCTACCAAGAACGAGCGAGAAGAGGTTAGAACAGTAGGCTACCCCGGTGCTTCATGATGTTGAGGAAGGAGACCATGACGCCGGAGATGGGCTGGAGGAGCGCCGTCGCCTTCCCCCTCCGGTCCGCGTTCACCATCGTGCGCAGCGCGTCGTTCAGGATCCGCCGCCCCATCGCTCGATCCCCTCGCCTCTCCTCCGCCGTCGCCGCTCTTCTTTCTTGGCTCAACTTCTCCCTTGCTTGGCGCTCTCACAGCTCGGGAGCGTTCGAGGTAGGCCTCGAGTTAGGGAGCAGGCCCAGCCGCGCGCGCATACGCCAGCCGCCATGGGCCGAGCAGCCGCCTGGGCTGGTCTGTCTCCACGCGCTCTGAAATGTGCTGCTGTTTAGATGGGCCACGTCGGGCAGGTTAGAGATTATGGGTTGATCAGATGGACCCCTGAGATGGAGTATAAAAATAGCTGCGTCTTAGTTTACTTTATTTTATTGTTCGATAAATAATTTCAGCATCACGACCTTCATATATATATATATATATATATATATATATATATATATATATATATATATATATATATATATATATATATATATATATATATATATATATATATATATATATATATACACACACAGAGAGAGAGAGAGCGCATATCTAGTGCTAATGGCTATTTTAGTGCTAAGGTGCTAATGCGAACGCTGGCCGTCTGATCTGGAGGTAACAGCCACGATTGACGCGGGTGGGATGCAGTCCTCACTGATGCATTCTTCCGAAAACCCCCCACCTGCGATGCACTATTTGCTGATTACCCCCGTCTCCCGAGCGCCTTCTCCCTTGCGGCGGCTAGGTTAGGCGATGCCATCGCGCCGTGGTCCTCCAGCCTCGTCGCCGCCCGGCCTCCCTCGGTGCTGCCCCCCCGGCTCCCTCTCGGATTCCCTCGGCGCCGCCCCAAGCTCCCTCTCGGATTCCCCTGACGCCGCTGCCCCGGCTCCCCCCAGCCTCCCCTGGCGCCGCCCCCTGCTGTCCCCCCGGCGCCACCACCAACGCACCGCCGTCGCCCTTTTTTGGCTACCACTAGACCCAGCTAGGGTTTGGGCCGTCGGCGCCGCCTCCCTCCCCGGTCACCGGCGCCGCCCCCCGGTGCCTCCAACCCGGCGTCCATCCGTGGCCCCCAGCCAACTCGGCCCCGCCCTCCATCTGCCAACCCCGCCCCCAACGCCGCTCCCTTCTCCCCCGGCTCCCTCCCCGGCCCTCGGCATCTTGGAATCAGATGTTGAAACACCTCAACTTGTGTACTAAAGTACGAATGCGTGTATAGGTTGTTTTTACAGTGATTATGACTTTGTGATCTTAATGCATTATCTTTTCTGAAATCTAATGCCATCTGAGATTGAAGTTAATTTTGAGACACTGCTTACTTAGTGGTATAAATATGATATTTGTATAGCCAACTTGATTATTTTGTTAATTTTTCTGACATCTGAACAATTTGAAGTTCTTAACTATAGCACAGAGCTATAGACTTAATTGCAATCAAATGATCAACACATTGATGATGCTATGTCACACGTACATTACTGATATTTTTAGCCTAGTTTGTTTCTAGTAATAAACTTTGAAGATCCTGCCTACAATGCTGACGGTGATGGGCATACTTCTCCATAGCTTTCCGAAGGTTTACACAGCGCCAACATTCAGATGGGAGTTTAACAGAGCGTGGTGCAATGTGAGAAGTTAACAGAGCGCCAACATTCTCAAACATCTCATAGTATGCAGGAACCAAGATGAAGGACTGGGTTGAATTCTAGCTGATTTGAGGACTGGATGTAGGAAGCTCCAATTCTTGTTTTTGTTTTTTTCCTCCTTGTGTACTTGTTTGTGATGCTATGTGTATTGCTGGTGATGCTATGTGTACTGCTGTTGTCTTTAAGTGATATGTGGGAATCCTGATAAGTTTTCTCCCCATGCTGTATGCTTGTCAAGTGGACAATTGTTAGCCATTGTGAATTTGACATGAGAATTGGTCCAGGTACTTGCTCGAGCGAAAGTTGTTCTTTGACATTTCTGATTTATGAAACTTTCACAGATAAGTGTTTGAGATTCCAGGTAACTATGTTGGATGTGAACTTGTGGTTTTTCTTCTGCGGCCAACATTACGAAAGAGATTTGATTTTTTTGATCTGCCAATCCCAAATCTGTCATCCTTTCTTTTGACTCTTGTTCGTTCTTTATACGGAAAATGATCCCAAATGGCAAATTTGCTGGTGATGCTATGTACTGTCAAGGTGATTGCGTGTGTACGCGCCCGCTAGTGTGATTGAGACTTTCCATCCATGATTAAGACTTTCTATTCATGATTGATTTAGCATGCCTAATATATTATATACCATTGCACTAGCACACATCTAAAAGCAATCCAAAGATAAGGAGGCTATGTGCCCAGACACCATGGTGTCCCATTCAACGTCCTATAGTATAAATAACAGGGTCACCAAGCTCCCCTACCTTTGGATTGCTTTGAGATACGTGCTAGTGTGATTGAGACTTTCTATCCATAATTGATTTAGCATGCCTAATATATTATGTACCATTGTACTAGCACGCATCTAAAAATAATCCAAAGATAGGGAGGCTGGGTGCCCAGACACCATGGTGTCTCATTTCAGCGTCCTTATATATATATATATACACACACACATAGGAAAATTGGAAGTACATACTCCTACTTCTTATATATCACTTAAACGAACAAGGGCATGTTCTTTTTGGCTGCGGCTTGTGGCTTTTAGGCTGTTTGTATGAGGGATTACAGAGTAATAGAAACTCACGTGCAGTTTTTGCCGATATAAATGAAGTCAGTAAAGTATGCACTACAATTAACTAGTAGACCCTATCTTGAAAAAAATACTCTATTTAAAAGTTAGTTACTGTAGAAAAGCCGAAAAGCAGCTTTTAGAAGCTGAAAAGAACAGGGCTCAAGTTATATCTCTTTATCCCTTTGATCACACTCTAATAATGATTAGAAGATATTTTAAAGTGAGTTACATGAAAATTTTCATTGGAATATACTTTTATAACATAATTTATGTATATACTTCTTTTACATATGAAAAAGGGTATATAACAAAAATAAAGGCTCCGATGAAACTTTTTCAACCATATCGCATTGGAATACCTTAGAATTAGTATTTAAGTATACTGAAAGTGATAAAGAGATATAGCATGTCTGTTTATGTGGTATATTAAAAGTGAAAATATCTACTCACGAGAATACAAAAAGGCTTCCTATATATATATATATATATATATATATATATATATATATATATATATATATATATATATATATATATATATATATATATATATATATATATATATATATGTATGTATATATATATATATATATATATATATATATATATGTGTGTGTGTGTGTGTGTGTGTGTGTGTGTGTGTGTGTGTGTGTGTGTGTACATGTATACATGTGTGTGTGTGTATAGATAGATATAAATATATACACACACAGACACACATACATGTATGTACGTACGTACGTGTATGCGTACATGTATGTATGTATGCGTGTGCACGTGTGTTCTGTACTTCTAGTAGTACATATTTTTACCTTCCAACATATCACTTAAACGAATATATTATATCTCTTTATCACTTTTGGTATACTTAAATACCAATTCTAAGACATTTCAATGCGATATGGTTGAAAAATTTTTATCGGAACCCTTTATTTTTCTATATACTCTTTTCTATTTGTAAAAGAAGTATATACATAAATTATCCTATAAATCCTTTATTTTAATGAAATTTTTATCGGGCCATGCTTGGATCGATGCCTTAGCCCAGCATGGCCCGTCTAAGTAACGGGTTGAATGAGCCCATGCATATATGGGCATATGCCATGCCAGGCCGTGCCACCCATTTGGCTACCTTTAATTCGTATGAACCTGGTTTTCACTTAAAATTCTCGAAAAATTCATAGAAGTGCCTGCAAAAAAATTTCTAGGTTCATATGAACCCATTTTGGTTTGTGCACTTAAAATCCTCAAAACATTCATAGGATGTACATGTAAAAATTTGTGGAAACATATGTTCATATGTGCACAGTACAAAAAGACAAAAGAAATTGTCTTCCGCTACAAGAATATGATGCACATCTAATTAAGCGCTTAAACCTACTTAACATGTTGTTACTGGGACTCAAACCATGGCCATATAGCCACAAGGCACGGACGGAGGCCACGTATACCGGTTGAACTAACCACCGATTCGCAACACCACCATTTTTCCCCCCGACGAACTATACACCTTGATTAATTTACTTGAACTAAGGACATCAAGGAACTATTTTGTGTAACTGAAGTGAGATTGCGGGATGCCAGCAAACATTTTATGTATATTATAGGGCGCTGTTCTTTTTTGCTGAAGTTTATGGCTTTCGACTGCGCCTTGTGGCTTTTGGGCTGTTCGTACAAGATATTACAGAGTAATAGAAATTCACGTGTGGTTTTTGCCGATATAAATGAAGTCGGTACAATATATATTACAATTAACTAGTAGACTTTATCTTTAAAATATACTTCGATTAAAAGCTAGTTACTATAAAAAAATCAAAAATAGCCTTTAAAGCCATATTTGCGAAGCACGCAAGGTTGATCGGTCGAGAACATTATAGAACGATGGTACAAGGAAGCACTGCCCGCCCGGATTTGCAGCGCAGGACTATTTATACGGACTTGCAGAGTTGCATGCATGGCATACATGTATGTATCTCTATTCGATCTATCTGGCCCATCACAGGAGACCATCCAGGTACTCTTCGACCGTGACGAACTTCATGTCGGGGTACAGCTGCGTCGCCTCCACGCCGACGGATGCGTTGATGGTTTGCTCGCACGCCCCGGCCACCACCGTCGAGTGCACCATCGCCAGCTGAAAGTTTAGAGGGAACGGAGACTCTGCACCGGCCGCCGCGCGCGCGCGCGCGAGACATGCACGTACAAAGACGATCACTTCGTTAACATTTACACATGACTCGAAGCATGCATGTAGAGCACGCATGCCAAAAGATGGATTCTTTCCACAGCAGAGACATGGCAGTGGCAAATTCGAATGAACTTACCTAGCTAGCCGCAAGTGTGCCCATTTGTGAATTCCAGCTAAATATACTCGATGTTTTAGAGAGAGAGAGAGAGAGAGAGAGAGAGAGAGAGAGAGAGAGAGAGAGAGATGTAAAGGTGTGTGTCCATACCTTCGATTTTCTTCACAAGCTCTTCTTCAGATATGTAGTGCTTCTCAAGGGTCTTGCCAGTTTTCTTCTCCCAAAGGTAGACGAGCTGACCGAAAGAGCACGTATTTGCAGGAGGTCGTACGTACAGGATCTTGTCAAGTGTTCGTGGATCCTCCACGGCTTTTATAGCCAACGTGCTCATATCCTTCTCGTCTACAAAGATTGCTACACATAGCAAAACAGCATACATATACCATCAGTCTCAGATCAATCAACACAACGCGACATCACGAGAGATTAAGCAGTACTCATAGCTAGCTTATCACTAGTATTAATTTGCTTGCGCAATAAATAGGGAGAGAGAGAGAGAGAGAGAGATGGAAGAGGCAACAATGCCGTATGTCATGTCAGAAGTTACATATTGTTAATTACCTCGTGGCTTGTCGCCGCCGAAGATGGTGGCCCTGGCGGTTGGAGGGCCATTTTCTTCAGGGTTGCCAAGCCGTGGTAACAGGAAGCCATGAGCCCAGTAGCTGCAGATGAAGGTGTGAGGAATCCCCGCGGCTCTCACGGCTTGCCGGACTCGAAGTTTGGCTGTTATGATGCTTCTTGCTGGCTCCAGAATTTCCTCGGCTTGCTCCACGTCGCAGCCGTATTCAGAAGGCACAAAGCGCTGCGGTATTTTACAGATTCAGACTTCCCTTGTTTGATATAACAAAATTCATATGGATTAGCTTCCCTCTTTCATTTATGAGACTAGTTATCACCCTGTGCACCAGCACGGGCTAGCTTTTCAAGCAATTTTTTTTTATTCAAGCATATATTCAAATCTTGATTTGATTACAATAAAAGGTTTCCATTACCATCACTTCTTATTGCCTTCAACAGATAAAAATTTATTTCTTCAATTTACATTAAAATTTTCACTATATTATGTTAGAAAATTACATTTTTATAAAATGCTAATTTTTATTATTTATAAGTTTAGTCTAAAATTTGTATTCCACTCTGCTATTTTAATTCAATTGTAACTCCAAAATTAATGTAGCAAAAAAATCAAATTTATATTGTCCTAATTTTATTTCCCGTTATGAATTTAAATTTTTGTTTGTTATTTAATATGATTTCCTTATTCTATCCTATTTCGCATTTTATTTCAATTTCGAATTTAATTTATTTTCAGAATTTGCATTTATCTATATTGTTTATTTAATTTTAATTACAAATTAATATTTACTCCTATTTTAGTCTTATTTTGGATTTGTTGTAATTATGAATTTAGATCAAAATTTTATATCCCTGGTTAGTATGTATTATATGTTTATTCTTTTCCTACCGCGTCACACGATATAAATTAAGTTCCTCTTTTTCATCATGAATGTGCTATACATATGTAGCTCCAGGCAAGCTATAAAGATAGGAAGTGACTATTGCATAGACGACTGTTTTTTTTCCTTCATCTTCAGTCACTTTTTTATGTTGTAACTTTATGTGACTGAGAGTGCAACTTCAGGTGGGGGATTTGGTACACTGCAACTTTAAGTGACTGAGAGTGCAACTTTATGTGACTAAGATAAAAAAAAATTTAGTCGATTGTGCAATAGCAAAACTGATAAAGATATGCATTCCTGTTTCAATCCTATCAGAGAATCAGATTATCCAACGTGTGGAAGAAAAAATTGATGGAATTCAATCCGGATAGCTTCTCTATTTGCTTTCAAGTTTGACTTGCTATTATGTGCTTATTAAATATGAGCCAAGCATGTAAATCTTATATGGATGAATAGAATTTTTTGCTCGATTAGCATGGGATTTTTGGCATTTTTCCTTTTCTCCTATTAATGTACTGATTTCTAGCTTTTTATCTCTTAGAATTATCGTGAACGTTTCTAGAGGGAGTCTCCAATTAGTGTGTATAAGAAAATGATTTCATACTCTTAAGAGTACTTACTTCTACTTCTTATATACCGCTTAAACGAATAAGTTATACATCTTTATCCTTTTGAGCACTCTAATAATGATTATAAAAAACTTCAAAGTAAATTCCATAGCATATTCATCAAAACCTAATTTTTTTTATAGCATAATTTATGTATATACTCATTTTACATATGAAAAAGAGTATATAACAAAAATAAAAGGCTGTGATAAATTATTTTTCAATCATATCATATTGTAGTATTTTGGAATTAGTATTTAAGTATACCTATATGTATATATACATGTATATGTGTGTGTATATACACATGTGTGTGTATCTGTGTAGGACATTTGACTCTCGGGGAGATTCTGATGGGTCAGGCAGTCCTGCAGTTTCTTTTACTTTGCGGGTTCTCATGCATTGCTTTGCTGGGTGGAATGGTGAAAAATAGCCAAGCTGTTGGAGTTGACCTGAGTTAACTGACTTGGACGTTGATGACCCTAGGCCCGCTCATTTCGGTTTGAACTTCTGACTTCTAGTTTATTTTTTACTATTCATAAATTTCATCTTTTTCTGAACTTTTGGCTTTTTTTAGCTTTTTACCGATTCTTTTTTTCGTATTCATTTGCGTTGTCTGTGATGAGCTAACATATTTTTTTCTATTTTTAAATTTTATTAAATTTAATTACGTCAAATAAGCCACCTTCAGTTACAATATTTTTTCAACCAGCTACAGTGCAATTTCAGCCATAAGTCACTATTTTTCAGCCCAACCAATGGAAGAACCTTCTATCAGATAGATCTCCAAACATACCATGTGAAAACACAGGCCCTGTTCTTTTCAGCTTTTAAAAGCTGCTTTTCGGCTTTTCTACAGTAACTAGCTTTTAAATGGAGTATTTTTTAAAGATAGAGTCTACTAGTTAATTATAGTATATATTTTACTGACTTCATTTATATCGCCAAAAACCGCACGTGAGTTTCTGTTACTATGTAATCTCTCACACAAACAGCCTAAAAGTCACAAGCCGCAGCCAAAAAGAACAGGCCCTGTGCTAAGCTTACACAATTTGGCCGGGTTCAGAGACAGTAGTTCTCATTACAGAATTCAACCAAATGAAAGAATTAACACCGGGTCAAGTCTATACACGGGCGGAGCTATGTGGTTGGGCCCGGTGTCACAGGATACCGGGTCCAAAAAAATTTTCTACAGGTATTAATATCTCTATTCCATACGTGAACCCCCTAATCTAAACTTAGTGCACCCGGTATTTTTTTGAAGCCAAACAAAAGGAATACTAGCAACCTAAATTTTTAGTAGCTAGCAGTAGTCCATGAGGAGTCTTCACTATCCCGCAACACACGAGGTCACTGCAACACCCAGCCCAAGAGAGAGGATCGCAATAGGTCATGGTGTCTATTTGATCAATCTCGAAGCATGTCACTTCGCACAACCCTCTACACCTGTTCATCTCATAAAGTCATGCAGAAGATGTGCATCACGCCCGCTACAGCCACACCCAATCAGGCAACAAATATTCACAAGAAAACGTGAGAAATCGATGCCACCGGTGGCCCTCGTTTGCCATCTGGCTACAGTGCCGCTTGGCCCTTGTTGCCATCTTGAATTGTTGAACATACAAATATCTAATTGACCTTTTCAATTATTTTATGATTATTCCATAAATGATAGACTTATTTGTTATGTGGAAAAAATAAGAATTATAGAAAATTACTAATGATATTGTGGTTCATCGCTTTATGAATTTGAAAGAACACAAATACTAAAAAGTAATGTTTTTACTTATATTTGATCATTCTTTTTTTTACTTAAAAACTTTTTCTTTTTTATAGGCCAATGAGATCGGATGATGTATTTTACTAATGCTGAACAACTTTTTGTATGTGATTTCGTACTTAGTTAATTCAGTTTGCTGCAACTAACCAATATTATTATCAGGTTTATTTATTTTGGTAAGTATTTCGATCGTTACTTCTTTATTATCATATACTGATATCGATCATATTGAAGTATTGATGCTAAAAATTATCGGACATATTACTATTAGGCATAATATTGATTGAAAATTATATATATTGTTATATATATGATGAAGTGGTGAATCCCGGTTATTTTTGTTCTAGTTCCGCCCCTAAGTCTATATATGGTTCTTATTACAGAATTCAACCAAATGAAAGAATTAACACTGGGTCAAGTCAATCATATATAGGAAAATCTTTTGAAAGCGCTCAACCAGTTTCAGTACTGCAAGTAATGATTACTTTTCTGCATGGCTTGAGGCCAGGTCCAAGGAGTAGTAATCTTGCTCTTTTCGATTTGAGTCTCTTTGAGTCTATAAATTCTGGTTTATTTTTTACTATTTATAATTTTCATCTTTTTTTCTGATTTTTTTATATATATTTGCATTATCCGTAATGGGTTAATTTGTTTTTTCTATTTTTAAATTTTTTAAAATTTAGTTACGTCAAATAAGCCATTATTAACTATAGCGTAATTTCAGCCCGTTACAATACAATCTTAATCATAAACCAACTTATTTCAATCCAACCGAGTAGCACACACTTGCCTTAACATTTCCAGCCTCCTTTATCGCTGCGACGATCTTGAGCTGGCCGTACAGCTCCTCCGGTCCGCGGTGTCCGACGGCGGAGATCACCGCGTCGGCCTGCTTGATCGCCGCCACCAAGCTCTCGTGGTCGTTCATGTCACCCTGCACGCATGCAGCCGTTAAACACACTTGAACTACGTAGAGGCAGGCCGCTGCATGCCTCCCGATATCGAGACAGGTGTGCGCAAGGTAATAGTTTCCCGGCCCAATTAACGGAGGTTTGATTTTTGAATAGTATATAGTATATTTGATAACGAATTAATGTAAATTAATTGTGATGTACTCTCTCGATTCTTTTTCTTTTTTAAGTGATGTCTTAAAATTTATGTCGTTAAAGTTTCTAGAGTTTAACAATAATATATTAAAACTATATCTAGATTAACTACATAAAAATATATTATTATTATATTATCATAAAAAATGCATTCATAATATTATGATATTATTAGTATATAATAATAATATTTTAAAAATATAATAGCTAAAATCATAACTCATAGAATATAAAAAATCAAAAAGATTTCTTATAAAAGGAGGGAGGACATACGTAGACCACGTTTACTCCGCTGTCCTTAAGAGCCTCCAAGAGCTTTGCCTTGCCTGAGTCGGCGGCGGCGGTGGCCCGGCGGACGAGCACGGCCGTCGGGTGGCCGGCGTTTAGGCTCGCCGTCACGAGGTGCTGCCCGAGCATCCCCGTCCCACCGATCACCAGTATTCTACTCATCTCGGATCGATCGTTAGCTATATATGTATTTGTTGTGTTGAATGTTTGATGGTGGACACACACGCCTCCATTGTGGCCTATATATACTAGTAGTGTGCCCGTGCTAACGCTACGGTAAAATACAAAACAAGATAAAATTTGTAAAAAATAAAACGAACAATCAGATTCATTAAGATTCACATCTCATATATTTTATAACCAAATATTTTTGTCACATAATGAATCTAACATAACGACTGATCCTTTGAGGAGGCGACAACATCATTGGACTCACTCACCGACGACTTTCTCCATCCTCACATTGTTTAAACTTGAGGCTATAAAGAAAACAAACATTTTTGTCACATAAAGAAATATGAAACACAATAAGGAAATAGGTGTTTGTG